>CM023537.1:8051437-9351437 GCA_013350335.1 Chimonanthus salicifolius | reverse complement strand
AATTATAAGCACAAAATTGGTATTATGTGCATAGATGATCCAATCATTGGTTTTGATTCTTGACTCTATTAACACTAGTCACTAAATAGCACCATCAAATTGCCAGGTAAGCAAAATAGACAAATGTAATAATTCCCTACAAACTAGAGTGTAGGGTGGTGCTGTACAAGCTTTTTGTGGAGAAAAGTGAGACCATAGCGATGGATTGGTTGAAATTGTCTATTCTTGAAGTGGGCCCATAAAAAATCGCCTTGACTGAATTAGGCTGCCCAATGTTTGGATCATCTTCAATCCAACCTATGGAGTTGGAATGGGATCAAATTGGGTAAGCATCCAATTCAAGAGAGCAAATGATTGTGAAGGGGGTTTGGAGAGCTAATAGGGCCCAATTGGACCCTGTTTGAAGGGTTATGCAGCATATTTCCCCGCAATGGGATAACCCAAGGGGTTGGCCTAGTGGTTAAGACACAAGACTTCAGGATTGAGGTCTTGGGTTCAATCCCTAGTAACTCAAATGAAGGGCCACTCCCCGCATACTTACCCCGGTGTATGCGGATTGGGGGATTTTCACACACCTCGGGGGGCTAGTTTGGTGCGACGCATGGACACCTCCGGACCTCAAAAAAATACTATGCTTAGGGAGTCGTTTAAGTAAGGAACAAAACGGTTGAAGATACTAAGCCCTTTTACTATAAACACTCATTTAAAGACAAACAATTGGCAAGAAAACTAATTTAATTATTTTATGTTTGAAACATTTCAAATCTAAGGCCCATTGATCTTCACTTTTATTGGCATGGATATAGATTATCTAATCATTCACCCTAACTCTTATAATGATCAGACCATCCAGTTTTCTGGAAAGTAACTTGGACAAGAAAACTAAAGACAGAAAAGTTCTTTTAGCTATAATCATCCATTTCAAGACCACCAATTGGATAGTATGCTTTCCGATCATTCTATGTTTGCAGGATTGGAAATCACAAAAAGGGCCACAGGAATCTGGATTGTTGCCATAAAAAATTAAGTGTTATAATTTCTATCAGGGCCAGGGAGGGGATACATTGACCAACGGTGTCTACTGACTACACATCCATCATATCTTGCAACCAGGTAACACAAAAAAAAAAAGAAGGAAAAAAATAAAAAGATGTAAACTAGGTCCATAGGATTGTTCCCATCTGTAAATACCGTGTCCAAACCTAAATGAAAGAAAGGACAATATGAAAATGTTTTACGTATTTGCACGTCTCATACCTCTTTTTATATTAGTATAGTAACCATTAAAAAAAATATGAAAATGTTTTACTATTTCCTGTTTATGATATTTTCAAATATTTCATCCACTAATTGTAGCAAGACTTGCATCTTATCTTCAGCAAGAAAATGGATTCTATAACCTTTAATTTCAAACTTGAAATTTTCTCATATAAGACCTTTTAAACCAAAATTAGAAATGTTGATATATTTAAAAAGGACCTTTTGAAGTGAGGAGCATCCATTTAATATTAACTTCATATAGTTTACTGCAAAAACTAATGTCATTAGCACTAGCTGACATTGATTAAAATATGCCAACTTACTTCACCAATGAAACTCTAGAAGCCAAAATTTTTCAAATGGTAGAAATTCTAAGGGTCGAATTGGTCATGACATGCTCAAATATATCCAGTATAATACACTCTTTAAGGATCAATATCTTGCTATAAACAAGACTTGTGACTTCCTTCGTATCTTTGGGATTAGTCCAACACATCCAATTAGGGTGGAGAATGCAAATCTTTCCAACTTTTTGAATTAAAAAAAAACCATGATGATTAGTTGTGGAAAATGCAAAAATGCAGTACTTCCACCTACTGTGGAGCTACACTTCCCACATAGCAAACACAGAGCAGGTATTCAAACTACTTTAGAATATTAAGAGATCCAAAAAGCAAACAAAAGTAAAGTAAAAGAAGGCCATTTCTCAAAGTTTCCTTTTCTTGCAATCCCCAACCAAAAGGACTGAGTTCCATATCTTAAAAAAAAAAAACCTAACATCCAAAATCCTGTAACCCCTCTTTCATCAAACTTGCAAGTCATATTGAGCAAAAGTAATGAACAGAGACAGTACCCTAGCCCTTCTCCTGAATCCCAATTCTATCTCAATTGCATACAAGCAACTACTCCAAGGTACAACAAGTTCAAAATTCCTAGCTCCCAAAACCGAAAAAAAGAAGAAGACCATGCTAAAACCCTAATCCGAATTTGCACAATTCGAACTCACAATTGTAAATTCCACCAATTCTTCTGCACGTTCCAGAAAAGCAGACATAAATCGACAGCTCGACCAGCAAAATTAGCGTCTTAAGAAAAAAAGCCGAGAAATTTCCCCAACTCTATCCCTAATTTAAGAAAGTGCAGACATGATAAGAAATAGGGATCAGAATGAAGGATGGAGATCACTCACCACTGCTGTCGGAGCGATCATAGTCCATTTTTCAGCTGATGATGATCTTTCCCACAAACCAACCTCTAGAATTAGCTCGAATACTTGTCTTAAAAGTAGATGATGAAAAATTGGAACAGGCGTAAGAGATG
The DNA here is from genome assembly GCA_013350335.1 of Chimonanthus salicifolius. Lineage (NCBI taxonomy): Eukaryota > Viridiplantae > Streptophyta > Magnoliopsida > Laurales > Calycanthaceae > Chimonanthus > Chimonanthus salicifolius. Next base: position 9,348,857 of record CM023537.1, on the reverse strand, counting down.
GAAGAAGTTCTGAGAAGCGCACGACAGATCAAAAACAAGGAGGTGAAAATGTCGGCCTTTCTTTTGTCCAAATAATTGTCGATCTTCCGAGAAGCGGCGGAGGACAAGCGGATTCAGGATTCAGGCATGAATTCAAAGCGCGAGAAATTGGATTTCTTTTTCTCTCCAAAACGCGGAAAACAAAAATATCGTCTCACTTCAGTTCCGCTATCTTGGAGTTTTTGACTTTACGATGAGAATCCTACGTTCTCTTACAGGAGGATTTAGGGTTTGAGATTCTAACATTTAGGGCATCTTGGTCGCTCCCGCCGGTGGGGTTTTTTTTTTTTTCTTCGTTTCTTTTCTTTTCCCTCTACTGAGCTTACATAACTGAGTCACGATTTTAAATATCGCCTCAATCTCGGACTCAGTCATCCAAATCCAACTCATTTGAGTCCAACACTCCAAGATCAAGTCAGATTAGAATAATACAACTAGGCCAAGTCATGATAGAACTCAATCGTACGGGCCCAAGACTGGATTCTAGGCTGCGTTTGGATGGGGGGTAAGGGGGGTAATCCCCAGTTATCCCTACTTACTCCCATTTGGTAACAAGGGGGGAGGGATAAAAATTTGACCCCTAATTACCCCCATTTGGTAACAAGGGGGGAGGGGTAAAAATTCAAATTTTTACCCCTCCCCCCTCCCTTTCCAATACCCCCACGGGGCAAGGGGTATTCAAAAATGAATACCCCTCCTTATCCCCTCCTTATGTCCCCCCCCCCCCCCCCCCCCCGTTTTCTTTTACTTATGAATTTTTTTTTTATATTTTATTTATTTATTTATTTTGGTAAATACTTGGCTTTTATTTTTTTTTAAAAGCACTCCATTATTTCCATTTGATAAATCTCATATCACCAAACAACAAATTATATTTTTTTATGAAGAGATATAATGAATTTTGTATTCATTTTTTGAAATTTAAAATAATAGTAGTGGTTTTTTATTTATTTATTATTTTTTAAGGAAACTTTTCCCCTATTTATCCCGTGCCTTCATTTATTTTTCAATTATATATTATATAATTTTCTAAAACGTATTTGTCAACATGTTCTATTTTTAAGGGGTGATTCTGTCGAAATTTCGATAGGGTCTCAAAATTCTGAAAATTTTGAGATTTATGATAATATCTTTCAGGGTAATTAACAATTTATTCTATTAGAAGATTATTTTAAAAATGTGTCAACATTTTCAACGTAATCCATTTAGGTGAGGGGTAAATTTTTACAGGGGTTACCCTTGAGCAGGGGTAATTGTACGTAGGGGTAAACTGACATATTCACAATTTTATGAGAATTAATAATTTTATAAAATATATATAATATAAAAATAAAATTTTTGCAACATTTTTAACGTGATACATTTGGATGAGGGGTAAATTTTTACAGGGGTTACCCTTGAGGAGGGGTAATTGTACGTAGGGGTAAACAGACATATCAACAATTTTATGAGAATTAATAATTTTATTAAATTCATATAATATAAAAATAAAATTTCTGTAACATTTTCAATGTGATGCATTTGGGTGAGGGGTAAATTTTTACAGGGGTTACCCTTGAGCAGGGGTAATTGTACGTAGGGATAAACTGACATATTAATAATTTTATGAGAATTAATAATTTTATCAAATCTATATAATATAAAAATAAAATTTCTGCAACATTTTCAACGTGATGCATTTGGGTGAGGGGTAAATTTTTACAGGAGTTACCCTTGAGCAGGGGTAATTGTACGTAGGGGTAAACTGACATATTAACAATTTTATGAGAATTAATAATTTTATTAAATCTATATAATATAAAAATAAAATTTCTGTAACATTTTCAATGTGATGCATTTGGGTGAGGGGTAAATTTTTACAGGGGTTACCCTTGAACAGGGGTAATTGTACGTAGGGGTAAACTGACATATTAATAATTTTATGAGAATTAATATTTTTATTAAATTCATATAATATAAAAAATAATAATTATAATTTTTATGAAGAGATATGTTGATATTTTTTATTTATTTATTGGGATTTAAAATAGTAATATAAAAAAAATCTTTATTTATATTTTTAATATTAGAATGCAAGTGTTCATTTTAAATTATAATTATGAAAAATAATTTATAGAAATTAGATACTATTATTATAAGTTATATTATTAGAATTTACTTAATAAATATTATTTATAATTATATTTTATAAAAAAAAAAATATTAATATATCAGGTTACCCTTGTTTGTAGTTACCAAACAAGATTTTTTACTCTTAGGGTAAGGTTTACTTTACCACAACAATTACCAAACAAGATAAGGGTAATCCCAATTCAAAGGTCACCTCTACTCAAGGGTGACCCCTACTTAGGGATAACCCCTATAAAAATTACCCCCCATCCAAACGCAGCCCTAGTCGACTCACCTATGCCGATTTTTAAAATATGACATTGTCTACTAATGCTCGTTACCGTTTCAATTAAATTTGGGGGCATTTTGATCAAGAGGGGGTAAGAAAACGGTAAATTTTTTTTTTTCAAAATTTTAAAATATTTTAGAAAAATTCAGAAAATTTATTGAAAAATAGATTAAATTTGGAAAATCTAATATAAACTTATTTTGATTAAAAGAGTCCTTTTATAGAATATTAAATAATTGAGAGTCAAAATTTTAATACAAATAAAATATGTCCTAAATAATTGAAAAATGTCCAAAATCTTTAGAAAATTGAACATTAGTATGAGGAAATACTTTATGTAAAATTTATACTCTTTAACGTCTCTCAATGACATGGATCTCCTATCACAATTCATTAATTTTTCATAAAAAAAATTAATTTCATAAAAATGTTAGAATATTAGAAAAATCATAAAACACCATAAAAACTGAATAAATCACATTAAAGGCTCTTCACCTAATTCCAAAAACATTTGTATAATATTTCTTTAATTTTTTTAATAAGAAATCCCAAAATAAGAATTATCTTAGAAGACCCGGATTTCTTGATTTTTTTCAATAAAAAAAAAAACTTGAAAAATCACAGAGATATCTAAAAACTATATGAATCACATTAAGGCATCTTGCTTTAATTCCATAAATACTTAATATCATTTCATTAAAAAATCCTATAATCAGGATTATCATAGAGAAAAAAATAAAAAAAATGATGAAAATAATTTAAAATGGTCAAATCTAAATGAAAAAAAGGGTTCAAATGGACAACCACCTTAAAAATCTTCTTAAAATATGCAAGATTGAAAAAAAAAAAGGTCAAATGACATTTTTTATAAAAAAAATTATTTTTTTAAATATGGCCAATTTTGTACCGTAGCGTCTAATACAGCCTTTTAATGGCCCATATTGACGCTCGATACGTATCGCCAGATATAGAAGCCTTGATGTGCTTCAACCAATATCCTATGAATCTTAGATAAGTCTACTTTCATTGTCCTGTTAAATGTCTTAGTCCAAATATTGCTTCCAAATTAAAATTTCAAATAATAAATGAGTGGATATATGTTTAGAAGGATTTATACATTTTTGAGTAATTTGCAAATACCCCTATCTTTTCTCGTAATTGCAAAATTTATTCCTATAGTTTCAACAATTGCAAAAGTCACTCTATGTTTTGCATCAATTGCAAACTCTCTCCTTTATATTTTATATGTTAAAGTACATTTTATTATTAAAGAGTTGTAATAGTTAAATACCCTTATTAAGGCATACTTTTTAAACACCATATAAAAAATAAATGAACCAACATGGTTGAGTAGAATGTACAAATGATCGTGTGAACAGGAAAGAGATGAGTGATGTTTCACATGCATCCAATCATGTTAGCTATGCGATTTTGGTTGTTGAAAAGTGATATTAATAAATCTTTTATTTTTTGTTTTATAGCCTATCTCGTGATAGAATGACCTAAAAGTAGTAAAATTTATCCATCTTTCTTCCATATGTTTTTATCAATTAATGCAGTGGTGTGATCTTGTATACTTTTTTATAAGTTATCTTAGTAGTTTATCCTGCTAAAAATATTTTATCAATATAACTCTTTAAATTTTGAAGGGCATTTTGAAACGATAGAAGTAACTTCACATGGAAGTTAGATCTGACCACAAGTGACTGTTTGCAGGTAAGGATTGAAGAAAATGAAATAAGCTTCGCTCCTTTAGATGAAAACAGAATCTTAGAAATTTGTAACCGTTCTTGCATTAAGAGGTTTATCCATGGCTATTTTTATTTGAGTAGAATTCCTAGTTGTTCGAATTGTGTAATCTTCAATTACTGACATCGGTAACCGACCCAAAGCAATTTGATTATAATTCAATTCGTGACGATTATAAGCAGAAAGTTCATATTCTTCAGTCATTGATAAACAGAGATGCCTCAAATTAAATTGAAATCTTTAGAACAATCAATGACACACACACATATATATATATATATATATATATATATATATATATATATATATATATATATATATATTTATATATTTTGATCGTTGAAGAAGTATATTAATATACTTTACTAAAAAAAAAAAACACAAACGGATCTCTGAGCTCTGTATTTCCCTGTATAAAGTGTATAAATGAAAACAGAGGAGCCAGTGGCAAATACAACAGTAAAGAAACTACAATTTAGTGTACTGAAAAGAAACTACAATTTAGTGTACTGATCCATCTTCTTCTTCTACTTCAACCAAATGAAGTGAAGGCAGGATCCATGGGCACTGAAACTTCAATTACACCTTGCATCATCCGCACAACCCTCTTCATGGAAGGCCTCAGCGACGGATCCTCTTGAACACACCAAATGGCCACCATCACCATCCTCTCCAATGTCTTCTGATCCCTCATGGCTTCTTCCTCATTGTCTACAAGCAAATCTACTCTCCCTTCCCTATAGCATTTGTAAGCCCATTCCTTCAATATCACCTCATCTTCATTCACAGACACCATTTCAATGTGCTTCCTACAGGTTATGATTTCCAACAACACGACTCCGAAGCTATAAACATCCACCTTCACTGTAATGGACAGATTCCTGAACCACTCAGGTGCGAGATAGCCCGGTGTTCCCCGAATGAATGTACTGGTTCTGGTTTGGTCTGTCTTCAAAAGCTTGGCCAGCCCAAAATCAGCTATCCTTGAGACAAAATAATCGTCTAGAAGTATGTTTTGAGGCTTTATATCGCAGTGGATGATTTGGGTGCCACACTCTTCATGTAAGTACATGAGGCCTTTGGCAATTCCGATTGCAATTTGCAATCGCTGGTTCCAATCAGGTCTTGGGTTTCTGAAAAGGAAGCTTGCCAGAGAGCCATTGCTCATGAACTCATACACTAGAAGCCGGTGAGACCCCTCATTGCAGAAGCCGAGCAACCGGACTAGATTCCTGTGATGGGTCTTGCCAATAACGTTCACTTCAGTCTTAAATTCTCTCTCGCCCTCGTTCACAACCTTTTCTAGCCTCTTCACTGCAACTAGAGTGGTAGAATTTGATGCCAGCGTCCCTTTGTATACAGTGCCAAAGGCACCCCTGCCTAGCTCCTCTTTGAAACCATCGGTTGCTGCTTCTATCTCTTTGAAAGTGAAGGAACGTAGACTGAGTCCTGTCAAACTTGAAGCCTGGTGAACTCTCAATTGCTTTTTGCGGTAGGAATTGTAGAGAGCCAAGGAGATTACTGCCAGGAAGAGGAGGTTGAGAAAAACAGAGCTGCTTAAAAGGGTCGATCCAATTAGAACCAACTTGGCCTTGTCTTTCATCACTGGACATGTCTCTCGAAGGAGAGGTCTGTTTGGCTGATCGGCTTTCGGCACTTTGATGAGAGCCTTCACTGCAAGATCCGGGTAGGTCTTCCCATTTGAGAGCGGAAGCTTTTTCTTCGCACAGAGTTTGTTCTCAAAATCGAAGAGGGCAGCAGCGCAGAAGCAATCATCCAAGCAAGATTGTTTGCACAAGCCTTCTTCAACCGGACTATACTCTTCAAAATTGGAGTATCTCCAAGTAGTGTGATTCAATTCTTTGATTTCAAAAGCAATCTGCACTTCTGTAATTTCATCTGGACTGCAGCTCTGTGGAGGAAAGTCCTGTTTGCATCCTTCAAATGTATTGTTTGGATTGATGAAGGAATACCCAGGTGGGCATAAACATCTAGGCTTCCCATCACCACCCATCTTGCAATAGCTGTTAAATCCACAAGCTCCACTGCCTGGATAGCTTAGAATTTCAATGCAAACGTCTGATGGTATGAACCTGATAACAGACCAGTTTCCCGAAGAACCGTTCTTCGGGTATATGTATTGCCTCAGAACTCCATCAGAATCTAGTGTCGCCCTCTGATACAAATCCTTTGTAGAAACGAAGTTGGGTGTCGTAAGATTGGAGATGGTTCCATTATCTTGCTCCAGATAAATGTTACCAGTCTCATTGAAGACCAGTCGAGAACCATTTCCGAGAAAACTGTAAGATGGATCATCATCATACTCGTAAGAAAATCCAGAGAGAAGATTTACAGTATATAAAGCAAGATTACCATCTTCCTTCAGCTGGAGCCGGAATTTTCCATTGGAGTAGTCTGTTTCAGCTCGACGAGAAGAAAGCGTAATAGGACGATGAAGTGTTTGCTTCGGCAATATGGTGTCAGTAGGCTCATCAAAACTTCCCCATATAAAAGAAGAATGGGAAGAATTGGCGCCGACGAGCACAAAGTTTCCGGTGTCAAGCATGGTTGCAGAGGAAGCAATGGCATTGATGGATTTTGGCCTACTCCATATCTGTTTGCCTTGATGATCATATAAAACTAGCTGGCCCTGGGGCATTAGCTCAACCTTGGATCCTTTTTGGATTGGATCATCTGTTGTTACAGACCAAAGTATCGTTCTTTCGGGTATCTTCTCGAACCAGATTGCAAGGAGGAAGAGATCTTTGCCCGGCAGGGGATGGAATCCGAAGGCGAATTCTCCAGAAGCAGAAAGCCATGAATTGTTTTCTTGGTGTGTAGAAAGAGAGGAGCCTAATTTCACTGGTGTGTGGAGTTTGAGAGATGGCAAAGAGGGAGAATGAGAAGAAGGTAAGAGAGGTAGGCAAGGTGAGAGGCAGGAGAAGCCATTGTTGCTCTCTGCAATACCTGAAAACGCTGGAGAAGAAGCAATTTAATATGATTTTAAAATTAAGAGTCCTCTTAATCTCTTATTATTTTATAATGAAAAATCAAATTTCAAAATAATAAAAGTGTCTCTTTTCGAAACCTTTCATTAAGGATAAGTTGCACATGAATTCTCATTTTTCAAAATAAAACTAATACGAAATACTTAAAATCTTAAACAATAGAATCAACCGCTAACGGTCAAAACCGTTAACTTGTGACCGGTAAGGATTGATTTCTCCAAAGTTAATTAATTGAATTACATGACAGTTAAGATGTAATCCAAATATTCCTTTTGACTTTTGATAAGTGAAAATAAGTTAAAATGTTCAAGTCTAAGATGAAGTTAGAAAGGAAAACATATTTTAAACATGCAAAAACTTGTTTTTAAATCTTTTTAAAATCAAATATATAAGATTCAAAGTGAAAAACAATCGTAATGGCAATTTAAAAAAAAAAAAAATTTAAACAAAGTTTGGACTAAGGCTATCATTTTGCTCATTTATTGGATATTTCAATGTATCAGCCGACACATTACATGTATCATATATTAGTCTAATCATATCAAATGTTAACATATATCGATCGACACATATTGTATAGATTGAATTTTCAACCATAATATAAACCAAAGATGATATTGACTCTTAGATTTGCCGAGAGATTCAACAAAGTCCAAAGCCATAATTTTACATCATTTACTATAAATTTTAAGAATAAAATTATTATAAAGTTGCAAGTATTTTATTTCAATTGAAAGTTTTGGATCCAGACGAAATAAATAATATGGTCATTCATTGGAGACCTGACAAAATCTAACCGGAAGTGAACCAATCGAGCTAATAAAGGACTTTACCCAATCAACCCAAATTCATTTATTTATAAATAGATAGAACCCATTGAAATTCATTATAAATAGATAGACTTGACTCACTTCGCTATTGTCAAAGTTGTCCTATACACTTAAAGAACATTCCACTAAGTAAATAAGTAAATCTAATCCAAACTTAACTCAAATCATGTCCAAACCATCGTCGTAAATATTGATATTAACAATGATTGGTTATAAAAATATAATAAATTTAAAAATATCAAAGATATTTGTTACAATCGTCCAAACCGACTTAGAAGTCTTAAAAAAAATCTAAAATAGACTTTGAAGGGAGAAAAGACTCAAAGCTAATAAAATCAAACTCAAATCCGAACAAATCCCGTCCGTTGCATTCACTGCTTTAATGAGTCCCTAAATGGAGGACACATGTGCTCATCACTTCGTTGAGTCATCAATTTATTTCTTCAAAGAAATTCGCATCAGCCAGCTGTATGTGAGTCCACAAGCGCGTTCGAAATCCAAAGTGGGACCGTAAAAGACTTAGAAAAGATTGTGAATAATTTAGTCAATCGTAAATTTAAAAAAAAAAAAAACTTAGTCAATTTCATACTGCTATTCATGCACTACTATTCATAAGTTCTTTTCCAATTGATTTGGACATGCATATTTTCACTAACATAGAAAATCATATCAAATTGAATTTTTTTTATTATGATAAACTAAAATAAAATAAAAATAATACTCATGTTAATAAAATACTAGTGTCAAATGAATTTCCTTATCTAATGTTCTAATGCCTTGATATATCGTACGATTCAGTGTACAGGTAAAATTCTTATTTTTTTTGAAAAAGAGGTATTATTTTCATTGACAAAGAGAATGATTCTCATTTTATTTAAAATGATAAAGAATTATTTATATTAAGAATGGTTTTAAAGAAATTAGTGTGTTCGATAGAAATAATACTTTTGAAAAAATAATTAGAATAACTTGTTCTTGTTTTTATCCTATTTGAGTCTCCTTGCAAAAGGGAGTAATTTTGATTTTAAATTAACAAGAATTATTCTTATTTTATCATTTTTTTTGAATTTATATGTGGGAACTTTTTATTGAAAAGGTTAATATAATAATAGAAAAGGCACCAGAGGTGCAAATACATAAAAGAAAAGAAATTACTTATGTGTGGGAAATTGCTGAAATCAAACCGTAAAACCTCCACGAGTGACATCTACTGTCCTTAAAGCACACCAAGGTGAAGTCATGAAGGTTGGAACGTGACACCTCCCACTTCTTATTCCATCTTAAATGACGGACGATACATATTTTGTGAGAACCATGTAATCAAGGCTTAGGGTGAGCTTTCCTAGATCCATTTAATCCTACATTATGCAAATTTTGGGCATAATCTGAATGAGAGATAAGTTTAATCTCTATTTATTATTATAATTTTTGAACTTTTAATTAAAAATATATATCATTTTAATAGTGTCAAATTTAAAGACACAATTATGTATTAGAAACTATTATACATAATAAGCTGAATTGGTCAAGAGAGGATCTAAATGCCTGAACCTGACAGTGTGAGTTGTGAGTTGTGAGTTGTGACCGTAGTGAGGGAGTGGTCCTATAGTCAGCCCATCCCATCTGTTGTGGGACCTATTGCACCAAGTCAACAATCAGGGCGACCTGCATTTCCTTTTTCCTGTCCTTTTGACATAACTATGAGTAAGAAGATTGTAATGACTCATTTATTGAATAAAATAAATTATTTATTATGATAATATAAAAATAAATTTTGTCTTCCTATATATGGGTATAACTTAACTGATAAACTTTTAAAATAGTTAAAATAATATTCATCAATAATCTCATTCATCTGCTGAAATTAATTTACTTTTTAGTGAATCAGTTCATTTATTGATTGTTGTACCGAACTTGACTCTTACTGTTTCAACTGAATCAGTTCACTTATTGGTGCATCAGGCATGTGAAGTGAACCGAGAGACAAATTAAAAAATCAGAAAAATCCATAAAAGGCCGTTAGGATGCGCCCATCCCTTTGTTTCGTTGTTTCTGCCATTTCTTTTAGAGAGTCTTGCATTTCTTTTGCAGAGTTCGTTCCTTTAGATGATTGAGGATATTAAGATTCCTTGAACTCAAACAAAACGCCGGGGACCTCTTTTCCAGCAAACATACGTTATGAAATGGCTCCTTCTTCTTTTTCTCATCGTCACTTCTTCTTCCTTATCATTCTCTTGCTTTCTACCATTGCTCTAGCTCGCCAAAACATTCCCTTGGGTTCTTCTCTCTCAACACTAGAGGAAAAGACTTCATGGGTTTCACCTTCCGGTGACTTCGCCTTCGGATTCCATCGCCTTCCTGACAAAGATCTCTTCCTTCTGGCAATTTGGTATGAAAAAATCCCTCAAAGAACCATAATTTGGTGTGCAAATAGAGATAACCCGGTGGAAAGGGTTCCAAAGTCGAGTTAAAAACAAATGGCCAGCTAGTGTTGTATGATCACCAACGCCATGAGCAATGGAAGCCCAACATCACCAGCAGCAGCCCAGCAACCTCTGCTGCCATGCTCGATACGGGCAACTTCGTGCTTTTCAGTAGCTCAAATTCTTCTCATCTGTGGGGAAGCTTCGATGAGCCAACCGATACCATCTTGCCTACACAGATTCTGGGCAAGCCAAGTAATCTTACGTCTCGACGAACAGATGCAGATGCTGACTACTCCAATGGAAAGTTCCAGCTTCGTCTGGAAGACAAAGGCGTGATTCTGTATACAATTCCTCCTTATGGAGAAACCACTTATTTGGACTACTGGAAAACAGAGTCTGTTGATTCTGCTTCTCGACTCGTCTTCAATGAATCGGGCTACCTTAATCTCATGCAAAGCAATGGTACAAATATCAGCCTCACGCCAGGGGACATTGTTCCAACCAATGATTTCTACCATCGAACGTCGCTTGATTTTGATGGAGTTCTAAGGCAATATGTCTACCCCAAAACCCCCAAGACCAGAATAAGCTGGGCTCTTTCATGGTCTGTTGTGTGGTTTGTGCCTGAAGACATGTGTGTAGCAATTAATGCTCGGCTCGGAAGCGGCACTTGTGGATTCAATAGCTACTGCAGATTAGATGAAGATCAAAAGCCGAGCTGTAACTGTCCACCTGGGTATTCCTATTTGGATCCCAACAACAAGTTTGGAGGCTGCAAACAGGATTTCTTACCACAGAGCTGCGAATTGGGCGGATTGAAAGAATCCTCTCAGTTCGAGTTGAGGGAGATGCGTAATGTGGACTGGCCGCAAGCCGATTACGAACAGTATAAACCCATCGATGAAGGCCAGTGCAGACAGGAATGCCTGGATGACTGTTTTTGTGCAGTTGCTGTTTTTAGAGATGATACATGCTGGAAGAAGAAGACGCCTCTCTCCAATGGGAAGATGGACTCTACTGTGGGAAGAAAGACTCTCGTAAAAGTGTCCAAATCCAATCTCTCTCCCTCAAATCCTCATCCTCCTAATCCATGCAGAGAGAAGAATAAAGATAGGACAACTATGATTCTCATCGGATCTGTTCTGTTTGGAAGCTCTGGGGGACTTAATGTTGTTTTGTTATTGGCAACTATTTTGGTTCTTCTCTACTCAAACCATCAAAAGAAGGAATTGAATCATCTTTCTCGTCCCATCACTAGCATGTTAGGGATTAGCATATATTCATTTACTTTCAAAGAGTTAGAACAAGCCACAGATGGCTTCAAGGATGAACTGAGCAGGACCGCCTTCGGCACTATATATAAAGGGGTACTAGCTTTAGATTCTAGACATCTTATTGCAGTGAAGAAGCTGGACAAGATGGCCGATGAGGCTGACAGGGAATTCAGAACAGAAGTGACCGCAATTGGCCAAACCCATCACAAGAATCTGGTCCAATTGCTTGGATTCTGCGATGAGGGTCCCCATCGGCTTCTCGTCTATGAGTTCATGAGCAATGGTTCCTTAGCAAGCTTCCTCTTCGGAAGCATGAAGCCTGACTGGAACCAACGGATACAGACCGTGCTTGGAATTGCAAGGGGGCTGACATACTTGCATGAAGAGTGTGGCACCCAAATCACACACTGCGATATAAATCCTCAAAATATACTTCTGGATGAATGTTTTACAGCGAGGATCTCAGATTTTGGGTTGGCAAAGATTATGCAGACTGATCAGACCCGAAGCATTACAAGCATCAGAGGGACTAAAGGATATGTTGCGCCCGAATGGTTCAAGAACATGCCTATAACAGCAAAAGTGGATGTTTACAGCTTTGGAGTTCTGTTGTTGGAGATCATTTGTTGCAGGCGTAATGTTGAACTGGGGTTGGTTAATGAAGAGAAAGTAGTACTCACCGATTGGGCGTATGATTGCTATGTTGACAAGAGGATAGATTTGTTGGTAGAGAATGATGAAGAGGCCATGAATGACATGAAGAGGGTGGAGAGATTGGTTATGGTGGCACTTTGGTGCATTCAAGAGAACCCAACAATGAGGCCTTCTATGGTGAAGGTGACTGAGATGTTGGAAGGAGTAGTTGAAGTTTCTGCACCAATGTGTCCTTACTCTACCAGTTCACTTGGTTGGAAGTCTATTTGAAAATAATTGGGCAACGAAACGCAGTTTGTTGGGTTTGGCTCAAAAGGTCTTTTTTTGGGCCCAGTTGTGTTCATGTACAGCCCAATATATATAAGGGCTATTATTCTCTAGGGTTTTCTAAGTTGGGACTTTCTCAGTATGGGAGAGAGGAGAGAAGAATACAGAGAAAAGGAGAGGCCATAGTGTTAAGGGTTGGGAATCCATCCTGTAATAAGTTGTCCAGCATTCTCATAGTGAAATAGAGCACTACGCTCTGTGGACGTAGCCTTCGGGTTAACCATGTAAGAATCTTGTCTTGTGTGGTTTGTTCACTTAATTACTTAACACGGTTGCATCCTCATTCTTCAGCTACTGAAAATTTTAATGACTGGCCGTCAATCATGCTTGAATGAAGAAGTGATTATTGTTAGTTTTGATTTGGAGTGATCTTAATTAGTAATTTTATGAACTTAAAATTGCATACATGTCAATCCACATTTATTTTTTCTTCACATTTTTGTGTTGGCTACGACCAAACCATGCATTTGGTCCTGCCTGTCATTCATATATCAACCTTATTTGATAGTCAGAATGCTCTATTCATCACTCACGACTCATTAAAGAGCCCTTGGATAGAAGCTGAGAGTGGCCCTTCTTTCTCAAATCTCCATTCAATTCACATTTTGTGGCCAACTTAGGACCTGTTTAGATTATTTAAATATACTGAATTAGAATGTGTTGTCCGAAATTGCCCAAATCTTTTCTTTAATTTTTTCCCCATTCGAGCACAACCTCACTCTGTCATTTGTTCCAAAGCCATCCGTCCTTAGACTGGCACAGAGTTTTTTCAATCAACGATAGAGGCAAGAACTCCATATGATTTATGTAGCGAATATCTTCAGAAAATCTAGGGGGATGGGGTCACCTGCAATAGGAACCCAACCTCCTAGGTTGAGGAATTCAATTCAGTTTAATAAGAAGAAAATGTCATATACAGTGGCAAGTTATTCACTATGAATAACAAAGATAAAATCTCTAATCTCATCCAGAGAATACAATGCATGTATGCAAACAGCATGTATGCAAACAGGGGAGGATGAGTTTATTGATGTAGAACGGACCTCGAGGCACGATATTGTCCACTCTGGCCGACCGAGAATCCACCAGGTCAGGCTTATGACTTTGTTTTTCAGCACATGAAAACGTGTCATGCCTAAGGAGAAGGTGTTGGGTTTTATGGCTCAAAGACCTTTTTGGGACTGAGTTGTTTGATGGGCCCAGGCCCAGTGGGCCTAAATTTGTGTATGCCTATATATATTGTTCTCTTTCATCCTAGGATTTTTAGGCTGTGCAGTTTCTCTAGAAGAGAAACAGAGAGGAGAAAAAGAGACTGTGAGAGAAGGGTGTGTAGGATTGATGTAATCGTTGTAACGTGACAGATTATTCCTCATAGTAGATTTAGCACGCCCCACGGACGTAGGCAATCTTGCCGAACCACGTAAAACCAGTGTTCTCTTGTGTGATTGATTTCTTGATTGTGTGATTTGCATCTTTTTTCCCAACAGAAGGAGCTCCACCATTTAGCCAGGACTCTAGATGCTTACTCTTTCGATGTGGGATTGATTTCCAACCCAGAATCCATCGGCTGGCAAGCTGAACTCCTCACCGTTAGCGCGACCTGAAATCCACCAGACCCCACATCATTCAACCCACCTTTAAAGTAGAGGCATCTTCGGCTTTGATACCACCTGATATAGAACCGACCCCAAGGCATGATATTGTCCGCTTTGACCGACCTAGGAATCCAGCAGGTCGGACTCACGACTTTTTTTTTTCAACACATGAAAATGCGTTATGCCTAAGGGAGATGAGCTCCACCCTTTAGCAAGGACTTTGGATGCTTAATCTTCCGATATGGGACTGATGCCCAACCCACAATCCACCAAACTGACAAGCAAAATTCCTCACTGCCAGGACAACCTAGAATCAAAGGCTCATTTGAACCCTTATTTATTTTTTAAGAACTTGAATCCAATTTCGGCTTGTTTTAGTATTTGCAACATGGGCCCTATCGTGATTTAGCTCAAGGACCCATCGAAGTTACCCCTCGTATTTGATTTATTTGTTTGATGATGTTGTACTCTGGGGTTAAAATATTTGCAGTCGATATGTATTGGCCAATATATTTCTCTCTCCCTTTGATTATTATTATTTTTTCTTAAAAACATTCTAGAAAAATTAGTGGATGATATATGGTGATATTTGGCATGATATTTACCGATATTTGTTGATATTTTAAATATCGGCCGATATTTTGGGCAATGTCTTGCCCAAGATATCAATTAGACATGGTGGGTTCGAGATGATAAATATCGTATCGGCCAATATATATAGCCTTGAAAATCGCAATATGCCAATATTTTCACTTGTGGTTGTACATATTTTCACTTGTGGTTGTACTTGTGCTATAATAAAAAAAAATGCTTCGACTAATGAAACTAATGCCACTACATCATCATCCTCCTCCTCGTAATACTCATCATCACCATCACCATCAAACTTCAAACATCAAAATTTCATCCATGTGAGATTCACTTTTTGAGCTATATTTTTACGTTCAACTCCATCATAAACCACACTATTATCATATTATTCATCATATTTTTTATATAATAGTTAAATAATAAAAAAAAGCAACATCGCCCAAAATTGAGCAGTCAATTTTTCACTGTTTGCCACTTGAAGAACGAAGATAAAAAGAAAATTCGCCCAAAAAATAAGTCAAGTCTCCATTGAGGGTGAAGACGTGTAAAATGGAGAAGGAAAGAAGCCGCGTTGAATCACAAACCGAGTGCTCAGAGTCCAAGTCTATGAGAAGAAAGAAAAATAATTCCAAGTCTCCATATTAAAAGTCAAGAGTTGGGCCACAAACGACAGATAAATCCACCCGCAAAGGTGGCAAATCCTGACTTTGACGACATTTAAGTTTGGAATTTGATTCCTCTTAATTTTCAAAAATAAAAATTTCAATTTAAGTATTTGAAAAATAACATATTAGGAGAAAATTTTAAGAATTTTGGGATATAATTGAGAGTTTAAATAGATCTTTATCGCCAAAGTTTGTGTTCATCTAAGATTTTTCTATAATCTTCATATACATTTTTACCTCCAGCGCTAATGACAATGAATATTTCCGTCCCTCCTCTAATAACAGTCCAATAGCAAAATTTTAGTCCAACTATTTTTTTTAACCTCTTAATTTAAGATCTTGAGATATTATAATCTACTAATTCTAACATGATTTATGCTTAGAGATGGACTGCGTTGGATGAAAGTTCGACATTGTTTGATCAGATCAGATGTAACCCTATATTGTTAAATGGCCCATCCAAATGATGATCATCTTAGCTACTTTTATCAAAATACTGGCACTGCAAGACTATTTGAAACAGGAGTTAAAATACAGTGAATTGCTATCAGACTTCAGTTATGCAAGCTACAGGGGTTAGAGTGACGGTCAGGAATTTGTCTCAAGGAGTGAGAGCTCTTGATTTCCATTTCATTCGAAAGGGTCACCGGTCACTCCCTGTAAAATTACCAGATGTATATAGATAGAGAGTCTTTCACATGTCCCAAAAATTAATCAGCTTGCTCAGGAACCTTGATCATCCATAAAAAAGTTACATCTAATATAATCTAATGGTAGAAAAGTCTTTGCCGTGAAGTCCAATCCCATGTAAAAGTCGTTTGTATCAACCTCAATTCCTCGTGACTGTTCTTTGGCTTCTTCTCAGCCTCCTCTGCTCAACTAGTAGTCTTCAAACCATAATACCAGTACCCAGTACCCTAATTTAAGCATCAATTTATTGCTCTTTCCTCAATCTATGTTGAGTTGGCTTTTCTAGCAACAAATTTGCAAAAGGCATAAAGAATACTTGTATTGGATTTAACAAGGTGCCATTTGCTTGTCAACATACACTTTGATGCCTTAAACAAGATGATCCATGGCCATTTGCTGTCTGCCGAAAAGTAGCTGAGGTACCTGTGATTCTTCTGGCTCATGCCATACACTTCTTCATTCTTGTGAATTGTGGTATTCTTTTCATTCTGCATCAATGACCACTGCTCTTTCTCAACTTCCATGGGTATTCCTTATGCTTGTGCCACTTTCTGCATTTGCTCAATCTTCGAGTAGAATAAACTTGGGAAGCTCTCTATCTACCAACCAGCAGAATTCTTCATGGCTTTCACCTTTTGGCGACTTTGCCTTTGGATTCCTGGCCCTTGAAGACAAGAATCTATTCTTACTGGCAATCTGGTTTGACAAAATACCTGAAAAAACAGTAGTTTGGTCTGCAAATGGAGATTCTCTGGTGCAGGAAGGATCAGAAATACAGCTGACAGCTGCCGGGGAGTTGGTGCTCAATGACCATCAAGGGAAAGAGGTATGGAGGGCCTCCACAAATGGTAGTGTCACTTCTGCTTCATTTCTCGACTCTGGAAATTTTGTGCTCATGGGCAAAGGTTCGGCCCCTAGATGGGAGAGCTTTGCTCAACCTACGGACACCCTCTTGCCTACTCAGATACTTGGTCTGTCCAGTGCATTAAATTCTCGCGAATCAGAGAGCAACTACTCGAGAGGAAGGTTCCAATTGCGCCTGGCTGACGGCGATCTAATTCTCAATTCAGTCGCTCTCCTTAGCTATAATGCTTATGATCCTTACTGGAAGAGTGACACTGGAGGGGATAGCAGTCGGATGACTTTCAACCAGACAGGCCATATTTACCTTACCCTGCAGAATGGAAGCATAGTGAATGTTACCAATGGGAACGCTGCTCCTCTTTCGACTAGAGATTTCTACCAGAGGGCGACACTTGACTATGATGGAGTTTTCAGGGAATATGTATACCGAAAGAACCGCTCGAGTGGAAGTGAACTCTTGGGGGAGTCATGGTCCCCTATGGCGTATTTGCCTCAAGACATCTGCATGACAGTTAGTGTGGGTGTAGGAAGTGGCATATGTGGATTTAACAGCTACTGCATGATTGATGAAAACCAGAGGCCTAGTTGCCGGTGCCCAAAAGGGTATGCTTACTTGGATACGAGCAACCCGTTCAAAGGATGCAAACAGAATTTCACATCGCAAAGCTGCGAGGCTGATGGACTGTCCGAAGTACCTCAGTTTTTGATGGAAGACCTGGCTAACACAGACTGGCCACTGTCCGACTTCGAACACTATAAACCCATGAATGAAAACCAGTGCAGAGACGTTTGCTGGGAAGATTGTCAATGTGCAGTTTCCATTTATAGAGATGGAGACTGTTGGAAGAAGAAGCTACCACTCTCAAATGGAAGGATGGACTCCAGAGTTGGAGGAAAAGCTCTCATCAAAGTAAGAAAAGGTATTTCTACTTCACTCCCTCTTGTTCCTCCAGTCTCAAGCAGGCAGAAAAAAGATCGACCGGTTCTGATCCTTGTTCCATCAGTACTCTTAGGTAGCTCTGCATTTCTCAACTTCCTCTTCCTTTCAGCAATTTTATTGGCTATTTATTTCTTTTACCACAAAGAAGTTGCGGTACCTAAACCAGGTTCAAGTATCAGTGGAATAAATCTTCGCTCTTTCACTTACAAAGAGCTTGAAGAAATCACAAATGGGTTTAAGGAAGAATTGGGTAGTGGATCTTGCGGCACAGTTTACAAAGGAAAAATAGCTTCAGGTTCCATAAATTTTGTGGCAGTGAAAAAATTAAATAAAATGGAACAAAAAGTGGAGAAGGAATTCAAAACAGAACTGAGTGCAATTAGCCGGATCCATCATAAGAATCTAGTCCAGTTACTTGGATACTGTGAAGAGGGGCCAAACAGGCTTCTGGTATTCGAGTTCATGAGCAATGGCTCCTTAGCCGATTTCCTCTATGGCAATCCAAGGGTGGACTGGAACCAGCGCACACAAATTGCATTTGGAATTGCCAGAGGTCTTGCATACTTACATGAGGAGTGCAGCACCCAAATCATCCATTGTGACATAAAACCTCAAAATGTACTTCTTGATGATTGTTTTACAGCAAGGATATCTGACTTTGGGATCGCAAAGCTTTTGATGGCTAGCCAAACTCGTACTACTACTACAAACATCAGGGGAACTAGAGGATATGTGGCACCCGAATGGTTCAAGAGAAAGCCAATCACAACAAAGGTAGATGTATATAGCTTTGGTGTCATGCTGTTCGAGATCATTTGCTGTAGAAAGAAATTTGACCCAGACCTGGAGAACGAAGGCAAAGATCTACTGATTGATTGGGTTTGTGAATGCTTCAAAGAAGGAAAGGTGGAAACAATAGTGGCAAATGATGAAGAAGCATTGAACGATGCAAGGAGGTTAGAGAGGATGGTGATGGTAGCAATTTGGTGCATTCAAGAGGATCCATCTTTACGGCCTTCAATGAAGAAGGTGACACATATGCTAGAAGGAGCAGTTGAAATTGCAGTGCCACCTGACCCATTCTCCTTCATGAGCTCATTTGAGTGAAGGCTCATCTCCCTCGAATAACCATCCATACCTTGGGGCATCCCCAGGTTCAAGTGCACGCCCTCTACCTCTTTATACTTTGTAAAATTTCTGTTGTTCTTGCTGTCTAAGAGAACCATGGGAGTGAGTTCATAATATGGTTACTGATTTCTCTTAGAATAGGTTAATACTGTATTGCCTATCTGCTACTTTCAAGTATCAATTTTCAGACTAGTGAAAGCTTTTGTTACTGTTTTTTTTTTAAGAGAAAAGAAATGTAGAAATAACCAATCAAATTTTCATGCTTATGTCGTCTTACTAATATCTTTTATCTAAAGTGAGCTTGCTTCTATTGCCTCGGTGTGTGTAGTTTGTGGTAAAAGAGTGTGAGCCAATGAAACATGACATGAATATGTATTTTTATAAATGGTTACTATCTTATTAGGAAAATAGTACCAAGGTGCAAATACAAGCATGAAGAGTAAAGAAAAAACTCTACAACCCATTACACTTGAGGGAAACACAGAAACCGTTAAAAATTCTACAATGAAAGCCTATCAAATATCTATAATTGGGAATTTTCAACCAATGTATTGATAATGCTTAGCTCTTAGACTTTTCTATATCTGGAGCTGATTTCTCTTGGTCAAATTGTTCTTTCGGCCCAAGACGTGTTGAGACTAGGATTAACAGGGTGATGGTGAACCAGGCCTTTCTGCAATCGTTCAGCTAAGCTTATAGCTACTTCTTTGGTCCTGGACTCTCGGTCATAGAGGTATTATCCTTTGTTTGTCTGCTTATCCTGCAAGAAGAAGACCTCCTTTCAGGTTCATTAATCATTGGTGGAAAGATCCTGATTTTTTGGAGACAATTAAAGATTCTTGGAGCATTCAAGTTAATGGTAGCCCAATGTTTAGGCTCGTCTCTAAGTTAAAGTATACCAAGCAAGCCCTCATCAGAAAGCATCGCTCTAACCTAGCTTCAATCAGCAACTGCAATTGGCCAGGGACTTGCTCGATGATGCACACAGCAATTTTGATGCCAATCAGTAGAGAGAAAATGCCTCTAAGCTCCTTATTGCAGAAGAGAAACTCGAGCTGGCTTTGGATTATGAGATTAACATTCTTCATCAGAAATCCAGGCTTCTTAATCTCAACCTTTGAGAAATGGGCAGTAACTTCTTTTGTAAGGCAGTCAAAACTAGGGAGCACCTTAACAAAATTATGGTGGTAAGGGCAGAGGATGGAACGATATCAGATAACCCAGAATTGATTAATGCAATTTTGTCAGCTGCTTCTCCATGTTCAGCGGGCACTCTTATTTTCCTGAATCAGAACATGATCGTTTAACTGTAAGCATAGTGAATCTGAGGCTGGTTCACTAATCAACCCAGTTGAGAGGAAAGAAGTGGAATTAGCTCTCTTTAATGCCAATCCCAACAAAGCTCCAGGCCTGGATGGGTTTAATTTGCATTTCTACAAAGTTTGCTGGAATGTTATTGGTGATGAAACTGTTGAGCAGTTGTGGACTTCTTTAATTCGGCTCAAATGCTTAAACAAATCAACCTTGCTTCATCGCCCTCAGACCTAAGACAGCAGCTGCTTACAGCCCAGATTTGTTCAGGCCAATCTGCCTCTCCAATGAGATATACAAGCTTATTTCAAGGATCATTGTTAACAGATTGAAGCCATTCATGCCTAAGCTTGTGAACCATCATCAATTGGTGAACCTCTATATAAATATATGTTAAATTGTTTTAAAATCTAAAATTATCAAACATTATTTTCATACTTAACTTGATGGAATAACATGCAACCTAAAAGTAAATCGAATTAAATACAAATTGAATTTACCAAGATTGATTTTTGATGCTAGTGGTAGCCCATTATGTTAAAGAGTGGGCCTATTCTCCCTGTTAATTTTGCAAGATTGATTGCTGAAGTTTAGGAATTACAAATTTTGACTTAGACTTAGGAACCCAACACGATCCAACTCAGAAAAATTGGGTTCAGGTCATGCATTTCTTAGAAAATAAATAAATTAAATTGACCTTTCTCGAGGGGTTGAGAGATCTTGGACCCAAAATTGACCTGAATTGAAGTAAAGAACAGTATTCAACCAACTCATTTATTTTTTACCTATTAATTTTAGCTCATTTTACTCCATTAGAACTCAAAATCTTAGTCTATTGTCTTAATTTTTCATAACTTAATGGATTCACATGATGAGAAGTCTTTGTATCTTTGATTTTCTAGTTGAAATCATTTCTTTAATTTTTAATTTTTCCAATTTTTTTATAAATTTAGATTAGATGGGATCAAATCAAGCTAAAATTCTATTATTATACATGACCAACTCGACCTGAATCTGACCCGACCTGATCTCATTACTGCCTAGTTGAAGATATCCCCATATGTGACACGTGGTGGAATTAGCAGCTAACAAGTGGACGACAGGCTGAGAGAAGCGATTCCAACGACAAGTCAAATGAAAAGGCCACAATGTGATACCCAAAGACAAACAATGCAACCAAGCAAAAGTGTATACTCTCTCTCTCTACCATTATTATTGTGATTTCAAGTCTGTATTTAACAAGAATTTAAGCCCTAATATTTATTTTATTATCGTGAAACTCACTCTTTCATATAAGTTTCTAACTTAAAAAAAAAATTCCTTCAATCTTAGGATAATTGAGTTAATCTAATAGAGCTTGCTAATTATCATCCAAATGACATCCATAGGTGTGCATTGGTGGAAAAAGGGTATCTCTATTATTTAGATTAGAGATGTAGATGAAAATGTAAAACCTAGAGTCCAAAATATCTCATTCAAAATAAGTAGTTTTGATTATAAACTTTACATCTATTTAGATTTTTGTTAAAATCTAAATTTGAGTATAACATTCATTTGTTTTTGGACCTAGACTTGGATTTAACCATATTCATTCCAATAATTCACTAACATTAACGATAAGTAACGTAAATAATGTAATGAATGTTGTTAGATATGTTAATTGTTAAGATTATAACATTTTACATGTCTAACAAAATGGATTAGCTTTTCATTTGCAATCTCATAAATCAATCTAAACAAGCTTCTAATAATGTCGTTTTTCTAATCTATCATCATCATCATCATAAGATGCCAAAATTTCATTTATTTGGAATTGACTTTTGAAGTTCTACTTTTCGATCCGACTATGCAAAAATCCGTAAGTCTTTCACTTCACATTTTTCTAATGTCTTTCTTTTCTCTTCCTCCGTATCAACAATGATTTGCCTTGTATCTTTGTACGTGCTATTTTTAACATCTCAATTCTATGCACTAGAGTCACCTTTGATCTTTTACTTACATGCCCAAACCACCTCAAAGAGATATATCTCTTTTCATCATCAATGGGTGGTATTTTTAAACTATTCATAATAGAGTCATTTCTAACTCTATTTTTTAAGTGTAAATTACTCATCTAATATAACATGTACATCAACGCATCTCCATTATCTTAGCTTACAAATATTATTTTTTCAATTATTACAAACAAACCCTCGATTCCTATCAAATCTCTTTTGTTGTTCTTAGCTTTCCATTAAATTTAGAGATATCAAACATTGTTAAAGCCCTGCATGGTCGATACAGGTTCTTGTATTGCATGTGAGAGAGTCATTTTCAATGTTGCTTGTTTATGGGTGTTTTTGGTGTATTCTCCAAGACACCATAAACTTGCAAGTTGGCCTTACTTTGTCATGGTTTTCTTTAAAAATAATTGAGCTCTTATCTTCTTCCATTCGCCACACAATACAAGGCCAGCCAATCAAGGAACAATGCAATTACAGGGCATCTCCCTTCAAATAAACAAATACAAGAAAGAAGTGGAGTTGTCCTTGTCCTTTCAAATCTCAAAGGGTCACTTGATTCAAGTTGGGAACATAAAAATAATGGCAGTCTCTTACATAAACCCACACCAAAACATTCCGAAAACCCTAGTTGGGTTGATCAAGGGTCAAACAAGGTGTAGGACCTACCTATTCAAAAACCCAATTCACCTGGTTGGACAAAGGGAGTGTAACTATCGAATGCTGGAATGTTGTCACTCCATTAATAAATTCAGCAAAGACTAATTCACATTCTTCTTCACTGTGAAGAAAATTTAAAATAAAGATTCTTTTAAGTACAGGAGAACTACTGTGTATCTTCTTTTAAATAAGGCGAAGGAGAAGAGAATATTTTTTTTATAACATGAGTATTTGCATCTTATATTAGATGTGAGACTAAATTCTATAGATATACAAAATTATCTGTAAGCCTTGTTATCAAGCAAGTTTGGAAGACGAATTCAAGACGTTTAGTGTAATCTTAAAAGCTTAGATCGTGTGAGTTAATAATAGTGATAGTGATATGTCTTAAAAACTCATTTAAAAAAAAAAAAATTGGATAGTATTAGTGTCATGCCATCCTTGTTTGTCACATAATAGAAGACACAATTATGACTCAATAAATAAAGACTTATTTTTATGATGCTTATTGTTCATTGAAATGATAAGATTCAGGAAATTTAACTATAATAAAATCAGATTATGCATATCCACCATTTATTGATGATATTTGAAATTTTAAAATATTAAACTTTTTCAAATGAAATCATTTCTCGATTTCACTTAACTAAAAAAATGACAATGAGTAGATACTCCAGATCTACAATCATTCGTTATTTTATACAAGTGGAGTTTGTATGACATGTGTTTTTATTAAATATGCGACATTGCTCTTTGATATAGACAATAATGAACTTTCCCAATGAAATTGGATACATCAATTGATACAATGAACTTAGACATACCTTAGTTGATAGTTGATACACATTCTAAAGAGCCAATTTACTATGAAAAAAATTACAATCTTAATAATATATGAACTATATCATCAAATCATTCTTTTAAGATATCTAAAATAATTTAGAATTAAGTTGTGATTAGATTGTATTGATCTTTAACAAGGTATATTTATCTAATGAAATTCATGCAGATATCATAAGAAACATAAGGTGTCTATGATCAATGTATACAGACTTTGTATTTAAATAAATACATTACATAAGATTACAGTTTTAACATGGTATGATTTGCCTGATTAGAGTGATCAAGATCACATTAAGCCATGCATCTTCTGATTTGCTATTTGTGTATTTTATGCACCTAGTCTCCAAACAGAGAGGCACTGCATCATTAAGAGATTAAGATAATCTAATCACAGGCCAATTTTAATTGTCTTAAATATCAACTCAGGTTAGGTTGGGTTTTAAGGAATCCAACCCATCCGACACGAATTACAGCCCTAAACAAAACCAAAACATACCCTTAATAAAAATCCATATTTTAAAGATTGATTGCTTTGGTTATTTAATCTGGCTTTTTTTTTTTTTTGAAGGCCATATGCTTCGTTTATATCAGTAAACCAGTTTCCATCTTTATCCTTGTTAGTAATAATGAAAAGCTTGCATGGGATTTATGCATTTGTATTGGCATCTTTTGTGGGAAGTCTTTGGACAATAGCAGAGACACCCATCTTCCAGTGTAACCCTTTTGGAATTTCCACAACACCAACACCCTTAGTTGATTGCTCTTTCTGTTTCTACGTATGGTTTCCATGGCTTGCCCCACTCTTCTCTGATTTCTTCCTTTTTTGGGTATTATTGGAGAAAAAGAAAGCAATTCAGTCTCATTCAATATAGGAAGCAGTTTAGTCTCTTCTTGTCTTTGTTGCTACTGTTGGATTCCAACACTGTTAAATCATTTGTAAATGAACACTAAAACGTTCGTGTGCCGTGAAGCGAAGAATGGATCATTAAATGATTCTTCTTTAAGTTTCTCTGACCATCATTACCAGAATTTTGGTTCCAAGCACCTGTGGAATATGGGGGTATGTATCCAGCTCCCCTTACACCTTAATTCTCAGTGTCTTGATCAGTTTTCATGGTTGGAGGCTGGCTTCAATCCATCTTGTAGTCCTGCAAGCTGCTTCCAATCACTACACTCGGCATTTCGTGTGGCTGATCGTAACCCGGGTTCCCCTCCACATGTCAATCAGATGGTTCATCTTTCCATCTTCCCTCAGTTCTCTTCCTCTGCTGAATTATCTTCTTACCAGCCTTCTGAAGCTACTCTCTCCACCAATTTCAAGAAGCGAAACAATATTGATTCTCAGTCATGCAATACGTCGCAGTCTGTCGTGAAGTTCCCCTCATATGGTCATCAAAATTATAGAGTTTCTGAAAATTGCAGTAGCATTCAATCTAGAAATTCCAAGGCTAGTGCGCTATTGTCATTTCCAAAGAGCAAGATGATGAGTGATGATGCCATGTTGGAAGGGAGGCACTTGGATCAAGTAGAGACAATTCACAATTCCAGTCAGTTTTCTATTATCTAATATGTGCTGCTTCTAACTGCTTAATGGTTTTCAGAAGGCATTGGTTTCTTCATCATCATGAGCAGATACTCTATTATTATTGCTATTTACTGATTAAACTGTCATCAGTGACATTCTATGATTTTGAAAACAATTAGTCCTAATTCTACTCGGTATGTCTACATCAGATTATTGTAATTACTGAATTACTGTTCTGTATTTTTTATCCCAGGTAATTGTCAATCCATTTAACCCTTCAATTACACAGCCAAACTCCCAGCCTATGCCTGAAAAACTACGTCCAAAGCCTTCAATTGGTGTTTCTAGGAATTTTTCATCAGGAGTAGCTGTATCGAATAAAACACGGATCAGATGGACTAGTGATCTTCATGAGCGATTTGTTGAATCTGTAAATCGCTTGGGAGGTGCAGAAAGTAAGTTAATCCTATCTCAAGGTCAATAGATAGGAGAGATCGATCTCACGAATATTAAATAGGTCACTGATACATTGGTATTTGCTGACTGAAATCAGAGGCTACTCCAAAAGGGATATTGAAACTGATGGACCACGATGGATTGACCATCTTCCATGTCAAAAGCCATTTGCAGGTTTTAAATTTTAGTATATGTACTCTTGTATAAATTCAATTCTTGTCAATGATTTCTTTCTTCAGAGGCCTGAATAAAAAAATGTATGTTATTTGCAGAAATATCGAATTGCAAAGTACATCCCTGATTCTGCTGAAGGTAAAATGCTCATTAAACCTCCTCAGTAGTTTGAGCTGATTAGTAGTTTCCATTTCTCCAATCCTTTTAAAGAAATGAAAATTGTGGGGATCTTCTAGTGCTAAATCTATTGCATAAACTCGAAACATCATGTTCTTTTGAAAAGTGACCCCTATTGTCTTGTTGAAGAGTGATGCCGAAGTCTCATTTGTTTTCATCTCTTTTCTGATGCCTTCATCAGTCATCATACATTATCTTCATTGGATTGGTCAGTCTAGATGTTTATCTCCTGTTGTAAATTGGGATTAGGGTAGGCAACTGGGTACCCAGTATCAGTATGGCTCACATTCTGATATCGGTTGGTGACAAATGCCCTGTTCTTTAAGGTTCAAGTTTTAAGTGATTCCTAGAAGTATATCATGAACCTAGCAAATCCTTGCTAGATTCAAGCCCATTGTCACTCACTCAAGCACTCTTTGACAAATGAGTAAGCCTTCAACCAAATTGAGTAAGCAAATTGGTAGACCTACACTATACTATACATGAACACTTGAACCTCCTCTCTTCTTTTTCCCATTCTAGGATGTAGACTTGGTATCTCCCTTGATCATCTGGCCTCGTTCACATGTCTCGGGTGATCGAGTTGTGACAAGTAGCATCATGGCAATTCAAAGCATACCATGTGAGGAATGATCCCATTCTTGGATGTAGATTTAGTCTCTCCCTTGGTCAGTTGGCCTTGTTCACATGTCTCCGGTGATTGAGCCATGACAATTAGCATCATGGCAATTCAAAGCATATCATGAGAACAATGATCATTGCGAATGGACCCTCATTTTGCAGATATGTTAAATTCCATCTTCTTCATTTTTATCTTGGCATTCACTATGGGTGGTTTTACTTGAAGGAATTAAATAGTTTGGAAGTGTAGATTTATATCATAGAAAAACACCATAAATCATAAGCACTACCATTGCGTTTGGATAAGGGGTAAATTTTAGAGAGGTTACCCCGAGTAGGGGTCACCTTTGAGTAGGGGTGACCCTTGAATTGAGATTACCCTTATCTTTTTTGGTAACTGCGGTGGCAAAGTAAAAGTTTAATCTAAGGATAAAAAATCTTGTTTGGTAATTATAAGCAAGGTTAACCTAATATATTAACATATTTTGAATTTTTTTATAAAACATAATTATTAAATAATATTCATGAAGTAAATTCTAATAATATAACTTATAATAATATTATCTATTTTTTATAAATTATTTTTCATAATTATAATTTAAAATGAGCACTTGCATTCTAACATTAAAAAATAAATAAAGAATTTTTTTTATATTATTATTTTAAATCCCAATAAATGAATAAAAAATATCAACATATCTCTTCATTAAAAAATATATTTTTATTTTTTATATTATATGAATTTAATAAAAATATTAATTCTCATAAAATTGTTAATATATCTGGTTACCCCTACTTACATTTACCCCTACTCAAGGGTAACCCCTGCAAAATTTACCCCTCATCCAAATGCATCACGTTGAAAATATTGACAATTTTTTAAAATAAACATTTAACAAAATAAATTGCTAATTACCTCAAAAGAGATTACGATAAACCTCAAACTCTTTTGGAGTTTTGAGACCCTTTCGAAATTTGGACAGAATCACTCTTTAAAAATAGGACATTTTGACAGTTATGTTTCATAGAATTTTATTTTTATTTTTTATATTATATGAATTTAATAAAAATTATTAATTCTTATAAAATTGTTATATCATATTACCCCTGCTTACATTACCCCTACTCAAGGGTAACCCCCGGTAACCCCTGTAAAATTTACCCATCATCCAAATGTATCATGTTGAAAATGTTGACAGATTTTTAAAATAAACTTACAAGAGAATAAATTGTTAATTACTCCGAAAGAGATTATGATAACCTCAAATTCTTTCGGAGTTTCGTCACCTTATCGAAATTTCGACAGAATCACCCCTTAAAAATGGGATATTTTGACAATTATGTTTCATAAAATTTTATTTTTATTATTTATAGTATATATATTCAATAAAAAATATTAATTCTCATAAAATTGTTAATATGTCAATTTACCCCTACTTACGATTACTCCTACTCAAGGGTAACCCCCCATAAAATTTACCCCTTATCCAAATACATCATGTTGAAAATGTTGACACATTTTTAAAATAAATTTCAAACAAACTTAATTTCTAATTACTTGAAATATATTATTTTTTTAATTATATATATATATATTATTTTTTTTTTGGAAAGATTTTAATTTTATAATACTTAATTGATAAAGAAGAGGAAGGCAAGGGGTATTGAGGGGTAGGGTATTGTAAATATCCCAACCTCCAAAGGGGTATTAAAAATGGGATGAGAGGGATAAATTTTAAATTTTTTACCCTCACCCCCTTGTTACCAAACGAGGGTAACAAGGGGTAATGGGGGGTTACCCCCTCTTACCCCATCCAAACGCAGCTTTGAGTCTCTTAACCCCAATTTTACCCCTCTATCATTTTGATAATGAACTTATAATATATTTCCTGTTCTCTTGCAGGTAAATTTGAAAGGAGAACTAGTTGCAGTGATCTTCCAAAGCTCAGACTGAATTAGTAAGTTCTGACGCCATTAATTTTGGACTGGTTTGCATATGAAAGATGTCTTTTAATAAGAATATTTTGGTGGCACAAGTGGCTCTCTGTCCTGTGCATTTTAGGGCAGTGTAGAACTCAGAAATTACATAAGCTGTGATATTGTCATCTGTTCTTTCCACCACACATCACAAACTGAGGTCTCTGGTGCTACTGGCAAGCCCAGTCTGATTTCATATACTACAAATTAGACCTGAAAAACAAGTCCATTAGCCTGACCCTTGTAAATTGAGGCTTCTTAATATTGGTCTTAATATGATGCTAATACCTAAAAGACCTTTATTCTTAATTCCCCACTTGATCATATCAGATTTAATTTGCCTAAAGATACTTAGAAGACCCTTTTCCTTGAAGGTTCTTTCTTTCTTTCCAAACACCCTTCAACATTGTCAAGGACAACATTTTCCTAAGAAAATTTCCTCAGCTCTTAAAGGACCTGAACACCAACAATCCATAAGGAATCTAGAGGATAAAAGGTGAATCCAAAATATGAAGATCGATTAAGAAGGAAGATACGATTGACAACTCTTCCTTGCACTAAAACAGAAACAACATTTGATGAGGTTCTTGAGATTGTTGAGAGCTCAATCTTATTGGATATGACTGCCTGATGAAATTCCTTTACCCTGGGAGGTTCATGGTTTTTCCAAACACCTTTATTAAGAAAATGAGAGTTCAATTTGGGCCTCACCAGAAATAACATGATTTATTAGAAAAATTTCTACAAATTCTGTACTCCAAATTTGTGATGTGTTTCCATCTACAACTGCCTCCTATTGCATATAGAAGCCCTTCGAATTGGTCTACTCGATAACCCATCAAATTCCTTCAGTTTCCTCGAGTCATTTCCTACATTTTTTTCCATCATCACGAACCTTTAGGGTGGAAACTATAAATAATTTTTTGAACTATTATTCCAATTGGCAGTCTTGGACCCAGTCTTTTACCACTTGAGACTAAATTTGTCACTCCTTTTTACTAAGCCAGCCCCTCCCACTTATCCTCCACTACTTTGAAATTCCTTCCCATATCACTATACCGGTTTAGCTTCTTACTCCTGGGTCAACCCCATGTTCTTCCAATATTTTTTTATAATCTACTTAACTAATCGACTTTCTTAATTTGCAGTTCTGCTTAAATTTGGCATTAACCATCATTTTACTTAAACAGCTGCATGCGGATCAAGGAAGCATTGCATCTGCAGTTGGACGTCCAAAGGCGTCTAGACGAGCAGTTAGAAGTATGCCTTGAATTAATAACTAACCTTTCTCACCTATTTCTGTAGCTGGTCACTCGTATAAAAGAATTGTCTCCTTTTGTTTTCTTTGGTCAGGTTCAGAGAAAACTACATATGCAAATTGAAGAACAAGGGAAACAACTTCAGAAGATGTTTGAGCATCAACTGAGAACAAAGAGGAATCTGTTGGATACCCAAAACTTGAATACAACAGGTTAGCCTCAAAGATGTTCAAATTTCAGATGAGCAATAAGGATTCGACAACACCCACTTCCCATCAAAGATCAGTTAGAACTCAAAACAAATGAACCTAATTTTGTAAAGCTGAAGCTGCAAAGAGGAATACAAATCATGAGTTCCACCAGTCTTTGTTCAGAAGAATTGAATTATTCCTTAGCTTGATAGTTCAGTACAAACATTTAAGTTGTGCACTGACATTAAAAGAGAAATAACCAAGGTAGTGTGTAGGATATCTTTGCATGGTAGACCAAAAATGTCAGCTATACTTTAATTTCTCATTCAAGAGTTATTCAATAATCCTTCATTACTTTTTTTTTTGGTTTTGAGTGGTAACAAAGGCTTAATATATTAAAAGATAAAAGTACAAAAATGAGAGTCTAAAAGATTTAAACCCAGAGAAGAGAAATAAAAGAAATAAATACATCCATGGAACTAATGCTAGAAACATCCGGACAGCTTCCTTCAAGACAAAAGTGGAAGATCCTCGCCTTCCTGATCGAACTTGGTGAAGAAATCCGCCACTCCATTAGTAGTTCGTCTGACTAAAGCAAAGGATATCTCGTGACTTGAAGAAAGAGCCCTTATCTCCCTCACCATAGTAATCAATCTCCAAGGGGGTCGCATCACCCCCTTAGCCCACTTGATTGTATATGCCGAATCCTCTTATATGAGTAGTTTACCATATCCGACTGATTTCCATATGGTCAAAGCTCTTCTAATATTGAGAAGTTCTGCCTCGTTTGAATATCTTAGCCTTACCAACTTTGAGAAGACTAGAGAAGTTTTGCCGTTGTGATCTCTAGTGCATCCCCTCTCTTTGTCGGTCACAGTTTTCCTTTTGATGCCCCGTCAACAATGAATTTATGCTCTTCATTATTTGTTATGATGTTGTGTTTTGTCTTCAATTTGATTTCAAGACATGCACTTCTCAACCAAAACACCTAATGTTTTCAATACTCAGAATTCAGACTCATCTCAAGATTGAATTGACCCTAGTAACCTGTGAATTTTCTGAGTTTTTATCCTTAAAACTTGGTAAAACTTGCAAATGTGCTCCACTTATGGACAAGTGGGGTAGATTTCTTCCAAAGTTTTTACACCATAGGCTCATTTGATAACATGAACTTGCAAGCTGTTGATGTACTTCTTCTTGTCAAGCTTCTGATTTTAGAATCCATGGAAGTACTCCACATGGCTTAAGAGTTTTACAGACTTGATAAGATCTTGAGCTGCTACAATTTCTGCAATTTTGTTAGGCTAACAAAAGGTTAAAATTGGTAGTGTTTCCTTGCATTTATGTTCAACTTCTTTTAGATGGACTTTTATAGGTACCATTACTCTACTTTGAAATACTTGTATCAAGCAAATTTTGAAATTTTTATGACTTGGGGAAAAATGCAACAATGTCCACATTGAATAGTTGAATATAAAAAGGCAATAACATGTATAAATGTGGAATCTCATCTATATGGGATTCATCATCATTGGCTTAGATTATAGATTCACCAAATGAGACATTCCAACCCAAATTTTGTTTCCAAGCTAGGCCTATTTATGATTCTGGTTTTTAAAACTCTCTCTGTTAGGGGCATTATGGATAGCAAATCATCTTCACTTCATGTTCCCCTTGATTAGTGAGAAAAGATACAAGAATTTTGTAAGAACAGGCTTTTGTCGAAAATGATGGTAATGACCTTTTCCCATAAAATCCTTTTTTAATATTCATTTGTATATCTGAATATGATAATGAAAAATGCTTTACAAAAATACTAGTAAAGCAAAATGAATGATAAACAAATAAAGATTATCTACTTCAATTCAATCCATTTTCTCATCAAATATAGAGTTCGTGAGTCATATTATTGCCCATAAAAGGTTTATCAAGCCAAGTCTATACGGTTTAACATGAAATTTCTTGTTTACATTCAAAAGTATCACATTAGTGTGTACTCTAGCTGATTAAATTTTAAAAGAAGCTACGTAATTAGTTCTCAATACAGACGAGAGTCTGAAAAAGCTGAAATATGTAGTATGCTATGATATATGGAAGTTCTTCGTTTAAAACTTGAACTTGTAATTTCTTCGAGTCGTTGAAAGACATAAAAAATATATGATATTTAGAGGTGACCCAAGAAAGTGTCGGGTAAAATCAAGTTTTACTTGATCAAATAATCCAATTTTTTATGCCTCTATTGGTTTAAGCATGGTTGACTTGAGTTAGTCTCATTTATTAAATAAATCAAAATTTTACTTTTTATGCCAGGTTGGTTTGTGGGTGGTTAGAGGATTGGTTCAAGATGAGTTAGACCACAAGTCAGGCTTTTTGGTTGGGTCAAATATGGATAGATTTTGGATCTTGTTTGATTGCAAGTCATATCAAGGCTAATGTGGGCCATATCGAGTCACGAATTTAGGTTTTGGTCGGTTTAAATTCGGTTCATAGATCCAAATTGAGTGAGTAAAATTGAAGCATGTATTAAGTTCACATCTTACATTCACAAAGTTTATACGAGATACAAGATTACAAGATTGAAAAAATAACATTTTCTTTGCACAATAATTTTTATAGAAGACATTCTTTTTGAAAATTTGTATAAATTTCATGCAATGGTTAAGTCTTTTATCTATTTTCTTAAAAAAGGAAAATTCTCAGGAAAAATATATGTTTAGGTTTGTTTCATGTTGGATTATGAGAACCAAACATTTTTGTTATATATGTTAATTTTTTTATTTTTGTTGAAAATGAATAAAAATTATCTTGGTAAGTGAGTAAATCTTTCTCTTCTCTTTATTAGTTTTTCTATTCCTAAAAAGAATTGAATTCTTTAAAAAAAAAGAATTTTTTTTATTCTTTATACTCTTGCTAACCCATACTTTATGAAAGAAGAAAGGGAAAATTAATTTCTACACCGGTTTTTTATTTCTCAAACGAGGCATACATAGTATTTTGTCCTTTAATTTATCGTGAAAAATTGATAATATTTTTATTTTAAGCTTTTATTTTGGGTGGCTATTTAGACACCCTACTTTATTATTAGGAGACACTTTTTTTGAAATTCATGGTGTAATTAACATTTTGCTCTTTCGATCTTGAAAAATCTTTCATGTACATCGAAAGTGCACTAAATTTCAAGAAAAAAAAAGTGTCTCCTAACATAAAAATAGGGTGTGTAAATGGCTACCCTTTATTTTTTATTTTATTATAATAAATTGAGAGATAAATTGATCTGCTATTCCCTCCAAAAATACGAATGTACAAATCAAATTTTTTTTTTTTTTAAAAAAAAAGAACTCATTTTCAATTCTATTCATTTTTACACACTAACAGTCCACAGCCCAGTGAATCAAAAATATTGGTTGGAAGTGAAATTTTGATCCTCACAAGCAGGGGTAAAAAAATCGGCCGGGCCGTTATCCCGGCCGATTTTTCATATCGGCCGATTATCGGTTCGGCCGATATATCGGCCGAACTTTTTCTCTCTCCTCCCCGTTTTTTTTTTTTAAAAAAAAAAAAAAAAATTCCAAAAAAATTACAGCAAATGCAGAAAATTATGAGCTTATTGAATATGTAATTTTTTCATAAAATATCGGACATTTACATCTTCTAA
The DNA here is from genome assembly GCA_013350335.1 of Chimonanthus salicifolius. NCBI lineage: Eukaryota > Viridiplantae > Streptophyta > Magnoliopsida > Laurales > Calycanthaceae > Chimonanthus > Chimonanthus salicifolius. The sequence continues at coordinate 9,314,830 of CM023537.1, read as the reverse complement.
TATATTTTTGAAGTTACGATAGTGGGAAATTTTATAAATAGTAATAAAATGGTGAAAATTACAAAAAGAAATAAAATAAAAGGAAAAAATTGCATCCCTTTAAAAGAAGTTATTATACATTAAATAACAGCAAATAAAAAAAGTTCATGTATTATTTTATAGGTTTTACCATTTTCTAACATTTATATATCATAGTCCATAGATAATAATGAAATAATTACAAAAAGAAATAAAATAAAAGGAAAAAATTGCATCCTTGTAAAAGAAGTTAGTATACATTATATAACAGCAAATAAAAAAATTACATGTATTATTTTATAGGTTTTACCATTTTCTAACATTTATATATCATAGACCATAGATAATAATGAAATAATTACAAAAATAAAGAAAATAAAAGGAAAAAATTTCATCCCTGTAAAAGAAGTTAGTATACATTAAATAACAGCAAATAAAAAAATTTCATGTATTATTTTATAGGTTTTACCATTTTCTAACATTTATATGTCATAGTCCATAGATAATAATGAAATAATTACAAAAAGAAATAAAATAAAAGGAAAAAATTTCATCCCTGTAAAAGAAGTTAGTATACATTAAATAACAACAAATAAAAAAATTTCATGTATTATTTTATAGGTTTTACCATTTACTAACATTTATATATCATAGTCCATAGATAATAATGAAATAATTTAAATAAGGAGTAAGTGAATGTAAAAAATGTTGCTGTAAATTTTAACATGTTAGTAACAGTAACTAAGAGCAAATGAAAAATGTTCATCTATTATTTTATAGGTATTATCATTTTCTAACTTTTTTTTTCATTTATGCTATTTTATGTTGAAATAGTTAACAAAAATGAATAAATAAATGAAAAAAAATAGTAACTAACAAAGTACACAAAAACTAACTACAGATACATTAAGATGGAAAAAAAATTATAATACCTATATAAAGCTTTTATTACTACATATCTTATTTAACTTCAAGCATTTTTTAACTTCTTTTATGTTATTTTTGGCTAAAAAAATTAAAATAAAATACAGATAAATCGAAATAAATTACAAAACTTACAAGATCAGTAGATCTGTAAATGAAGAAACCTTTGAACGGTCTGGATCGTTCGGTTTCAAACAAATCCGGGTCGTTTAGAACTTACTTAAATCAAGTAATGAAGAGTGCAATTTTTTTGAAAGATAAATAGTAAAATCTGATTTTCTCTTTGAAAATAAGGTGTGAAATTTGAGATGTAGGTGAATGGTATTTATAGGAAAAAATTGGACCGGTTCGATTTTTTGGATTTAAAAAAAATAATAAAATATTCAGGCATGCCGGACCAGCCGAATCCTGCAGTCCGCTGTACACAGAGATGTGATGGGGAGAAATTGGTTGACAGGTGAGATCTCGTCCGAGATCTCGCCCGATATATCGGATATGATATATCGTCCGATATATCGGCAAAATATCGCCGAACTTGAGTTGGGCCCAGGCCCGAGATTTACTGTTTTCAGGGGGAAAAAACGGCCGATTCGGCCCCGATTCGGCCGTGATTTGGACCGATATATCGGTCATCTCGGCCGATATTTATTATGAAAAAAAAGTTTTTTTTTTTAAAAAAAAAAAACAAAAAACCGAATTTTTAAAATTTGGCCGATATGATGACCGATAATTCGGTCAAAAATTCGGACATATCGGCCGAATTTTTTTTTGTACGGCCGATACTATACGTATCGGCCGATATAATTCGGTGGTTGAAAAACCGAATTATATCGGCCGATACGCACAGTATCGGCCGATATTTTGACCCTGCTCACAAGTGAAGAAATTTTATCGATCACTCTCTTGGGTTAGAACTTGGAAATGAAGGCCCGGAGATACCTCCGATGTTTCAGATTTCAGAACCCACCCTCGATACAAAATTACAAAATACAAATAGATTCCATCCGCAGAGAAGCCAATGTTGTATGAATATGGATTCGGTGGCTTTTTTTTTGGGTCAATTGCTAGCACTTCTCCTTTGCATTTGCATTCAAATTTTCTATCATAGGCACAATCATTCATCATCAAATCAGATAAAACAAGATACATGGGCAGTTTTGAATCGATTGTCTGAAGGAAATGCAGAAATCTCTGCACAGAATCACTCCCAATGATCTGGGTTCTCTTCTTCGCAGCTGCATGAAATGCAAGGCCTTGCAGCGGGGCAAGCAGATCCACGCTCTCCTACTCGCTTCCGGTATCATCCACTCCCTTAACACCAGTCTCCTTGCCATGTACGCCGCTTGCGGAGATCTAACCTCCTCCAAGCTACTCTTCCAATGTCTACCAAAACCCAACACTGCCTTTGCTTGGAACTGGATGATTTCCGTTTCTGCCTTCCAGGGCGACTGCCACCACGCCATTCGCCTCTTTGCCCAAATGCAGCAGGCCCAAATACTCCCCAACAAATTCACCTTCTCTTGCCTGTTAAAGGCCTGCGTCGGTCGTTTGGACATCAAGAAAGGAAAAGAACTGCATTGTGTCATAAGAAAAGAAGGATTCCAATCCGACATTTCAGTCGCAAATGCTCTCATCGACATGTACTGCAAATGCGGGCAGTTGGAGATTGCTAGGAGAGTGTTCGATGGAATGTCTCACAGAGATGTTGCTTCGTGGACGTCAATGTTATGTGGGTATGCTCATTCAGTGAAGCTGGAGCAGTTGGGGACGCTCTTCAAGAGGATGAAATTAGAAGGCTTTGAGCCAAATGAGTTCACTTGGAGTGTTGTGATTGCTGGGCATGCTCAAAACGGGGGCTGCAGCAAAGCGCTTGAGCTCTTTGCTGAAATGAAGGAACGGGGAATGGAACCTGATTTAGTTACTTGGAATGCAATGATTGCAGGGTTCAGTCAAGGCCAACACAGTGTTGAAGCTATGGAGTTGTTTGGAGAGATGCTGGATGCAGGACTCCATCCTAATTCAATCACTATTTCTAGCTTGCTCCCTTTGTGCGGATTAATTGGCTCACTGCAGAAAGGAAAGCAACTTCATGGCTTGATATACCGCAGAGGGCTTGAGATTAATGTTTTCACAGCAACTGCACTCATTGACATGTATTCAAAATGTGGGAGTGTGAAGGATGCCAAAAAGGTATTTGATCGGATTACAGTGAGGAATATTGCATCATGGAATGCTATGATTGGATGCTATGGGAAGTATGGCTTAGTTGATACCTCAATTAAACTATTTGAGAGAATGCTTGGGGATGGTGTGCATCCAAACCAAGTCACATTCACCTGTCTTCTTTCTGCTTGCAGCCATGGAGGCCTGGTTGAGAAAGGTTTGGAAATTTTCAGGTCTATGAGAGAGGTTTATGGGGTCAAGTATTGCAAAGAACATTATAATTGCATTGTTGATCTTCTTTGCCGGTCGGGACAGCTTGTCGAAGCTTATGAGCTGGTGAAGAAGATGCAGATTGAGGTGAATGATTCTATTTTTGGAGCATTTCTCAATGGGTGCAGAATACATGGAAGAAGTGATATGGCAAAGCAGCTGCTAGAGGATATCAAACAAATGGAGCTCAAGACACCTGCTGGTTTTGTGCTTTTGTCCAATATTTATGCAGCAGATGGAAAGTGGGAAGGGGTTGAAAATGTGCGGACGATGATGAAGAAGAAAGGAATTTGGAAGCAGCCAGGGTGTAGTTGGGTTGAAAAGAAGGAGGAACAATTGGTTGGATTTGGGATGGGGGGATCATAGCTGGTTCCAAATGCAGATTCTGATCTTAACAGAAGGATGAATTATTGTGCAGTATGGTGGAGAGCTCATTTGTTGCAAATCCTGTGGAAATATTTTGCAGTTTGGAGAAGATTTGATAATAATAATTTAAAAATAGAATTCACATGAACTGGTGTGGATGGGCGACATGTATCTATTCAGTCAAATCCATGGCCAACAAATTTCTAGGGATTCTAAGCCAACCTTTGCTTGGAAAGGACTGGCTCGCCTAGGGTTCAGTCTTTCATGTGGTGTTCTGTAAAAGAAAAGGTTCTTATCAGAATGGATCTCAAGAGGTGAGGCTTGATGAGATCAGAGGAGGATTTTAGTTGCCCTCTCTGCGGTCGCCCGGAATAGGATGTTGGTCATCTTTTCATTAGTTGCTATTTTACAAAACATTTATGGCATCCCTTGGGTCTTCGATAGAATTTGTCTTGGGGTAGTGGAATCGTGGTTTATTTCAAGACTAAGACCAAAGTGGAATATTGCTTGGTACACGGTTCTTGCTGCAGTAGTTTGGACAATTTGGAAAGGGGAACTCTAGAATATGTGAAGGAAAATCATCTGAGGCGAATGATCTTTTTCAAAGGGCAAAATGGAGGTTGTGCATGTGGTTGTTGTCAGAAAAGGAATTTAAGGGGCTCAAACGTGTTGATTTCTTGGTGTCATGGGAGGGATGTTTAAGTGGAGGTGGTAGGATAGCTAGACCCTTAGTCACTTGGTACCCTCCTCAACATAATGTCATGAAATTTAACGTTGACGGAGCTTCGAGGGGAAAATCAGGCCCGACAGGGATAGGTGGTTCCTCTTCATTGGTCTTCACGGAGTCGGTAGGGGTTAGAGATTCAAATAAGGCGGAACTCCTTAGTATTAGGAAAGCTTTGATCATTTGAAAAGTCTAAGGTTCACCAGTGATCGAAGGGGACTCGACAGACACAATTAAATAAGCCAAGGGCGTAAAGCGTCCTCCTTGGAAAATGGTTACCATGGCAAGGGAAATCAGGATTAGCATCAAGGTTGAATGTTTTCTTTGTTCATGTTGGTCGCACAACAAATGATGTGACGGATTTCCTTGCCAAAAATGAAATCAGCAAGTCTTCTGCTTGTGAAAAAGGAGAATTTCATAGAACATTTTGTATGATAGTTGTTTACTTTTGATGTAGTGCATTGCTGCACATATTGTTTTCTTTTTTGGTCTAATGCTTTTAGACCATCTTGATGTTTTTTGAAGTTTTGCTTCCTTTGTATTTTTTTTTTTTAATGAAATTTTAACGTTACCTCTAAAAGAAATGAAAAATAATATCTAGATATCTATCTATGATCAAATTCAAATTGGATTGAGTCTTGTCGAGTTAGAATTTCAAAGTTAGAACCTAGCCTTGCCTAAATTTGAGTCGGATTTTCCCCCCTTAATCCAACCAATTTAAGAGAAATTTTGCTTTAGTCTTGAGTTTGGAGGGGCGCACTTCTGATGGAAAGTCTTAGGAATGGACTTGTATTAAAAACTAAAAACACATTTTTTATTGAAGTTACATTATCAGTTAAATTAAATCTCAAATTTAAAAAATTATGTTTAGTTTTTTACTTCTGAGTTTTTAAAAATTTAAAGTATGATCTTCTAAGTAGATGATTTGATGCAAGATTAGTTCTTGTATGAATCTTCCCATAACAAATAGCTTATGACTGTAGATTATGGGCCAATGAATTTTTAGGTTTTATTAATATTTGGGACACGATAGATTTTGTGGATTGAACTATGTTGAAGGGTTTTTTAATATTTTTTGTGCTATTTTTTTATGGTGTTGTTAATTTTTACATAATCTATTTTTAATATTTGTTTAGTGGCTAAAAATGCAAGATTTAAGATTTGATTCAAATCGATTTTTAGAAAATGAAATAAAAATATAAGTTTTAATTGAAAGTAAATGATAAGAGAACTTCTCATCTATGTAAAGCCCATTTGGCTGGAGAAAATTTATGCAATAAGATAAGAGTTTTTAACTTCGGTGGAGTACATAGATAAATTATTCATTTTGAACTAATTTACAAAAATTGATCTGAATCTTCGATCTAAGTCGTTAGACTAGAACAAAGCTATCAACTTTCACTTTTTTAATTTAATTTACTTCAACTTTTTGAAGTAGTTTAGAACAGGAATAAAAATCTCGTTTGGCTCGGGATATTCGCTAATATGTCGATATCTCAGCGAGATCTTATTCTATTTTTTTTCATCATATGGTCATTTCTTTTTTAATTAAAAAAATTAAAAAATTGAAAATGTGGTTTTTTTTAGTTTTCTATAATTTAAAAATCTAAAATTTCGGCCAATATCGGCCCGATATGGGCAAATATCAGGTGAGATATTGGCCTGGGCCCACAGTCCATATCAAGCCTTTTTAAAAAAAAAAATGACAAGCATGCACGATATCTCAACATAACAAATTCGAGATATCTCGTATCTGACGAGATTTCAATATTTAGTTCAGAATAGGTAATTTATTAAGGTACATATGTTAAAACTAATAAATAAAAATATATTAATTAATTTAATCTTAATTTAAATTAAATTTCAGTTGTGTTCAGATTGAATTCAGTCAAGGACTCCTGCACTGACGTAGATCTTATTTCGCCTCGGGTACAGGTCGATTTGAATGAATTCAAAATCTTTTGAACAAGGATATAATAATTGGCTCCCCATTTAGACACCGTTCTATTCTATTAGGAGACATTGATTTTCAGATTTTGAGTAAAAATTACCATTTTACCCTTCCGCGTGGAATTGATCTGAAGAAATCGATCGATTAATCCCTTCTGTTTGCGAACGAGCGGAAGCAAACGAGCGTAAACAAATTGATCCATACATCGTGCGATCGATTCTGTTAATGTATGTTACAGTAATTATATTATTTAAATAATAAAATTTCCTTAAAAACTTTAAAGTTATTTTTTAAGTACTATGTATTTTCAAAATTTCTCAAATTGAATATCCGGACTAATTACGATAACTTAATAAAAATACTTTAAGACTTTAAGGTCTTTTGACACTTCTAAATGCTTAAAAGAGAGTCTTTTACAAATAAGGGTATCCCTTGGCTATGCCGAAAATACATTTGGAAATGTCAAAAGACCTTAAAGTCTTAAAGTATTTTTATCAGGTTATCGTAATTAGTCCGGATATTTAATTTGAGAAATTTTGAAAATACACAATGCTTAAAAATACCGTTAAAGTTTCGGCACAGCCAACGGATACCCTTATTTGTAAATCACTCTGTTTTGAGCATTTGGGAGTATCAAAAGACCTTAAAGTCTTAAAGTATTTTTATCAGGTTATTATAATTAGTCCAGATATTCAATTTAAGAAATTTTGAAAATAGACAGTACCTAAAAAATACCGTTAAAGTTTTATCTTTCCTTTAAAACTTTAACATTATTTTTTAAGCACCGTATATTTTTAAAATTTCTCAAATTGAATATTCAGACTAATTATAATAACTTTATAAAAATACCTTAACACTTTAAGGTCTTTTGACACTCTCAATGTATTTTCAGCACAATAAAGAAATACCCTTATTACTAAAACACTCTCTTTTAAATATTTGGGAGTGTCAAAAGATCTTAAAGTCTTAAAGTATTTTTATCAGCTTATCGTAATTAGTCTGAATATTAAATTTGAAATTTTTTGAAAATACACCGTGATTAAAAAAATAACTTTAAAATTTAAAAAAAAAATTATTATTTAAATAATATAATTACATGCATTAACGGAATCGATGAGACGTCTTCAGCTCGTGTTTCAATTCATCGATTTTTCAAATCAATTACGCGCAAAAGGGTATAATGATAAAATCGGTGTCCGTCCGCAGTGCGGTGTCTAAATGAGGAGCCTAATTCAATACGGTGTTTTCAGGATCGGGTCGGATCGAGTTTGCGGTCGGGTCTTGCCGCTCCTGCTCTTGCTCTTGCTCCTGCTCGATGGCAATGTCCTTTCTAAAGTAAACCCTCAAGAGGTCTTTAAAACAAATCTTCCCTGCCTCGAACGAGAAGAAACATCGTACTTCAAAATCAAGGGTGAGATCATATAAAGCTCTAGAGATTTCTTAATCGGATACTTGGATGGCGTAAATGTCAACAATCCCTCACTAACTGAGGTAAGCTAAATCGACTTCAGGGCCTCAAACCCCCTTGTTTTGCTGCTGGATTTCATGTCTTTTCACCCAATGGTCATCTCTCTGCTGTAAATCTCTTGAAACGGCGATGACCCATTTCCACAAACTCAAAGTACCATCTTTTCTCAACTGCCTTTCTTCACTTCTTCATGAAAAACATGTCACACTTTCAAAAATCTCATCTTTGCGGCTCACTGGAAGTCTCTGCACTGCTAGAGTACCATCTTCTTGTCACAACCATGCAGCTATTCACACTTCTGGTGCCTCCATTTCAGAGGCGGGCAGTGCATCCGATTCAATAGCTGCAACTCGGATACCTAATACCTTCCGGAAGCGAGCACAAGCCGCTCTCCTGGACTACCTTCATGGCACCAGAGGATTGGATTTCACTGATGCAGATCACATGAGCAAACACTCGCCTAATTTCCTTTGGAAGATTCTAAAAAGAGTTAAGAATGAAAATGATATTGGGCAGTCAGTGGCCAGATTCCTTCGCTATCACCCCATCAACGAGTTTGAACCCTTCTTCGAGAGCTTGGGTTTGAACCCTTCTGAGGTTTCTTTGTTTCTTCCACGAGATTTGATGTTTCTCTGCGACAATGATGTGTTGCTTGAGAACTTTCATGCTCTCTGTAACTATGGAATTCCTCGCCGTAAGATTGGCAAGATATATAAGGAAGCCAGAGAGATTTTTTTGTACCACTATGGGGTCTTATGTTCAAAACTCCGGGCATATGAAGAACTAGGTCTGAGTAAAACTAGTGTTATTAAACTAGCTGTTTCAAGTCCTTCTCTTTTGATTGGAAATGTTGACAGGGAGTTTGTGAAGGTATTAGAGGAATTGAAGGGTATGGGAGTAGAACATGATCGGATAATTTGTTGCTTGTCTGAAGAGAACTTGTATGATTGGAAAAATGTACTTAGAGTGCTGGAATTTTTTGAAGTGGTAGGTTTTAGTAAGGAACAATTAGGAGTTGTCTTTTCAAAGAATCCTAGTATCTTGTTAGAAAGTTTGGGGATGAAGGCGTATGCTCTAATTGTGTTATTGGTAAAATTCGGTATCACAATGAAAGAAATCATTAACTTGCTTTTGCAGATTCCTCCAGTTCAGCCTGGGATTTTTGTCAAGAATATGAGACAGAGTTTAATGTTTCTGATTGAAAATGAAATGGAGGTCAATGAGATTGGAAAGATAGTGCGAACTTACCCACAAATGTTGGGTTCTTGTTCATTGAAGAGAGGTAATACTGTACGCGAGAAATTGAATATTGGGAAGAAGCGATTGTGTGGAATTGTTAAGGAAGACCCAACTCAGTTAAAGAACTGGGTCTTAGGTTCAAAACTAACCCCTTTGCCGAACAACAGTAAGGATAAGAAGACTGAGTTCTTGATGAGTCTGGGGTTTGTTGTTGGCTCAAGAACGATGGAGAAGGCACTAAGGACGTGTCGAGGCAAAGGAGATGAGCTTCAGGAAAGATTCAATTGCTTTGTGAAAGCGGGTTTGGACCCAAATGATGTTTCCAAAATGATCAAAGATAATCCAAATATTTTGAATCAGTCGACATATGTGATTGAAAAGAAGATTGATTTCCTTGTAAAGGATGTTGGTTATCCCATAGAGACATTAGTAGTATTCCCTTCATATGTGTCTTATACTATAGACAGAGTCAAATTGAGATTCTCAATGTACAACTGGCTTAAGGACAAAGGTGTGGTTAAATCTCAGTTGGCCTTGAGCACTATCCTTGCATGTTCAGAAAAGATATTTTTAAGGCAGTTTGTAAGTAATCACCCAAAGGGTCCTGAAGTTTGGGAAAATTTCAAGAAAGAATCATGGGCGGGTTAGTAATATATTTTACTCTGGAAAATAGTGGACGTTCTCATTTCCCCCAGAAAAGAGGAAAAAAGAGAGAGCGATAGAGGCGCATCTAAACAAGCTGCAAGCTTCTTAGTGGTCTCTGAAGACTGAGTTGTGGGGGTGGGGGTGTATATCTGACTAATGCAGGTTCTTTTTTCACACCACCATAGTTGCAGCAACAAGTTGATCTGAAGTTGTCTCATTGTTCTGCCCAACCAACAATTTTTGAGGACACTCTTAACATTGTGATGAAGCCAGTATGGTAATTGGTTTTTTGATATTTCAGCAACGAGTTGATTGATAAGGGTACTTATTCTACCCAAACTACAATATGTGAGGATATACTCAAATTTGATCCAGTTGATACTGTAATTTGTTTTGATATTCCAGTAACAAGATCAGAGGTGGTCATATCCACTTCTGCCCAAATTACAGTCTGTCTGGAAATGCTTACATTTTGATGTTGCTGGTATTGTAATTGGTTTATATTTGAGTAACAAGTTAACAGAGGTGTTCTCATCCAGTTCTGCCCAAAGAACAATCTCTCAGGACACACTTTTGTTTTGATGATGTAGTAGCAGGCATGTTAATTAGTATTGATATTTTGACAGATAGAAATGTTATGCGGTCTGATGCAAGTTCAAGGTAGTACAGAAACTGAAAAACTCATTTTATTTGAGATTATCTTGCTGCCTTTTCTACCCCATACCATTGTTATTATTGAGCCTCAATGTTTATATTGATTTTGGGTGAGGAAGTCCATTAAACAATCTCTCTTCTATAATGCTCAGTGAAATGAGAACCATCCATTGTGCCAAAATTTCTAAATTGGTTGTTGGGGTTACATCCATGTCACACTTTTTATTTTCTAAGAACTTTTTTCTTGAACAATTTTACCATTTGAACATGGGCACTGAGCAAATCACATCTCCACAGTTAAATTTGACAGATCTATAATTGAATTCTCGTCCTTGTTGAAATAAACAATGTAAGCAACAAGCTATCCAATTATACATTATCATTCTTCAAACACAATTGAAATGGATGGAAATGTGATTCTCAAGCTTTAAACTGGTCATGTATAAACTCATGGATTGCTTAGAGCTTACATTTCCTTTCTGTATGCTAGAAACATACTTTTTCCCTTATTCTCTCATTCTGTGTGGGTGGAGGTGCGCAGGGGCGAGGAATCATAGTCTTAGAAAACCATGACTTGATAACATTCTTAAGGTAGAACTCACTCAAAAGAACTAGCTATTGAAAGAAGGGTGCCTTCAAGTGTTATATAGAGTCATTGGTTTCAAAATTAACCGACGTGGGACTTTTTTTCATTTCACACATAAGCCATAAAAAAAAAAGACATGGGGACACTGCACCAATTTAAATAAATTTAGATCTGAATTTTTTATCAACTCCAGGAGCATACAATGTTGCAAAAATGTTGGTTCCTTGATAAACATGCTGAAAGGCATAGTAAATGTCATCACCAACATTAACGGTGGTCTATTGGGAGGAATCATAAGCCATAAAGAAAGACGCAGGGACACTGCACCAATTTAAATAAATTTAAATCTAATTTTAGTTTAAATGGAATAAAGTGCAAAAATAACACTAGTAGAAAATATTGTACTAGAAGAATCTCTGGAGAATGGTGTTGTAATAGTTTCATCATCTTGGAAAACAATGTTGGAAGGTACTGGAAGAATCCATGAAGAACAGGTTTGAGTGGCCGGCATAGGTGCAAGTGTCCAAGAGTATCTGACATTCATCTTGAAGAATATCTGCAACATTGACCGACAACCTGAGATTTGCCTTTTTTTCATATCCAAAGGCATGATCTGCTCAGCTTCATATCCTAAGGCATGAGTTTGTGCATATCATGTGTGCTTTTGTGCCCATACTCCTGATGTCATGGATCCTTCTCAAGAAAAGCTCAAATTGGAAGATTGTCACCATTCAAAATCTGCTCTCTATTATATTAAGTTAGAATTTTCTGTCTTAACCAAAGGTTATGCCTATTCCGAAAGGAGGTTTTCAGGGTGTTTTTATCTATGGTAGTGTCATCAGATTGATGCTCTCTCTCTCTCTCTCTAGATGACAAACAAATTCCATTGAGATGGCTGCTCTGTTTTTCTGTTGATTTGATTGGCACACATGTAAAGGAGCAAACACTCACCTACATCAACAATAGTTGGGTTTTTGAGAGTTACATGATATAAGAAACAGGATTGCTTTAGCTTATATCTACTTTAAACAAATGTAAACTCATGAGTTTACATGATATAATAAACAGGATTGCGTTAGCTTATATCTACTTTAAACTCATGAGTTACATGAAAGTTTAGGAGATCATCTAAATTACCATTGGGTCAGGATGATGAGGCCTTTGTTTTCTGCATTACTTGATAAGTTGTTCCTTATTTCCATTTGCATGTCTCATCCAGAAATTCCCCATGTCTCTTATTTCCAATTGTATGATATTTCAGCAACAAGTTGATGCATTTTGATTGCCCCTCACCTGCGACCTTTTCCTCTGTTTTTTTTTTTTTTTACTCAAATGCAAAAAATGGAAGTACCGGCTACCAGGTGACATAAACTTAACCCAAGGATTTATGCATGTTCATGTTAGAACTGCTTTGGATAAATGTACTCTTGTTTGATGAACGCCATTCAGGTTCACCCAATAGCATCAAAAGAAACTGGGGAATCTAGAGTATGATGATAAGCTAACATAGGAATGACCTCTTGGTTCTCGTTAAAAGTGCACGAGTTCTTCTGTCCATGGAATCAGAGCTGTAGCATAGGAGCTCGAGTTTCAATTCATTCTGCAGTGCACATTCTAAGGTGTTCATTTTCTGAATTTATGTCGTTCAAGGAAGCCAATGGGACTCTGTATTATGAGCATGATGGAAAGATCTGAGAAATGATAGAGAGAATCCGAGCAACGTTGTGCATCATTATTGAATCCCTTATTCGTTTTAACTGTTCTCAGCTTTTAAAATAATACATTTTAGAAGAATGGAACCTCTCTGGCAGCTGAAATGTAATTCCTCAGTGGAGAAAGGTTTCCACGGATGTGACCTTTTTTCTAAGATGTTCCTTATTATGTTGTGGAGAGAACTTTCGTTAACCCATTCTCTCAAAAGGGTGAATGGGTAATCAAGGAGACAATGGTTTTAAGAAGGCAAATAGAGAGGTGTTTACTTTGAAATTTCAAGATCTCATTCAAATAAAAGATGAGGTACAGGCATCATGGTCCATTGGCTAAGATGAGAATACGGATATCTGGTTTCTACGTAAGATAATTAGAAATTTTGATTTTAGAGAATCTAAATATATAATATGCATACATACACATATAGCAGAAACACTTCATGCTAAATCCAATTGCATCCTATTGGAATTTAAAAAAGAGAATAAGTCCTATATGCAAACTATCAGGTAATTCATAGAATTGGTTTAGATATAAAATAATAACATTTTCTTCATATGATCTCCTTATTTAAAATGTAATTCACAATCAGCAAGTCTAAAAGAAACTAGAAAAGGAATCCAAGATAGATAAAAAAGAGTAATTTGCAAGTCATGAAGATGGAGAAGAAGCCATTTGAGAAGGGAAAAAGGCAAAAAAAGTACTAGAGAAATCTAAAATAAAAGCCATGCTAGCAAGAAGAGGCCACTAGTTAAAAGGAGACTGCAGAAAGGGTGAAAGAGATCCAGATTGACTTCAGCAACCCTACATAAGCCAAGTTTCTAATCTTAAAAACACTTCTATCTAAACTTATTATGAGACCATAAGCATCAAAAGAGTTAAAACCAACAATGCTTTACAATGCTTAGAACTCAACATTCCTAGAGGCTCTTGAAGCTATTTAAACTAAAATAAGCTTTTGATTGCAGTGGGATCAAAATGAAGAGAATTCATAATAAGACAAAAGGATAATTAATTGCAACAACAGAGGAACAAACATTAATCTGAAAAGTAGAAGGCCATACTATATGGAACTGCTATTCAAGGTCAAAATTATGTTCTCTAGTAATTTCTGATAGATAAGCTTTCTTATCTTTTCCTATATGAAACTTCGGAACTGTCGTACTATTATTCAAGGTCTACTCTTATGTCCATGACTAACCCATTTCTCATCATAACTAAGCAGTCTTGGACCTGCTCGAATGTAATTTATGGTGTTCCCATGTCATCTAGATTACCTAAATTTTGTATTTTTGTAGTTTATACTCTTAATTTTTGAAACTTGTAAGCATGAATGTAGAAGGCATGGAAGCAATAATCCATCTAGTAATACACAGTCAAGATTTGGCCTCATGATAGAACTGGCTTTCCAACAAAGGTTTAAAAAAAAAAAATCCACATCAAAATGCTAATTCATACATTTTGTGACTCATGAATGAAAATTGATCAGAAACAACACCACTGGAATCCCCAGAACTAGTGCAATTAACTTATCTATCAATCGCTGGTTTGCCATCGACGCACCATATGCTATCATCACAGGGAACCGGCAAGTTCCAGCTGATGGATCCAGTTCAGTGACCATTCCAAGATCAGAAAAATCACATTTGCTGCTCTGCTGGTTCCCTGCTTGATAATACATGTTGAAAGCATAAGAAGCATTCCCACGCTCGTCCAGATGGTTACACGAAGACCCATAACCAAGAGCAGTGCAATCAGAAACGGTGCAAGCGTAATTTATACTCTCCATCAAGCTTGAGGGGTCTATTGGGGGGTCTACTGCATCTGGATTCAGTACACACCACTGTCGGGGTAGGTATGCCACTCCTTCGGCACCCCGTAGCGATTTGTTTTTCTCGTGACCTGATAGATCTAATTCATACTTGGGTTTTCCATCAAATTCAAAGATCCCCCAGTGCCTCTCGAAGTTGCCGGGTGCAATGCTCTTTGCATCCTCATCTATCAGACTGAAAAGGTACACATCTATATTCTTGCTTCTCATTGGGGTCCCTCTCCCTCTCAAGATATGGCGAAGCAATCCCTGGTTAAATCTGCTGGCATCATCAACATTTGCATTCTTATCTCCGTCTGTAGGCCAGCCGACTTCTCCAACAAGAATGGGCATATCTGGGTAGCCTGCTTTCTTCAAGGCCCAGATAAGGGTGTCAAGATTGGCATCAAATACATTATTGTAGATGTTGCCACCGTCAGTAATTGGTTTGTTAGTGCCGTCGAAGAAAGCAAAGTCCACAGGGAAGTATTCATTTCCATAAAGGCTGAGGAAGGGGTAGATGTTGACAGTGAACGGAGCATCATTTTCTGAGAGGAATTCAATGATCTGTATTGTACGGTCGCGTACCTCCGGTCTGAAGTCGCCACCAGATGGGACTGGATTTGAATCCGGGGAATTGTAAATGTCGGCATTGAAAGGGACTGTAGCTTTTATCCGGGTTCCTAGCCCAGCCTTGTTCAGTGCATGCTGAATGTTTTGCAGGGCCGGTAGAGTGACATCCAAGAATGTACCATTGTAGGTTTGGAGGAAAGGCTCATTGCCTACTGCAACATATCTGCAATTTCAATGTTTTTACATTCTCAATCACTAAGGATATTTGATTTTGATTTCACCATAATTTAATGGAATGAGAACTCCAAATCTGACAAGTCTTCCTCTGCCATTGAAATTTAGCAAAAAGAACCAGTGTGCTTTAAAAATAAAATAGAATAAAATTCAAGGTCGTATTACAAGATTTTAGATCAACAAGGATCTGTACTTGAACCAAGATGACTTGAGTGAGCAAAAGCAGAGTAATTGATGTTTGTTGAAGGGTCCCCACCTGAATATTCAGAAGTGGCGGGAATTTATGATTCTTAAGACAAAAAAATCTAGGAATTCATTATCCATTCCAATAATTCCACAATGATTCAGACTATGAGATTCCAAAGTGATACTTTTTAGTTGGGGAATATACAATTTCCCTTGGAAATGAAATTCTGTAAAATTTTATAGTTACCACTAGAAAATTCCAGTTACACGAGATGTGAATTTTCTGGAAGATTTGTAAATTCCAGAAACTTCAAATTTCATTCAAGTCATCCAAACAGACCCTTGATCAGGAGAAATGATATAGAAAACAAGAGAAATATAAAATGCAGAGGAAAACCAGCATGGGTAAAAGAACTACAACTAAAATTAATCGACAAAATTCTTACAATAAAGATGGCATTTTAAAATTTATGAAGTGAACATAATTAAGACCTTATCAAGTATAATCTACATAATTGAAAGATCTTGTCAAAGTTTCTTTTTTCAAAGAGGTCACCATGAAGTATATTTGTAAAGTGAGAAAAGAGTAGATGAAGAAGAAGATGGGCCGAAGAAGGAGACCGCCACATGAAGATGAAGATGGAGGCTTGGGCATTATTCACATTCGACTCAATAAATTAACAACATTAAGTATCTGATTAAGATATTTGAGAATCATTTAACATCAGGCATTGTATTGGATTGGGGGGGAAAATGTTAGGGATTAGTATATAAATACAAAAGTTGTAGAAAATGAAAGAAAACCAGTTCACAGAGTGGAAAATACCGACAAATGAACAAAAGAAAAACGAAAATCAAAGAACAACAGAAAGAAATAACAAAGGAAATAAATTCAATGTCCGTGGCTTGCAGAGGATGAGTGCATCCGGAGTTTTGGATTGGTCTTCCTCATGGAAAAACAAAGGAAACCCATTTTACATTAATGGTAATTCATGACACATGATAATACAATGAGAACCAAAATGAAAACCCATTAAAGATAAGAAGAAACAAAGATCAAATGTCACAACAGAAGAAAGAACTAGAGCTGATTCAGAAAAAAGATGTATGCCCATTTACATAAATGAAGAAATAGACCATTCAAGGAAGAAAAAGAGGGACAAGAATTGATCAATATCACAATGTCATAGTTAAAGATGAAAACAGAGGAGCAGAGTGAGGAATTCTTTTTTTTTTTTTTGAATGAAAGAGTGAGGAATTTTCTTGTACTCAACTTGATATTTACTCCACCAGGGTACCTATATCTGGTCACGTTCTCTTCAACCCAATCGGCAGCGAATCCGAAATCTTCACTTAGTTCCTGCAACATGAAGTTTGGTATGGCAACCATAACCTCAATATCACTTCCAGAGAGGGCTCTCATGCTCTCTTCATCTGCATCGAACAGCTTCACCTTTGTAAACCCGTTATTGATAAGAAGCTGAACAATCATGTCGTCTGGAAGGCGATGCGTCGACATCTTCCCCCAGTTTACACCAATGCAATTTCCTTGCAAGGCGCTTGCCATGGTTAGAAGGAAGAGTGCAAAGAGGTGTCTGAGTTTTCTTCCCATTGTCATATCTTCTGCAAGAACTTTCTTGAGTTCTTGTTTTCTCTTCCTTGGTTTAAGTTCTTGTTTCTCTTCCTCTGTTTAAAGCAGAGAGAGAGCGAGAGAGAAAGAGACAGAGAGACGGTTAGAGCCAAACGAAGCAAGTGAAGGAGAGAATATTTTCGTGCATGGCTTGATAGTTCTACCATGAAATTGCTTTAATATATGCCCGTAGTCATGCTGTTGTTACTCATGTACTATTCACATGCAAATCACGTGGTGGACCCTTTTTCACCAATTTTTTTAATTTACACCGACAAAAATCCAGCGTAAAACTCTAAAGGTGATACATACTGCTCTTATGGTACACTAGACCAACTATTACAAATTTACTATGAGAGTTTTTTTGAGTTTTTAATTTATGATTCAAAAATATACTTAAGTCTAATCCATGTAGGAACTCGCCTCACAAATCGGGAGTCTTGAGTTCGATTCTCATTTCATCTTAAAGGATCACTCCTATAGATTTATCCGATGTATGTAAGTAGAGAAACTTACATATGCCCTAAAGATTAATTGAGTACTCTAAGAGACCTGAACACCTTATTCATAAAAAAAAGCATTATAAACTCATTAAAAGACCTCATTTTTCAATCGTATCTATCCATGTCTCTCATACAATATAGGCCATTGAACTTTGCTGCCTTTGCATTTTTTTTTTTTAAAGGGCCTTTTTAGAATATAAAACTAGTCCACTAACCATGAACTTTTTCTTATTTTTTAAACAAGTAATGAAACAAAAGATCACTAAAAATGTAATATCGGATGCGAATATGGTGAATACGGCCAATGTATATCAATCAGGCCGTTTTCCAATGCAATTCGGTGATACAATGCTCATCAGTTGAGTTTTAAAACTATGTTCATGAAGCAGCGCCGAACAAGGTGTGGTGTGAGGACCTTTAGGCATACAGAACAACACCGGCCCTGCCTCCAGTGCATGTAGCCCAAAACTCGTGCCAGAAACCAGCCCAAGGCCCAATTTCCTAGGCCCAACTCGACCCGAAAGAGGTGTGGCCTTTTTCAGATGAGCAGGTGATAAGTTGGGAGTTAGGAAGCTCCAAGTAGAGAGAGCTTTTTCATTGTTAGCAGTTAGCCAAAGAAAACTTTTCCTACTGAATTCAAACCCTTCATAGAAAAGAGTTCAATATGTTTTCGAGTGGGGCAAACATTTCTTAATAATTGGAGGCCTTTATGTCTTGAGTTGAGACCCATTTAAAATGCTGGATGGGCTCGATTGACAGACTGAGCTGTTTCACCATTGATTAGAATAGAAGCCAGCATGCATCTACGTGTGGACCATTTGTCTCCACTAAGTTCCACTGCAAAATTGGAGGATTCTGCTTTTGGGCCTTTGCAAGGATTGAAACGAACCTCTCACCTTTCCACCTAGAATCTATCTGTGTCTGCTTTTGCTCCTCTTACTTTCTTTGCATTTGTCTTTTTGTTAAAGTTGCCCAAGAAGAATGGACTTTTTTTTTTTTCCAATACAAAGGAAACCAATCCCACTGGTTCTGGTTTCTTAATGGCCTCATCATGACTAGAAATTGCAAGGAAGAAGAGCATTCTTTGGTGGGTTTGCTTCCTTTTGCTTTCTCTTCTTCTTCATTACTAAGATTGTCTTGTAATAACTATTGACAGGTGGCCCAATACACGCTACAAAGGTTAATGCATCCAAGTCTTTGTTTAATCATTGACTTGAGTCAGATGCTTAGCTTGTTCCTCAAGATATCTTTAGCACTATTGGATTAGATGTTTATTTAAAAAAAATATTTTTCTTATTTATTCATGGATTTTTAGAACCCTGCATCATATGAAAGTAATATTTTCATAATAATAAAATTTAATATATAAGTAAATTTAAAGAAATTATTTATTTAACATGATTACTAGACTAAAAAAAACTCACGATAAATGTCACTATTTAACAAAAAACTAATTTGTTGTGTCAAGTGACTCTACTAAAGAAATAACTGTTGATGTTAGAATAAAAAAATTAGTTTTATTAAATAGATGACTGAAATGGTGTTTTATATAAATCAAGTAGATAATTTTTTTAATGAAACTTATTTTTAGAATTAGATATTGAAAATCTTTAGTTTAATTTAATAAAAATATTATGTCTAACCAATTATAACTAAAATTGAGACATAAAAACCTTATGACTTAGTATGTTACATTAGAGTTTTCTTAATTTTGACCCTTGATTTTTTTTTTTTTTTTTTTTCTGGTTCCTAAAACTTATATAGTATTAAAAGAGAAGCCAAGAGCGTAGAGAGTACAGAGCATAGTAATAAAGCCTACACATTACCCCATTACAAAGATAGAGACATACGATTTACATAAATAAAACCAAAAGCCCAGCAAAAAAAGCCCAAGTACAAATACCTAGCATAACCAAGGGCCCAACCTGATTTCTGTCTAGGCCCAAGCCTCAACCCTTTCTAAAGTAGCTGATAACTTTAATATAATTGTTTAAAATAACTTAGTACATTATTCATAATTTTATACCGTGACGAGTCAATGAGTCATTAATTCCCATAGGCGTTAGGGTCGACTCACAATTGAGGGCTCGAGTCCCCTCAACGGGCTTGAGAGGACATATAGAGATCTTAGAACAATGGTTTCGTTATTTTCACTGAAATACTGAATAGATGGCAGCAGTTGGATGGACCGTTGTTATAAGCTTATTTCTTTGGAAGAATCGTTGGTGGGCCAGCTATGCCCAAGCCTGAATTACACTTTAGGCATACGTTGGGTTTTTTTCAAGATTGATTTAATTATTATTATGGTTTAAAATGTAATCTGACCGTCAACATTAATTTGACATAACCTATCGGAAACAAATCTATGCAGATACGTATTATATCGACCGATAAAGATGGTTTTTAAAAAAAAAGGAGAGAGAAATTTCTCGGCCGATATCTGAGAAATAAATCACTGCTCTCCGGGTGTAGCTCAAGTCCCAGACACTTCAGTTCAGGAATCAGAGGTTCCAAGTTCGAGTCTCGTAGTCACCCAATGCACGTGACTTGTGAGGGGCTACGTGTATCAGGAGTTTTATCCAATCTCCTCATTTTCAAGGAGAGGTGATCTTGACGGGAGAGGTGATCTTGGGTTTCTTTGTCATAAAATAAAACATTAATTTGATACAAGTTTAATATAATATCTAGTAACATATTTACATAGAATTCAGCCTGGGTATCTATCTCTTTGAGAGTGTAGTAAGCCTGGGCCGGATCCAATTTAGGATTGGGCCCCTCATTTTGGATTGAGCCTGGAAATTCACTATAAAGCAGGGCTCAATTTGGGATTTATGGAACATTGGAACCTAGTCTGGACTTGGCAAGGGCTGCAACTTGGGCAGGCTAGGCCAGGCCAGGCCAGGTTTAGGATATGCCTGAGTGTGAGTTTGAATTGCAATTAAAGGGCTCAAGCTGAGGTCCAGGTCAACTAAAATCAAACAAATCAGAGCCGGACCTGAATTATATCTATAAGACTTGAACTTGATTTCAAACCTAAAATGTAAATATCGGCCTATTTGGGCCTAAAATGTATTTTTTTATTATTCTATTAAAATATAAATTATATATTACAAAAAATTATATTTATACAAATTATTAACTAAAGAAAATTAGATTTCATAAAATATGACTCAAATAAAAATTTTAAGATCTGATAAAAAGAATTTAAGTTTGGTTTAATCTAAGATCTATCATTTTTTGAATAATTATTTAGTAAAACTATCTATTTTATTAAATTTGGTTGTCTTTGTTCGTAGAACTAAAAGTCGTAGAGAACACGAGAGAGACAAGTGGTAAGTTTTTGCCTAAAATCTTTGTAATTTTTTATATTATGAAAATTCTAAACATTTTTATAAATCTTTGAGAGATTTTTTTTGTTCTTATTTAAAGTGCCTTTGCGTTGATTGCAAGTTATCATTTTCAAAATTGAAATTGAAATTAATTTTGAATCTCGTTCAAATATAAACAAAATTAAAAAGGATATTTAGATAAATTAAAATATTAAAATTTTATCGCATATAAAAAATTTAATCATTTAATTTAAATTTATAAAATTAATCACTGTGGTTGAAAATCAAATGATTAAATTTATTGTATAGCTTTAAATTTTTGTATTTTATCAATTTAGAGACTTACTTTCATTTTATAACCAGAAGGAAAATTCGGGAGATTCTTTGCGGAGGGAAAAAACTCGTCCAAGATCTTGGGTCCTAAAATCAATAATAAATAAAGCTTGTTCAAGATCACTGAAGAGTGAAGCGGGATCTCTCACTCGAAAGGTTCGTTTCCAACTCGTTGGAATTTGTTTGTACTCAGTCCATTCATTGTCAAATACTGCTGCTGTTACATTGCTAGATCCACGAACTGAAATCCCATCTTTCGAAATGCGATACTCGATTCCGAAAGTCACAAATTTCTTTCTGGAGAAATGTTATGCGGTGATGGGTTCTTCTGATATATTTGTCTTCTCCTACTAGTGTCAGCAACATACTCGAACATCCTAGCAGATTACAGAGCAGGCACTAGATATCTTAGAAAAAAATCTAAAATCAATGTCTCTGCAGTGCTAGTCTCTTTCTTTCCATGAATCTCTATACCATTTGGTGAAATGGGTGGTCTCAAAAATTGAATAATAATGTTATTACTAATTAGTCATGTTCTCCAATTTCTGTTAACTTGTTAATCTCTTTCCTTTTGGGTATTTTTTTTCTTATTAGCTGATGAGGTGAGTGCATTGCAATGATCCATTCCACGTCTGATCTATGCCTTTCAAAGTTTTGGAATTTGATTATGGGTTTCAGATAGGCAATCTGCCCATTGAAAACATTTGCAATCCAAGTGACATTTGTAAGTGTCAAAGCCAGATTGGTGGGATAAATGTCTATGACGATGATGATGAATAATTATGGGTCTCATTCTATTTTGAGAACATCTAATGGGTCTGGGCATGACTTTTTGTGTGGTTATAGACAAAAGTTTGTAGTTGATCTGAAGCTTGGTTAAATTCTCTGATGCGGACATATGCGGGCGTGATGAAAAGTTTAATTTTGATCCAGGTGGGTGCACAAGCAATTTGACAGGTCCGGGGTCCTAGTCGAATGATGAAAATTATATCTTCGATCCAGACAGGTATTTGAGTGGAAATTTGAAGATAGATCATGGACTTTAATTCAATAGTATATTTCAGCCCGATTCCAAAATAAAGCAGCCATAGAAGCAGACCCATTGCTTGTCAGGCCCAACAAGCCAAGCTTTGGCCCAAGATAACATGCCCATTAATTCAATGACCGGTACACGCTTCATGGAGTGGGTTGAAGAGTCCTATCCCAATTAAGATTGGGTTGTCCATCGTTGGAAACTTGGTGTATTTAGGATATTTTAATAGTAGTTGCTTAGTTAGTCCTATTTTATTTAGAACTATATATTTTAGATTAAGAGTTCGTAATTAGATATGACTCTTATTTAGTGGGTGTTTATTATTAGGAGTTCTTAATTAGATAGTACTCTTATTTAGTAGGTGTTTATTATTAGGAAGTTCCTAATTAGATAGGACTCTTATTTAGTAGGTGTGTTTATTTAAGGAATTGTAATAGCCAGTTTGGAGGGGGAGATTATTTTGATCAATAAAATTGTTATTTTGTTTAGCAAAACGAATGACTGTTTTGTGAAGATCCAAGTGCAAAACGAAAAACTGTTTTGTGAAGATTCAAGTACAAAACGAAGGACTGTTTTGTGAAGATTCAAGTGCAAAACGAATGACTGTTTTGTGAAAATTGAAGGGTTATTTAAGATATTATTCAAGCTTCCGCTATAATTTGAGGTTGGGTATTCTTAATCCAACCTAGCCTGCATCAGAGTGGTATCAGAGCTTCGGAGTCAATTGAGACTCATCCTTCGATCAAGGGTTAGTTATGGCAAGGTGTGACCGCCCTCGTAGCCGACATGGCAGGAATAGTGATTGGTTTCATTCTAGTTAGAGTCGTCATGTGAGATACGCTCCAGAAGATGATCGAGTTGAATTCTCTAAAGACCGCGACAGGCAGTTTGATCGGTTATTTGAGTCATGTGTTAATCTACAGAGAGAGATTGCGGCTCTAAAGAATCAAACAAGCCAACACCCTTCTAGTTCGCCATCAATGAGATCAAGGTACTCCAGATACTCATCTTCTGAAGAAAGTTCAGATGACAATTCAAATCAAAGTTCAGACGAAAGTTTCTACTATCACAGACATAGGGCAAGACATGTCGTCCGACAACCTGAGAGAAGGCAATGATTCGTCTGATTTGCTGATGAAGTAGACACGACTGCACAAGTCGAAATTGTTGACTCAGATTCCTCTAGTGAGGAAGATGTCGATGATTCTGTGAAGACGGACTTCATGAGTGTACAACTCTTGGAGACGGTACAGGAACATCGAGTTCAAAGTTGTGAACCCCGAGTGGATGACATTAAACACAGTGGCACAGAGGCCGAGGCCGCCACTGAGTTTGTGTTTTGTGATATTTATCCCATGGAAACATTGGGTGAGCATAGACCTTATGTTGATCCAATGTTGGAAGAACACATGAACCAGTTGGCTGCACCCAGTATCTCACCAGTGTTAGCAGTTCATGAAGCTACAATAGATACAGGTTCAACACATGGATGTATTCGACAGTTTGAGGCAAGTTCCATCCTGAAGCAGGAACTTGAGGCACCCAGATCCCATCTTGAGCCATAGTCTATTGAGAAGCAGCAAGAAGGTGCTACAGACAACGGCGACAAAGATTGGTCCGTACAGGTTCGTACACTGGGGATAGATGACCGACATCTTATGGACTTAACCCACACCATCTGGCCATATGTTGACCCTATTTGGGAAGGTTATGTGAGACAGTGCTCCGCACCTACTGTTCAATCACTTTTGGTAGGTGCCATAGCGACATCTCTTGATGCAATCACTCCACAGAGACAAATTCTTTTGGTTACAAAGTGTGATAGTCACTTTGTCGAGACGCAAGGAGCAGCTTATGGTGCGACCGCACCCTTCATCGATGAACCTTCTAAAATCGAGGACGAGTTTTCTCCGAGAGTGGGAGAATGATGCGGACATATGCGGGCGTGATCAAAATTTTAAGTTTGATTCAGGTGGGTGCACAAGCAATTTGACAGGTCCGGGGTCCTAGTCGAGTGATGAAAATTATATCTTCGATACAGGCGAGTATCCGAGTGGAAATTTGAAGATGGATCATGGACTTTAATTCAATAGTATATTTCAGCCCGATTCCAAAATAAAGCAGCCATAGAAGCAGACCCATTGCTTGTCAGGCCCAACAAGCCAAGCTTTGGCCCAAGATAACATGCCCATTAATTCAATGACCGGTACACGCTTCATGGAGTGGGTTGAAGAGTCCTATCCCAATTAAGATTGGGTTGTCCATCGTTGGAAACTTGGTGTATTTAGGATATTTTAATAGTAGTTGCTTAGTTAGTCCTATTTTATTTAGAACTATATGTTTTAGATTAAGAGTTCGTAATTAGATATGACTCTTATTTAGTGGGTGTTTATTATTAGGAGTTCTTAATTAGATAGTACTCTTATTTAGTAGGTGTTTATTATTAGGAGTTCCTAATTAGATAGGACTCTTATTTAGTAGGTGTGTTTATTTA
The DNA here is from genome assembly GCA_013350335.1 of Chimonanthus salicifolius. Lineage (NCBI taxonomy): Eukaryota > Viridiplantae > Streptophyta > Magnoliopsida > Laurales > Calycanthaceae > Chimonanthus > Chimonanthus salicifolius. The sequence continues at coordinate 9,289,990 of CM023537.1, read as the reverse complement.
AGGAATTGTAATAGCCAGTTTGGAGGGGGAGATTATTTTGATCAATAAAATTGTTATTTTGTTTAGCAAAACGAATAACTGTTTTGTGAAAATCCAAGTACAAAACGAAGGACTGTTTTGTGAAGATTCAAGTGCAAAACGAAGTACTGTTTTGTGAAGATTGAAGGGTTATTCAAGATATTATTCAAGCTTCCGCTAAAATTTGAGGTTGGGTATTCTTAATCCTACCTAGCCTGCATCATTCTCTGTTCATTTTATTGAAATAAGTTTAATTGGCAGGTTGAATCTGATATCACACTGCCATATTAATTCGAGTTTAATAACTACAAACGAATTAATCTTCACTTATTTATTCTTTGATTGAAATATTTCAATTCTACTTTACCTAGTAATATTTATTAAAAATCTGGCTCTTGGTGATGGCAGCTCCAGAAATGACATTGCCCCAGATTGCCATACTTGGTGCCGGTATTTTTGTCCGCACGCAATATATTCCTAGGCTGAGGGAGATTGCTGATATTTTTATTCTCAAGACAATTTGGAGTCGTAGTGAGGTGTGTGATGTATATTATTGTTCTCATTCAGGTTTAATTAAGAATTCTTAGGACTTAAAACCAATTGTTGAGCACCCCATGTACTGCATTTTTTGTATTTTTTTTTTAAATGATTTGCTGCAAAAAAATTAATGCCAAATTTAACCATTAGAAAACTAGAGATATTGTATACTCTAATCATTTATCTATAAACAACCAAATGGTATCTTGGAAATTAAGTCTTTCTGACTGCAAAGGTTCCTAGGGTGAAAAAAAAAGGTTGATGCAAAAATGGTACCATCTATTTGGAGGCAATTGATGTAATTTGAGTGGTCATCCTTTTGGGTGAGTTGTTATTAGTCAATTTTCATTGACCATTATTTGCTTCTTCCTAACTCTCTCCCTTTGTATATTTTAGTGGCTGAATTATCCTAACGTCTTATTCATGAGCAAGAATTTTCTATACAAATATGTTTTATGAATTTGCGTTGATTTCATCGTATGAGCAAAAGAAAATTTAACAACTTTTTCTCCAATAGTTCTCATTTTTTTGACATTTTTTACAGTAATTAAATTTTCATTCAGAGAGAGCCTGAAGATGAATGGATTAGATGGAAGCTGTTTTATTGAAGGAGTTTCAATATATTTACCACTGAAGAGAATCATGGTCCACTCTTCTTGGGTGTTTGCTTTGCTTCCCCTTTTCGAGGAGCAGGGTTGGATTCAGATTCCATGGAAAATTATCTGCATGAACATGGCCTGCAAGACTGTTAATTCTCCAAGAAATAAGACAATGAACAGTCTTACTATCTTAGAAATGATGATTTCTTGATCTTCCATTATTGCCATGCAATCTTTGTTCCATCTTTTTTTTCTTTTCTGTTTATTCGATACTTTACATTTCTAGGAAAGAAAAGGAATATTTTCATTGAGCCTAACCTTGCTATACAAAAGCTGGTTGTATTTTTCATCAAATGGTAGAAGCAAGATACTTGTTTACAGTAGGATATTAATCCATTGATTACCAGCAATCTTTGCCATTCATTTTCTACTTTTCCATCATTCAGAATATCTAGACTGAGGTAATTCCTTAAAAAAAAGATACATTAAGAGGCCCTACCTTATTGTCAAAAAAAAAAAAAGAAGAAGAAAGAAAAGAAAAAAGAAAAAGAGACAGATGGTTAACTTGATCTAAGTGAGAAGGTTGAGAAATGTATATTAAATAAATTATGAGTGCTTGTAAATGATATTTTAGTGTAATTGCCTGACATTGTGTTTTCCTGTGACACTTTATATAGGAATCTGCAAGAACTGCTGCAGAACTAGCACGCGATTTTTCCCCCAACGTAGAATGTAAATGGGGCAATGCCGGTCTTGATGACATTATTCAAGATGGTTCAATTCATGGAGTTGCAGTTGTACTGGCAGGACAGACTCAGGTTTGAACATGTTCACTTAGAAAATTCCATGTTGTCTTTAATCATATCATAGTCCCTAATCTTTTTGATATTTTCCTCTTATTTTCCTTTCGTATATTCTGTTGAATTACCCTTGTCCATCTGATACTATTTCATTATACAGTCACACAAATCTGGATATAGCAAATATGTCTTGTTGAATACCTTATTGGATATTGAAATGTGGATTTTCATTCTGGAGTAATGTATCTCATTTGGAGATTGAAAATTCTGCACACAGTAGATCAATCAGGTTGTACACTTCTATTTGCCTGCAAAGTGCAAGAACAATAGCCTTCGTCAGATGTTTGCCTGTATTATAATGAAAATAGGGAGAAAAGGAAGAAAGAGATGGAGGAAAAGGGAAGAAAAGAGAGAGATAATTATCTGTGTACTATATTGCTTATCCTTTTAACAAAGGAGGATACACGTATATATAGAGTACATGGATCCAATCAAGGCAAGGAAAGAAAAATTAGTTACAGTAAATGATATCTAACAATATCTAAAAGTTAACTCACATGTATAAAATGTGATACACCATATCCTACAACAGCATGTTCCTAAAGGTTATTACACCCTGGAAGAAAATGAGATTAACTTAAATACCTGAATATAATATGGATATTGAATTCAGTTGGATATTCATCTTCACTTGCTATGTAGGGTCGGAGGCAAGATTAAGAAATGCATAGAACCATGTGGGAACTGGCACTTGTATATTGTCATGAACCAGGTCTAATGTTGATTGGTAATTACCCAAATGTATTAGCTGATATGTCAGAATCTTCTAAGGTCGGTCTCTTTCTGACATACTTATTACCTTTGAGCTAATTCTTCTTGATTTTTCCACATCAGATGTTCTGTACTTCTTTGTTAGTTGCTCTGTTACTTCTGTATTTGTATTTTATTTATTTATTAACACTTTTCACTGTAAGATGGCTTGCATTTTTTTTTTTTTAAAACCTAAATCCATAATATTAGATTCTATTGAGCACTGACAGATTAACCTACTTGTGTAGGTTGATATATCTCTAAGAATGCTAAAGGCTGGGAAGCATGTGCTTCAAGGTAAGCGTAACAACTTAGGAATGGTTATTTTTCTCCTTCCACAAAGCATTCCAGTGTGAGTTATGCCGATTCAAATGGTTGTGACATTAAAATTTTGTCAAATGAAAATCAAAACTTTCTTCATCATCATCATCATATAAGTCATTTATCCCATCAATGTGGGATGGCTTTTATATTTGTATTTGACAAATTATTTGCATAGACCAACTGCCCTATCTGATGCACATAGGACTTGAACCCACAACCTCTAGGCTGTGATATTGAACCTTAACGAGTTGTGCTACAAGTTCTTGTCATGAAAATCAAAACTATCTTGCACAATAATATTTTGGGGGTTAAAATCAGTGGACAATGATTGCAGTTGGTAATGCCGTTTGGCAAATGGCAACCAGGCAGGTAATCCTGCTTCTGTCTGAATAACAGCCTAGAAAAAAAAGCTATAAGTGTGAAAATCTAGATCTATTTTACACACTTAATTGCCAAGGAATGGTATGCATGACATCCTTCAATCTTGAGTTTGTTCATTTGAGCCATCATTCACTGATCCTGACCATTTTACTGGATGGATCAAGACTAGTGCATTAGACCAAGCTCAAAATAATAGTAATAATAATCATAGTAATAGTAATAATCTAGGCAGGAAGATATTATCCATCTGATTTATGTTGTTTCTCACGTTGACTGCTGCACTGTTTCTTGTTAGTCATTTATTTGTAAGTCATTGCTAGAAAGAGAAGGATTATCCCTGCAGATATTTTGGGGCATGGTCTATCAACTATGAGACCCATCAGTTTAACATTTTGGATCAATCAAAGCATGCATTAACTCGAACATATCAGACACCATCCCTGCACATATTGACCATCCTCAATTAATCAAGTTTTGGATCAAGAATAGTGCATTAGACCAAGCTCAAAATAATAATAATAATAATCTAGGCAGGAAGATATTATTCATCTGATTTATGTTGTCTTCACATTGACTGTTGACTGCTGCACTGTTTCTTGTTAATCATTTATTTGTAAGTCATTGATAGAAAGACAATTTTGATGGCGATATTTGCTGAAAATTTTGCTGTATTTTCAAACATTTCTTTTACTAAATATTTCTATTGTGATTTGCATTGTTTGTGTTCCTGATTGATTCGATGGATCTGAAGAAAAACCAGCAGCAAGCTGTAAGTGACATGTGTTTCATTTTGTTTGTATTTGGCATTTTTGGCTTGTCAATGCATATAACTGCACATTAAATATCATGTGTGTGTGTGTGTGTGTTCCATCTCAGGTGTAACTAGTTGCATAGGTCGCACCTGGTCCATTTTGCTTTCTTGTTAAAGTTTTGTAAACAACATAAAAAATCTAATTGTATAGGTTGAAACTAGATCTGATGAGCTACAACTGGTTCAAATTTCAGCCAAAATTCAATTTGTAAAACTTACTCTTAATAGTGAAAATCACAGGATGTCCTTGAAAAACTTCCAAGGACTCTTGGTAATTTTGATTGTTAAGATAAAGTGCCTAGATATTGAGTCCTCTTGTAGCTTCCCAAGTTTACTTTCAATATGTACAGTTAGATTTTTTATGTAAAATTTTAAAATTAAGAAAAAAGGAAAATCACTAGGTGCAACCTTGTGACAAATTGCACCTAATCGTTTCTACATAGATAACTCATTGACGCCACTCATGCATGGTTTTTTTTTTATCCCCATTTACATACCATACCCCCTCACACCACCCTATTAAATTTAAACCCATTTTGAGTTTATCTCACAATTAGATTGAAATTCATGCAAAACTGGATCCATTTCTACCATTGATTTTGAGACCCTTGAGAATCATAGCTTTTAAAATGCAATTGACCTGATTTTTTTATGAGAAGTATCATCAAGAATATACCTTTTAAACAAACCCCAACCCACCCTTTGGCCCCCACCCAAGTGAGCCCCACGGGGTCATGTGGGCGACATTGCACATGTTCTATACTCCCCACGTGGTCCTATGGGGCCCACATGGGGTGGCCCCAAGGGGTGGGGTACTTTTGAAAGGCATTTTCTAGATGATGCTTTTCATAAAAAAATAGATCCATTGGATTTCAAAAGTCATGATTTTTAAAAGTCCAAAAATCAATGGTAAAAATGGGGACAGGTGTTTTAAAAGTCAACCCGGCTTGTGGTTGAACCTCCAGTTCAATCGCAACAGGGTTGGGTACGGTTCGGTTTTCTAGAAACAACCTTCCCTGAAATAAAACTGTAAACACTCGGTCAAACTTGCAGGTTTGACCAGTTTTCTTAAAAACCCGTGAACAGATCCATAAAAAATCGTTTAAAATTATAGAATAGTTGGAGAAAGGGATTAAGGATACAACGATTTTACCACTTGCAGCTTTGAAAATTACACTAGCTAGTACGGTACTGGTCTCCACCTTTCTGCATTTGATAAACTGGGAAAAAGAAAGGGATTTCTTACCCTTGAACTCCATCGATGCCGTGAAAAAAGCAAGAGAGGGTTGTGAGGCTCCTGAGAGTCTTCGGTTGGGGAAGTGGGGAGTGGAGAACGCTGAGAGTCTTCGGTTGGGGAAGTGGGGAGTGGAGAACGCTGAGAGTCTTCGTTTGGAGAAGTGGAGAGTGGGAAAGGTTGAGAGTCTTGTTTGGGGAAGTGAGGAGTGGGGAGGCTCGAGAAATTCGTATGGGGAAGTGGAGACGAGATTTATGAGGTGAGAGACTCCTGAGACTTCCCACAGGAGGCAAGGGACTTAGAAACTTGACTCGCTTAAGAATGGTATTTCTTTATGCGAGATGTCTAGTGCTGAGCTTCTCTATTGTTCTAGGCAGAGACCCTTTATAGGAATGACCCACAAGATTGTTTCTTTAGGAAACTTCATTTAGGAATGGCCCACACGTGATTGTGCACTTGCTGTTAGGGATTAGACCCAATACCCACATACAGAAAATACAGATTCAATCACACAAAGAGAAAGAACACACGAGATTTACGTGGTTCGGCCCAACCTTGGCCTACGTCCACGGGAGAGTGTAGATTTCATTATAGATAAAAAGAATACATAGATACAAGATTTGGATCCCAAGATCTCTTTTGGTATCTTCCCTCTCTCTCTATCTCCCTCACTACACCTCTACTGCAAGAGGCCCCTTGTGGCCTCGGAAGGCACTTAGCCAAACGGCAGGGTTTCCATGAAACTCACATCCTTAATATATAGCAGTATTGCAGTGTCCTATGTTTAGCAGTTTCCTAATGTAATTAGGAATCCCATTTAATTAGGAGTCCTATGTAATTAGGAGTCCCATGTAACTAGACTCCTAATTTCAGTGGAATTGAGCCACAAGTTCCAACAGCACCCACATGAGAAGGTAAATGGAGTGGATCTGGTGGGGAACATGGGCCAAGTATGGCACCATAGCACTTCATGTTGTAAGCTTTTTTACTATACTAGTCCTATTGGATTGTTATTCCATGCCCACCTACCCTTCCTACCTCATTTTTTTGGTTGGTCTCACCCTCATTTCCTGTGGGCCATTTCATACAGGGACACTGGAATTTTTTAGGCAAGAGACTGGAGAAACCTCATTTAAAATTTTAATCTCGAAATTTAGTTTAAAATGGACAGTTTTGCCTCTAGAAAGTTTTTTTTTTAATAGGTATTTATTCATTTCAAAAATTAATATCTATTTTTTATTTTTCAATTTTTTTTTAAATTTTTTTTATTTCAACTCATCAATTAAACTTTAATTAATAATTTACTATTATTTATAATATAATATTCATGGCACAGGTTTGACCACGTTTGAACCCGGTTGAACCTTATTTAACCCGACCTTCCATCGAGATGGTTCGCTGCACAAATCCTTCTTATGTACTCTTTTCCCTTATTAAAAAAATCCAGTGGTTAATGTTTCCAAAAAAGATGGTTCGTTGCACAAGCCGATTTTTAAAACATTGGTTTTGTATAAGTAACAACACAACAATGAGATCAACCCAAAAGTGTTTCTAATTGGGTGGGGATCCAATTAACGAGGTAGGGTCGGGGTTGTATGTGGGCTCCACTTGGGCTTTGTCGCCCATGAGAACTAGTTTATGCATAAAAACAAGGATTACCTGCAAACGTGTTTGCATGAAGTTTGGTGCAAACTTTTTGTGGGTCCCATACTGGATCAAATGGATCATAATAAAAGTGCCCAAGTAAAAGTGAAACCGAAGTACAACCACTTGTTACTTTTCAAGCTTCATATAATGACATGGATGGGGGCTATTGGATATCAGTATATCACAAAAGTGTAAAAAATGTAGAAATAATAACATGACATGTGAATTGAAAGGAGTCCCTTGGCTGCACCAAGCTAAGAAAGACTTGTAATTTAGTAAGAGTATTCATTTTCAGCCATCCAATTTAAGAATGAGAATAGGAAGTTCAATTTCATTTTAACCCTTTTAGACAAAAAAAAAAAATGGATGATAAGTATATATGATCTGACTATTTCTGTGGTTTATTTGCAACCCTGTCAGTTCATGTGCAATGTTATTGTTTATAGGGGAAATCTAATGAATGGTGAGCTTAGGGTATGATGTTGTGTCAAAGGGAGGGACCCACCTTCTATAATATAGATAGCATGAGAAGAAGGAATATGTTGACTGTTGAAATGCCCAGAGTAGGAATTATCAAATCACCTTCCCTTGATTTCTTTAGTATTAAGTTATACAATTGAATAAATATTTATAGTTTTTACACTCAATCCAACGGTGAGAATGAGAGCAATTAGGTTGATAATTACATTGACTCCACTAACAGCTTTTAGCTCAAAATTAAAAATCTGAATGAATTATAAACAACACCCACAGAATATTGAAATTTAAAGCCATAAAAAAACCAACTAAGAAGACAAACAACTCTATTCATTTAAAGTCTCCCTTTATGTTAAAGATAAGTAAAGGACAGGTGATCACCATAAACCAGTTCAAACAGGTTATTCTGGTTTGCAGAAGGTACTGATTTACGTAAAAAACACCTAGCCAAGATTTAAAGGCCTATTTGGTATCCCAGAATTCCATAGTGGAGTCAAAAAATTATAGAATTCCGTGGACTTTTCTGCCTGTTCATAGCCTGAATTCCTCAAAACTCCAATACACAGGAATTTCAGGGTACTAAACAGGGCCTTAGGATGCATTTGAATCTTGATGTTAGGTGTTTTAGTAGTGTAAAATTTCTTCATGACTTCTGAGACTTTTACAAATTCTACTGAGAAGAATTCCAAAAATCAGGAAAGAAGTTTCTCTGTTCCTCATGCTGCCAGGACAAAGCTGCCTTGTGAAAATAATACATGGCTATTGCCAATGTTGTCACAGAATTTATGCATTTGAATTAATTTAAAAGTTTCCACTTATGTCACATTTGAATCCTATCTGATATAAGTAGTTTTGAAATCTATAATATGTTTCTCATATGCTTATATTAAAACGAAGTGGTCTTTGGTTGACTCATCATCATTATCATCATTATAGCCTAAATCACATCTATCTGGGTCGGCTTTACAAGTTCTACTTCTCCATTTGACCCTATTTTAACGTTCAATCATCCCATATCTATGATATTTAGTTGACTATGCAGTAGAATATTCATTCAAGCAAAAACTTATTATTTGGATTAATTATGTAGCTATTAGTGAAGCAGAAACTGCACTGTCATGCTACAAGTCACTCTGTAGCCAGGTTCCCTGTCGACCAATTTGGGCTGTTGCAGAAAATTATCGTTTCGAACCTGCTTTTGTAGAGGTAACATCATATTCATGAGCATTGATAAACATTATTAGTGCTGTTTGCTCTCTATTTTCATTCTATGATGAGAAATCATTACTGATGTGTACAGTCCCAAAAATTCATGAATGACATTGGTGATATGATGAGTGTCCAACTCATTGTTGAAGGCTCAATGAACAGTTCAAATCCTTACTTCTCAAGTTCATGGAGACGAAATTTCACTGTAAGTTGTCTATCAGCAAAACTGAGCTCTCTCTCTCTCTCTCTCTCTCTCCCCTGTGTGTGTGCATGCGTGTGTGAAGCCATTGGTGTGGGATCCATTTGTCAGAAATTGACAAAGGAGCTGCACTTTTATATACTTAGCCAAGCTATGTTTCATGAACACTTCAAGATGAGTGTCACTCATGTCAGACACTTGCAAACTGTTGGACCCACTTCAAACACTCACACCCATTCTTCCTGGACTTTTTTTGGTTCCTTCTAACATTGCTTTCCAAGATGATTGATATATTATATCATCTTTCTCTCCTTAAAACCTAATTATATTAACATATTTATCACTTACTTGTTTAGAGTAAAACTAATATATTATTTTCTTTTAGTATTACTTTTACACCTTATTTTTATTTAAAATCAATTTAGATTTAAATTAATATGAATATGGTGTTGTGCCCCCGTGTCCTATTTTTTCTAGTTTCCTTAGTCCGACACCTCTCACCCATGTTAGACTCTGGCTCTCACACCCATATCCATGAAAGTCAGGTTCCTAGCCATTCTTTTAGAACATTAAGCTGCAAACTTTTTCCTTGTGGACTTTATGCAATCCCTACCTTGTATGTATTGTTTTCGAGGAACCAAAGACACTGTGAATAAGTATTAAAAAATAAAAAAGAAAGAGTTTCACTCCAATAATGAATATATCTTTGAGTTGTATATGTATTCAATTGAAGGATCAGGGGGAGGTGAATGGTGGGAGAGAGAAAAAGGAATAAAATGTTTGGGGGGGGGGGTTGTTATTTTTTATTTTTTGTGGAAAACGGGAGGGAACAAAGGGAATCCCTAAGTGGGCCAACAAGGTGGTCTTCACAAAAAGTTCTCAGTACAGTATGGTTTTGGTAGAAGATATGTGCGCATTTATGGGAAATCATTACATGAAGTCAGCTTGATAGGATATCCTGTCAAAATATGGACTATCAGCTCAACCTTCGTCATTCCACTCCATTCAAACACGTCAGCCCACCACCCATGTGTTGTCACATGTCTCATCTGATATTGTCTGATGGTGGACTCCTATTGAGTTGATTAGTGCATGAAGTTTGATTTACCTAATTTGTAAAGGAATAGAGAGAACTTCAGAAGGTTTCAAAGTCTTTGTGAATCAGTGGCCTTAATGCCGACGTAGTCGTTACTCTTTGTATTGCCATTTTAAAAGAGTTTAATGGATTGAACGCTGGTGATGGGAGGTAACATCCATCTAATCCTTTAAAGAGACTAATATTTTTTTTTTTTTTTTTTTTGTGCATAGAATTTAAAGATTCCAATATCATGGACGTCACTGCTATCTGTAGTGTCAAAGTTGAATGTAGTTACAAGGAATTCTGATGGTAATCCAGGACAGTCCAAAATGAATGGCATCTTTTAAGATGAGGATGGTAAAATTGCACTCTCATTATCACATCAGGTTAGAAAATGGAACTTCTAGTGGTTCAGAAAGCTCAGCAGAATGGAGGCCTTAGGCTTTCCAAAGTCAGTTTTCAGGTTATCCAATGGTTGAGGATGATTTAAGGAATGCCATAGCTTGGTGCATGTGAGCATAAGACAAGGTGAGGTAGCACTATCAAGGTAGTTAGGACAGTGTGGAGTTCTTATTTGGGGTTTTTCCTTGATGTTAGTAGAGATGGAAGTGGGAAATTTGATCATAAGCTAAAGCATGGGTATTGGAGGAAATTCTTATTAGTAGTACGAATACAATTGTTCAAATCATTCCTTCTTTTTGTTTTCACTATACTTCCTTGTTAGATTGTGCTCTTTGTTTATACCTAGTTACCTACTATATTTTTTAATCATTTATGGTCAACTTCTGGAAAAAAGGTTGTCTATATGCTTGGAAGTATAAAAATTTCAATATAAATCTTTAACCATTCCAAGATATCAAAATATACACCTAAAACGGATCGCACCATTCGATTAGTAAGTGCTTTTTGAATGGAGTACAATGGAAAAGTTACATTGATCAAATAATCTTGCTTTATTGTGTCTATGCTCGTCCCTTCTATCCCATTCATGGAAGCCCCCTAAGTGCAAACAAGTTTAGGAAAATGCCACATCAGCACCGTAATAATTTGTTTGGCATGCTTGGCCATGTGGAAGCACTTCAAAGCTATATTGTGGGTGATCTGTAGTTTGGATCACGTCCCATTCACAGGATGAGCGACTCTTTTTTGCATTTGTGCTTGTTTCTTGTGTCCCATTCACAGAGGCCTCCCCATCACCGAGTTGAAAGAAAAAAAATATTTAGAGTCTTTGTTGCAATCTTTGATGGAACATATTTTTAGTTTTTAATTAATTTTTAGGGAAACTCCTTGAAATCATTTAATTTTTTTTCAAAATATTTTCTTCGAATGAAGATGATTTTCATTATATGGAATTTTTCCCTTTTTTCAATTTTATTTTTTGTGCTTGAGTATTTTTCACCTTTTTTATGAAAATGTGATGATTGACTCTTAAACCTCATCTTTCAATGCTGAGGAACACCTAAGTACATATTTTTTTTATGGTTTCTGTTTGATTTTATTCAAATATAATGTTGGCTACCTTTTTTTTCCAAAATGATGCATGAATGGTTATGTTATTACTTTTGCACTTTTATTTTGTTTGCTCCCTTTAAGTCATGGGAACTGGTATTTGACAATCATTTAAAAAAATTGGGTTTGATTAGTGTTGAAGAATGCAAATAACATTTAGTGCTTTTTAGATTTTCACTATATTTACTTTTTTGTAAACTTTTTGTCTTGTATTTTCTAGAGTGCCAAACTGGAATGTGGCCAGAACATCAAGAACAGTCCACTGCAGAACAAACCAGAACTGCCTCTGAAACAGATCTAACAACTATCCCTTTTGTTGCATGGGTGAATGCCCTTATGTTTTAATCCAATTTTATGGAGATATCAATGTCTGGAGTTGTATGCATTCATCATTTGAAAACTCGTCTAGATTTTATTCATATCATGTGTGATTCATTTTTCAGTTTATTGAACATGCTCAATGAGTTTATTAGATGATTAGGATTATCTTCAATTTTACAATCTTCAAATTGAGTGACTGCTAGCCATTGTACACTAAATAAATTTGTGACTATTGTAATTCTTGAGGACTTTGTCAATAGTTTCCCTGCTTTCCCAGTTGTCTTCATGTATGACTAATATGGAAAAGAGGCTGGCTTAGAGATGGCTTCTACTTTGCAGGGCGGTTTCATTCTAGATATGGGAGTACACTTCATAGCTGGATTGAGAATGGTAAGGTTGTCTCACCTTCATATGTTTTTTGCACAATTTAGTTAGTTTTGTGTAACAAATATAGGTGATATTTTGGACAATGTCAATAATTTAGTTAGATTTCATGAAAGAAAACGAATATGAGAATGTCATGACATTACTGTGAGTATCGAAGTTTCTCTTCGTCTTTTAACACGATTTTATCAGAAACTTTCAAATCTTTTGACTGGTCTATTTTACACAATTTGAACATACTAGTAGCACTCATGTTTGGTTTTGGCAATTTGTTTTGCATGGGCTGACTACCCATTTGATGCCCAAAACAGTTCTTTATCCAGACTGTGACAGATGCATGATAAAATCTAACGTGGGGCCAAAGTTTAGAATAGATCTAAGAGTAAAGATGGTGAATTGATTAAATTGAAAATGACCCAGTATCAATTTGTGACAAGTTTAGGTACAAAGGGTATGATAGGATATACCTAGTAGGATGGGTGTATGGTGAGCTAAATATAGGTAAGCTAGTAGAGTATTGTCTTATAGAAGTGTTGCATCAATTAAAGGGGCCTTTCAATAAGAGAACAATTATATTTGCAATGTTATATGGTGCTGAATGTTGGGCACTGATTAAAAAACAATAGAAGTACCATTGATAGAGATGATGTATGTGAATGTTTGTTTGCAGTGTAAGAATAAAATATCGAATCATGAATGAGTGCATTAGTAACGGTGTGAAGATTGCCACAATAGAAGAAAAGATGAGAGAGTGCTGTTTCAGATTGTTTGGGTACAAAAAAGTAAAACTAAGAAGGCACTAAAAAAAGGGAAAGAGAGGAGATTGGGGTGGGAGGAAGCTGGGCTTGCATTAAAGACATGTATTGTATGGTAAGAAAGGATAAATTTGGACTTTTTCCCAAGAACAAGATTGTAACAATGCTCTGCATATTTACAACCATTGTGAATGTGAGGAGTGTTGTACTTGGTCAATTCTATTAGTAAATCAAATATTATCGGCTTATTGACACCATTATATGCTTATAAGTTGTGTAAAAAAAGGGATAAGATGACAAGGGGTTGGGTTGGATCAGGTTGTGTTGGCTATAATGGACTTCTTTCTCCTGACCCAATCTGAATTTTTGGAAAATTGACCAGATGCAACCTGTCCCGACCAGATTTCATTTTCCTCAACACAATACAACTCAATAAAACCTGATTTTTTTATAAAAAATAGAAGAATGAAAATGAAATAGAAAATGAAAGCGAGGGCTTTCCTTTCATGTGGGGGCACTGGGCCATGGGCAATGGGGGCAAAGGCTAGGATCTTTGGGCTTGGGGTGAGGTACATCAGTACATGGACTAAAGCCATTGGGCCCAGGAAATTCAGAAACAAATATGGGTGGTTTGTAATTTGTATCAGGTCAAGTGCAGGTCCTGGAGTCCTCTACTCAACCCAAGTTGGATTTATTTCAGTTGGGTTGGATTGATTTAAAATTTGTACAAGAAACACCTGACCCAAACCCTGATTCTTCAGATCAGGTTGGATCGGGTTAAAAATTGTCACCCCATATAAAGAACAAAATCTTGAGTTCCTTTGTATCAACACCACTTGTAGGTTTGTGTTACCTATGTATGGTTGTTAAACATTTTAACCACATGTTCCAATGTCTCTACATGTAGGTAATAAATGTAAACAGAAAATTCTATTACACGATAACCACCTGAAGGCCAACACAATGTGAATGCACACTATGGGTATAATAAAAATAAAAATAAATGGAAACCCTTAACCTGTTGACTAAGAATCCTCTTTGTTGCAAAAGTCATATGGGAGGGCCAGCAGTTAGGCCTATTAGTAGAAATTAGATTTTTTGGGTGATCATAAAACACTCAAACATGGCCCAGCTACATTCCAATATACTTAATAAAAAGGTAGAAGAAGAAAGGAAAGAAAGCCATCAAATTTCGCCCCAAATGCAGCATAAATTGGCTCAACCGAGCTAGCCAACCCAGTTGTGGTGCCTTTCAAACATTTATTCCTGTAGCTTGCTATCCAAAACTAAGAATAATTTCACTTGTATTAGTATTTTGAAATGGAGTTCTAATCTATTTATTCTATACAAATTTCGATCCTCACATGAGCATGTGAACTTATTTATGCATATAGCTGCTTCCTTGACATACAAAATACTGCTCTTGATTTCCAGTCTGATCTTCCTCCATTCTGTTGGTGTTAAATAGGTGGTTGGGTGTGAGGTAGTTTCGGTGTCTGCTATTTCCTCTCATGTGGATACAACTTTGCCACCACCAGATAATATATCTGCTCTTTTGTGAGTTTTTAAGAGTCATGTTTCCATAGTAGACTATTTCTGGAGGCCTTTTGGAAACTGACCATCCTTGATGCCTTTTGTCTTTCTAGTCAACTGGAGAATGGCTGCCATGGGGTGTTTGTAATGGTAGTATCCTCAAAATCGCCCAAGGTGTGTTAGATGTAGTATTTATGCCTGCATAATGTATGTCTGCTTCTAGGATTTTTGTGTGATGTCTACATTCCATATGTTTGCTATGTTGCACTTAATTACTAAATGTTCATTGGTTCTAGATATTTTGGCGAGTTGTTGGCTCAAGGGGTACACTGCAAATTGAACGTGGTAACAAAGATGGAAAGCATGGCTACTTGGTAAAGTCAAAATATTTATTCAAAAGGCTTCCACTAAAATGGAAAGATGACTTTTCATGCAATCGACTATCGTGTTATTACAGGTTTCACTTTATTCAACTGATGGACACTGTCAAACATACTTCTACCCTTTTTCTGGAGTGCACGAGGAGTTAAAATCTTTTGTTCATGATATCTCACAAGCAAGCCTTGAGGTAATAGTGATACTTTAAATTGGTTTTGACATGATCAGAAAGCCGACATGACATATCCACATAAACTGTGGAGTGGCGAACATGACTTTTAATATGGTTGGGTGGAAAGTAGAATTCAAAAAGCCAATCCGAGGTAGATGTAAGATATGGATTTGGTGGTGGTGATGCATCATGTAGCCAACTTTATATTTGCTGGTTTTTCAATTAATTATGCCATACTTGCATGCTGTGAGAATTTGATGGTTGATTTTGATATGTGTGTCCCATCGAGCAATTCACCCCACCTAATCCAATAGTAGAGCTTCTCCAAAAACAGTGTTATTTAGTATTTACCAAGGGAAGCAGTATTGTTTAGGGTACAGGAGGAAAGGAATAAAATAATATCTCCAAGTTTTGTTATCATTGCTTCATTAGTATCTTTTGTTATTAAGAGGTTGTTTGCCATTTTCCAGTTGATGGAAAATGAAACCCCTCTCTCTTCTTTCAATGAATCCGTTTCCCATGGGGGGTTTTACTCACTTGTTGAGACATCTCATTCATTGTCAACAAAAGGGTTTTGATGCAAGTAGTAGAAAATCAGGTTTCTACGAACCCACATGGCGCAGGATTCCACGATGTCTGTCGAATGAGGTGGATCACATCGAAACATTTTTTGTGGAGTTGATCTCCTTGAGTCAATTGAGAGACAACCTTTAAGTGGTCTTTGTGGCAAAAGGACCTAATATGACATCATCATAAAGGAGGTAACTTTCAGCTAGGCTGTGGGTTACTTTGATTCCAGATCTGGATGGTGGTGTTGGTTTTTACAATATTAGTTCTTAGGTGCTACTCTGTAGGGCTCATTAAAACAGCACATATGAATGGTGATCCAGTTGTCCATAAAATTTTTGAATGGCTGAGCCTTTCACAGGGGCAGAGCCAGAACTCTTTATTTGGGGGGCCAACATGAGTTCATGAATGGATGGTTGGTGGGATGAAGGGAATTCACAACTTTGGTTGGTTGTTCAGTTGTTTAAAATCATATACATAGAAAGCTTGTATGGGGTTAAATTTGGTATTTGAGAGATCCAAAACAGTTCCATTAATTTGGTGAAGGTTCACCCAACAAATTCTCATGAGATGATTCTAAATGTTAATAATTCTAATTGCTCTAGTAAGTCATGAATAAGAAGGTATGATGTTAGATATATGGTACCTTTGGTTACAATTTATCACTCTAATAGCTAGACTTACTAGTTACTAGAGAAGTTAGGCCTACCTCTCCTACCTTTCTATTCTCTTCATTGTATGGAGTGTAAAGGAAATCAAGAAGGAAAGGACTTAGTTTTCCTGTAGAAAGACACACATTATCATTTGAGGTGTTCTCAAATCAAGTGGAAGTTAAACCACCCCATGTATGAAGGGAATTTTCTTGACCTTTGGGGGCACTATTTCCAACCCTCCTTCACTCTCTCTCCCTTTCCCACCCACCTCTCCCACCGGAACCTTTCCCTTCCTGCTCACCCCCACTGTGTGTTCATCTCATTTAATGAAATATTTCAGTAATCTCTGTAAAATTTTATTTCAAGTTGTGAACACCAAGATTTTGTTGCCTTAGCAGGGTGGAGTTGACATTGAAGCTGAACCTCGCAGTTCATACATCGAAGGTGCTAGAGATATTGCCATTTTAGAAGCCATGCTTGAATCCAGCAAGCAGCAGGGAGCACAGGTTCCTGTGAGAAAGTTCTAGCCAAATTTAATAAGCCTAAACTGATATTGGTGTAATAAAAGATAACAAATAATATTATTATTTAGAGGGCTTCTCCCATTTAGTACATCTTTCAGCCTTTCAGGGCTTTGTTAGGGTAGCAAACCAATTAAATGCTTCTTTCTTAAAAATCAAACAGCGAAAGTGCATTAAGATGTTCTACTATTGGATATTTGGATGTACACGAAATTTTCTATTATTCAGCAAACATCTGTGATATCATGGGATAAGATTTAACTATTGGAGGAGGAACCTTTGGGCATCTCATATTCTTTTGCTTTCTTTGAATTCATGATTTGTTTATTTATAACAGAAAACCTTGGTAGGAAACCCGTGGACAATTCCTTTATTAAAGAAGGGATTTAGAGGTTTTAACCAGAGTAATATGGAATGCAGTGTCCGTCCCGTGGATCTTCTTCCATGTTGTTTTGTATACTTTATCCCTTCCATGGAGACATTCTTTATCGAGACACTCTTAACGAGAATTTCTATCAAATTGATTCTAGGACCCACATGGTTAGGCGTGATATAAAGAGGACCATGTGAATAGATTGTGTATGAAATTTTACCTCCATTTAATTATCCTATCCTTTGAAACCAATGAGATATACTCATCGAAATTTAAAGGCTAAAGTTATGTGGCTTGGATTATCAATTAATAGTAAAACTTTCTATACTTTATATGTATGTAATCACCTATCAAATGAATTCAGTTATGTGGGATCTGTAATCCATTTGATGGCATGTCTCATTAGAGGGTCTCGCTTGTAGTGTCTCACTAGCCTAACTCATTAGAAAGAAGATGAAAGGCCAGCAAGACAAGCCCAATGTTATAGGGCTTAGTCATTGCCAAGCTTGGCCTAAACTTCACCCATTTAATCCTACTCCACCTCCTAAGCAGCCAAATTGTTTAGATTTCCTTGTTATCTCTCATTAAGTCATTCAACTTTAATACCCATTTCCTTTTCTTTTGAAGCTCATGGTCCATTTTTAGAGCGAAGAGGAAGGTTCATTAAGTAATCTACCTTCAAAATGGCCCTTGCATTAGCCTTTTATATTTTACCAAAGGGACATGTGTTATGATTGTGGAGGTCACCTAATACATTGAATGAAAGGAAGGTTCTCATTTTTTAAGTACTGTGATGCAAACCCTAACAATAACAAGGCTCTCATTATCATAGACAGCTCATATCCGAACTTGTGTGATTGCAAGAAATTTTCTGTTCCAATAAATCAGGACCGGTCGGGCTTGATGCAATACCTGGGCCTTTTGTAAAATGAAAGTTCAAGCGTGAGCCTAACAGAAAGCCCAAGCCTAAGAAAAGCATAAATTAGAATAAACATGATTAGTATCAAGATTACAATACCTGGGCCATTATCTATTTTTCATAATTTTCATTGATTTCATCAAAAAAATTACTATATAGAAGAAAATAGACCCAATAAGCTATATGTCTACAAAACTTTAATGCAAAATTCAACTTATAATCATTTGATCTTAATAGTCAAAGTCATTTGATGTCCTTCAAAAAAATCAAGGAAAGAAGGTGATTTTGACTATTAAAATCAAGTGACTAAAATTTGAATTTTCAAATGAAATTTAGTCCATTTTTAGCTCATCAAATTTAATTTCAAAATATATGAAATATTTGGGCCAGTATTAGACTTAGCCTAAGCATTGATATGGCCAAGTTTAGCACAGTTTTTTTTTTTTTAAAAAAAGTGATCACTAAATCTACAACCCAAAAATGGGACCCACTACCACATGTTTGAAAAATTGTACCAAATATTCAGAGAATAAATTGGAAAATTCATATGATTCGTGCCAACTGCCAGGTACTTGTACACATCCGTTTCACATGCATGTACACGTAAAGTAGTCTTTCAATATGCATTGAAATTTCAAGCAGAGTTAGCAATCATTTCTCTAACAAATAAATAATTTAATCTTTATATATGACAGTGATTAATTTTATGTGACTCGTCTGAGTTATACACAATTTATGGATGATAGTATGTGTATAAAATCATATTGATTGAGCATGTGTAAAGTGTTATCTTATGACACAAGCAATATAAAGACCAACAGTTTGGTACACAGATTTTATAAATTCAATTAATGACCATTATCCTCACCTTTTGATTGAAATCTATGTAAATTTGCCCCTATTTTTACTATTAATTTTTAGATCCTTAAAAATCATGACTTTCAAAATCTACACTGATCTCGGCCCCTCATGAATCCCGGTCGGAATTAATTTTTCAGTCCCTAGTCGACCAAAATTTTAAATTGACCATTGGTCAAATTGTTAAAATCAACAAAAATCAACCATTGGTCAAATTGACCAATATTAATTTTACATGTATTTTTCAGCTTGGATTCAGGCCGGCCGACAAATTCGAACAAAAAATTTGGCCAGAATTTGTAACTGAGCTCAGCTAAGCTGCCTCAAACAAGACCTAAACATCCAATTCCGCACTTGTTTCTTGATTTTGCATGCTGCAACAGCATATACAATGTGATTTGGTGAAACCCTAAAAATTTAGAACATGGAACTAAATGCCCCAGTACATAAACAATGTAAAGTAAATCCATGACAGTAAAGTACAGTTGAGAACCTCTCCAAATATGTAAGATGAAAACACCAACCTCCAAAACATCAATAAACCTCTTTCCATTTTCACAAGAAACAGTGAAACAAGAGGATTTGTCAAGACATTCACATAGCTCTTCCAGCAACAATATGTGAATATAAATAATTACAGGTCCCGCTACCAGTACATATGATTTCGTACTCAGCACAAAAGGCTGAGATGTGCAACAAAATGGTGACAAATAATTACCAAAAAAAAAATCTTAATTTACAACCCCATCAACAGTGGATCAGTAGATCTAAAGTTAAAAATAACAAAATCAGTCACCTTGCTGACAGTAGAGCTGACGGATATTCCCAGAAGCTGTCACATTACACAATAGTTAAGTATTCCAAATTTGTTATTTCCATAAAACAATTGTCAACCTTAAGACACAAGGGCACATGCAAATGTTAACACATTTCAGTGAAATAAATGATTTTTTTTTAAGTTGGTAAAATCAATGCATTTCCAATAGAAATAATTTTCAACTAAACTAGTTTAGTCCCATATTGAATACATCCAAGAAGTTCATAAAATAAAGCATCAAATCTTCATCATGAAAGCCATTATCCCATCATCTACAGCCAAATTCTAAGTTCCACTTTTCACTCAAACCTTATAAAAAATCAATTTCTTCAACAGGTCTGACATGTCTGCTCAATGTTCCACGAGTAGAATACTCACATTTGTACATTCAAATTCCCTTATTTTGAATAATATTCTTTAGCAACATGGTATTTTTTTATCTTAAATGAACTTTCTTCATTATTGACCTAAAGGAAAATAACTATGACAATAGCTGTTCAAAGAAAATAGTATCATATGGTTATATAGTTATATCAAAGAAATTTTTTTATAACCAAGGTGTCGAGGCCTCTTAGAACACCCGACTAATCCTCGAGGCATGTGTAAGCCTCCCTACCCACACACACCAGGTAATTCTACAGGAAGCGGCCGTTTGGAATGGAGTGAGAATCGAACTCAGGACACCCCCTTCCTGATATCATACATTATTAAACTTTCCCCTAGTTATTAAAGAAAGAAAAAAACAGTCTAGACAATTTTTCTTTGAAGTCTTCTCTTAGCCAGGTATATCTGGATTTTATCTATAACTTAACCCATTTTAACCAAAAGAAATCTAGCATGGAAGACACTTCATTGAATCTCTATCAATGTGGTGTTTGAGACCTGAGACACAAGAATCAATTATTGACGAGCCAAAGCTTCTTTTGAGTTATTTATAGACTGTATTTTCCTACAAAAAGAAGTTTCATGAAAAGGGAGCTGACAATGCTGACTGAAAAAAAAAAAAAAAAAGCTAATTAAAGAATCATCATTTAAATAAATAAATAAAAAAAGCTGATTAAAGGATCATCATGGTTATATATTCTTACACTACACAATCTCTAGTGCTAGTGAAATTTATTACTTTTCTTTTCTTTTCAACATTTCGTCATTTATCAAACAAAATATCTAGGTCCACTCATAATATAGTTTTTGTTTTTGAAAAAAAAAGGTAGTCATGATAGGTAAATGGATGGAATGAGTTCTTAATAATTGCATGAATTGCCAGGATAATAAACATTCTAAGTACCCAAAACAGGAAAGACATGAGCCTTACAATATAGCCAATCTTTGAAGTGTACGTGAAGGGCACAGGCTAATTCTCGTTTCCGATTCTCCTCAAGTTGCACATCTGTCAACTCTTGCTTGATATCTTTTAGAACTTCATTCTGGAAAAGAAACAATGAGAACACCAAGCACGAAGCTAGAGGGAACTTTAAATAAAATTTCTGTTATTCTCTCAATAAAATTTCTGTTGTTACCTCTCAGGGGAAAGGGGAGGAAGAAAAAAGAGAAAAAACCCCCAATTGCAGGGTACTAGCAAGAGGCACCAAAGTATGTATCAAACATGAAATGTTCATAATTGGTGGCTATTACCGAAATAACTTAAGAACAATACATAATGATCACTAAGAAAGCGCAAAGCAACCCTAGAATATGCATCCATAACCTATGTATTTTAGTCAATACAATATGTATGATTTAGTCCATATACCTTTTTCCTCTGCGACACTGTATACATCTCAGGCAATTGAAATGGGTTATGCTTTGTCGACTCAGGTGAATCACACAAATTAGGAATCTGCAGAGCACCAATAGCAGTGAACTATCAACTCCATAAAAACTAAAGAGATTCATGTCTTGAAAATTGAGACACTAATATATTCTATTCAGGTTTAAGTAGAATTCAAAACACAACACTTTAAATTATCTCTAGAGAATGGTTGAAACAAACGGGAAGAAGAGAAATAATAACTCCAGATATTGCAACGAAATAGTATGACAGAAATATTTCCACCACATACCAAGAAACTTGTGAATTGATCAGGATTGAGGCATGTGGCAGATTCAGCTTGAACATCAGAGACACCAGCCGGATGAGATAACGAATCATGTGGATCAACCATTCCCAGCACAAGCAGTTCGTCCCATCTGTTGATAGTTGCATCAACACCAACTTGGATCATGTGGTCCTCTAACTGTGAATAAAATGTATTGTATGGTGCCACCTGATGGAAAAAAAAATCCATTAGTTCACATTTTTATTCTAACACATTGGAAATGGGATTGCCCTCTTCTTCTTTTGCAAGGGTAAAACATGCATGATAAATTAAGAGCAACTTCCGGCCTAACCAAAGCTAAGGTGTCATTTTGAACTTCAGATCAAGTGTTGCATGGGAATGAGATGACTGTCCACTGCACAGAATTAGAATGCATTCAATTCCCATCTTGGTCACTTCCTTGTGCCCGCTCACCTAATGGATTCATCTTTAATTTGTGGGATGGGACAGATTCTTCCCTTCCCCGAAACATCCATGGGACAGGCATATGAGCATATCTGTTTCCAAAAGGACCTTAGCATAGGAAAGGTGTGCTCATACAGTATCCACATTTTAGTTTTCTCAAAACCTAAACTGATAACACAATTATTATGCAGACTTATTCTTCCAAGAACCAGAATAAGACAGTGGCTTGATAAAACATCAACAGAAGACCTACAAGAAGTAAAAACTCCCGAAACTGATACATCTTGCATTCTCTAAGAATACATCTAAAAATGCAAGAAAAGAAGAGAAAAGATATCACCAGTTCTTTGTTATTTATCTTTCAAAGATAATGTAAGTTTTTTCTACAAATGTAGAACCACATATCTGAAGGGTATCTCACTGCTCAACCAAATGAAGTTGCACAATAAAAAATGGGTACAGAGATAAGTACCATATTCAGTAAAAGGATTAAAAAGATGATAAAGGTCTAAAATAGAATTACAGATTGCAGATTAGAATTGGCCATTTTTTTCACAAGATTTTTTTAGGAGAAATTTTTGGCCAGTTAATTAGAGAAAAGTGAGCTGATCCTCCCAACTTTTACAAGACATGTTCATTTTCATTCGATTTGGAGATCAGTGAACTAAAACATAAGATCTAGATCCATGTTGCCGAATTTTTTACTTCCCATCAAGGTTTCAGGATTCAGCAGGTTTTTCAACAGCCATCCACCAAGATGCCCTAAACATTAAGAATTAAGCATGTGTAGTTTACACTGGTGTGTGGTAAGCATCATTTAAAATCTCAACACAAATAATTGACTAAAAATGAATTGAGTCAAGTTTTTCAACTACACCTCAGCTGAGTCTCTTAACTCATCCTGTTGACTCCAGAAGTTGAGTCTAACCTGAATGAATTTTTAAACTATTCTTGTCAGTACGAAAAATTTTACCTCAAGTTTATGGTTATCCCCAACAATAAGTGGTCGTTGATTGACCCCCAAGAAAAACACACATTCACGACAATTGGCAATACAAATGCGCTTTGCAGCTGTGATCACTTGCACTCTTTCACAATGTTCCACTCGTATACACTGCATAAACATGAAGTACATAGGTTCTGCATTCAGATCCAATGTATAAGCAAGCAATAAGAAAACACATGAATATGCATGCTGAAGTGTAGAATACATAAACATTGGATGAATCAAACTCAATCGTCAGCTTCCATCCAACCATGATCTAAATAGAAACTAGTATTAAGAAGATGAACAATCATCCAACAATCAATCAAAAGGCCTCCAACATTTTTATTTTTCCTTTTTTTAATTAAAAAGTCCCCCTAATGGTTTAATTATTGGAATTCAACCCGGACAATTTAACTGTATATGGGCATCACATGGGCAGTTAGCCCATACGAAACAATTTGCGAAATCCAATTGCGAGTGTCAACCTCAAAGAGGAGATAAATGGTACAAATTGCTAAATCCCATTGTAAATGGCAACCACAGAGAGATGGGATAAATGGCTTTGATGATATGACAATGTCAGAACAATGACAAATCAGTCGACCACTTATTCCCCCCCAGTCCTAACATGTTCCCTATTTGCCCATTGGTCATTCTTCATCTCCATTTTCTCTATCCATTGGGCCCTTCATCCCTTCTTCCGGGCTTTCATTATAGGATGGAGTTCTGATCTCTGCCCAGAGAAAAGCCAAGTTGTTTGGAAAATGATACCTTAGGCCATTGCATGGTTTGTTTTACTAGAGAACAACATGAGGATCTTTGATGATAAGGCATTGATTAAACTTGCAGTGATGAAGAACTCAAACTAACCATTTTCACCAAGTGATGGCAACAGTCCCTCCCTTAGTGGATTCTCAATAAAACAATTTGCTGAAAGTGGGGCGTCTAGGGTATAAGAGCAATTAAAATCACCATTTCTATTCAACAAATACTAATTTTTCTAGGGCATTGAAGAAGAAGTTTAAATCTATTAAAAGAGCTCTTGAAGTTGGCGAGATGGAGGCTTATGCAATGGTTGAAAGGTCATAAAGGTTTTGACGGTTTTAGAGTAGATGACTTTTTCAAGAAAAAGGGAGAGGGGTTCTGTATGCAAGGGGGTTGTAAGAATAGAAAAAAGCAGTAGCAATGCGATGTTCCTCCAATTCAGTGGTAAAGTTTAATGTGGATGAGGAAGCCAGAGGAAAACCAAGTCTGGCAGGAATTGGAGGTGTTTCACATGATCACAATGGGAAGATGGGTTTGCAATTCTCAGATACTGTGGTGGTCGGAAATTCTAATGAGGTGGAACTTTTAGCTATTAAGAAGGTTATAGAATTGTAGTGTGTTAGGATTGGAGGGAGATTGGTGGTTGAGGAGGATTCTAGTAAGACTTTTGCGTGGGTCAATGGTAGGACTTCTTCTCCATGGAAGTTAATGCTGTCATCAGGGAGATTTGGAAGGTGGCAGCAGATGTAGGTGATTTTCAAGCAAGTGAGGCAATTGGCAAATAGGGTGGCAGATTACATGGTCCAACCTCTTTGTTGGTCAGTTGTGATTATTGTCTTTACATTCTTGTGTGTGGTACTTGTAATTTGTTATTTATCTTGCTGTCTTTGCTCAGTATAGTCTTCTGATACTAGGTTTGGTTGTTCCTTTTGACTTCCCCTCCCTCCATCCAGCTTATTAAATAGAAGAACAAAGGCATTTACAGCTTTCCAGAAGAAGGGATCACTATGATCATTTTTTTTAATTACAATTTCGCAAAAGATAGACACCGTCATATGATAAAAACAGAAAAACAATCAAAATTCTGGTCAGGAATGAAGGATAACATAAATGGTTGAAACTAAGTCAATATTTATCCATCAGCCATGTCACTTCATTCTAATACATATGAAATTGTCAACAACCATGAACTCAGCAAAAACAATGACTACCAACGAGTCTACATAAGGAACACTAAGAAACCCGTCAAAATATTCATATTTTCATAAATAAAAGAAGCCACATGATATGCATACCTTACCAACAGCTCCAATAACAATGGTAGCATCAGAGCACCCATAAATGGTTGCATATTTTAAAGGTGCTAATATGTAAATTGCTGAATCATGACAATTTATGACCTGTAGAAAAAACAAATATTGTGGGCAACAAAAAGACATTAAGTCCAAATGATAAATCATGCTTCTTTATGCTAATAGTAATAAAAAAGGCAGGTAACAGTTGCAGCCATTAAGATCTCAATATTTAACATATATCCACTACAACCTCATTCCAATTAAAATTCTTTGTAACTCTCCATCCTGAAGTAGTTTCTTAAAAGTTGAAACAGCAGACACACGTCAAATGCATCAAGAGTTCAGGATATGCCAGAGCATATAAATGGCAGAAAAGCATGCATTCAAGCCTTTTTTTAGTGGTACATGCACCTCAAGCCTCAAAGCTTATCTATAAACATCACCTAAATATGATGCCAATGGGACAGATTTATTAGACAAACTTGCAGGCAAACAAATCAAAACATTGACACTTCTGAAGAAACTTCTTATATATGGTTTTTTTATCCCAAAATATTTAATACATTCCAAGGAAGATTGAATGTTATATATATTCCAATTCTGTTTGCAATTCTTATTATTTTAAAGGACACAACAACCAAGAGAGAGCACCAAAGTCTCACAAGAGATACAGCAGCAAAATAATAATAATAATAAATAAAGGAAATTGAAAATCCTAAAGATTAACGAGTGGTACAATTTTCAGAACTCGCTGGGCTTGTTTACTAGGGAATGAACTCTTTGGTTAGCTGAGGGAGGGACAATATGAAGTATAAAATAGCTTTAATGACTTGTCTAGCTTCAAGAACAGTACAGCAAGACACCAGCAGAAGGCGCCACCAGTTGAGGCCCACAGAGTTCCCTCAACGGTAGCATTAATTACACCCATCTTTGTGAGATGACAACTTATGACGAGAACCATGAGTTTAGCTTCTATAGCTTCATTACAATTCAGATGATCATAATTCATAACCTCTTAATTAGCTATGTCATATTTTCCAGAAGTAATAACAATCATATTAATTATCACATCATACTTTTCTAATATGTTTGTAGCAGAGTATCCACTGATATCAGTTTCAAGAAGTTGCAGTCAGATGCCATGTATCCATAACTGACATGGATACATGTATCCTTTACCTTGCTACTCGGGCTACCAACAATTCAAGCCCATGTAAGAGAGAACTGCTTAATGGTCAAACGCACTTTTTTTATAGGAAAAATACATTAGGAAGATGAACAATGTTAAAATTTAATATTATAAACAGAAACATGAAGTCTCGGTAAAAGGAAACAGTCAATTTTCAAAGATATGTCAATGTAAAAGACAACTGACCTTCCAAGGAAAAAGTTGACTCTGAAAGGCAGGAATATGAAGGCTACTGGGTTTTTTTAGACATAAGGAAAAGCTTCTCATCAAATGTCGATGGGTCAGACTAAACAGCTTCTTTTTTTATGGTAAAGTACACATATTGCTGAACATGACTAGAGAACAAAATAAATATATAAATACTTTCCCAAAAAATAAGATGAAAGAAATCAATTGGAAAAGTAATGATGCCATCCAATAATGAAAAATACTAATTGAAAAGATCTTCTATCTGTAAAGATCTATAGTGACTGGCTAACTCTCCAATTTATTTCGAACTGGCTAATTCCAGTTAATTAAGCCTTAGTAGGTCACACCCACGACGCATCAAAAATAGGTTTTTCAGTTCGCCCTTTTATAGATGGAGGGATAGATTCAGAATCTGCAGTTGACCCTCACCCATTTGGTGATCATTAACCCATTTTTCTACCACATCAGGAGCCAACAACTAGCTCCAACATGTGTTAGCTGGAAATTCCAAGAGTTCCTTCATTTAGATCTTGACATCAACCTACTCCATATTAGATTTTCTGCCCACCCAGCATTTCAAGCAGCATTATTCACACATGTATTGTGAGTTATCTGTATTCATAGGCAATTTTTTGTAACCACCATGTTAACAAATGCAATACATAATTAGATATAGCTCTCTACATTACTATTTTAGCAGTGAAAAATACATATTCAAGAAATGACCTCCAGGGTTACCGAATTTAATTTTTATCCACTGAATAAATCATTCAGCAACAGCCAACACTCCAAAGGATCTACAAATCCAGAATGTGGATAATTAACACACCAAAAGGACCAAAATGGATGCCATGAGATGCCCTCAACAAAATGACTCAAATGTGCACTTCAACCTAGTTGACACTGATACGGGGACATCACCAAGGCTCAAAGAATTAACACACCTTCACAGAGCATCCTTTAATATCGGATGATTGCTTTATGACAGAAGTTTTAGAAAATCCTTCCACAAATGTTGGAGTCCTTATACATGCAGCATTGTTTTGCAGAGAAGTCCCACTCAAAGGAGAATTGTTTTGGCTCTTCGATTGACCGGTGCAAGCATCAGCAATAGTAACATCCATATCAAAGGCGTTGATTGGACCTTTTTCTTTTGCTGAAACCTTCTCGGCAGTATGTTCTAAAGCAGCAGCTATGTGGTTAAAAAGCCAATCATGAACTTGTGCAGCAGAAACGGGCACCACAGACATGTCCTGATCTGAATTTGCGAAAAAAGGTGCAGCCTGACTCAAGGGGATTACTTCAGACCCTTTTCCACTGAATTGTATGAGGAACCCAAGGTGCTCAAACCTTTCAACAGTCAAAACCTACAAGCAAGGCAGAGTTAGTAATACAAACATCAACCTTAGACATGTAAGAGAAAGATGGTTAAAAGACCAAAATAGAACATATCACAACCAGAGATTCTTCATCTTCTCCTTCTGCAGGCTCTGCCAAGAGCGCAAGTATGTTGGCCAAATGTTTCTGTATATAAGATAGTTGGTGAGCCTCTTCATCAGCTTGCGATGGCATGAACCGGCGAGTATTGCAGCGAACAAGCTGCAAACCAACAGAAGATAATTCTTCATGAATCTTGTCACAAAAAGCACAACAAGGAACCTCAGTCCTGGCTTTAAATGTCAAACCACCCATATCCAATCCAAACAAGATCCACATATGAATAGAATCTCAGTATTCATAAAGAAAAAAAAAAAGCAACTGAATCAAGAAAAGGAACCAACACAAGAGGTATTGCACAGTGTTTGGTAGAGATAAATGTTCCCTTTCTTTACACTTTCTGGTTTTTTTTTTTTTTGTTGACTGGAAATGACAGATGGCCCACCTTTATGTAGACTAAGCTGTTCATCCGGTGGGTGATGTAGTTCCCAAGCAGATTAGGCAATGCTCTTGAAATCTTCTTCTTGAGCAGGTCCTAGACAACCTTTCTTAGAGGTACCCCAGCAAACCAATTGGCATCTTGTCAATGGGCAATAACAGCCACTGATCGGTTCACATTTTATTTGATATGGGCAATTAGACAGTTTGCAGCATCAGATGAAGAATTATTCTGTACATCTCTAACCAACAACATGAAGGCCATGCAAGCAATGGCAAAAATGTGGGCCCTGCAAGTCCATTTTGTAGAGGGACGAGCAGGCAGACAACAAGATCATGACATGAGCACTTGACATTTCGTCGTCTCACAGTATGTACAAGCTTCCTTTTGTCATCAACAATGTCTTAAATTGCCAGTATATGGGGTTGGGGATGAACAAACAGCAAGGCAATAGACATGCATCTCTTATGTTGCTTCGACAATAGAATAATTGCTAGCTTGCAGGTTTAGGGGCAAGCGGGTAGCAAGATCAGAACAAGCATTTGCATTTCATCTTTTAACAGGATTCACAAACTTCCACAATTCATCAACGATATAATGACTTTCCAGTTTGTAGGATCAGGGTCAAACAGATGGCAAGAACAAACAAAAGAGTTTAACATTTCATCTTCATTGGCATTCACATACACCCATTCCACATGAAGAATGTAATGGATTGTCAGTTTGTAACATCGGGAACAAACAGACAGAAAGATTAAAGACATGCATTTGACATTTCATCCTCTCTCAATACACGAAAAAGACATTTCTCATAAGCACTTTAAGGAACTCTCTTTTCGTACAGATAGGGCAGACCAACGGCAAGATCAAACAAATGCATTTGGCATTTCAGCTTCTGTTGGTATTCACTAACGCACATTTTATCATGAATAAAAAGTAAATAATTAATTCTTAGCATTAGCGGGAAACAGAAGGAAAGATCAAAGAAACCCATTTGGCGCTCCATCTTTTACCCGTACTGACGCATAATTGCATATAATTTAAAACCATGAAACACCCCAACAAAGTTTTAAATATATAAGTACACAGATAGATTGATTGATTGATCGATCGAAGAGAAATGTACTTGTGTATCTGTACTACCTGGAGCGGAGAGAGGGCAGAAAGGTAGCCATCAAAGGCGGAGGTGGAGGGCCAGACATCGGCAACTGCAACAGCGTCCTTGTGTGAGCGGGGCACGAGACGCTTGTACGATTGGATGTAGAGGAAGAGGATGAGTTGGTGGACAGAAGGGGAATTGGCGGGAGTAGTGGGGAGGACGAAGGCAAGGGTATCGAGGACGAGCTGGGCGTGGTCAAGGGGGATTTCAAGGGCTTGGGAGATGGCTTGGGCGTCGATTGGAGAAGGAGAGGACAGGGTTTGAAGGAGTTTGTCCTTTAAAAGGGAAAGGGTGGCAATTCCATCAGAGAAGATGAGCTTGGGGATTGGGAGGAGGCCGTACTCAAATGCCTCTCTTCTCAGATGGAGAACAATATCTTCTTCAGCCTCTGCTTCTTCTTCTTCTTCTTCTTTTGCCGACGGAAATGGTGTCGATTCTTCAATCCCTGCACTCATCTTCTTCCTTCGTGTCTTCTACTTCTTCTTCCTCCTCTTCTTCTGCTGTGAGTGAGTTGACGGATCTAAAATAGGAGAGTGGAAAATATACAGAGATTCAAGAAATTTTAGCCGTTTGACAAAGTCACCTCTTAAACAGGGCTACTTGTAACTGTTAATAGAGTAATTAGTTGGTACATTTGCACGTGGCCCAGGGATAAAAATTCGGCGGAGATCTCGGCCTAATTTTTTTTCCCTCTCTTTAAAATTCTTTTTTTCGAAAATCTTAATGACTTTTTTTTAAAAAAAAATATTTAAAAAAATAAAAAAGGCTATTTAAAAAAATTAAAAATATAAATATCAGCCGAGATATCGACCTGGGCCCGAAACCGATATTTGTTTAAAAAAAAAATTGGATAGAGTAAATAATCTTTTATCTTTTCAAGTTAAAAATTTATTTATTTGTAAATAAATTTTGGAAAAGAAAATAAACGTTTTAAACCTCAATTAATGTGTTTTTCATTTAAAATATAATTTTAGTAAATTTTGAAAAACAAATAGTGAAATTGGAATTTGTCTTATATTTTGAAAATATTACCTTGCCATTTATTAAGTAAATTTTTAGTTTTATAAAACAAAAACTTAATTTTAAACAAACTAATTTTTCTATGAACATGTTTCCTTATAATTATCACTTTAACTCTTAAAAATGTGTGATTATTTTTTTATAAATTAAAATATAGAATAATATAATTTTTACCTTGAAAGAATGTAGAGTAGCAATGTCAAGAACTAGCTCACTTGAACAATGACTAAAGATAAGTCAACCACTGAAATCATTATCAAATAAAAGCTGTTCATGTATGATAATAGAAGGTTTTGAATGACCAACATCCCTATTATTTCTTTGAAGCTCACGATCCCCAATGGCCATAGTTCTAATTTTGTAAGAGGGTGGATGAAGCTGAAAATAATTTTCTTTTTTTTTTAATTTAAGTGTGAAAAACGGTAGAATACCCAGGATAATACTCCACGGGTGACGAGGATTAAAAGCTTTTATACTCGTGAAATGAGCATTTTTTTGAGCCGAAGTCTTAGGATGAAAGAGGATATTTGTCTATTGTAAATTTAGAAAGTTAGAAATCTAATATTTTTTAAAATCAAAGAACTGTTTAGATATGAATTCAGAGGGATTGGTTAGACGCTAACACCTTTTGGGCCATTCTTCATAGGATTGTCATTCAATATGTGTGGATTGAGAGGTTTATATATGCTCGTAGGTTTAATCTCACGTCCAATATAAAGTGGTATTGATTGAGGAGAGAAGTTCCTTCCATGTTTGAAAATCCTTATGGTATATATATATATATTGCTTAAGTATTTTGTAACACACAACATAATAATAAGATCTTTATTTTCTGTGGTTTTTTTCCTCTTGGATTTTTCATGCAGATCTCATATCTTATGATGTTTATGGATTGTTGTTATATGTGTTCCTACATCATAAATACCCATGTTAAAAGAAAAAAATTGGTTAGATATGAAGTTTGAAGAAATGTGGTGAGAATGAGAAATACATTCATAATCTAACTTTGCCCAATATTGATAATGATTCAAAATGGTTAAAGTCTAATGGTAAAAAATAAAACTCAACTTTGATGGATCATGTGACATCTCTGGTGATGTGGGAAATAACAAAAATTGAACTCAGCAATCCTTTAACCTCTAAAGTTTATGCCCTTCTATTGGGAATTATCATAGCTTAGTCTTTACATGTTAAAGATTTTATTTGCGAAGGAGATTGTCTCTCTCTCTTCGTGTATTATTTCTTATTTAGGATATGTTTGTGTATTTCATGTTAAAATATAGTATAAAGTGATCATCAAATAAACTTTAATGGAAAGTTCATTAAATGGTTATGATTTACTTTTATTGTGGCAAGGAAAAAATATCAAAATATATAAAAAACCTAAGATTTAATTTGAGGAATTTGGAAGGTTTGACATGTCCTTATCAAATTAGTATTAAAAATAAGAAAATTTGTGTAAAAAATACTAAAATAAGAGAGAGAGAGAGGTATTTTAAAATTGAATTTTGTAAGTTAAAAGGAGCCGGTCCAACCTTATCATATTATTACTAAAAATAAAGAAATTTCCTAAAAAATTATCAAAATAGAAAAAAGGGATCGTATAATTAAATTTGGTGAGTTTCAAGGATTTGGCCCATATTTTCTTATGTTAGCACAGAAAAAGAAATATTTTGTACAATTTTTTTTTAAAAGAAGAAAGAATTATCTATTATCAATATTTTTTTTTATTAATGTCACCAAAATGAAGTCATGCTTCTTTGTAGTCAAGTAAAAACCTAAAACAAAAAAAAAAAAATTTGTACTATCCAAAATATCTAACGGGATTTATTGGATTGAGCCTCGTATGACATGATTTCTAATATTAAGTCGTCCATAATTACCGTGTATATGTGTGATTAAGTCCTACTCCAATATGAAACTCCATTGTCTTATCGGCCGATATTCACCTTCTCGATCGATATATCGGCCGTATTATATTGGCCGATATTTTGATATCGGCCAATATCGGCTGAAGAGAGAAAAATATCGGCCGATATATCGGCCGATAACGATATATCGGTCGACATATCGGATCGGCCGATATATTGGCCGATAACGGTATTTAAACCCCTGGTCTCACCATATGGTTCTAACATTAGTGGTTGCACCCTTATACATATCTTGAATAATCTCAATATTACTGAGAATGTATTTATTTTTTAAGGTTATACAAATTAAATTCCTTAGTACTCTATTATAGGCATTTTCTAGGTCTATAAAAGCCATATGGCAGTTCTTCCTCTTGTCCTTAAATTTCTCCATCATTTGTCTTAGAATAAAAATCGCTTATGTTGTTGACCTATCTGGCGTAAATCCAAATTAATTTTCTAATATATTTGACTCTTGTCTTAGGCGGCCTTCTATTACTCTTTTCTCAAAGTTTAATTTTGTGATTTATGAGTTTGAGCGCTCATTAATTGGCACAACTTTAAATAACTCCTTTATATTTATAAAAAGAAACTACTATACTCTTCTGCCACTTATCAAATATTTTTTTAAACTAAAATTTTGTTGAATAACGGTGTCTGTCAGCCAACACACTCCATTTTTCCCTTAAATTTTGACACAACTTTAAATATATCCTTGAAGTAGAACAGGTATCTACCAATACTTCAGTTGGTCCAAGCTTAAGTTGAGTTTGTTGGCCCCAAAATTCAATTTGGACACGATTATTAGCTTTATATTTTGTCATATCAAACAAACTTTTTAGCCAATATTTTGATATGATCTCTAAACATTTAAAGTAAAATAAAGACGAAATATTGACCCAATTGCAATAGTATTATTTTAGATTTTTTTTTTGACATATATATGGACCTTTGTGCATTCCTCGTTTATTGTAACTTACTTTTTTTTTTTTAACACCAAGGTATCCAAAGGTCCCACTTGAATTTTCCAGATGTCCTACTTGACTAATCCTTGGAGCATGTGTAAACCTCTAAATCTGAACACGCTCGGTACAAAACTAAGGAGAGGCTAGGGAGTGACCCTTTTTGTGTTTAAGGGGACTTGATTCCAAGATCTTCCGTGAACATGTATACATTATATATAGCGTAGCGATCCTAACACGGGATTTTTGTGTAACGAGACACGAGAATGAGTGGATTTTCCAGTTTACCCTTCACCTCTGCCGTATCGACAACTTAAAAAAGTAACAAATTTGCGCGGGCGAGCCTTGGGTTTTTCCTTCGTTTGCACTCGAGTTTTCAAAAAAGATTATTTCTCGACCGATTTCTACAAATAAGGTATCAAAATTCATCTACTCTAAATTTTATGAATTTCGAAACTTATTTTAATTGAAAAGGGTATAATTTTGAGGTTCAAAAATTTTACTTAGAGACTTAAGAGTGAATGATATATATGTGTCAAACGTGTATATTATAGCAAATTTATCCTACAACTATTTATACAATTAAGCTAACGTTTATCCTATGAAGTCCACCTATTGTATAGATTTATTTTTTCTCTCCTTATGGTAATAGATTATTAGATTGACTTAATTTTGATGATGTACTTTGTTGAGTTACTTGGTTTTGGTTTGGTACTTTGTTGTCCTCACTCTCCACAGATGCTTCCCTTTAATTATGGGCATATTTGCCTAAAAACAGATATTAGTATATGCTTAGTAAGTTTGTGGAAGTAAATAAAAACTTTGAAGTGTTTTGTTAGGGAATTGATTTATGCCTCTGTGTATCCAATGATGTAAATTTTTGTACTTTCTCATTTTACTCATGATCTTATTTTTGAAGAATTATTATAGTAAAATGAGAAAATAACTTAAAAGAAAGTAGTAGTGCATAAATCATTTTTTTTTTTGTCTTTGAAGAATTTTTTATCTATTATGTATAAGCTCTAAATGGTGCCCATTTAATACTTAAAAAATAGATGGCTTAAGTCATTTATTTATTTTTCTAAATTTAGATTCAACTTTATTTGATATTTATTTAGTGTATCTTTATGATCGCATTAAAAGTGATAAATAAAATCATTTTTCCAATAGTTTTTTCTCGATAAAAAAAAATTAAGAGATAAAATGATTGAAAAAGACTCCATTTTGACAATTTTCATGATAAACTAAACTAACCTGTCAAATTCACTGAAGTTTTAAGTCACGATGCATTACCTGTATCGGATTGAGCCGGATCCAGATCCATTTACACCCTAAGCAGTGACGGATTTATCAAATCACTTGTTTACAAGTGAAAGATAATTTATGCATTGCCATCTTACAAATGAATAGGCCAATAAAGATGTTTCTTGTTGGACGCAAGATCCCCCTGCAAATGCTTAATTTATTAAAATATATTACTTTCCAGAGGTGGGCCATCCATACGTGGCCCCATCTGCATGCAGGAGCTGAGCTTGAAATATCTGTGAAATCCGATATTTCGGGCTTAGACTGATCATATAAATATCAGTCAATATTTTAATTCATTTGTGCTTATATTTTTACTGTTTTTTCCCAAAAAAAAAAAAAAATATCAACTGAAATTCCAAATTTCACCCCTACTATTCAGTGTCACAGAGAAGTATTTTACATGAAAATAATATTTTAGACCCGAGTGCTATCGTTGATCACTTATTTAATAAATAAGTACATCTAATTCAGCCTCATTTCATTAATAAACGAGTTTTAAGTTGTACAAATTAAATGGATAATAACTAACCAATCATAACACCATTGCCGGTAATTTTGCTAATTATTAAATTTAGACAAATCTTTTTTTTAATAAAGGTATCTTCACTTCGAGATGGAACGAATCTTTCTCATTGTCTTTACACATTGTCAATTTGATACTAATTCTTAGAATTAACAAAACTCTACAAGCTCTTACCTAACAAATTACATATGCGGTAACATTTAAAATAACACATAAGAATTCCAATAAAATTGATAAAACACATTTAAGAATTTTAGTAAAGTAGAAAAAGGTAAATCATATAAAATTTTGATCATGAAATTCCAATGCACTAAGCAATGAATTCTTAAAATATATTTTGTGAATTTCGCAGTTTTTTTATAAGATATTTTTCCTCAAAAACAAGTTAAAAATATGTTGGATAGGAGTTTAGTGTATGCATTTATGGAATTAGTCTCACCTTCATACAAGACATAAATGCCCATGTTATTTAGAAATATGTTTTAGACGGGTTGGATCTACATGTTTAATAAATAAATTAGGATTAGGATGGATATAAATTATGTTTAAGTTTAAACCTCGTCTGATTAGGAGGAAAAAATGACTTAATACATGACGGAGCCTCAATGATTCTCAAACCAAATTATTATTAAATTTTATACATGCATTGTTACAGAAGATGGGTCACAGAAAAAAATATATGAAAATAATCAACTAAAATGTAGGTAAGATGCGATATAAAATAAAAAATATATAATTTTTAAAATAAAAATATAAAACAATATACAAATCAATGTGTAAAATAAAATATAAATAATATTTTACATACCTCAGCTGACTTGAATACCTTGCAAATTAATATAAAGAAATTCTTTCTTAATTCTATGAAGAAGATCCAAACTCCTAAAACTCTTCACTAAATTACAAAAGAGAACAGTGATTTGTGCATCCGTATGTATTTTAAAGCTCTTGATGATGTAATCATTTGAGATTTTTTATTTTATTTTTTACCTTTTTATTTAACAATAATAAATTAAGGATAAAAATATAAAAAAACCCATTAATTACATCATAATGTTCCCTCGAGAGAGGAATGATGGACAAATGAATTTCCTATAAAAGATCTAAACGTTCCCTATATGAAAAAGAGAATTTAATAAGATTTTAAAAATAGGAATTATCCTTTGTTGTCTTTCTACGGTGAAGATGATTCAAAATGACACCATTGATATATGAGATATATCTCTTGATAATTTAAATCATTGATTATTTTTTAAATAAAAAAATATATGTACACAACCGTTCAGATTTTGCAAAACTCTCACACAGACATTTGAATAGATCAAGGGAAAAATATTTGATTAAAAAATCTATAAAATTTTATCAGATTTCTCTCATTTGATCTATTCAATAGTAAGTTTAATAGTTTCATAAAATTTTAAA
Source organism: Chimonanthus salicifolius (assembly GCA_013350335.1). NCBI lineage: Eukaryota > Viridiplantae > Streptophyta > Magnoliopsida > Laurales > Calycanthaceae > Chimonanthus > Chimonanthus salicifolius. The sequence goes on along the minus strand of CM023537.1, from coordinate 9,252,996 downwards.
AAATATATATATTGTATTTAATTTTTTTAAGTGATATTATCATTTTTAAAAGAAATCACAATTCACAATGGGCTAAAACTTTTAAAAAACAAATACAACGGTTAAATAATTTATCAGAACTAAAAACCGATTGCAATTTTAATCTTAATAATTCCCAAGAATAAGTGGTTCTGTTCCTGTTTTCTCGGATGAAAGCTCACTGCTCTAAGGAGGGAGTTTGGATTTTGGAATTCTACATTTCTAATAAAATTTAGCATTTTATTTATCTAATTTTTCTTTTTCCATTCCATCAATCGACATTTCTTAGAATCCGAATTCAAACCCATCTGCATTCGATGCGATTTTACCAAATCAGCAAACCGAAATTGCAAAACCCTCCAAAATCTTGCACATTTCCTCGTCGGAACCGATCAAGAATGCCGTCATCTCTTCCTTCCTTTTGTTTTTAGTATTTAAATCCTTGGTTTCGCGGTTTTCCGCGTCGATTTCTATATAAAATGAAAACCCTGTATCCACAATTCACAATCCGCAGGCAGGATCGGTTGTCCGGCGCCTGGAATCAAGAGATTCACATCTGGAGAAAAGCATATCTCGCTTGAGAAAAGCTGTGGTTTGTCGCCTTCTGCTCTCCAATCTCATTTTCTCTTATTATATTCCAAAAAGATCAGCCCTTTGTTACAATGTATATGGAAGACGGACTTTTCAAATGTGGGTGAGGTGGATGATGGGCGAATATCTGAAAATCGACATTCCAAAATTCTCCCATTCGCCTAGAACTCATAAAACCATGAAAAATGGCTTTTTGTCCTGTTTTCTTTGGACACTCGGAGCATCTCTTCTACTTAAATTCCAGCGTGAGATCAGCAGAAACTACCGTGGAGAAACGGCTGTGACGTAGGAGACTTCCATTCCCCGCCATTTGGCTTTCAGTTCCCCCTCCTTGTGGGAAAACATTTATAGGTCTCTTCTTTAAAACCATCACTTTTTTTTTTCTTATTTGAAATGAACCATTAATAGCATTCTAGTAGAAAAAAGGTTGACGATGCAATGGCCTGTGTTGGTGCTTTACAGGGATTTGGAGTTGGTTGAGCTTCCCGGCTTTTGGCGTTGGATTTCAGTAGGGTACTTGTTATCTTGTTCAGTTAATTGTTTTTTACTTTCATATGTTCGATGAATTCTTTGGTATTGCTGCTGACATGTTTTTCAAATGAGTTTGGATTTTATGGATTGCCCCATTTGCAGTAATGCAAGTTGGAGATTTAATTTTTTTCCTTGAATTGTTGAATTCAACGTGTACTTAAATTAGCTAAAGAATCATTACGGTTTTGATGTATAATTGGATATGGAAAAGTGTTGATATTTGGATTGAACATACCCTTTTCAATCTGAATTTTGGATATTTACGACATCTTGGCAATTTGAATTCTGTATGTTCAGCCTGGGGTTCAATATGTTTTTAAGTTTCACTACAAAATCATTCAGATTGTTGATGCATTGGTCTATTTGGGTTTTTCAGCTGAACTTCTTACCTTTCTGTTCTGGATTTGTTCGAGGTATTTCTTAGCTTTTGTGCGCTGGATTTGTTTGTTTGTAGGTCTTGGATTTTATATTTTTTTACTGCAGCAGCAGAAATTTGTTTTGAAATTACTGCCTATATTTATTTTAGATTAGTTTGAATTTCTGAAAGTTTGACTTTTTTTTAGATGGTAATGGGACTCATAAACTGACAATGTTTATCTTTGCACATGAAGCACTTACTAGTTGTGTCATGAGTACTTGTCAATGAAATTTATACTGTTATGACTTTTGTTACAAGGAAGAGGTATATTCCATTTGAACACAAGGAATTGTCTCTTTTGGGATCTTTGAATTCAGGATGTTCAATCACAACAGTAAACATGTTTTAGAATTGTTGATGAAATATGTTTTAGTTTGTGTATCTACAATGTGATGCTTACATCATACATGGCAACTGGAAGTGGGAGATTCAAATTAAATGTGTTAACTTGCTCCTTATACAGTCCATCAGGTACTGATACCCAATTGAATTTCAGAATTCGACTTGATAATGAGGTCTTGATGTCTCAAGTTGTTGCTTTAGTTTTGTTGTAACCATTTTTCTAAAAGAGTTCTCGCTTCTGTTTCTGTTGTTCTGTGGGGGGTCACATTAGAAAGCTCTGGGTTTTAATGTGACAATGGGGTAAAAAACAAGTGAAACACTTCATTACTGCTGTTTCTGTAAGATTATTAGACAATTTTGACGCAGCACGGAAGAGGATCGGGTTTAAACGGACGGGTGACTTAGTCGGGACTCGGTCAAACGAGCCAAATGGTCCCGATACTATGCCGTACTGTAGCAACAGACATAGCGGGTAGCAGGATCTAGCATGAGTTGCTTGTTGGAAACAGAACGTTGGGTGGTGTTGGTGGATTATGGGATTTGGTAAATGGAAATTTCGTAATTAAAAGGAAGATTGGGCGTAAATGGTCAAATGATGGTGATTCTTTAATGCAAAGGGAATGGGCTCAGTTGTAATAGATATGGGAAAGGGACGGAAGGGTTGAGGTGAAACTTAGTAAGTTAATGGGGTTGGTGTTGCATTGTTGGAGAGAAGGACATGTCTGATGTTCGTTGGTTTGAGTCAGGAAAGTGGGATATCCCAAATCTGAACCGTTAAGAGTAACGGGGGACAGAGAGAGATGGCTCTCTGTGTAAAAATAAGATTTGCTGGTCGGATGAACACCGTCGGCATACAGGAAATCGTGGATAATAGAAAGAGGGAAGGAAGAAAAGGGAGAGAAGCCACGATCACTCTCGATGGCAAGGAGAAGCGAAATGGGAATCCACTCGGGAGAAGAGAAGAGATATAGGGAATCCACCCAAAGAAGAAAGTTTCAATTCATTTCATTGTTCATCATTGTTCTTCTTGTCTTACAATCGGCTGGCTTTTATACATGAAGGAAATAACAAAATAATAATGAAAAGAAATCAAAATTGTCAAAAGAAACAGCGCCTGCAAACCGTGCATTTAATAGCACACATGCGTGGAAATGGCAGTTCGCGTGTGAATTCTAACATGGTGCGGCGTGTGTTAATTGTTTTTGGCTATCATGGGTACACGTCTTCATGTATGTGCTGCCCGTGCTACATCAAATTTAGGTGTACTCTTTGCCACTTGGCATTATTTCTGCATTGGAAATTTCAATCTCATAGAGATGAAGATGATCCGATCCTCCTTCCCCCTCTCTTCCTATTCCCGTTGCCCCCATTTCACCTCTTAACTCAAGTTGTTCTTTAATAAAGTTCTGGATGTTCAGAAATATCAAATGCTAACCTCGTCTTATGAGAAAGACATGAGTAAAGTTTTAATAGCTCAATTTTTTTGTTACAATTTTGAGTTAGGCTATATAATGGAGGACCTGAAACTAGGCTGGCAGGTGCTCATCCAATTGCTTGCTTTCATCAGGTTCTGCTGCTGACGGACTAACTATCAGAGAGATGGATAGCAGAAAATCTCTGGAGGAGCAATTCTGCACCTTGCACCCAAGCTTCCCTGTGAATGTGAGAATAGGAATAGTAGGTGGTGGTCCAAGTGGCTTGTCTGCTGCCTATGCACTGAGTCAACTTGGCTACAGTAATGTAACTGTGATGGAAAAGTATCATACCGTAGGTGGGATGTGCGAATCCATTGAAATAGAAGGTATGTGATGTTAAATGCAAGTGTCTAACCTGACATTCCTATATATTATGATTTGGATTCATCTTTGATGTTTCTGATAGCTTTAGGTTTTGCTGTTTTTATAGGCAAAGTTTATGATCTTGGGGGTCAGGTTCTTGCTGCAAACAGTGCCCCAGTCATCTTTCATTTGGCCAAGGAAATTGGAGCGGAACTAGAAGAAATGGATTCTCACAAGTTTGCACTTATTGATGCTTCTACTGGAAAATATCAGGACATGAAAGTGGCAGATGATTATGTATCTATCATCTCACTAACCTTAAAACTCCAGGTTAGAATCTGTTGCACATATTACCAACAATCTGTGATGAGTTTGAATGATTTGAGATTTCAGGATTGTTCTAAATCTTTATTATTATTTTATGGAAGGATGAGGTAAAGGACTCTGGTCGAATTGGGATTCATGCCATGAGTGAAGTGGCATCAGCTTCAACTCCTGATTTTCTTAAGCTTCATGGATTTGAATCTGTTCCAAAGTCAGTGGCTTATGGGTATACTGCTTCAGGTTATGGATTTGTCCAAGACATACCATATGCTTATATTCATGAGTTCACCCGCACATCCATGGCTGGAAAGGTTCGGCGTTTTAAAGGAGGCTATATGAGTGTTTGGCAGAAACTTAGCCAATCTCTGCCAATAAAAGTTCTGAATAACGCAGAAGTTCTGGCAATCCAACGCAATGCTTCTGGTGTTAGCATAAATATCAACAACTCAGATGGAGATTCTGAAATTCTGGAGTTTGACAAGATCATCATCTCAGGTGCACTTCCCTTCAAGAATGGACTGACCTACAGATGTTCTCTTACCTCCTCCTGGTGAGTATAACTTTTGAAGTTTATACTGGTATTTGTTTCCATTTTTACATGTTCTAAGTAGAAATCTTTCCTTTTAGCAACTGCAGAAACTGAGCTAATTGATATGAATGTGCTCGAGAAGGAACTGTTCCGTAAAGTACGGACCATTGATTATTATACCACTGTTATGAAGATCAAAGGGCTTGAACATATACCAATGGGATTTTATTACTATGGGGAATTCATGGAGGACCCTGCTACCATTGGGAATCCAGTGGCAATGCAAAGGTTCTATGCAGACACAAATATTTTCCTCTTCTGGTCTTATGGTGACTCCAAGGATATTAGGGGCCCGACAGTGATCAAGCTTGCCATCGAAGTGGTGAAGAATATGGGAGGAGAAGTTGAGAAAGTAGTTCTACAACGCCGATTTAAGTACTTCCCTCATGTTACCAGTGAAGGTCAACAATTGTTATTTCCCTATTATTCATTTTCTTTTCCTATTTTTCTTTGCAGCATTGACGCACTAATTTCATACATTTTTAAAATATAGATATGAAGGATGGGTTCTATGAGAAGTTAGAAACTGAACTCCAAGGTTTGCAGAATACTCACTATGTAGGCGGGCTTATGGCATTTGAGCTCACAGAGAGAAATTCTTCTTATGCAATGGCTATGGTCTGCAAGCATTTCGCGAATAATAATTCCCTTCCAATGTTTCCATATGTTAAGGTAAATTTAAATTTTCAATCCTTTAGTCTAAACTCATTCTAAGTCTGAATTATGAACAAATAGATCAGCAATATTAGTTTTGAACATCATGAAGTCAGATCCTATATGTCCATCATTGTACTTATAGTGAATTGTATGTTTCGACAGAGGTTGTTTCCATTAAAGTATGACATCACTGCTCACATTCCCAGAGGGTTAGATGAATTCCCGGCAGTAGAATTTCCAGATCTCCCCACTCTGGATGGATATTTGAAGTTCTGGGGGACTCATAGAATCACAAAGACCAAGAACGTTTACACTTGGATCAATGATGAAGGTGAAGTTGTGAACAGGAGGACTTATGGGGAGCTTCATGTCAATGCATCTCAGATTGCTCACATGCTGTTAACAAGTCGCAAGCCTGTTATCAAGCCTGGTGACAGAGTCCTTCTTGTCCATGTTCCCGGTCTGGATTTTGTTGATGCCTTCTTTGGGTGTATCAGAGCTAAAGTTTTGCCAGTTCCTTTGTTGCCTTCTGATCCTATGCAGAGAGGTGGACAAGCACTTCTCAAGATCGAGAACGTCTCCAAATCATGCAATGCTGTAGCAATCCTGTCAACAGTATCTTACCATTCAGCTGTAAGGGCAGGCAGTGTTAAGAACATGATATTGCTGGGAAAGGACAAAGGGAAATCTTCAGCTCGCTGGCCTGACCTTCCATGGCTACACACAGACTCATGGATCAGAAATTCCAAGGCAAATGGTTGTTTGGAACATAATGGAGATCAATCAGAGCCTCAGCCAGATGACCTGTGTTTTCTGCAATTCACTTCAGGATCAACAGGTGATGCAAAAGGGGTGATGATTACTCATGGTGGGCTCATTCACAATGTCAAATTGATGCAAAGGAAATACAAGAGCACTTCAAGGACTGTGTTGGTTAGTTGGCTTCCTCAGTACCATGATATGGGACTGATTGGAGGTCTTTTTACGGCTATGGTTAGTGGTGGCTCTGCAGTTCTCTTCTCTCCAATGACATTCATCAAGAACCCACTTTTGTGGCTTCAGACTATGAGTGATTACCAAGCCACTCACAGCGCAGGACCCAATTTTGCTTACGAGCTTGTTGTCAGAAGACTAGAATCTGACAAGAATAAGAACCGAAGTTATGACCTTTCTTCCATGGTTTTTCTCATGGTTGCTGCTGAGCCAGTGAGGCAGAAGACCTTGAAAAGGTTCATCCAACTCTGCCGTCCTTTTGGCATTTCTCAGGAGGTGATGGCTCCAGGCTATGGTTTAGCTGAGAATTGTGTGTTTGTAAGCTGTGCCTTTGGAGAAAGTAAACCAATTTTGATAAATTGGCAAGGTAGAGTCTGTTGTGGTTATGTGAACCAAAATGATTCAGATGTTGATATCAGAATTGTGGATCCAGAAACCGGAGAAGAACATAAAGAATATGGAAAAGAAGGGGAGATATGGATCAGCAGTCCAAGTTCTGGAGTTGGGTACTGGGGCCAGCAAGAAATGAGCAAGAAAACATTCAACAACATGCTTCCTAGCCATCCGGGTAAGAAATTTACTAGGACGGGAGATCTTGGGAGGATTCTTGATGGGAACCTATTCATAACTGGAAGAATAAAGGATCTCATCATTGTAGCTGGAAGGAATATATACTCAGCTGATGTAGAAAAGACAGTTGAAAACTCATCTGAGCTACTGCGTCCTGGTTGCTGTGCTGTGATTGGTGTTCCAGAGGAGATTTTGGCATCAAAAGGGATTTCTATTCTAGATAGTGGTGATCAGGTTGGTCTTGTTGTCATTGCTGAGGTAAGAGAAGGCAAGCCTGTTGGTCAGGAGGTAATCAATGAAATTCAAATGCGTGTTGCTGAAGAACATGGAGTCTCTGTAGCTTCTGTGAAGTTGATAAAGCCCAAAACCATTTCGAAAACAACATCTGGAAAGATAAGGAGGTTCGAATGCTTGAAACAATTCCAAGATGGGACACTGAGTTTAGCCATGGATCATGTTTCCACAAGGAGGTCCTTGCTGCGGTCTTTCACAACTGGTACTTGTAGGGAGGGAAAAACACCACGACCTCAGTTAACCAAAGCTCCTCTTCTTCCACTAAATGCTAAAATGAGCAAGGAAGAAATTACAGTGTTCTTAAAAGGACTTGTTTCAGAGCAAACAGGAATTTCAGTTGAAAAAATCTCATCCACTGAGAATCTGGTGTCATATGGGATGGATTCAATTGGTGTCGTAAGAGCTGCTCAGAAACTCTCAGATTTCCTTGGGGTTCCTGTTGGAGCAGTAGATATTTTCACAGCAACTTGCATTTCAGATTTGGCAGGCTTCTCAGAGAATCTGCGTTTGAAGTCTCAACCCACTACAAATCAAACCCATCTTTTGGAATCTGAAAGGGAATTTGTAAGATCAAGGACCAAAGTTTCAAGATTTCAGCATCTCATTATCGGGTTTCTCCAGCTACTTGCAGTTGTTTATGTTGCTGCCATACTTATTGTTCCTCTCTATCTTTCAATCTCTTTTTCTCTGAGGTTGCTCCACAGTACTGATAGATTGGTAGGAAAAACTCTCTTCCTCAGCTATCTGTTTCCTCCATTTTTAGCTCCCATTGCTTGGATCCTTTGCATGGTAGTCACCTGCCTTTCCATCCACTTGTTAGGAAGTTCATTTCTACAACCAAATTATGCTCTGAAACCAGAGATTTCCATCTGGTCTGCGGATTTTATAAAATGGTGGGCTCTTTACAAGGCCCAAGAAGTCGCTGGAAAATTTCTGGCAGTCCATCTTAGAGGAACAGTCTTCCTTAATTATTGGTTTGAGGTGCTTGGAGCTAGGATCGGGTCATCAGTTCTGCTTGACACCATTGATATTACTGACCCACCTCTTGTTTCCATCGGTGATGGTGCCGTGATTGCGGAAGGGGCTACGATCCAAAGCCATGAGGTGAAGGATGGGATCTTAAGTTTCCTGCCAGTAAGGATTGGTAAGAATTCCTCTGTGGGCCCTTATGCTGTGGTTCAGAAAGGAAGTGTTTTGGGAGAAGAAGCTGAGGTTCGGCCATTGCAGAAGACTGACGAAGGAAAACATGTTTTTAGGAGCCAGGAAGCACGTGAAGTACAAAAGGTTTGCTTGACTTAACAAACTTTTTAGCCCGTTTTAGTTCTTAGCATGGTTCTTATGGTTATTATTATTATTATTTAATTACTTTTAGCTGTTTTGAGTTTCTGAAATGGTAGTTGAACTCTTTCCATTGAATATGAGAACTGAACTCCTTCCAATGGATGTGAGAACTTAAATCCTGTTTGCAGGTTTAGATATGACCTGTCAAAGCAACTTTTCATTGTTAGGAATTGGTTGATCCCTTGTTTTCGAGGGAACACTGAAAAACTAACCGAAACCTATGACAAAGGGAAAATGTGTTTAAAGTGGAGTCCTATTCTCTTCAAATTCAACTGAAGAACTAGCTGATTTAAAGGTTCCATCTGGAACTTTGAAACCAACTGATTATTCTCCAAGGAAAATGGCCAATTAATGTTTAATGTGGATCAAATCTTAAATGTGGTTGGAATTTTTGGAACTGATTCTCTCTTCTTTCTAATTTCAGGGAGAAAAGCTACTGGAATACACTGAAAAATTGCCAAGAAAGTTCACTGCCCTTCATCACTTCATGGGCATCTACACAATTGGCTTCCTTAGCTCTCTCTCAGCATCTATCCTTTACTTCCTTTACATTCAGTTATCTCAGAGCTCTCCATCCCTTGAACACTTTGCCTTTCTCTGCATTGCTGGAACTTTCCACTGGTTTCCAGCATCTCTAATTGCCTATGCCACCCTCTTCACTTCTGCCCCTTCTAATCCAGCATCTTTTGCCTTCTATATAGCCATTGGTTATGTAACCCATGGCCTCATCCTCAGCCTCATCACCTGCATCTTGGTTCGATTCCTTGGTAGAAAACAAGAATTGCAGCAGACTCATCTGAAAACATGGCTCCGTCACCGGATAACCATTGCCTGCCACCTCAGATTTGCCAAGCTTCTCTCTGGGACAGAAGCATTCTGTGTGTATTTGCGTCTTCTTGGTGCAAAAGTCGGCCGACATTGTTCCATTAGAGCGATCAATCCAATTGTGGACCCCTCGTTGATTTCAATTGGTGATGGTGTTCATCTGGGTGATTTCAGCCGAATTGTTACTTCTGTATATTCCACTGACGGGTTCCATTGCCAAGAAGTAGAGGTACAAGATAACTCAGTTCTTGGGAGTCAGAGCCTTATTCTCCCTGGGGCTGTTATTCAGAAAGATGTCATTCTTGGGGCACTTTCAGTTGCCCCTATGAATTCAATTCTCCAAATGGGTGGCATCTATGTGGGGTCTCAGAAACCCGTCATGGTGAAGAATACCTTGCATGCTTTGGATGAGAGAATAGAAGAAATGGACGGGAAGTACAAGAAGATTGTTGGAAATCTCGCTGGAAACTTAGCCATCACAACAATGAAGGTGAAATCGAGGTACTTCCATCGGATTGGTGTTAGTGGAAGGGGCATTTTGAAGATGTTTGATGATTTGCCGGGGTTCCCTGAACACAAGATTTTTGGTGCTGGGAAATGCTTTCCTGTTATAATCCGGCATAGTAATAGCTTGAGTGCCGATGACGATGCAAGAATTGATGCACGTGGTGCAGCACTACGAATTCTTTCAGGTGACAACAATGATTTACCTCTTCTTGATCTGACGTTAAAGACAGGCAAGGCATTTTATGCACGAACAATTGCTGACTTCGCCACATGGCTCGTATGTGGGCTTGCTGCAAGGGAAGCACAAGTGGAGCGGGCTCCCCACATCCGTGATGCTGTGTGGGGTTCTCTCCGCCGGGCAAACTCTTACACTGAGCTACACTACTATTCAAATGTTTGCCGGCTATTCCGTTTTGTGGATGGGCAAGAGATGTATGTGAAATTCAAGTTGCGGCCACTTGACAGGAAGATCAGTGAGGATACTGGGACAGTGCAGATGTTGGGGATACTCCCACCAGAAACTGGTGCTATCCCAAGGGATGAGAAGGATACTCGTCCTCTCCTCTTTCTTGCCAATGACTTCCAACGCCGTGTCAATTCTTCGAAAGGGGTCCACTATATCCTTCAGCTGCAATACAGGACAGTTCCATTAGATGAAGCTGATTGTGAGGTGGCACTTGATTGCACTCGGCCTTGGGATGAGGCGGAGTTCCCACCCGTGGATGTGGGTCAGATCACAATTGACCAGAACCTCACTGCAGAAGAATCAGAACAGTTGGAGTTCAACCCGTTCCTTCGTTGCAGTGAAGTGGACATTATCCGTGCAACCTCATGCTCTCAAAGTGCATCAATTGATCATGGACGTTCATTAGTCTATGAGATATGCCAGCATCTTCGTAATGCGGTGCCACTCCCACCTGCATGGCATGCTTTCTTGGACCAATCTGATGTGAAAGTCAACCTCTCTGGTTGTCCTGTGGCAGCAGCCTCAATGGAGAAAGATTCCAGAGAAGTGACATTGACAAGGACGTGGTATCAAACCTTGTGGGCAACATTCATGCAGCCTTTGCTACAAACCTTCACGCCTTACTTTCTCCTGGGTCTGGCAGTTTTTGCACCATTGCATTGGGTTCTATATATGAAGGAAATGGAGAAGTTACCATTGCATTACTTGTTGCCTTTGTGCTGGGTTTTCTCAGGGATTTCCGCTGCATTTGTTTGTGTCGTGGCCAAGTGGATCTTGGTGGGGAAGAAGGAAGAAGGAGAAATGGTGCTGATTTGGAGCAAAGAAGTCTTCATGGACACCATATGGCAGGCTTTTAGAACTCTGGTGGGTGAGTTCTTCATGGAAACAACATGTGGGTCTGTACTGTTTGGGCTCTGGATGAGACTCATGGGTTCAGAAATTAGGTGGGACCAAGGGGTCTATGTAGACACCATGGGAGCACTCTTGAACCCTGACATGGTGGAGATTGAAAAGGGTGGGTGTGTGGGAAGGGAGGCTTTGCTGTTTGGGCATATCTATGAAGGAGAAGCTGGTAAAGTGAAGTTTGGGAAAATACTGATTGGGAATGATGGGTTTGTAGGGAGTAGAGCAGTGCTTATGCCTGGGGTGAGAGTTGAGGGTGAGGGCAGCCTCAGTGCTCTCTCACTTGCCATGAAGGAAGAGATCATAAGGTCGAGGTGAATTCATCTTGACGCTCATACATTCTAATGCACATGTATTAGAATCTTTCTAATTATAATTAATTAACTATATGTTGTCATTGAAGATGTTGAAGTGAAGTAATTTTAAATTGGTATTAGTGGTACAAGTGGAGCTCTCTCTCTCTCTCTCTCTCTCTCTCTAATTACTTCATGTGTGTATTTTAGGCCTCTAATTATATTGATCATACACTTCTATTCTCACCATTTATTATTTCATTAATTGCTTTGAAATATTTTTTTAAAAACAAAGCTGTCTTTTCACTCAAGCTCATCTCAGCTGAAATGGCATGAGTCAACTAGCATGAACTTGACATGGCTTGTAAAATAGAGAATTGAAGGGCACCAAATCACTTATTTTAAAATCCTTGCTTCAAAATCCATAGGTGACAAGAGTACAGAGAATATTGCAGTAGAGCATCTAGAAGAGAATAGAAAAAAAAAATATAATATGTATTTATGGATAGGGTCATCTACAATGTTTTAAAAATTGAATTTAATGAAAAATATTATAATTTTTGTTTATTTTTTGTTTTTATTATTCATTTTCAGTAAAAGCATCATTTTGCATTGACGTTGTTATAGTATTAGGGTTGTAATATAATTTTTAATTTTTCATATTTTATTAATAAAAAATTAGTCGGCTTCACCCAATACTGATCACTTAGGGCTGCAACTCGGGTCGGGTTTTGGCTCGACCCGCATGACCCGACCCGAGAAATCATGCGGGTCGGGTTACAATAGTCGGGCTATAGGGTCGGGTCGGGTTGAGAAAAGAAAAACCCAACCGAAATTAGGGTCGGGTTGGGCTGAGGCCTTTAAATTTCAACCCGATCCGACCCGACCCCCGACTCGAGAAAACCCGACCCGAGAAGACCCGACCCGATCCGACCCTATTCACATAAGTTAATATAAAAGGCTGCCTTACCCAGTTACCCTCAAATCTGAAATCTAAAATAAGCAAACCCTAGCAAACCTCTTTTCCATTGTTACAGCCGGCGGCGTTTTTCCCCCTTCCCTCATGGCCTCCTAATCTGGCAGCGTTGAAATGGCAGAATGCCTGGGCAATGGTGGCTGCCGGCGAACGGGTGAGACGATCCTGGGAACTGTGGGTGAAGGTTCGGTTGGGTTGAGAGAGCGAAGGCGAATGGGTTCTGAAGGGCTGAGGCAGGCACTGCACAGCGTGGCTTCGGCGACGGGGAGAACGGCAGGGTGTTTTATTAATATGGTTTGATTTAAGTTGAATAGCTCCGTTTCTTTTCTCTTCTCAAATTTATTGAATCTTATTTATCACATATCAAGTGTCATATTATTTAGACAAATTACCAAACTTATGTTAGCAAAATTGTTCTCTGAAAATTTCCAATGTAGGAAAGGAGTTAGATTTCATCCTCTCGAGATTTTTATCTTTTGACAAGTGATTCCTTCGGACACTCTTTCATCAATCAATTTTTTTTCTTATTTTGTCTTTTTTTTTATTGAAAAATTATTATAATTATAAAAATACCATTCTATTTATTGTGGAATGACAAAATGAAAAGATAAGGGTCACGTTGGGTCGGGTCGGGTCAAGGGACGGGTCGGGTTGGGTTAAGGGTATTACAATCTTGGGTCGGGTCGAGTTCACTATTTCGGATTTTTTATTCGGGTCAGGTCGAGTTGGATTCAATATGGAGTAAGTTGAGTTAGGGTTGAATTTATTAAAACCCGGCCCGTCCGACCCGAGTTGCAGCCCTATGATCACTCATGAGATTTGAGATAAAGCCAAAAGCCAAATCATGACCAATTTTTAGACATCCATCTTATTTAAAGTGACACGTCAACAAAAAAATAAAAAATGTGACGTGGCCATGAAAGTATGAATGGGGGCACAAAAGCCATTTCTCAATTCATGTAATAAAAAGTGGACAACTTTAACATTTCTTTAAAAGGTTAATCATTCATTACTTTAATTATCATGCTTTTCTTGAATGTTTGTGAATTTAATTACATTTTTTTCTTTAATATTATTGCCGTCATCATCATTAATCAATAATTTTATCTATTTCAAATTAATTTTATAACTTCTACTTTTTCAATTAATCTTATCACAAACTTTAACATCGATTATTTTATAATCTAACATATCTTTTTTAATTCCTTCTTTTCAGTGTGACATGAAAAAAATACGTCTACGTCTAAATACTTTTATCATGCAACTTCTCTCATTGATTATTTGTCATTCACCCTTTATTGTATGATATATTCACAACTTTAATTGAGTTTTATTAAGACCCCAAAAAAATTACCCAAAATATAAAGGGAGCCCATACAGACACCCATGAAATCTTTTTCTACACATCCGATTTCTAAAAGTTGATGAAAATTACTCTTTTGCTCTTCTACTTAGAAATGCCGCATGCACTGAACCAAGAAAATAGTTCGGAGGATGTGATCCACCGAATGAAAAAATTCTGAGGTGTAAAGTGGGATTTTCAAACGAATCCGTTTCTTGACCGATTTCTAAAAACAATGTATCAAAATTCATCTACTCTAAATTTTATGAAATTTAGGACTGATTTTAAATGAGAAGGATATAGTTTTGGGTTTCAAAAAATCTACCCAGTTCCTTAATTCTTTGGATACGATTTTTTAAGTTCAAAACTATACCCTTTTCACTTAAAATCAGTCTCGGAGTTCATAAAATTCAGAGTAAATGAATTTTGATATCTTATTTGTAGAAATCGGTTAAGAAACGACTTCGTTTGAAAATCCCACTTCACAACCTATTTTATTGGAAAGAATTTTTTCATCGATGGATGCAGCGTTTTTAAGTGGAAGGGCAAAAGGGTAATTTTCATCAGCTTTTGCAAAATGAGTGTGTAGAGAAAAATTTCTCGGGTGTCTGTATGGCTTCTCAATATAAAATGTCTAACATCAACAATAATTTTTCAATCCTGGACATCCCTTTCGGGGATACATTGATTTCATAAAATGTTAAAAGAAAATTTGATTTTAAAATTCGTTATAATATGTCAAAATTTTAATTTTATCTAATTTTTAAAATAAAATATAATTAAATTATATTGACTGAAGTTGCTGAAATTTTAATTGAAAACATTAATCCCCTAAAAAAGCCAAAATTTCGATTTATACTAAAACGAATCGCGAGACAAATAGACCCACTCATGACTGAGTATCACACTTGGGTTTGTGGCATCACTTGCTTGAGAATTTCTCCTTAATTCTCATCCATCCCTAATCCAAACAATTACTCCAACGGTCAAAAACAAAAAATAGCGGATCGGCCACTGCAATTTTCATTTTTTTTAAAAAAAGACGAACAGAAAAAGAGAAGTCTTATTCCAATGATGAAAACCATTTGATAATTAACTTACAAATAGGTAATTATAAACTATTAACTCAAAATTTCTTATTTAAAATGGGACTTTCAAAGTTAATGGCATTAGTATAATTCAATTACTTGAAAATTCAAGTCATATAAGTTAATCTTACTCTAATTTAATTAATGTAATTTTGACTTTCTTTGTATTTCAGATCTTTTAAAACACTCGACTAATCTTCAGGACATATAAACGCCTTACTAACTATATACACTGAGTAATTCTACATAGAGTTGCTATTTGCAGTAGAGTGAGAATCGAATTTAGGACTCCTGCTTTTTAAGGTGAATTCCTAATCATCATTCCAATCCCTTTAGATTTAATATCAATTATACAATTATAATCTTACAAAATCAGAAATTTAAAATATGTATGTGAATCTGATTCCACGAGAATCTAATTAAACATAATTGTAGTTAAATTATAAAAAACTTACTGTCTCAATGGAGAAGATACATAATTAAACAGATCAAAATCATTTAAATGGTATGCTAATTTTGGTGGGTGTAGCTCAATTTGGTGCCTTCCACCTTAAAAGTAGGAGATTGTGGGTTTGAATTCACATTACTTAACTTTGGTGTACCCTAGAGAGATTGGACTCATAGAGATTTTCTACTGAGTATCCCACAATTATTTATACCTAAATTCGAAAAAAAAATTTGGTTGAGTGAGTAAAAAATTGTTCAAGTAATCATATTCATCGAAGCATAATAGTGGGACCAGAGTAGGACCCACTAATGAACGGCCAAGATGAAGATACGCAAAACATAAAGCATGGCTTGCGTTTCAGCATGTCACGTAGAAAAGACAAAAGAGGAATTCTGGTGAATGTGGGACCCAA
Source organism: Chimonanthus salicifolius (assembly GCA_013350335.1). NCBI lineage: Eukaryota > Viridiplantae > Streptophyta > Magnoliopsida > Laurales > Calycanthaceae > Chimonanthus > Chimonanthus salicifolius. Next base: position 9,237,290 of record CM023537.1, on the reverse strand, counting down.
TCAAATGATTGGAATTCCCTCTTCTCTGCCATCTCTCTGCAGACGCGTAACCCTACAGCCAGTGGCTTAATGTCCCGCAAGACACCTTAAGACGGTGTACGCTCAGTGAACAATATTAGCTTTATTATATACTTTTTTGTTCTATTTTAATTGTTTCATTTGAAATATTTGTATTTTTTTAAAAACTCTCTGTATAAGGTTAGCACTCACATGATCTCATCAATTTTCAACATATTTTATACTACTCAAATATAAATGAGACAACTATTTTGAGACAATTTCAAGATCTATATAGGACAACTAATTTAAGGCAGAGAGAGTATATATATATATATATTTTCCTATCCACACATGCTAGATAACTTTATAGAAAATTTCCCTTTTAGATAGAATGAAAATCAAATTCAGGACACCAATAATGTGTTCCTAATCGTCACTCCAATTCATGTGAACTTTATTTTAGATGTTAGTTCACAACTTTTTGTGTAATAAAAATCAATATTTTGTAATTTTTTTCAGATATTTATGGTTTTCATGTAGATATCAATGCTCGTATTGGTATTAGCCTAAGTAATCTACCAAAATTATGATATTAATACATTGATGTCTTTTAAAATTTGAAAATAACCATCATCCCCTACCTAAATATTCTTCACGTTTGTATCCTTATTAATTATTTTTTTCAATTTTTGATCTTTACACCGGACTAGTTTATGAAATAATATTACAAATGTACAAAATTAGATCAGTTTTAGTCTAAACATAAATATCATGATGATTAATCACTAAGAATGATTAATGACGAGACAGTACATTTTGGGTTTGTGAATTGAACAAGAGTTAAGTTGGCTGTTTAGTTCAAAAGCTCTTGAAATCTAATTTGACTCAGTCAGTTAAACTTGTAAATTGAACATGACTCGGTGTTGAGCCCACAAGCCAAACTCACTAGTTGGGCATGTCCCTGCGGAGCATAATTTGACGTGCCCCTGCGAGACGCCATTTTCCTTCGTCCAGGCTCAGGCCAGCTCCTTGGCATGTGCAGCCTCCAAATGCCAAGAAAAAATGCCATTTGAACCTCCTCACTCCTCCCCCCCTTCCAATCTTCTATAAAATCTCTCTGTTTTCTCTCCAAATTCACAAAATATCACATCTTTCTCATTCATTAATGGCGATGAATGCCATCATCACCTTCATCATCCTTCTCAATTCCTTCGTCATTTCTTTCCTGTTTCTTCCTCCTCCTACTCATGCTTTTCGACCCAGTAATTATCTCTCTCTCTCTCTCTCTCTCTCTCTCTCTCTCTCTCTCTCTCTGTAGTATGCTCTGTTCTTATTGACCATTGTTGATTTTTCTTTTCTTCTTGTTGTTGTACTTTTACAGTAGGTTCAGAAGGTGGAAACATGGTGGCAATGGCAGATAACACAAAATTGCAGGTACATTTGGCGTAGATTTCTTTTTCTACTGTTTTGCCTTTGCGTTCTCACTTCTGAAAATATATCCGTTAATATGGGTCTTTGATTTTTAGGTGGAAGAGAAGCAGAAAAATGGTTTTTACCATCTGTTTCCATGGTTGAACAGCAAGAGCTTGCATCTTCCATTAACGTCATCTGAAAGGCAAGTTCCGACGGGTCCCGACCCTCTTCACCACCATACCCATCCTCCCTTCGGGTCCTCTCCTTAACTTGAATATTCACTATGCTTAGCTAGGATTCTGCCAGTCCATGAAAATGAAACAGAGTATTATATACTTTATATTATTAGGTGGAAATGAGACTTACTTTTAACTTATTGTAAAGATGTGGAAATGCTGCTCTTTAGAGAAGAAGAAAAAAGGGTTTATTTATTGGAGTTGTCCTTAATATGTTATGACATTTTTGTAGATTTTTCCTTTTGTTTATAATTGAATATTTAATTATTCTTTTTTTATTCAAAATGTTTTAAATTGGGTAATGAAGAAATTTATATATTTTTCTTTTTTTATTCAAAATGGTTTAAATTGGGTGATGAAGAAATTTATATATGAATGCAGGTACCATTTCTATGTTAGTGAGAGAAAGAGTGAGGTTTATACTTTTTTAGAATAGAATGGTGGCATGTGCTATTTATTTGAAGGTGGTTATTATGACGCATTCCTTCTGACATGCGCCGCAGAGGGTAGATGTTGGGTCCAGTAATATACACTGAATGTTCGCTGTATATACTGTATTAATTAGAATAAAAAATGGTGTACCCGGAAAATGATTCCCAAAATCATGACGAGAAAGCCCATTCTATGCATTTTGTAGGGATTTTTGGAAATGATTTATCATTTTTTTTAATTTAAAATGTGAGAAACTACGAAAAACCCAGCGTAAAACTCCACAGTTGATACCTACTGCCTTTTGGATACACAAAGTGAGATCATGAGAGCTCGAATCTGGTACCGCTCGCTTTATGAGACGAAATATTACAAGTTGAGCTATACCCATGTGGGCTTAAAGATCCATACTTAGAATGATTTATCACTTTAAGAGAGCATGTAAATCATTATTATATTATTTATTATTATTTGATTTTGATTGATTACATGAAATGTTGATATGATATCTTTATTAATAAGAATAAAAGTTCTACCAAGACACTATAACTTTCTATGTCATCAAATCGATATTAAGATATATTTAGTTGAGTATGATGTAAAGCGGACTACATGAGTAGGTTATGTGTGAAATTTCACCTCATATCTCTTGATTTTGTTACTTTTTAAAAATTAATGATTTTTATTCGTTGAAATTTAAAGACTAAAATTATATGACTTGGATTATAAATTAACAGTGAAACTTTATATAATTCATATTCATATAATCACTTTAATCATTTAATAATATGTCTCAATAGAAAATTTCTCTTGATGTGTCTCCCTAACTTAACTCTAATAAGTATCAATATCGTGATCCTTTATTAATTTGAAATAATAACACAATAACATTGAAGTTTGAAACTGAAGCTTAAATGAGGTTTGTATGATGAGTTTGCTTAAATGTTTTCGTATTTATAGAAAGGCTTACAGGGGCAGCTTCAAACTTTTAAATTGCTCAAATGAGGATATAATAGTTTAAATGAGCTTATATTTGAATAGAGGGAAAAATGTGCTTTTCTTAATACAATTTTTGTCTTTAGATATATTGAAAAAAAATTATTGATATTTCCGCCATATTAAGTGTACTGGTCAAAATTTGTAAATGAGTCATATCAATCCTATCAAGAAGCGAGAGGTGTCAAGTTCAAGCTCCCATGGTCTAACTTGGTGTACCCTAAGGGCAGTAGGATATCGCCCGTGGGAGTTTTACACTGGGTTTCCCGTGGTTTCCCACACGAAAATTCAAAAAAAAAAATTGACAAATTTTGGATTATGCTTTTTTTAAAAAAAAAAAAAAACTAAGAATTTGTAACTTGGGCCTGGACTATCCCTGTGTACAGCCTTACAACGAGATTTGGATTAAGGCTTCCTCTCCGAACCCATTTATTAAGCTTGAAGATAATAATTATTGATTTAAAAATTTATTGAACCCATTAATTGACAGCCATTTAGGTCCAAGCCCCAACCTGACCAATAACATAATTTTATTTATTTTCTTTGTAAAAGCAGAGAGGTAAACAAAAAGATAGTTTTAAATCTTGAAACCTAATAAAAAATTAACAAGTGAGTCGGGTGACTTGGCCCAAGATCTACCTGGACTTTAACTGTTTTCAAAAGCCCAATGCACACCCGCATAAAATGAAGCTCGATCTAAACCTGAAAGCAAATACGATGAGGAGAAAGGGCACGGCCCATGGGCGACACTACCCAATAGGAAGTTAGAGTTTGAATGTTGATTTAGGCTCAAGTTGTTGGACCTTCAATCCCTGATCCGTATAATCAGGCCCATAATTGGGTTCACTAAGTCCTGTCATTGAATTAGATAGAGTGAGTTGGCCAGTGGCAAACACTTCTTTATTTCTAAGTGGGCCTAGTTTGAGTTTGAGATGGAGCACCAGGTGAGCCAAGGCTCAAACCAAACTGAAATTGATTTAAGTGGTCAAGCTCGGAATGAGCTCAAGCTGAGCCTAATGGTGTGAATTGTGAAACTCAGTCAATGCATTTTGTATTGGTCGAGTTGACTCAGATTTCAGGTGATTGATAAGATTGAATATTGAAATGATTTTCTTATTAATTTTTTATATCTATCCAAATTGACTTTGATTAGTTAATTATTTCTCATAGAAGAAGCGAGAGGGCCTAGGCCCATAGGCTCCATGGCATAGCCGTTGGGAGTCAACATAAATGAAACAACACATCACATGGGTTTGAAGAAACCCACACCAGACACCCTGAAAAAGCTCTCTATCTGAAGACAACAAGATTTGCTACTTTTGGAGGGTTGAAAGGAGGGAGACACCACCTTTGATATCACCTTTCAACCACAAAGTTATTTATCTCACTTTTATCTTTAAAGCATGTAAAATTATGTCTATATATATGGAAAAGTTCGTACATATCTTAAAAATTAATCGAGTGCTCTAAAAAGCGTGGACACCTTAATCATAAAAAAAAAGTACGACTTTCATCTTATTTATAACTAATGTCTCTCTCCAAATCCGTTTTTATAATTACCAAGCATATCTAATATATGAGGGCTATGTGGATCTCACAATGAGTCTATTGAAGAGCTCTCTTTTTTAATACATGATTCATAATCAAACAATATTTTCAAATATCACAAAATTTTTAAATTAAAAAAATGAAATTAACAAAAATTGAGAAGTTTAGAAAACATGACTATATATAAATCTAAGTCAAGATGATTATCAATGGATCCTTGTTCAAACATAGAGCTTTTCACTAGATATATTACTTAATTGCAGAGACGGTGAGACTGTGCATTGGATCAATTTGCCAGAAGAGATTGATTCTTGCAGGGAACCAATTTTCCTAAGGGCCATAGACATTCAGTTCTTTTGACTTTGGATGAAGTTGGATCTATCCATTTAATTTTTACCCGAATTCATCATCCAACTTATTTTCTTTAGCCTGCATTTAGATGAGAGGTAAATTTTGCAGGAGTTTCTTTGAATTGGACCTTCTCTTAAACATCGGTTTTCCTTATTTTGTTTGGTAATTATCGTGGAAAATATATAAGAGAGGTAAAGTTATTACCTTTTACCGTAAATGGGTTTTCAAATTTATGATGAAGAGAGGAGATTTGGGATTTTCTCTCTTCTTTCTTTTGTTACCTAATGGAGGTATTCTCCTCTTTCTTTTGTTACCTAATGGAGGTAAACGAGTGTTACCGTGGTTTTTCACCCCTGTACTCCCAATGTTTAAAGGTTAGAAAAATCTTCCATATGCTAATAAAAAGGTAGAAAATGAGATTTGGAGGTGACCCATTTTCTCCTTTTTTGGCAATTTATCTCCTAATTGTGACGACATGAAAGATTTAAAATCAGGGTTTGCTGGGGATTTTGTGGGTCTGGTAAGGGGTTAGGCATACCCCTACACCTTTCGCCCTCATTGTTACTGATAAAACAAGGAAATTTTCTGTCACATCTGCAAATGAGGACTGATATGACATATCTAGAGTTGAAAGACTGAACCTAGTTAGTCTACTCACCCTTTTGTTTAAAAGTAATCAATATTTATCTCATTCTCTTTCCATTAGATCACAGAGAATTTGTTCAGCAGTCCAGTTGAATGTATACAGTTTATTGAAATCAGAAATCTGATTTTTCATTGGTTTATCTATATGTAATCTTCTGCTTTATTTATGTACTGCTACATTGTGAGCTAAGGTAACGAAGATCACATTGATTCAGGTAGAAAAGATACAATCCAATTCACCTAGAAAAAATGCTGCTATTCCACCAAGAACCTATAAAAGTATATTCATGTCTCCCTTTGCCCAATTAAGGGAAAAAAGGTCACACCAAGTGATTATTTAATGGCCCAAGAAGTCAGAATAGCTTGTTTGAGCAGTGAATTGCAGTTGGGAGTCACGGCTTTTCTTTTTTAGCACATTTCATCCTTTTACTTAAGCAAGGATTGAAAACTTGTGTTGATTTATTTCATTAATTGAATTTTCAGTCCAAAGTTTAAAAGATTAGTTTGATAAGTGAAATGATCCATTTCAATTTAAGTTCTTAGTTTTCCCCTCTCACAAGTCACAACTGATGGGTGACTCTCGTCTGCACCCCAATAACCCCTCTTTGAATGAAGCTCTTCAGTAGATAGAATATCGTCAACCATCCCGTTTGGCTAGGGTATCCCTCAGTCCACATGTTGTGGTTTAGAGACCTATCTCTTATACCATTGTTAGCACTGACCTTCCAGTCCAAAAGGCTAACCTAATAGGTGGAGTGACCATGTCTCATATAAATTATTAGTTTCCCTCCCACACAACCGATGTGAGATTCTCATTCACACCCCAACAAGACAACAATATATAAACAAAAATACATGAATGATAAATAATCTCAAACACTAAATCAGTTCTATCAGCAATAAGAGACTGACATAGGCAGAGATTACTAATTTAATAACATTTCTAATCTAACTTAACAATCGACTAATCAGTGTACATCCATCGAAGGGACCTACTTGATGTAATATTGGCCATGCGTGTGTGCAGAGAATGCGACAGTAGCCTTATATTTCTATGTAGTTTTACTATTCTTAATAGGGTGGCAAACAGGTTTGGTGGCCTAATTCCAGAGATAGTATCATGAAAATATTGTAAAATGTAAAAGAAAATTAGCTTTATATTTTAAAATTTGAGTTTGGATATGACATTGCAGCACACACTCTAAAGGGAAAAAATAATGAAGTTAAACAAATTTAAGAAAACTATTATTTTAAAAAAATTCAAAGAAACACCTTAAATCAGGTTTACAAATAGATCTAACTCTTCATCTCATTTCAATAATATTTTTTGGGTAGCGATCCTCCCACAGGAGATTTGTGTAATCGGACACGAGTTTTAGTGTATTGTCAATTTTACTCTTTGCATGAATAATAAAATCTGCTCGCCGAAATTCGCATGAACAATAAATCGGTTAACGAAATTTTACTGTTCATATGAAGGTTCCGCTTTTACTGTTCATGCAAAGGATAAAATTAGCAATACACTAAAACCCGTGTCGAATTATACAAAATACCCATGGGAGAAGCGCTACCCTATTTTTTTTTCTCAAATTTTCACAATGATTAATGTACCTACTTAAAATATATATGTAAATGCAAGTCCTAAATAGAGTGCTGAGCAGCAAATTGCAGTCACACGTTGATGACAATTTTAGTTGCTAAATCACCCAATGATTGCCTTTGTTTCTTTGCATGCGTTTTACTACCATGCATAAAAGGGCAATTGAAGGCACAAGTTAAAAGTTTTGAAGTTTTTATTTGGAAATTGATTGGAACATTGATATTTTTTATAATAAAGAAAGTCGATATATCTTTTTATTATTTAAGTGATGAGAAGTGGATTAAAGAACAAGTCTGATATTATCAGAAACACCGATGTTTCTATTATTATGATTCTATTTAAGAGTTTATTTTTTACATATTTTTATTTGTACCATGTCGGCTTTCGGTTAGGAAAAGGGAAAGATAATGATAGAGAGGAGTGGGTGAGAACCATGGCTTTGTAATCAAATGAACAAAGGGTCCTCTAGTTCGTATTATTTTTCTCTAATTATTTAAATTATAGATGTGTATGGATATACCTAATCCGGTTGATTTTGATTTTGATTCATCTTTGTCTCTCTTTCTCAACACTCTTTAATGTAAATATGGAACTGTTTGGACAAAGAGGAAGTTGGTGATTACAATAAATGGTGTTAGACTAACTTCTAAACAAAGTGATTGATTGTAGACCAAGCAACATGGATAAATTTCCTCACATTGACACTTGTATATAAAAATAAAATGGAAAGGTTCAGGATGCATTCAAAAAAGGAAAAGAGAAGAGAAAGAGGGAGAAAACTAGGGAGAGACCGAGTTATTCGAGTTGGGATTTCTTTTTTAGAATAAAGCTTATAAATTGAGGGTGACAAGATTTGAGAGAATTTATTTAAAATCTTAGCTTTTTTTCGAGTCTCTCCAGTTAGGTGAGTCCTGTCCAACAAAATTTCTTTTTGAAGTCCATCTATTTAGGTTGAGACTGAACTCGAGATTTTACTTAACCCTCGATGGGCTCATACTTAATTGTGCTTGAACTTAAAAAATAAACGAGGTTAAAAGCTAAAATTCAACACGCCGAATATAAAATCTTGTCCAAGCGCGTTTATTTAAGGCGGGACTCGGACAAATTAACACTCCTTAATTATTACTCTCTTTTTTCAAAAAATGAAAAAATGCTACATATAAAAAAATAACCATCAACAAAATTTGAACCCAAATCACTTAAAAATATGTCTTTATACAAAATTTATGAGCTAGTTTTGGATAGCTGCAATTTATACACTAATAACGCAATTTACAATCTAGAAATACAATTTGTGCGTTAATAGGTGTAAAAAAATTCTAACTGAACATACGAGACACTCTGACTGAATTAATTTTTTGAAGCACTCTAACATAAAATTACAGTTTTTAAGATATTTTTATTAAAAAAATCTCTAAAAATAAAGTAGAAGTAAAAGTAGTCATAGGTTCACCAACGATTGATGGAGCTTTCTTAAGTCATGAAAATAGATTTTTCATTTTTAATGTGGGATGAAGACAGAAACAGTTTCAGCCCCTAACCACCCTCTTTCAGGAAAGCCAGTCCCCATAAAGCACTTTTTTGAACATTCACTTGGTATTTAGAAATACAAAGATAAAAATGATTAAAATTAATATGAATCTATTAGATTATAGAAAGATGGATTAATAAATTTTAGAGTCTAATTAATCTTTTATTTCCAACCTTTTCCAATATTTATTCTTTTTGCAAAAAAAATTCACTCAATTAATCTATTAATCCATCAACATCAAAATCCTATACTTTGTACTCCCTCTCTCTCTTACTCTATTCAACGTCTCTCCACATTTTACTCCCATATGTTCCTCGACTTTCGCTTTCGCCTATCTTTTGACACTTTCTGCAAGAGATCTCTCTTTTGAAAAATGAAAAGGGAGGGGCTACAAATTTGAAAAGATAAGCTGGGCAAATTCATGGACCGGGATAAGTTCAAAGAACCACTATGAGGAGAAGAAGAAGAAGGTATAGGAATCAACTGATGTAAATAACCTAGGCTGCGTTTGGATGGGGGGTAAGGGGGGGTAACCCCCAGTTACCCCTACTTACCCCCGTTTGGTAACAAGGGGGGAGGGGTAAAAATTCAAATTTTTACCCCTCCTCCCTCCATTTCCAATACCCCCACGGGGCAAGGGGTATTCATTTTTGAATACCCCTCCTTACCCCCCCCCCCCCCCCCCCCTTTTTTACTTATGAAATTTTTTTATATATATATTTTTTTTATTTATTTATTTTGGTAAGTACTTGGCTTTTATTTTTTTTAAAAACACTCCATTATTTCCATTTGATAAATCTCATATCACCAAGCAACAAGTTATATTTTTTTATGAAGAGATATAATGAATTTTGTATTCATTTTTTGAAATTTAAAATAATAATAGTGGTTTTTTATTTATTTTTTATTTTTTAAGGAAACTTTTCCCCTATTTATCCTGTGCCTTCATTTATTTTTCAATTATATATTATATAATTTTCTAAAATGTATTTGTCAACATGTTCTATTTTTAAGGGGTGATTTTGTCGAAATTTCGATAGGGTCTCAAAATTCTGAAAATTTTGAGATTTATGATAATATCTTTCAGGGTAATTAACAATTTATTCTATTAGAAGATTATTTTAAAAATGTGTCAACATTTTCAATGTAATGCATTTAGGTGAGGGGTAAATTTTTACAGGGGTTACCCTTGAGCAGGGATAATTGTACGTAGGGGTAAACTGACATATTAACAATTTTATGAGAATTAATAATTTTATAAAATATATATAATATAAAAATAAAATTTCTGCAACATTTTTAACGTGATGCATTTGGATGAGGGGTAAATTTTTACAGGGGTTACCCTTGAGCAGGGGTAATTGTACGTAGGGGTAAACTGACATATTAACAATTTTATGAGAACTAATAAGTTTATTAAATCTATATAATATAAAAATTAAATTTCTGTAACATTTTCAATGTGATGCATTTGGGTGAGGGGTAAATTTTTACAGGGGTTACACTTGAGCAGGGGTAATTGTATGTAGGGATAAACTGACATATTAATAATTTTATGAGAATAAATAATTTTATTAAATCTATATAATATAAAAATAAAATTTCTACAACATTTTCAACGTGATGCATTTGGGTGAGGGGTAAATTTTTACAGGGGTTACCCTTGAGCAGGGGTAATTGTACGTAGGGGTAAACTGACATATTAACAATTTTATGAGAATTAATAATTTTATTAAATCTATATAATATAAAAATTAAATTTCTATAACATTTTCAATGTGATGCATTTGGGTGAGGGGTAAATTTTTACAGGGGTTACCCTTGAGCAGGGGTAATTGTACGTAGGGGTAAACTGACATATTAATAATTTTATGAGAATTAATATTTTTATTAAATTCATATAATATAAAAAATAATTATTATAATTTTTATGAAGAGATATGTTGATATTTTTTATTTATTTATTGGGATTTAAAATAGTAATATCAAAAAAATCTTTATTTATATTTTTAATATTAGAATGCAAGTGCTCATTTTAAATTATAATTATGAAAAAGAATTTATAGAAATTAGATAATATTATTATAAGTTATATTATTAGAATTTACTTAATAAATATTATTTATAATTATATTTTATATAAAAAAAATATTAATATATCAGGTTACCCTTGTTTGTAGTTACCAAACAAGATTTTTTACCCTTAGGGTAAGGTTTACTTTACCACAACAATTACCAAACAAGATAAGGGTAATCCCAATTCAAAGGTCACCCCTACTCAAGGATGACCCCTACTTAGGGGTAACCCCTATAAAAATTACCCCCCATCCAAACGCAGCCCTAATGTACAATTCTTATTTCAACTTTAAATGATTTGGATTGATGTGATGTTGGAGTGAAACTCGGTTCGCATCGGGTTTAAATAAATTCAACTCATGTAAAAAATTATCGAATCTGACTTGATCGATCTAAATTGTTGACCTAATTACTCAACCTGACTCGACTTGAATTTCTGACCTGACTCAACTCGAGTGTTGTTTTATAACTTTGAACACTCAGGTTAGGTCAGGTCAGGTCGAGTTGCTTTTAAATTCCTCAATCTGATTCTACCCGAATTTCATGTGAATTTATTTTTTTCCAACTTGAGATATACAAAAACATAATTCAAACCCATTGATTTCTTGGATTGGATCATGTGGGACGAGTTAAAACCCGACCCAAGTTTCACCCCTGAAGTTATGTTTATCATGATTTCATAATAAAGAGCAAAAAATAAGAATGACTTTGTCTTTATGTTATTTTTTTATTATCATTTATTTTATGTAGAAATTATGTCTAATAATTAAAAAAGAAATACTTTTATAATTATGCAGAAAATGCCCAATTTCCAAAAGAGCAACCTCAGAGGAAAGATTTGATTCTCTGAAGCCTGAGAAGAAGGCGAAGCCCATCAGGCACGCAACTTATTCGAGGCACGTGTGGTGGTGTAGTATATCGATGTAGCTGATTGACAATGGAATTCTGGAGACTTTGGGGCGAAGGGCTTTGACCGTCATTTTGAAAAAAGACCATGGTCTTTTGGACAATCCATGGCTGCAAAACCGGGAATGGTTCAAGTACATTTGCAAAGCGGTTTCCACCCTCCCCTCACCGGTTTCATCAACTTTATAGCACATTTTCTTAGTTCATATGCAATCTAAGGAAAAAATATTTAGGAAAGTTATTTTCACACCTTCAATTTTCCTGAACGTTACAAGGGAAAGGGTTGTTTTTCTTCCATAAATTCACATTCTACCTTCTCTATATTACTTCATCTATTTGATAAGGTCAAACTTGAGTCGAGTTTTTACCTAAATCGCATGACTCGATCGAGAACTTAAATTAGTTGAATTTTACATTTTTTAAATTAGGGCAGATCGAGTTAAAGAAAAAAACTCAAATTAAATTCAAGTCTGATCGGATCAAGTTTTTTTTTTTTAAATTGATCTGACTTGACCCGAATTGATCCAACCCAACACACTAAAAAATATTATAGCACTCGGGTTGAGTTGGATCAGTAATTCGAATCAAGTTGAGTTGAGCAATTCAGATTAGATCGAATCAAATCTAATAATTTTTTATACGGGTTGAATTAGATTTGTAAACCTAACCTGACCCACCTAAATTTCAACTCTATCCATTTCCATGCCTTCTAGTGACCTCAGGGCCGACCCTAGACATAGGCGGCATAAGCCACCGCCTAGGGCCCTACACACACTTAAATTCCTTAATATACCAGTCACAAAGGGTTCCTAAAATCTCATTCGGCCTAGGGCACCTGAGATTTTAGGGGATCTCAGGGCCGGCCCTGAACAACCTAATTCAAAAAAATCTTAGTTGTTCGAAACTTCAAACAATTTCATACTAAACTCAATGATCTTTAACTAACCCTAGGCATGTTTCAAGTCAGGTATATGCGGGTCAGATTTTACCCGACCCAATTTGTACCCTAGAAAGAAATGTTGTGATCTAACTTAATAAGATGATTAATTTAAATTTTAAAGGTTTTGTCTCATCATTCTAATTTTAAATATCAAACTTCCTTATAAAAAAAATCATACAAGCATTCACATGTACGAGTATTTGAATTAATCACAAATTTAATCACCGGTAAAAACAAATATTGTCCATTTTAATAGAAATATAAACCAGTTAGATTTAAGTTGGATTTCAGTGAAGCCTGTGCCTCGCTTTAAATCAAAATCCAAATTAGATCGTTGATTTGTGAATTAAACCTTCAGACACTGACATCCAAATCTGCATTTCCATGAACTTTGATCTGATTTCATGTCAAATCTAGATTTTCTCATTGTTTTTTTATTATTATTTTACATGAATTATATTATATCATATCCTTTTTTTTTGATATCGTTTAGCCTATCTCACCCAAATAATGGGTTATTTATATTCCTTTCAGCCTTTCATGACTGGCGGGGCCATAAAACAAGAGTTTCTTGTTTTTCTATATAAGTCGTCATTGAAAGAGAGAAGAGAAGAGAAGAGAGAGAGACGTCTATTGTTTCCTATTCCTTCCATTCCTTTCCTTCAACGTTATTTTATTGAGACTGTCGATCAAAGCTGACTATCTTTTCGCAGAAACCGGCCAGTGGCGATCTCCCTTGGAAAAAAGAGATGGTTTCACCATTAATCAGCTCATCTGAAGCAGGAAGGAGGGACAAGGAAAACCTCTTCTGATCTTTCATGGCAAGTAAACAAACTGAGCAACAGCAGCAGCTGCAACATACTTACGGGATGATACAATCCTCATCCTCCTTGCCTGCAAATCTCATGTAATCATACAACAGAGATATGGAAGATTAAAACCCATGTCTTAAATTCTCTCCTTTTCATTTTTGTACAGTAGACCTTAATTTTCTTGTCTTTGTTTTCCTTCCTTTTTGTGATCTTTTGTCAGCAGGAGCAAGGACAGTGGTGCATATGAGTTGGGAGAATTCGATCAGGCTCTATTTTTGTATCTTGAAGGGCAGGATCATTCCTCAGTTCAAGATCAAAGACGTAAGTTCTCCTCTTAATCTTTGTAATTATTAGTCCTCTTTCTTTCTGCTCGGTAGAAAGGATCATTGGGTAGCTGATTTAGAGAGAAAATAGAAAAAAAAAAAAAATAAAGGAATTTGAAATAGCTGTTGAGAACTTGATGAGTTCCGTACCTCCGCCAATTACAAAGGACTTGATGATCTGCAGAACTGCGTGCTTAGCAGTTGGACTGTACTGCCTTTGACTGGGTTCTGGCAGAAATGTACAGAAATTTGATTCTTGGTGAAACTATGATGATATTTTGGATTTTCTTTTTTCGATTGTGACATGAAACAAACTGCTTTTGAATTTCCTGCCAATTCCAGTACTCAAAAGGAGTACAGATGGCTTTCGGCTTTGGTTCTCTTTTCCTTTTACTTAATGGTTGCAGGAATTCGTGATTGCAGAGAGCTCAGAAGGAATCAGACCCACTTTGAATATTTTTCCTTCCTCATCCCATTCATGTGGAGCCATCAACCAAGGTATAGAGATGAAAGAAAAAGAAGATAGAAGAGGAGGATGATGATGATGAAGCCTAGTTTTCTTTTTAATTAATGGCAAATCGATTGTTCTAAAACTGATATTTAATGGCAGGGAGCCGTTGACTTAGCTTCTCCGACAAGCAGTGGTAGCAAGAGACCGTCGGATTCATCCATGGAATTGGGCATTCCTCCAAACAATCCAACGTCTGGGCTTCCAACAGCGAAAGATGTCAAGGTAGTAACAAACATGAATAGAACCTGCAATCGTAATGAGCACACTTCAATCTCTAAAACGAAATTTTATAAATTGTTTTGCATAAAAGAGAGAATACTGATTTTTCACTTGAAAGCTCGATTACAAACCTTCTAGCCATTTACTTCTTACATTAAATCATCTCAACCACTTTTGCTACAATTGAACCGACATTGGCCTACAATTATCTAGACAACTCTTCCATTACCAATTGTCCATGTTATGAGAAATTACAAATCATCAAATTCAATGGGACTTCTCACTACCCAAAATGTGCCTCTTAGAAATTACAAATTGATTAATTCTAATAAATAAATGCTAGCGATCCTCCCACGGGCATTTTGTGTATACAGACACAAGTTTTACCGTGATGCCCAATTTATCCTCTACCTGTCGTACAGAAGAAAAAAAAAGTCATAAATTCATAAACAGTGCAAATTATCTCGCCAAAATTCATGAACAATGCAATCGGCTCACCAAAATTCATAAACAGTGCAAATCGGTTCACCGAAATTTCAAATCGACTCGCCAAAATTCAGAAACAGTGCAAATCGGTAGAAGGATTGCTTGCCTAAATAAAACCCATAACTTTTTTCCTTCTTCCACTGTCTACTGAAATTTCATGAAGCATTTTCTCTTTGGACGAGCTGCAGATTCATTGGCTTAAACTTTCTTCTCTTTTTCTTTTTTCTTTGTTTAATTTCTGCAGATTCGTGAAGGAAATAGAAAGGTAAGAACATCTTGTTCAGAACATGAAGCGCCCAAAACACCAGACGCTAAGGTAATCAATCCCAATGTTGTTTACTATAGAAAGGTGGCCATTTATTTTCCTCCTGTGGAGGAAGTTCCATCATCACTGCCTTTGTTTTATGCATATTTGACCAGACATTGAGAAGGCTAGCTCAGAATAGAGAAGCAGCTCGGAAAAGCAGGCTAAGGAAAAAGGTCAGTCAATCATCTAAGCATGGAATTCTTCTCCCTAATTCATCTCTTTCGAAAGTCAAAAAATTAAAATTAAAATCTTAATTTTTACAGGCGTATGTTCAGCAGCTTGAGTCTAGTAGAATTAAGCTAACTCAGCTGGAGCAAGAGCTGCAGAGGGCAAGAGGCCAGGTGAGATTCTGTAGTTGGTATTTTTTATACTTATTCTCTCAATAACAGTAGATGATTTTGACAATGCACCGAATCCATGTGAGCATTTTATACACTTGATATCATCACCCACTTCATTAATAAAATAAAGGTCAATTCCTCCAAATTGAGTCACACATGTTTGATTGAATCACTTCTCTCTCCTTTTTTTTCAAAAAGTAAGAAGTCATCGATTATGGAATTGTGGGTATGTTTTTTTTTTTTTTTTTAAATATTTTCAGGGAGTGTTTCTTGGAGGTGGTCTTCTTGGGGAGCAAGGTGTTCCTACTGGAATAAGTGGCTTGAGCTCAGGCAATGTTCATGATTCATGTCCACTGTTTCAAAGTTGACTAGCTATAGTTGTATTTTCCATTATTGTTAGTTTCCTGAATAACGGGATTGTAATTAATTCTTGATTTATTCTTTCCTACTTCTATAATTTTCTATATAAACTAATTTCAATGAGAAAGGCATCGAGCCATTTTCTCCAATATTCTACACCTTTCTTCTTATTTCTTCTTCTATTGGATACACAGATGCTGCTGCCTTTGACATGGAGTATTCGAGGTGGCTGGAGGAGCACTACCGGCTCATGTGCGAGCTCCGTGCAGCTATGCAAGAACACTTGCTGGTAAACGAACTGCAACTCTTCGTCGACAACTGCTTGGCGCACTTCGACGAGTTGATGAACCTGAAGAGCATGATCGTGAAATCCGACGTCTTTCATATTGTCTCCGGCATGTGGAAGTCGCCGGCTGAACGCTGCTTCATGTGGATTGGAGGTTTTCGGCCTTCTCACCTTATCAAGGTTCAAACCCAGTTCCTGAATTTCCTTAGCTTATTTCATCACCTTCAATAATCATCACCATCACCATTATCACCTCCTCCTTCCTCAATTCTTACTGTAAGTTTCCAGTGTTAAGAATATATTAGAATTAGAATTAGATTAGGATTCTCAATCTATATTAATCTCTTATTAAAAGATATGTTTAGTTTAGGATTAGATTAGATTCTTCTTTTCCAGCCAGTTCAAGACGTGTTTGCTAAAGGATTTTATGGCTCAGAATGGAGATTTTATGTAAGAATAGATTTCATGTTAAAGTCTGACGGGAAGAGATTACGAACCAAATCGATTTTTATCTTTTTCATCACGTTTTTCCCTCTGTAATGTTTTACTCTTTTGACCATTCAAAAGCCTTTCATCTTTTGACTAAGAAAGTTGAACAATTAAAAAAATAATAGTGATAAACGAAACTCGTGAAAGTCTTCCAATTAAATCGTCAAAATCAGTTGCTCTTTCAGGAAAGTGAATGACTGGTCATGGAATTTCAGTTGCTCCTTTCTTAGCCATCTCTTTTACTTCCTCGAAAATGTGCAGGGGATGGAAATAATGTAAAGCAGTCTGAAGAAAAATGCCTAGGGAGAGGAGACAAATGATAGGAACACCGGGCAGAACATTTATTTTTTTGTTCATTTCTTATTACTTATGTGGCATGCAAATTAACTGTCTTTTTTATTTATATAAATAATTGATGATGATAATATTGGATAGTGGAACGAGTCCCACATCAGTTGTAAAGAGAAAGATATAAAAGTTTATATAGGACTTAAGTCACTCCACCCAATAGACTAGTCTACCCAATCCTAAGAGTGGTATAAAAGACTGGTCTCGAGCTACTGCATGTGAACTCAAGAGATTCTTTAGCAGGACGGGATGTCCGGCGACGTTCTATTCATCGGAGAGCCTATTCGAAGGGAAACTGTTGGGCAGCCAAAAGAGTCACAAATTGATTCTGAAGGGGGAGATTTAAGCACTTATATAGATTTGAGTCACTTCACCTAATAGAGTAATGTCAGATAAATTATACAGATTATGACTGAAACTACTCTATAAATGTATTAAAGAAATGTCATACTGTTCTCTTAAATTCTACTCCGATCTTATTAAAAGTACCATCTTCCAAAATGAGTAGAAATCAATTGTTCTTCTTCTTCTTTACACAAGGTTGCATTACGATATAAAATTTACTTTGCGACTTTGAATGGATGTGTTGTAGATAATATTGAGGCACATTGAGCCACTAACAGAAGAGCAGATCATGGGCATTTGCAGTCTCCAACAATCGACACAAGAAGGGGAGGAAGCTCTCAGTCAAGGATTAGAAGCTCTTCACCTCTCTCTCTCAGACACCATTGTTTCTGATGCATTGAGTTGCCCTCCTAACATGGCCAACTACATGGGCCAGATGGCCATAGCCATGAACAAGCTCTCCACCCTCGAAGCTTTTGTCAGACAGGTAATTAGCCTTCTTTAATTCGATATTAGAAAATTTTAGCTACTTCCCACATGATTAAAATTACCAATTTACTCTTAAACTGTCTATCGACCAATGGATAATCGGTGACATCATAAATTGTCTACTGCTACAGTACTAAATATGATCATAGATTATTAAAAAAATACATTAAATGAGTCTTTTAAGAGACTCTACCACCCAACCTTACTAGTGTTATCAGATTCACTTATATCTATTATATCAAATGAATTAATTCGAAAATGCATTCAAATTGTTGCATGTTAGATAAACAATTAATCTATATAAAATAATTTTAAAAAAATAAACTATAAAATTTGATATAGATAAATGAAAAAATTATATTAATGATGGTACATATCTAAATCTTTTAAAAAGGAGGAGGACCGGCCCTGGACATAGGCGGTGTAGGCCGCCGCCTAGGGCCTTCAGACAAAAAGGGCCCCACACACTTAAACTCCTTAATATACCAGTCACAAAAAGCCCCTAAAATCTCACTTCCGTCTAAGGCTCTAAGATTTTAGGAGATCTCAGGGCCGGCCCTACCATTCATGTCGGTCCTATGGCCTTTAAGCACAGTTTGGATTTTTAATGGTTCAAGTAAGATTTTTTCCTATGGCGGCTGGACCATCTCATCAGTGTTTGCTCGTATCAAATATTCCCCTTGGGGTAGGTCCCAGTAGTTAGACAGTCAGGATCTTCTAGAAGCACATTATCATTACAAAGTTTATGTGAAATTTATGTTAAGCAACAGTTTTTGGAAAGTAAATTTTTTTCAGAAAAAGAGTTATTATTTCTTTTTCTTTTTCTTTTTTTAATTCATCGATCACTTACTACATGTTTGGTTTGGTGGAGTTCAGTCAGAATATGAGTGTATGAAATAGGATAATGTGTCTAATTTTCTTCCTTTTATTAACTTTGGAGCTTTTAGTATATTAATGAAGTATTTAACCACTGTATTTTAATATTCACTGTTGTAGTACATTATTTCAAGATCAACAAATGAAGTATTTTCAATTGAAATGTTCATGAGAGAAATAGTCTCTTGTGAATTGATTTTCAAAAATTGATGTGAACTTTTAATATAAGTCTTTGAATTAGTAAAATGCAATGAGATTTTACTTTTTAAATTCAGTCAATAATTCAATTCGAGAGCTTAGATTGAAAGTTCACACCAATTTGATATAAACCGATTCACAATTTGTTATTTCTCCTAACATAATAATCTAGTTAAAGTGTATTTGCATTTTTGGTAGGGTAAAGCCTCTACTTTTATTTTTATTTTTATTTTTATGTAGATGTGTCATTATTTAAAATATTTTAATATTAATAAGTGCTGAAAATGCCTTATTCTTTTCCAGTTTCATTCTCTCTCTATTCTTTTCTTTCATAATTCATGTTTTTTTTAATTAAGATCTATGGTTAAGTGCCTTTCGAATTCCATACATTGCACCAAACTTTATGAAAACTATGGTCAATGTTTTCTTCAATTGTTATTTTTTCTTCTTAATCATTGTGATTAGAGAATATAAGCATATTAATATTATTTTAGATGATATTTCCTTATTCAATTCCCACCTAACACTTTTTGTTACTTTTACAAATGAGTAAGACTTAAGATATAATTCTGCTAATCAGATTAGGTTGATCTCATTATAAATTATAATAAAATATA
This sequence comes from Chimonanthus salicifolius, assembly GCA_013350335.1. NCBI lineage: Eukaryota > Viridiplantae > Streptophyta > Magnoliopsida > Laurales > Calycanthaceae > Chimonanthus > Chimonanthus salicifolius. Next base: position 9,217,612 of record CM023537.1, on the reverse strand, counting down.
ATAAATTTTATATTTAGAGTCATTGTAGATGGAAATTATATTTAGTATCAAGAGTCTCCATTTCTAAGAACAAAGTCGTAACTTTTGACCTATTCACTTATCACAGCAGCTCACTAAGTCAAAGGTTCCTTGTGAGAAAAAACCAAATATCTTCATCTCTCCCTCAGCTTTCAACAGGAATGGAACCTTTAATAATAATACTGCATCATGGGTCTTTGAAAAACCTTATTATTAATATAGATTTCACTAAAAATAATTTTACTATAAATTAATTAAATCACTTTTTAAAAGCCACCAATGTTTAAATATTTAAAGGACAATTGGAAGTCAACAAATTTGAAGAATTTTAAAAAATACATCTATATAAATTTTGAGAAAAGAATTATTTGTAAGATTCATTAGATGAGACCCAAGTGAGTTTGACACCCTTTCAAACACAAAAATAATGTATGTGGGTTATTGTGTAATAAAAACCCAGAAGTTTTACCTACTCATTTTCATGAAAATTAATTTGAAATGAAAATTTCACATATAGTATCAAAAGGTGGAAATTTTTTACAAGAATAAAGAATATTAATTTTTATTTAAGTAGTGAAAAGGATACACCGACATTTTTTCTAATTACAAGCATCGTTCTTATTATCATTTACTCACTTTTAATGTAGCATATACATATAGGGATGGTAATGAGGTTTAGTTCTCTTACAGGCAGATAATCTGAGGCACCAAACCATTCACCGGATTCACCAGATTCTCACCGCACGTCAAGCTGCCCGGTGCTGTTTGGCCATAGCCGAGTATTTCCACCGGCTTCGAGCTCTCAGTTCTCTTTGGTCTTCTCGCCCAAAACAGGAGTAGTACATGTCAAGAACCCTAAAACCAATCAATCACATACATAATCAGACTTAGTTTTCCTTTTTTTTTTCTTTTTTCTTAGAGAGAAAGAAGAATTGACACCAGTACTTTTACCACCTTCACTCTTTTGTAGGAGAGAGTTGTATAGAGATATACGTAGGTAGATTGATAGACATTCAATCACCCAAAATGGCTTGGTGGGTCTCAACCATCTTCTTCCCCTGTTCTTAGATTTGCTTGGTCTTGAACAGAGATGACTGCATTGGCAATCTTTTCTAACTGGAAGGAGAAGCAGCTTTTGCTTTTCTGTGTGTGAATTTGTTTACCTTTGTTAGGCATGTTCTTCTTCTTCTTTCTTTCTTTTTCTCACTTTTTTTTTCTGCTGAAGGGGACCGAGGCCCTTATTTTGGACTTTCAGTGATTTATTTTTCTTCCTTTTTAATTTTTTGGATAGGTCTTTTTTTTTTCTTTTTTTAGCCATTTTGGGTTTAAAGGGTTTTGGTACTGTTTAATGAAGGTGGTGAAAAGAAGCATGATTATGTTCATTGAGTACTATTTTTAGGTGTTAATATGCCTGTATTATTACGAGTATAATGATGTCATGATTGCCAATTTTTTTTAGGCATTAAAATGAGGATAATTTGATAATTAATTCGTTGTAGTTCGTCAAATATGGGCTGCCCAATAGGTCAATGTTTACTCAAAATGACAAGAACCACTATAAGCAAGACTTGCACCAGTTTGGAATATTTTTTCTTTTTAGGATTTACGTGTGAGAAATTCAGACACAGTTCCTAATAAAATCCTAACAGATTAGTCTACTACTCCTAAGACACACCAAGATTAGGTCATAAAAGCTCGAACCTGCAACCTCCTGCTTATTGAGGCGGGAGGCAACCTAGTTGAGCTACACCCATGAGAGACTTCTGATCAAATATAGATTCTACCAATTATCATCATGATTGAATTTATTAAGGATTTTTTTTAAGATATCTACATTTTAATTATTTCAAATTATTTTAATTTCTAATTTTTTGTAATTATTAATTATGACTTCATTTGTCCTAATTAAAATGATTTTTGTGGATCTAATACTCAAATAAATATCTTTTGAATACTCTTAATATACAATTGATTAGACCCAACCATACACCTTTCTCTGTTGGGTTAAAAAATTGTAAATAAATCCTTTCTTGTTTAGTAGTGGTCGCTATTTCTAGGGTTGGTGGTGATGTTGGTGTTTCATGTCAGTAGGGTTATCTTTTATTCAACATCTCTGTCACTTGGACATGAAGAATTAGTTGACCATTACCAAAATTCTGTAGTCTAAATTCCTAAAACTTTTGCTGTCTAATTGGAATATAATCCAATCGGAACCAAACAAAAGTTAGCAAAAGCCAAAGACTAGACTGGGATGGAGCAGTTGTTTGGCTCCACATCCGATCATTGTGGTGTTGATTAGCATAAGGTATTTGGTAAGATAGAACTCAAATAGGGTCATTACTTTTGAAATAATGTGCATCAACAAGTCAATCAAATGATTAGACACAATAATGGTTGAGACCTTAAGGCTATAGATTAGTAGACTTTTAGTCATAACAGGAGACCTTTCATGCATTTGTGAAGGATCTTTTGGTAACTTTTTCATTTTTTATCATTTTTTTATAGTATGAGTATCCCACTTCATATTAAAGGTCACTCGTCCTCACACGGGTATTTTATGTATACAAACACGAATTTTATCGTAATACCCAATTTGCCCTCCACCTACTGTACCAAAAAAAAAGAACTCCAAAATTCATAAACAGTGCAATCGGCTTTCCGAAATTACAAGTCGGCTCGCCAAAATTTATGAACAGTGTAATTCGGCTTGCCAAAATTCATGAACAGTGCAATTCGGCTCTCCGAAATTTCAAATCGGCTTGTCAAAATTCACATGAACAGTAAAAATTAGCCCATTGAAATTTTATTGTTCATGCGAAGAGTAAAATCGATAATACACTAAAACTTGTGTCGCTAAACACAAAATGCCCGTGTGATGATCGTTGGCCCATATTAAAGGCGAAACTAATTTCAAAGATATATGAAACCACCTTCAAATTTTGTGTATAGATAGATAAGTTTCTGAAGAGTCGAATTTAAAATCTCTATTTAATCTTAGAAAGTTAGACCAACTGATCTACCCGTCCAAGAAAATATCTTGAGATTAAAATCTTTAAATTCTCAAAACAACGATATCATCAGTTCCAACGTGTGGATGAAAGGTACTAAGAGATGTAGATTGAGAAACTGGTTAAGGAAGGAGGAAATGATATTTTATTTTGTTTTTGAACAATAGGATAGTCGCAAATGTCGGCCATTTTTTGGATAATATATTCATGTCATTGCTTTTATTTTGAAAAGAAAAAAAAACATTAATGTTATCTGATATTGTTGTCTCTTAATATTAGTTTGATGTCTTCATAACATCACCATAATTTATTTTTTAAAAAAAATTGATGTTTCACATAAGCTTTGTGAAATTTCATTATAATAACTCAGTATCTCTGTATATTTTAATTTAGGCATTCTAAACATCTTAAATTTAATTTTAATATGGATCTCTCTTTTTCTAAGCCATTCGGAGGTCGAGCTCCTCGCTAAGCTTGCAGGGGGTCAAAGGGGGCCACACCCCTTTGTCCGGGGGCCCCCAAGCCAATTTTTTAATGGAGGGTAATTTTGTAATTTTCGTATTACATATTTTGTAGTCCTAATTAGGACAGTATATAACAGGGGTGCAAAAAACGCCCCAGCCGATAATTCGGCCAATATGATTCTCTCTTCCTCTTTTGTTTTTTTTTTAATATTGGTATTATGTTATTTTTTTATTTTTTCTGAATTAAAAAATATAAAAAACCGAAAAATAAACTGTTTTTTTTAATTGAAAACGTAAATATCGGCCGATATTTTGACAGTGAGCCCATCACCGTTTTGATATCTTTTTAAAAAAAAAAAAACCGATATAAATCATCTTGGCCGATATTGGACCGATATATATCACCAATAGATCGGTCATATCGGCCGAGAAATAGGTTGCACGGCCGATATTAATCGGCGCTGAAAAGCCGATATCTGTACCCGTGGTATAATATATCTTTTTGTGAGAGAGGAGTGTGAGCGAAAATTGTAACAGGCACAGCCGTATCTTTTTCTTCGTTTTGCCTCTAAGCATAGTGGATCTAATTTAAACCTGTGGACATATCGTAAAGGACCACATAAAATCTCTGTGTCTTATGTGTGATTGATCTGTGTTTTTTCTTTTGTCTATTGTTTGTGCACTTCTATTCTCAACACTAATTATGCTCTTAGTGGTAATTTTTCAATAATATTGCAAAGAAACCCAATTTTGAACATATACCCACGTTATATAAAGATGGAAAAAAAATGATATTTCAACAACGAGATAACAGGTTAATTATCGCTCAAGTTGTCGACTGAAAAATACAAGAATTTCCATAAGATAGCAATGGTAGAATTGCAATGGATATACTGCATTAGATTCTTAAGAATGGCTTGATGAATAATCAGATTCATTATTTTTTAACCTCTATAGTGATTAGCTTTTAGAAATAAAATAAGCATGAAATTTTGATGCTACAAACGGAAGGAAAAGGGGAGAAGGAGAGCATTGAAAGAATGAAAAATGAATAAAAAATATATAATAAATTGCAGAGTAACAAATATTATAGTTTATAATGATATTAAACAAAAAGAAAATAAACTTGAAACATTGACTCCGTTGAGCTCTTTTGCATGTATTTGATGACTTTATTATTATTACTTTTTCTTTTAAGTTTTTGTTTCCTTCAGCTTCCATGAGTGCACATCAATCATCAGCTCGGATAAAAAAAAATTAGTTCGCTGATACATATCGGTCTCAACACGCCGATACGCAACGGCTCACACTCGTCTGAAACCCGTCCAGAGTGTGGCCGCAACACACCAATGCATTGCGGCCGATACGTATTGGCTGAGATTTTTCCGCTACGTTGCGGCCGATACACAATGTATCAGCCACCAAATTACGTTTAGCTATATCTCGTTATCATCATCATCATAATTATTTTCCATTTATCATGATCTTATTATATCTAAAAATGAAATAAACTACAAAATCTCGCATTGAATGGAAGCAACAGCCTTGTATCATGGTTGTCGACAGTGGTGCAAAATTCGGCCGATAAGTTTCTCTCTCCTCTTTTGCTTTCCTTTTTAAATATTGATATTTTTTTATTTTTTATTTTATCTGAATTAAAAAATAAATACATAACCCAAAAAGAAGCTGGATTTTTTTAAAAAAAATTGAAAACGTGAATATCGGCCGAGATATTGACCCGGGTCCACCACCGTTTTGATTTTTTTTTTTTTTAAGACTGATATTAATCATATCGGCCGATATTGGACCGATATATATCACCGATATATTGGCCATATCAGCCGAAAAATAGTGTGTACGGCCGATACAATACGTATCGGGCAATATAATACAGTGCTTAAAAACAAACGTATCGGCCGATATCTTTACCCCTTGTTGTCGAAGGCTTAGATCCTATGGTTGCAATGTTACGATCATAGGCTCTTTTCCTCAATACTAACTAATTCCTTTCACCCACTGCAATGTAGACACCTTATTATCTTTTCACATTGTACTTAGAAAAATTAAAAAAAAAACCATTAATTCATACATATCATGGCACTCACAATTGATAAAATTCTTGACAAGCAAGATTATAGGGAAAAAAATCTTATAATAGATGCATAAGGCTACAAATAGGGTGATTTTCTTATATATGAAAAAATTGTGCCCAAATTTATTTTAAATTAAAAAGAGATTTTATGAAAAAAAATATCCAAAAATAATTAAAAATAGAAAATTGAATTTTAAGCTTTGATTTGAGAAGTTTCATATAATTTTACAATATTTTATGATCATTTTATATAATTTTTACTTTTAATCGATCAACAAAATTAGATATATAGAATTTGTCAAGTCAATTAGATACCACCAATTTAAGATCACATATATAGATTTATTACTTTAAATATAATTTTATATAATTATGGCATTCTATTTATGAGGAATTTTAATTTTACTTTTTTATAATATTTATATATTTAATTAAATTTATACGTATTTTGTACTTTTTTTTTAATCTCTGTTTAACAAGGAAACTCAACTGGAATCGGCCGATTCTCGTTTGGAAAGATCCAATCAAAATAAAGGGCTTTCAGCCATCAAGGCCATGGACTCTTCCTCGTTACAGGTCAGGGGCTTTTTTTTTTCCTTTTTGAAAATTTCACAGAATCATGCTTGGTCCACGTTCCTCTCCCTTTTTTTTTGAGTGATCAGGAGCCGTTCATCCAGTGGGCCCCACCCGTCGTGAAGAAGCTCTTCCCTTCTTTTTTATTATTTTTTCTCCTCCCCTTGGTCAGACTTTATCCATTGTCGATTCACTACATTTAGAAGGGTGATTGGAGAGAGATCCAATTTACTTGATAGAGTAGGGCAGGGTACGAGCAAGGGTCAAAAAATCGCAGATAATGAGATACTTGGATCTCGGCCGATATTTCTCTATTCTAATATTTTTTCAACAAATCTCGGCTGTATAAATGTGTATCGGCTGATATCTCGCCAATATGGCCGATACACACAGTATTGGCCGAGATTTGTAACCATTGTGTGAGGGCAATTGGTGTGTATGTGGGCCCCAAATGACCTCATTTGGGCCTTATCGTCCAAGTGCAACATTGCCTATGAGAACTTATTTATACAATTCTTATCTTTGAGGAATGATCTTATGTTGTTGAGCTGTCATTTGTTTAGGACATCGTCTCCGTCTCTCAGGAATGTTATGCTTTGTGGCACATATCTCTCTTTGTCACCATTTGGGGCCTTTAGTGGGAACACAACAATCGGATCTCTAAAGGTATTGTTGAGTCCAATGAATTGGTTGTTAAATGTGTGATTACCAAGTGTGCATTATGGGCTCCTTCTCTTCAGGAATTCAGGAATCTCTCTATGTCTGACTTATTGTGTGCTTGGAAAGAATGTATCAACCTTGCATAAGCTCTTCATTTTTTGTGCTTCGGCCCGGATGATGCCTTGTTTTGCACAGCGTTTCTTTGCATGTTCTTTTAGTTTTATGCTTTATCTCTGTTTTTTCTTCTTGTGTTTACACCTCTGGTACTTTTTATAGAATTAATATATATGAACCATTTCAAAAAATACATGTTGGAGCAACTTAGTTCATGGGTAAAATGACAATATGAATCTTTTAAAACATGACAATATATGAAAATGAGAGCAACTGACCTCCATCCTCTCCCAATTTTTTCCTTTTTTTTTTTTTTTTCCCAGAAGTGCAAAGAAAACATACATTTGGGAAGGATAGTTTCTTCATTTCAAATGCTTGAGATTTTATAATTCTAGGTGGACAAATATTTTTCCAACCTACTTTATGATGCCTAGCCATCAAGACCCTGTTCTCATAGCCATCTAAATGACCTGAAATTTTAAATACAAAATCCCTATCCATTTGCTAGAGATGAAAGGCTCCAAAAATATCATAATTACTGGCTATAAAGAAACCCAAAAGGGTTCCTGATTGACACTAGCGTAGTGTCATCCTCATGTTTAGATTTGTGTTAACAGAATCAATAATATAGCACTTTTAGTTTGCCGTATGGATTTTGGAATTGTCCTAAAATAGTTGTCCCATTTATATTGAAATAACATAAAGTGTGTTGAAAATGAATAAGATCACATGGAGCGCTAGTCTTATATAGAGAGTTCATTAAAAAATACAAATGTTTCAAATGAGACAACTAAAATGAGACGAATGAAGTATTAGTTAAGGATCTTGGAGAAGTAGAACACTCTAGTTAGGGATCTTGGAGGAGTAGAACACTCTAGCCTTGCTGGCCTTCAGCATTCATTAGCTTGATGTAATTTCTTAACTTATGCACTGATGTCCATCTTGTTTTTCACTGAATTAACGTTATTCATAAAAATGAATTATGTGATCCAAGGTATTGTTTCATTGTGATTGCAGAATTGTTTTCATTCCTCACAGGATCTTTGTCCAAATTGGCCATGTTGTGGTCAGTGTTCTACTAACTTCTGGAAGGGATAATCATATTGCATTTGTTCCTGTTCTCATCATAGTAGAGTATCTATTCTTTAAATTCCAAGATTACAGAGAGCTGCTAGCATACCATAAATTGGCTGAGGAGGAATGATCAACTGTTGTACCATAGTCATTAATAATTTTGAGAGAATTGCTAGTTCTAGTTTTGCCATCTCTCCCCTTCATTTTGCTGATGACACCAAGCAAGTACTTAGTTCCTTCAAAATTTTGAAGTGATTGGAAGCAATTTCAGGTTTGAAGGTTACCATTGAAAAAAAAAAAAAATTATGTTACCTCTCAAAAAAAAAGTTGGATATGATTTTATTAGCCACCTGGGAAGATAGCAGACTAAACCCAAAAGCTTTTCAAACTGTGTGAAAGACCATTTTCCAGGAAACATTTCTAGTACCAAACCAGGTAAATACACGTGAACATTTAGACTCATTGGGTTTATGTAATGTCCGAACATCTTCATAGGAAGAAATGATAATATTAAGAAGAAGAAAAACTAGAATGTACTCAAACAAGGGTCAAGTGACAGATGGTCAATAAGGAATATGTCCCATCATAAATTCTATCAGTTGGGAACATAAGCAACACCAACAGTAACACACCTCTGCATTTCTTCTCAGAGCATGCTGTCAGTATGGGCTGGCAATCTCTTGAAGAAATTACTGGGAGCAGAAGGCAATTTGCTTCGAAATCTAGGATGACGGAGCATGTAAAGGCCTGCAATCACAGCCAAAAGTTTGAAAGGAGTCACATACAAAACCACTGATACAAATAGACAGAAGACTATGAAGAGGCTAGTTGCTCTTGGGTCTCTCCAACTGAGAAGGAACTGGAATCTCTCCCCTTGGGTTGCTAGGTCTCCCACAACTGTCTGTATCCTCCCTGCTACACTCCTGAGCCTGTCATATCTCATTCGAATTATGTTGTGAGGCCTAGACGTTGGAAACGTGTCCAACTCCTCATCCAATTCGTCTGGGTGCAGTGCCTCCGCCCACGACAGTTTGGTTTCCATATGAGGTGGGTGCCTTGGCCTGAACCTGTAGTTCCATATCCCAATTAAAAACATATACAAGAACAGTGTTGGAAGTATGAGCTCTGGATAGCAGATCAAAATCAAGAACAGAACATGAACCAGCACAGAATTGATTGGGTTCTTCCAGTGGCAAACTTCATTGAACCATCTGCCAATTGCCATCATCCCTGATAGCACAGATATGATCCTGAAGAAGTTAGCTTTGCTTCTTCTCATACTCCACATATAGGAATCCACATCAAGCATGTATTCTACCACCTCTTTCCTCAATGGTGGTTCAGCCCTTCCAAGTCTGACTGCCACTATGCTCATAGCCTGGTATCTCAGATTGTCCATCTGGTTCACCGTAAATGGTTGTAGGTAATGCATTTTTGGCAGTAGTGGGTGGCCATACATATGCATCATATTCACCAGAGAGAGACAAGTGAAACGAACTGCCAACTGAAGCTCCCCCATCTTCTTTACACCAGATGGGTGCAGAACAAGAAGTGGGTAAGAATGTGTGTATATCCGATCTGTTTCCAGAGTTGACAATCGGATTCGTACTTTGCCAATTCTTGAATCTCTAGCAGGGCCTCTGCCATTTGGTTTGTCATTGCCACCTAAATGGCAATTATCAAAGACTCCTAGTGTAATGACTGTACAAGGGTCATAAACTTCCCAAGTATACTGTTCGTTCCATCTGGGGCCGAAGCTGTCAATGATGGTTCTGGTTCTTACCCACTTCTGCCCATATTTGGCAACACAGTAGGCATCAGTGGAGCCTCTGCCATCTTTCACTTTCATGGGCAGCAGCCCTTGTGCACTCAGGATTCCCACTTCTAGAATACCAACTGGCTGCTTCCAGAGTTGTCGTGCAGTTGGGCATTGATCACTTACATATACAGTCGACTCATCGAGTACATGATAAGCACCTTCAAGACATACTCGGAGGTGGACTCTTGTTGAAAATTTGAATTCCTTCTTCTTGTCACCTTCCAGGACGCCAAACCCAAATTTCTCAAGGTTGAACCAACGGGAATTGACTGGCCTATGATCGAGTCTTTTGTCAAAAATATGGAGTGGAAGGACTATCCTTCCAAGTACATCATCTTTTGCGTGGCCCAATCGATCCTCAACCGTGAGAACCAAGTTTTCTTCAAAGGGCTCAGCCACTACAAAAACCAAATCCTCATTCCATACTAGGTTCAGAGTGCGAGTGGGGAAAGGCTTTGTTTTGAGTACCTGGTTGCCAACTTGTGCTTTTACAAACACCTCTGGGATCCGGCTTTTCTCATTTGGCTGTACATCCTGTGCTTCAATCACATTAACCCTGAGGTACCAGAGCTTTGGAGAGACATAAACCTTCGATCGGACATTGAACACGCCCTCCCCATAAACAGAGGAAGCATCCGAGTGCCATGCTTCTGGGAAGGCTTCGTCAGCTTGCGTTCCCATCCAAACTGCAAGCATTACCTCACCTTTCACTTTGTCTCCTCGTCGGTCCTCTAACCTGTACCACTGAGGCGCCAAGGGACTGTCAGGCAGAACCCTGGTTGGCACCTCATTCAAATCAAATGCCACCTTCCCCAGCCAGTCATCTCTTGCAACCATCTCCTTGTCCATGACATAAACCTCAAGCATTGTTGACTGAACCCTTTCCTTGGAGAATGCAAACACCTGGTTCCACTCAGGGTTGGACTTCTTCTCCAAGTGCTTTGTTGTCCCTTTGTAGTTTCCAAGATTCACCTCTACGTATGGATCACAGCTTCCATTTATGGCATTGGTTGGGAGGTCTCTAGCCTTTACTATGCGAACATATAGATAGTGCATCTGTTCTACCAAATCATATGTGCTGGTGCATTTGTCTCCACCCATCCACCCCCTGCCACCAAGGGTTCCTACCAGTGGCCATTGCTTTCCAAGCCGGGGGCTAGTGTGCTTCAATTTGAAGTCCTCTCGATGGTTGTGATGGACTTGCTGTGGGTTGATTTGGTGCATGGTTAATGGAAAACTTTCGAGCCGTCTCTCCTCCACCAATTTTCCTGGTTGCTGGGAAACTTGATGTTTGTTTGTATGTTGAATTGTCTCAATTTTCACTTCTACAGGCTCCTTGATGACTTCTACTTCTTTGGGGGGAGTCTCTGCTTCTTTGGGTGGAGCAATTGTGCCACCATCAAGAGATGTATGAGCATCTCTAGCAGTGTTATTGTCAACAGCAGAGGTGTCAGCAACAGTCGTCGTGATCTTGGTCGTGGTAGTAGTAGAAGTAGAATCAGAAGCAGGAGGCAGTGGCGGTGGGGGTGGCGGTGATTTTGGTTCAGGTGCTATGTAAATTTTCAAGCCAATCTCACCCCTAACATATGAAAAAATCCACTTTCTCTGTAGAGGGAATCGTTGCAAAACTTCCTCTCCTTCTCGAACTACATTGGAGCCATGAATCTTTGTCTTCCCAAGAAAGTTGCACCCTGGAGGTGTCCACCTCTTGTTGTAGACCGACACCTCAATGTCGTGGTTGTGGAGGCTCTTGGGCTCATCTAGATTGAGGAAGAGCTTCTGGTTCCAAATGGGGTTGAGATTTTTGTGGACTATTTTGGTTCTGATCCGCTGGTTACCAAAGTCGACTTCTACAAATGGGCTTGCCGATCCTTCACCGTCTTTGGGCATAAGATCATGGGCGTCCACCACCTCAACCACAAGCTTCATCATCCTAGACACCTTTTTAGCTTCCCTGCCACGAGAAGCTGCAATGAAGTGGCCCCTCGCAAGTATCTGAAGTATCAATTCTGAAGCAAAGTTATTTGAATTACAGTTTTACTAGATGGTCAGCACTGTCTGTTTTATTCTGATGGGAAGCAGGCTTTTGGCAAGAAGAGAATTTCAAATTTGCGAGTAAGGAATTTGGATTCAATGCCAGCACCAAAGGCACCCAAAGAAGATATAAGCCATGTTGGATAAAAAAAACCGCAAATGCTCGCTTCGATTAAAATGTTATTGGTGTTGAAGTTGTTTACTTAGCATGCAAGCTTTTTTTGGAGACAGCAAATGGGTCAATTCTCACTGCCGCCTGACTGCCTTTATCCTTCATTTATGGGGGATTCATATAATCATTTAATACAAGCCTAATTTTATTTTATTTTTTGACGAAGTGTTGAGATCTCTTAAAGAATCAGACTAATTTTTGGACATGTGCAAACTTCTCTACCCACATACATTGAATAATTCTAAGGTGGAATGAGAATTGAACTCGTGACTCCTACTTCCTAAAATGGGTTTCATGCTATTACTCCATAATTTAAAAAGACTTCGAAATCTGTTTGCAGATTCTACTATCTATTCTGTGACCTTTCAGATGAATAAAATATATTTAAAAATAAATAGAATGCCACATGTTAATTGATTAAAAGAAAAAGTCATGGCATGGAATCTCTGCTCTCTTTTCTCTTCAGCCAAGCTGATTGACAGTTCAGTAGCACTTTTGATGGCAAAGTTATGACTTTTACACTATAGTCGTCATTATAGTTTTGTTTGGCTGAGGCTTTTATACTTTTGAGTGAGTGCTGTCAAACTGCCTGCCTTCTCACTGTAAACTACTCCGAATCTTAGAATTCCTTTTGTGTTTCTCCTCTTTTCCTCTTTCGGCAACACTGTTGTTTGGATAAAGCAAAAGAAGTGAAAAGTAAAGAAAACTTGGAAAAGTAAGAGGAAAATCAAAAGCTTTCGAATGAGACTGCTGATTTTTGTTGAATTTAATACAAACCCACTTCCCCTTTCTTTTGATTAGACGAAGAGCAGCCTAAACAAAGGCCAACAAGAACAATAATTTGCTCGTTGTGCCAAATGAGGATGTGAAAGGAGTTTTAGGATCAAAAAGGAGATTCATTACTGTCATTGTTATCATCAGATTCATTTATTCTATTTATATGGAGTTGATAATCATACTTGAATTCGATAAATATTTTGTTATAAACTTAATGCTTATTTGATGCTTTAATCTTAAAGTCAGAAGTTTCATAGCTGATGGAACATAAAAAATTAGTCCATTTATCCTATCTCCTCTCCCCATGACCTAAGATGGGCTCTAAAGGTATATATGACAAAACATTGATGAATCACAACATATAAAGCTCAATCTTAAAATCTTTGTAAATAACAATAAAAATGTAAAAATTCCTTAAAAGATTGGATTCCCCACAAGATTGGTGTTATTGAAGAATATATATATATATATTACTCCTGCATAGGTAGTGATGTATCTGGGTCAGGTACAAATGAGATTCATATTCCATAACCATTTAGTGTCATTGCATAATTTGGTGATCAGATGAGACCAAGCCTGTGCCAAGTCTAGGGTTCATGGATGAGTTGTTTTTTCTTTTTATACTAGAAAAGTAGAATGTAGAAACCAATACAAGATAACGGAATACTGAATTTGACAAATGATGATACGAAAAGAAGAGTTTAAATAACACATTCTAATATTTTTTACAATAAACGACACTAATATATCTTTTACCACTTAATTGATGACAAATAAACAGAAAGATTAATTTAATATCACTCATTTAAAAATATCCATCCTCAATTAATTATTGTATAGAAGAGCTGGATTTGTATTTAAGTGGCAATGCTGAAAGAATGAGAAGGCACAAGGGCATTACAATTTACAAATACATTTTTATTTATTTTTGAATGATGATCATGGCCAGTTCAATGATGCTGGTCTTCGCCCTTTCCATGTAAAGCAGGGGGCTGCCTTTACTCTTAATTAAGTTCTCCCATACGTGTAGATTTTTATTACTCTTAATCCATGAATGTGAATTTGGTGAGCACTTACTTTTTCTAAATCTTCCTCCCTCTTATCACACCTCATTTAGGATCCATATTGGGTTTACCTTCGCTAATGCATTAAGCCCTACAAGATTAATTTTTTTAATTTTGTATTTTAAAGATCCGTACACATGTCCAAAAGGGTTAGAGTAATTGTCAAGAATCTCTCGTGAAGCGAGATTCTTAAATTCGATTCTCACTTCACTCCAAAGGGATCAATTCCCATATGTTTGATGCCAAAATAATCCCATTCATAACACTATATATTACTTTGTGTTTACATTAGCTTATACATTACATTATTGTGTTTTTTTTGTTTTTTCTAATATAGGGAGTGTGAAAATCTATCATTCAACATATTTTTATAAATTTTTGAATTGTCAGTAGTTACATAGTTATGTTTTTGTAATTTTAAAAATAGCTAAATATTTAAATGGATAAATGGGTTTAAATGAGTTTTATTTGAGTAAATGAAATAAGCCTAGATAAATGAGTTTGAATAGACCCAAATTGATTATTTTAAAAAATTAGTTTAATGCTTAAATAAGTAAATAAATCTAAATGAATTTAATCCGATCAACCCATTGCCAAGTCACACAAAATAAATCTTATAAACTTTCTATTTAACCAAAGATTTTCGAAATTCCCAATCACCTGATCTTCACAATCCTTAATAAACTACAAAAATGTAGCTACTGAGTTATCAGAATGATTCATGGATAAATCTGGTCCTGATACCCCTTTTTTAAAAAAAAAAAAATGGGAGAACCTCGAGTACAGCTATACTAAACACTCGTCTTGGGGTGACATCCCATACTCCCATAGGATAGCCATTGGATTACGCTATGGGGACTCAAACTCGCACCATCCCACTTCTTGAAGCAAAATGTTACCAAATGAGCTACCCCGTGTGGAGTTCCGGTCCTGATTCCTTGAAACTAGATTCACTCACTTGGTGGGACTGAGCCCCACAGGAGAAAGGATTTTCACTTTCTTGTCATTTGGATTTTCACCCATTAGAGTACACTTTCCAAAGAAAGGAGGGCATCACTGTAATCAGTTTTCTCCTCAAACGGGTGAAAAGTGTTCTCTTTTCTAAGTTAAAAGCATTATGGAAATTATCTATTTAGAATTTTAGACTTTTTTTATGGGATTCATGCTTGTATTTTCTTCTTATATTTTTTTTATGTGAATTAAATCTCTATTTAATTTTATCCTATTTTAATTCATTTTAACTTTTGATCCTGCCTTAAGAAGCAGGACGAACCCCCAGAGACTAACCCGGTGTGCCTTAGAGTAAGGGTATCACCTGTGGGGGTTTTATGCTGGGTATTCCGTAGTTTTCCACACATAAATTCAAAAAAAAGAAACCTCATGATCCTGTTAAATTTCAATGCTTTTTAAAACATGTAATTCAAGCTGACTTAAAAAGATCTCTGATTTAAATATGAACTTTTCTAATCAATACAAATATTCAATTTAATGGTCCAAACTGATTCCTTGGAGTTTCTCTCTCGAGAAAACATTTTTTTATGAAAAATATCAATTTTTTGGCTAACCTAAATGAGATATACCACATAATACTCAATATCGTCATTTTGTCCCAATATCTTTTCATGTTTTAAAATATTGTTATAAAGCATAAATAATAAGATCACAATATTTCATTTTACTTTTATGATTGCTATATGACTGAATATTTGTAATTTATACATGTCTGAGCTTTTAAATATATTTTTTATTTAATTTTTTTAATTACTTTATTTTCATGATATTTCTGCCGTAATGTTGTGATAACAACTAATAGTTTGAAAATATCCGAATATTATTTCTTGCTGATAATTTTTATTTGACAATACTTGTGGTCATAATGCTAAGTTGCTAACTACATATAACAAATCCAAGCAAATATCATCAACTCGCGAATTTTAAATATTAGCCAAAATTCAAACTTCTGAACGATGTTTATTAGATTTTGAAGAAACAATTTGGAAATATAACTTCAAAAATGAATTCAAAACCATCTAAAATATTGATCAGGATTTTGGAAGTTTCAGTATTTTAGTCAAAAGTATTAAAATAAAATAAAAAAGGCTAGAGCCCAATATTTAGACCAAAACATGGAAAATGGACACAGGCATTAGTGTTTTTTTTTTTTTTTGGAATTAATGGGAAATTCAGACACAGTTTTTCTACTAAAACCCCCACAAATGAGCATACTACCCCTAAGGCACACCAAGGTTAGACCATAAGGGCTCGAACCTGTAACCTCCAGCTTCCTGAGGAGAGAAGTAACCAGTTAAATTACACCCATTATTTTTATAACAAAGAATATCGAGCTTCTACTTTTTGTTTACTTGTCACTTAAATGATGAAAACATACATTAATATCTTTTGTTATAAAAAATATCGATATCTTTGATAATTCAGCCTGGAATCTCAACCTCAAATCCACAATGCACCCCATCATCAAATTGGGTTTTGAAGAGTCGGTGCAATCTGGTTTTGCACCCAGTAATTCTATTAGGTGTTCTTAGGCCTCCAATAGGTTGATTGGAACCATTGTTAAAAAATAATATACAAAGAGATCTGCCTTAAGAACCCTTGTGAGGAAATATGGGTCATCCAACATTGCATAATAAACAATTGTTTATAAGGGTTGCTCTGTAGCTTTAGGCCTTCACCAGAACTGATGCATTTGTAGAGGGGTGTGACCTTTGTGTGCCTTCTGATGGGTGTCCCAGGGATTCCTCATCGACACAGGTCTTGGCAATCGGATCGGAAAAATAAGGGAGATTGTTTGTGGTGAGATTCTTCTCAAGGCATGTTCCGAGATTGATGGTGAGAGTGTTTGTAGTGAGATTTCTTCTTAAGGAATGTTCTGAGATTGATGGTGAGAGTGTTTGCTGTGAGATTTCTTAAACCAATTTTGAGGACGTAAAAATCAGAAATGCTGTTTGAACATAACTTTGAACATTTTAGGTAACATCACAATGCAAGTGACATATTTTAAGGCAGTAGATACAAAGGGGTGTTGGAAGATTCTTGAATCATTGAGAAACAACTAGTAAAATCATGCCAAGTGACTTGCAAGTCCAAGAGAATGAATTAATCAAGATCAAGAATTACAAATTAGTGCCTGATGGATTTTCTCCATCCTGCATATAACCTTACTAAGGGAACAGATCTGTAAACTGATTCCCCTTCTTTTTGGTATGGAAATGGGATCTAATTCATTTTACAGGTGCAAGTGTTATGGATAAGAAAATGGTAATGTCACCAGATACAACGTTGGTGTTATAGTGAAGATCTATTCCACGGCAACCGGTTAAGTGCATCAACAATCGCCCTACGGAACTCACTGTGGTGTAGGAGGATAGATGAAATGTGTCCACCCGTTACCCATCTCACTTCCGAGCCTGGCCATGCTCTTTGGAGCTCCAATGCCGATTGTTTTGGAATGTACCCATCATCCTGAAATTGGAAATTGGAAATTGGAAATTGTCACTTGCAAAGACGTATATATTACTGAAAGAAACAAAACTAACAATCAGCAAACTATAGATGGTACTTTTAAATGGCTGGCAACCTACTGGAAAGGGGGTTAAAGAGGACTTACAGTAGCTGCAACAAGGATAACGGCCTCAGGATTTTTTGGAACTGGAAAGCGAGTGACATCTGTTAGAGAAAGTACAGATTGCATGCGTTCTTTCACTTGTTCTAGTGTCATTGCAGCCTTCTGTGCTGCATCTTCTCTCAGTGCCTCCCAGGCAGTGCCATGCCTGAAAATTCCTTCACAGAATGCCACAGCTGCAGAGTGTGGAGAGAGGAAAGGCAATGTGGCAACAGGTGTAGGATGCAATGATCCAACCATTGCGGCATGCACCCCTCCTGAAACAAGTCGAAAGAATTTTAGCATTGAAGGAACGGAGAAGTATACGAAACTATAACAAATTAACCAACTGAATAGTCATATATGTAGTTTCCAAAAGGAGGAAAACAAGAAATGAAGTTTCACTATATTATCTTCTGGTAAGAAATGAAATGAACTATGCTCTGAAACCTCGCATGTCAAACAATCACATTGATAAACAAAAATAGACAATTAAAACCATCTGCACTGCCATACAATGAAAGCCCAATCAGTCTGAATCATAAGACAAGAACTTTTTCCGCATCTGTCTACATCCAATACAGATCATCAAATTTGGGTTCACAATTACAGTTTCTTAAGCTCAGAATATGCATGGTCAAATCTTGTATCATCACCATCAAAACCTTATCCCATCTGCTTGGGGTTAGCTTTGTCACTTATACTCTATGATCCAGTGATTCTGCAACTGTATCACTTCTAACTATGTTTAAACCACACCTTTTGGCTGGAGTTCAATTTTGCAATCTTGGACTATAATCAGAAACACATGATGCAATAAACCAATCAACCATTGCCATTCCAATGTAAGGGACAAAAATGAACTCCCAACAAATGTGACAGATTTCAATATACTGTTATAGATGTAAAGTGGAAGGAATAAGTTAAAGGAGTGTGTTCATTGTCGGTAGCAGTGAACTAAGGAACTGAGCTGTCTTCTCATGTCGTAAAAGTAAGCGAAGGGGCCTACCATATGTTGTCCATTATTTTAAATGTGTCTGGCCTTAGAAACATGGGTTTGAGGCATTATTCTTCATATATATTAACCTAAAATCCCAGACCAAGGCCACAGATGCAATACATGTGCTATGCTCCCGTTTGCTTGTTGCATCTAAAGGCTAAAGGTGCCATTGACCGTAAGAAAAAGATAAATGCCTGTTGCTACACGAATATATGTTTTAAGTATTATTCCTGTATATATATATATATATATATGTAAAACAGCATTCAATACAACATTTTATATTGGCAGATACTTGCTTGGCACATGTAAACAGGTTCAAGAAAGGTAATCAATGAACCAAATGGCCTTCATAAAGTACAGAAATCAAAGGTTAATGTAATGTACTTTCGACGAGTATGTTCAGACCTTTGAAAAATATAAAAATTGTATCTTCCTAGTTTCCAACGCTTTACATCTTCTCCAGATTTACAGTCTATTTGTTGCTGCATTGTGGAAATGTTAGTGCATATTTCAAGCTATGTTATTAAATACGTGGCAAACCACAAAAGAGCCTTAGCAGTTTAACTCGTATCTAGGTTGCATCTTTTCCCCCTCTTTTTTGTAGTTATTAGACCATAAACGAAAGCATGCCTGCTTTAACCAAAGAAACTCTTCTCTATATCATTGAGATATTTTATTGAAGTACATGGTGTTATTTTCCTCTTTTAACACTTCAATTTTTAGTAGCCTAACTTGCCCATGGCCTCGTTGGGAAAGTTGCTTAATAAATCAACAAGACTAAGATTTCCTTTTAATAAATATAGGATCATATAAATACATTATCTTATTCAGGTAGAAACAATAGACAAAATAAAATACTCCTCTAAAACCTTGATTAAAGTTTAATATGCATCGTTTGGAGTAAAACCTGCCATCAAGCATCTGTCATTAAACCACCATTCATCATTCAAAATAAAACAGAAGTCAATGAATACCCACACCCACAAGAAAAGCCATGTTAAAAGCCAGTGCATAACGATTAGAAGAGACAACAACAATGGAGTGTCGATAATTTCTTACCCATACTAAGTCCACAAACACCTGTTTTGCCAAACCCAGCCTCAGCTTCCAACCAGTATAACAGACTCCGAGCTTCCTCAATAGTAACTCTTCCCAATAATAGCAAGTCACTCACACACAGGAGCTTTGCACCACGCTGCAATCTAGGTCTCCTCTGTCCATAGAAAGGGCTGCAGGATATTCAGCTAGATTAGCATACATAATCTACAGCCCCCACTATGAGATAGTTTTGGTATCTTGCAAATAGAAAATTATCCTCCTAGTTTCACAGCAGCTTGAGCTGCTTGGCTTGGATGTATTACCTCTCTAGTACCATGGTTGCAATATTTTCCTTCAATAAAGGCCCACCCATGCGCAACCTTCTATCAAATGTGTGGTCCCCAGTGCCTACAAAATTCAAATAAGGATGCAATGAAGGAACTTTCGCTGAAAGAAAACATGCAATGAGCATAAAGGAAAAGCAACTATTACAAAAATCAAGGTCAGCAATCATGATTATCATGATTCTAAAAGGATAATAACTACAACAATATACTGCAGGGAAAATTTAAAAACAAGTGAAAGCATGCTATTCAATAGTAAGGACAAGTCATCAATTAAAAATAAACTGAGGACAAGTCATGTTTTCCTTTTTTTTCAAAGATAGTGACATGATTTGAACCTACAACATTTTGGTTGTAACAATGATTACTAACCAACTGTACTACAAGCTCTTGCAAAATCATATTTTCAGTACAATTGGTTGATACATTCAAGTAAAAAAAGGAAGCATGCAGATATGATTTCTTTCTAAAAGCCAACAGTTCATGTATTTCATAACTGCACCAAAAACTTTCATGTTTATCTTGGTGGCTAGAGCTGCTGCATCTAGGCCAAGAGCACAGAACATGTTGAGACACGGTACCTAAGAACCTCTGAGAACATAAAGGAGGTTGTTTGTTCAATCCTGCACCCCAGTGACGTCTAACAGCACTTAGAACATCACAGTGGGAGCTGAGGGTGCTGGACTACATGATCCAACAGCTTCCTAAGTGAATCTACAGAAGGATCCTTCTAGAGAACCAGAGCAAATGGCAAACCAAGTCCATCCTCTATTCCTCTTAATGCCATGACTAAATGCATCTCAATTTTCAAGAGCGATTGAACATTTAAGAGATCAAGTTCAAATTTGAATTAAAATAAGGAGCTTGTTTTGGCACTTTATGTGCTTAATATAAATGCACGACGCCGTAGAAAGCACTATTCCAATCAATGGAAGGGTTGCTCACTGGCACTAGAACTAGACCATCATGTTCTACTATGAGGCTAGCTATAACCATATTGTAGATATATATAATGGAGTTGTTAATTTGGTACACTTAAGAGTTCAGACACACTTGCATGGTGCATACATGCATCGACTATGACAAATGGGAATTCATAAGTCTTAAAGACTTGACCCTTTGTTGAAATGGTAAAGTAGTACCCAACCAATCTTAGACAATTCTGTCCAATGAAATATTGTTTGGCTTCAATAATTCAATCTTAGACAATTCTGTCCAATGAAATATTGTCTAAGATTGAAGGGACAAAGGCTTCGACGATGATGAAATGTCCCCAACCATCTTCCAAACATCTTGACATTATCCAATGCTTGCATTCTCATTTACCCTATTTTGCCAGTTCATATATTCATTCCACTAGAAAATTATTACAAAACCTCTAACTTGCATGTGAGAAGACCACTAGGAAGTGCTTCACAAGAATGGAATTTACACATGACTCGGAGTTGTTTGCTAGAGTTACTCCTCAAGAAAAAAGTAAAAGGTCCAACAACATGGATGGAGCTAAATAAAGAGTTGGGGGTGCCATGGACACCCAAACAAACTTTTGGCCCCCTCAAAGACTTTGTTTAGAGATACCTTTTGATAAAAATAAATATTACATCTTGGCCCCCTCAAAGAAGTTCAAACTTTTCCATCCATCCCTCCCCTCCCTCCTTTCCCTCCCCCCACCCACCTTCCCTAAAAGAAACATTTGGCTCTGCCCCTGTCCAACAATATCAATCAAAAAATGTCAATGTAGTTGTGGTAAATGTTGTGATACCATGTCATAGTCATGTAGTCACTTGCAGAAGCCACCAACACAACCAAGAAAATGGAAAAAAAAATGTAGACTACATGGACATCAAAACTTGTAGCAAAATTAGTAAACCCTCATAGTTGTAGCCTAGAGATTGTGGGTTTCAAGTCCTATGGGTGTTGGATGTGCAGTCAACCCATGGAAATAATTTGCCAAATCCAAATATGAAGGCCAATTCAAGATTGATGGGATAAATGGCTTAGATGATTATGATGATGACATGGACATATAAGAAGTATATATAGCATACTCTTCAAAAGTCAATGTTAGATGCTAGAAATAGATTAGGGATTGTAAGCCATCCAATATCAGACACTAGAAATATATTTCAACCTTCATTCTAATATTGATATATAGTGGAATTGAAGTCCTATTTGTCATTACTCTCCAACATTCAACTATAATATTTACTTCCCAAAGTGCAACCAATTCAATCCAACACCACCAGAAGATTTATACAATCCTCAACCCTCTTAAATTCATGGCCCACTCTATCTATAGTTGGACCCATCAAATTAAAATCTGATCACCAAAGCATGGGTTGCATATGGACAGACTCAGTACCTGAATCAAAGATCACATGATCCAAGCACAATGCCAAACCTTTCAAATACAGCACAACCAGGACCATGAAATAACAAGAATTTTTTTGAAAATAGAAGATGATTACCTACGAGTTAAGTGGGCAAGTAATCATCTCCGTGAATAACCATCAAGTTGCTGTCATCCGTTTGAACTTTAAAGGGTCAGAACTTCCCTATGGAGAAAATGCATAGCCTGGTCTATATGCATTGGGTCCCATATGATTTAAGAACTGATCTTCATGGGTCCCAAACACGCAATCTCAATACCCATATCAAGGATCACATGATCCAGGCATAATTCCTTTCCTACCAAATTCAGCTAGACCAAAATGAATTAACAAGCAGTTTGTGAATATCATCCATTTGAAGGATCACCACTGCTACGTGAGAAAATTTATGAACTGGTCAATATACTTTGGGCCCATCAGATTATGATCTGGTCACCGAGGCATGGGTTCGACATGTTCAAACTCAATACCCCAACTGAGAATTGCATGATGCGGGAACAATGCATTTCCTTTCAATTCCAGCAAGACAAAACACCACAAGCAAACCACCAATTAACAACAAAATCTTAAAATTTAGGCAAAGATGATTTTACCAGCAAGGTGAACAACGCAAGACATCCTCTCACGCGGGCCAGAGTTTGGTGTCAGGAAAGCGACCCTCGCATTGTAACTCTCAGGAGGCAATGCGCTGATCAGCCGACCATCACATGGTGTCCTGAAAACACCCTCTTGGAGACGAGAGTTCTTTGTCTCCCAGACCGTCCGCCAAATAGGCTGCACCAACTTCGGTGGCAAATTCTGGCTGGCTGCCTCGGGGAACAACTGCTTGATCATGCTCTCCAGCATGTCCAACTTGCTACCTCCCCATCCCCTTGAGAAGAATGGAGGGCTTATTTTCGTCCGGTGAACAAATGCACCGTAAAGATGGTCTAATATGTAATGAAACACGCCCAGATTCACCGCAACCATTGCCGAACAAAGACTCCACACGTCAAACACCCAAATAAGACACAGAACCAATTCCAGATCTACAGCCACAATCTCAATTAACCAAATTCACCTGAAAAGGGGTGTTGTTTTAGTTCAATGAACTGACTTACATGAACTTCCAAATTTCATGAAAGGACTGTAGAATCAAAAAAATTGAGAAAACACCATTGGGATCCAATGGAAAAGCAAATCTAATGAAAACACCAAGATTGGAATTTGTAGAAAATGAAAGCAAAGCGCCAAGTAGATTTTGATTCAATAAACTGCTCAAAAAAAAAAATAGATTCTGATTCAATAATAGTAAAAGGAACAGAGAAACATGCCCAAAACCATAAATGCCACACAGAAAAACCTCGAAAAGCCAAAGCCATATTGATTCGATCTAACGCATTAAAAAAAAAAAACAGGAAACATATAAAAAAACATATTATCAACAAGAAAAACCCAAGATCCAAAAACACTACAGTTCAACTAACCGAGCAGAAATTGTGTAAACAAAACTCGCTCATACCATCTTCGCAACGAAGAGAGGAAAAAAAGCCCACAAGTCGCCAATGACGGAGTATGAGAGAAATCCAATCAAGACCCAATTGAGATGGAAGAAATTGGAGGTAGAAATAATGAAGAAGAAGAATAGCCAAAAATAAACAACAGAGCTAGAAGTGTGAGGGAATATCGAGGGAAAGATATTGAAACGGGGAAGAAAGAAAAAGACGCGTGATCCAACCGATCAAACCAACACAATATTCCAAAATCAATGGGCGAGTTGATGAAGAAGGAAAGGAAACCGCTTTCTACGGGCCCCCACAGGAAAGCCACGTCAGCTGGGTCCGAGAGCCACAGAGCGTGGATAAAGGAAAAGGATGGGATGCCAACATCAGATTACAGAGGTACAAGTTTGGAACACTTCCATTCTTAACTTTTCGCTGCCTACCTTCGATTTTGATATGTGGGGTCCATCCTGGATAACATATTTTAAAAAATTACTATATTAAAAATGATAATTAATGTCTTACCAGGCACTGTCTTTCTATTTAGAAATATCATATTGAAGAGACACATGGCATCCAGTGGGCATTACTTCATCAAAATTTTCGATTTTAAACTTTTTTTTCTATCTCACTAATCTATGAAAACGATCACATAAAGAAATTAAATTCATATTTTTAGAATAGTGATTCTCTCACAAGTATTTTGTTTAATTTGATACAGATTTTACTGGATTGTTTAAATTGTCCTTTAAATCGACTCGTCGGATCACTGACCCTTCCACCGCAATATAAATCGGCTCATTGAAATTTATCTAAATAGGATTGTTTTTCATAAAGAACAGTAAATTGGATCATTGAAATCTGCTAATTGACCGGATCACTGAATTTTTTTAAATGCTTTTGTACGTCAGTAAAAGAGTAAAAAGGATAATACTCTAAATCTCATGTCTCGTTACACAAAATACTCGTGGGAATATCGCTACCCTTAAATAAATGCTAGGTGTGTTTGGCAATCGGTAGATTTCAATATTCAAGGTTCTGAATTTAAAAGTTAGGTGGAGATCTATTTCTACTAAAATTTTGTTATTTGATTGTTATAAAAATGGAGATATTGGGTGAAGATCAATTCTCATTAAAACTTTGTTGTTTGATTGTTATTAGAGAATGAGAGAGCGGTCATTGTCAGAGTAAAAAAAAAAAAGTTTGAGGTGGCTTTTAACTATTTGGTGAAGATCCATTCTTCTTAAAGTTTTGTTGTTTGATTGTTATTAAAGGGAATAGATATTGGTTGTTTTTACTTTTTGGAGCGAAAAAGGGTTTAAGAAAGCTTATGGCACCTATATAGCTCAGTATGTCCTGTTTTTTTATATATTTGTTTTTAATTTATTATTTATTAAACATATAAAAATAAATTATTAGGTATGGCACAAGAGATCTACTTTATTTGAGTTTTTTTTTAAAAAAAATTACGCGTGAAAACCATGAAAGACCTAATAAGAATAGATAACCGATCTCTCGTTCTCTAAATGGATGGGCTAAATGAATATTACCTACAACTAAACTTAAGATTAGTAAAGTCATGGAGACTCGAAGCATGTCACCTTCTACTTTTTAAGACAGAAAAGTAACGGTTGAACTACACCTTTTGACAAGAAGAGATATCATATGAGTATAACATATCCAAAAGAGAAGATAGATTTGATAAAGTTGTATGAATTGCTAGATTATTCAGATGGAATCCTATTAAAAGTCAAACCATAAATTTAATTTTTTGTGGTCTAAATTTTAGCCATTGGATACATTATTCAAATCTTTAATTCCTAATCCACTAATGGATGGGCTAAATGAATATTACCTACAAATAAACTTAAATCCTTAGGTAATCTAGTATTTTAAGTATTTTGAATTAATCATCACATGGAGCATTTATAGTGGCCATGTGATGCATTTTTTGGTGTCATTAACTATTATCAACTTTTAGATTTTAATCATTGAATATGAATAAAGTTTTTATCTAGGTTTGAGCTTTTAAGATTATATTAGAGGTCTTAAGTTTGATTTTTCTGAAACTTATCGCGATGCACGTGCTTGTAGATTACTTTATAATTTTGTAGAGGTAAATTTCACTCTAATATAAGATGGAGTTACTCCATTATAATATATAAAAAATTATCCAGTGCTCTCCATTAACATTTGTGCTCTTTCACAGCACACTCCATTTGAGTACTCCCACAG
This sequence comes from Chimonanthus salicifolius, assembly GCA_013350335.1. Classification (NCBI taxonomy): domain Eukaryota; kingdom Viridiplantae; phylum Streptophyta; class Magnoliopsida; order Laurales; family Calycanthaceae; genus Chimonanthus; species Chimonanthus salicifolius. Next base: position 9,191,633 of record CM023537.1, on the reverse strand, counting down.
CACTTCGACAATTAGTCTTGAGGTGGACTCGTCGTATTGATTGTGCAACCTTGTGATAGGTTGCATGTTGTTGGCTTATGTGGGGGCATGTGAAAAAAAAAAAAAAGACTTTGTATAGAATTCATAAATGTATATTTTTTATTTTTTATAATCAGGATGTATAAATTTGGTAGAGGATTTAAATAATATTTAGAGTATATATAAATTTTCTTGTCCACATATACTACATACTTTATGAGGAGTAATCTATTAAAGTAAAGTATATATCAAATTAAGGACTCCCATTTCTTGAGAGAGATTGGATCGTAACCATCACTTAAACACTTTTGAATTAGAAATTAAAGTCAAATTAAGAAAGATTAATATAAATTAGATTCATAAAAAATTTGACTCGTCATAATTAGATCCAATGGACACGTGCATGTGATGCGTACGTAAGCAAGCCATTAGGTGGCTTGGTTTAGTGGGGGCTAATTATGTGAGTATATTTAAATCAGTTGTATGCCCGATTACCAAATAATTGTAAAATTGGACATTTAATTTATGTTCGATATAGCACAACATGTATAAGAACTATTTAGAAATTTTGAATCAATAAACGAAATAAATCAACTTGATTGATTTCTCGAGCCATTTGCTTGACTAAAAAACCATGGTTAAAAAAAGGGAGCACATATAGATACCTGGAAATTCTGTCTCAATACACCCGATTTCAAAATTTTGAGTGAAATAACTGTTTTGCCCTTCCACTTCCTTTTCCACTGAAGCCACTGTTTCTTCGGACGAACGAACGAACGATCGACCGAATAAGGAAAAAAAACCGTTGATCGAAACCCATGGTTTTCTTTAGCCATAGATAGGTGGACCAGGGCCGATCATGGTGGTGTTGATCCTAGGGTCAGAAGTGCAAGATCCACTTGGTGCCGCCAGATCTTCTTTTCGGCCTTAGATCAGGTGATGGAGAAGGTTTCTGCCTACGGGTTCCACCATATACATTTCGTTTTTTTATGGTCTATCCATCTGTACCATCAGATCTATGATCGGAGTATGGTGGGACCCTCCTTTGGCCAGTTTCTTTTGCTACTGTTTTGGACGTCCGAAATCCAATTTTGTGGGTTTTTTTCTTAGATCCGAATCGATCATTCACTTCTCAACTTAGGATCGACACCACCATGATCGCCTCTGGCCCACCTATTTACGGCTAAGGAAGTAAGGATGATCTTGGATTTCGGTCAACGGTGGGCCCCACAGTTTTTCTTTTCCTTTCCAATCGGTTTGATGGTATATCCTTCGAAAGAATGTGAAAATCGTTCGGTTGATTTCTTCTGTGATTCGGTGCTTTGAAGTGGAAGGACAAGATGGACATTATCCAAAATTTTGCAATCGGGTGTATTGTGACAGAATTTTCGAGTGTCTATATGGGTTCCCTTAAAAAAAAATGTGTATTGTCCAAAACATAATTAGATAAAAAAAAGATAATAAATTAATAATAGTTGCAAATTCCAATTCCACCGCGGTTTCATTAAGAGGGAACTGGGAAATTGGAAGTGAAAATTGAAAAACGAGCAAACAGCGGTAAAATTTTGCCGCTCGAGGATTGCGATCCGTGTGCGCTCGCTGTGGTGAATCTGACCCGTTGGTTCTTTTTCAAATCTGACGGTGTAGAGAGACCCGCGCGAAACTTTCGTCTCTCGTTTCGCAGCCTCTGTGTAACTATAAATATCCTTCGTTAGCCGTTTCCCTCTCACACTACACATCTCCTATTATCTCACTAGCAAACCAGTCATTTGAAAAACCTCTTCGCTTTCATTTTTGGGAATCGGAGTCTTAAATCAGAGGCTGAGATGGCGCGAACGAAGCAGACGGCAAGGAAATCGACGGGAGGGAAGGCGCCACGGAAGCAGCTGGCCACGAAAGCTGCAAGGAAGTCGGCGCCGGCAACAGGAGGTGTGAAGAAGCCGCACAGGTTCAGGCCAGGAACGGTGGCGCTGAGGGAGATAAGGAAGTACCAGAAGAGCACCGAGCTGCTGATAAGGAAGCTTCCATTCCAGAGGCTGGTGAGGGAGATTGCTCAGGACTTCAAGACCGACCTCAGGTTCCAGAGCAGCGCCGTTTCTGCCCTCCAGGAGGCTGCTGAGGCGTACCTCGTCGGCCTCTTTGAAGACACTAACCTCTGCGCCATCCACGCCAAGCGCGTCACCATCATGCCCAAGGACATCCAGCTTGCCCGCCGGATCCGTGGTGAAAGAGCTTAAATATCTATGTCCCTTGTTTCTTCTTCCATTTTCACTAGATGGTGGATTTGGTTGGTTTCTTCTACTTTAGGCTTTAGATCTGGGAGCATGTATGTAAATGTGGTTTGTTTTTTTAAGCTTTTTATTGTTGCTTCCGTTTTGGGAGGACTTGGTATGGATGGATATTAATGGATTCAGATTTAGTAATGCCAAGTGGCTTTTCACTCTAATTGTTGTCAATCTTTTCGAATGGTTGTTTCGCCGGATTTGATTTTGAATGTTGCTTGATGTTTTATCCTTCAAACGGTAATAGTTACGGATTTTGTAGAATTCAATTTCAATTTTCCAAATAGCCAATTGAATTTCATGACGGTTCTTCTGAAGTTAGATACCTGGATCAGTAAATTTTTTTCTTCTAAAAAATGACAGGATTCTGGACCAGATTAATTAGTGCATTTGCAGAAATTTGTTCCATTCATTTTTTGAAAACCAAAGATGGCTACTTTTTTCTGTTTTCCAGTGCTTTCATTTGCATTGTGATTGCAATGTATCATATGGGCCAGAGGTCTGCTCCAGAGATGTTTTCCAAGGTTTTGGAATTTTTGTGTCGATTAAGTATAATATCTTTTTTTTTTAAATAAAATAAAAATAATATAGGTATTTTGCCCTGTGTTATTAATCTCAGTCATATACAAAACCATCTACAAGAGTCTTGTGTATTATGTAAGTGAGTTGAATCTATGACTTTTTAATTTAATTTTAGAAGTTTAAGTCAATTGTGTTGAGTAACTTATGACATTTGGGTATGTAATTGAGTATTGATTTGGTAAAAATAAATAAATAGTGATTGATGTGAAAATTTTTAATATAAAAAGTCATTAAATTTAAATGAAGTAGAATAAAAAATTTAAGTAGAGCTTATTTAAATGTCTGATTGTATTTATTTTAATTAAAATGAAAAATTGAATTAGAATTTATTTGTTTTTAATAATTTTCGTATTAACTCCTATATATTTTATTTCGAGAATGTTGTATATTTTTGTTTATGCCTCTTAGCAGTTCAAGTCTCTCTGTCTCTAATCCATGAAAGGAATTTTCTTTATAGGCACTGGTACTTATTACATGGGAATTGCAAGAAGTCGCTTTCTTTGTTTTTTATTTTTCATTTTTCAATTTTCAATTGTGTTTTATTTTCCAATTTACAAACCCAATTACAATATTTTCTGTTCAAGAGGACTTGGACTGTTAATGGGGTGTGTCCATTAGGGTCAAGCCAGACCCATTTCCATTTTCCTAAGGATTAAAATCATGGTCCAACCTCTACAAAGCTAGATTTAGTAATCCATCATTTAAATTTAAATATTAAAATGCATCTAAAAAAGATGGCTATATTTGGATAATAGATAAAATTTTTAGGGGTTTTCTTATATAGGGATTTTTAAAGTAGAAAATGTATAATAAGAAAAAAAAATACTCTAAGAGAAGTAAAATGAATATTTCTTGCATTGAAGGAGTTTTCATACTTGTGCTGAGAAGTAAAAATTTGAGATTTTCATTCATTTTTCTTTGTTACTAACTAAACAGAGTCGTGTTTCTCATCCAAATGTAGCCAGTATGTTTTCATCAATTGTCAATATTAAAATAATATTATTATATAAAACTTTAATTATTATAGAGTATATTTATTCTATGTCAGAGATGAGATTAATTTTTTAAATGTATAAAATTACTTGCAGATTTGTGTGTATTAGAGTAAGTTAAAGAAGAAGTAAAACTCAAAATATTTAATATAATTTTAGAAATCTAAGCTAAGCCCTAAAAATACTTTGGATGAGATTCAAGGGATGTTGAGAGGTTTAAAAAAAATACACACTACTATATAGTAACTGTTAAATATAAATATTTAAGTTTTGAAATATATTTAGAACATTATTTACTTTTATTCATGATATATTTTTTATTTTAATAAATTATGAGGATAATTTATGACAATAACAATGTTTGGGCAGAATATAATAAAGTGACAAATAGTAAAGTGTCAATTGGACGGCAAATGTTCTTCAGCACCTGTAATTGGCGGGTACTCAAGAGCCAACCTGAAATGAAAATATTCTCCCGCGTCTCTTTTTCCTCTAAAATTAAAATCCATTAGACCGCTGGTATTGAATTTGATCATTCGAACCGTGTTGTTTTTATTTTTATTTTTTAAATCTGTGTCTGGAACCCAGTTGAGATTTGAGAAGCGATCGGGATGGATCTTCCGGTGGTGGATCTGTATCCATACTTGGAGAAAGGGAGAGAGAAAGAGGAGGATCCATTGGTGGCGAAGCTGTGTGAGGAGGTGAGCAGAAGCCTGAGGGAGACGGGGGCTCTGCTGGTGAAGGATCCTAGATGCTCTGCTGCAGACAACGACCGCTTCCTCGACATGATGGAAACTTATTTCCAACAATCTCATGATTTCAAGCGCCTCCAAGAGCGCCCAAATCTCCATTACCAGGTCTTGCTTTCGCCCCCCTTTTTTTCCCACTTGGGTTTTCTGTGCAATTTGCATTTCTATGGTTTTCTTCAATCTCCGGGCACAAGTGCTGTTAGGGATCGGTTGATGATAGCATGGACTGGAAACTACATTCCTGGAAAGTCACCATTTTTAACTAGATGAATGTTTAAAAAAAGGGAATATCCAGAGATAGCCGATAATTAGTGTAATGACTGTTATGGATCTGGGTTTTGTAGAAATTTGTATGGACAAAATCCTTTCACCAATGAACCGCCACCTTCTAGAATCCCCAAACACAAATTATTGCCCTTTAACCACAGTTGAGGAATCGCCATTTGGAGCTCCATGGTTGTAGCCCCATTTCTACTCTTTTTACTCAAAACCTCTATTTCTTGAAGATTCAATGGCATGAAAAATGTGCGTCGCTAAGACTTCCCCATTTCCCCTTTTTATCTTTTGAGTTCAACAAAAAGCTTGACCAAAATGCTCCAATTAAGTGCCTAAAATGTCTAAAATAGCCATCTAATGAGATACACATGCATAAGGATCATTTTCTTTAATAAAACCCAAGTTTTATCATGATCAAAGGCCTAAAACTATGATTATGATTTCCATGAGGATCTTCATTTTTTTCTTTTGTATTACTTTATTATTAGGTGAAATGTAAATTTACTGCTGGTATTATCAGTACTGTTGGTAATAAGAATTGACTATGTTAGGGTGGAATTCACTCTTCTTTGACCATGTCCATTCTCTGAGCATAAATGATGTAAGTTTATTTGATGGTTTGACCTCGAGGGTTTTTGTTTCACTCTATTTGGAGTTTTGGATGCATGGAAAGTAATGAATTTTCTTGGAAATTAAATTTTGAAAAGGTTGACTTGGATGCATGATAAAAAAAATACTATATAGTATTCTTAATTTACGACTTGGTTGTACTTAATAATGGTAATAAGAAGGACTTTGTTATCCATCAATGTTTATTGTTGATGGAAGTGTTGAAGTAATTGAAAATTTCTTTGTTTGGTTTTTTAAAAGATGAAGCTACTTACACCTTGTTCATGTGTTTCAAACATATTAAAAAAATTGAGAATAAATGAGTTGTCTCTCTCTCTCTCTCTCTCCATTTGAAAATGAATCCAAGAAAAGTAACAAAAGAGGAAAACCAGCTTCTTTGCGCAATTTTCAATTTAATTTTATGGAAAACTAGGTATCTTTGCAAAGATAGGAAATTGAAATAAGAGACTTTTTTTTTTACGAATAACCCTAAGACCCCCACTTCTCACTGAGTATGAAGGCATTGAGTAAACTCCGGATGCACGTAGCCTCCCGTAAGCCACGGGCATCGAGTTACTATGGGACTCGAACTTGGGACGTTTGGTTCCTGAGCCAAAGCGCCTACCAGTTAAATCAACTTGTTTTTTAATGGAAACTTTGATGAGAAAGGTAAAATTTCCTTGAAAAAGATCAAAAGAGGAAACAAATTTAACTTTAGGTCCACGTGAATGCATTCTTATGAATTGTAAAAATAAGTAAAATATCCAATGGTGTGATTGCTTATTAGATAGCGTCTCTATTCTTTGTCAAAAGTTACTGGTGTTTATTTCATAGTTATTAATTTCATTTTGTTTTGGTGAAAATTGGTTGAAATTTTCCATTTGGCACTAGTTTAGAACGAAAACTCACATGCAATTCTCCAATCTATGTTTTAGGCTGTTTCAGTCTTGTTTTAGCTTGTTTGTCAAAATGAACTAAATATGTCTGTTTCAGTTTACTTCGTCCATTTTAGCCAAAAAAAGTGTTTTGCATTTTGGCTAGACAAATATAAATAATTTTTATTTTTCTTCTTAATTTATTCACTTCTTAGTTCATTAGTCAAATAGTAATTTTTTTTAAATCTATGATTTTAATATAGTTTACTCTTGTATTATTTTTATTCTTAATTGTTGATTTTCGATTCTTAGTTATTCTAGTACTTTTTGATTTTTCTTATATAATTTTTATTTTTTACATTGTCATAACATCTTTTTCAAAATGAAATGGTGAAGCGCCAAGACATTCCGTTTCAAACACTAACTAAAATGACATTCGAAATATAATTGACAACTATAGTTTGTTGTCATTCTATTTATAGATATTTTTTGGTATTTATAAACTAAATATGTGCCTAATGTGAACTAGGAAACTTAAGGTGAAATTGGCAAATAACAATCTTTCATTAAAGTGACATCTATTGTTAGTGAAGAATTTGTAGTGTGTGGGTCATTGCAGGTTGGAGTGACACCTGAAGGGGTTGAGGTTCCACGCAGTCTGGTGGATGAGGAATTGCAACATAAAATAAGAATGATGCCTAAGGAAATTCAACCAGCAACTCCTGTGGGGCCAGACCCTAAGTGGAGGTACATGTGGAGAGTGGGCCCACGGCCATCAAATACTCGCTTTCAGGTCCCATCTCATTATATTTCCATAAAATGTTTTATGATTGTATCTTTTGTTTGTAAGTACTTGCAATGTGAGCTTTAAATTCTTTTCATTTTTGGTTGTAGGAGTTGAATTCTGCACCTGTCATACCGGCAGGTTTTCCTGAATGGAAAGAAACTATGGATTTGTGGGGCAACAAAATGATTTCTGCAATTGAGGTTTCTTCATTTTTCTCTAGTCTGTAGATATTTATTCATTATATTTTTTCTTGATAAATTGTGGTTAGGTTGTTTATGGTCGTCTTGGTTTGCAAGTTGTTGAGGCTTAGTATTATTTTGAAGTATAAACTTTAAATGCTTTTGTAGGTTGTTGCTGAAATGGCAGCAATTGGCTTTGGATTGCCAAAGGATGCATTCACCTATCTTATGAAACAGGTAAATGGTGAAATCCATTTTAATTTATCTTTTAACATGATGTCTTGTGTTGAAAAGTAATTGAAGTTTTGAAGGGAATACTCTGTCAATGGCAATGTTATTGATTGTTTATTTGTAAATATGGTGCATGTTTGGGTGTTCTTGAGAAAAGGAAGAGGAGGTAGAGGAAAAGAAGGGAGGGAGGGGGAGTGGTATTTGCCAAGACCTGCCAATGGGTTGGGTTGGTAATCTCTACTCTACCTGATTATCCTCCCCCGCTCCCATAATCCATATCCGTTTAAAAGTAAACAGGTCAACCCTATCTAAGCCAATTTACCCATTTATTAAAAGGACAACCTAACGATATCTGGTCCAACTCATTTACTCATTTATTAAATAAGTGAATAAATAAATAAATATTTGAAATAGTACCCATTTAGACATATACTTCCATTAAAAAAGATATCCTTTTCAAGTTTCAATGCATTTTTTTTTTTATAGAAGTATACATAAATGTCATAAAGATATCAAATGAATCAATTTGTCTCCAAAAAAATGAACAGGTTGACTTGAACATGATTAACCATTTATACGTGTTTTATTCAATGGGTTAGTAGATGGGTTGGGGTGGTGGGTGGGGTGGGGTTGGGGGGTGGGGGGGGGGGGGGGGTGGGGGGGTGGTCAAACTTTGCCAAGGAAACACCCGATTGAGTTCTTATTTTGGTTACGGTTACACCTAATAATATATTCTAGAAACTATAGTTATGGCATTGAAGTGTGGAACTGAAAACTTCACACAGCTTTGCTTTCTTGTTGAGGCACTCAGTGGGTCCATCCAATTTCCATGGCAATAAGGTTCACTAAAGTCTTCTTCTGTTACCGCTAAAAAAAAAGTTCACTAAAGTCCACAACCACACTTCTCTTTTTTTTTATCCATTAGTTCTTCTTTTGTGTTATTTTTTCCAGGTTGTCTTTTTGTTTGATTGGTTTTTTTTTTTCTTTTAATTAACGTGTGGGAAACTCAGACACAGTCCTACTAACCCCCACGGATGAACCCACTACTCCTAAGGCACACCAATGTTAGGCCATGGGGGTTCGAACATGCAACCTTCTGCTTCTTGAGACGGGAGGCAACCAGTTCAGCTACACCCATGTGCAAATACTTCATTAAATGCATTGAAAGGATACTATCTTTTGGGGTTCATAAACTTAAAATTTTCTTTCTTCTTTTGCAGTCAAGGATTTCCACATGCATGCCTACACACACACACACACATAGAGAAGGATGAGGTAGAGGCTTAGATGAGTTAATTGTCCCCATTTGTAGATGAGATCATATCCCATGCATCGGTCTCACCCAGTGTCAAAATTTTTTACAGCATCGACTTCGATTGGCATTGATATTTCAATGAAATTGTTGGTACAACTGGTAAATGGCTCATTATTGTAGTTTAGGGTTTGTGGGTTCAAGTTCAAGGGGCTTCAGATAGGCAGTTGGCCTATGGAAATAATTGGTCAAATAAAAATATATAAGCCAACTCCAGATTGATGGGACAAATGGCTTAGATAGGTAGACGATGATGATGATGATTGGCAGTGATTCGTGTTGGTGATCCAATTATACCAGCACTCCACCATTGAGCTTGTTTTGTTGCTTAACAGTTAACACCCATTGTTCCATGAGCAATTTTTGAGTGTGATCTTGCACTGATGAATTGGTTATGGAGTGAGGTTCTAGCCCATGACTATCTAACTTCTGGAAAATCACCAAGGTTCAGCCAAAATCAGCTATCCTCTACAATAGTGATTTCATATCTTTAAATCTATTTTGTGTTTCCCACAAGTTCTAACTCAATTCCGTCAATTCTTAACTTCTTCCCTCTCTCATGATTTTTTTTTTTCATTTTGTCTCCTTGCCAAAATCACTGTCATCAATATAAAAGCCACCATGTTGTGAACATGAAGAAGTCACAAGAGTCTTTGTCACCCCCTTCATTTCTCTACAAATATAAAAAAACTGACCAATTTCTCCTTCTCATTTAAATCAATTTCTTGCAAAACCACCCTAGATTCAACCCAAAACCATCTTATTTAAATCAATTTCTTACACCAGTTGCTTTGAAGCTGAGTGGAATGAATTTGGTTCCGCATATGACATAGAAGATGGACATAGTGGGTAAGGGAGGATGGGGAGTGTTGTGTTGGAGTGGTGGGGAGTTCCTTTTGCAGGGAGGGGAGTGGCATGGAAGTTGGTTTTAACCACGGCCTTTTGGTCAGCTTGGAAGGAACGGAATAATAGAATTTTTGAAGGAAAAGTGGGAGCTAGGGGAGGTTTTTGAAAGGGCTAGGTGGGGCTTAGTGGGTTGGCTGTCACTATGTAAGGAATTTGTTAGATGTTCCTTGGAGGATTTTTTATCTATCATGGGAAGGCTGTATGAGGGGGGGAAAGTAGGAAAATGAGGGTGAAATTGGTTTGGACCAAGCCTAAGGTTGCCTTTCACAAGTTTAATGTGGATGGTGCGGCCAATGGTAAGCTTGGTCCGGCTGGTATAGCGGGTGTAGTTCATGATGATAAGGGAAGAATATTAATGGTTTTCTTTGAGGTCACATGGATTATGGAGTCAAATGAGATGGAACTACTAGCAGTTAGAAGAGTGGTTTACATGTGGGTGAGGCATGGGAATGGAAACTTTATTTTGAAGGTGACTGCTAATTCTTTCTCCTAGACTAGTGGGAGGAAGAGTTCCCCTTGGGAGTTGGTTGACATTATTAAGGATCTCAGAAAGGTGAGTAGGGACAGAGGCATCCTTTTCAGACATGTTGGGTGATTAGTGAATACCATGGCAGAATTCCTAGCCAAATTTGGAGTCCAAAAGCTCGCAGTGGAGTTTTTGTAACATGCAATTATTGGGTCAGGGTGTACGGGGATCAGGGTTTTTTTTTTTTGATGTTTTGGGGTTTGTTCTATGCTTTTTCCCTTTTTGCATGGATGTATGGTCTTGTATAGCCCTCTTATACAAGTCCTAGCTTTACACTATAAAATTATGCTTAGTATGAAAAGAATTGGAACCAAATTGGCCTTTGATGTTGCCAGCTACATGATGCACTTTTTCTTCTTTCAAATGATAACTTTGGGACATATGTTCCTTCCTGAAGCACAGGGACCACATCTGCTAGCTCCAACAGGAAGTGATCTTGAAAGCTATGGGAATTTGGGCATGGTTTTTGCTGGATATCATTATGACCTTAACTTCCTAACCATCCATGGTAGGAGCAGATTTCCCGGTCTTAACATTTGGTTGAGAAATGGACAAAAAGTAGAAGTGAAGGTTCCTGTTGGCTGTCTCCTCGTCCAAACAGGAAAAGAGGTAAATTTCACAAATACACTAGGCTGCACTTTTTACAAGAGAGAGAGATTGAGCAAAGTGGTGGGCATAACCTTTGTGATTGAATAAAAGAGTTCAAAAGATATTTTTTTGGCCTGTTGGTCGCTTTTTTTAAATTAAGTACCTGCAATATGTGTACTATGCATTGAGCTCGTGATACTGGCAATTTGCAGCTAGAATGGTTAACCTGGAGGGGAGTGTCTAGCAGGCATGCATGAAGTTGTTGTGACAGATAGGACGGTTGATGCTATTGAATTAGCAAGGCAGCAAAATCACAGCCTGTGGAGAGTTTCTTCAACAGTGAGTATAATTATCACTTGGGTCAATAAATTTCACACATTTTAAGTCCTTCACTTGGGTTCCCTTGTATTTCTTGCTCCAATTCTGTCCGTTTTATTTATTTTGTGGGTGATCAGCTATTTTCGCATATTGCTTCTGATGCTGTGTTAAAGCCTTTGGGCCACTTCACCGAATCACCGGTTGCAGGGCAGTACCCTCCCATTTGTGCAGGGGAGTATGTAGAGCAAGAGCTCGCAGTAATCAATTTGAAAGAGAAGTAACCCCGATGAATCTAGATCCTGAAATGTGGAAGATGTAGCTAGTGCAGAGAGCAGAGAATGTAGTTCTCTAAGACTGCATGAGCCAGTAAGTCTAACACCTCATCTGAAGGATCCAGTGGCAGCTAGGTCTGGGAAAAGGTGTACAACAGAATAAGAATTTGTATGGTTTTCTGTCGTGTTTGTATTTGTTTTGTACTGTTTTCAGTCATATTGTATCTCGCCCAATTCTTGAGGCCTGAACTGTTTTTTGGGAAGTTTCCTTTGTTCCTTGAATGAATAAAATTGCTCATCATTAAAAGGAAAAAAAAATGAGTTCAGATGGCTTCATGTCGGAGGACCAATTTTAACATCTAGTCATGTGATTGTGTTTTTACCAGACTCCTGTAATGCCCCTCTTGTTTGCAGTTCATGGAAGTGGCTGTGAAATACCTCAATCGAGAAGTCGAGATATGGCTTATTGATATTCTCCCAATCCAAACAGGCCCAATGTTGTCATGTGGAGCTCCATTGTGAACCTACTTGGCCCAAAAGTCATAATGTTTCCCATATTAAAAGCCTAGTCTGTTTACAAATATAGAAGTCCGAGCCCACTTGTTTGGAGAGGTACTAAGCTTGAGCTTACTCGCTTGAGACCTTTAAAATTCAATTATTTAAATTCGAAGTAGACATGATGAGCTACAATTAGATCAAATTTGAGTCTAAAATTTAATTTTTAGCTACTTATCTTGTAGCCAGTCTTTAGACATCTTTAAAAGTTATCAAAACAAGGATACATGGTGGCTTTGACCACAGGATCAAGTGATTAAAAATTATGTTTTGAGCTCTAATTTGGTTCAATTGTATGTTGAGAACTTAGCTCAAATTTAGCGAAATGGTCTCAAGAATTTAGCTGAGCTTGGCCTGATGGACTGTACATGTATCCATACCTGCTTGTTTATAATGAGTTTAGGCGGGTATCGGGTCAGATTTGGGCTGAGGAAGAAATGTATTCCCATGGCAAATGCATGTGGGTGGCAAACACATTTCTTTTTTTTTTTGTCCTGATAATGAATCATTGAACCATAAGATCTGCTTATCCTTTCTTCTGGTTTGTCTCATCTCAACTCTCTGTATACTTCACTCATTGGTCAATAACATATGACATATCTTAGTTAATTCTCAATTTTTTTTTGAAAAAAAGGAATGAGTATACCAACATTATTTTTGGGAAACTCATGCAGATGATTGGGCTATTCTGAATTCTGATGAAGGGCCCAGATAACCATTAAGAACTTTGTATTTTTGATAAATGATTTGAACTTTGAACTCCTCTAAGAAGTCATGAGATTCAAACTAAAAGACGGTTATCAAGTAAGAAGCAACACATTCCTTGCATATTCTCTGCGAACAAATCAGATTCACAGCAGCTCTTGCATACAAACTGCATGGTTTGGAGAATGGGATTAGGAAAGAAGTGCATGGCATATGAGCTTTCTCTTATATATACATTTCCCATGGGAATGAGAATGAGAATATACCAAAATCGACGACACCCGAGAGAAGAGAGAGGTTTGAGAATTCAGCCATGAAGGTGGGAATGTGGTTGGTGTTGCTGGTGTCGATGACCAGTGTGGTGGAGCATGGGATGGGCCAAGGGTGTCCGAGGACTTTCTTCGCGTCACTTGTTCAGCTGATGCCTTGCAGGCCCGCGGTGGCGCCATTCAGCCCCATCCCACCGAGCAACGACTGCTGCTCTGCCGTCAAGGATTTAGGCCAATCCTGTCTCTGTGTGCTTTTAAATGGTCCACCCATAACTGGAGTCGACCGCAACATGGCTCTGCAGCTACCTGAAAAATGCACTGCCAATTTCCAACCCTGTAATCTCTCCTTTCACTCATGTTTAAAAGCTTTCAAGGCCCATTTTTACTCAATTTGATTCTAACCACTGTCTTTGCGATGCCTTGTGCAGGTCAAGTTTGAATGCAGTAATGGGGTATCAGTGTTCGACCAAATAAAGTGCTCTTGGACATTGGTAGTAGCTTTAGTTGAAGTTTTGATGTAAAATGTTTACAATTTACAGACGTAGCGCAAATAAACCTATAAAGAACTCCAGTTCAGTATTACTAATTTCTGTGATCAAGCATTTGTGGTTGAACTCTGAAGTGGACATGGATGCCTGTATGAATCCCTCCTATACATTTCAATAAAAGTTTTTTTCTGTTGAATGCACTCAAGTTGTGCTCTTCTTAATTCAAGGAAAAAAAAAAACTATGCCATTCAGGGGAAAAATAAAATAAATACCCAATGGAAGATCTTTCATTCTTCTAATTACAAATCAGGTGGATTTTGTTTGGAACCTTACCAATTCGTTAAAAAGTTTAAGTGTTGATGGAATACGTGAAATCAAGGTCTTTTAGTCTAAGTCTATCAACCGAATTTCAATACTCACTCTCACCGATAGCTCTCACATAACAAACCATCACGCTATAGTACTAGTAGCCCTTTCTACATATCAGTTGCTTTTATCAGAATCTGAACACGAGATTTATAGTTATCTGTGACCCATTCTATTTGTGACTTTAAATATTTTTTATCTTTTCCAAACATTTGTTAAGATATAGAGTCAACTAGATGACTTATTTTGGAATTCAATCGGTAAAATGGCACTTTAATGTGATAGTTTTGAGTGTAAAAAAAATAATTCAAGCCTATTAAATATCATGGTGATATGCTCATTAGAATGGTATTTCCTTTAATATATTATCTACCAAAAATCACTTTTATCAAATTGATCAAACCATATTTTAAAGTTATAAAACCATTTCAAAAAAATATATTTTAAAGGTATAAAGTTTAAAAATTAAAAAGTATTTTAAAATGATAAAATTTTAAGAGCAGTTACCATTGCTGGATTTTCCAAGATATCACAAAAAAGAATGGGGTGAGAGAGGCTCGAACTCTCGACCTCAGGATCACTCAGAAGCTATGAGACCTACGCGCTAGCCAACTGCGCCACCACCCCTGTATGTACTCTGCTGAATTTAAAATATAAAATAAACTCAAACTAAATCAGTTACAGTAACTTTTTCGCTGGGTAAAATCATTTTACCTTATAAAATCTGATAAAAAAAATTAATTTGCTCTCTTCAAAATTCGAAAGTTGAAAGCTAATGTGAGTGAGTTTGCATCAAGTGAATATGTGACACCACGTTTGCCTCTGCTCTGCAGCCTGCCTGGCTTATGGCTTCACATCAGCCCTCCCTTTTATATGAATTTAAATTTATTTTTCTTTTTCTGTTACATTTATAAATTTTTACATATTCTTAATTGAATTCTACTAACTGGAGCTCTACCATATAATAGAAAAAAAGGTTTGAATTCATAAAAAGTGAAATCACTTAGATGTACATGCATAAACATCATTTACATTTTAGCCAATCCAACTCATCAAAAAAATAATTAAAGGGTTTATTTAAAATAAAAAAACAATTAAAAGGTTACAGTGTGAAATATCACCAATGGGATCTGAACCGATCAATCATTTTGTGGCATGGCTCTGAAAATCATTCCATGCTCAATGTGCTATATTTATAGTTTTGTACCATTGGATCAAAGATTAAAAGTACTAATATTTATTTAATAGCTTTATTATTAAAAGGGTAAAGACTTGCAATGAGTTGATAGAGATTAAGTTTAGATAGTTTGATTGTTGGCATAGTCCTCTTTCTCAAGTCTACTCTGCTTCCATCAAATGGTTGAGCTCACCCACTATGGGAATTTTCAAAGAGATCTGTCTACTCTAATGTAATCAAAATCAGACTGGACCATGGTCGAATCAAAGATTCGACCGCGACCGGGCATCTTCCCAGCTCGATTTGCTGAAAAAGCCGTCTAGACTCAAAAACCGCAATTTATTTAATGATAGTGGATTAGAGGGTATGATATTCTTCACCCATTTATTTAATGATATGTTGATCCAATCATCCAACCCCATTTATAAATGGGTGGAGTTTGGGTTGACCTCTTGAGTCATTGAGGTAAATGGAAATTAAGTCGCGGTTGATTTGTTTATTTCAATTGGAGATATTTTTATTAATCTAAAGACCTTTCAATTTCGTTGGAGGAGTTTTTAGATACTTTTACATTTTTATCTATTAAAATATGAAAAAAAACTTTTTTATTTTGTAGTTAAAATAAATTTAAATATGTAAATATGTTAGATATGAATATGAGCAGATGGGTTTACTAGAGTATGAGGTCAAATTCAACTTGAACTTATCCAAATTGACACATGATAAGGTGTTTGATCACATAAACTAATCTTAGCTCTAATCAGTCTTCATTGGTCACAAAATTTATGAAGTTGCGTTGTTTTATAGTGGTGGATTAACAAAGAAATTATTTGTTAATCGGTTCACAATAAATTAAGTATGAAGGGTCAATCTTAATATTTAAATTAATTTATTAACTATATTTAAAAAATAAAATTTAATATCCTTTTTCTCATTATAATTGTAGGTTGACACCAATTTTGGTGAACCTTTTCACATTTGTTGGACTAACGAGGAAATGCGTCAACGGCTCTCTCTAGTCTTACGCTCTTACACCCTACAGAGAGAGCCGTTGGAAGTTCGAAGCAGTAAAAGCCCGCCCACCCGCCCAGTCATTAAATTCGAATTTTCACAAAAAAAGAGAAATGAATTTCTAAAAATATTTCCCACTGAAACAAAAAGGGAAAATCTCACAAACCCATTTGCCAGGAATCCCAACAAGGTAACGAAACCCCATTTCTCTTCCTCTCCTGATCGCTTTCTTTCCTTGTTCTTGATCCATTTCCTTCTCTCTGTTCCTTTTTCTTCCTCTTAAATGGGTCTGCGCTTCCGGACTAATCCAAGCAAACCAAGTTTTCTGACACATGAAAATTGAAAACACATATTTGCAGGTTAAGATAATGCCAGAAGCAGGGGACAGCCTGCCGGCAGGGGGGACTGGAGACATGGCGCTAGGAGGGGGGTCTGGAGACATGGCGCTGGGTTTTGGGATCCGTCGAGGATTTTATGCCGCACCGCCAAGGAATGGCCGCTTGCGAAGCCTATCTCGATATCCAACGGACAAGGAGAATACCCCACTGGAAAGTTCAAGTTCTAGGCGCCGGCGAACTCGTCCGAGGAGGAGTCCGCTGCCGTCTTGGTATCCACGAACGCCGCTCCGCGACATCACTGCTGTTGTCAATGTAAATCTCTATCAACCTTTTTGTTTTCGTCTCATTCTCTCTCTAATGACAATTACATTTTGGTTCAATGCGGAGAGCTTTAATTTAATTTTGATTTAATTTTAATGAGTTATAATAGATATTTCACTGCCAGTAACGTTGGGGAAAACAGTGGAAACAATAATCATAATAATGAAAATCATCTGAAACTAAATTAAGCACATGCACCATGGGAACATGCCAAATTTACTTGGAGTAAAAACTACACGGCAAATCCAAGTCAATCCACTATATCAAATCAAAGAGTGCAATCTTCTCATGTGAGTCACCCAAGTCCTAACTCTCAACAATTACCTACATGGGTGTAGCTCAATTGGTTGCCTCCCACCTCAGGAAGTGAGACGTTGCAGGTTCGAGCCACCATAGTCTAACCTTGGTGTGCTCTAGGGATAGTGGGCTTACTCGTGGGGGTTTTACGCTGGATATCCTGCGGTTTCCACACGTAAATTAAAAAAAAAAAAATAGAGAATTTTTTATATATTATTTTGAATATAGACAAAAATAGGCTCTTGCTTCACATTCTAAGATGAGTGGCGCCCTAGTTGTTTGCTCCGCACCCAAGTTGTTTGCTCCAAGACGCTTAGCATATTTTATGCACCTTCTTGTTTGCTAGAGATGCAATTTGGATCAAACCTAATTCGTGCCTGCATGAGAAATCCAAAGAAATTCAGCTTTGTATTCATGTGGGCTTGGTCTGAGCTCATTTTCAATTAAAATGTCAAGCCTAAATTCAAATTTGAGTCAGATTTGGCCTAGTTCCGTAAAGCTTGAGTTTAGTTTAAAAACTCGAATTTGAGTAAAAATTTATTAAAAATATTTTTTAGTTAATATTGTGTATACTGCATAATTTATGTTTGTATGAAATAATTGAAACAATTTTATTTTCGATGAAAAATTCCCAAGTCTGAAGAAGTGATGTATGCATTTTGGGTTTGAAATTGGACTTGGGCCTTGCAAATAAAACTTGACTTGAATTCGGGTTTTAACAATAGGTAAACTTGGGTTCAATCTTGGGCTTGGCTCTTATATTACAAGTTAGCCTAGGGATCGGTTGGCTTAAAACCCAACTCAGCCTGCCCAAGTTGTAGCCCTGTATAGATAAGATAGTGACATCGATTGGTTGGAATTCTTCATGCTTATTCAATTTGCTTCCCATTGGCCATTATCTATTCTTCTCTGGCTGGTTAGAGACTTTGAAGACAGACCAAGATTTTGAAGCAACATCCAACTGTCCTTAATCTTTTAGCCAGTAAACAATTCATGCTTCATTGTCTTATTCCATTTTCAACCAATTTTGATTTTCTTTAATTGTTTAGGCGATGGAAAGGAGAAGGAATCGTCTAAGAGCTGCTGCTGAATGTCGAAGGAGAACCCAAGAAAGTGGAAATTCTTCTCCCTTCCCATTACCCACTAGCCCATTGGCATTGGAGCTGAATGTTTCAGAACAGACTCTGCCTCCCATTCAAGATCAGAAGATGCCTGCACCCGATTTCTCCCCCGACCCATACCCACCCAATGAGATCTCTCCTACTGAAACTATGCCTGCCCTTGATGAGAAGACAGTTGCTACTAGCAAGATCTTCTCCGATTCGATTGATGAAATTGAGAGGATTGTGATGGACAATCTCCAGAAAATGACAAAGAAAACCACGGGCAAGTCAGATAGGAGCAATCTGATCTCAATGCGTTGATTGAAACAATTCGTTTCAGCTCATCCTCTAATGAGATTTTACTAACTGAAGTTACTCCCGAAGATTCATTCCTCCACGAAGCAAGATCCTTTTGTTGGCAACATGTTTTCTTCTTTGTAGTTTCCTTGGTCATTTGATCTTGGGATAAGATTAAGTTTGTCAATAACCCTGTACATATATGCCATTCCTTGTGTTACTTGTGAAGGACCTCCCTTTTGTAAGCTTGTCTGCCCTAATTCAATAAAAAAACAGTTATTTTTATCTCTACATTCAGTAGGAAGTAATGGTCAGATCTCAACTTCATGCATTTTATTCTCACTTTTACAAAAGTATTTCTCATCCTAATAATTTTTTGAGCAGGTAATGGTAGAACATGTTAGATTGTAGAGTGACTGATAATACAGTTTATAACAAAGTCGATTGGAGAAGAAATCATAAAGTTGACCCCAGATAAGTGGGTTATTGCCTACTGCTACTGATGAGTCGGCAAGTGTCTCCAACCATTTGTTGCAATAATTTCACTGCAATACTAGATTTGTATCATGGATTGTGTATGATGATGATGATGACCGTGCAAATTTGAGCTTCCTTTGATTTCAGTGAGAGTGGATCTTCTTTATAGGGGATTGACCAATTAAAAATTTAAGATTCTTATATTTATAATCACAGGTTCAAGTAATGAAGCTGATTACATATTAAAATCATCCATCAGTGTAATGAAGTAGATTACGGATTAGAACCGTTGGTCAGTGTTTGCATTCTTAAATCTTGGAACCTAGAAATGTTGATTGACCTTGGCTGTCTTTTCCAAGTTCAGTTCTGGTACTTCCTTTTTCAAGGAATCCTTCATGATTATGCACAACCCATAGCAACTGTAGGTGTTCTATGTTTAATCCATCACTCTGTTAAACCAAAACTTTTACAAGTTTTGATGTAACAAAATTTACTGTTGCTTTGAATATTTTGGCACAATAAGGGGTATTTTTAAAAAAAAATAGATTTCTTTTTTTCTTTTTTGCCTTTTGACTTGTCACAAAGCAGGATAGGTGATGCCCGAAAAATCAAATCGCATGTAATGTTAGGAATCCATTTTCCATGATCATTTTTGAAACAACTATGTTAGCTACTTGTCAGCTGGTTCAAGTTTATCACAAGTACTCTATGATTGACCAGATTTGGTTCACTAATGCCAAATGATCAGTCAGTGAGTTAGCCCTACCTCTTATATGGCATGCCTTTTTTAATGGAATATGAGAATGATGTAAAGTCAAGACAAGAATTGCACGACCCTATTGTCTCATTTCATTATACATGGAGCCTGTGGTTCAGTGATCTGCTGGGGCTTACTCTTAATGTAGTATGCCAAGAAGTCCCAAATTGGAATCTCTCCTTCCCTTGCTTGTTTCTTTTGTGGACTGTTGCTGTGTTTTTCAAAGATGAAAGTGAATGACAATGGAAGTAAGAAATTTAGTTTGAGAGATTCCCAAAGCATCCCTAATTCTCAACAGGGTTCATCTAATCAAAGGTCGTATCATGGATCAAAAGAACGAAAATAGGTGGAAAAGCAAATGAGATGACAAAATAGATAGGGCAACTCTAAAATCCTCAGGGGTAAGAGTCTAGCTTGAGATTGGAGGTGAAACTAATCTTACGGGCATGTATAAACCTCTCAATCCGCACACACTGGTTAGGTATACCGGGTGTGTGTTGGAGTAAAAACGCAAACACAGACAAATCAATCACACATGATCAAACACACAGATATGTGGTTCGGCAAGAATGCCAACGTCCACGGAACGATATCAAATCCACTATGAAGAGAAATACACTAGATTACAAGGATAAGCCACCATCTCTCTTTCTCTATGATTTTCTTCCCTATCTCTCACTCTCAACCTCAGCTGCTCACACATGCTTACCCTAAAACAAAGAAAGAGATGAATTTATACTAGAGCTTAAGTTACAGGCTTGGGCCTGAGCCCAACAGACAATCCAGGCCCAATAATGGGGCTGGACCTCACAACAATCTCCCCCTCCAGTCCCATGAGGAGGAGAACACTCTGATGTCAGGCACATATCTCACATCCTTCAAAACAATCTGACAGCCAGTGTTTGTCTTCATTACAATGTTCCCAACTCCAATGATAAAGAAACGAGTAGAGTTATCCACCCGTATTGATCCAAAATTTCTAGATGCATATGTGGAGAAGAAACTCCTGTGTGGCATAAAATAATAAGTGGCACCTGTGTCAATGACCCACTTAGATGAGAAAAGGGTAATTGAATGGCTCTCCCCCTCCATAGTGGTCACAACAACAAGAGTACACTGCTCCTGAGATGCTGCAGCTGCGGTGTCTGAAGAGTCTGGCTTTCATCTCTAAAATTGCCTAGTCTGCTTCTTTTCTTTTTTCCATACTCTGCATTGATTCTTAAGATGCCCTACTCTGCCACAATGAAAGCACTTTCTAGTCTCTCTGCCTCTGCTCTGAGATCTGTTACCTTGACCAGTCCTGCTTTTGCTTCTATGGTCTTGGCGACCATGATTTTTACTTCGACCCCTGTTCTGTGACACATATGCTCCTGAAGAAGAAGATGCAATATATTTTTCTTTCCGTCGTACCTCTTCATTCATCAATGCCTCCTTCACTGATTCTAAGGATATCTTGCAAGCGGGTGCAGAGTTACTCAAGGTAATCACCAAAGTCTCAAATGAATCCGGTAGTGTCCCCATGAGAAGAAGAGCCAATATCTCATCTTCAAATGTAATCTTCGCACCAGCCAACTGATTCACCATACCCTGAAAGTTGCTAAGGTGTTCTGACATTGATTGATTCTCATTGTATATTAATCTCATCAGTCTCTTAATGGCAGGGACCTTGTTTACTGGTGCCTTGATCTCATACATTGTAGATAATTTCGTCCACAATACATCTGCCTTCTTTTCTTCTATGACATGGTGAAGTATGGAATCATCGATATACGTCCTAATCAAACTCACAGCTTTCAAGTGCTTGTATTCCCATTCTTTATGTTTATCTTTCATGTCATCAGGCTTAGATGCATCTCCCAAGATTGGGTAATAAAGGTCATTCTTAATCAAGAGGTCTTGCATCCGGGTTTTCCACATAAGATAATTTTTCGGTACCAATTTCATGACTGTAGCATTGTTTGTACTGGATGTCATTCTTGCACTGCCCTCTCTCTTGGCTGTGCGCAAACACAGAAGCAATTAATCAAAGCAAATTAATTGGTCCTAGAAACCTACTTCTGGCATCCAACAAACAGCTCCACTCCTCACCACTTGGGTGGTTTAGTCAATCAATCAAACCAGACATAATTTGTAGAATAAATGACAATCACGAAAAGAAAGAAAAAAGGAAAAGGATAATGCCTGAAACTGGAGCAGCTCTGGCTGCTGGGTTCGCTGCCTTCGTGATCTCCGCCGTCAATCTACTGGCCGCAACTGCTCCTCTGCAGTAGTGGGTTCTGCACCTGTTTCTCAGTCGCTACTGCCTGGGACTGTCTGTCCCTTTGAGCGACTGGATCTGCACACGGTGATGGAGAACAGCTCTCTGTTCTATGGAAACCCACGGATGCACTGTCTTGCTCCGCCGCTGCTACCTGCTACCTGGCTGGGAGAGTGCCTTTCTGGCTAATGTCCCCTAGCAGAGAAAAAATCTGCCTGCTACCATGCGCCGCCTGGAAAAACCCCAGCTATTGAGAGATAGGTCTGGCCGACAGATCTGGCGCCTGGTCCCTTTGTTCTGGGTTGCTGCCGATTACCACCACACCTTGCTGGTTCTGTTTTCCTCTGTCAGAACACCCAGAGAGATCTGGTGTTTGGAAACCTTGGGAAAATGCTGGAGACCACAGAACTCGCTGATCTCTTCCTGCTCCACACGCTGCCTGCGATTTGCCTTGGAACTGCGCTTCCATTGAAGTTTTCAAGCCAAGTCAGCCGCACCCTTCAGCCGTGCGTCACCCATTTTCAACCTCATCACGCGATCTGGTTGCTGCCTGAAAACGGCTACTCCTGCTGCTCTCTGCGCACTGCCGGAGCTCCTCCAATCTTCTCTCAGATCTGGATGGGGAAAACCCTTCCGCCGCCACTGCTCGCAGCTCGGCCTGCCTTGTTGCGCTGAAATCTAGTTGGGTTTCAGGTTCTCTGCTCGTCTGCGTGTGATTCAGGTCGAAGATGAGTTCCTCTTCTGGCCGCTGCGAAACCACTTGCTGTTCTCGGTTTGGAACAGCGCCTCTGCGCACGGAACAGCGTGCTTGTGAATTTGCACAAATTTGTCCCGAATCGAAAATTCCGGAGCAAGATCTGAGCAGGTTCCAAATATCGCCCTCAAAATTATTACTTTTTTAAATCTCGGTCGTTTTTTATTAAAAAAAATCATTAAAAAAAATAAAAAGGTTATTTTAAAAAAAATAAAAAAATATAAATATTGGCGGAGTCCACAAACGATATTCTTTTTTTTCTCTGATCAATACTGTATGTATCGGTCGAGATTTATACCCTGAATCTAATAAATAAATACAAGAGTAAATCATATCTCTCTTTCTCTGATGATACAGACTTATTCTAAAATAAAGAAAGAGATAATTTATACTAGGGTTTAAGTTACAGACTTGGGCCCGAGCCTAACAGACAATTCAAGTTCAATAGTGGGACTTGATCTTACAACGGAGTAGTCCGTTGAATTTAAGCATAAATCGAATTCAAGACTTCGCTTCGTGAATTGGGCTCCTTAATTATCAGGCCAATCCCTTAGTTTAAGTCGAATGTTACTAGTACGGTGGCAACCTCTGAATCAAGAAGAAGGAATTAAGGAGTCCAAGTATCTCCATGTGAAAGTCAGCAAAATTGTTTAACTATGGCTATTCAGAATCACAATGTTTTCCCACATGCTTTCATTAACATATTAAAAGAGAGAAGAATAAGAAACTCTTTTAACAATCCAATGGAGACGAATATGAAGGTAATACAACCCAAAAGAGAGAACTTCCCAGCAACAACAAAAATGCCAAAAAAATAGAAGAGTAGTTAATGGAACAGGGCAAGATGATGACGACTATGGAGACGAGCAGCAGCTGATCTTCGCCCCATCGGAATTTGGATCTTGTCCGGGAACTGTGATCTTTGTTCCTTTTAGAAGTGCAGATTTTCCTCCTGCGTCCTGCTCTTCATTTGCAACCAATGCCTTCTTACTAACGATTCGGTAGATCTCTGTGAGAACTGTAAGGAAAGCAGTTTCGACGTTGGTGGCTTCTAGAGCAGAAGTTTCCATGAAGAAGAGGTTCTCTCTCTCCGCAAACTCTTTTGCATCCTCAGTGGGAACTGCTCTTAGGGTGCTCAAGTCTGATTTGTTGCCAATGAGCATGACGACGATGTTTTTATCGGCATGGCCACGAAGCTCCTCCAGCCATCTTTCCACATGGTGAAAGGTTTGATGTTTGGTCATGTCATATACCAGCATAGCTCCAACGGCTCCTCTGTAATAAGCACTCGTCACTGCACGATACCTGCACCCACAATCCACAAATTCGATCTTCAAAATGAGAACTGAAGATACTGGATTCATCAATGTCAAAGGTTACACTACGATTTATTAATGTAAATTCCAACCCTTTTAAATTAGTATTTCCTAATTACGCTTATACGACTTGAGATTACAAATATGAAATTAGTATTTAATGATGATTTGACGTATAAATGCATCCAATTCATTTGTAAACAGAGCAGCGAAAAATAGATTATTGATTTAATTCGAAATCGACATGTGCATGCAAATGCAACCACTCTGTTTATTATAATTCCAAAACAGAGCATGAAAAAGATGGAATATTGATTTAATAAAAAGCAAACCCAAATCGAATTTAACATTATAAAATATGCAATCGACTCCAACTTATTTGGTATGATTCTCAAACAGAGTACTCCGGAAAGAAGATCAAATCTTGGTAAAGAACATCCCGAATTCGATGGTTATCTGCATCCAATCCTATCTATTTCTTATAATTCTGAAACACGACTTTAGAGAAACTGAAATGAAGAAAGGAATGAGAAAGAGAGAGAGAGAGAGAGAGAGGCAGAGAGAGAGAGAGAGAGAGGTAGAGAGAGAGAGTAGAGAGAGAGAGAGAGAGACCTTTCCTGGCCAGCAGTATCCCAAATCTGGGCCTTGACGGTCTTTTGTTGGATGAGAAGAGTTCGAGTCTGGAACTCGACACCAATGGTGGCCTTGGAATCGAGGCTGAACTCGTTCCGAGCGAAGCGAGCCAACAACTGCGATTTTCCCACCGCCGAGTCTCCTATCAATACCACCTTGAACACATAGTCTACCTTCTGCTGTTTCATTTCCCCTCCGTGCATTTTTCCCACTTCCCACCTCCCCTTTCAATCGGATGGCTGAGAATAACAGAGACCCAAATGAGAATCGACGGTGGTCAGATCAGAAAGGGCATTTTCTGTAGCTCCTTCGACTGAAATGTTTCTGAGATTTGAATTTGACTTGTTCTCTTTGGCTTTTCTTCTTCTTCTTCCTCTTGTTATTATAATTTATTCCTTGTTCTGTTCTTTGTTGGTGTTGGGATGAGAATTTGATCTTGTTTTGGTTTTGGGAGGATGAAGAGAGAGAGAGAGAGAGAGGTGCGTTTGAAAAGGGTGACTCCGGGGAGGGGAGGGGAGGAGGACAAGAGGAGGACAAGAGGCGGAAGCGGGAGATAGCCACAGCAGCACAAGATGAGCTGATCGCGCGACCCTGCAACCGTTTTTCTTTCCTAAGAAATAATGAGGGCCCTTTGAGTTTTCGGACTCTTAATTTAGTTTTAAATTAATTAGCACTGTTAATCTAAAACATTAAGTGATAGTTGTTAATCGTTTATTATACAAATTTTTTTAATAGAATTTATTATCTGATTTAGAATTCTTAATCCATCACACAGATTATCATCATAACCCATCACACAAATAATCATCATAGCCACTAATTTTATTACACCATTTAAATTTCGAAATTAATAAATTATTATTTCATATTGAATCCACTCATTATATAAAATTCCAAACAAATAAAATTTAGAATAAATGTAACTTATAGCTTTAACTTCTATTACCTAAAATAATAAAATTAATTCTTTAAAATAGGGTAATAAGTTTCTTGAGAGGAAATGGACGATGATGCATGGATAGAATAAAGGTTAGGCAGAGTGAATAGTATTTAATAATGTACAAAGTTTAGTAGGACTTTCTTTTTGAGCAAAGATAATTTTTTAAGTTATTGACAGGGCTACATGTATGCCTGGCTCAAATGGTTAATTACTTTTAATGGGCTTGTTCCAAAAGCCCGCTCTGTGTAGATGCATTTGGATTTTGTAAAAGGAAAATACAAAAATGGGCAACAAAATAAGATACCAATGAATTCAACTTCTGAATGATTGAGAGTCACATCAGTTGGATTGCTTTTGATCATTCTAAGCATTTGTTTTTTTAAGACGGAGGGAACCTAGAGCACAACGTACTAAACTTCTCCTTCAGGTGATATCCCACACCTCCACAGGCTAGCCACTAGATTATGCCGTGGGAATTCGAACTCGTATCATCTCGTTTCCTGAGACAAAATATTACCAATTGAACTATCCCATATGGAGTGATCATTTGAGGATCTGACCAATGCAATTTTCATTAATGAGTAATGACCATATAAGATGAAAATTAAATATGGAAGTGATGGTTAATATCAATTAAATATGTCTGAAATCTTTGTCCATGTATTATATTATTTTTTGAGGCATTTTTTCATAATTTTGGCATACTTAAAATATGATGATTTTTTTGGGCTTTATGCTCTAAATTACATCATCACCTACCAAGTAAATACATATAGAATTTGGGGTTATGAGTTTTCAAAAAAATTCTTTCTTTGAATTTTTTGAAGAAAAACATTGGAGGCCAATTTGAGTGTTGGCCCATATTAGCTAATAAAGCCCCATACATTTGGCATTAAAACATTAGTTGAAACTCATTTTAGCGGGATCTAATATTGAAGTGGATCTCAGGCTTATATTGATTTGACGTAAATATGACTAAATAGTTAGAGGGTTATGTAAAGTTTCACCTGCATTTATCAACTTATTTCTTAATTTAATGACTTATATTCATTAATATTTAAAGGTCAAGATTACGTCGATAGAAAATAGATTGAATCATGGGACAATTTTATTGAGAATCTATCATTCTAGAGTAGGGAAACAAATATCGGCAATATTCGATATATATCGCCGATATCATCCGATATCAGTGATTTTAATTAAAAAAAAATAAGAGAGAAATTTTTTAACCGATATATCAACCGAAACCTGAATTTCTACCCCTTCTCTAGAGTATCATCCTAAGAGATAGAACTCTTCCTTGAGAAAACTTCCTAAACGTATACCTGATCAAACTTGACATGGGCATTTCTTATTGATTATTGCTAGCTGATAAAATCACCAAAATGGGTTTGTCTGATTTTGGATTTATTCTAGTATTCTCTGTTTTGTTCATTTTGTTGTACTTATGCCTCTTTACCATTATCAAAAATTTCAAAAATTTAAGGATGATTAGGCTATTGCTTTAGTCAAATTCATTAACCAAGATAATATCTATCATATGTTAGTTGATACTCACTGTTCAAGAGGTTTGGGAATCTCTTCAGCGGAAATAGACATTAAGATCTATGCTATCAGTAGATATTTTAATTTTGAAGATAGTCGAAGAAAAACAAGTGATTGTTCAAGTGCATGAATTGCAAGTCATTGTGTATTAAATTATGTCAGAGAAAATCAAAATTAATGAACAATTTTAAGCTTTAGCTATCATATAAAAACCACCATAATCTTGGAAAAGACATTAAAGATCCTTTCTTTAAAAGAAAAAATATTTTTTTGAGCAACTTATCCATATGGAGGATGAGTGAAATTAGTTAAAAATTGAAAGTAAATATTTTTTCTTTAATTTATAAAATGCCTTTTACAATTTTTTTATTTTAGATACTAATATGAAAGATTTTACAATTCTTTTTTTCATGAATTTTCTTTATTTTTAGATAATAATATGATAAAGTTGAACTAAATCCTTTTAACTCATTAAATCCCATCTTAAAATCTTTTTTCCTATTTTTTAGCTATTTTTCAATGAATATTACCTTTTTTTTTTTCTTTGCCAATGTGAAAGCGAACGGTCAAATTTCATTTGATGGATATCTTAAATTGTCTCTTTATCTATAAATAGAGTAGAAATATGTTGACCAGTCCACAATCTAATATTTGTTTCTTTATTTTTTCCTCCATATTTTCAATGACTTTCCACTTCTCCAATCTGTAACTTATAAATCACAGATATTGGAGTTGCATGTGCAAACCTTCATATCCACACAGCGAGTAAAAATACGTGGACTGGCTCTTATGTATTAAGAATTACTTGAACCTAAGACCTCCCACATCTCCAATAAGTTCTTGACCATCAAACCAACCCTCATGAGTTCTACTTAAATTACCTTTAAACGGCCTAAAATAGATTTCTTGCATTTTGTAATCCATTAAAGCTACTTTTAAAACCTTTCAAATATATATAATCATTTCTAACTTTATTTTTTAATTTTATCACTCATCCAACACTATAGTGATGCATTGGAGATTTAATAACTATTTTATAAAACTTTATATAACATCGACAAAATCCATTTGTACATAAATAAGTGTAAACGAACATGTTAAAACCAGTCCATGGCAGAGTGGATTTTGCAACTTCATTGACATTTGAACCCATGAACATTAAAACCTTTGGATTGCGGGTAAAGTGCCATCAGCTGCGCCTTCAATGACTAGATGACACCTGAATCGAATGGATGCATTAACCACGGCATGCCAAATAATGTTTATGTTTATATTGTATTAGACCATAGAGGGAAGGTGAGGGAAGATTATAACTTTATTGTCAAATCTCCATGGCAGCAGAATTTTACTTTCCACAAGAAAAATTCACCTTGCTAAGAGAAAAGAGTAGAAAACTAGAGAATTTCTCATTAAATTTCACAAAAGAGGAGACGAGGTAATAA
The DNA here is from genome assembly GCA_013350335.1 of Chimonanthus salicifolius. Lineage (NCBI taxonomy): Eukaryota > Viridiplantae > Streptophyta > Magnoliopsida > Laurales > Calycanthaceae > Chimonanthus > Chimonanthus salicifolius. The sequence continues at coordinate 9,163,083 of CM023537.1, read as the reverse complement.
ATAACACCTTTTATTATCTCTTTTGCTTTTCAAGTTACTTTCTTTGATTGATAAACAAAATAAAACGTTAAACATATTCTTCAATCATGCCTTTGATTCAATATCTATTTTAGCTCTTTAAGAGACCAATTAATCAATCTTCTTCTAGCCCCCTGTCATGTTCCTCTTCATTTTTTATATTTTAAAAATATCTCCCTCAAATCCATTAGTTATAGAACTTTCCCTTTTACTTTACATGAATAAAACTTAGACTGCATTATCATCATTTACCAAAATCTCATTTATCTAAAATTAACGGGAAAAATACATATTTGTAAAGCTGAGACTGGAATATCAAACTTGAATTTTGGATGAAAATTTTCAAACCATTCAAGTTCAATGACATTTTTCTAGATTAAGAAAAAAAGAAGATAAATATTACAGAGTTAAAATGTTTAACTCAAGTGAGGAACCAAAACACTTGGGAGTGGGAGAGCATAGCATTTTCTTTTATCAACCACTCACTGTTTTAACAATTACTACTCCAACTCATTGGTGGGGCTAACATTGGAAACATCTATAATCTAAATTTTTAGGCAATTTTAATTATCACAATTTGACATCAGTTTTATTCTAAGAGCTTTATTATTTTTACTAAGAATCATCTTATTCCAATCACCTTAATACAAAGACACCAATGTCTACCACATAGAGCTTCTTACTTCAGAGGAAGGATGTGCAACTCTGACTGCTATCTAGTCCACGCAGTGGAGAGAGGCTGAGTTTGTTTTTTAAATTTTGAGTTTTAAACAATATCTTGAAAACAAGACTGAACTTCCACAAAGTATGATAAATAGAGCATGCCTCTACATTTAATTTATAAAAACGACAATAGGAGTTACGAAAGGAGCCATAGTCAAATAAAAGACAATCTTAAAACTTGGAAAAAGGTCAGAAAACTAAACTACCGGCCAATTGTTGCCGATCAAACAGTCTGCATCTTGTGCCGTTGCGTTTAGAAGCAACTCCACAACCATTGCCCATCATCTGATAGTAACAGCAGATCGTAGAACCATAAAGAAAAGTGCAGTATGGAGTGATACAAGATTTTTCTTAAAGCTTTTTTAAAATGATTTTACAAGGATATGAACTTCCAGTTGATTTTTTACCCCTTTCCAAGGTACCTGGAGTAAAGGAGATGCACTCAGTGAGCAGGTCATTCAGTAGTATGCTTTTCTCGGGTTGTTCTGCAAGAGGCCAGAAGAGAAAAATAATGATTGAAGCATTTTCATGAGAAAAAATTGAAGGTCTTTATACAAAAAATAAATAATAGCTAGTGCTTGCATATCGGTTAGGTAGTGTTAGTGAGCCTACAGCCTGATGAAGGGATCAGCTCCTTCAAAGAGACCAGAATGGTGACATTGGTCCTTAAAACTTTTAGGTAACATGTAAAAATGACAAGAATAAATTTGAAAGTTAAGATCTATCTGGCGTGAAAAGGGACAAAATGAAAGAGATGCTTACCAGAGGATTTGGCCTATAACGGTAACCAAGCATCATTCGCTTCTTATATTGCTCATAGATGTCATCATCAGGCGTAACTTCACCTGGCTGTTCTGCTCCAAGCCCTAAATTGTTTAGCTTTACATTTCCTGCTACCACTGGATCTGCACGACCAGTCTTTGAACTGCCAAGCCCCTCACCTATGACAAATTCAGGAATAAATGATGTTTGCTATGAGAAATGTTTTTTCCATGCAAAATTTCTACCAGCAAGGTATGTTGGCAACAGGGAAAGTTAGGGCTTACAGTGGTTGAATTAGCACAAATACAAATTTGGATATATTTGTCAAAAAAGGGGAACTCTTAATGAGTATTGACTACAGAAACTTGTCAACTGCAAATGCTTAATTTAGGTGAAGACCGCTGACGTGTACTCAATGTCACAACCATGAGGATATGCACTTTGATATCATCTTATTTTTTTCTTTGAGGTTTACGATGACAAAGGTCCAGATAATAGAACTAACCCTTTTTTTAATGATAAATAGAACTAACCTTCTTTCCAACCCATTTTTGATAGAAGCCTATGCCCAACATTGTCGGCCTGAATTTTAGCTCTTTCAGCAGCCTCTCTAGCAGCTTTCTGTGCACCAGCATCATTACAGTTGGCCAAGAACTTCTCAAGCTCTTCTGTTGGTATATAATCACCCATATGGTGGCCCTTTTTTACAGCGGCTGCAAGTACAAGAACCCAGAAACAGAGCCTTTATTTAACATGTTACTACCAGAATTGCAGCAGTTGAAATTATATCGGTAAAGGGTAGGAAGCATTGACAACTTGCTCAAATTAGAGAGAGAGAGAGAGAGAGAGAGAGAGAGAGAGAGATGTGGACCTTGAAGAGATGCAGGTGGTGGCATTTCATCTTTGGACAGTTTTGGCCCTCTCATTCGCTCTTCTTGTGCAGCTTTTTTCATGTAGAATTCCATCATTGCTATAGGATCTGTAGCTGGAGGTCCATTTGCTTCACCTTGAAGAACAAAAGGGTGAAATTCAGATTACACGACACTTAGTGAGCAACTTTTCCTCGCATTTTATCTCAATGATTGTTTAGTGCACCAAATTCATTTAATTCCTGAATACTTAAGATCAAAGCTGCTGGTTAAAGCCTCACTCCAAATGTGAGTGTGTGAGAGCAAAAGTGCAATTTTTTTTCCACTTCCAGGCTTTCTAGCATGATCATCTTCAACAACCAATGACAAGATGATTCTTGGAGTATAGGCAACAAATGTAGAAATATGAAAATTGTACAAATTAATACATATGATAAAAAAGAAGCACAAACTAAATACCATAAGATGCAGTTCTTGGTGCTGATGCTGCTTGAGATGAATTAATGGATGACCTAGAGTCATCATTAGCCTCATATAGTGCAGCAGCTGGAATTTGATAATTAGAATGCTGTTGTACAGGACTTCTCTGAGAGCTGCTTGATGTTCTAGAAGACAAAGTGCTGGTACTTGCTGAAAGATTAAAAAAAAAATCAAAGTTAATAATTTAAATCAAACAAGAAATATTGTTCAGTACAAAGATTCTGAACACTTGCAATAAACAATAATGGGCACCATAGAAGTTTCATGGGTACAGAAGAAATGGAGCTAGGGGTCACATTAACTTGAGACCAAATATCAAGACTTCAAATTAGAAAATATATTCTCTTTAATTAAGAGAATTGTGCTTCTAGAGTCACATGGCCCGGTGGTCACGCACCTTCAGTTCGCAGACAACACCTTATTTTTCTGTGAACCCAACATAAATGAAGTTATAGGATCCAAAGTGATTCTTAGGTTTTCGAATTAGTTTTCGGACTAAGAATTAATCTTAGCAAAAGTACCTTACCTTGTATTGGTGTGGAGGACGATTCCCTAAAGGAGTTAGGGATGAGGTAGGTTGTGGTATTGGGAAACTGCCCTTTATCTATCTAGGTCTACCCGTGGGAGGGAACCCAAGACTCGAGAGTTTCTGGGCACTGATAGTAGAAACATAGAGAGGAGACTAGCCGGGTGGGGTAGGAAATACCTATCTCTAGGAGGAAGATTAACCCTTATCAAATCTGTGATTATTCCCAACATACTATTTGTCTCACTTCGAGATGCCGAAAGGAATAACGAAAAAATTAGAACAGTTGGTTAGGAGATACCTTTGGGGAGATAAGGAAGAGGAAAAAAAAAGTGCATCTGGTTGTATGGTCAAAGGTGACTAAGCCTAAGTCAAAAGTTGGTCTAGGGATTGTTCCGCTACAGATTAGAAATCAAGCCCTTTTATGCAAGTGGAATTGGTGATTCGGGAGAGAGGGGAGCCATGTGGGTTAGGATTTTGACCACAAGGTACTGAATAGAAGATAGCAGTGGGTGGGCTCTAGGTGAAAATGTTGAGAAGTACAGCTTTCCAGCCGTTAAAGCTTGGTGGAGTATGGGTCAAGGTAGAACTCTCGTGGGAAATATGTAGAGAGTCAAAATTAGATTCCTAGTCGGAAGAGGAGACAAGACTCTTTTGGAAGGACCTTTGGCTAGGGGATACGTCCTTAAAGAAAATGTACACTAGGTTATTCAAAATAGCTAGGAACAAACAAACGTTAGTCCAGGACTGTTACAGAGTTGTAGGCGAACACATAATCTAGCACTTTGACTTTAGGAAAGAGTTGAGATCCTTTAAGAATGAGAGTAGGGAGGACTTGTTAACCCAGTTAAGTGAGTTTCCATTGTCTTTAAGAGATCTTAGTTGTTCACTATGTGGATCGTTGGAGGAAGATATTGATTACCGTTTCGTTAGATACCCAGTCTCTAAGAATCTGTGGACAAATTTCGCTAGCCTTTTGGGAGTCACATGGGTCTTCGATAGAACTTGTGAAGGAATAGTGGGGTCTTGGTTCCTCTCTCGCCTTAGCCCTTGGATAAAGGCTGCTTGGAACATGATTCCAACGCAGTCCTATGGTCCATATGGAATGACAAAAATTTCAGTGTCTTTGAGAAGTCAACTGAGGAAAGCGAGTTTTTTCAAAAAACCAAATGGAGGCTTTGTGTATGGCTTCTTTCCAGTAAAGGGTTCAAGGGGCTCAAAGCAACCGATACCCTAGAAATTCGAAAACCTTAGTTAATTGGTTCCCTCCTCAGCAAGGCGTCCAAAATTCAATGTGGATGGAGCGTCGAGGGGAAGACTGGGACCAACCGGGGTGGGGTCCTTAGAGACCATAATGGCAAAAGTTCCCTAATGTTCACAGAGTCGTTGGGAGTAGGGACTCGAACGAAGAGGAACTTTACAGTATTTGGAGAGCTCTGACCATTTGGAAAGTAATCAGGCATGTATAACTAGTCATAAAAGGAGATTCGATAAATGCAATCAAATGGGCTAAAGGATTGAAGTGACCTCCTGGAGACTGATTACCACAGTTAGGGAGATAAGAGTTCTCGCTTCGGGAAACGAAGTATCCTTTGCCCTAGTCAGTCGCACAACTAATGGAATGGTGGACTTCTTCACCAAGAACCTAGTTGATCACTTAGTCATAGGCGTCTTCCATCTTTGAGACAGGAAGAGTTCGAGAAAGATGATGTTCAATTGAGATCTTATTTATTACATGGATGTATTTATTTGTTTTTATGTTTTCTGATTTTTCTTATGGTTATTTTTCAGGGTTTAAACCTTATAGACCCTCTTTTGTTTTGATGTACTTGTATTGGTTCTTTCTCTATTAACATATTTTATCTTTGTTAGCGCTCAAAAAAAAAGTGCTTCTAGAGGTTCTGGCATGGCAACACTAACTCAAATACATTTAAGCACCAACTAGGAATGGCTGACATGCATGACCTCATCCTCTACAGGCTCCGAGGAAGCATATATGCACCAATAAGTGAAAGCACAATATTTTGAGAAGAGATAAAGTACAAATTAGGAACTTGTTTCTTCATTCTTCCTCTTGCATTTTTTTCTTTCCTTTCGGGATCGGGGGTGTGGGATGTGGGGTGTGGGAAGAGATGAAACTATACAGATGAAGTGAGCTTCTATCTGACACAAAACTGTGTTCTGACATTACATTACCTTGAGTAAATCATGAATTATGAAAGTACGAATGTTAGTTTTTAATTGTTCTTGGTTTGTAGGGAGCAATGTCATAAACATCCTTCTCGGGTTATTATCAGCTACCAGTAATATCGGGGTCTTTCAAATTTTGGGATTTTTACTTGGATATTATTGGAAAAATCTTGTGAAAAATATAATATTTAAAAAAAAATGTAATTAAATATACAAATAAAGTAAAAGCTAAAATTAAAATAGCCATTAATAATATAAATATAAATGTTATCCAATGGCATATAAATATATTTTTAAACACCATCATCGAAGTTATCAAAAATTTAAACCAAATTACCAATGGTTATAACTGTTTTTTTTTTTTTTTAAAAAAAAGTGCCGTTAATATCGCGATATTTATCGCATTTTCGCAATAATATGGCGAAAATATCTGATTTGTCGATAATAACGAAAAAAGTGGTAAAATTCTGATATTAATGGGAAGGTATTTTCCTGATATTATTGCGGTAAAAATGAAAATACAACAGGTATTTGTTACATTGTTAATTGCTAGGGAGCTCTCAAACTGAACAGTTTAGAACTGTTGGTTGATATCTTCACAGGAACCTTCATTTTCACGAACCAAAATCATCTCTGATTTCACCAAATAGAGCTTTATGGATAAGTTCTACAATTCCTGGATATGAATTTATCAAGGAATACTTGATTCATTTCAACCACTTCACCATATCATGGCAATCCCAATTACAATTCCCCATAGTTTTTCTCCCCTAGGCTTGCTTGTTCATCCATCCAATTTCAACATCACTGGTTTAATTACATGTAATAGCTTCACCATATCATAGTTATTCTGACTTCCACTTTTAATAGTTGTTACCCCCTACTCAAACAGAATAGTTCTACATTTGTGTTACATGACAGTCACACAGAGATGCTTCCAACAGCTTTTTTACGAGGACAAAAGTTTCATTTAGAGAAAAGAAAACATAATGAAAGCTTCAGTCTGTTCAGCATATGAACATCAGACAACACAATCAGTTACAAATTCTGGCCAAAAAAAGCAAACGCAGTTCAGATCAGGTATGGCTTCAATCCCCAGTTGACTACTTCAGTTTCTTACTTTTATCTCTCTCGAAGGTACAGACAGTTTAGAATACGATTAAAACTAAAATGCAAGCTTGCATAGGCAAACAGCAAGGTAGTTTTCCATGAAAATCTATTCAACAGACTTTTATGACATGTTTTTCTCAAAGCACTTTCAGCAGATTGGAAAATGTATCAATAAGTGAAACAGGATATTCATCTAAATACATGTTAGCATACTGCAAATGAACACTTGGATCTTAACTCTGCATATTAATTATCACTCTTAAAAACTGTCAAAACTTTTACAGTATCATTAATTCTGAAATAGCAGATTCAAGGATTCATATTGAAATAAGATTTCTATATTGTCATGATGCCCTAGGAGTAGGATAGACCACCAACCAATACGTGGTGCTTGGGATTCCTTGGTTTGTGCAAGAACCCTTTCCTCTTCAATAAGCCGGTATTCATAGTATTTGTAATCTGCACAACCTACATCAAATAGAAACCTACAAAGTACATGGTATAGACAATAAATAGACGGAAAACAAAACCGATGCACATAAAACCAACAAATCAACATTACAATAGCTAGAAGCAAGTACAAAATGACAAGGCAAATGATTGTAACTCATCAGTGAATATGTTAATGACAAATTAGATGAAGAAAAAATTGAAAGGCTATCGTTGATATGCACAAAGAAGAATGGAAAAACACACTCACATGACCAATGACAATATTAGGTTTGTATAATCACATTATCAAAAGCCAATTATTGAAGGTTAGCAAAAAGACTGACATTTGGATGCACAAATCAAGATGATTGTGGTTGTAAACATTCGAAAGAAGAATAAAAATCATGGTTTAAAACTTAGCCTAAAAAGAGTCATATCACCTGATAAAATTGACTCTGAACAATTTCTAATGGTTTCAGACTGAAGCCTAAGATTCATTAGAACTCCATGCTCAACACTTATGTATTCTAATTTAAAAGCTTCCAAGGATGAGCAACTGCATTTTGTTTCACTTTTTAAACATTTTTAAAAAACATTCTTCAAAATGAAAAAAAAAAAAAGACTTCAAGAATCCAGGATATTAGTCCAAGACAGATATATTGGCTGATAAATATAAGGTTTTGGGCCTAGAGGTACAGGTCCAAAATGAAGCTTAAAAACCATGGAAAAGTAAATGGACCTTGTAGGATAAATTCTCAGTAAGTTAAAGAGGCCAGGTACAAAAGCTCCTGATAGAAACATAGCCGTTCGATAACCATCTGAGAATTTAAACTATATTAGGGTTGGTGTAAACAAGAGTAAACTTCATATGGAAGTTAATACATAAGGAAGTACATACTTAAATGGTGTATCCCCAGGATTCCTCTGACGTGTAATATGCTCAAACTGTCTTCCATTTTTTGCCACAAAACTTGCTAATTTGTCTGCAACCTTCGTAACTGTAGGATCGGTCGGAGGAGATGGTGCTGCATGTCACTTAAAGAACTGATTAATACCTAGAGCATGGACAAGTGAATGGAAATTACTGTGCTAGCAAGCGTGCCACATTTTTGAATTCTTTCAATCAACATGTCTTTCCACCAAAGCCCATAAGACTTGAGATATAAGCAGCATTAATGAGACAAGAAACTTTCAAGAATGTTTTGCTTAGATCATTAAGAAGTTGAGACTGGTGAAGAGGTAAATCCCAACACAAGTCAATCCATAACAACAAACCAACTACAAAAGAAGAAAGAAAGAGAAAGCTTTTAATCTCAAAAGGCAATTGTACAAGTTGCACAAGACTCCTTAAAAACATAAAATCTCTGCAAGTGAACACCACTCTTCCACATTTACCTGTGTACCACCAATGGCCAAACTCAAGACAACTATTCCAACGCCAAACAGGATATAACAGAGCGACAGCAAAAGATCATTTATAATTCCCAAAGAGGTGGAAAAACCAAGCAGTTAAAGCTTGAATTAACTTTGTTCATCTAAATATTATAGAAATAAATGGATCTCCTAGCAGGACATTCAAACAAACCAAAGTATAAAAAACTATCATTAATCAGAACTCTTGGGTATAAGCATTATCTTAAATTAGAAAGAAATAGAAACCTTTTGATGCGGCCATCGGAAGCTCAATCAAGCCAAGTGTGTTTGATAAAGACCTATTTGAGAAGGATGGGGCCTATGAGAGGTTATTTGCTGAATTTGCATTCCAAATGCATCAAAGAACAGATGGAGGAAACAGAGGGCCTTGCAAGCTTTCCAACGCATCAAGTTTCTTGCAATTCCGAGTTCGGATGACAAAGTTATGGACCTTAGACCATCAAATGGTGTTTCGAGCTTCCAAATGGCATCAAATGGGACTCATTGCTTATGTGGCCGCCACATGGACGAATTTGACATATCATCAGCCACCTCATCACATGGCAAGTAATCTAAATGGGAAAGTAGGTGGGCACTTGAAGCTTGTGGACCAACATGCCACATGCCCTCCTCTTCAAACCAATCCTTAGAGAAATCTTTACAAACAGGTACTAATGGATCCAAACAACAATGACAATGATGACGATGAGACGACAACAACTACTACCTTATTAGTATATTTTCAGTCCAGAAAATGGATCTCAAGAAATTAGAATTAATCCAACAGGGGTCTCAGTCGAACATGGTATTCAACATGATGAAACAATGGATGTTAGATTATGGTTTATGCAATTCTTTATTCATTGTTATTGCAAAGAAGCTGATGCATTTGCAGAGAAACAAAACAGGCAAAAAAGCATAAACCATATGGGGAGGAGGGGAAACAACAAATAACATAATGCAACCATATTCAGCAAAAAAACCAAAACAACGTTGACAATTTGCATGACCAATAAGCACCACACTTAAATAATAGAATAGTGAAACAACACAGAAAATTGACAAAGACATCCAACATGCAGCCTGAATAATGAAGAGAGATGTATACAAGCAGTAATTACCAACAACCCTTTCTTCTGATGACTGCTCAGAGGCATCAGGTTGACCAAGCTTCTGCCGTTTTGCTGGTCCGTCGCTGAGCCCTTTTTCTGTAAGTCCCTCACCCTCATCCTCATCCTCATCTGCACCGAACTTAACAGGGGCTACTGCAAGCTTTGACTTCTGTTTCAAGCTGAATGCAAGTTTTCCATTTGAAGCTGGAGAGTTAGACTTCCGAGCATCACAAGCTTTCGAATCCAACGCTGTCTTATTGATAGCAGTATTAGGCCTTAAAACTAAAGATGGACTTCCAGATTTGGAACCCTCTGCTGTTTCTTTTTCTTTCTTCTCTTGCTGAAGCTGCTTAAACCTTTCCATAAATGAGCCATCATTAACAAAAAGACTTGAACCAACTTTTTTGTCCATTGATTAAAATCAATTTAAAGCTTGGGAAAAAGATCCGTATCACTTGCAACACTTTACTGAATTCCACTTTTTTTGAAAATAGCTCTTCAATGCTGATGTCTTGAATGGAATGCCCCTTAGCTTATCGCTGTAACTGAGACAACAGTCGTATTCCTTCAGTCATGAATCAGAGGAAGACAAAAAATGTCAGCACCAGGCAGAGATATAAAAGATTGCAAGCAGATAAGACAGAGGTAAGTTGATCAATCAGAGACTGGAAACAAAGACAAGGAACAGAAACCACAAGAAAAGTAGATGAATTTGCGAAAGGAAAGTGCCTGAATCAACAGAATTTCACTCCATGTCAAACATTAGCAAAAATAGATAATTCCAGCCATTACAGCAAACTAATCCTCCTGGTACAAAAACAATAAAATCCAAGTGTTCCAGAAATAACTAATAGAATCACAACTAGCACCTAGCATCACCATATTTTCACAAACAGGAAGAACTTCTGTCATGAAAGTTTTCCATTCATATGATTTGCGATATGAATATCAAAAGAATCAGAAAGCTTCTGATTCCTGATTATGGTTTATAATGGATACATACATTAACATATTTTACAAATGTATCTCAAACGCTAAGGGCAAATTTGGCAACATTGGCCATTTTCAATGGTAAAGGGAAACGGCTTCCTGTGTCTAAGGGATGAAGTGTGCATGTGAAGATTCGCAAGTGCCCATCAAATTACAAATGTGGCAAATTTTCTTTGGAAAATGGAGTCACTCCCCCTCCTAGAAAATGAAAGCCAAGCATATACTAGAAATTTGATGGCCAGATGGTGATTCAGCACTAACCCTTCACTTCCACCCTTTCGATCTAGAGTTAGAAATTATCACAATAGAGACAATTTTAAGATAGCCCTAATGGGAGTTTTACCAAACACCCTTATACTCGGGAGAGCTAGGGGTCTTGGGGTTCTCCGTCATTTAAAAAAAAAAGAAAGATAGCCCCAATAAATGACAATATGAGAGACTCATCTAAGGTGGTTTGGTCACGTAAGTAGAATCAGAGATGGCCCCAGTATATAGAGTTGAAATATTACAAATGACAGGCACAAGGAGGAAAGGTAGACCATTGAAAACGTGGAGGGAAAAGATGAAGAAAAACATGATAGATAATGGAGTGACTTGACTTTATTGTTCATAATGGGGCCAAATGGAGAAGCAGAACTCGAAAAGTCAACCTCAAATAGATGAGATGTTGGCATTTGATGATAATAATGATGATCACGATGATGATAAAAACATTTTACCTTTTCCACTTAAATTTGTAAGTATTACCAAATACATTGGAATTGCGAATGGTGCATATACCAAAACATTCTCCATTCTTCATTCCATTGTTCTTGAATAGTACCAAATGCACTCTACGGTGTGAGCCTAGGTGGAGGATCCAACAAAAGCAAATGAAGTGGAATAGCTTCTACCCAAATTTATCCTGCTTGGTAGAAAGTTTCTCCAGAATTTTGAGAGTTTTAAATTCTAGAATTTTGGATTTGGAAAAATTCTAGAATTAGAGGAATTCAAGGAATTCCAAAGTAAAAATTGTACATTTTCTTCATCTTGGAATTAGACATCAGAATATCTAAATTCTAATGATTCTGTAATTCTGATAACCATGTTTGATTACACAGTCTTGAATTTAAAATTGGATTTATTTGAGAATACGAATCATATAAAAAATTAATTTAACAATACTCCATATCATGTATGGCCTAGCAATTAAGTCAGATGACTTGCACATAGTTCGCGCTCATTTAAATGAAACATTAAATGGGCCCCTAAAAGAGCTCTTATGCTTAGTTAAAGTAACAATTGACCTAGGATATATGAACATTAAGTAGAAATTGAAAAATGCATTAATGGACATCTTATGGGCCCACCTAATAAAATCCTTATGTACCAAAAATGTATAAATTTTAGAATAAACAACTACACTCATTATCTATTATATATGTTTTCCATCTTTCTCGATCTTCTATATATTTTTCATTAACTTTTGTCCATTTAGATAAAGGGAAAAAAAATGAAACCAAAGAAGGCCCACCGTTATGAGGTGGATGTGACATAATGGATACTCCACTTTTGATGCGGTGCATCCAGCTGTGTTGCTATTTTTCTTACTTGCTATTTTCAATTTTTTCTATTTTTGTGTGTCTAGTTAAAGAAAGGGTATTATTGTAATTCTTTGTTTTATTTTAGTTAATTTCCTTTTTTATGCAAGAGCACTATTGTCATTAGTCTTTGGGTAAGCTTATATAAGCTAACCTTCTCCTTGTAATGATACACTATGGAAAAGAAATAAAACTTCTGATTTACGGAAATCTTGTTCCGGTTTGGTTGGCGAGAAGCCTTGGCGTGAAGCCCTCTTTCTCCTCCACAAATCTCCAGGTACAAGCATCTTCTTCTTCTCCTCTCTCTTCTCTTCTTCTTCTCCTCTCTCTTCTCCTTTTCTTCTTTGTTTATTTTCCCTTACCCTGCTGCAACTGCCAGCCATAACCTGTCCTTGACCTTCCGCCAGCCTCTCAGCCCAGATCCGCCTTTTGCCACCTTCCTACACCATTCAGAACTTTCACCCCTCCCAAATCTCCTTCCCTTGCTGCCACCCCTCCCTAAACTCACATCTACACCTGCCGTTACCCCCAAACAGTCCTTCTACAGGTGCTGTTATCCCCTTTTGGACATTCTGCCTTCATCAAGAACCCACCCAGACCTCTTTCTTAGGCATTTCCCCTGTCCCAGATATCCCATACAGTTTCAAATACGGCTGTCCCAAGTTGTTTTGACTTCCTTTTCATATTACACAGTTAAATTTACCCTTGTTTGATGAGGAATCTATATGTTTGTGTGATCTGATAATCTTCTTGGTTTTAAGAGCCTTCTAGTTTTGAGCTATGACATGGTTTGGATTGTGATTTTATTACTTACATTGAATCCTCTGGATTTTATTGATTATTTGTGGTAGATTTTATTATTTCAACTGTTATTATTAATTTCAATTTTAATTTCAGCCTCATATTAGTTTCTTGTTACATCATAATCGCATTTAGGCATTTAGGGTCACCCTTTGTCTTGTCCTGTGTCAACTTTCCATCGAACAAAAATTTTCAAGTGAGGCTCGTTGATCTCTTTTCATAGGAACCACCTTGATTGAAATAGACTGTGTTCAAAAGGACAACAGTTGAACACATAAAAATATCAAGAATGGCTTTAAAAGCCTACAAAGACTAATGGTCCATAGTACTCAAATTCTTCTAAGAAAGTGACTCAATTTCCCAGCTAAAAAGCATCCGAACATGGTTTTAGGATAACTTAAAAAAGGAATTTGCTAGGGGAACTAAAGAGATGGAAGTTACTTTGACTTCTCCCAAAAGGGGAGAACTTCCTGATTTAAGTTCCCCTCAAACAAAGACAGCCCTAGATAGGAAGTACTTCCTTGGGAAATAACCATTTTAACTAAGTATAGGAGTGTATTTGACCATTTTTTGTTAAAAACAATCATTTTCCAGGAAGAGAGTACATTTTTCGAAAATAATCAACTTTCAAGTAAACGGTTAAAGCACTTCTAGGTAAAAATAGTTACTCTCCAAGGAAGTAATCCTCTTCCATGCAACCAAATCCGAAGACAGAAAATCAGAATTTTGACAACACTTACCAAAAAATAACAATCTTTTTTTAATATCATGAGTAACAATCTACAAATAATAACAATAATGAATAGATCCATTTAATGCATGGAAAGGAAAGTATTTTCCTGAAAATTACCATTTTTAACCAATAACAGAGATGAATTTGTTCATTTTTTTATTGACTGGTGGTTATCATCTGGGAATGTTATTTCAATTTCGTACAACCAAACGAGACAATATATTCAAGAGCAATTTGTGAACAACCAAACGAGAACTAAGATTCCACAATTATTAGACCCAAGGGTCTATTTGATTCATGGAAAGGAAGGTCCTTTCTTGGAAAATAACAAAATTTATCTAAAATACCTATTCTTGGTTTTTTTTTTTTTTTTTAAATGCTAGTTTCCAAGAAAGTATATCCGAACAATGTATAGAATTTGGTTTCCCTGCAATCAAAATAGAAGAATTTTGTCATTTTTCAAAGAATGCAAACGCAACCTAATTCAAAGAGGAAAAAAAGATCGAAGGGAGAAAAGGAGAAAAAAAAAAAGGATTTTGACAAAAGCTTCTAACAAAACAACAAACTGCAAAAATAAAAATAGATTTTGCTTCCATCTCTTTGTATTTTTGCGGGGAACTGGCGAAGTAAAGTCCCAATAATCTATTAAACCTTAAAACTCGAACTGCAGAAAAACTTTAATTTCCCAGAGATTAGTATCGAAGGCACATAAGGATCCGTTTGGATCCGTGGAAATGAAGTACCTCCCGAAAATAATCGCTTCTAATCAAGAAATTTTTTGTTTTTTCCCTTCTGTGGCGTAAGATGGTTACTTCCCAAGAAAGTATTTTCCTTTCTGTGCATCCAGGAAAAATTAGGAAATTAAAAATAAAAGATGATCGGGCATACCAAATCTCAAATCGGCATGGAAGCGGAGGAAAGGCTTTTGGATTGGAGGGCCGGAGCATGATCTGCAAAACTAAGGGCTGGATATTCGATTTCGTTTCAGGGAAGAAAATGTCAATCTAACCTGAGTTTCGTTACTTTATATTATTAAAATATAATTTGTAAAAGCCCCCTTACTGCTTCTTTAATTGCAAAAATAACACTTATATTTTTAATTACCAAGTGTGTCAATTGCAAAAGACTCTCAACATTTAATTAAATATTAAAAATTCAAAAGTTTAAGACATCTAAAAAATAAATGGATTTAGATGCTTGTTCGATATGCATTTCAAAATTGTTCTAAATTATTTTTCCGATTCATTTATTTTCATATTAACTCAAAGCTTTAATCTTCTCAATGAGCTCCAAATCGCATTCTAACGTGATGAGAAGACGACCTTCTTTCATAAGTTTTGACTTCTCCATATGCAATATTCTTTAATTATTTTCACCTCTGACTCTCATCATCTCAATCATGCATTATTACATAATTAAGAAAATATTATTGAGCTTTTGTGGATGAAGTTTGTTAAGGCTTTAATGACGGCTGAAATCAATTCGTCAACTACACAATGAGACACCGTCCATACTTCCTTTTTTTTTTTTTACATCAGGTTTAAGTTGACTAAGAGAATCTATTAATAGCATTTGGGTGCGCTCTACGCAAAAACGATCTTTAAAAAATAAAAAATTCAAAATTGGATAAATATTTTGGGACAAAGGGGGTATTTATTTAAAATTTTAAATCTAAATTTAAATATGATCTAACATCCATCTACATTCGCACAAAAAAAAATTAATTCAAACTATATTTGAATTAGGATCAAAATAGCATCTAATGCAAATAACATATCTTTTTACTTTATTTATATATAGATAGTTTAAAGTTACCATCAAATAAAATTTAATCATTCATTTATTAAATACTTTAATTTGCTTTCATACTAACATAAAAATAAAAAAATCATCCACAAAATAATTAAAAATAAAAAAGAGAGATTTAAAATAGAATTTGATGAGTTAAAAGAATTTAATCTAACATTATCATATTATTATTTCTTTCTTTTTTTTCTCTCCAATCTCTATACTTTTGACATTTATATTTTTCAATACTAACACTATATCTTTACTAATCTTTTTGTCTTGTATTTTTTTTAAAAAAATTCTTTTAAAAAAAAAATTACATGTTAGAAACCTCGTGAAACCCGTGAAACCCATTTTTTGAATTTAGTGGTAACTACTGTGACGATGATGAAATGGATGGTGGGGATTCACCTTCGATTGATTGGAAAGACAAACATTAGACTAGAACCTAAAATTAGGGATCGTGCCCATGTGATCGGCAATGGCATAGATACTAAGTTCTGGTTTGACCCTTGGATTCAACCTGAATTTGATCGGTATAAATATATAACGAGGGTTACCTCCTTCCTCGTGAGGCTGGCCATTGCTCCTCTGGTGCTGCTGTTTCTGGGTCTTTGGGCCTGGAGAGCCTCTGGCCCTCTGCTGCTGCTTCGGGCCTCCCTAAACCAGTCTAAATTTTGTTGTTTCCTCTTCCTTTAGGCCTCGCTTTTGGGCCTGGGCTCATCCCTTTTTAATGATGTGGGTAATCTGCTGCTTGTTTTATTGGTGGGACCTGTGGGCTTTGGTTCTTTCGGCCTTTTATTTTGGATTGGCCCGGGATGTGGGTCTTTTTTCTGTTCTCTTTTTTGCTGGGCTTTGAGACCCTTTTCTTTCCTGTATTTCGTCGGAGAGTTCCCCTTTCTTGAATGAATACTTACCTTCCATTAAAAATAACACCATTTACAAAGGTAAGTATGGCATATATGGTAATTAGTGTGCACAAACTCGTATTTATGATACATGACCATGAGTTTTTATGACGATACACCACTTTTAAAAGAAGAAATTATTTTACCATTATTTTTCTTCTTCTCTTTCTTCCTTCTTTCAAAAAGAGAGGGCAAAATGGTCTTTTCCTTTTTAAGAGTGATGCACTATAATAAAAATCCATGGTGCACGGATCATTATCCGAAATATATATATGCGGTGATGTTTGACATATTAATTTATTTGAGTTGTGATGTATTTATTGTATTCAATATCCATATTATCTATTTCCAACAGGTTCAATACCATTATATAAAAAGAAGTTGGATACATACCATATGATATGAAGAAGTTAAAGGTACATAATCTATTATTCGACTGAAATCTAATAATAGATTTCCCAACTTCATACTTTTGTTTGGATATTATTACATTTTTTTTTCATTTGAACTGTCACTTATACAGGACAGAAACATTTTTGTATGGAAAAACAAGGCAACATCCAACATCGTACTTGATGAACAAACATTAAAAAAGATTATTAAAAAAAATAATCAAAATAGGAAATCGTTGAACTACATATTCTTAAGGTGTAATTTTCTCTAAAGATTAAAATCAAGTACATACATTTTATGTCATTTTACACCTTCACCTGAAAAGATAGATATATGATTTGTAGTGATATACTCTTTCTCATTTATGTCGCATCCACAGAGTTCGTGCATTTTACTAATTAGAAGCAGCATCACTGACATTACAGTGATATTTTCAAATTTATCATGTTTTTATCGTCAAAATACCAATTGTAGTTGATATTTAGAAATTTATCAGCACTGTGATAAATTTTCGATAAAATCATGTTAAAAACGAGACGACTACCAGATAAATTACCGATAAATTCATTAGTAATATTTTATTTTATTAATATTTCAATTTATTATAATTTTATTATTTTTAAAATATTATATTTTGCGAGAGATTTTCTTATGAATTTTTTGATAAAAATCTAAGAATTTGAAAATATTCTGATATTACCCCTCGCCATTAATATCTCGAGAACAGTATTGATATTTGTGACAATGGTTAGAAGAGGAAAAAGAAGTACTTAGCCAAGAATAAAAGGAAAAAATGTCTTCAATCACACGGTCGGTGTGGTGACGGGGAAGCCAAACTTCAAGTGGTATGAGAAAATATTTTGTTGTTTTGTTATTTAAAAAAAAAAAAAAAGAGGTGACATTTAATGGAAAATTGGAAGGTAGAGTTTGTGTGAAAATCTTTCTCAATTATTGAGATGTGCCTAATGAAATGAAGAGATCGAAGATTAAAAGTTTCCAAGCACATTAAGATCTAATATCAGTTTTCCACACAGCATTGTACACATCACTGCAATTTAAAATGGGCCAAATTTGTCATAAATTATTTCAAGTTTAATTTTGGACCTAAAAAATAAATAAGGGTCTGTATAGGCCAATGAGTTTTGGATCCTCTACTCAATTTAGTTTTGAATCAATTACTAATGTTAGTTTATAATATTAAGCAACAATTGTTCATTATTATCTAAATCAAAGTTATTTTCTCATCATAATGGTTTGGAAATGTAATTAGAAGGCCGTAGACGACCCTAATTTGTAGAAATAAGAAGTTACAAGTTGCACATTTAAAGATGAGGGGTAGACCATTGAAAATATGGAAAGAATGGATAAAAAAATATACAATATAGTATAGTAATATGCTGTATAATGATTTATAATACGATGGAATGGAGACCCCACTTAGATGAGGTTATGATTGTTGACACTAAATTTATGACATTTGTCACATCAATTACATTTTTGAGTTATTATTTCACTTTCAATCAATACATCATATATAATGCCAAATAAGTAACTCAAGAATAAAAACAACCTTCAAGTTTCAAGTTTTACCACTTAAAATAATAAAATTAATTTCTCAAAATAGGGTAATAAGTTTGTGAGAGGAGAGGAGAAAAGACATGAGAAGTTGGGAGTGATAAAAGAATTTATTGATGATAATGATTAAGTTTAGATGAACAGATAAGATTTAATATTGTGATGAGACTAACATTTTTAATTAATCATAATATATTATTCAATATTAATTATAGAATATAAAATATATACTAAAATCACAAGTCCTCAAGTTCAACTCAGGCTTTGGGTTGAGTTGGGCCCTAAGAAGGTAAGACCCAGGCCCAACCTAAATTTAGTTTGGGTTGGGCTCAAGTCTACAGGAGTCGGGTCCAATCCAAGTTGCAACCATAGGAACTGCCCACAAGGGCAACAACATAGCAATTGGGTACTCTTATCGGGGTGAGAGTTAGATTGGGTCTTCACTCGACTTCATAACCCAACTCAGCAAAAATAATAGGGCTAAGTTAGGCATTTATTATTTTAGGGGCTGTAGAAGTAAAAACTCAGCTTAAATTTGAATTGGAATAGTTACAGCATATAAATCCGACCCAACTTTACTTATTAACCAAATTACCCTTCTCTCACCCATTCAAATATATACTTTAAATTTTTATGAATATTTTTATAGATTATTGTTGTTCAATGTTATAATCATGTTGTTCATCAGTAAAATTTTATTTAGATTGTTTGTCAAATTTTCTAATATATCAAAGTATTGAAGTATTATTCCTTTTAAAAATGAAACATATAAGTTAAAATGCTTTAAAAAGTATATTGGTTAAGATACTTAAATCCAACATGTTTGGCCATGTTAGAAATTTAGGCTACAATTGGTCCAGAATGGGTGTTGGGGCAAGTTGGGCTAAGTATCGCGTGATGTGGGTTAGATTAACTTAAGTAAAATTTAACTAGATCTATCCGCGTTTTACCTAAGGTGCAATTGAATCGGAGGTAAAGGGGGTAATCCCATTGTCTTGGTTTGATAATTAGACGGTAATGGAATAACACCCTCCTTTACCCCTTCTTCTCACGTTTTAATACTCTTTTTCATGCAAATGGTATTCATATACCTTTACCCTTGGATGCACACCCTTGAAATTTTACTGTGTCCAAACGCAACCCTAGTCTTGTATAATAGATGGCCGTCCATACATATACCCAGTTTTCCTGCCTCTACACACGTGAATCTAAATTTTTATGATAAATTATCATTTTATCCCCGCATTTCTAATCATTTGAATGAATGCTCACTTCATTCTAACATTCATTCGAATGAATTATTCATTCGAATGAATGGGTTAAACAGTGACACAGAATACTGTTCAGCCCATTTATTCGAATGAATCATTCGAATTTGGGCCTCATTCATTCGAATGAACGCTTCATTCATTCGAATTATTATTGTTAAATAATAAAATTTATTTTTAAAACTTTAAAGTTATTTTTTGATCAGTGTGTATTTTCAAAATTTCTAAAATTAAATACCCGGACTAATTATGATAATTGATTAAAATACTTTAAGACTTAAAGGTCTTTTGACACTCCTAAATATTTAAAACACAGTATTTTACAAATAAAGGTATCCCTAGGCTATGCCGAAAATGCATTTGAAGTATCAAAAGACCTTAAAGTGTTAAAGTATTTTTATCAGATTTTCGTAATTAGTCCGGATATTCAATTTGAGAAATTTTAGAAATACACAGTGCTTAAAAATAACTGTCTATGTTTTAAAAAATATTTTATAGCATCGGCAACATAGACAGTTATTTTTTAAGCACTGTGTATTTCTAAAATTTCTCAAATTGAATATCCGGACTAATTACGCTAACCTGATAAAAATACTTTAAGACTTAAAGGTCTTTTGATACTTCCAAATATGTTTTCCGCACAGCCTAGGGATACCCTTATTTGTAAAATATTGTGTTTTAAATATTTAGAAGTGTCAAAAGACCTTTAAATCTTAAAGTATTTTTATCAGATTATCGTAATTAGTCTGGATCTTTAATTTGAGAAATTTTGAAAATACACACTATTCAAAAAATAACTTTAAAGTTTTAAAAATAAATTTTATTATTTAACCGTACTCAAAAAATAACTTTAAAGTTTTAAAAATAAATTTTATTATTTAACAGTACTCAAAAAATAACTTTAAAGTTTTAAAAATAAATTTTATTATTTAACAGTAATCATTCGAAGGAATGGGCTTCATTCATTCGAATTAATATTGTTTCAACTATACATTCGAATGAATATTGCTTCAACTATACAAAAGCCCATTCATTCGAATGATTACTGTTAAATAATAAAATTTATTTTTAAAATTTTAAAGTTATTGTTTGAGCAATGTGTATTTTCAAAATTTATTAAATTAAATATCTGGATTAATTACGATAATCTGATAAAAATACTTTAAAACTTTAAGATCTTTTGACACTTTTAAATATTTAAAACACAGTATTTTATAAATAAGGGTATCTCTAAGCTGTGCCGAAAACATATTTGAAAGTATCAAAAGACCTTGAAGTCTTAAAGTATTTTTATCAGGTTTTCGTAATTAGTCCGGATATTCAATTTGAGAAATTTTAGAAATACACAGTGTTTAAAACATAACTGTCTATGTTTTAAAGAATATTTTATAGCATCAGCAACATAGACAGTTATTTTTTAAGCACTGTGTATTTCTAAAATTTCTCAAATTGAATATCCGGACTAATTACGATAACCTGATAAAAATACTTTAAGACTTTAAGGTCTTTTGACACTTCCAAATGTGTTTTCGGCACAGCCTAAGGATACCCTTATTTGTAAAATACTGTGTTTTAATATTTAGGAGTGTCAAAAGACCTTAAAGTTTTAAAGTATTTTTGTCAGATTATCATAATTAGTCCTAATATTTAATTTGAGAAAATTGAAAATACACACTGCTCAAAAAATAACTTTAAAATTTTAAAAATAAATTTTGTTATTTAAAAATAATCATTCCAATGAATGGGCTTCATTAATGTATAGTTTATTCGAATGAATGAGTCACGTTCATTCGAATGATTCAATTGAATGAATGGGCTGAGCAGTATTCTGTATTACTGTTCGACCCATTCATTCGAATGAATTGAAATTACACTTGGGCATTCATTTGAATGAATGCTAAAATGAAGTGGGCATTTATTCAAATGATTAGAAATGTAGAGGTAAAATGGTAATTTGCCACGAAAATTCAGATTCCGATGTGTAGAGACAAGAAAACTGGGTGTGTATATGGGCGGCCTAATATATTTGTTAAAATGATTAATAGTCTTATAAAAAATATTAATTTATAAAGTATTATTGATAATTTTTTTTTTTAAATGGCGAAATTTTATTAGTAAAATAAAATAATCATCAAGAAGAGAAGAAGATGGCCACATACAAACAAGTGAACAACAATACAAGTGGGACAATATTATTAACAATTGAAAAGATTCAACGGTTGAAAGACCAAAGGGCCACCTCTCGGTTAAATGCAAAAAAGATAAAAGTAAATGGAAGATATCATACTTCACTTTAAATTGTTTTAATTTTTCAAGATTACTTTAAATTATTTTTAAAACTTTTTAAAAGTAATCATATTGAACTTTAGTGTTCACCCAATTAAAAGCCACTTAGTGGATAAATTTTATTTAATTTTAGAGTTCAACATAAATAAATTAACAAAAATCCATATTCCTACCCTTATCTATCCAAGTCAAGCATTATCTTTTGGGTTTTTAGTTAAGTAGGCCGAAATTCTATCCTAAGCTCGGATTGTTTCGGCTATTAATTCAAAAAAAATTATTGCTTAATGAAAAGAGACACATTGCATGTGAAGTGCAAGCCTACAAAATGAGAAGGAATACTAAGAGTGAAAAACTTTTCTTGTCATATAGTAAAAAATATAAAAAAAATATCTAATACCTCAAAATGTGGTTTTGAATATCTTTATCATAAAAAAATAAAAATAAAGAAGCCCCCTCCCCAATGTAGGAGTGAACTAATCTCTGCTATTTCCTTTCTTCTCTCTTTGAAATGTGAGATATTGAAAAAAAAACCCTCTTTGAAATGTGAGATATTGAAAAAAAAACCCACCTTCAATGACTTTCTAATCATAGTAAAAAATATTATTTTCAGAATATTAACATAATATCAAATTATGTTCAATTTTTTAGATTTTTATCGAAAAATGAATAGGAAAATCTGGTGAAAATTTTAATATTTAAAAAATAAATAAAAATATTAATATAAAATTTATCGGTATTTTGTCAATAATTTATCAGAATATTATCACGATATTACTATTTATTATAAATTTATCATAATATTATCACGATATTACTATTTATCATAAATTTATTGAAAATTTAACGTAATACCAATAAATTTCAAAATATTATTGACAATTGATATTTTACTTAAATTTTTAAAAATATAATAGATGTCCGTGATATTACCTCTAATTTCAAATATATTCTTTTACAAAGGGGAGAACTTGGTCATCAATAACAGTTTATCAGGGGAACTACGGAATACTGTGCAGCGGACTTTGCACATGGATCACGTTCTCACAGGAGAGTGTTGTCGGGATTTGGACCCACATTCACTGAAAGAATAGTTAGAAAATGCCACGTCGCGAATGCTCGTGGATGACGCTTGATACAATCTTTATCATTTTTAAAATATATTCCGCCTTTACCTCCATGCACCAATGTAAAGGGCAAACAGTTTATTATTTTGGTC
Source organism: Chimonanthus salicifolius (assembly GCA_013350335.1). Lineage (NCBI taxonomy): Eukaryota > Viridiplantae > Streptophyta > Magnoliopsida > Laurales > Calycanthaceae > Chimonanthus > Chimonanthus salicifolius. The sequence goes on along the minus strand of CM023537.1, from coordinate 9,139,910 downwards.
TAACATTATGCTAAAAATTTCTATATTTAATTGTAAAATATAAAAAATATATTTTATTAAATTACTGAATTATATTTTGATTTAAATTTTAATCATTTTAATTTATTTTTAATTTATAGTTTACAAATTAAAACATTAAAATTTAAAAATAAACATATAATTAATTAATTTAATTGATATAATGTTGTATGAACTTTATTATAAATATAAAAAATTCTAATAAATCCAAGAGCTAAGACAGTAGATTGTGACAAAGGTTTAAGTATTGGCTGATGGATACATATCTAGCACTATCATTTATAGTGATACTAATAGCTGCAGCAAATACAACATGTGTATTATCTGCCAATACCAAGTTTTTAGTTTAAAAAAAGCCATGATATTTCTCGAGTTGAATCTTACATTGGATGTGATTGTAAGAATGTTTAGAAGTAAATTCTTCAAATATAAATAGTATTTATTCATTCCAAACATTCAAATTTTGAATTAGTTTCATCATTTTTTTAAAAAAAATTCAACGATAATCTTGAATTTTGATTTATATACAATATCAATTAAATATTTTTTTAATAAAATGACGTTCAAATTCAAATTATCGAGTTAAACTTAGACTTTTATGTACTAGACTTGATTATGATATTGTAGTCCAATCCGAACCTGAGTCAATCCAAATCTAAATTCCTCATTTGAGACCAGCCCAAATTACAACCAAAGAGGCAAAAGGGGATTATGCATGTGCAGGTTTTTGCTCATTAAAGATTGGAAATGTTGTTTTCAGAAAATACGTAAATAATATTCTCTCCATTCTATTTTAATTATTTAATTTTAAAATTTTGAATTTTTTAAAGAATTGTTCTAAAAAAACTTATGAATTTCTCTCTAACTTCTATTACTCATCCAATAAAGAAGAGATAGATAGTCTGAATAGATAGATAGAAAGATAGAATTTAAATGAGAGAAGGAGTGTATATGTCTTGATGATACAATGAAAGAAATGGAAGAAAGGCATTTTTAGAGAAAGTGGTTGTTTATTACAATAATACCCATGCCTTATATTGAAAAATAGAATTTATTTTAGTGACTGATAGAGGCGCCTCCAATTTTATATGCCTCTAATTTAAGAGGCACTAAAAGAAATAATTTTTATTTTTTAACGAAGATCTCACATAATAGATTGAAAAGTTTATAGATAAGATAATTGAAGAGAAACAACTATGTCCAATCATTGTATTTTTATAAAATGGGTCACATAAAATCAATAGACTATATAAATTATATTTTAACATTAAAAAAATCATATATATCATGCCAATAAAAAAAGTAGGGTGCCATTAAATTAGAGATGATTTAATAAGAATTGTAACATATCTTAACAGTAGTGAGTAACCTTTTCTTGGGTGCAGAAGAAACTATGAATTTGATGACATTGGAGGGCCTTATCATATATATAAAAGGGATCAAACAAAGTTCAACGCAATCTCGCCTATGAAACTAAAGAGAGTGCTGAGCCAAACAGACGCAGACCAGAGTCCACATGGTCTGTTACATGTTACTTGGTACCTACGTCTTTGATTGCACATGGTCTGTCCCATATTTGGATAATTGACATCACCCTTTCTCAAAAATTAATATAATATTTTTAATACATATAATATTTAAAAAATGCAAATGTCATAGCTATTTTTGGATAAAGAGCTTTTAAAGTTGGACCAATCTCAGTATCTCTTAAAAGTAAGAAAACTGAGAAAGAGATGAGTGTTTACTCCTCTTTAAAAAGAAAAAAATAATATATATTTTATGAACTCAATTCTATCTTCCCATCCAAACTCAGTCCATATCGTGGAAATGTATTTTCAGTTTTTCACTCTTGTTATCATCGTGTGCACGATGCCTGCGTGGTTTTTCTGTAATTTTCTATCAACCCAGGTGCATTTCCGTCTTAAAAAATCATATAAAGCCCAAAGACGCCCTTCCCCATCGGAAACTCTCTCACCCCACTCTTTCTCACGTAAAGTCCCGTAGCAAGTTCCAACACTGCAAAGTGCAGAAAGCAAGGATAGAAGCGAGCCATGGGAATCGGCGCACTCTTGCTTCTCGTACTAACTGTCCTCGCCGTTAGTTCCTCCGTCGAGTCCTGCACACAGTCAGACCGCGCATCGTTGCTGGCATTTAAATCGGCCCTCGACGAGCCTTATCTGGGCATCTTTGACAGCTGGACGGGCAGCGACTGCTGCCACAACTGGTACGGCGTTAGTTGCGACCCCACCAATTCGCGTGTCTCCGATATAACCCTCCGCGGCGAGTCTGAAGACCCCATCTTCGAGCGGACCCACCGGTCTGGTTTCATGTCCGGCCGGCTAGACCGCTCCATCTGCCAGCTCGATCGTCTCAGCACCCTGGTTATCGCCGACTGGAAGAACATCTCTGGTCCCATCCCATCCTGCATCTCCTCTCTCTCCTCCCTCCGCATTCTCGATTTCGCCGGGAACCGCCTCTCAGGTTCGCTTCCCAGCCGCATCAGCCGTCTCCGCCGTCTCACTGTCCTCAACGTCGCTGACAATCTCATCTCTGGCCAGATCCCATCCACTCTCACCCGCCTTTCCTCCCTCATGCACCTTGACCTCTCCGGCAACCAAATATCCGGCGGACTCCCCTCCAACATGGGTAGCCTCCGAATGCTCAGCCGGGCCCTATTGGCGCGGAACCAGCTCACCGGACCGATTTCCAGCTCGCTTTCGAAGCTGAAGCGGCTCGCCGACCTCGACCTTTCTGAGAACCGGATATCCGGGCCAGTCCCGGCTGCGATAGGGAGCATGCCTGTGCTGTCCTCAGTGTACCTCGCAGGGAACCAGATTTCCGGAGAGTTACCTCCTGCGGTGCTGGAGAGCCGAGGACTGAATATACTGAACCTGAGCCGAAACGCGATCGAGGGAGGGATTCCGGACGTGTTCGGACCGAGGTCTTACTTCATGGAGTTGGATCTCAGCCACAACCAACTGAAGGGGCGGATTCCGGCGTCTCTCGCGTCGGTGGCGTATATCGGGCACCTGGATCTGAGTCACAACCACCTGTGCGGTCAGATTCCAGCCGGTTCTCCGTTCGACCATTTAGAAGCTTCCTCCTTTGCCAGCAACGACTGCCTCTGCGGGGTCCCATTAGCCACCTGCTGACGTGGTCGCCCCCTCCTTCTCGGGTCGGGTCGGGTCGGGTTACTCAGAAACGGGTTCAAAGCATTCTTCCTCTTCTTCCTGTTTCTGCACTGTGCAGTATAATATGTAATTTTTTCTTAATTAATTTCCCGTCCTTTTTTTGTTTTTTTATCTTCTTTTGTGTAGTGGTTGCACGTGATTCTCTGCATGCTTGACAGAAGTCTTTAGTTGGAAAATAATCAAATATTATATTGTTGCTGTCTTTTTCATGACTGTAATAAACTTTTCTCTCTTTTTTTCTTTTTGTGTGGAAGCTAATTTTTTTTTTTAGAAATTTAACTCCTTAATTAAATTAAAAGTGACCTCTCACTGATTATTGTTGCAATTGATCCTAAGATATCGGGTCGGAAACGGGTCCCAAACATTCGCTGGCTCTGGGTTTCTCCTGTCTGCCGTGGAATTTGTGATTTTTAATTAATTTTGTTATTTAATTTTTGGGTTTGTTTCAATAATGCTTCCCGTGACTGTGAGTTGGAAATATTTCATTGTTTATCTTATTATCTTTTATTATTTTCTCATTTTTATTATAATGGCTTCACTTTCAGAGCAGCGGTGGCATTTAAAGAACGACTGTATTAAATAGCTAAATTTTATACCGTATTATAATATTTTAATATCAAAAGAAGGAGCTAGGCTAAACTTTAATTTTAGTAAATATAAAATATTAAATTAAAAAATAGAAGGATATGGGAGTGAAAGTTATACATGTGTAAGCAGGTGTCGAGATATCGACCGATACATAGTTTATCGGTTGATACGTAGCGGATTTTCTGGACCACACCATAGCGGTCGATACGCTATGTATTGGCCGTACATAAAGTTTATCGGCCGATATGACCGATAAATGGTCCACAATATCGGTCACTATATCGGCCGATATGTATAAATATCAGTTTTTGAAATTTATTTTCTTTTTTTTTTTAAAAAAAAAACCAATATCGGCCAATACGACCGATATTTTGGCTCGTATATCGGTTCACATATCGCCTGATATTGGTTGTATCGGTCTGAAAAGAGTGGTAAAAAAAAATCTATATCTGTTGTGGGCCCCATACGATATCGGCGATATTATGTCCTAATATCGGCCTATAAATGTACTGTTTATCGGTCTGAAATATCGGCCGATATTTCAATTTATCGGTCTGTAGCGGTTTTTTTTTAAATTAAAAGTAATAATATCGGTCCTGGGCCCCACAACTCATTAAAATCCATTAAAATTTCTGCCTCTAAGATTAAGAATTTAAAAAATTAGATGAATTTAAAACAATATATCAATCACATACAAGACACAAGGATTTTATTTGACCCCCCGCGAGCTCAGTGAGGAGCTCGACTCCCGAACAAGGTCAGTGGGAATGGGATCACAAATAAATATTAAATGAGATCTTAAATATTTATTATTATTTATTTATCTTAAATTAGTATAAAAGTATGTAAAATGCTTAATGCCTTAATCACTAAATTTATCAAAAATTTCTTACATATTTTTTCATAATTTTTATTTTTTTTTTATCATTTCTCTTCATTTTATTGTTAATTTTAATATTAATCATATTCGAAACTTAAATAAATAATTTCAATATGTATATGACCGATATTTAATGAAAAAATTATATTTTCAAGAAGCCCCAAATTTTCTGAAATTACCATAAAATTTTCAGGCCAAAATGCAAATATATGTAAATATCGGAGGAGAGAGAAACTTATCTGCCGATATTTCGACCCCTGTATGTAAGTGTATAATTTTCTTTATATCACACTCAATAATATATGGATCAAGATCTATAGACATCATATCTTAACAAAAAGGGTCTTTTAGAATTTGGACTTTATTTTATTGAAAATGTTTAAATATTTATTTGAATATCTACACAACTACTAAGTCGTGGTTGTGTCAAAATTTACATTTCAAAAGGTACAGTGTGTAGTTTGATGTTTTAAATATTTCAAAATAATTTTAATTTATTTATATTTAATTTGACTTATCTTTTTAATTGTATTTATATTTTGACTTTTTCAATTTGTTCATAGCTTAATCTATTTTTAAATTTTAATTTATTTTAACATGGGTCAACTAATTTAAGTAGGATTAAATAAGGTCACAGGTCAACTCACAATTAAGTTTACATATATCTTATTGATTTATTTCAAGTAAAGATATATTATAAAAGATTTTTAAGTAAAAATAATTTTTATAAAAAACAATTCCAAAAAATCATCAAATAATATTATAAAATGAGAAGCATATATATATGGCCGCCCATTTATACACCAGGTTTTTTTATCACTAGACACCAGTTTTTGGATTTTGAGGGAAAATTACCATTTTACCCTTTCGCTAAAAATCGTTCGAAGGATTCTGTAGACCTATTTTCGAGATCCTTCGAAGGATACCTTGAACTCTTATTTTCGGGATCCTTCGAAGGATCCATTGATTCTAATCGTTCGAAGGGTTCTTCAGACGATCAGCCACATTTCAAATAAATCATTCGAAGGATGAGTTTCATCCTTTGAATGAATTGCTGCAGTAATATTCAATTTAAATTTTATTTAAAACTTTAAAGTTATTTTTTAAGTATTATGTATTTCTAAAATTTCTCAAATTGAATATTCGGACTAATTACGATAACATAATAAAAATACTTTAATATTTTAAGGTCTTTTGACACTTCCAAATGCTTAAAATACAGTGTTTTACAAATAAGGGTATCCGTAGACTATGCCGAAAATACATTTGGAAGTATCAAAAGACCTTGAAGTCTTAAAGTATTTTTATCAGGTTATTTTAATTAGTCCAGATATTTAATTTAAGAAATTTTAGAAATACACAGTGTTTGAAAAATAACTATCTATGTTTTAAAGGAGATTTTATTATTTAATATACTATGCAAGTTATTTTTTAAGCACTGTGTATTTTCAAAATTTCTCAAATTGAATATCCGGACTAATTACGATAACCTGATAAAAATACTTTAAGACTTTAAGGTCTTTTGACACTTCTAAATGTGTTTTCATCACACCTTAGAGATACTCTTATTTGTAAAATACTGTGTTTTAAATATTTAGGAGTGTCAAAAGACCTTGAAATCTTAAAGTATTTTTATCAGATTATCGTAATTAGTCTGGATATTTAATTTTAGAAATTTTAGGAAATATACAGTGTTTAAAAAATAACTTTAAAATTTTAAAAGATATATTACTGTTAAAATTTTTTAACTGACGTTACTGTAGCTACCACATTTCATTCGTTCGGAGTACAGTGACTCGTTCGAAGGAACGAAAAAATCAAAAGAAATATTTTTGAACGATCCTACTGTACAGTGAATCGTTCGAAAGAACGGAAAAATTAACTGAAAAATTCTTCGAACGATTTGACTATGCAGTGAATCGTTCAGTGAATCGTTCGAAGGAACTGAAAAATCATCGGAAGGAATAAAACGTGGGAGGACAAAATGGTAATTTCCTTTAAAATTCGAAAACTGGTGTCTAGTGACAAAAAATTCTGGTGTCTAAATGGGCAGCCTATATATATATATATATATATCGAATAATTTGAGTTAGTTGGACTATATAAGCATAACTTTAATATAATTCAAATTAAACGCAAATCAAATTTTCTTTCTCGAATTAGATCATATTTTAAATGAATGCAACCGTGCGGACCTGGACCTACGGCAGTCGGGTCTACTCGGGCCCAAGCCTGATTTTTGGCCTCAAAACTCAAAAGTCAGGACTCAAATTTAAATCGTGCTGAGCTTGGGCCTAGTGTCTTTAGAACCTCATCCGACCCTAGAACCTGACCTAATCTAAATCCCGAAACCTGAAGCCCTATAACATGCGTTGCATCTGCTTCCTTTCTCCTCTTCTTTTTAAATTTTTATAAATAATTTATGAAATCTATCCTTACAATTGAATATAGATTGAATGAGACAAAATTTCAATGCACAAGTACTTGTTATTTTGATTGCCTCCCGCTTTAGAAATTGAGAGGTTGTGTTCGAGGCTCATAGTTTAAATTTAGTGTACTTTAGAGGTAGTGGACTCACCTATAGAGATTTTACGTAGGGTATCTATAAGTTTCTACATGTAATTTTTTTTTAAAAAAAAAGCTATTTGATACTAACAATTAATATCATCCGACATACTTATAATTAACAATAATAATATAATTATCTTCACCGTCCATTCTCTTAAGGTCATTTAGTTCTTCTGTTTAGAATCGATATTCAAAAGTGAATTTGATGATGACTTTCAACATACAAAACCTACTCAATGGACTGTCATGATTATTTTGAAATAGTTCTTCTGATATTTATTAATGAACAGCTTTAGGAGTTTTAATTACCAATTTTAAATGGGTTATCGATGTAATTTTTTACTTGCTGTGATTAGACTGCATGTGAGTGATGAAGAGATATAGACGACAATAACAAGTGGCACAAACAAAAGGACCTTTGTAAATTTCTATTTTCACTCATCACATATCATTGAGCATTGAACTTACAATGAGCCACTGACGATTATAATGAATGATCCACGCCTTTTCTCTGTTAAACACAAAGTGTTCTGTACCCATCTACAATGAAATCATGAATTGCAAATTTTGATAATATTTTCAAAGTTTAAACTCTCGGAAACCTTCAATAACCTATGATTCGAAAGAGTTAGTATGATTCACCGATATTAACCTGATATTTATTGTGTGTACGTCTGAAATCGATTTTTTTTTTTGAAAATATATATACATATTGACCGATATTTGATTCTATGGTATTAAGTTCTTTTCTTTGTTTTAGGTATTTCTAGAGATGAGTTAGAAATGCTTTTCTTTCTAACACTCAAACCCATTTCCTTGTGAAATCGTAGTCTATTAACCCAACTAGCCTCTGGATACTGTGCAAGCCTTCCTATTCAAAATATATACCGAGTAAACAACTATAGAGAGTTATTATGAGGAGAGGTTTAAGTCGAACTCAAGATCTCCTTTTACAAGGGAAGCTTCTTCACCGTAGACCAACCCCTCTTAAATTTTCTCAAAGTAAGATGTTGTGCTTTTCTTCTCCCTAAGACATATGTTAGAGTTGAAAGTGATGAAGAAATTGACGATAATAATAAGAACCACCAAACCATGCATCTTAAAATCCTAGGCACGGACTCCAGCCGACAATAATAATAATAATAATAAGAAAAATATATGATAATTGGACAAAGACTTCAATAAAGATCTTTCTCTTCATTCATTAAACATTTAGTCAGAGCCACTGCATTGGGGGTTCGAAATAAAAAACATGAATTGGTCTCGGTGGTGGTGCTACAATATGGTGATTTATGGATCACATTAAATGACTAATTTCCCCTCACAATATTTTTTTATTATTTATGTTTATAAAGTTCTATAAAACATCAATAAAAGTAAAAAATATATATTAAACTAAATAGTCAATAAAGGACATGGGAATAGAGGAAAAAATGGGTTCCTATGTTTTCCATATTTCATATTTTGTAAATATATATATATATTTTTAAAAAAATTATACTCAGTTTACAAGGGCTAAAATCTACCTAAGATTTTAGATATTTTCCCATTTTTATATTATATATTTACTATTTTTGAAACACAATTAGGAGAGAAAAATTCCTTTGAAAGCATGCCCGACAACTCATGTGTTTTGTGCATTAAAGTTGGATGATTATGAGAACCTTATAAAAGATTTTGCTTTAAATCTTTTTGAAGTGACAGATGATTTAATTGAAAATATGCTTGAATAGGAGATTTAAAAGCATGAATGGCCACCCTAAATATGATTTAAGGTCAGGAATATTTTATCTCAAACATGATTTTTAATAATAAAATTATTTGATAAGTATGAGTTCTTGAACATAAAAATTACTATAGAGCTTCTAATCATCTCACTAATCTTTTGACTTGGCACAAGGACAATTGGCAACATGCAAAATCATAAAAAATAAAATAAAAAATTAAACCTTTCAGAAGTCACAAACAAATCCAATCTTTTAAAGTTGTTTTTAAGTATGCAATGAATTGATTTAATAAAAAATAAGGAAAAGACATTGGATATTTATGGTATCCAATTTTTCTATTTTTTGTGCTGAAGGTGTAAAAATTAAACTCTTGAAACTAGTTAATATTTATTTTGGATTTTACGAAATTAATGAGGATAAAATAATAAATCTCATTCAAACAAACTTTTCTCTCAAAAGCATCCAAGGGTAAAAATGTAATCTTAAAATTATAAAAAGTAGAATCAAGTTTACTATTGCTCCATTTTTATTGTTTTATGGAAATTTTTTAATTTTAAGAAATAGAATAATTTAGCTCTTGAGACCCATTTAGCCTTACCCATCAATATGTCTTTGTATTTCAAAGATTTAATCTCCTCAAAAAAAAATAAAATCATACATCTAATGAAAGCAAATGGACAGATAAATATTTACACATTTTTTTTTTTTTTTTGGAATTTCTTGATTTCACAAGGGAAAATATGCCATTTTATGAATCTAAATTGCCAAAAATATAAGAATTAAGGAAGAGGAAGTAATGGTATCATTGGCAAACTTGTACTTCTGAGGTGAGACTTACTCAAAAATCAAAATTAGCTTTCACCTAATTTAGGTTATTTATCTTATTCATGAAAATAGTTCAAAATACATAAATTTAAAGGAATAAAGAAAGTTGGAATAGATAAATACCTTTCGCATTTGAAGACTCGCTTAAAACCTTCTTATAAGACTAGTTAATAGGTCCATTTATTGGGTCATCTTGGTTAAGTTCAAACATTGGGTAGTTCTATTTTGGCCGACCGTCTTGTGGGCTCATTTAGATTTGAGCAAACCATATGGATTTGGATGGACTATTTAGTATGTCCATGTTGATTTGGACTAGACCATTTAGTGGGTCCATTTGATTTTAGGTTGGTTCGGTCCGTTTAAGATATAATACACCCTTTTAAGGGTCTTTTTAGATTTGAATTGGACCATTTAATGGGTGCAATTGGCTACTGGCGGACCATTTGGTGGGTCCATTTGAATGGACCATTTATAGGGTCTTTTTAGATTAGATGGATCACTTAGTTGATCCATTTGGATCCTGAATTTCATTGGATCATTGGATAGGACTAATTTGAATTGGGCTGACCTTTTTAATAGGTTCATTTGGATTTAAGTTGGACGAGTCAACTTTATTAATTTCCAACAGGGCCTAAATTCACCCTGAACCTCGTCAGTGAATTATGAAGTATGAACACCCAGACTGCAACTAAATTTCATAACCTAAGTGCTATTAAATTATTTGAACCACCGAGTGAACCCAAAAGATCAGGCCCAAATTGGTAGGATTTGTATCTTTCATTTGTACCCATTTCCTTAATAGGCCCAGATTCAGGTCTAAATCTTGGCCTGCATTGGACTGAGAACACATGATGCATATTTATAATGAGGGGTTCTTGGGGATATTGAGGAGTCACAAGTAGGGCCCAATTATCGTCGATGCGGCCAAATCTTGGCATCTTAGTAATACGTATCGTATTGGTGATTTGGTTATGTATCACCATACCGAGCTGAGATATTACCGGTGGTGTATCGAAGCAGCCGAAACACATCAATGGCCCAAAAATGAAATGTATCAGCGGATAATACATATCATTTCAGCTGACATTTGAAGCCCTAGTCATAAGACAGTGTGGTTTGATAGAGTAGTCCCAGAACGAGTCCAGCCCAGGGAAAGATTGGGCCAAATTTTGACCCAAGAATTTAACGAGCCTAGCCTGGGCTAATTTCTAGGCCTGGACCTGGGCCTGGGCTACTTCAAGAGCGATGCTTGTGGCTATGTTTCTAAGAAATATTGACTGGTTGGAGTCTCAATATGGAGATTTATATGGAATCCATTGTCCTTTGTATTTATGAGTCCAGTCCAGGGAAAGATTGGGCCAAATTCAGACCCAAGAATTTAATGAGCCTGGCCTGGGCTAATATATGGGCCTGGGACATAAACAATTCCAGTTCACTCAATGTATCAAACAAGAATAGGAAAATGGCCCTCATCTCTCACTAAAGTGTTAGATCACATCTTGGCTCACAGACCCATGACTCGATCCATGTTCTACTTCAAGTCACAGGTGCTAAATTACAGGGCTTGTGGCTATGTTTCTAACAAATATTGACTGGTTAGAGTCTCAGTATGGAGATTTGTGTGGAATCCATTGTCCTTTGTATTTATGAGAATATACTGGTCACTTTTAGGTATATAATTTCTGTTCTCGTTTTTAATGTTTGTAATGTTTATTCATGTATTAGAATTCCAAGCAAATCTACAGTAATTTTTTTTTTTTTGGGTACAATCCATGGACCACTCAGTTACTTTAAGAATGGGGATCTTTGAAGGCTTTGGTAGGGAAATAGATGATGGAGACAAGAGAGGAGGATGACATAACTAAGCATGACTGGACCAGGGGACAGAACATATAAAAATGACATGAGGACATGCCATAATAAGTTATTCGACCTGTCATTTTTTTCATACAATACAATTGTAGATGAGATAAATTATTTTAATGAGTTGATCATGACGACGACTGATATAAATGAATGGAGATAAGCTCTACTATAATCTGCTTCAAGAATGTGGAGTACTGAGTTCAATTACCACTCTATCTCAAAGGCTTGCTCTCTGTAAAGTTACTCAGTATGTGTAGGTAGGAAGGCTTGCACATACTCTGAGAATTAGCCAGGTGCTTCTAAGAGGCCATGGACTTCTGATAAAAGAAGTTCCACTCGTATAAAAATTGAGATAATCACAGAATTCAGGTTCCATTATGGTTTTATAGGCTTTCAAATGGGCCAAATGCACATGATATAATTTAGATTGTCATCAGCTCAAAGTCAGTCATCCCAAATATTTGATGCCCGACTTTGTTGGTGGGCCTCACTGAGCTCGGTGGCCTGTGAATGACACAATGGCAGTGGCCAAGCTACTGAGAATTGACTGAAATGAGATTCTCACATTTCATAAGGTGAGATTCGAATCGAGATAATATGGTATTTTGATTCATCTACGACTTGTTACATATCTAAAAGGGTTCAAGTGCCTTTAATGAGTGGTAGAACTTTTAGCATATTAATCAGGTCCTTAATAATTGGTATTACAACAGGTACCATGTCTTTTATTCGAATCATAGTGAGGGTAACAAAAGAAAAGGACTTCATAGTGCCAATATAAAAGCCAGTGAGAGCAAATAAAGTGTGAGGCCTGACAAAAGTTTGTCATGAAAGCATTGTCGTAGTCTATTATATGATAGTCATCATTGAAGGTAAGTGTTGAAATTCATTAATAACTTATCGCGTGTTTGATGGGGTCCATTCACATTCTATTGGTTTTAGAGTTTTTGACATATTAGTTAGGTCCCTAATATATGATGGGTAAGAAAACTATTTCTTTTAGATAACATGGATATCTCCACCTCATATTGGAGGTGACATTAATCTCACGAATACATGAAACCACTTGCAAGTCTCATGTATCAAGTAAGTTCGGGATGAGTCGAATTAAAGACCTCTAGATTAATTCCTAAAATCTTAAACCAATTGGGCTTAGACCAATTGAACCCAAGACCTCTCTATGAAGAGTTGATAGGAGGAAGGGAGATTGATGAAAGCATGGAGAGAAGGGAATAAGAAATATATGATATGTTATAGAATGATAGATTATATAATTTATGATATAACCAATTAGAGAAAAAAGGGTTTGAAAATCGATTTCAGATAGATAGGATTATGGTTATGATGATGATTATGATTATTATCAATTTCATTTCTCTTAACAAGCATTTGCAGGGTGGACCAATTTCAACAGAGAAGAATCCTGAAAATATTTGTTGTAAAGAAGAGCATAAACAGCTGTGGGGTTGGCATCGTACTGCTGTGTCTCTGACTCTTTGGCTTTCACTTTAACAAAGAGGACTGCTACTACTTACTGTCTTCAAATCTCCTTCACATATTTATATCTACATTACTGCTAAAAGCAGAAATTGGAATGGATTGTATTCTTCTCCTTCTTCCTTCGCCTTTTCACTTTCAACCATTACTTTGCAAGTTGGCAACTACCCTACAACCAACAATGTACCCTCTTTACTTTAGACACTGGTGGTGTGTTACATGGCTTGTGTCCCTTTCACTCAATGTGTCCCATATCTCGCACCAATAATAGAATGTGATGCTCTTTATTCTTCACTCCTATAATAACATACACAGAGAATTTGATGTGTCTTCCTTAATCAATGAGAGACCATATAATCTTATTTATAGAGATAATAGAATGTAAATGAGAAAAGTAAATGAAGAGAAAATCCCTAGACGGAGAAGTATAATATTTAATAAAATCTAAATATATCTAAATCTATCTTGATCGTTTAAAATACATCGTAACACTCATGAAAGAGCCTCACTGCATGCTTCGCTACTTAGACATTCAAATCACATATTCTACAGTAATTCCACCAACCTGTGGGGCCCACTCAGACCTCCTTTCCTCTACTTCATAAGTTGTAAATTATAAATATCAAGTTCATAAAGTATTTATCAACATCAATCATTTATAATATACATGATTGTGTAACTAGAATCCATTATTAATGCACGAAAAGAAACCTCCACCAAACATCAAACGTACAATGTCCTTTGTGATCCCCAGTGTTAGAAGGAGAGTGAGTAGCACATGAAAGCTGGTAGACAGAATCGGAAATTCTTGCAAGTTTAGCCTAAATAGCAATTAGTGAAGAAACAAAACTCTAAAATCAAACAAACATAGATGGGACAAGGGCTCAATTATTAAGATAATGGTCGATGACTATGGCATGGCCCATTGAAAGCTTTTAATTATGAAATAATTAATTAAAATTAAATTAAATGAATAATAAACAATCATTGTCTTATATTAAATGTTGGTAAATGCTAATGTAAAAACTATTCTCGGGTAATCCGGGCCACATCTACATCATGTTAGTGTGGTTGTACTGAGCTATTTTGATAGAAATATTTTAATCTTAACCTACTCTAGTCCCATCCTTAGATATCCTAGAGAAGAGACGCTTGTCACAATCCATGGGATAGTTGTGATGGAAAATATATTAGTTTTAAATTAGATAAAAGAACTGAGATTTTAAAGAGACTTCACAAATCTTCCAACTTAAGGAGGTAAAAGTAACATTAGCAATTTCCAAACAATAAATTTGTGTAAACAGGGTGAGTTTTTCAAATTTTTATTTTCAACTCTACTGTATCATCAATTATATTATCTTTTACCTTAAACTTCATAATGCTTTTCCTAACTACTACATTTTAGCAGTTTATGGTTTTTTTTTTTAAAAAAAAAATTTACGTAGTAGGAAACTGCAAGATTCCCAACGTAAAATCTCCACGGATGAATTCAATATCCACAAAGCATACCAAATTTTTTGTCTTTTAAGGATTATTCTGAACTATCTTAGTTAAGGCCAACCATGGGCTCAAACCCTGCCTAGGCCTTGCTTGAAGTCACTGTAAATGAATGAGCTCAAGTATATGAATTTGACCGAGGGTCAACTTTAGGGTCAGTTTTTTAGCCCATGAAAAAAAGTCAATATAAGTAAAGGGTGGAACTGGGTTTTCAAGTGAAGGCCATGAGAAAACTCGTTGGGCTTTGGCCCATTTAGCAAACTAATATGCTAGTATAAAAGTGGGAAGGATATATTTTAGTCCTTGCATGCACTAAAGAATTGTTATATACATTTATATATAAAGAAATGATGGTTGCACCTTAAGATAAAAATTTTGGCTGACACGATATATATCGCTATTATATATTACAGTACGTATCAATTGTATTAGAACAAAATGAAATTAAAGACTAATTCTTTGTTGGGACTTTCATACTCTGCTCTATTATTTTTCTACCCATTTTGCTATTCAAGTGTTCTTCCATGCATCTACAGTTTCTTTTTTTTTTTTTTTTCTTTTTCTTCTTCTCCGTTTAATTTTAATCTAAAATATTTTAGTATTTAGGTGGGAATATCAAGATTTGAATAATGACAGTGAATCAATTTAATGTTTCAGATCTTTTTTTTTTTTTTAACTTTGATTTTTTTAAAAGAAAAAACGATATTTGTATAAATTATTAGACATTTTTATTTAAAATGAAAGAGTCCATAGAATTTAGACTCCATATAAACTTTAGTCGCAGTCTACATTGGACCAAATACTCATGCATTTCTATTAAATGTTGCATAGTAGCACTGGAAACATCCCTCACCAGGTCAATGAAAATTTTAAGTCGGTCCCATGTACAAAGGATGCACATTTTATTAGTATATAATAATTGAATGTTATATTGTTAATGTATTATTAAATTTGGCCCATATATTTATAATCCCCTCACTCACTCAAAAACAAAATCATCTCATTCAAATTTTAAAATTAGGCCTTAAGTTGGTCTTTAAATTGTCTTTATTCAAGCACAATCATCTAAAAATGCACTCCATCAACAAACTTGGGTTTTTCATCTATCCAAACAAGTGGCCCCCAAAAAACCCAACTTGTTAGGGCTTTGAAAATATAAATAACTATGGACTTGACTCCAAACTTTGCTCATGATCAATTTAAACTTTGATCACATTCTCTCATCTTTTCTTTTATGAAAGAATTTCTTTTTAGATTTTCTTTCTTGCATTTGATTTATATCACGATTTTATTATCATATTTGAAGAATATGGGGATATGTAGTGTGAACACGTCCATTTAAAGTCCAGACTTTGGATAATCGTCTAAGCAAAATAAGACATTTCAACTCCATTTGTCACCCATGGCTTCAACTCTATTCGCAGCACATGGGCTCCCACACCTTCAAGATAGATTCATCCAACACAATATTATTTGATTTGAGTACCCATACACTCAAACAACTTTAGATTAGTACGTGTATATCACACACACCCCAAAACTCGTTGTACTTGAAAGACAACTGCTTAAGTAATGTAGGACATTTCAACCCCATGTGAAGGTGGGTCGTTACACAATCAAATCAATGTGTAATCCGTGATTACAGATCGTGACAACGAATGTAATCAAGAGGAATGAAAGGTCATTGGGAAGAATCTTAGAGGAGAAAACATTCCTTTAATAATATTAAATATCTTAATCATCTTTGTAAAACTTATCTTTGCTCATTTCCTATCATTTAGCTCCTCATCTATTCATTAGCTTATAAAAATGTTGTTTCAATTGAAGTGACACTCTTCAATCACAAGGCACGCCATCAGTCTAATTCATTATCAATTATAGGCTTATAGCCAGTAGATGCTTAATACATTTTGTACCTAATATAAAAAAAATTGTAATACATCAATCATATTATCAATCTAACAATGCTCATGTTAATATCAACTCATTTATAATTAAAAAATAGATTAAGCATTGAATAATGTAAAAATAGATTATTTTTTTCTATTATGTCCTTTTACTTGTCAATTTATCAAAAATAAAGTCAAAGGATAAAATAGAAAAAATCTCTTAAAAAATCTATAGACAAAATGACATCTAAAATTAAATCCTATAAAACTTTTAAAAAAAAAAATTTAGATCATGCTGTCACATACAAATATTTATGCACCATATTCCAAAGCACTTACATCATTATCTCTTATCATGTTTGGCCTTTTTTAGCTGAAAAAACCCTATGAAATTAATCAAAACTGTCATCATATATTTAGTATTATTATTCTTTTTAGATACTATGGATATCCTCCTCTTATATTAGAAATAAAAATAATTTATATAATAATTTTATTTTTTACTATTTTTATATTTTATAATTTTTCATGATGTCTTTTCGATACTAGTCTGAACACCGAAACATTCCACTTAAGTTTAGATAATTTACACATGATTGCATTGTTAAAATGAAATATTAAGTGCTCCACCAAAAAGTTTTTACACTTATTTAAATCACAATTGCCTAGACTATATGAAATTTAATTTGAAAATATACATAAACTAATATCTTAGGAGCCCACCCATTACCATCATTATATACAAAAAAAAAAAAAGATTATTTTTTTTAGAAATAAATAATTATGCTCATTGTCCATTAAAATATATTAATAAAACATAACTAAAAATAATGAAAGCATTGCAATCATTTTAAATGAAATAAAAATATAATGTAAAAGAATACCATATATTGTCATGTCTCACATGTCCAACAATGTTTTATATCAAAATATGTAAATGTAAAATACTAAGAATAAGAATATCATAGCAATGTAGAAAAATCTATGAAGTAACAAATGTAAAAGGTATTTTCATCATTGGATTACAATAATTTACTATTTTAGTATAAGAATATTATTTAAAAATAAGTTTACTCATTTTTCTTAAACCATAGAAGAGGTTTATTTTTATGGGTCATAATTTACCTCAATACGACTACAACATGAATCCTCGTATTTGCCACCAAGGATGAAAGAGAAATTGGTCCTCTGTGGCAGCTGACGTGGACAAGTATCTCTACATCAGCCTAACTGGCAGTGGTCCCATTTGTATGTATGACAGCTGGAAAGTGACGGCGTTAACGTCGGCCGTTTAATTGCAGAGAGAAAGAGAGAGGAAGGTGTGAGGCCCACAAAAAATGGAGGAGCACTGTAGATGGTGGGGTCAGAGGCTACCAGCCTGACCGTAAATTCTGCCTGACTACGGGACCTGACCGTCCGGGACATGTTTTCTACGCGTATAAATTCAGCAAACGTTTTCAGCTTGCCGACCGTATGTCGGCCTCGTCAGCGGGCAGTTCGAGAATGGGTCCCACATGACCTACTACCATCCTACCGTTTGTGTCCCAGTTGCCCCACTTCCTCGGTAGAAGTGTTGAAGTGATACAATTCTGTTATATTATAAAATAATATAAAATTTTCTATTTAGTACAGTGAACTCGATGACATTGAAAATCTAATAAAAAAGGTATATAAAATTTTAAATTGAGAAAAAAATAATTTTTTACTTTTATTTTAAATTTATCAAAATTAATAATAAAATGGATATTAATTTCATTTACTTTTAATCTCAAATTTTAATAGGTCACATGAGGTCTCAAGTTCGAATTTTAAAATAACTCGATGTCTATAGTTCGTAGAGTTGACGTACTCTTAGAGTTTTATCTAATATCTATTTACTAAAGAAAAGATTACGATCTTGAGATTCTCTTTCATTAAAAAATATCGTAATTAAGATAATATAATTTAAAATTATGGTACTTATGATTCGTTTGAGCCTCTCAAATTTAGAGAGATTTATCACTTACTTTTTACCTACAGCCTTAAATACATTTAGGTAAAGTTTTATTAAAACTGTATTAGGTACTCTATTTGTTCTAATTTAGTTGTCTTATATAAACTTTGGAATTGTTTCAAAATAGTTGTTTTATTTATATTAGAGTAGGCATAAAATGTGTTGAAAATAAATGAGATTACATGGAGTGCTAGTCTTATATAAAGAGTTCTTTAAAAAATATAAATGTTTCAAATGAGACAACTAAAATAAGACGGAAGGGAGTATTATTTAGTAAAGGGAGTGACAGATGGGAATCCTAAAACCCAAGGATAATAATGTTTTTTTTTTTAAGAAAAGGAAGGGATGTGATTGGAGGAATGAGAATAGGATCGTTTTTGAACTTTCTCTGGAGCTTCGGAGCTCTTAATACTATCCAAAATAATTAAAAATCAAAGGCTAAGAATTATACTTAATTATGCAATTGATAATAATGCATTATTCATAATTAGGTTTAATGAAAACCTGGTCAAGACTTCTCTCTTCCTTTTTTATAATTTTTTGGAAAAAAATACAGAAAAATAACCGAAAATAGGAAGAATGGAAAACCCTAGGGTGAACGTATTTCTCTTAAAAGCAATACTCATTTTTATTGAGCGACCCTCGAAAGACAAAATTTTAATATTTCTTAAAAATTGAAAAATATCATAAAACTTTAGAAAATGTCTAAAAAATTTATAATGAAGAAAATAAACATGAGGAAACACCTAATAAGAACTTCATGTTCTCCGGTATCCTCTAGTGACACGTATTTTCTATTACAATTCATAATTTTTTTATTGTGAGAATTTTGAGTTTTATAAAGATGTCATAATATTAAAAAAATTACACAAAGACCGTAAAAACTCTACCAATCAAATTAGAGCTCATCATTTTATTGTAAAAAAAAAATTATGTATATCATTCATTCATTTTCTCAACAAAAAACTTAGAAATGGAAGATATCTTAGAAATCCCGGCTTTTATCAAATTTTCAAAAAAATATTGGGAAATCACATAGACACCCTCTAACTATGTGATTGACATTAATACATTTCCATTGAATTTCATAAGCATTAAATGTTATTCCATTAAATTATTTTTATAAAAAAACTCAAATTTTGAGATTATCTTAGAGCCGAAATTCAAAAATAATAATGAAAATAACTCAAAATAGCAAAAATTGATAAAAATAAACACAATATTTTAACTAATTTAAATATACTATAACCCGTTCTCAAATCTGTATGTTCTTAATGATCTTCCTTTCTGCGACCCCTTCAATCATTATATGCTCCAAGTTGACACCCATGAGTTAGTGGCTTAAATTTTATATCAAGACATTCGATTATTGATATTAACTATTGACTTAAGGATCAGTAAATTAATGGATAGAGAGGTTGAATTGAGGTGAAATTTAGATTAAGAAAAGGGGCATAAACTAATGATAAGATGAGTTGTGGTGTTTGAGAAAGGGAAAGAGAAGTAATGATTTACAATTTTCACAAAAATATGATGAGATGATACTGGGCTAAAATGTTGCTGAAATATTGTAAAAATACCAAGCAAATTTTTTAATATTTCAATTATGAAAAATATTTTTAGGGTTTTTTTAAAACATCTACCGTCTAACATTTTAGGTTAGGTACCCGAGAGATAAATAAAACTTTCAATTTTCACAAGTCTCAATTAAAAGTTTTAAAAAATAAAACTCAAAAAGTAGATGATTTTAGTCATGCACATGAACCTAAAAACCCATATTTCCAAATGGAAACTGGAATCCAAGTAGGTCTAAATCCAGATTGTACCACACACATATTGGCATATTGAATATATTAGTTTTTTACTTAAATGGTTCTGTTGTAAGTAGGTGGGGTTGTAAATAGTTATGGAATTATAGTGTCAGTTTACTAATATGCAGGAGTTGTGGAGTCATGGGGCTGGTCTAGGCCGCCGCGTAGGGTCTCAAAATTTTAGGGTATGTCAGTCCTCCCTCCAAAAATTGATATTAATTGCAGTAGGACTTCATCTTACGATTTCGTCTAAAGCCTCTGAAATTTCAGAATATCTCAGGATCGATACTGGGGGGGTCATGAGCTAAGTTGTGTAATCCAATATGAATTACACCATTGTTTTCTACTCATTCTTTGTTCTCTTTACCTACTTGAATTAAGTTCACTCTTCATGGTTTGTTTGTCTAGCCATTTGGAAGTTCCTTAACCATGGGAGAAGAGATGATGATGAAACGAAAAAATGGAGGAAATGTTCACTACTGTGAACACTAAGTTTGAAGAACTCTCTAGTGGAAACTATGAGACTAGGGAGAGTTCAAACTTCATAAATGGAGGTGAAAAAAATCAATGGGTTGTTGAAAACAGGTTAACCTAACTCAGCAAGTATTTCGCCCCTAATTTTGTTGGAAGTTGTCAAGTTTTAGTGGGGTGGGTCATGTGTCCTCTGTAGTTAAGAGTTGGTTTTAAATCATGAGTTACCTAAAGTTGGTGTTAAGATGTAAGAGTTGTGGAAACAGAGGTTACCTGAAGTAGGACTTATGAAGACATGGTCTAAGTTGTGTAATCAATTTTTAGAAGATGAATAAATGAGATCATATGTATTTAGGAAGGCTGGACACCTCAAGTTAGACTATTGTTTTCTACTCAACCTTGTGCACGGTCGCGCCACTCTCTGATCGGTCATCCAATCCCTACCCATCGGAGATCCGATCAAATTTGTTGGTCTTCCGTTCGAAGATCTGAGCCTATCTTCTCTATTTCTTCTATGCCATTTTTAGTTATTGGTCTGTAACTCGAAATTTAAAATCCTTTTGCCTAAAATGATTCAATCAAAACAAGCGTTGTTATATTTAACAATGTTAAGTTCAACCTTTCTATTTTCAATAATTATTCTAGGAATCATATCTTTCCTTTCGATTTTATTTCCAACAATGCATATTATTTTGATATTTAATATTCTCTTCAGTTCCATAAGTTATCATAAAATATTGTTCAATTTTTGTGAGCAACCAAGACTTTTTACCAAAATAGGATTGGAATTTAATTTTTAAAACCTTGCTCAATATTAGGCTTGAGTTTACAAGAGCTTAAAAGGAATGATCAAACCAAGCTCGGTGAACCATATTAGCCCAACGAAAAGCCCAACCTTGAATGAAAGCCCTAAAATGTGTCTTTCTTTTCTATTGTGGTTTTGACCTCAAGTTGAGATATATTAAAAAAACGAAAATTCCAACTTCCATGTTTTCAAGATGGGCTATTGTGCTGGATTTTCAGGTTTCAAGCTTGGCCCGAATACTATTGGGGTTTTAAATTTCTGACTAGGCCAGCTCTTTTAGAAAATCGGCTTCAGCGCTCCTTTGCCTTTGATCTAGGGGTTGGCAGATATTTAATTTTGGCCAAATTTTTTTTCTCTCTCTTCAACCACCGAATTATATCGGCCGATACGTATAATATCGGCCGTACAAATAAAAATTCGGCCGATATGACCGAATTATCAGTCATCGTATTGGCCGAATTTTTAAAATTCGATTTTTTGTTTTTTTTTCTAAAAAAGCCCCTTTTCTTAAAAAAATATGGGACAAGAATGGAAAGAGAAAAAAGAAAACATGGAGAAAAGATTGAAGAAAAAAATCCCACACCTTTCATAACTTTCTTTTCTCTTCTTTCTCTTCTTCGTTGATGGGAAAAAACTTTCTTTTCTCTTCTTTCTCTTCTTCATTGATGGGAAAAATAGAGAGGGGGCGGCGGCTGTTAGGGTTTAATAGAGAGAGAGTGAAAGAGAAAAGGGTCTTAAAACATGAGCATTAGGGTTTCATGTGAAAACCCATAAAAAGAAAATCGTCTACTCTAATATTTTATCAAAAAATAATTTTTAATGTGAAAGTAATACTTTTTTTATTTTAAATATAATATTTACTTATGCTAAAAGTAAAAAGTATAATATTTTTTTTTATTTATCTTATTGTCATAATTTAATATTATATTTACCATCTAATATTTTTAGGCTCTCCGTTTACAAATAAGGGTATCCCTAGGGTGTGCCGAAAACACATTTAATAGTGTCAAAAGACTTTAAAGTCTTAAAGTATATTTATCAGGTTATTTTAATTAGTCCAGATATTTAATTTGAGAAATTTTAAAAATACACAGTGCTTAAAAAATAATGTGCATAGTGTATTAAATAATAAATCTCCTTTAAATCTTTAAAGTTATTTTTTAAGCACTGTGTATTTCCAAAATTTCTCAAATTGTATATCCAGACTAATTACGATAACCTGATAAAAATATATTAAAACTTTAAGGTCTTTTGACACTCCTAAATATTTAAAACACAGTATTTTACAAATAAGGGTACTCCTAAGGTGTGTCGAAAACACAGTATTTTATTATTTATTTATTTTATTTCTATAATTCATAACTTAAAATAACACTCATTGGCTACGAAAAAAAATTATGAAATTATTTCTACAAATTTTCCTTATTTATATCATTTTCCTTGTCATTTTCACAATTTTATTACTAATTATATAATTTTCCATTATCGTAACTTAAAAAATATATTAGAAGAAGTAAATGTCCGATATTTTATGAAAAAATTACATATTCAATAAGCCCATAATTATCTCTATTTACTGTAATTTTTTTGGAATTTTTTTTTAAAAAAAAAAAGTGCAGGAGAGAGAAAAAGTTCAGCCGATATGAAAAATCGGCTGGGATCTCGACCCGACCGATTTTTGTACCCCTGACCTCAACAGAGATATATTAAAAAAACGAAAATTTCAACTTCCATGTTTTCAAGATGGGCTATTGTGCTGGATTTTCAGGTTTCGAGCTTGGCCCGAATACTATTGGGGTTTTAAATTTCTGACTAGGCCAGCTCTTTTAGAAAATCGGCTTCAGCGCTCCTTTGCCTTTGATCCAGGGGTCAAAAATTCGGCTTGGCCGAATTTTTGGCAGATATTTAATTTTGGCCAAATTTTTTTTCTCTCTCTTCAAAATACTTTTTTTTTTAAATCTCGGTGACTTTTTTTTTGAAAAAATTCATTTAAAAAAATAAAAAGGCTGTTTTAAAAAAAATTTAAAAATATAAATATCGGCCGAGATATCGACCGGGTCCACAACCGATAATTTTTTTTTTTAAAAAGAAGAAATAGGCTGATATTCGGTCGAAATTTTTTTTTATCTGGCCAATATGATACGTATCGACCGAATTTTATACCCGTGTTTTGTTCTTTTAGGCCAAATTCTTATCTCTAATAATGGACTGAAATTATTTAATTGACAGTGTTTGAAGTGAAACTTAAATTTTATCAATATTTGACACATTATGTAGCGACCCGACCCGATTTTTTCGGGATTTTAGGGTCTCAATAGCCGTGGGGATAGGATGGATCCCGTTATAGGCCTTGTATCGCCCGATCCCGAGCTCAGAAGCTCGGAGGGCATTTTAGTGATTTAAACTATTTAATACCTTGTCACAAAAAAAAAATATATATAAATAAATAAATAATAATAATATTTGAAAATCACACTTTTCCTCATCCGAGGTTTGGCATCCGATTTTTTTCTCTTCTAATTTTGAAACACTGTTTTTGCAAAAATCTGATTTTATATATAAAAAAAAAAAAAAAAAAAAGGGGAAAAGAAACCCTAAACCCTAGAACCCTTCCCCTTATAATCCTCTTCCCTTCGCCGCGCACTGTAGCACGCAGCTACAGTGCCGCGGCACCCTCTTCCCTCTTCTCTTCCCATACTCCTCCTCCCTCTCTCGCCTCCGGCTCCTCTCCCTTTCGCTCAGTCAACCGGCACCTCGGAGTCGCCATCGCCGGCCAACTGAGCAAGGTATCTTCTTCCCCTCCTCTTCCACCTTCCCTTTTCCGTCGGTTTTTCCCCTCTTCCCCGAGCCACCTCGGTTTTCATCGATTTTTTCCCTTCCTCCCTCCGATTTCCCTCTGATTTTACCCGGTTTTTCCGATGGATTTTCCCGACCCCCTTCGGTTTTCCCTCTTTCTTCTTCTTCCTCTCTTTCCGGCGCTTTTCCCCTCTTCCTCTTTCCCCTCCGGCTGGGCAGCCGAGTCAACTCGGCTGAGCAGCCGAGTTGGCTCAGCTGAGCAGCCGAGTTGGCTCAGCTGAGTTCGAGTGTGGGCCCCGCTGAGCCGGGCCCAGCTCGGCTCACCCTTGACCCAGCTCGGCCCGGTCCAGCTTTGGGCCCGGCCCAGTTTCAGGCCCGGCCCATTTCGGGCCCAGTTTTAGGCCCGGCCCATTTCGGGCCCATTTTTTCGGTTCGAGCTTAGTCTAGCCTGTCTTATCTCCCTTACTTATTCTGTGCTCTTGATTCTGCAGATCGAGCCCCCTTCAAACCAACGGAACCATCCTCTCACGATTGATTTTCAAACGCGCACCGGTGAGGGAACTAACACACTTTTAGCATACACATTTCTGCATTTATTTATCTTCGAATTATGTGGATGCGGAATGCGCAGAATGGGACCCCTCATATCTAGTCCTACCGCTCGGCAAGGGAACCGTTCAGATAAGTATGCGGTGAGGGGACCACTCTGTGTATCCGCGTCCGATGATGATGTGAGAATGATAGATGGACTTGATGTTATGCCAGTTGTGCACGATCAAGTAATTTGGGTGTGATTGATTGATAATACAATGAAATATCAACATGCTAGTATGTGGTAGACTGTGGTTTACATGATTGTCTGGGATTTGATGTTGCTTCATTGAGAACATGTTTATTATTATTTGTACCTGTACATGCCTATTGTTAATCGTACATGCATTTGTCGGATGTGTAGAATGTCGGAGGGGTTTGGACGTTAAGTAACATTAGGGTTATGTGAGACCACGCGACGGATGTGTGGCGGGATGTGTATTGCCTTGTGATTGGACATGGGTAGTCATGCCCCTAGCTTGAGTAAAATGGTCGGTCTGTCTTGTGGTCACCAAACACCCCTTTGAGGGAGGTGTAACCTGACTTGGGGAACAAGGTGCCTGGGAGTCCCCTATAGGGATCCGTTGAGGAAGTAGTCGTGTCAATCCTTGATAGGCCATCAGGCTGAAGGTCGGTTCACCCAAGGTAACCTTAGAAGCCTCTTGTAGTTCCGATACCCGAGGGTGGAATGAATGAGGTGATCCCTGTGTGACCGAATAGGCTGAGGAGGTGCTCGCCTATGTCGAGAGATGAGGCGGTGAGGGGCGGCTCCCGCTGGCATGAGTGGTGATCCCTGTGTGACCGAGTAGGCTGAGGGGGTGCTCGCCTAGGTCGAGGGACGAAGCGGTGAGGGGCAGCTCCCGCTGGCATGGGTTGTGATCCTCGCGCGACCGAGTAGGCTGAGGAGGTGCTCGCCTAGGTCGAGGGACGGAGCGGTGAGGGACAGCTCCCGCCGGTATAGTTATGATCCTTAGATGACCGAGTAGGCTGAGGATGTGCTCGCCTGCTCATTGGTTAAGGGATTGAGGTTGCTTAGATAAGGTGGTCGTGGGCCATGTTGAGTACCTACCGAATGGCCCGTACGGTGGGTCGAGTGCGTGTTGTGTGGGAACCATGTACGTGGGTCTTTGTTATTCCTTAGTGGTAGATATGCAGTGCGTGATATATGATTATATGTATGTGTTCCCTTGCTGAGTATGAAGTACTCACCCCCTTGCCTTTCAGGTGGCTCGATGGATGCGGGATCCAGCGGGTCCCAAGACCAGGCTTAGGCGATGATGCTTTCGGATTGCTTAATTACTTTCCTTTTATTAATTAGAAAGAACACTGTGTTTATTTTGGATATTGTTTATCGTTGTGGATGACTGTACTAGCCACCTATTGCACTGTTGTGTTAACTGAACTTATGGCATCTCTTTTCTATTATGATTGTTGATGCTTAGTAAAAAAAAAAAAAAAATATTTGTCGGTAGTTTGGAATGTGTGATATCTCGGTTTAGTATCGGTAGTAACACGCCCGTTTCGGGATGGGGTGTTACATTTGGTATCAGAGCGCGGTTCCACTCTCGGACTGTGCTGTTGGGCTAAACTGAGAGTTGTTAATGATTGACGACTAGGTTCGTCCCCCGCAAAGTATGGTAGGTGAGACTGAGTTTGAGGTGGGGACTAGACACCCTGATTTTGTTGTTGTGTGTTGGTAGGATGGTTTGAATCTTGGCGTTTGAGCTGTGTTTGGTTTTAGTTCCTTATTTGACTTAAAGGCTGATCGGTGCTTAATTTGTGAACAGGCGATGGTAAGCACTCATTCCAATGGGGCAGGCCGTCCAGGGCCGTATGGGATGCCTGAGATCACAGAGGTATTAGAGACTCCACAAGCTGAGGTGGAGAATACACCGGTGGTAGTACCTGAGGGAGCAGTAGAACAACCTCCGGTGGTCCCTGTGCCAGATGAGGGTCTTGCTCAAGGGCGCCGAGACCCTGAGGCGATGTTTGCCCGGTACGAGAGGATGATCGAGACATATGAAAGGAATATGAAAAGACAAGAAGATCTGATAGCTCAGCATGTCGGTCAGCCCATTAATCCCCCACGTGCAGTTGGACAGTTTGAAACTAGACAGATGGTGGCGCTCAGAGAGTTCAAGCGCTATTTTCCGTCTATATATCATGGGGGTGCGAACCCCTTGGAGGCTGAGAGGTGGTTGGGTGAGATGGACCGCCTACTGGATTCTTTGGGCATTGTAGAGTCCGATCTGAGAGTCACTCTAGCGACACATCACCTTCAGGGGGAGGCTTCTAGTTGGTGGCTTGAGGAGCCCCTCCGAGAGTTGGGGCGAGCTGACTGGGACAAGTTCAAGGAGCTCTTCTTAGCCAGGTTCTTTCCATCAGTAGTGAGGCAAACAAAAATCAGTGAGTTCATTAAACTGGAGCAGGGTAACTTTACAGTGCGGGAGTATGATGCCCGTTTTGTGGAATTGTCACGCTATGCTCCACACTTGGTGGCGAAAGAAGAGGATAAGGCCCGCAAGTTTGAGGAGGGCCTACACCCGGCTTACAGTGTATGGTTATGCCTTTGAGGTGCGTTACCTATGCAGAGGTGGTACAGCGGGCACTGATAGCAGAGGGCGCCATCATGAGATCCAGCGGCGCGGTATACCAGCCAGCATCAGTGAGTACTTATAGGCCGAGCAGAGGCCATGGCAGGAAGAAAAGGCGACCAGCGCCTTATCAGACCCGAGGGGTTACTCCCGGGCGACCACATTCAGGTTCGATTGTGCCAATAGCGGGTGGTCAGCCCGAGCCAGTTAAGTGTTTTGACTGCGGCCAGATCGGTCACATTCGGAGGGACTGCCCTCAATTTCAGCAGCGGCCTAGGGCCATTCATTGCTACACTTGTGGGGAGGCTGGACATATCTCGCGGGACTGTCCCCAGAGGGGTGGCCGAGGTGTTGTGGTGGCGCCCACCCAGGCGATGGTTCCCGCTGATGGATACGGTCGGATGGCATCGACTCGACCTACTGCACCGAGAGCAGCGCCATCGCAGAAGGGCAGAGGCCGAGGTAGGCCCAATCAGTCAGCTCAGAGCAAGATGTACGCCCTAATGCAACAGCCAGAGGAGTTCTTGCCTCCATCAGTCATGCAGGGTATGTTGGTTCTTCATGGTTCCTTGGCTCGTGTTTTATTTGATTCGGGTGCCTCGCACTCTTATATTGCTTTAGATTTTGCTCTTAGTTCTGGTTTGAAAGTGGTAGAGGCTAAGACACCATTACATATCAGATCTCCTCTGGGTAGTGAGGTAGTTGTAGATCAGATTTGTCGGGGTTGTGTTTTATCCATGGGTGGCTTGCATCTTAAGTTTGACCTACGGATCATGGATATGTCAGAGTTTGATATTATCCTTGGGATGGACTGGTTGTGTTCCCACCGGGTCGTCATTGACTGCTATCGCAGGAGGGTTTCAGGTAGTACTGTTTCAGGCGAGACCTTTGTTGAGCGGTTGAACGCTGCCTTTTGTCCAAGTGCAGATGAGTTAGGTGGACTTGTGGCCAGTTTGAGTTGGGAGGGTTCGGGGCCAGCAGGTGCTGAGATGCCCCGTGTGGTATGTGAGTTCGCAGATGTCTTTCCAGAAAAGCTCACTGAGTTACCGCCACGTAGAGAGGTGGAGTTCGTTATAGACTTGCTCCCCGGCACCGCCCCAATTTCTGTCACTCCCTATCGGATGGCACCAGCTGAGATGTTGGAGTTAGGGAAGCAACTGACAGAGCTGCAGTCGGTTGGTTTTATCCGTCCTAGTACATCGCCATGGGGTGCTCCAGCCTTGTTCGCTAAGAAAAAGGACGGGAGTATGAGACTGTGCATAGATTACCGACAGTTGAATCGCGTGACCATAAAGAACAAGTATCCACTACCGAGGATCGATGATTTGTTCGATCAGTTGAGAGGATCTAGATGTTTCTCGAAGATTGATCTCCGATCAGGTTACCATCAGGTAAGGGTGCGGGATTGTGACATAGAGAAAACCGCATTCCGTACTCGGTTTGGGCACTTTGCATTTGTTGTGATGCCTTTTGGAGTGACCAATGCCCCAGCCACTTTTATGGACCTCATGAACAGAATATTCAGGCCTTATCTTGATCGGTTCGTGGAAGTATTTATTGATGATATCCTTGTGTACTCAGCATCAGAGGAGGATCATGAGCGACACTTGAGGACCGTGCTACAGATTTTGAGGGATAATAAGTTGTTTGCAAAATACAGCAAATGTGAGTTTTGGTTGCCAGAGGTACAGTTTTTGGGACATGTGGTATCAGGGGAAGGGGTGGCTGTTGACCCGGCCAAGGTGGAGGCCGTGATGAGTTGGACGAGACCGCGTAATGTAACCGAGATCCGTAGTTTCTTGGGTCTGGCAGGCTATTACCGGCGGTTCATACAGGATTTTTCTAAGATAGCTGCCCCTATGACAAGACTGACTCGTAAGGACCAGCCTTATGAGTGGACTGAGGCTTGTGAGTCAGCTTTCTTGGAGCTGAAGAAGAGACTGACGACCGCCCCAGTGTTGGTCGTACCCGAGAGAGGTTTGGGCTATGCAGTCTTTTGTGATGCTTCTGCAGATGGTCTGGGTTCTGTCTTGATGCAGACGGGTCGTGTTGTGGCGTATGGCTCTCGACAGCTCAAGGTTCACGAGCAGAACTACCCCACTCATGACCTGGAGTTGGCAGCAGTGGTCTTTGCACTTAAAATCTGGAGACATTATCTCTACGGAGAGAAGTTCGAAGTATTCTCGGACCACCACAGTCTCAAATATCTGTTCACACAGAAAGAGCTAAACATGAGGCAGCGACGGTGGATCGAGTACTTGGGAGATTATGATTTCGAACTTTCTTATCACCCCGGCAAGGCGAACGTTGTTGCAGATGCTTTGAGCCGGAAGTCTCGAGGAGTACTAGCCAGCTTGATTGGTGAGACCAGAGCAGCGGCCTTGTGCAGTATGGTAGTACGATCAGGGTTGGATGGCTTAGTCTTGGAAGCCCAGCAGACTGACTCAGATTCAATGGGATATCGAGATCGAGTGGCTGCTGGGGACGGACCACATGGTTGTTCAGTTAGGGCAGATGGTGCAGTGGCTTTCGATGGTCGGTTGTACGTACCAGAGCAGTGTCGTGAGGAGGTTTTGCGACACTTCCACCATACGAGATTTGCAGTACACCCGGGATGTGCCAAGATGTACCATGATCTGAGGCGACAGTATTATTGGGTCGGCATGAAGAGGGCTGTAGCTGAGTTTGTGGCTCGATGTTTGACGTGTCAGCAAGTCAAGTTTGAGCACCAAAGACCAGCTGGTGTAGAGCAACCACTTAAGATATCTGAATGGAAGTGGGAGCACATCACCATGGACTTTGTGACTGGATTACCAAGATCGCCCAAGGGGCACGATACCATTTGGGTCATAGTGGATAGACTAACCAAGTCGGCCCACTTTATTGGCATGAAGGCGACTGATTCCTTGGAGAAACTGAGTCGGTTGTATATGGAGCAGGTGGTTAGACTGCATGGAGTGCCAGTGTCGATTGTTTCGGATCGAGACCCGAGGTTTGTCTCGCAATTTTGGCAGAGCTTACAGAGAGAGCTGGGTACTCAGTTATGCTTCAGCACAGCCTTTCATCCACAGACAGATGGCCAGTCAGAGCGGACCATCCAAATCTTAGAGGATATGCTCCGTGCTTGTGTTTTGGATCATGTGGGTAGCTGGGAGGATCACTTACACCTAGTTGAGTTCGTCTACAACAACAGCTACCAGTCTAGCATTCAGATGGCACCATATGAGGCATTGTATGGTCGACCGTGCAGATCACCTTTGTGTTGGGCAGAGACCAGTGAGGTTGTCTTGTCAGGACCAGAGATGGTCAGAGAGACTACAGAGCAAGTCAAACACATCAGGCAGAGGTTGTTGACTGCCCAGAGCCGACAGAAGAGTTATGCAGATCGCAGGAGGAGGCCACTGGAGTTTGCCGTGGGCGATCATGTTTTTCTCAGAGTCTCACCCCGCCCTGGAGTTCAAAGGTTCGGGCGGAAAGGAAAGCTGTCGCCCCGGTTTATTGGGCCCTTTGAGGTGCTGGAGAGAGTCGGGGAAGTGGCTTACAGGATTGCCCTTCCGCCGCAACTCGCTAGGGTGCACAACGTTTTCCATGTTTCCATGCTTCGAAAGTATCAGCCGGACCCGTCGCATGTGCTTAATTGGGATGACGTGGACCTTAGCGAGGATGTCAGTTTCGACGAAGGTCCTGTGCAGATCAAGGATAGAATAGAGCAGGTGCTCCGTGGCAAGACTATTCCTAAGGTTCTGGTGATTTGGAAGCGTGGAGGGAGAGAGACAGCTACCTGGGAGCTAGAATCATCGATGCGGAAAAAGTATCCGGGTTTCTTCGAGGATCAAGGTATGACTTTTGGCGTAATTTCGAGGACGAAATCGCTTAAAGGGGGGTAGATTGTAGCGACCCGACCCGATTTTTTCGGGATTTTAGGGTCTCAATAGCCGTGGGGATAGGATGGATCCCGTTATAGGCCTTGTATCGCCCGATCCCGAGCTCAGAAGCTCGGAGGGCATTTTAGTGATTTAAACTATTTAATACCTTGTCACAAAAAAAAAATATATATAAATAAATAAATAATAATAATATTTGAAAATCACACTTTTCCTCATCCGAGGTTTGGCATCCGATTTTTTTCTCTTCTAATTTTGAAACACTGTTTTTGCAAAAATCTGATTTTATATATAAAAAAAAAAAAAAAAAAGGGGAAAAGAAACCCTAAACCCTAGAACCCTTCCCCTTATAATCCTCTTCCCTTCGCCGCGCACTGTAGCACGCAGCTACAGTGCCGCGGCACCCTCTTCCCTCTTCTCTTCCCATACTCCTCCTCCCTCTCTCGCCTCCGGCTCCTCTCCCTTTCGCTCAGTCAACCGGCACCTCGGAGTCGCCATCGCCGGCCAACTGAGCAAGGTATCTTCTTCCCCTCCTCTTCCACCTTCCCTTTTCCGTCGGTTTTTCCCCTCTTCCCCGAGCCACCTCGGTTTTCATCGATTTTTTCCCTTCCTCCCTCCGATTTCCCTCTGATTTTACCCGGTTTTTCCGATGGATTTTCCCGACCCCCTTCGGTTTTCCCTCTTTCTTCTTCTTCCTCTCTTTCCGGCGCTTTTCCCCTCTTCCTCTTTCCCCTCCGGCTGGGCAGCCGAGTCAACTCGGCTGCGCAATCGAGTTGGCTCAGCTGAGCAGCCGAGTTGGCTCAGCTGAGCAGCCGAGTTGGCTCAGCTGAGTTCGAGTGTGGGCCCCGCTGAGCCGGGCCCAGCTCGGCTCACCCTTGACCCAGCTCGGCCCGGTCCAGCTTTGGGCCCGCCCAGTTTCAGGCCCGGCCCATTTCGGGCCCAGTTTTAGGCCCGGCCCATTTCGGGCCCATTTTTCGGTTCGAGCTTAGTCTAGCCTGTCTTATCTCCCTTACTTATTCTGTGCTCTTGATTCTGCAGATCGAGCCCCCTTCAAACCAACGGAACCATCCTCTCACGATTGATTTTCAAACGCGCACCGGTGAGGGAACTAACACACTTTTAGCATACACATTTCTGCATTTATTTATCTTCGAATTATGTGGATGTGGAATGCGCAGAATGGGACCCCTCATATCTAGTCCTACCGTTCGGCAAGGGAACCGTTCAGATAAGTATGCGGTGAGGGGACCACTCTGTGTATCCGCGTCCGATGATGATGTGAGAATGATAGATGGACTTGATGTTATGCCAGTTGTGCACGATCAAGTAATTTGGGTGTGATTGATTGATAATACAATGAAATATCAACATGCTAGTATGTGGTAGACTGTGGTTTACATGATTGTCTGGGATTTGATGTTGCTTCATTGAGAACATGTTTATTATTATTTGTACCTGTACATGCCTATTGTTAATCGTACATGCATTTGTCGGATGTGTAGAATGTCGGAGGGGTTTGGACGTTAAGTAACATTAGGGTTATGTGAGACCACGCGACGGATGTGTGGCGGGATGTGTATTGCCTTGTGATTGGACATGGGTAGTCATGCCCCTAGCTTGAGTAAAATGGTCGGTCTGTCTTGTGGTCACCAAACACCCCTTTGAGGGAGGTGTAACCTGACTTGGGGAACAAGGTGCCTGGGAGTCCCCTATAGGGATCCGTTGGGGAAGTAGTCGTGTCAATCCTTGATAGGCCATCAGGCTGAAGGTCGGTTCACCCAAGGTAACCTTA
Organism: Chimonanthus salicifolius; assembly: GCA_013350335.1. Classification (NCBI taxonomy): domain Eukaryota; kingdom Viridiplantae; phylum Streptophyta; class Magnoliopsida; order Laurales; family Calycanthaceae; genus Chimonanthus; species Chimonanthus salicifolius. The sequence goes on along the minus strand of CM023537.1, from coordinate 9,106,627 downwards.
GAAGCCTCTTGTAGTTCCGATACCCGAGGGTGGAATGAATGAGGTGATCCCTGTGTGACCGAATAGGCTGAGGAGGTGCTCGCCTATGTCGAGGGATGAGGCGGTGAGGGGCGGCTCCCGCTGGCATGAGTGGTGATCCCTGTGTGACCGAGTAGGCTGAGGGGGTGCTCGCCTAGGTCGAGGGACGAAGCGGTGAGGGGCAGCTCCCGCTGGCATGGGTTGTGATCCTCGCGTGACCGAGTAGGCTGAGGAGGTGCTCGCCTAGGTCGAGGGACGGAGCGGTGAGGGACAGCTCCCGCCGGTATAGTTACGATCCTTAGATGACCGAGTAGGCTGAGGATGTGCTCGCCTGCTCATTGGTTAAGGGATTGAGGTTGTTTAGATAAGGTGGTCGTGGGCCATGTTGAGTACCTACCGAATGGCCCGTACGGTGGGTCGAGTGCGTGTTGTGTGGGAACCATGTACGTGGGTCTTTGTTATTCCTTAGTGGTAGATATGCAGTATGTGATATATGATTATATGTATGTGTTCCCTTGCTGAGTATGAAGTACTCACCCCCTTGCCTTTCAGGTGGCTCGATGGATGCGGGATCCAGCGGGTCCCAAGACCAGGCTTAGGCGATGATGCTTTCGGATTGCTTAATTACTTTCCTTTTATTAATTAGAAAGAACACTGTGTTTATTTTGGATATTGTTTATCGTTGTGGATGACTGTACTAGCCACCTATTGCACTGTTGTGTTAACTGAACTTATGGCATCTCTTTTCTATTATGGTTGTTGATGCTTAGAAAAAAAAAAAAAATATTTGTCGGTAGTTTGGAATGTGTGATATCTCGGTTTAGTATCGGTAGTAACACGCCCGTTTCGGGATGGGGTGTTACATTTGGTATCAGAGCGCGGTTCCACTCTCGGACTGTGCTGTTGGGCTAAACTGAGAGTTGTTAATGATTGACGACTAGGTTCGTCCCCCGCAAAGTATGGTAGGTGAGACTGAGTTTGAGGTGGGGACTAGACACCCTGATTTTGTTGTTGTGTGTTGGTAGGATGGTTTGAATCTTGGCGTTTGAGCTGTGTTTGGTTTTAGTTCCTTATTTGACTTAAAGGCTGATCGGTGCTTAATTTGTGAACAGGCGATGGTAAGCACTCATTCCAATGGGGCAGGCCGTCCAGGGCCGTATGGGATGCCTGAGATCACAGAGGTATTAGAGACTCCACAAGCTGAGGTGGAGAATACACCGGTGGTAGTACCTGAGGGAGCAGTAGAACAACCTCCGGTGGTCCCTGTGCCAGATGAGGGTCTTGCTCAAGGGCGCCGAGACCCTGAGGCGATGTTTGCCCGGTACGAGAGGATGATCGAGACATATGAAAGGAATATGAAAAGACAAGAAGATCTGATAGCTCAGCATGTCGGTCAGCCCATTAATCCCCCACGTGCAGTTGGACAGTTTGAAACTAGACAGATGGTGGCGCTCAGAGAGTTCAAGCGCTATTTTCCGTCTATATATCATGGGGGTGCGAACCCCTTGGAGGCTGAGAGGTGGTTGGGTGAGATGGACCGCCTACTGGATTCTTTGGGCATTGTAGAGTCCGATCTGAGAGTCACTCTAGCGACACATCACCTTCAGGGGGAGGCTTCTAGTTGGTGGCTTGAGGAGCCCCTCCGAGAGTTGGGGCGAGCTGACTGGGACAAGTTCAAGGAGCTCTTCTTAGCCAGGTTCTTTCCATCAGTAGTGAGGCAAACAAAAATCAGTGAGTTCATTAAACTGGAGCAGGGTAACTTTACAGTGCGGGAGTATGATGCCCGTTTTGTGGAATTGTCACGCTATGCTCCACACTTGGTGGCGAAAGAAGAGGATAAGGCCCGCAAGTTTGAGGAGGGCCTACACCCGGCTTTACAGTGTATGGTTATGCCTTTGAGGTGCGTTACCTATGCAGAGGTGGTACAGCGGGCACTGATAGCAGAGGGCGCCATCATGAGATCCAGCGGCGCGGTATACCAGCCAGCATCAGTGAGTACTTATAGGCCGAGCAGAGGCCATGGCAGGAAGAAAAGGCGACCAGCGCCTTATCAGACCCGAGGGGTTACTCCCGGGCGACCACATTCAGGTTCGATTGTGCCAATAGCGGGTGGTCAGCCCGAGCCAGTTAAGTGTTTTGACTGCGGCCAGATCGGTCACATTCGGAGGGACTGCCCTCAATTTCAGCAGCGGCCTAGGGCCATTCATTGCTACACTTGTGGGGAGGCTGGACATATCTCGCGGGACTGTCCCCAGAGGGGTGGCCGAGGTGTTGTGGTGGCGCCCACCCAGGCGATGGTTCCCGCTGATGGATACGGTCGGATGGCATCGACTCGACCTACTGCACCGAGAGCAGCGCCATCGCAGAAGGGCAGAGGCCGAGGTAGGCCCAATCAGTCAGCTCAGAGCAAGATGTACGCCCTAATGCAACAGCCAGAGGAGTTCTTGCCTCCATCAGTCATGCAGGGTATGTTGGTTCTTCATGGTTCCTTGGCTCGTGTTTTATTTGATTCGGGTGCCTCGCACTCTTATATTGCTTTAGATTTTGCTCTTAGTTCTGGTTTGAAAGTGGTAGAGGCTAAGACACCATTACATATCAGATCTCCTCTGGGTAGTGAGGTAGTTGTAGATCAGATTTGTCGGGGTTGTGTTTTATCCATGGGTGGCTTGCATCTTAAGTTTGACCTACGGATCATGGATATGTCAGAGTTTGATATTATCCTTGGGATGGACTGGTTGTGTTCCCACCGGGTCGTCATTGACTGCTATCGCAGGAGGGTTTCAGGTAGTACTGTTTCAGGCGAGACCTTTGTTGAGCGGTTGAACGCTGCCTTTTGTCCAAGTGCAGATGAGTTAGGTGGACTTGTGGCCAGTTTGAGTTGGGAGGGTTCGGGGCCAGCAGGTGCTGAGATGCCCCGTGTGGTATGTGAGTTCGCAGATGTCTTTCCAGAAAAGCTCACTGAGTTACCGCCACGTAGAGAGGTGGAGTTCGTTATAGACTTGCTCCCCGGCACCGCCCCAATTTCTGTCACTCCCTATCGGATGGCACCAGCTGAGATGTTGGAGTTAGGGAAGCAACTGACAGAGCTGCAGTCGGTTGGTTTTATCCGTCCTAGTACATCGCCATGGGGTGCTCCAGCCTTGTTCGCTAAGAAAAAGGACGGGAGTATGAGACTGTGCATAGATTACCGACAGTTGAATCGCGTGACCATAAAGAACAAGTATCCACTACCGAGGATCGATGATTTGTTCGATCAGTTGAGAGGATCTAGATGTTTCTCGAAGATTGATCTCCGATCAGGTTACCATCAGGTAAGGGTGCGGGATTGTGACATAGAGAAAACCGCATTCCGTACTCGGTTTGGGCACTTTGCATTTGTTGTGATGCCTTTTGGAGTGACCAATGCCCCAGCCACTTTTATGGACCTCATGAACAGAATATTCAGGCCTTATCTTGATCGGTTCGTGGAAGTATTTATTGATGATATCCTTGTGTACTCAGCATCAGAGGAGGATCATGAGCGACACTTGAGGACCGTGCTACAGATTTTGAGGGATAATAAGTTGTTTGCAAAATACAGCAAATGTGAGTTTTGGTTGCCAGAGGTACAGTTTTTGGGACATGTGGTATCAGGGGAAGGGGTGGCTGTTGACCCGGCCAAGGTGGAGGCCGTGATGAGTTGGACGAGACCGCGTAATGTAACCGAGATCCGTAGTTTCTTGGGTCTGGCAGGCTATTACCGGCGGTTCATACAGGATTTTTCTAAGATAGCTGCCCCTATGACAAGACTGACTCGTAAGGACCAGCCTTATGAGTGGACTGAGGCTTGTGAGTCAGCTTTCTTGGAGCTGAAGAAGAGACTGACGACCGCCCCAGTGTTGGTCGTACCCGAGAGAGGTTTGGGCTATGCAGTCTTTTGTGATGCTTCTGCAGATGGTCTGGGTTCTGTCTTGATGCAGACGGGTCGTGTTGTGGCGTATGGCTCTCGACAGCTCAAGGTTCACGAGCAGAACTACCCCACTCATGACCTGGAGTTGGCAGCAGTGGTCTTTGCACTTAAAATCTGGAGACATTATCTCTACGGAGAGAAGTTCGAAGTATTCTCGGACCACCACAGTCTCAAATATCTGTTCACACAGAAAGAGCTAAACATGAGGCAGCGACGGTGGATCGAGTACTTGGGAGATTATGATTTCGAACTTTCTTATCACCCCGGCAAGGCGAACGTTGTTGCAGATGCTTTGAGCCGGAAGTCTCGAGGAGTACTAGCCAGCTTGATTGGTGAGACCAGAGCAGCGGCCTTGTGCAGTATGGTAGTACGATCAGGGTTGGATGGCTTAGTCTTGGAAGCCCAGCAGACTGACTCAGATTCAATGGGATATCGAGATCGAGTGGCTGCTGGGGACGGACCACATGGTTGTTCAGTTAGGGCAGATGGTGCAGTGGCTTTCGATGGTCGGTTGTACGTACCAGAGCAGTGTCGTGAGGAGGTTTTGCGACACTTCCACCATACGAGATTTGCAGTACACCCGGGATGTGCCAAGATGTACCATGATCTGAGGCGACAGTATTATTGGGTCGGCATGAAGAGGGCTGTAGCTGAGTTTGTGGCTCGATGTTTGACGTGTCAGCAAGTCAAGTTTGAGCACCAAAGACCAGCTGGTGTAGAGCAACCACTTAAGATATCTGAATGGAAGTGGGAGCACATCACCATGGACTTTGTGACTGGATTACCAAGATCGCCCAAGGGGCACGATACCATTTGGGTCATAGTGGATAGACTAACCAAGTCGGCCCACTTTATTGGCATGAAGGCGACTGATTCCTTGGAGAAACTGAGTCGGTTGTATATGGAGCAGGTGGTTAGACTGCATGGAGTGCCAGTGTCGATTGTTTCGGATCGAGACCCGAGGTTTGTCTCGCAATTTTGGCAGAGCTTACAGAGAGAGCTGGGTACTCAGTTATGCTTCAGCACAGCCTTTCATCCACAGACAGATGGCCAGTCAGAGCGGACCATCCAAATCTTAGAGGATATGCTCCGTGCTTGTGTTTTGGATCATGTGGGTAGCTGGGAGGATCACTTACACCTAGTTGAGTTCGTCTACAACAACAGCTACCAGTCTAGCATTCAGATGGCACCATATGAGGCATTGTATGGTCGACCGTGCAGATCACCTTTGTGTTGGGCAGAGACCAGTGAGGTTGTCTTGTCAGGACCAGAGATGGTCAGAGAGACTACAGAGCAAGTCAAACACATCAGGCAGAGGTTGTTGACTGCCCAGAGCCGACAGAAGAGTTATGCAGATCGCAGGAGGAGGCCACTGGAGTTTGCCGTGGGCGATCATGTTTTTCTCAGAGTCTCACCCCGCCCTGGAGTTCAAAGGTTCGGGCGGAAAGGAAAGCTGTCGCCCCGGTTTATTGGGCCCTTTGAGGTGCTGGAGAGAGTCGGGGAAGTGGCTTACAGGATTGCCCTTCCGCCGCAACTCGCTAGGGTGCACAACGTTTTCCATGTTTCCATGCTTCGAAAGTATCAGCCGGACCCGTCGCATGTGCTTAATTGGGATGACGTGGACCTTAGCGAGGATGTCAGTTTCGACGAAGGTCCTGTGCAGATCAAGGATAGAATAGAGCAGGTGCTCCGTGGCAAGACTATTCCTAAGGTTCTGGTGATTTGGAAGCGTGGAGGGAGAGAGACAGCTACCTGGGAGCTAGAATCATCGATGCGGAAAAAGTATCCGGGTTTCTTCGAGGATCAAGGTATGACTTTTGGCGTAATTTCGAGGACGAAATCGCTTAAAGGGGGGTAGATTGTAGCGACCCGACCCGATTTTTTCGGGATTTTAGGGTCTCAATAGCCGTGGGGATAGGATGGATCCCGTTATAGGCCTTGTATTGCCCGATCCCGAGCTCAGAAGCTCGGAGGGCATTTTAGTGATTTAAACTATTTAATACCTTGTCACAAAAAAAAATATATATATAAATAAATAAATAATAATAATATTTGAAAATCACACTTTTCCTCATCCGAGGTTTGGCATCCGATTTTTTTCTCTTCTAATTTTGAAACACTGTTTTTGCAAAAATCTGATTTTATATATAAAAAAAAAAAAAAAAAAAGGGGAAAAGAAACCCTAAACCCTAGAACCCTTCCCCTTATAATCCTCTTCCCTTCGCCGCGCACTGTAGCACGCAGCTACAGTGCCGCGGCACCCTCTTCCCTCTTCTCTTCCCATACTCCTCCTCCCTCTCTCGCCTCCGGCTCCTCTCCCTTTTCGCTCAGTCAACCGGCACCTCGGAGTCGCCATCGCCGGCCAACTGAGCAAGGTATCTTCTTCCCCTCCTCTTCCACCTTCCCTTTTCCGTCGGTTTTTCCCCTCTTCCCCGAGCCACCTCGGTTTTCATCGATTTTTCCCTTCCTCCCTCCGATTTCCCTCTGATTTTACCCGGTTTTTCCGATGGATTTTCCCGACCCCCTTCGGTTTTCCCTCTTTCTTCTTCTTCCTCTCTTTCCGGCGCTTTTCCCCTCTTCCTCTTTCCCCTCCGGCTGGGCAGCCGAGTCAACTCGGCTGAGCAACCGAGTTGGCTCAGCTGAGCAGCCGAGTTGGCTCAGCTGAGCAGCCGAGTTGGCTCAGCTGAGCAGCCGAGTTGGCTCAGCTGAGTTCGAGTGTGGGCCCCGCTGAGCCGGGCCCAGCTCGGCTCACCCTTGACCCAGCTCGGCCCGGTCCAGCTTTGGGCCCGGCCCAGTTTCAGGCCCGGCCCATTTCGGGCCCAGTTTTAGGCCCGGCCCATTTCGGGCCCATTTTTTCGGTTCGAGCTTAGTCTAGCCTGTCTTATCTCCCTTACTTATTCTGTGCTCTTGATTCTGCAGATCGAGCCCCCTTCAAACCAACGGAACCATCCTCTCACGATTGATTTTCAAACGCGCACCGGTGAGGGAACTAACACACTTTTAGCATACACATTTCTGCATTTATTTATCTTCGAATTATGTGGATGCGGAATGCGCAGAATGGGACCCCTCATATCTAGTCCTACCGTTCGGCAAGGGAACCGTTCAGATAAGTATGCGGTGAGGGGACCACTCTGTGTATCCGCGTCCGATGATGATGTGAGAATGATAGATGGACTTGATGTTATGCCAGTTGTGCACGATCAAGTAATTTGGGTGTGATTGATTGATAATACAATGAAATATCAACATGCTAGTATGTGGTAGACTGTGGTTTACATGATTGTCTGGGATTTGATGTTGCTTCATTGAGAACATGTTTATTATTATTTGTACCTGTACATGCCTATTGTTAATCGTACATGCATTTGTCGGATGTGTAGAATGTCGGAGGGGTTTGGACGTTAAGTAACATTAGGGTTATGTGAGACCACGCGACGGATGTGTGGCGGGATGTGTATTGCCTTGTGATTGGACATGGGTAGTCATGCCCCTAGCTTGAGTAAAATGGTCGGTCTGTCTTGTGGTCACCAAACACCCCTTTGAGGGAGGTGTAACCTGACTTGGGGAACAAGGTGCCTGGGAGTCCCCTATAGGGATCCGTTGAGGAAGTAGTCGTGTCAATCCTTGATAGGCCATCAGGCTGAAGGTCGGTTCACCCAAGGTAACCTTAGAAGCCTCTTGTAGTTCCGATACCCGAGGGTGGAATGAATGAGGTGATCCCTGTGTGACCGAATAGGCTGAGGAGGTGCTCGCCTATGTCGAGAGATGAGGCGGTGAGGGGCGGCTCCCGCTGGCATGAGTGGTGATCCCTGTGTGACCGAGTAGGCTGAGGGGGTGCTCGCCTAGGTCGAGGGACGAAGCGGTGAGGGGCAGCTCCCGCTGGCATGGGTTGTGATCCTCGCGCGACCGAGTAGGCTGAGGAGGTGCTCGCCTAGGTCGAGGGACGGAGCGGTGAGGGACAGCTCCCGCCGGTATAGTTACGATCCTTAGATGACCGAGTAGGCTGAGGATGTGCTCGCCTGCTCATTGGTTAAGGGATTGAGGTTGCTTAGATAAGGTGGTCGTGGGCCATGTTGAGTACCTACCGAATGGCCCGTATGGTGGGTCGAGTGCGTGTTGTGTGGGAACCATGTACGTGGGTCTTTGTTATTCCTTAGTGGTAGATATGCAGTGCGTGATATATGATTATATGTATGTGTTCCCTTGCTGAGTATGAAGTACTCACCCCCTTGCCTTTCAGGTGGCTCGATGGATGCGGGATCCAGCGGGTCCCAAGACCAGGCTTAGGCGATGATGCTTTCGGATTGCTTAATTACTTTCCTTTTATTAATTAGAAAGAACACTGTGTTTATTTTGGATATTGTTTATCGTTGTGGATGACTGTACTAGCCACCTATTGCACTGTTGTGTTAACTGAACTTATGGCATCTCTTTTCTATTATGATTGTTGATGCTTAGTAAAAAAAAAAAAAAAATATTTGTCGGTAGTTTGGAATGTGTGATATCTCGGTTTAGTATCGGTAGTAACATGCCCGTTTCGGGATGGGGTGTTACACATTAGGCTTTTAATGGGTTGAAAATTTTGGTCATTTGGGTCCAAATTTTATTTCCAAATTAATTATTTTCAGATAAAATTCCAAAATTTCAGCTAGAATATTTTCCTCAGGTTTGATTGGATAAAAACATTATAATGAAGCTATATTTCTAAAAAATACCTATTAAAAAAATTATTTGTATCAATCCAACATATACTATATGGAATTTAATAGGTCATTCCCAAAATCATAGTTAGACATGATTATGGATTCAATTCTACCACAGATTTTAATAAAACTTTAAACCTTTTACCTAATAATTATTAAAAAAGTGAGGAGAAAGAGGGATTTTACCTGCTTTTTACCTTGTGTAAACGACAATGAAGAATCAGTGGGTAAAATGCTTTGGGCCATTCATAATTGAAGATTGGTAAAGGCAAGTTTGGTTTAATAATAATGGAAATAAAATAAAATAAAATTAATGACTTTGGACTTACTTAGTTCGAAAATTATTCCATCCTAACCAAAGGGCCCTCAAACTTAATATAAATGCTTGGGTGCAAATTTTTTTTAAAAAATGCATTGTTATCAGAGATCTATTATAAATGAATTTTAGACATGATGTAATATAAGATATTCATGAAAACTTAATATAATTATTTTAGATTCTAAATCTCATCTTAATATAATCATTCTAATCTTTAATGTTATAGTGTCTAATTTTAATTATTGAGTGGAAAGACTTTAGTTCACAATGGATCGATTGGATGGTATCAAACTAGGGCACCTTAGTATTTTAGTAAACTAAGGAGTTTGAAGTAGCCTAGAACAAAAATAAGACAAAAAAATATTAGCAGGTATCAAATCTAAATCTAAATGCTTTATAATTAGTGATTATCTCACTTTTTTACATAATTGAGTCTTGTGGTTAAAAAAGACTTCTAAAGTTTAGAGTACACAATAATTTTACAATTACTATGGCAAAAATCTACGTGCTTAATAATACGTCAATATAAAAAGGGGTTAATTGGGACACCATTGTAAAAATTATTCTTTAAAACCCATTTTGCCCTCTTATCTCATTCATTTTGTTTCAATGTTCTTTTCTTTTCATTTTCTCGTTCGTGTTTTAATGAACTTTCCTATTTTCGAAACAAAATCACCAGAGATATAAATATCAACTGATATATATTGGTTTGGAAGCTGTCGTTATCATCTATACAAGTTGCATTGCGACCAAAATGGCCGATAATTTGATCGTATTGCTGCAGTGTAGTATGGGCAGATCCTATAAAATGTTGATTGATATAATTTTTTCTATTTTATTAAAAAAACATTTCAACCATTTTTCGAGTTTAATCTTGTATTGGTTATATTTTAAGAAAATTTAAAAGCAAGTTATACAAGTTTGATAAATATTTTTTAATTCCAAAACCTTTTCCTTTAAAATTTGAACATTGTGAGTTATTTTCATCAATATTTTTTTTAATTTTTTCTCCAAGATAATCTTAATTTAGGGATTTTTTGTAAAAATAATTTAATGAAATAATATTAAGTGTTTATGAAATTGAATAGAGCTGTTTTAATGTGATTAATATCGTTTTAATATGTCTGTGTGATTTTTCAAGTTTTTTTTTAAAAAATTAATGAAGAAAATGTTGATATAGTTCACTATAAATATAAAACACTCTCTCAACCAAAGAATAGAAAAAAAAAAAAAGAGAAAAGAAAAGAAGCAAAACCAATACAACTCTCACAAGTCACAACCATTTTTAGAAAGTTTTGATTTTGAAATTTTTTTAATAAAAGATTTCAGTTTTGAAAAAAGGAAAATAAGACAGTATAATATAATTTATTATTATTAATTAAAATTTAAAATTTAAAATAAGACAATATATAATTTGTGTTAGCATGATAGAAATGTGGCCCAGCGAAAAATAAGAGTTTGTGGTTGGGCAGGGTATCAGAGTTGGACAGTGAGGGGCGTCACCTCCCAACTGACGCAGGGGCGTCGTCTTTTGAGTTTTGACACCTTTGCCTTCCCTCCTTTTCCATTTTAAATGCTAGAAAACGACGCGTCGCCCCGCGCGATTAAAACCCTGTCGGGTCTTATCGGGTCTGGTCCCCCCCTCCATTTCACAACTTACGAATCCCAACCGTGGAAATGCGGAATACCGATCTACGCATACCCGAATAGAACCCGTATAAAGTCAGAAAGACAGTCTCTGGAGACATACGGTCCGCATTGTCCGCGCCCTTCAAACCCGCCATTTATTGCGCTTCTCACTTCTCAAGACTTTTCTCTCTGCTTCCGCTTTATGCATGTATTCATCAAAGATGTACAAAAACACTCGGGCGTACATTCTGCACCAGAGTACGGTCCATTTGGTGGGACCCTTACAGGAGATCAACCAATCCAAACGTCCATACAAATCTTTTTTTTTTCTCACTTGGATTCAAATGTACTTAAAATTTAAAAATACCTGCAAAACTTTCCAGCATTTTTACAATCGTACAATCGATCACAAGGTACCACGGGGGATCAAATCTCAAATTTATATTAAATTTATTTTATTAAAAATATTTTCTATTTTTAAATTTTAATCTATTTTTTATCATTTTATTTAATATATTTTTATTGTAAAAGTAATTATTATAAGTAAAAATATTTAAATTAAAATATAAAAAGATAAATTATTCAATAAATCTATTTTTTTAGAAATTTTTTATTTATATAATTATATTTGAAACTGCCTTCTACAAATATCACTTGATACCATATGTATCATTTTAAAACTTTGATACATATTAGCTTATATGATTAATTTAATCACATATATGAAACCACATTTAAACCTCATGTACTAAGTAAATCTGAGAAAAATCATAACCTCAAACTTCTAATCTAATTTTAAAAACATAGACAAATTGACCTGTGAAGATTATGAGAATATTTAATACAATTATATATTATTGATATATCATTAATAAATATATTAGGATAATAATATGTGCACCATGGTGCATGTTATTGATACATTACTTTTTTTTTTCTTCTTTCTCTTCCCTCTTTAAAAAAGAAGAGGGTAAAATAGTCTTTTTCTTAAATTATAGTAAAAACTCATGATATATGGATTATTATTTAATATATTAATAATATACTAATATTTAATTATATCAATTTCACATCAATATTTAGACTCTAATATCATTCCATATCCACCAAGTTCATCATCATCGTCAAATCAAACCCATCAATAATATCGATTATATAGTTTGGAACAAAAATAAAAATATAATAATTTCAAGGAATTCATCTTCGTTAGTATTATACTCTACAACATATATATTATATCATTTTTTCTTATTGGCATTAATTATTTATAAGGAAGTGGGGCCCACTTTAAATATACCGGAAATTAATGCTCGGGTTTCTATGGCAACTCTTCCATTTTCTTCCTCCGTCTACGCCTTCTCTTCTTATTTTCCCTTTCTTTTCTCCTCCTTCTAAGTTGCTTTCACCTGCTCCCATTTATGGTAAAATCAACGCAGGGAAAGAGAGAGAGGAGAAAATGACGGCCATGTAAGCATCGCATCATATAGGCCTCTGTTTCTTCACCATTTTCTGCATCCTGGGGTGTGTGTTTTTCTCTCGACCTGTAAATTGGAATCCCCCATTCCACCAAGCTGAAGAAACTGATTTTCCGGGAAAACAGATTCCCGGATGTCGATAGTAGGTTGTGGGCTGTTTTCCTGGAAAGCTGCTGGAGATTTATAGGCGAAATTCATCGATCCGGGATTCTGAGAGTGGTTTTCGGGGAGGATTTTTAGAGTATTCTGTTACGGATGGAGATTCCTAGCGAATTTCGGCGGAATTCCAGCGGCGGATCTGGAAATTCGGAGAATTTCACGCAGGAAATGGCGGAAAGCTTCCAATTCAGAGAGGAAATTCAGAGCCTGATGGCGGAAACCGATCTTCCGCAGCAGAGCTTGGATTCGCCTGGAGAAAATGGGAGCTCCTTCACGGCTCTTCTCGGCCTTTCAACGAATCGAGCCATGGAGCTCCACGTGCCCGAATCCGGCAACTGTCCGGTGTTACCATCGCCGGAGATCTGGACGGATAGGGTAGTTGACCGAAAACAACCGTTGGAGCCGTTTTCCTTCTCCTGTCTTCCAACTTTTCCTTCCAACGCAGCTCTCGTCAAGCGTGCGGAGAGGTTTTCCGTCTTCGCCGAGGAATCGCCACAGACGAGCTCCGATCCTTCAAATTCCACAGAAAATTCCTTGAAATTGAAAATCGAGCCATTAGATTCCGACACCTACCGGAATTCCTCCCCGATTTTTGCTCCCCCTACTGCTCCGATCGAGAGGCATAGATCGGGAAAGAGGAAAGAAGGGGAGAAAAGCAAGGTAAGGGAGAGAAGGGAATTTCCATTTGTGGAATCTGGTTTTCGAGTGAAAGCCTGAAACTTTCCATAATTGATCAGGTGAGAGCGCCAGCGAAAAAGAGCAAAAACGTGGAAAAGGGGAGCACGAAAACCGGTGGAGAAAGTGAAGGAGGCGAAAAGCTTCCTTACGTTCACGTCCGAGCTCGTCGAGGCCAGGCTACGGACAGTCACAGCCTAGCAGAAAGAGTAATTCTGGATTAACATTAGATAATCTCTATTTAGCTACTAACGAAGAAAGAAGACACGTGGCTTTGTGGGGGCACTTTGCCCCACTAAAGTAGTAAAATGGCTATAGATATTGATTGCCACTCAACGAAAATACTCTCCCTCAAATAATAATCTTAAGCCATTCTAATTTATAAGGTCATAATTCAAGAATTTGACAGTAATTAGCATCACTCATATTAGATGAACTTTTTCTCCAACGAAACACTTACTCATGTTTTACGTCACTGAACTCACTTTCTTACTAGAATATCATGCATAGATGATGGCGAAAATCTGAAAAATCCACCACTGGATCCAAAGTTCCAAACTCACTAAGGTATTAGGATGCTATTAAGTAAAATCATGTGGATTTGTTTGATTCTAATTTTTTTTCTTTATTTGCATTTCAGGCTAGGAGAGAGAAAATTAATGCCAGGATGAAGCTGCTACAGGGACTGGTCCCCGGCTGCAACAAGGTGAATCCCTTTTGCATCGTAATTAAACTGTATTTTATTTAATTCATTTGTCTTAGAAGCTAGATTAGTGGAAAAGAAAGAGACATAAAATGCCCGCAAACTATAAAAAGAGCCTGCATCTGTGTTTGGATGAAGGGTAATTTTACACACCTGGGGTCACCTTAAACTTAGAGTCACGTTTACATACCCCGTTCTTCAATGGAGTATTAAAAAATATAATGAAATGGGTAATTTTTAAAATTTTTATTCTCATCTAGAATAATTTTTGAGTTATTAAACAAGAGTAAGGAAGGTCACCCCCTTACCCCCATCCAAACACAGCCATGCGTACAAAACTTGCGGTAATTATGACGTCGTTTGGGTAATTTCGGTTTAGAAAATAAAACTTAATTTTCTTAGAAGTCACTGTATTTTATCAGTGGGAAGTTTATGAGAGATGGTAATATTGTATTGATAGGAGTTGTCGCTTTCACCTTTTTCAAATGTAGTACTGTTGGTTAGCTTTTGCAACGAGAACGTTTTGGCCATTGCCGCTAAAAGCAGGGGCAGTGTGGCAAATTCAACAAGAAACTATGTCTTCTTTTTTTCTCGATGAGACGGGAGAATGGCAGAAACCTTGGAGTTGATTTGACACAGTCGGATGGGGTTAGTAGGCATTTACGATATTATCCCTTGCCACTTCCTTTCTTCTCACTCTGCATGGTTTTTCTTGTGGGACTGGAGAAATGAGTGTAGCCTTCGGATACTGAAATACAAAGAAGTATAGTTTCCTTCTAACCGGGCCCACGGTTTTATTTTCTTTCCAACAAACAAAACTAGTAGGAAAGAAATAAAAAGAATATCTCAAGAGCTACGTACTCTCCTCTCCAGTTTCGGCCGTCGCTTCATGGGCCCCTCCTTTTATACCATCTGATGATCACTTTAAGAGAAAGTATTAAAATATATTGAACTGAAAAATTAATTTCACTGAATTTAGCCAAACTCAACTCACTAATTTTATGAATTAAAAAATAATGAACCTATCCAACAAATTAGTAAACTATGACATGTACTAAATTGCAAACTCCATGAATTAACCAAATTACGAACTAGGTAACTATTAGACTTTAGTGAATTTTCTAGATCTGATGACTCTTGAATCGGTTTACAAATATTAGTTTGTGCCCTTGATTCATGCTCAATAGAGTTGATCATAACACCAAGCTTTAGAAATCTAACCTGAGCTCTCTAATCCTTCAATTAGATTATTTTGGGATGTATGTGACATTGAATTGTTTGTGGGGTTTTGCTCCATAGGAATGCTCCCATCTAGCGATTGGGGTTATCCTCTTACAGAATTTTAGGCTATTATGCATCACATCTTGGGGCTTCAACTTAAAACTTGGACACATGGAAGCTGCATGGAACATATACACTAGTAACCAATGTAAATGTTGATATCCTATATTTTTGTCTTCAAGATGGCGTTCACCAATAACACGACTTAAATCTAAATTTTTATTTATTGATTTTATCTTTTCTGCTACTTAGTTTGTTTTCTATTAATCATTTTTAGCACATTAAAGATTTGATTATAAATTACTGCATTAGGATATCCTCGAAAATAGCCCCAGTAGATAAGAAAATGAGGGAAGCTATTTAAGGTACTTTGGACATGTTTTTAGAAGACTAGAAACGACCTTTGCATCAAAACTTGAAAGGTTACAAGTAGAAGGTACAAGAAAGAGAGGTTGGCTATTCAAAACTTAGAGGGAAGGGTAAAGGTCATAATGGATTATGGAGTGATGGGGGTTATGATTATATTAGCATAGAATGAAAGAGCAGATGTAAAAGATACACCAGTGCTTGTTAATTGCATCTTTATCTATTTTATTCTTTAGATATTTTTCAAAGATTTTGAGATCAAAGAACCAAAGTTAGCATTCGTTTGATCTGATGTTGAAGTCTTCATAATTTTCATGTTTACTTTTCTGTTTTTAAATTTGGGCAATTTGTAAATTTTCTGAAACCAGAAAAGTGGTTGGTAAGGATCAGTTAGTATATAAATTGAAACTTTTTAGTAAAATATATGCTCTAATGCCGTATGTTTAATTGAAATATGTGAACAAAGAAAACCTTGAAGGTGATGCATGTTATGTGGTCGAATGCAGATGTCATATACAAAGGTGAATTGTGATATTTATAGATATTTAATTGAGGGGTTAAAAGAGGTCAACACTTGAATGTTTTTTTAGAAGTAATTGTTCAGTTTTCTCTTTTATTGACCTTGATAAACTTGACTTAAAAAAAAATTGCAGATTTCAGGTACAGCATTGGTGCTGGATGAGATCATAAACCATGTACAATCTTTACAACGTCAAGTGGAGGTCAGAAATCTTCTTGATTATTTAAGCTAAAGTAATGGTATAATGGAAAAGCCAACAGAAGTTAATAGAACATCTGTATAAATGATTTATGGCATGTTTGCCTCTTAAGTTATTGATGACTGATCATGTTGCAAATTATGATGTTAATCACTGGTTAGATTGATGTTTTAATCAAGTCAGGTAGATTAAATATGTTTAACTATCAAGTAAAAATGTGTTCACCTGTCAAGATGCTAAACACTAAACTATCTATTTTGGAGAGAGCCTCAATTTTATTGAAACTCTACTGAACTTATCCTAATTATGTTAACACAGTCATCAACTTTGGGGATGCACACCTTTTATGAATTCAAACCTTTCCCCACCATTGCTCAATGAAATGATATGTCCCATGTTGAAATATGTTCTAGACCCTACAGTTAATGAATCACACCAGAAAAGAAGAGGTTAAATCATCCTCTGATCCATCTAAAGTGAAGCCCGCCCACTGTTATATGGGACTTCTCTGCGCCTGTGTGTGTAGGTTGGGGGTTACTAAAGTGCAGATGGTAATTTTGCATTCATGAATAATGGGACCCATGTGACACCGTTGCTGAAGACTGAATCATTTGGTAGATGTATATGATCATTTACATAAGGTCACGTTTGCTAATCTCATTTCAATGGGAATTTAAGTGAAAAGTGGCACTAATACAAAGTATGATGTATTTGTGAAACTCCAAGGCTGCTTTTTTATCCTGTTTTCTTTTTCTTTCTAAGCATCTAGATCTTCAATAAAATTGGTATGGTTTTTGTGCAAAAAGCAGATTTTTCTTGTCTAAATACTATTGGATGGGGAAATGAGGAGAGAGGAAAATAGTTTCTTCTCTTCAATTTCTAAGTTGGGAGAAAATAACTAATGTTCCCAAAGTTATCCAAGGGAAATTCATCTTCCATCGATTGGGCTTTCCTAAGTTGGAGGTTAGAATCCTTGTTCTTGGGAAATTATGGGCTTCCAAGTCATTGATGATGGGGTTATCTTGTCTCTTTCTGCCGCACCCCGCACACCCCACCCGCCCCTCCCCCCCCAAAAAAAAAGTAAAAAAAAGAGAAGAAAATCTATACCAGTAATAAGAAAAGAAGGGAAAAAAGAGTACTTTGTCCTCCCCGTGGAGAATGATTTTCTTAGGTTGCACCAAATGATGGATTTTTCATTCTCATTTCTGAGGAATTTGATCGATGTGGTCATGTGCTCAAATATTTTCTTTAAGTTTTCGTTAGACTGCTAGTATGATTTCATTCCCCTGTTCTTTTACCTAATGCTGTTACAGGGTAATTTATTTCATTCCAGATCCTGTCCATGAGGCTAGCAGCTGTTAACCCAAGAATCGACTCCAGCGGCCTTGACTTATTCTTCTCTTCAGATGTATGCATTCATTTCTTGCAAAATGTGTTCTTTCGTTTGCATGTTTGCATTAAATTTATGACTAGTAGCATAGTAGGTATTTAAAATCTAATTCTAGCCAGGTAAGTAGCATAGCGGCGTCAACACAACAATTTTTTTCTTTTGGATTTTTTTAAGTTTGACTTTTTAAAGATCTATACTTTTGGAAGATGTTTGTCCATTGAGCCAGTGAATCTTTGCAATAGAGCTCAACCAGTGGAATATCTCTTAGATGAGTGAGAGACTGTAAACAAAATTGGGACAATTGTAATTTTTTCACTAACTGCACTAATTAATCTTTTCTGGATACTAGACAGTGAACAGAAGTTCAGACTTTGAGCAATTCCTAGAAAACTAGTGTAGTTTAGATGGTACAGAGTAAGAGTTCCAAATGTAAAAAAATTGATAATCAGTAAGGGATAGATGAAATTCATCCTCATTTGTCCATAGAAAAAAAGCAAAAAAGAGCTTGACATGCAGACTCAATTGAAGTTATATCAAATTGATTTTTCTAGAAGAGTCTGTATTGCACGTGTTGGGCTTCTACTCAAACTTGTCCCAGTTTCTTGACTTTTGATCCTTGAGTGGTTTCACCCAAATCAAACTGAAGCTGACCTAGGTTTTGGACTGCATTGAATCATCCCAGCCTTGGAATTTTGGTCCTTAAATATTTGATAAAGCCATTGAATTTTATTGTGTCCTACTTGATAATGTTGGATCATATGGGTGTGAAACTTTGCCACTCTCTCATCCATGTGACCTCCATGTATCCTACACAATCCCATACATTTTTTGGAGGCTCTAGGAACAGAAGTCAATCATTATATTTTTCCATTGTCCCAAAACATTTCCCATGCTTTGGATTTTGGATGAAATATTGTTGGCTATGATCATTCAAAAAAATGTTGGTGTGGGGTCAAGTGAGCCTTATGTTTTTTTTTTTTTTTTCGGGGTAAATCGCCTAAACTTTTCATAAATTAAAAAAAACCAAAAAATAAAAAAGAAAAGAAAATCCAATATGCATTGCTGACTTCCTCTTGGATCTTGTTCAGTTCTGAGCCTCCACTGTTGGATGAATGAGATGCAAGGAGAGTTCTCTAAGAATCCATCTATTGATTTGATTCATCCAATGGTAGGCCTCATATGATCTATCTAATGTGTACTGGTTTATCAGGGGAGAGGGCATGATTTGTGAAGGGTTTAGATTCAAAAAGTGGGGCCCACATGACCACAACAGGCAACATAATCATGACAATGGTATAGAATTGATCTGCTTCTCTCTGTTAAGATAAATGGAAATAACTAGAGAAGTCTTCTGATTTGCGAAAAAAAAAGGGCCACTGAAAACAACACAGTAGCCTGCAGACTAATGGTGTGCTATGATATCCATCATAAAAGGTGCTGGAATCTAAAACACAAGTGGTTGAACTGCTAAATCTGTCGAATGGGATTACTAGGCTGCAGACTACTAAATCTAACCTGTAACTTTGTCTAGATAATTTTCCTTTTTAATCTTGTGACAAGTTTTGAGATTTTGCAATAGATGCTCATGCTTTGGATTTTTATTTAGAAAAAAAGGGGGAAAAATGTTTTCATGACAGAGGTTAGAGAAAAGCCATTCACCTTGCATTATTTTAAAATCTTTAAGATTACACAGTTAATTCTTAACAATTGTGCTGTAAGCTTTTGCCTAAGTCAAACACTTGGGCAGGAAGGGAGATAGTCTTCAAGCATCTCTTTTTTTTTGGCAAATGGCGTGGCAGTTTTTTGGAAAAAACAATAGTAGAAGACTAGATCTTTTTGTTGGCTTTTTGTAGTTGTGCATATTATACTTGTATCTACAGAATGGTCCTCCTATACTGCTTTTTTCTCTTCTTGTATTTCTCGTACATTTTTTCCTTTAATACAATTTACTACCCATTTAAAAAAGCTCTTGTTAAAAAGACATGTTAGTTTTAGAAGATTGAGGAAAGCAATTTTACCTTGTAGTCCTTCCAATTGAATTTGTAAGTTGTGAAGCCTAAATACTTTGATATATTTGCAATGTAGAATGCCAGTATGACGGCAAGTAGTGTTGGTAGCATGGTTACAATAAATCCATTGCAGTGGCCGGAAGTCCAAGGTAATGGAACCAGACAGCAACAGCAGCTTTGGCATGGAGATTCGTGGCAAAGAGATGAGAGGGACGTCTTTGTCAACACTACTCCTGAGATCTCACTTCAAGGTTATGATTCTGGAAATTCAGGCAAGTTAATATGACACTCCAGTATCCTCACTTCCTAAATATTGGACTATGGCCCTTAGTCTGTTGTTATGGACATTACCCTTTATAGCTTTTAAGTTTTAACATTGCTGGGGCAGTCTCTCATGATGTGTGATAGCCTTTATGGAATAGGAACTTTAACATGTCCATCAGGTCAATTATCTTATGATAGGAGAAGGTGAAATTGTAGTTAATTGCTTACAAAAAATCAGCGGCATCCTACCTTGATAGCTTTCACTGGGCTTTGGCATGTCTTCCATTCCTCGGTACCTGCTTCTCTGATAAAGAATATATAACTCTTACCTACTGAACCTCCCCTTGACAATCGTTGGATTTAAAGACAAAAATTGGACTCTAGACTTGCCTTTAATCTTGACCCTTGTGTTGTTCTCCACCTTAGGTCAATGTTTGAAAATCAGAGCCACTTTAAAGTCATAGACGTGGAGATTGGCCCATATTTTTAAAGCCAAGTTTAGATAGCAGGTTCACATCCAATGGAAGCATTGAAATGTTAGCCTTATTCCAATGCAATACATCATCGGCAGGATCCTTCCCCTTGTGGGCTTAAAAACTGTTTCTTTATCTTTTTTACTGGGGTTCTACTTCTATTATAAAATTTATCAGAAGGTCAAAACTAGTCCAGCAACAAGCTGTGTCTCTATTTATTATATGGTTCTTAGACTAACTTATTGTCATTTTGACATCACACAACAGTTTTAACCCGGGTTGAAGTGTGGCCATGTTATAATTTATTAGGATTTTCTCATAAATAATATTTTAATGTGGCTAATCTTTTAATGATACTGATGATATGCAATCTGATTTGCAATCTTACCATCTAATACATTGTGAGAGGTCTAATCAATGTGGACCAAACTGTAAATAAAGAATGGTTTGGTTACCCAGACTTAAAGAAATATTGTTTAGAGGAATAAAATTCCTTTTTTTTTTTGGTTTTTCTGGTGGTACAGGTTCTCAGCGCTCCAGCCAGTTGAAAATGGAACTCTGAAGGTGGATTAGGGACCTCGTTTGTTTTAGAGCGTAGTGTACATATACATATCCAAAATATGAGTTGCATGGTTGGGAAGAGTTCTCAACATTCTTTAGGGATTACTGTTACCATTTTCCCTGCAGTTTTAGTAGATTCGAGGGAAACCCTAATTGTCCTTTTAAGACCAACTGATTCTGTATTCTTACTACTATTATATGTCTGATGTCTCACTCGCTCGGCCTGCAGTCTATTTTCTGTCCTGTAACCACTGCAGTGTTGTTGATGTGATTAATTAATATTATGTTTAGACACAATTTCTCATCTCTTATGAATGAGACCACTGTGAGAGTTTATGAAAGATCCAAAGTGTAATTTCTCAACAAGGAATGATTGTAACTGAGCTAGGCTGATGGCCATCCCTTTTTATCCTCGACTGATGTTTGATGATAACCCATCTAATGCCGACAGTGCAAATCATAGTTCTCAAAAACTCAAATTTGAACCAATCACACCCGGGATGCAGTTTAGGGGAGTCAACCGAGTCCAAGTCTGATTCCGAGTCCTGTCTTGTGCATTTTTAAACTATGTTGCCAATATGGCTCTTACCTAATCAGATACCTTCTATTAGGTGTATGCTTTCAATGGCTGTATTGCAATTATTTATAGCATCAATCTATTCCTAGTTCCGGATCATTCAGAGGGATGTAACTCTGATTGCAGTCTTATTGTTCTTCCCAATCAGAATGATGAGCTAAATAATCAAAATGTAGAAATTGTGAATTTGCAATAGTTTTTACGATCATAAGCACCGGGCTCAAGTTATTTTTTGAGAATCAATTCGCAGGCTCACAGTTGACTCAATGGCCCAGTTTGATAACAATTTGAGTTTTATGGCCTTCTGATCTACCATAATCAATTCCAACTATCAGTTAAAGTTGAAATTTTGAGCCTTATAAGAAATTTGACTTCACTTTTCTAATTAAAATTTCTTCTTTCAGGGCATGTTTTTGCGCACTCAATTTCCACAATTTATATTTCTTTGAGGATTTTATTTCACAGCGTTGATTTTTCAATGAAATTCATTTCAACTTGTAGCATTTGCACCATAACATTTTCAAGCAACACCTTCTCATGCTAGTGGATGGATCATCAATGATGAATCCTTATGAGTGAGTCTATATAGTATTATAGGTAATCAATATTATAATCAATACCATACCAGGGGAAAGTAAATTAAAATATAATTATGCAGGCATTCCATCTTGCAAATCTCTTTTACAAGACGAAATTCTGCTTTTATTTCATCTTGTAAATTTCTTTATGCATGACCCAAACCAGTCCCAAACCCACTCTCCACTGGGTGGGAACCTAACCATCAAAAATAAACATTACTAGCGTTGTTGCCTTTTGTTTAGCTTCTTCCCAAGTTCTACCTAACTAAATGAGGATGAGAATACAAAACACAGACCAAGCAAGCCATTTGAACCTCATTGCTGGCCTCTCACTGTGATTGATTCAGTCCCTCAGTCTTCCTTCTACGACCACGAGGAACCTGACCAGCGGCAGACTGGACGCCAATGGTGCTCACAGCAGCAACAAGAACACCCGCACCAATAGCTCCAGCGGCTAATAGGGACCACTTCTTCCTGTCGCCAGTCATTGATTTTGTTGCTGGTCTTGCAGAAGAGGGCAAAGTCTTCACAATTGTTCTTAAACAAGTTGTATTCGCCGAAACCATTTTGGAGGAGAGAAGTGGCACGAGAAAGCACCGTCTCCGGTGGATCAGAGGGTGCATGGGTGCAGGTCCGGATTCGGCTAGTTGCAACCTTGAACTTTGAGGCTGAATACTCAAAGAGGTACAGTTTGCCTCCGGCAAGGAAGCACTCAATGCAGGAGAGAGTGACTCCATTGACTTCCTTCCGGTATTCACGGCATATCTCGCAACCAATGCGGCGATTGCTGCTAAAAATGTCCAGTATGGTACCAGTCTCTCCCTCACTTCCATTTCTTTCTCTTCTTCTTAAGTGGACGACCTTGCCTTCACCAATGTATATTCCTATCGTCAACAACATTAGCCATCACCAATGTATAGAAAAAAACAAATAAAGAGAGAGAGGCTAACCATGATGGGCATAGATGTTGAACTTCCTCCATGTGTAGATGTGATCGCCAGGTTTCAACTCCTCCCTCTCAATCTTCATTTCTTGGATTGGATGAGAAATGGTGGTGCTATCAAGTCTCAAACCCACCAAGAAAATGCCTTTATACTGCACCCATAACCCTGAAGAATGGAATGGAATGGCTGATGTCAGCCTCCTTATCTCAATCGAACAATTAAAGGAGAATTTCTGTACACTTTCGTGGTGAGTTGCGTTAGAGGATTTGGACCTCTTTTATTTCTTTTTCTTTACATATTGGGTCACATGCACGAATTTTCTATTTTTTTTTTATGATCACTGTCGAGTTCTCTTATAGCACCCGATTAATCCTTGAGGCATGTTCAAGCGTTGTCCTTATTCACACATACCGAGTAAATCTACCAAGGAGTGACCCTATGGAGTGGAGTGAGAATCAAATTGGACTCTTACTCTCAAAGCATATTCCAAACCATTAGTGCAATCCTTTTAATTTAACTACAAATGATGTTTATAAAAGGAACTTGTTCTTAAAAAAGGGATGTCCGATTAGGATGAATCAATACCCAACTCATGAAGTAGATGTGGAAAAGAATTGAGTGGATGCCGGAATTAAATTGAGACATCACGAGGAACTCTAGGCATGTTACATATTTTTGCATAGAAAACTTTTAAAGATTTTTAAATAATGTTGGAGTTATAAGTTGCTTTATGGTTTGTAACTTTGTATATGATAATATGAAAAAATAAAAAATAATAATATTATGATAAAAATCTATAGTGAAGCTAAAAATTAATAAAGCATCAAATTATGATACAAAAAATTTATGTAGAAAATCCTTCAATGCTAAGGAAGAATAAGATTGTGCAAAAGTTGTATAAGACATAATCTTGTAAATGACATAAAGCAAAGAAATTATGTTGTACCAGGTCAGGCCCACAGTGCCAGGGAGGGCGGTTCTCCCTCTCACTTTTTTTTTTTGATACAAAGGAAATCCGCTGCCCCCCAATTTCTGTCAGGTCAAAAGAAGGGTGGACTCGAGATTTCGGCCCAACGAATATCGCCTGATCTCAGAGGTGATATTTCTCTCTCTTTTTTTTTTTTTTTGCCAAATCTCCGCTATATCGGCGAGATCTCAGTACATGTACGGCCGATACGAGATGTATTAGTTAAGATTTGGACCCCTGCTTTGTGTTGAACTTTGGGTACACGACACCATCCACCAGCTCCATGTATTGGGTTAGCAACTCATGAATTCAAAGTCCTGACCTCCAATGAAGATGCCCAACCACTCGATCAATATAAGTGATATGTTCTCCCTTTTTTTTTTTTTATCTATTAGAAGCATCACATATTATTTTATGGTCAAAGCGACATCCTTGATCCACCACATGTGTCATATATCATTTCAACAATCCCAATCACCTGATTTTGGGTCCACATCATGAATATTTGCTGTGGAGAAATGGACCCTTTTGCAATTATTCTGTGAGCCCTACAAAATAAAGGGACCTCGCTGTCTAATGTACAAAAATGGGGCAATGGACAATACAAAAATGAAACGGAAACAGAATGAAAGAAAGTTGGGACGATCTTAAATCATAGAATACATGTGTGGGCCTGGGCCTTTCTGCTGTTCCTAAGAGGGAAATCAAAACATATGAGAGGGCCCAATTGAGTTTGAGTGAGTCCTTTTTGGTTTCTAGCACAAGTGGGCCACACACGTGTGGTCACAGGTGAAATGGCCCCATTCAATTCAATTACATTTCTCATCATTTCTTCGATTATCTCCCTGCAGCTTGAGTTGTGGGTAGAAATATCTACTGCCCTACTCCCTACTCAGACATCTCCCAAAGACCAAACAAGAGATTCTTACTCTGTCCCACCAGAGATTCGTTGGCCCTTTGGCCCATTCAATATGGATACTGGACTACATAAACTTATTTTCACTTTTCACTTTTTTTTTTTTTGTTTTTCAACAATAAAACTAAAGAACATAGAAAATGAGATCAATTTCTCTTTTAAAATGACTACTCTTTGCTAAGATCACAACAAATGTGACAGCTTCCTCTTCTTCCAAGTAATTTATGTCCCACATGCAGAGAGAAAAAATTCTATTGAGTTAAAAAGAGAGATTTTGCCTCTCTCAGAATTAATAATCCCAGTCATAATTGTCAGATCCGCTCCTCTTAACTCATTCCCATTTTTTCTCTGTGGCATTTTCGCCATTTCAATGTTTCATTTCAGAAAAGACAACATAAAAAATTTAGAGGAGTTAAAAAAATATAATAAAAGATAGGTAATGCGGGACATGATAACACTCTCTTTCAGCGTCAGAGCTGAAGATACTCAGCTCTCTCTTTCCATGTAAGGCTGGAGATACAAACCGAACCCATTCTGTAGTACCTTACTTTGATATTATAAAAAAACACATGAGTAAAACTTATCTCAAAAAATCGACTCATAAAGAGAGAGTGCCTATGCATTTATGAACCACAAAATCCCAAAGTCCACAAGCGATAGTGGGAAAGCTAACATCTTTTATTAATACGATTCTACCAATACACACTATATCAATTCTTCGTCTAAGACTTCAAATCTGACCATCTGTTTAATTTGAAAACTCTATCTAAAGTGAGGTCCACTGGTAGAGAAGGGGCCCATGAGGTCTGAGTTGTTCATTACATTATTATGGTGTGGCCATGGAGTATGTAAGTGTGGAACTCATTACATAGTGGGATGAGTTGATGAAACTTTCAAATTCTCCATTGAAACTAGAAAAAGAGGCAACATCATTGGCCATACCTTTTCTTTTACCTCAAAAGAAAAGCAAATGGAAGCCATAATGGTTTTGAATTTGGTCCTTAAATTATTACAGTATACATCATCTGGGTACCATCCAACCATCCATCCAAGTGCACGTAGGCTCAAGTACTTGCAAGGGAAACGCAATCAAAGGGTTCCTCCACCTCAACACACCCACTTTTGACATTTTAATTTTGCTGTTTTTATTAGCAAACTATTATTTCTCAATCTGAAATCATCTGGTGTCCTTTTAAGGATCGTGGCATCACTCATAAAGGTTTTACCGTTGGGTTTTTCTCATACATAAATTTAAAAGAAATATCACAGTAATATTGTGAAAATAATGTGATATATCTTGATATTATCAGTTTTTTTTCAGTATCTATATAAACTCATAAACTCTTTTAGATGACTCAAATCTCCCGTCTTTCAAATTTATTAATGATTATTTTAATTTGTGTAATTTTGATTACATATTTTTTAAACATTAAAATTTTCACAAAATTTTCCAATAATATTATGATAAAAACTCTAGAAAATTGAAAAAGAATGGAAATTGGGACCCCCATTAAGGAATTCATCATGGTTGCAAAAGGCGGGAAACTCTGCTATAATCATGACCATCCCCAAGCAATGATACGCTCCAGGATATCAACATAATTAGATTAGTGTACACCGTTGGATCAATTGCAATTAGCAAATAAAGCAGATTAATTATGAAGTCTGACAGTGGAAGTGAATTGATTATTTGTTTTACATATTACACTTCACTTAATTATATAGGGAGTAGCCTGTTTGAGTGTACGTACTTCGTTTTTTTTTTTTTTTTTTAATTTCAACGGTTTAAAATGCTAATTTTTATTTAAAATCTATATTTAGTTGAAATTCATATCATTTATATATTTTCATTATTGATAAATCCCATGATCACTTTAGTTAATTTTCTTTTATCACAATACAAAACCCAATATTTGATAGAAGTCATTCAATGTAGTCTGAGATAATAAAAATTGTAAGCCTTTTGTAAGGGTAGCGATCCTCTCATGAGCATTTTCTGTAATCTGATAGAAGTTTTACCGTATTATCTATTTTGCCCTTCGAATCGGCTCGCCGAAACCTTCAAATCATTTAAGCAAAGGGTTCGACGAGCCAAACCGAAGAGCAAAATTGATAATACAGTAAAACTCATGTCGAGTTAGACAAAATACCCGTGGAGGATCGTTGTCCTTTTGTAAACCTCCTATTAAAATAAGAAAAATACAAAAGAAAAGGTTATTTAGAGGGAAAAAAAAGAGATATTTCTGGAGAAAATAAAAAGATACGAATTATGAAGCAAGTAATTCCAATTTCCAATTAATAATAACACGACCAAAAGAAGATAATTCCTGGCCCTTCTCATCACTGTGCCCAGTAATGATAGTACGTATACGCATGGCGTATAATGCGTATACCTGACTGGAAACTGATCCTGACCGTTGATTCACTCGCCGTGAAAATGGGCCGTAGTAACGTCATCGGTGATCTTGACTCGTGATCCTCGGCAGTCGGACATGCGCATTACGCACCCTGCGTATCGTAGGCTTCCCAAAAAGCAAACTACACCATCTGTAAGCAGTAAGTAGTGTGTAGTGTGTACAACGTATAAGTACAAATAACTCATCTCCGTTTCGTTTGGTCAGTTTAATTATATACAGAACGGAAAAAAATAAACCGATGGCCTGACGGTGTGGGGGGTCAGAAAAACGAAGAATCTCTTTCGCCGTCAAAAGACGGAGACATAGGCGGAGACATCGTCTGCTGCCTAAGCTTCTGGAAGTACTCCGCAACGCCCATCCGTAACGGACCGTCAACGTCCGTCTCCTCATCAAACGGTACGAGAAACGGAGGTCGTGAGATCTCCGTTAAAAGATCCCACCTTACGCCGTTGAAGAAAGGATGGGCCTTGATCTCGTCTGCGCCTCCGTCAAAGCCCAAACGGCGAGTTGCGTCCTTCTCCAGCAACTGCGAGATGAAGTCTGTTAATTCGGACCGTTTACCAATGTACTTGGGTGACGCCGTTAAAATGTTACGGAACGTCTCCTTCCTGTTGCCACCGCGAAACGGTGTTTTCCCGTACGCCATCTCGTAAGTGAGGATCCCGAGGGCCCACCAGTCGACTGCGAACTCGTGGCCATCGCCGAGAACCACCTCCGGCGACACGTACTCTTCTGTCCCGACGAAGGAGTTGGACCGCTCCCGGTCGTAAAAGCTCGCCTTCCGCCTGCTCACTGGGGAGACTCTAGCGGACTTGGCCTTCTTCAGCCCCTTGTCCCCCGCGACCGCCATTATTAGCGTGCGATTCCGTCGGTGCCTAGTCCGGCGTGGCTCGGAAGCTTCTTTTGGGGTCGGGAGCGGTTTCAGGTCGGGATCGGGCCGCTTGCGCAGGGCAAGGCTCCGGGAAAGGTCGAAGTCGGTGAGCATGACGTGGCCTGACTCTTGGATGAGGACGTTTTCGGGCTTGAGGTCGCGGTATACGATTCCCATTCGGTGTAGATACGCGAGAGCGCATACGATCTCAGATACGTAGAAGCGTATGGCGGAGGTGGAGAAGATGTGGTCAGTTTGGAGGTAGCGGAGAGCGTTGAGATCACCGGCCGGGCAGTAGGGAACTGCCCAGGCGAGGAAATCGTCAGTTTCGTTGCTCCCCAGGAGGGTCGGCAGGAAAGGGTGGGAAAGGCGGGAAAGCACGGTCATCTCCCATCGAGCTCGTCTGTCAGCTTCAAACTTGGTGTGGATGGTAGATTTCTCCACTACCTTGAGCGCAAATGGGCAACGGGCACGGTCTGAACAGTTGATCATGAGGAAGACCGTTCCCATTGCCCCCTTGCCCAGTACCCTGACCGCGGTCAGCTTCTCTAGGTTCAGTTCCATTGGCACCTTTTCTTCTTCTTGCATGGTCAGAGAGGGAGAGAAGAAGAAGAGGAAGAAGAAGAAGAAAAGGAGGTGATTTTGAGTTCGTTTGGTGTGTTGTCTCTTTTATTGGTTTGGTCTCATGTTTTCTTTTCCCCTCCTAATTTAGAAGGCCAAAGAAGATACATTTATAACAGGTGCTGCAGCTAAAAGTCAACAAACCATTGATGATGGGACCCACGATGATGGGACCCACAAGGATTGGGCCATACAGAATTGGTTCAAGATCAAAATACTATACAGAGATTGTAGATCCTAGACCATTTAGGTTCGCCTGCTTTTCTAAATTTGGACATAAACTTCTCACTTTATAAAGTTGAAAACTTATAGTTAAATATGTAATTTTGAAATTATTTAAAATAGTTGTTCTATTTATATTGAAGTAATATAAAATGTGTTGAAATGGATAAAAATTTGTACAGTAATTTAAAGTCAAATTTAAATTTTTAAAAAAATATAAATATTTAAAATGAGACAATTAAAATAGAACGAAAGGAGTATAATTTATAAAAGTATTACGTCAACAAATCTTAATTTCAAAACTCAATTTAGATAAATAAATTTATAATATATGATAATAAGAAAACCCACTGGTTTGAGAATACTGGGAGAGAGAATGACAAAGCGGTGTGCACGGTTGGCACATGGACGCCCCCACTATACACGGGTGGCTCATCATTTTTTATGCTGGTGAGGGAAGATACATAGCCTTGTTTGTTTGGATGGAATGTTGTGTTATTTTTATATTCCTTTCTTTTTTTTCTCCCTCATGTGTAAGGAAAATGATGATAGACTTGGCTGATGATGAAGATTTTTTTTTTTCCCTGACAAAAGGATTTTAAGTTTGATTTACGTATAAACTTTTTTCAAGCCACTTTATATAGAATTATTTTTTATTGACTTATCATTGTTTGTAAATTAGATGATTTACACATGTTTATGAGATTAGTCCTACCTCCAATTTAAGTATGAAGGGAAAGGGAGGGAGAGTGGGGGCTACTCGTGTTAAAAAAAAATGATCACTGGCCCAATTTGGCCCATTAATCATCTAAGGGATTAGTCCCACCTCTAATTTTGAAGTGTGAGGGGGTACCCATTTTTTTAAAAAATGACCAGAGGCCCAATTTGGCCCATTAATCATCTAACTCCACAATGGTTGACACATGCATTGGTTGGTCCAAGTTTTACTTAGGTAAATTATTGAAATCGAACACTCGCTCATGTTTATTAAACATAAATGTTGAGGTCCCAAATGAAAGAATATGAATATAATTAACTCAACTTTAAAATTGTTTGTTACAGATAGAGTTTAAATATCAATTTCTAATTGATATGTTTAAATATTAGAATATTAGTGATACATATTATAGCAGTGATACGTAATCAGATCAGTTTAAGAATAGACTTATACTAATAAAACTCTAAAAATAATTCGTAAATGTCTGTGTGATATTTCAGCATAGCAGGGGTACAAATATCGGCCGATATGAAACGGTTTTGGAGAGCCGAATATCGGCCGATATCATATCGGTTCAGCCGACATTCACAATATAGGCCGATATCGGCTGTTTTTTTTAAAAAAAGGAAGAGAGAGAAAAATATCGGCCGATATTTCGTATCAGCCGATATATCGGCCGATAACGTTTTTTAAACCCCTGCAGCATAGTATCAACTATCAGCGATATATGAATTATGTCGACTAATATTTAAACTCTTAGTTCTAAAAGTAATTGATACAATGTACATGAATTTGAGAATGGATGCATAATAGATTAAAAATAAATAAATAGTGGAACCATTTTTGAGAAAATTTTCATCCATGAATGGGTTAGATTCAAGTAACCAATGATCCCAATAAGAGCCTTGACAAATTGAATATATCCATCCGTATGTTGGATTTATTTTTAACATTTGTGGAATTCCATTTTGTTTGTTTCCATTGGTAGCTGGCACGTTTATTACGTTAAATTAAACAAGTTTTTGTCTTGACTTCATTTGATTAAGAGTTAATGGATTTTAAAATTACCAATTGGTCAGTATTTTATTTCTAAAATACCGCTCGGTTACGTGAAATTAGGGACCTGATAGGCTACATTGCATGAATATGGTTGAAGTGCATGAGCAGTGGATTGGATTAGGTCCAACAAAATCTGATTTGATGCGATTGGAACTGCCCTATTTTAATAAATGATCTGATTAAACTCAATCTAATTTTAAGATGAGTTGGCCCCACTCAAATCTATTTATAAATGAGAAGATTTGATTTGAACCCATCAAGTAGTCATCAACAATAGTTGAGATTTGTATTAAGTCTCCTTGTAATATAAATGGGTAAACTTGACACTTATCTGACCCAACTCAAACTAGAAATTGACTCGAACTAACTTATCATGTTTAACATGTTCCAAAAATAGACCGTAAACCCGAAATAGATGCAAGCCAAACAAAATCCGACCTGACCCATTCGCCAGCTCTAGTTTGGATTATTATTTTAAGAAAACCAATATCCATATGGAGATTTGTTTTTAAGAGAAAAGATGAGATCAAATATTTGAAAAAGGAGATATATTTGGTGTAGTTAACAAATACATCTACATTGGAAGAAAGTTGTATATGAAGTAGCATGAGATGATCCTATGCAATTGATAACAATAGAACTCCCATATCTTCATTTCTCATCTCAGTCATATAAGAAGTTACTTTTACCTCAACTATCATGTACAAGCAATGTTTTAAAAACTGTATGGTGAATGAACTGTTTATATATACTGTAATGATCTATCTCGCTAACACAATATTGTTCACATTGAAGTCTATATATTTTCACATTTTTATATTAACTTCAAATATCACATTAGATCCCAAAGCACGTTATAATAGATGGGAATGGTGCATTAGCTTATATCCTCCTCTCATCTTCTCGTTATAGGCTATGTGAGACTTTGTGCGTTCTTCAATAGCACAAACTCTATATGGCCGAACTCTCTCTCTTGTACTCCACCCACACACATGCAAGCCATTACATATATATGTATTATTATTTTATATTGAATAAAATTTATTTTATGCTTGGCCAACCTATCAGATCTCCATATAAATAATGTAATAATGTATGGGAGTGGAGAAGCAAAATTGTGCCATGTGAAGAAGCGCAAAACTCTATGCTCTCTCTTATTCGTGAAACGATGTGGTTGTTATTAGTGCATCAAACAAGATCCGATTCCGATTCCGATTCCGATTCCGATTCCGATTCCCATATATTTATGTGCCTGTGGGAAATGCTACGTATTCTGCCTTGGATGTACATACATGGATACGACAACAACATTGGACACCCAAAAATTGTCTTCTCATGCCCTAACATCTCTACTTCTTTCAAATTACATGCACTGATAAAAATAAAGAAACAAACAACGGTAACAACAGCGTCTTAGTCTTAAATTGGTATGTTAGGTTAATTACAAAAGTTGTGAAATAAGCATATAAAATAATGATTTATTTATTTCTAAGTGGAGTCAAGCCAATTTGAGCTGTTTATTGGATTGCTCAATTTATTATATCTAAAGTTTCAAATCCTATTACTCTACATGTAGGGGTGAAACTCGGGTTGGGTTTTGGCCTAAGCCCGCATGACCCTGACCCAAAAATAATGCGGGTCGAGTTATTAAAGTCGGGTCAGAGGGTCGGGTAGGGTTGAGAAGTCAGAAACCCGCATTGAATTTGGACCGAGTTGGGTTGATAGATTTTTAAGTTAACCCGATCCGACTTGACCCGGTAAAAAGTAGGCTAAAGTAGGTTGGGTGGGGTTTCGGCTTGAGTCGGGTTATAATTCGTGTTGGGTTGGGTCAAGATGTCTAGGTCAAAAGTTCGAGTCGGATCGGGTCGGGTTCCATATATTAGTAACTTGGGCCGGGTTGGGTTTAAAATCATACCATTTACCCGACCCGACCCGGCCCGATTTCAGCCCTATCTACATGGGGTAGTTTAGCTGATAACATTCCCTCTTAAAAAGTGGGACGATGCGAGTTCGAGTCCTCGTGGTATAATCCAGTGGTTATCTTATAGAGGTGTGGGATGTCACCAGAGGGGGAAGTTAAATAATTTGTGAAATCTAATTATAAATGTTAACATAAAATAGATGGGATAAAATTAATAAAAATAACAAAAAGTGTGAGAAATTATATATATATATATTATTTTTTTTTTCCTGAAATGTGGTTGGGTTTGGTTCGACAAGTTTTTGATCGTTTTACTGTGCAAAGTTTCAATTATTAAAATCTTTTCGTAAAATAAATTTTTTAAAGGGTGTTTATAAATGTTAACATAAAATAGATGGGATAAATTTAATAAAAATAACAAAAAAGTGGTTGGTTGAGGAGTGATCAGCGCCAAATACATTCAAAATTTGATATAAATCGAAGGCTCACTTTCAATTCACCGAATAATTTATGACACTAGAAAATTATTACAGATTGTTCTAATTAAGTTTAATTACTGTGTTAAATCATTTCGTAATGACATCATTTAAAATAGTCAGTGACTTAGGCCTGTCATTTTTCTTTAAATCATTTAAAATATTTCAGTAATATCATTACATGTGAAGTATCTAGTGTTTGACATGTAACATTATTCATGAACCATTAATATACTTTTCATACTTCTAAAAATAATTCGTGTTAGATATATTAATGAGTGATATTCCAAATATTCATTCATTTAAATTATAATATTTTTTAAAAAGATATATAATGCAAAAAAGATAATTTTCAACCAACTAATTATTTTCATATAAATTCTTTATATTTTATTTTATGGATACAATAGTAACTAACGTAAAATATACCTAACATGGAGTAATTCAACTGTTAACTTCTCTCCTCAGGAAACGAGAGGTTCTGAGTTTGAGTCCCTGTGACGTTAACCAGTGGCTATCCTGTGTGGGTGCTGAGCGTCACTCGAAGTGGGAGTTTAAAGAGAACTAACCTAACATCAAGAGTTTCGACGTGTCATTAATGTTCCTTAAAATCATAGATTAATGTATCGTATCGACATATCCTAACCAGGGAAATAATTCACCGATATAGATCAATAAAGGTGGTTTTAAAAAAAAAAATATATATTCTCAACCGAGATATCGGCCGATATCCGAGATTTAAATCCCTGACCCTAACTCAGGTGGGCCCGAAATTCCTTCTTGACCTGACCAATCCCTTTCGACCTTGAGAAACAAGAACCATTTGCTCAACGTTTTTCTTTCACTCCAATCTTCCCTATTCGGTAGTTAGATGCCACACTTTTATGTGCAAAACAAAGTAAGGAAACTTTTCTTTCCTATATCAACTTTCTTACGTTTTGTATATATTTAGATGCAAGAAATCTTTGCAACAATTGAAGGCTCTCTGTCTCTCTCTTTATTATACATTCTTTGTTTTGTTTAGTAGATAATGACATTTTAAAACTCTTAAAACTAGAATCAGAAGTTGCAATGTCAATTTTCCTTTGAAATCATTTATAGAGTGACTGATAAGCTTAATCACCATCTTCTAACCAAAGAAAAAAAATGAAATAATTATCTATACAGTGATGTGCATCGAATTCATTATTGGTAGTCATGTCTAAACTTGTGACATGAATTTGTCCTATTTAAACTTTAAAGCTAATTTTGCATTTAAATTTCATTACATTCCTTCGGGACGACATCCACTTATTTGCCAATTCGTTAAATTTTAAAATTTATGACTTTCAAAATGTTGGAGTGGGAACGAAAATCCTATATCAATTGTGAGGAGAAAAATCTAAGGACTTATGTGGGACTAAATCACTGCACCTATCAAGTTAGTCTTTTGGGTTGGAAGCCCAGTCTCAACAGTGGTATCAGAGCTAAGTTTCCAAGCCACAATATATGGACTTAGGGATCCCCTAGCCGAATGGGATGGTTGGCAACATTCTATCCGCTGTAGAGCCTTGTTTGAGGGAGAGATTGTTGGGGTGCGAATGAAAGTCACACATCGATTGTGAAAGGAAAAATCTAAGGACTTATATGAGATTGAGTCACTCCACTTATCATACTAGTATTTTGGGCGACAAAGATTTAAAAATGAACAGTCAAAATAAAATCATTTTTATATGAATTTTTAATAACAATGACCTCAAATTGAATATGGATACGATTTGTGATAAATAGATAAGTGTAAAAGAAGAGGTTTTGATCTTAGACTCAATAAATCCTCACATTGTCCCTTGTAAACAATATGGTCAAGAGAAAAATTTTCTGATCATTAAATGACCTTTTGACTGGAGGAAGAGTAGTGAGCAGAAATAGGGATATTGATGAACACCTAAGAACAACTATGACATGAAAGGCGCAGAAGGATCAGTCAAACTTGCATTAGAGAAATTTTTAAGACATCCTCCATCTACAGTGGGACCCATGAAAAGGATGGTCCACATCATTATTCATGGGCCCCACATAAATCTCTTTATTTAGAAGTTTTGTTCAAGAGGCAAAGAATTTCTGAATGGAGAAAGCTGCTTTTTACCTCAGTAATTATAATACGATTTTTAACTTTGAATCTTCTTCCTTTGTGCTTCAAAGCCTTGGGTTAGAAAATCATCCTCGTGTTCGTTTGGGTCATAGCTCTCTTTGTTGACCCACAGTTTGCTTCTAGGATGCTTAATCATGATTAATCCAATTTTCTATCATATATTCAAATGCTTTAAAGTTTAAATTTCTTTTC
This sequence comes from Chimonanthus salicifolius, assembly GCA_013350335.1. Classification (NCBI taxonomy): domain Eukaryota; kingdom Viridiplantae; phylum Streptophyta; class Magnoliopsida; order Laurales; family Calycanthaceae; genus Chimonanthus; species Chimonanthus salicifolius. Next base: position 9,071,321 of record CM023537.1, on the reverse strand, counting down.
AAGAGTGTTCAACCATTCAATGTTGACTCAAGGATTGATGTAATTTTTGCAAATGAAGCAACTGAAGTATTAATTTTCTCCTAAACATCTTGATAATGCCTTGTAAATTGTTTGATTAATCAACTCACACTTAAAATAATTTGATTGCATCCAATCTTAAGACCAAGCAAGAGATTCTCCAAATCTTCTAATATCTTGCCATGGATATAGATTTGATATTGAGCTAATACATCTCTCTCCTTTGTTTTTTAAACAAAATCTTTGATCTTCAAGTCTTCCACCCATTAATTTAGTCAAAGTATCATGATTTTCTCACTAACCCTTTTTGTGTTGGGCCTAACTTCATCATCAAGTGTTGTAACCTAATGGGTTTTTGAATGCATTTTCCAGTAAGTTAAGATGAGCAGCCTATCTATAGTCTGTCAGCTAATTAAAGAAATTGATTTGAACATTAGTATTTTTATTAAAGTGGAGAGTTAGGACAATTTTTTCGTAATAAATTGAAAAATAAAAATAAAATATGGTGATAAGATGATTCGAACCCGTAATTTCTGCAAATTAATTAGTTGATTTCTGCAATCTTTCTTAATTGCTTTCCACAAATGGCGTAAAAATCTTTTTTATACCGTGGTAAGATGATTCAAACCCGTGATTGGATATTGCGTTGTAGCTCTTGAAACTCTAGCCATGAGTTCCTGATTATTTATCGAAAAGAGTTCAATGACCCTAATTGGGAATAACTTTATCCTGTGATAAGAATCAAACAAGTGCTCATCACATTCTTAGAATGAAGTTTCTTGTCAAGTTCCTTGTAGGCAAATAGAATCTCTCAAGTAGTATGGTTAAAAAAAAAAACTATAAACTTCCAATTCATTAGCATGATTGTGCATAGAAAACATTAAAGAAAAGTATTCTCTCTTGTTTAGAAGAAAACCCATGTGCATGACCAAGGATGACAAACCAACATCCTTGACATTGTTTGGATTAGTGAATATTTTCATATGGAGAGAGAGAAACGGTCATTAACTTTACTGTCTTTGTTGTTTCTACTCAGGGTCAGCCCTGGATATGGAGAGAAAGGACCCCTATACACTTAAACTCCTTAATATACCAGTCATAAAGAGCCTCTAAAATCTCACTCTGCATAGGGCCTCTAAGATTTTAGGAGATCTCAAGATCAGCATTGCTTCTACTGAGTTCTTGGTGGGTTCTTTACAAGTAAAAAAAAGCCTTATTCCTTCTTGGTGGGTTCTTCACAAGTAAAAAAAAGCCTTATTCCTTCAAATCTATTCTCCACTTTAGGTGGCAACATATCTCAAGATACTGTTTCCTTTTTGTGACATTTTGTTGTGCAAACACCAGAGTTCTAAGTTTCATAAAATGTGTAATGGTCGGGCATCATTAGGAAGGAGAAAAATTCACAGATGCCCCCATTCTAACTAGTGAAAGCTGCTACTTTATATTCCCCTCCCTATGTGAAAGCTAACAACATCTACTTTAAAGTGAAGGGCAGGGATTTCTTTTAGATGCTCTGGTCGGCCATCATTTCCCAGTAGCAAAAAGATGGCTTTCTTTTGGTGTTTGAATATGTAGTTTGATCACTTAAAGGAGAACATGAGGAGTTCAAAAACAAAGAAAAGAAAAATCTTAGAATCACATTTTCTTATTGATTTTTTCTCTCTTTATTTTATCAACTGATAGTACTGAAGTTTGGCACCACCCCATTCCAACTCAACAGTAACAATTATTAACTCCTTAATCTGTTTCAATTATTAACCCAACAGCTACTAAATTAGTTTGATAAACCAACATTAGCACCTGTGAAAAAGGATTTGTTTTTTTCTTTTTTGTTTTTTAACAAGTGGAGAGTAGGCAGTAACTATCAAAACTTGCCAATTTGATTAAAGAAATATTCCCATCCCAATCCTTGGCCTAACTTTCACTTTTGGATGAATGAATGGAGGAGAAAAATACAAAGAACTGGTGTGCTTTCTATATTATTATTGAGCAATAGATTAATGTATTAGAACTTTGGCTGAAGCCGTGACATTCCAACGATTCGTAGAAATTAGTGCCAAATTTCAATTTCTGACACCTACTCTTATTTTATATATGTGTAGCTTAACGGGTAATCTCCCGTCTAATGAAGCGAGAGATGTTAGGTTCGAGCCTCTATGATTTCACTTGGTGTGTCCTAAGAGCAGTGAGTATGACTCCGTGAGGATTTTAAAAAGAAAAGAAAAAAGAGTTTAAATATTGGCTCATATTAAAATATTAATTTATAAAAATGAAATATATTGGAGCAATATTTACAGTTTAGCAGATGATATTTTAAGCTTGTACAATATTCTTTCTAAGTCCAACCAGTGCCCTCTACCCCGTCTGTTGAGTCGGCGAGTTGAGTTGACTTGAATAAATAGTTGTGAATCAAGGAACTAAAACTTTATGAAGAAATATAAATTTGATTGAGTTGTGGCTTTTGTTGAATTAATCTGTCAAGTCAGTCAATTTTTAACAAAAAAATTAATATAAATTTTATTGTCACCTTTTCCAAAAAGCAATTGTAAAGCACTTTGTAATTCAGAAGAGATGAAAGTCAAAAGGTGGAGTCATGACTCTCGAGTGGACCACACCACACCACACCACACCCATTTCAATTCAAGATGTTGAACTGATCAAGTCAGATGAAATGGGGTCAGTCAAGTATGGACTTAGTCCTTTAATGGCTCATGAGATAGAGAAAAGTTTCAATAACACATTCTCATTGAGAAATAATAATAAAAAACAAACAAACAGTTGTAACAAAAACAAGCAAACAATTCAAGATTTAAATTTGAAGAAAGAGATTCAGTTCTTCCAACTTTCTTAGAAGATAAACATTCAATGGATCTAACATTGCACACTACTTCGACTTGATGCTAATGAAGTCAATAATTAATGTTGAATCAAAATTTTTCTTTAATGGTTGATTATTAACTATTAATTTAAAGAACTCGACTAATCTTCGGGACATGTGGAATCCTCTTTACTCATACACCGAGTAACTCTGCAGGAAGTGACCCTTTACAGTGGAGTGAGAATAGATTTCAAGACTCCTGCTTCCTTAAGCCAATTCACATTTTGACAATTTTTTCTGCTCAATTTTTACTCACATTTTTTAAAATATGAAATAGAATTAAATCCAAACTACTTTCATATGATATGTTTACCATATGTTAAATTAATGACAATGGTGACAACCATAATACCTTTTCAAAGTATTAAACCAAGTCTTTTGACCTAAAATCTTTTTAGGGGTTGAGACATTAGACCATTGGCCAATCTGAAGACAAGTGGTCATGAGTCTTGACTGGTCCTACTGGCATATCTTTTCAACTTGCAATAGGCATGTAATGATACCAGCTTGTTGCAACTGGGCCGGGCCATACAAGATTGTTTCTTTTCAAGTTAGTGTACCTTGGGTTGAGGCTTTAGGTATCTATGGCGGGCCCTAAATTTGATCTGGTAGCTAAATGGACTGCTCCTCGGTCCTTTTATGTTTACAACCTAACTATGGATTAGAGAATGGACAAACAGAACAGCTTCTTAAATAAACAGGCTTGGAATTTTATTATAAGTCTCAATTAGAATGTTATGTGCCTGGTGGGTTTCAGCCAGGAATATGAGCATCGAGTTGGGCCAGCCTAGTAGGTCCAAGGCTAGACTCGAGGTGACTTAGATATGACAGAAAAATCCCATTTGTCTGATGACTAACACAATATGACAATATACTCTGCAGTAAATGAGCCCATTCTAGTTTTCTAGTAGTTTGGGCCTGCTATAGGACTTCAAAAGCTCATTTTCAGGGCCGTGATCTGGTTTTCTTGCCCAACAGTCAAACAGGAAGAGTCTGGCCTCAAGTGCACAAGATGATCAGATTCTGTCCAAAATCCTCAGCCTAAACAGGTGCAATATTTTGGCAGTGAGAGAGATTTAACTTTACTCAAGGCCTGTGGGAATTCGGCCCTTAGAGATAGGTCTGAAATAAAAAGGGCTAGCCTTGTATAATCCTAGGCCTGGGCTTGCTCCATAAGCACCGAATATTCTAGCTTCTTGTTAAGCCAATGAAATCCAACGTTTTTGCCATTTATGTCGAATTCTTTATATTCATTAAAAATAACCAAACATTGTCTCGACGAGGAATTTGTCAAATTGTTTCAGTCAATCCAACCAAACCAGTCTAAATTGGGAAGACTTGACCTTGCAACTTCTTTTTTTTAATATTGACCTTACTAAATTGTCAACCCAAAATGTATTTGACATAATAAATCTAATCCAACATACAAGTATTTGTCAATCATAAAATAATTGTAGTTGGGTTTGACAAACCCATCTGACCCAGGGGTGTAAATATCGGCCGATATATATCGATTTTGAAAACCTTTATACATATCGACCTATATTGATGGATTTTATAATAAAAAATAAGAGAGAGAAATATATCGACCAATACCAATATTTATACCCCTGATCTGACCTACTTGTTATTTGTTAGTGGTTTAATGCAACTTGAGTCAGTTTTTGAACAAATGACCTTAAAATGATTTATAATTTTATATCCAATCAAACATATTTACTAAATGAATTGTCTTAACATAATATCATAAACATTTCAATCTGACTTAGTCAATTTATTTTGAGTCACTGTGGCTTGAAGTGCTTCTTCTGCTGAGTTGTCATGCTTGGTGGGGTCCATACGATGATGGCTCAGCTGCTAAGGTAGATTTTGATGTGAGCCCGCTAAGACAGCGAATGATTCAGGTTAATCGACCTTTGAGGCCCAAGAAACGCTTAATCGGGCTCATATCGAAACAGTCGGGTCATTGTTAGACTCGTTGGATCGGTGACAGAGAAATATTTTAATCGCCCGATCTTCTTTTCTAGGCCGACCCACCCACCACTATATATTTTTTTTAATATTTAAAGAAATACATTTAAAAAAATCAATTAAAGAGATGATCTTTTAAAAATAAAAATGAATAAAAAATAAATTATTTCTCCACTTAAGTCCTTTGCTTCTTTGCCTCAATCAATTCTAATAAAAATGACGTACACGTGTCAGAATGGAAAACATTACCGGCCCATATTGGCTACACTGATCTACTTCAGATGATTTTTAAAAGTCATAGTCCCCAAAAAAGAAATTTCAAACTCTAAATTCTCAACCTATAAAAGAAATTATAATTATAATTCCAATATAAACCATCAAAACACAATTTTAATTTTTTTTATACAAAATTGAAAAATCCACATCAGATGGTAGGCTAGTCTCTTTTGAGAGTCAAAGGTGGCAACTTTTATTCAATTTACTAAACTCTCATCGAAGAACACGTCTGGATCAAACATCCTTACCCATGTGACTCGAGCTCAACAGCTCAATCAATCAATCTATTGAATTTTAAAATAGATAAATAATTCGATCCAAATTTCACATAAATTCAATTCAAGAATAATACTGATCTAGTTCGATATTTTAATTCATTTGAAAGCAATCATTCAACTACAATACAATCTATTTCCTATTTATTACAATAATTATGGAACATCGCTCAGAAGAGAGAGATCCATCATCGTTACACCATCCACCACTAAATCGACAAACTATTTTAATAATAATAATAATCATAATAATAATATTTTCATTGAAAAATATATATATATATATAAAAAAGATTTTTCATTTTTCATTAAAAATATCAGACATAATTGAAGTAAAAACTCTCTCTCATATTTCTCTTCATCATGTTCTGGCGATTTGTCTCGACTCGGATCAGTCGAGAGATGTGATCTCCACCGTTCACGCACCCAAAGGAGGTGAACGGCGAGCTTGTGATTTTTTTTCCTTCTAATTTCCATTTTGCCCCTCTCAGATTCTAACGATCTTGGCCGCTTTGACGACGGGATTCTCGCGAGCGATCGCCTCCCTTCCCGCATCCTTGTAGTCGTAGCTGCAAGCGTGCCGATCCGTATACCGATGCTCCGAGCAGAACAGATCCCCGCATCGGCACCGGAATCCGATCAACCCCACCCTCTTCCGGCAACTGGAGCACCGGTTGACCCGGCGAACCGGTGGTTTCTGCTCCTCATCATCATCCTCGGGCGGTCGCTTCTGGGCGGTCTGGACGGGTTTTTCCCTCTCGAGTGGTCGGATGGAGGTGGGCTTGGTGGAGAAGCCGCAGTTGTTGATGCAGAGAGTCAGCGTTTCGGGGACCTTGAATTCCGTTTCCTCTTTCTCTCTCTGTGCCATTTTCTCCTTCTGGTTCGAGAAAGAAGCGGAAAGCGGTGGGAGAAGATGGGTAAAGATGGAGTTTTGAGGGGTATTTTAAGGGAGCCAAGGTCGGTATCGGCGAAGGAGAAAATGGAGATATGGACCTCCACCTTAACGCGCATATGACGATTTTTGCCTCTCTAATCACGTGATTGCCCCTGAAATTCCGAAAATGCCCCCAGCATCTTATGAATAAATGAAATGGTCAGGTCTCTCTTCAATTCTTAAATTCTAAATCAATAAGCCCTTGTAATAAAATGTAAGTTTGTTGGACTTTAGTCAAACTTAAGCAAAATCTTTTTTTCTTTATTTACATTCATTTAATAGTATTGGAATCATATATCATATTGGATATGCTTTTAGATTCATATGAACTGAGTTAAATGTTTGAATTAGATTCAAATTTGGATTATATTAAAAATAAAAATATTGACTTTTTCTTGAATAAGAACAAATTTGGATTTTTAAAAAATCAAACAGATCTAAATTTACATCCAAATCCACTCCTTTTGATTTTGATAATTTTAGGCTTTGAATTTTAAATGTCTATTTGCTTCCCTATTTACCATATCTAAAGCTATTATATCCAATTGAAATATCAATTTCAAATATTGTTAACTGCGGCACTAAAGTTTGAAAAGATAAAATTACTTTCCCAATTTTTTATATATATCATCATCTAAATAATAGAAAATACAGAGCACATCTTCTTATATAAACTTTAAATTAGATACTCTTTTTATCAAAAGCATAATATATGAATAATTTTTACTTTAATTATGAAGCACCAACGCCCTCCATCGAATGGAAATAATATTAATTAAGTTATTTATTTTATTTTATTATAAAACAATAATCCTAAAAATGCCTAATTTTTATTGTGCAACTTGGTGTCTATAATGTAATTACGAAGAGATTTGAAAGGCAGTTGCGTCACTTGTGTGTGCCGACTGTTTGTCGTGGCGATAGATTCTCGTTCCTCCGGCCCTTATCAGCCGCCCTATCTGACCGTCCCTACTTTTATCAAAGGGTATCCTTGTGTCCGATTTTCACCGTACACGTGTAAAAGCAACCGCTTACGTGTCTCTGCGTGTTCGAGCGCTCGTGCTTCGACAGCTGGCCGACGTAATTGCCCAGCTTCGCTTTCCCTATCACACTCAGGTGTCCCACGTCTAAAAAATTATTTCTATCGTGATTTATTTATCAAAAATTGTATTAATAGAATTAATCAATTTTATATCTTCTAATCTTTTTACCATTTATTCTATTTAAATTATTTTGAACTTCATAATTTAAAAAATATAATCAATAAATACTACTATTATTAGGTATATATTAAAATCAAAATATAACGATGTGTGTAGATGAAATTTTAAAAATTTCAGATCATTAATTTTTATGGTACAATTGTAAAGTTAGATGAATGAATTTAATAAATCTTTATTCAAATCTCGGTATTAAGTTATTGAATATTGGCAGATAGATATCGTATCGTTCGAGATTTATTTCTCTGCTTTACCCATTTTGATAATATTGGTGTTGGTATAACAATTTGTTATTTTTTCATTTTTAGAATATTACCAATTTATTGACATCATGCTGAGTTAATCATTGTCAAATTTCAAATGTCAACAATCAAATACAATATTTGAAACGCCAAGAGAAAGTCAAGAGCTTTTTTCTTTTTGTCCAAATGCTTTCCTATGGAAGAAAATTATGAATTGAGAGTTTGAGAAATAAATACAAAAGTTTATATTTGAATATAGACTTTATTGAGAAGGAGATAAGATTAAGTGTGATTGGTCAGATTTTCTTATTTGTAACATTTTTTCACTAAAAATTAAAAAAGTTGTTAAACTATATTTGGACTAATTAAATCTAAAACTCAATATACTGATGTATGGTTATCTTTTGTAGGGCCCACATAGATTAGAAAATCGAATTAAGACTCCACGTTTCATGAGGTGGGTCTTTAGAATTTAATTTCAAAAATATTTAATTTATAAATTACCGTCTTGAACCTTTTGATATCTAAAAATTAACAAATTTACATGGAAAATTCATGGAATCGCAGTTGGATATCTAGATGAGAACAATTGGCAATTTGTCATTGAAAATCACTTTACATGGAAAATGATTTCGATATGAAAGCAAAAGACAGTAGGAAAAAGAGCAGGGAAAATGCCAGACCCAGTAAACTTTCAAATCAAATCCCAAGTTCAAAAAAAAAAAAAAAAAAAAAAAAGGAAAAAATTCCAAATTACCTTTTCATTTCCCTTTTCCTTGTTCTCATATCTTCAATTTTCTTCCCGCATATTCTTGTAAATTGGACTGCATTGTCACTGGTCATCATTCCACATCGAAAAAAGACCATGACTAGGCCCACGGTTGGGATCCATGGACCAGTCACCGTACCCGCTCCCCGAGCCCATCTCATAATCACCCAAATCCATGTTTTCGGGTTTGAGACCAGGCAGCACCGCTGAGTTTGGCGCCGTGACAAACCCATCTCCAAAATGCCCTCCACAATAGCTATTACTGGAGCTTGCACTGGGCCCAATACAAGATGGGCCTGCAGGAGTAACAAAATTGTGGGCTGAGTTGGGTTGGTGGGCCTGAAGGTAACTGTCAGACTGAAGCCACGGCGGCTGGTGTTGTTGGTTGACAAGGTAAGTCTGATGAAATTGGGGGTTCATGAACTGAAGCTGCTGCTGCTGCTGCTGTGGTTGCGGCGATTGTTGGTCAAACGCCGGCAGCAGAGGGTAGCCATGGAATTGGAAGGGCTCCAAGAAGCTGGATCCGACAGCCTTGATTTCTTCTCGTTTTCTAGCTTCCATGGCCTCGGACTCCTTCAAGCGCTTCGACGCGCCGCCTCCGATGGGGAGAGTGTTGCTCTCCATAATGCTGTGGACGTCGTATCGGCTCATATCGAAGTTGGTCACTGCATTCAAGCCTCTGAACTTTATAGCTGCTATATCATATGCCTCTGCTGCTTCCTCTTCAGTGCCTTTCAAATTTATTACAACAAATTTTATCGAATTACTTTTGAAAGTGAGTTCTAGTTTAGAATGTTATCAAATTTTGATTTTCTAACACATATTACGACAATAAATATTTTAGCATGTAGATCATATACATACTGAATGTGCCCAAATAAAGATCCTTGTTTCCTGCTACTCTTCCGATCCTTGCTTGCCACCTCCCGTGTTGATGATGCCTGTTTGAGAGATTTCATTAAGGGTTTTCATTTTTTCCTATATTTTCAATCAAACTTGCATACAATTTAATTTACGAACTTGATAAAAGTACCTTGTAACACCACGATACATAGATGCACCCCTTGAAAATCCACTGCTTTTTCTACAGAGGGTAAAAGATGGGATCAAATTTCTTGTTTAATGAATTATTTTTGCATTCAATCTTTGATTTTCATCTGACTAGCTAACTATCAAATTCAAACTTCATACTTATCTGGACAAGATTCTTAAAAAGAATGGTTTTTTACTTTCTTATGAGAAGGAAAAAAAAAACACAAAATTAATAAGAAAAGATTTCCATTTGAAATTATAGTGAGCAATTATTTTACGAGATATTATTTTTATACTTGTTTACACGTCTAAACATGGTGATAAGAAATCACTAGTAAAACACATAGAAAACAAGAAAAGAAATCAAAATCTACTTAAAACTCATTCTCATTGACTAATTCAAAAGTAGAAGATTCTATGAAACACCCACGACATAATAAGATCACATCAATTTTGAATTAAGTCAAGTGACTCAATTTTTCTTTCTTTTATTAGTTTAGTATGACTAAAAATCTAAGTTTTTCAGAGTACCCAATTATCTTAGAGGTATATGCAAGCCTTCCATACCTATACATACCGAGTAACTCTATAGAGATGCTGATGAAATTTTTCATTTCGGAATTTTAGAGCAAAAGTTTCATGAAAATACCTCCTAAGAGATGCCACAAATTCCTGCCTAGTCATATGCTTCATCTCTTCCACTTCCCTCTCATAAGTGCTTATCTGCAAAAATGCGGTGTATATTCATTTAAACACTGATTACAAGTATTAAGTGTGGAATCTATTTATGGTCATTATATTTGCATTAAGTTATACAAGCATCTATAAACCACCAACCTATAATAATAATAATAATAATAATTTTCTATCAATTTAAATATCAGCTCCGGCGGTATTTTACATACCGGAAAGTTTGTGGTGGTCGACGTGCCCCAGTATTTAAGTGCAGCCAAGTCGTAAGCCCTAGCAGCCTTTTCTTCCTTGTCATATCCACCTGCAAATGAATGAGAGGAAGGAAGAGGATTGGTAAAAATTTATTACTTTAAAATCATTGCAATAGCTAATGGATACATAAAAGGATAAAAAATCTTATGTACAAGCAGTCAATACATAAAAAAATAATTTATTAATACACATATCAAATTATAAATATAGAACATAGATAATTGATATAAATGGACATGACGATGCTATTACTAGAACAGTCAAGCTACACTTTGGATAAACCTTGTATAGAGACATTGACCGTCGGATTGAAGCGATCTACGGTTGAAGAAGTTCAATCCGACGGTGCTGTCACCAAGGAGAAGATGTTCAGTCCAGTAACATTAATGATCCAACGTTTACATTGAGAAGTGGGGCCAACAAGTATGGATTCGATGGATGAGATTACATCTATTGAATCAGTAATCAAGAGAGTGTGAGTACATTGTAGGTAAGTAATTTAAGAAACTTTGTTCACTCACCCAAGTAGACTGCCGGAAAAAAGAAGAAAGGTAGCATCCACAAGCCGCCGACGACCATGATGACAAAGCAAAGACGTTACAGAACTCAGTAGAATCGGCAAATAATTTTCATATGAAGATTGAAATTATTCCATAGATTTTCATCGTCAAAATAAGTAAGATATTGTTAACACTTGAGACACTTTATTCTCAATCACTAGTTTTGTAGAATGAGTTATACCTCAAGAATATTAGTAAGTCATTATTTTCTAATATGATATCAAAGTCAATCACATACCTTGGCGACCTTTTCTCGATTGTCCTTCCCTTCTGCAGCTATTATCCCACAGGTGAGCTTCATATCTTCCTGTCCATCTATGCCTATTACGCAATAAATAAATAGAAAACAAAAAACCCATTAATCCTTTTCTTCTCTTCAGCGAAAATAAGCACATTAAAGCATAAATAATTAGTAGTACTATCTTCTTCTGATCCCTTTTTTTCCAAGTGGACAACCAATACTGGCAGTTAAAGAAAGAAAAAAGCAAGATTACATACATAAATTGCAAGACAAATGGCAAAGAGAAGCAAAAGCAAGTGTTGGGGTGTAAACCAGAGTCCTACATCAGTTATGAAAGGGGAAAATCTAAGAACTTCTAACGGGACTGTGTTACTCCACCTTATCAGGTTAGTCTTTTGGTTGGAAATCAAGTCCTAACCGTGGTATCAGAGCTAGGTCTTCAAGCCAAAGCATGTCGGCTCAGAGATCTCCTAACCAAACGGAATGGTTGGCGACGTTGAGAGCCTCGTTCGAAGGAGAAACCTAAGGACTTATAAGGGACTATACCACTCCATCTATCAAATTAGTCTTTTGGACTGGAAACGAAGTTCTAACAAGTACCTTGTTACACCTCGGTATATTGAAGTTCTCTGCCCAAATGTATCGGCGGCCCTCCTCGGTGCCACTTCAATTGCATTGACACCACTGCTCTCACCGGTCAAGCCCTTACCACTGCCCATAGACAGTGTGAGTGACTGTAAATTACTTGCATTCTCTTGGCAATTATAATCTTCGACGCCGCCTGCAGTGGAGTTCTCGGCCGACTGATGGGTGCAGTTAGATAACATGTAGCTTGTATCTGTGGCCTGGATTTGGTTAAACGATGAAAATTCCGACGTATTCTCGGGCTTTGCCATTCCCAGAAAATCTGCCACCTTTGGAACTTCATCACCGACATTCGAATCAATCATGTTCCATTCTGCCAATATTCGATGAAGGGTGATTAGAGTATAAATGAAAGGAAGAAGGAGAGGAAGAGAGAAGAGCAAAGGTACCTTGTGTTTGAAAGGGTTGATGGGTGTCATCGTTCAACAGCCCTAGAGAGGGATGGTTATTGAAAGAAGGCTGAGTAGGAGAGACAGGGAAAGAGAGCCAATTATTCATGTTCATGGCGTCCTGTTACTGTGTGATGTCTGTGAAAATACAAAGTTAAAATAACTATGAAAGCTTAAGATGGTGAAAACAGGATTAGAAGTTGGATTGCGGTAAAGAGAGAAATCAGGTTATACAAAGGAACTTGAGAAAGGGAGACCATAACTCTCTCTCTCTCTGGTCAGTTTAAGATTCCGCTAAGCAGAGACAGAGACACAGACAGAGAGAGAGAAGGGAAGGGTATGAGGGTTTGCCTTCCCTCTCTTACCTATTGTGTTAAAGAGAGATTATCAGATTAGAGAGAGTTGTTATAGGCAAAATAAAATGATTTTCTTAATAAAGAGAGGCTTAAATTAGATTTGAGGGTTAGTCAAAGGAGGTCTAGTCGCAACCTAGACTTAATTAACCTCTTATTTTCTCACATGTCAGTAGCTTCATCTTGTGAAATAGCAAATGACATGAAGTGCAGAGACCTCTTAAAAGTAGGACTCATCAGATATCTTACTTCTTTATTTTAGACCATCAATTAGTAAAGAGTAGTGACATAATTTAAGTTATAAATTATAAATGATTAGAAGAGCATAATTTTTTTTTAAAAATTAAAATATTAAATTCATTACAAATGAATCCCACCCTGCACAATATACACTGAGAGAAAAGTGTACCTCAGCTTGTAAATTTGCCTGCCATGAGAGTGGACTGCGTGTTCAGTTCACCTCTGTACAAATGTTCAGAAACATTCCTTGGAAAAGGTTATTTCTCCCCCAAACAATTATCTGAATCTATTGTTATTATTTTTACTAATATTATCTGAAACACTCCACCTCATAAAAGAGCAAAAACACCTTTCTAAAAGGCTACCCCGTGACAAGAAATAAAATCCTGTGTCTATCAAATTCCTTCAGTAGAGGTTCTGTCACTCTAACTCAGCACTCTTCTTCCCTTCTCCCCTGGCATTGGTCATTTTGGGTGGTCGTCATTCACAACCCAAAACCGTAATATTATTATACTCCATTAAAGCAAACCACCAATAAAGTTCCATTTCTCTCTCTCTTAGTCTTTACTTTACCAGTATTGGATTTTACAGATAATAGTGATTCTATCACCTTCTCACTCGCCCATCATAGGAGCAGGAGACAGCTGGGAATTAGCGTCTCCTTCTCATCCACAACTACACATTTCTTTTCTTTAAAAGATATTTGTTTAAATCCCACGCACGATCAATTTGGTTTCTTGGAACTTCCGCTCTCAGACTCTGCAATCAATGACTCCCCCAAACCCAGCATTCCCATTTCTACTTTTCTAGGTCCCAAGCACACCATTTTCCTCCTTCAAATGCTCCTGGGCCAGCTACTGCTGTCAGGGCCCTCCACCCCTTTCTCTCAGAGTCTCTGGGCCCTATCGACTTGGGCCTCTGGTTATGTATCCTATTATTCTGATCTAATTGTAAGCATAAGAGAGTAGCTTTTAATCTTTTGTTTGGTAAATGACTTGTAAAATCAAGTATCCCTCAATACGTATCATACTAGTTGATATGTATCGATATTTTGTCTGTCAATACATATCGGTCAATACAGTACATATCGAATTGCCAGAATGTAAATCACCGATATGAGATGACATTTTGATTAAATGAATAACCCTTAATATGATAGTAGAGTTGTGAAGGTCTTTGTGTAAATTCTTTAATATTATGACATGAAACTTAAAAAATTTATGAATTGTAATATAAAATAGGTGTCACTAGAGAATACTTGAGAACATAAATGTCACGTACTCATATTAAGTGTTCCCTAATGTTGATTTCCTTCCTTATAAAAGTTTTAGGTATCTTTCAAAGTTTCAAATTTTGATTTTCAAGGACGTAAAACTTCACAAAAATGACCCATTACTTTAAAAAAATATATATTCTCACATTAGGTTTTCTAATTTTTTCCTATCTTTTTATACTTTTTCTAAAGAAAAAAGAAAGAGAATGTATATTGACGATGATTATCATCTAATATACATGTTTTACTCCTCTCATATGACTTAACTAAAATTTTCAAAGCTTTTTATGATTGAGAACTAATTAATTAGCTTTTTTAAATTTAAACAATAAAAATATATCCTCTCACTATATACTTTTAAATATACACAAGACATTCTCACTCTTAAATATTATGAAGTTGGAAACTCAACACCATCAATTTTGCATTGTCACAAATGAGAATTGGGATCGTGTATGAGCAGAATTTTGTAAATTTGTGTATGAAAACATGTGGATACGATCGAGACCAGCTTCATAGTCATTAAATTGAGAGGACTAGGGTGCAATCTAGCCATCTAGCCATCTAGCCAAACAGCTGCAAAAATAGAGACTTTTTATTCTAGTCTTGGGCCACTATTTTGTTTAGTCAACTCATATTTTAAATAAGGTCTTAAAGTACTAGACTCTTTCTTAATCTCACAATAGACCAAGCCCAAGTCATGTGGGCTAAGTCAAATTTAAAATTGACAAAGTTATACCTAAAATTAGGTTATAATAATACTAATAGAAATCGGCTTGACTCATATAAGAATCGGGTGTATCTTGAGAGACTCAGTCAACTCGACTTGGACTCCACCAAATTTTGAATCCATGATTTCAACTCTCCTTTAACCTATTCATAACTCAATCCAATTTTAAAGCTCCAATTAATTTTTAACTTTGGCTATCAAATCTAGTAGTCAGTGTGTTGACCTACTTAAAATAAAGAAACATTTATGAAAATAAATCTCTATAAGTACTAAACTTATGCCATTATCATAATTATTTTTATCATCTTATGCCATTATCTCATTTATTTGAAGCTAATTTTTATTCTATTTTCAATTAATTTCGAAAATATAAAGATAGTTTCCTAACCCTTCATCATCATTGAAAACTTGACCTATCCAAAGATGGTGGGTGAATGTTGTGTTGAAAATATGAAATTTTAACTTTAGGTAAAATTTAGTTTCTCATGTCACATTACTTATGTTCAAAATCAATTATTTTATTAGCATGGGTAATAATATTGGTGAAGCCTAAAACCACGTGGAAATGGCTAAAACTAAGTTGGTTTTAATTTTACATGGTAACCCGGTATTCATTTTAAAATATTTATATACTTTCTTTTTAGTCACACAACCTATATCATTTTAATTACATTCATCAGATTTATTAAAATTTTAAAATTATAATTATTATAATAGAAAATCATAGAAAATTTTACATGATAATTCAACTGATTGTCTCTTTTCTTAGGAAGTGGGAGATTGTAGGTTTGAACACCCATGGCTTAATTTTAGTGTGCCTTAGAGGTAGTAGACTCACCCGTGGAAGTTTTACGCTGGATATCCCACAATTTCTACATGTAAATTAAAAAAAAAATCATAAAATAGATAATGAGTCTAAAAATATAATTTTTTATTTTAAAAGAGATCCGTGTCCAAATCCAATCATCTATTTATCTGGTTTTTTACTGAAAGACACTGATATACTTTCTTACTACTCTAAAGACGATAAATAATTAAAAAAACAAATTCTAATATTCATTGTTATAAAAATCCTTATTCTCATAAATAAGTGAAAGAAAGAAGGAAAAATAAAAATAAAAAACAGAAAATATTTTAGATTGTGAAAATGGAGAAGATGACAAGCACATGAGGATTAAGGACATGGGGAGTTGGGACATTCTTGCATCAAAGCAAGCAGTGGGAGTGTCGCGTGTTGACCAAAATGCCCCGCTATTCGGGGGCAAGACCCACGTCCTTCGCTATTCCTCTCCTTTTCTATTCTCGGAATTCGGGCTCTCACCCTCTTCCTTCTTTATTTCTTTCTCTGTCTCTCTCTCCACTTCACTTGTGCAGTAAATTTAATAATCTCTTCTTCTTCTTCACAGTAACACACACGAGAAACAATGAAAAATTGATAATTTAACTTAAAAAACCCAGTAATAGAAGTTACTGAAATGCCTGAGTCAGTCTCTGCTCTTCGCGTATCCAAATTCTCTTCTCTCTTCCGTTGACCGTTCAAACGATGGAATCGGGAATCCCTCGGAAATGCAAAACCTGCTTCTATTTTCAAGATAATTTCCTTCTCTCTTGGTATCAACTTTGAAATAATGGCATGCGAGGAGGGGAACTTTTTGAGTGGCCCATCGCTCTTTGCCCTTCCCCACTCCATCACATCAATCAGAATCGTCCATTTTAAAAAATTGAGACATCTCGGTTGATACTATCAATACTATACATGTATGATGAAAAAACAATTCTTTGAAGTACATTTTAGTAACCACTTTTTCTATTTTATGTTATTATTAGGCCTACTTTATAACCACATATCATATAGATGAAAATTAAGTAATAAAAAATTTACTCAATTATGTCTACCTCAGAGAGAGAGAGAGAGAGATGAGCACATATGGATTTAAGGGCCATTTCATTGAACGGCAATTGAAAAAGTTAGGAAAAGACTTTCATGTCTGTAGGGCTACAATAGAGGTGAAATTGAGTCAAATTTCTTAAAATCAAACTATGATCCGAGTCAATATTTATGGAATCTGATCACATTTGATCTGAATTATTGACCCGACTTGACCTAAATTCTTACTCGACTCAACTCGAATTCTGAACCAACCCATATTCTGAATTTATTTTAGCCAGGTCAGGTCGAATGACCTTGAAAATTCTTAAGTGGGTTTTTATCTTTTCAATCCAATCTGACCCGTATGAATTTCACCACTAATTGACTCAGATGTGATAGACCGAATTTTTTGTCTATCCAATTAGAAGGCTCGTGCTTGAACTTCGGCCGAATCTGAATTTCTCAAACTCGAGTTCAGCCTGATTTGTACTTGTAGAACTCAAATCAGAATTTGTATATACCCATGTATTTCAGTTCAGGCTTATATGAGTTTTTCTATTTCTTTTTAAAACAGTAGGCTTATATGGGTTTAAAATGGAATTTTTGTGCATTATTCAAGTTAAAATATAAACATTTATTGTATAATTTTTATATTTCGATACAAGTATACCACACTAATTGAAGAAAATTAGATTTTGTAATTTATGACTCAAATTCAAACTTTTAAACTGTACTTAAGCTTCCATACATCCAGTCCAACTCAAATTCTAATTCGAACCTGATATTTTACGATAAAAAAAATAATCCAATTCGAGCTTCGGAAAGTCCGAATATGAATTTTTCAATTTCTTTTGATGGTGACTTTAAATTTGGCCCAGCCCAAGTTGCAGCTTGCATGACAAAATATCATAAAAGACTTTTCGGTCAATTATAAGAAGAATATTGCTGATGCCGAGAAATTATCTGTTGTGAAGCAGCTCACAGAAGCCGATATAAACTTTCAACCACAACTGGTAAATGAGAAAAAACTGTCAGTTTTTTATTTTTGAATTAAACCCATGATCCAATATAATAGCTGAGATTGAATCCATTTTGAATCGGTTCCTAACATATAATGTCTTCATTAAAAACAAGTAGTGATTTTTCTTAAGAGTTGAGTTTCCAGCTCAAAAGACTAATCTGTTAGGTGGAGTAAATCAAGTCCTTTTATAAACTCATCTCTCTCTACACTTCTAATGTGGGACTCGTTTGCGGCAGTCCCAACAATCACACCTTCGAACGAGGCCCTTCGGAGGAGAGAGCGATTGCCGACCATACCGTTCACCTCGGAGATCTCCTGAGCCCATATAAAATTGATTGAGACCTGATTCTGATACTACTTGTTCGGACCTATGCTTTTCAGTCCAAAAGACTAGTACGTTAGGTGAAGAGACCTAAGACTTTTATAAACTCATAAATCTCCCTCTATACTTTTAATGTGAGACTCGTTCGCAACAGCCTCAATAATTTTTACACCATCAATTTTTTTTTTTTATAGTGTATCAAATTTTACAAGAAATTTTAATTTTGCTTTTAAAAAGAATAAAAGAAGTTATCAATTGAATCTCATAATGAAAAATAAATATCATCTCCATTTATATAACCTTTATCCATATGAGGAATGAGTGAGTGTTGGGGTAATAAACAGGAAACAAGATTCAATTTCAATCAATGTAATAGTGTAAGTGAGACTGAGAAGAGGTCAACAAAGGAAATAAAGATGAGTATCCAGTTTTCTAGAGAAGTGGAGTGGGAGATATCGCCGGTGCACGTGCCTCCTCGTGAGGAAAATGTACTGATATGTACTTCTGTAGATATAGAATTACCAACCGTGTTTAAAAGGATAAACTAATTGGATTCATGGCTGTAATCACATCTTAGCTTCTCTATCAAAATTAGCAGCCAATATACTCTGCAAAGCTTCTCATGTAGAGAATAAATTTCAGCTAACTTTGGTTGGAATGAGCCAAAATTTCGGCATATTTCCACCAAAATTTTACAATATATCAACAATTAAGGGTTCTTGAAAAATAAAATAAAAAAATTTAGATTTAAAATGGTAAGAATGGCTGATATTCGGACTGAATCTAAAAATAGGATTTGGGCACCCATCCTAGCGTGGATCAACCTTTCATCTTCATGTACCCTCCATGTGGTTATGCTACATTCCTTTTTCTCCTTCCTTTCATCTTCATGTACCCTCCATGTGGTTATGCTACATTCCTTTTTTCTCCTTCCTTTCATCTAGATCTTGGAGATATTCTTGGATTAGAGCATGTAAATTAATCACTCCCAGCACGCCTTATTTTCTCTGTCTATTTAGAGTTTGTTCCACACTCACGTAGGTGAAAAATTCAAATAAATTTATAGCCAAATGATTTAGGTTATTTTTTTATGACAAAGAAACTCAAGACCCCTAATTCTTCGAATACAAAAATATTGGGTAAATGATCTTAGATCATTTTTTTTTTCACTATTAGATGTCTTTTAAATTAGTGATTTTTTAATGCATTCAATTGGTCATAATAATTTAAGATCATGATTAGGACGTAGTATTCAATTTTTTTAATACTCAGCATCAATTTTGGGCCGAGAACTGACTTTTCAACTTTAAAATTCTAGCACGTGGCAAAAGGTCCAATTATGTCAAATAACGAGGGCCCTGCAAAGTTGGACCAATTTTGGGTCTTAAGCCACTATTAAAATTCAACCAGTTATTTTTTTTTTGGGAACATAGGTATATCTATTCTATATGGGAAGTGAGACTACTAATTACAAGTGATGAATAGTGTTTATTTACTGTAATGTTTGCTTTATTCCTTCACTAATTATTTCATAACAAAGACACCATTTATACCACAAAGGTTTCTTTATTGCATCAACGTTTACAATATAACAAACGGATGACAGATTTCTTTGAAAGAAAAGAAAACAAAAGAAAACAAAAAAAATGTTGAAAGAAAAGAAGGAAGAGAAGTTGGAGCAAGTAATCAATCTACTGCCACTTCTCAAAATTCCTTTCTTCTTTCTCTTGGATTAGACTACTGGAAGAAGGCCAAGAATGATAGGACCGAGGCCCCAACAAGCCCAACAACGGGTGCAACGGCAGTTGGAACCGCTGTGCATGGCGGGACCAGGCACTGGGGCGGCGCTCTCGTCGACGGCAAAGGCCATGCTCATGGAGGCAGCGGCAATGAGGATGGCGCAGGAGATCTTCTTCATGTCCATGGCAACGGAAAACGGCGAAAACGTTAAAAGAGAATAATCGCCGAAATCCGGTGGTTTACGTGTTGAACTTGAATGAATGAGATCCCTCTTCTTCTTCTTTGCAGGCTATGGAAAGGTTGAGAGGATGGAGAGGGATTTATAGGTAGAAGATGTAGGTGAAGACAGTTTCTTGTTTGAAGCCATGAATTCCGAGAAGAAAATGGGACATCATCGTGTGGTTGATGAAGAATTAGGACGTGAAGTTAGGGAGGGAAAGAGATTTGGTAAACATATTTACCGTATCTTGAGTTGGAATATATATGAAATGACTTTAATGATTTGCTTGTAAATTTTAGTATTTATTTGATCATCTCAACCATTTAAAAAAAAAACATTTCACCATTAGATATCTTTTAAATTAGTGATTTTTTTATGCATTCAATTGGTCATAATAATAGGGTGAAACTCGGGTTGGGTTTTGACCCAACCCGCATGACCCGACCCGAGAAATCAACCGGGTCGGGTCATGAAAGTCGGGCCAACGGGTCGCGTTGTGTTGAGAAGACAAAAACCCGCATTGAATTTGGGTCGGGTCCGGTTGAGTGTTTTTCAAGTTAACCCGATCTGACCTGGTTAAATTTAGACTAAAATGGGTTTAAAATGCGGGTCGGTCAGCATTCGGGTTATAATTTGTGTCGGATCGGGTTGCAATGTCCGGGTGAGAAGTTCAGGTTGGATTTCATATTTTAGTAACTCAGGTTAGGGTAGGATTTTAAAAAACGCGACCCAGCCTGATTTAAGCCCTAAATAATAACTTAAGATCATGCTTAGGATGTAGTGTTCAATATGAATTTTGAGCCAAGAATTGAGTTTTCAACCTTAAAATTCTAACAGGAAGCATAAGGTCTTATTATTTCAAATAACTAGGCCCCTGCAAAGTTGGACAATTACTGGGTCTTAAGCCACTATTGAAATCCAACTCATTTTTTTTTTCTCTCGAGAACATTGGTATCCTCACTTTATATTAGAGGTGAGACTAATCCCACGAGTATTTGTAAACCTCCCAATCCACACACACTAGTTAAGTTGATGAAGGGTAAATCCATGGGGAATAACCCAGAGTAGTTTGAGCGTGAATTAAACTAAAGACCTCCTTCATGAAAATCAGATCCCCCCTCATAGTATAAAAGTGATTGATGAGACTAAACCCAATCCATTATTGGTTTAAGTTTCAATCCCATAACTGGCTTTTTATTCTTAAAAGTTCTAATGGGTAGCTGAGGGTCCTCTTATGCCAAACAAGTAGAGCAGAGTTGGGCCAATAGTAAGTCTTAAACTGAAAACCAAGTCTAGGTCTAGCTCGTTCATATATCAGGCTACAGACTAAGCTTTTATCTGTTCTAGTTAGCTAGCTAAAGTTTGAGGTCCATAAGTTAATCTAAGCCCATTTTCTTTCGAGCTCATTAATCTCCCTCGCACCTAATTATTAGTCCCAATAATTTAGCTTAAAATACTCATGATAGTTGTGAAAATACTTTTCGTGGTCCCTATCTGGATTACAAGTGAAAATTTATAAAAGCCTCGTTGAATCGGGCCAATTATTTATTTAGTTCAAAATCAATCCCAAGCCCGTTCATGGACCTAAAGTGTAAAGAGTAGAATTAGGCAACTTAATGAATTGGGCCTAACCCCATCGGCCCAGTCGTAGAACAGACAGTGAGCATTAGTGATTTCTGATGGGATTCCTTCTGTGTGTCTCTTGCCGATTAATGTCGACATTCTGATACAGCATAACAAACGGATGACAGATTTCTTTGAAAGAAAAGAAAACAAAAGAAAAAAAAAATATTGAAAGAAACGAAGTTGGAGCAAGTAATCAATCTACTGCCAATTTTCTCCTTCTCATATTTCCTTTTCTTCTTTCTCTTGGATTAGCCTACTGGAAGAAGGCGAAGAATGATAGGACCGAGGCCCCAACAAGCTCAACAACGGGTGCAATGGCAGTTGAACCGCTGTGCATGGCGGGGCCAGGTGCTGGGGCGGCGCTCTCATCGACGGCAAAGGCCATGCTGATGGATGCAGCGACTATGAGGACGGTACAGGAGATCTTCTTCATGTCCATGGCAGCGGAAAACGGCGAAAACCTTAAAAGAGAATAATCGCCGAAATCCGGTGGTTTACGTGTTGAACTTGAATGAATGAGATCCCTCCTCTTCTTCTTTGCAGGCTATGGAAAGGTTGAGAGAATGGAGAGGGATTTATAGGTAGAAAATGTGGGTGAAGACAGTTAGTTTCTTGTTTGAAGCCATGAATTCCGAGAAGAAAATGGTAATCATCGTGTGGTTGATGAAGAATTAGGACGTGAAGTTAGGGAGGGAAAGAGATTTGGTAAACATATTTACCGTATCTTGAGTTGGAATGTAAATTTTAGTATTTATTTGATCATCTTAACCATGTAATGACTTTAATTTATTTGTTGACTATTTTACCCCTACAAAATCTCAAAATAAATACCCATTTAGACAGGGTACTTTACCGGGTCCACAACTTTAGTATGTATGCTCTTAAATGGTACATAAAAATATTAAAAAAATTGAAAAAAAAAAGATTTGGGCACCCATCCTAGCCTGGATCAACCTTCCATCTTCATGTACCCTCCATGTGGTTATGCTACATTCCTCCATCTCTTTCCTTTCATCTGGATTTTGGAGATATTCTTGGATTTCAGCATGTAAATTCATTACTCCCAGCACACCTTATATTTTACGCCTAATCAGAGTTGGTCCCACACTCACTTAGGTGAAAAATTCAAATGGATACATAACCAAATGATTTAGGTTTTTTTTTTTTTTTTATGACAAAGAAACTCAAGAGCTTTGTTTCTCTCTTAATACGAGAACATGGATTAAATGGATCTAAGATCATTTAGAAAAACATTTCCATTAGATATTGTTTAAATTAGTGATTTTTTATGCATTCAATTGGTCATAATAATTTAAGATCATGCTTAAGATGTAGTGTTCAAATTATTTTAGATACCCTGCATGGATTTTGAGCTGAGAACTAACTTTTCAACCTTAAAATTCTAATACGTAGCAGAAAGTCCTATTATGCCAGATAAGTAGGGCCCTGCAAAGTTGGACTAATATTGGTCTTAAGCCACTATTAAAATCCAACTCATTATTATTATTATTATTATTATTTTGGAATATGAGTATTCCTCACTCTATGTTGGAGGTGAGACTAATCCCACGACCGTGTTTAAATCTAATCCACACATACTAGTTAAGTTGATGAAGAGTAACGCCATGGAGAATGAGTTTGAGCCTGAATCAAACTAAAAACCTCCTTTCATGAAGAGAATTTCTTGACCGTTAGACCACCCCCTCATGGCTTAAAAGTGATTGGTGAGACTAAACCCAACCCATTGTTGGTTTAAGTTTCAATCCCATAACTGGCTTTTTATTCTTAAAGTTCTAATGGGCAGCTGGGGGTCCTTTTATTCCAAGCAAGTAGAGCAGTGTTTGGCCAGTATTAAGTCTTAAACTAAAAACCAAGTCTAGGTCTAGCTCGTTCATATATCAGACTACAGAGTAAGCTTTTATCTGTTCTAGATAGGTAGCTAAAGTTTGAGGTCCATAAGCTAATCTAAGCCCATTTGCTTTTGAGCTCATTAATCTCCCCCGGCACCTAATTATTAGTCCCAATAATTTAGCTTAAAATACTCATGATAGTTGTGAACAACTACTTTTCGTGATCCCTATCTGGGTTACAAGAGAATGTATAAATGCCCACATTGAATCGGGCCAATTATTGATTTAGTTCAAAATCAATCCCAAGCCCGTTCATGGACCTAAAGAGTTAAGAGAATAATAAGGTAACTTAATGGATTGGGCCTAACCCCCATGGGCCTAGTCGTAGAGAGTAGTTTAGCTTCTTGTTGCATTTTTGTTGTATTAGCCTAATCCTCTTCTTCTTTTTTTAATTTTTTTTTTCTATTTTGAGTTTATTAGAGCAATAGAGCTTTATCCTTATATATATATATATATATATATATATATATATATATATATATATATATATATATATATATATATATATATATATATATATATATAATTGCTCCAAAGACACAAATGAGTCATTAGCTATTTTTACTGTCAGACTTAAACGTGAGAATCGAGTATGTTTAATAATGATAGAATTGATAACCACATTCTTTACTTAAATTTTGCACACAGAGAAGATATTAAGTATAAACGATTGAGTTGGAGAATGAGTTTTTATAGTGTGTATTACAAAAAGTTTCATATATTTAAATAATTTTTGAACAAATGCAAGTTATGAATATGGAGTTTATTTATTATATAAAGAGAAATAATATAAGTTTAGGAGACTTGATGCTGATCATTTTACTCATTTCAAATAGATTTTTTTGATTTATTTTATAAAAATTCAAAGATACTGTTAGAATCAGTTGATCAGTTTGTGTATTGAGTTATTGTCCAAGCCTCCCTACCCATATACATGGTAATTGTATAGGGTGTGGCCTTTTGAGGTGAAGTGTAAATCAAACTCAAAAAAAGATTCCTGACCATCGGTCTAACTTTTTTGGATTCTTCACATTTTATGCCTAGATTTGGGAATGAGCTGGTTGAGTGGTTGGCCATCATATCCCAACCGAGCCCTGGCCAAATTGGATGCTACTGTACAACAGGGCTCTCAAGAGGCTAGACTTTGACCAGGGGTTAAAATATTGACCGATATTGTGCGTATCGGCCGATATATATCGGATTTTTGACCACCAAATTATATCGGCCATACAAAAAAAAATTCGGCCGATATGAACGAATTTTTGACCGAATTATCGGTCATGATATCGGCCAAATTTTTAAAAATTCGATTTTTGTATTTTTTTTAAAAAAAATCTTTTTTTAAAAAAAAATATCGGCCGAGATGACCGATATATCGGTCAAAATCTCGGCCGAATCTGGGCCGAATTTGGGCCGAATCTACCGTTTTTTCCATAAAAAAACAGTAAAAGTCGGGCCTGGGCCCAACTCAAGCCAGCGATATTTTTTTCAATATATCGGACGATATCTCAAGATCTCACCTGTCAACCAATTTCTCACCGTCAATTCTTTGTGTACGGTGGACTGCAGGATTCGGCTGGTCCGGCATGTGTAAATTTCTTATTATTTTTTTTAAATCTGAAAAATCGATCCGGTCCAATTTTTTTCTATAAATATCATTCACCTATACTTCAAAGTTTACACCTTATTTTCAAGGAAAAAACCAGATTTTACCATTTCTCCTCGAAATTTTTTTTTACTCTTCATTACTTGATTAAACTAAGTTCTAAAGGACCCGGATTTGGTTGAAAGTGAACGATCCAGACCGTTCAAAGTTTCCTTCATTTATAGATCTACTGATCTTGTAACTTTGGTAATTTATTTCGATTTATCTGTATTTTATTTTAATTTTTTTCAGCTAAAATTAACATAAAAGTGTTATAATTTGTTAAAAAATGCTTGAACTTAAATAACATATGTAGTAAATAAAAGCTTTATAAATGTGTTATAATTTTTTTCCATCTGAATGTATCTGTAGTTATTTTTTGTGTACTTTGTTAGTTACTATTTTTTTTCATTTATTTATTCCTTTTTGTTAACTATTTCAACATAAAATAGCATAAATGAAAAAAAAAAAAAGGTTAGAAAATGATAAAACCTATAAAATAATAGATGAACATTTTTAATTTGCTCTTAGTTACTGTACTAACATGTCAAAATTTACAGCAACATTTTTTACTTTCATTTACTCTTTATTTTAATTATTTTATCATTAACTATGGATTATGAAATATAAATGTTAGTAAATGGTAAAACCTATAAATAATACATGAATTTTTTTTATTTGCTGTTATTTACTGTATACTAACTTCTTTTACAGGGATGCAATTTTTTCCTTTCATTTTCTTTCTTTTTGTAATTATTTCAATTTATTTATGGACTATGACATATAAATATTAGTAACTGGTAAAACCTATAAAATAATATATGAAATTTTTTTATTTGCTGTTATTTACTGTATACTAACTTCGTGTATAGGGATACAATTTTTTCCTTTTATTTTCTTTCTGTTTGTAATTATTTCAATATTATTTATGGACTATGACATATAAATGTTAGAAAATGGTAAAACCTATAAAATAATATCTGAATTTTTTTATTTGCTGTTATTTATTGTATACTAACGTCTTTTACAGGGTTGCAATTTTTTCCTTTTATTTTCTTTCTTTTTGTAATTATTTCATTATTATCTATGGACTATGACATATAAATGTTAGAAAATGGTAAAACCTATAAAATAATACATGAAATTTTTTTATTTGCTGTTATTTAATGTATACTAACTTATTTTACAGGGACGCAATTTTTTCCTTTTATTTTCTGTCCTTTTCTAATTATTTCATCATTAACTATGGATTATGACATATAAATGTTAGTAAATGGTAAAACCTATAAAATAATAAATGAATTTTTTTATTTCCTGTCATTTACTGTATACTAACGTCTTTTACAGGGATACAATTTTTTCCTTTTATTTTCTTTCTTTTTGTAATTATTTCATCATTAACTATGGATCATGACATATAAGTGTTAGAAAATGGTAAAACCTATAAAATAATATATGAAACTTAAAATAACACTCATTGACTAAGAAAATAAATTATGAAATTGTTTCTACAAATTTTCCTCATTTATATCATTTTCCTTGTAATTTTCACTATTTTATTACTAATTATATAATTTCCCGCTATCGTAACTTCAAAAATATCTTAGAAGATGTAAATGTCCGATATTTTGTGAAAAAATTACATATTCAATAAGCCCATAATTATCTGCATTTACTGTAATTTTTTTTGAATTTTTTTTTAAAAAAAAACAGACAGGAGAGAGAAAAAGTTCGGCCGAGATCTCGGCCCGGCCGATTTTTCTACCCCTGGCTTTGGCATTAAAATTAGACTTGCTAGCATTTGGTTAAAATTGTAAAGAGATCTTATAAATGTTTGGACTTAAAAATCTATGAGAGTGAGAACTTTTGTCACCAACGGCCGAATTTTTTCTCTCTCCTACTCGTTTTTTTTTTTTAAAAAAAAAATTCAAAAAAATTACAGTAAATGCAGATAATTATGGGCTTATTGAATATGTAATTTTTTCATAAAATATCGGACATTTACATCTTCTAATATATTTTTGAAGTTACAATAACGGAAATTATATAATCAGTAATAAAATTGTGAAAATTATAAAGAAAAGGATATAAATGAGGAAAATTTGTAGAAATAATTTCATAATTATTTTCTTAGTCAATGAGTGTTATTTTAAGTTAGGATATCCCTAGGGTGTGCCGAAAATACAATATTTTACAAATAAGGGTATCCCTAGGGTGTGCCGAAAACACATTTAGGAAAGTCAAAAGACCTTAAAGTCTTAAAGTATTTTTATCAAGTTATTGTAATTAGTCCGGATATTCAATTTGAGAAATTTTGAAAATGCACAGTACTTAAAAAATAACTTTAAAGTTTTAAAGGAGATTTTATTATTTAATACACTATGCACATTATTTTTTAAGCATCGTGTGTTTTCAAAATTTCTAAAATTGAATATCCGGACTAATTACGATAACTTGATAAATATACTTTAAGACTTCAAGGTCTTTTGACACTCCTAAATGTGTTTTCGGCATACCCTAGGGATACCTTTATTTGTAAAATACTGTGTTTTAAATATTTAAGAGTGTCAAAAGACCTTTAAGTCTTAAAGTATTTTTATCAGGTTATCGTAATTAGTCCGGATATTCATTTTGAGAAATTTTGGAAATACATGGTGCTTAAAAATTAACTTTAAAATTTTAAAGGAGATTTTATTATTTAATCACTATGAATGGATACTTGGTAAATATAATATTAAATTATTACAATAAGATAAATAAAAGAAAATATTATAATTTTTACTTTCTATTTGAAACAAAATTTTATTACTTTCCTTTTAAAAGTAATTTTTTGAAAAAATATTAAGTTACACACGTGAGCTTTTTAGAAAGCTCACGTGAGTCACTTGTGCACTTACAAACCCTAATGCTCTTCTTTTTTATACCCTTCTTCTCTTTCCCTCTCTCTGCTAAACCCTAACTGCCGCCGCCCTCTGTATTTTTCTAATCAACGAAGAAGAAAATGAAGAGAAAGGTAAGCTATAGCGATTTTTTTTCTTCAATCTTTTCTCCATATTTTATTTTTTCTCTTTCCATTCTTTCTAGTCCGATATTTCTGAAAAAAAAAAAAGCCTTTTTTTAAAAAAAAACCAAAAACCGAATTATTAAAATTCGGCCGATATAATGACCGAATTATCGGTCGAAATTCGGTCATATCGGCCGAATTTTTTTTATAGTATCGGCCGACATAAATCGGTCGTAAAAAAACCGATATAATTCGGCCAATACGCACAGTATCAGCCGAATTTTTTACCCCTGGCCTATTTCGCCATGCATCGTAGGGTTTGGAAGGACAGATTTAGAAATGACCATATTAACATGAGTGAGAGAGGGAAGGGGGAGTTACTTTTTTCACATTTACAGTTTTTACTAATGAATTTAATACAACAATGATAATGCATCAAATATATATTAATAGGTTGGATCTGAATCTAGAAACAAACTATTTTTATTTTAAATTGAAATGCAAGATAAGAGGACTTCACTTTTATATGAGGGCATTGGGTTATGGAAAATTGAGGAGATGGGATATAATTTTTAAACTTAGGTGTGAGACGTGGGCTCGGGGGTCCAAATATAGGCCGATATCGATTTCTTTAAAAAAAAAAAAGGGGAGAGAGAAAAATATTTGCCGATACCAAATTCTTTGCACCTGCATGGGCTAAAACCAATGGTTAAGAAAAAGTACTTCATGGTATTTTTTTTTTTATTAATTTTGATTGGGTAGCTTTAATCTAAAAGAAGCTGAGTAAATTTAAAATATTTCCAAGATATACATGACGGGATCTAGTTTTTTTTCAAGATGAGTTGCGTGGTAAAAAATTATCACCTCTAATTGGGAGAGAAGGGCATACATCCATGTGAAACTCGTGTTCGGCGACCCAGTTTGTACTGTTCATAAATTTCGGCGAATCGATTTGCACAGTAAAACTCGTGTCTGTATACTCGTGGGAGGATCGTTCACTTACTTTATTCCTCCCTAATTATTTCATAACAAAGACACCATTTATACCACAAAGTTTTCTTTATTGCATCGACGTTTACAACATAACAAACGGATGACAGATTTCTTTGCAAGAAATGAAAAGAAGGAAGAGAAGTTGGAGCAAGTAATCAATATACTGCCACTTCTCAAAATTTCCTTTTCTTCTTTGTCTTGGATTAGCCTACTGAAAGAAGGCGAAGAATGATAGGACCGAGGCCCCAACAAGCCCAACAACGGGTGCAATGGCAGTTGAACCGCTGTGCATGGATGGGCCTAGGTGCTGGGGCGGCGCTCTCATCGACGGCATAGGCCATGCTGATGGAGGCAGCGGCAATGAGGACGGCGCAGGAGATCTTCTTCATGTTCATGGCAGCGGAAAACGGCGAAAACCTTAAAAGAGGATAATCGCCGAAATCCGGTGGTTTACGTGTTGAAGTTGAATGAATGAGATCCCTCTTCTTCTTTGCAGGCTATGGAAAGGATGAGAGAATGGAGAGGGATTTATAGGTAGACTAGGAGGGTGAAGACGGTTACTTTCTTGTTTGAAGCCATGAATTCCGAGAAGAAAATGGGACATCATCGTGTGGTTGAGGAAGAATTAGGACGTGAAGTTAGGGAGGGAAAGAGATTTGGTAAACATATTTAGCGTATCTTGAGTTGGAAACTTGAACAGGTCAAGTTGGGCCCGATAATTAAGCAAATGATGGGTTAGGGTTGGTCCTTGATTATAGGAAGCCTGGTCTACCTGATGTGTCATCTCCTACGTCAAAAATAAAATTTTATTAAAATCAACAAATTTAATTGATGAAGATTATAAACACTAAATATGCTTAATGTTAGATCTCATGCATTTCTTTTCTACTTTTTTTCAATTTTATCTGAATTTTTACTCGAAGGTAATTGGAAAGTTGGGTATTTTTATAAGAAATTGCTGTCATGGTTTAATCATTCATTTGGAAAGTGTGATTTTTTTATATTGGTATGTGTGAGGGGGTTTTTTTTTAAAAAAAATCTCTCTCTTTGTATGTCAATCGAACTGAGTTTTCGGCTTCATGTGGGTCGGATTTTTACTTCAGTAGGACTGAGCCAGATCGATTTGAAATTGGGGCAGGTATATTGGGCCCCGACATTGAACTGAGTTAGGACCAGGTCAGCTCCAGCCTAAAATTTTCTGAACTCTTTCTAAAAGTTTTGGGCCCAGGTTGGCTCAAGTTGCACCTTCTTTGCTTGTGTGCTCGTCTTTGATTTTGTAGAAACTGGGAAGTCCCAAAAATGGATGGACCTTGATTCCAAAAACAAGCCCAACCCAATTTCTAATATAAAAAATGTTTTTTTAATATGAAAAATAATTATTGATAGAAAATGAAAGAGTGGAAGGATTGCATTAAGTTACCAAGAATTAGACAATGGACTAAGATCTTTGAGTTGAGGGACGAGGCATATTGGGCAAGAACCATTCAATTAAGAAAGTATAGTATTTGTATAGATATGTTTAATTAGGATAAAATTGGTATGGGATTCCTTTAATTATGGATAATCATGTCGGCTACTAGGTTTGATAAAATATTTTAAACCTTGCGATGAGCCGTCGAAAGATCTAGGAAGAAAATATTCAATCAGAAGTAGGGCTGAAAATCAGGCGGGCCGAGCAGGATTTTCATAACCCAAAAATTAAAACTTGATCCAAATTTCACCCCTAATCACAAGCTCAAATTAACCTAGAAAAAGGTAGAGTGGATATGATCTTCTCACATGTTTGGGGACTATATCCCTTCTGCAATGGGGCCCATAAGGTGCAACTTTGTTTAGGATTGGCTTGATTTGATAGGGCTATTGTTGGTTGGGTTCGGGTCAGGCTTTCTTTTGCTCAGGCCTGGGCCATTTATACACTATAAGGCCTAGTCTGTTGGCAACCCATCGAGCTTTAGGCCCAAGCCCAAACTCACCATTTGAACAGACAAAAATAGTCTAAAATCCACTTTAAGGCCTGATTTCAAATTTTAAAAAGATGTTTCGTTTTGTGTGGTAGAGCAGATTACATTACATATGAGACTTTTGACTAAATGGGCCACAAAGCCTAATGGTATGGTCTTTCACGATGCTAATGAGCTTGTCCGTTTCTTGGTTGGCCCGGTTTGTGGGCCTGAGTATTATCGCCTTTGGCCTTGTATCTTGACCTGGCTGTGGGGGGGGGGGGGGGGGAGGGGGTGGGGTTTTTTCCTTTGGCCACTTGGTCTTTGGCCTTGCCCAGGCTTGTCTCTTTTGTTTCAAATTTGGGCTATTTTCCTTGAATGATATAAACACGAACCTTCATTTAAAAAAAAAAAGGTTTAAACGAGATCAGTTGGTTAATTTCACATGTTCAATTACAATAGATTTGGGTTGAACTCGAGTTACGTTTAAGCCTACTGAGATTTAATCCAAAAATTGAGAATTAGGATTTGTAAACTGAGGTCGTTAGTTAAGTCAAATTCCCGACTAAAGAGCAAGCTCACATCAGGTTTGCTAAAGCAAAGCCCAACCCTATCCAAACCATACATCACTGCTTACAACATTTCTCAACATTTTTAGGTGCACACACAACCGGGTGTTCTAATGGCCCATGTCAGACAATAGGCCTTACTGATGACCATAACAATTATTTATGTGTAGATTATCAATGAGTACTATCATAATCTCATAAATGGAATCTATTGAATCATGTTAGTCATTCCTTTTTTAAGATTAAAAATGAAGTATTGGAAAAATATTTTGACCTATCATTTTGAGAATACATCTAATAAAAATTATGAAAGATTGAATCTGAATTTTAAAAAGAAAAAAATAACTCTACCAAACCATATTCAAAATAAAGTGGGCCCAAATCGAGCTCCTGTGTCTGGGCGCCAAAAACGCCTGGTCATTTCCTATATATATATATATATGATTGGATGTCTAGGGTAAGATGTGGCCTGTGTGAATTTTTTAGTTGATATTTCTTATAAACAATTAGGTCCATTGAATTCGAAAGCCATGATTTTCAATGGTCCAAAAATTAGTAGCATAATAATGATGGTTTTGCATGGTTTTAATGCAAGAGTGAGATCAACTTAAAATGAATTCAAATTAGGTAATAATCAAATTCACATAATAGGGTAGGGTGAGAAGGGGGTATGAACAAATTTGGGTCCCAAGTTGGCACCACTAGAACTCCAAAGTTTTTGTCACCAATTGTAAGATTAAATGGAGAAGTAAAACTCATAAAATTGCTCTCAAATAGATGGGACTTTGTCATATATATATATAACTCAAAAGATAGTGTTTGGGTAATATCAAGATATACGAGGTTTCATTTTTCTAGAACAAGATGTGCCAGAACAAAGCAAAAGAAAATAAAAAGGAGGTCTCCTTCGATGAGCTGAACATAAATTCAACAAAAAGTACTATTATTAATTAAGTTGCGATCAAATTCTATAACTAATGAGACACATTGGAGTAAAATTAAAAAAAAAAAAAAAATTTATTTATAGCATACATCATCAAATATCCACATGCCTCTCCCTAGGTGTTGTTCCTTATTTTAATTTATTCTATTTCAACTATTGTAAAGTATTTTTTTTACGTTAGATATGAGACTAATCTCTATACATATACAAAATCATCCACAAGTCTCGTGTCTCGAACAAAACTTAAGAGAGTTGAACACAAGACATATTCTTTAAAATTAGTTAGAAAAAAAGAAAAAGAAGAAGAGAATAGTGTGGGCAGTAACTTAGTAGAGTCATGGACAGAGTACATGGGCTTTAATTGGAGCAGCATGGGTTTTATTTTAATTGGCTACATTTATCGCATATTGCCATCATTGTTTATCGAACAATTGTCTTACGGCCACTGCCGTTATCCAAGTCTCTTTCTCAATTTCAGGCCCCCATCGGTGTTTGTCACCTACCATTTTGCAGCCAATCAACAATGCTCTAGAGTCGGATAGAGGCTATAAATACATGTAATAGTTTAGTTTATGAAATACAATACACAGTTTTATCTTTTCTACAAAGCCCATTTCCTTTCGAGCTCATTAATCTCCCCCGCACCAAATTATTAGTCTCAATAATTTAGCTTAAAATACTCATGATAGTTGTGAAAATAATTTATAAAAGCCCCATTGAATCGGGCCAATTATTTATTTAGTTCAAAATACATCCCAAGCCCGTTCAATGGCCTAAAGTGTAAAGAGTAGAATTAGGCAACTTAATGAATTGGGCCTAACCCCATGGGCCTAGTCGTAGAACAGATAGTGAGCATTAGTGATTTCTGATGGGATTCCTTCTGTGTGTGTCTCTTGCCGATTAATGTCGGCATTCTGATACATAGTCATGCAGTTAATGATGAGTTCCAATGTGTGACTCATTGGTAGTAGCTCCAACAATCCTTCCAGCAAACAAGGCCCTCCGGCAGAGAAAATCGACGGCGGCCATCCCGTTCAAAAATAAAGATGAGTTGAGTGGTAAAAAAATCACCTCTAAATGGGAGAGAAGGGCATAGATCCATGTGAAATAAAGGATTTTATTTATTTTCTTTCAATTTTTTAACACTTCCTTATATATGGCTAAACATGAAACATAATATAAAAATTAATGTTCATTAATCTAAAAGTGTATAACATTAATCCAAGTTTTAATAGTCTCACTTTTTCAAATAATTTATACTTGTATTCTTTGGAAACAATAGCAGCCTTCAATTTTCATCCATGTGTCAAAACTTTCTAAAAAGTTTTCGTTGATCATTGACTTTAACAGTTTGAATTTTAAAAATCAAATCCTACTTTCGAAATTTGTAAATCAAGAACTCCAGTTACTCAAGTTAAATATATTTACAGTAGATGAGTTAGCCTCCCAAATTAAATAATTCTTAAGAGAGGTCAGTTGAAGCTTTATCACTATTTTCTTTCTTTAATTTTAAGAAACTTTCATTGTAAGAGTTATTTTTATTATTATTTAAATTGATATCAAGTATAATTATTTTCATGTATCATCAACTACTAATTACACTGATGAATAGTGTTTATTTATACTTTATTCCTTCACTAATTATTTCATAACAAAGACACCATTTATACCACAAAGGTTTCTTTATTGCATCAACGTTTACAACATAACAAACGGATGACAGATTTCTTTGAAAGAAATGAAAGAAAAAAAAAAATGTTGATAGAAAAGAAGGAAGAGAAGTTGGAGCAAGTAATTAATCTACTGCCACTTCTCAAAATTTCCTTTTCTTCTTTGTCTTGGATTAGCCTACTGAAAGAAGGCGAAGAATGATAGGACCGAGGCCCCAACAACCCCAACAATGGGTGCAATGGCAGTTGAACCGCTGTGCATGGCGGGGCCAGGTGCTGGAGCGGCGCTCTCATCGACGGCAAAGGCCATGCTGATTGAGGCAGCGGCAATGAGTACGGCGCAGGAGATCTTCTTCATGTCCATGGTGGCGGAAAACGGCGAAAACCTTGAAAGAGAATAATCGCCGAAATCCGGTGGTTTACGTGTGGAACTTGAATGAATGAGATCCCTCTTCTTCTTTGCAGGCTATGGAAAGGTTGAGAGAATGGAGAGGGACTTATAGGTAGAATACGAGGGTGAAGACGGTTAGTTTCTTGGTTGAAGCCATGAATTCCGAGAAGAAAATGGGACATCATCGTGTGGTTGAGGAAGAATTAGGACGTGAAGTTAGGGAGGGAAAGAGATTTGGTAAACATATTTAGCGTATCTTGAGTTGGAAACTTGAACAGGTCAAGTTGGGCCCGATAATTAAGCCAATGATGGGTTAGGGTTGGTCGTTGATTATAGGAGGCCTGGCCTACCTGATGTGTCATCTCCTACGTCAAAAATAAAAATTTATTAAAATCGACAAATTTATTTAGGTAGGGAGAATTAGATATATACATGCTTTAAATGTTAGATTCATGCATTTTTCTATATTTTTTTTTTAATTTAATCCGAGTTTTGCTCTAAGGAAAATTAAAAATTAGAGTTTTTTTTTTTTGTAAGAAATTGCTTTTATAGTTTAATCATTCATTTTGGAATATAATGGAGGTGTGATTTTGTGAGTTATATATTTTGAATTGTGTTTAGATGATTTTTCACAAATGTCATCGAAGTTGATAATTTTTTTGGAAAATTGAAATTCATGGAGAATGGAGTTGGATTTGGGTTATATTTGTTAAAATATAATTTATGAAGATTATAAAACACTAATATATACTTCAAATGTTAGATCTCATGTATTTTTTTCTAGTTTTTTCAAATTTATCTGAATTTCTGCTCTAAGGTAAATGGAAAGTTAGGTGTTTTTATAAGAAATTGCTGTCATGGTGTTTTTTTTTTTAATCTCTCTTTGTATGTCAATCGAACTGAGTTTTGGGCTTCATGTGGCTCGGATTTTTAGCTCAGTAGGACTGAGCCAGATCGATTTCAAATTGGGGCAGGTATATTGGGCCCGACATTGAACTGAACTCTTTCTTAAAGTTTTGGGCCCAGGTTGGCTCAAGTTGCACCTTCTTTGCTTTTGTGCTCATCTTTGATTTTGTAGAAGCTGGGAAGTCCCAAAAATGGATGGACCTTGATTCCAAAAGCAAGCCCAACCCAATTTCTGATATAAAAAAAATATGATTTTTTAATATGAAAAATAATTATTGATAGAAAATGAAAGAGTGGAAGGCTTGCATTAAGTTACCAAGAATTAGACAATGGACTAAGATCTTTGAGTCGAGGGATGAGGCATATATGGGCTAGAACCATTCAATTAAGAAAGTGTAGTATTTGTATAGATATGTTTAATTAGGATAAAATTGGTATGGGATTCCTTTAATTATGGATAATCACGTTGGATAGTAGGTTTAATAAAATATTTTAAACCTTGAGATGAGCCGATGAAAGATAAGAAAATATTCAATCAGAAGTAGGGCTAAAAATCAGGCGGGTCGAGCCGGATTTTCATAACCCAAAAATTAAAACTCGATCCCAAATTTCACCGCTAATCACAAGCTCAAATTTACCTAGAAAAAAGTAGAGTGGATATGATCTTCTCACATGTTTGGGGACTATATCTCTTCTGCAATGGGGCCCATAAGGTGCAACTTTGTTTAGGATTGGTTTGATCTGATATGGGTTCGGGTCAGGCTTCTTTTGCTCAAGCCTGGGCCATTTATACACAATAAGGCCTAGTCTGTTGGCAACCCATTGAGCTTTTAGGCCAAAGCCCAAACTCGCCTTTTGAACAGACAAAAAGCCCGAGCTCATCTGTTGGAATCCATTTCTGGATTAATATTTATATGAAAAAAATAGTCTAAAATCCACTTTAAGGCCTGATTTCAAAATTTAAAAAGATGGGTTCGTTTTTGAGTGTTAGAGCAGATTACATTATATATGAGACTTTTATGTATGTAACAAAACATATATAGTTGACTAAATGGGCCACAAAGCCTAATGGTATGGTCTTTCATGATGCTAATGAGCTTGTCCGTTTATTTAACAGGTAAAAAATAAGTTTGAACTAGGTCAGTTGGTTAATTTCACATGTTCAATTACAATAGATTTGGGTTGAACTCGAGCTAGGTTTAAGCCTAAATAGATTTGATCCAAAAATTGAGAATTAGGATTTGTAATCTGAGGTCATTAGTTAAGTCGAATTCAAGCTTTAAATTCCCGACCAAAGAGCAAGCTTCAGGGGTAAAAAAATCGGCCGGGCCGTTATCCCGGCCGATTTTTCATATCGGCCGATATATCGGTTCGGCCGATATATCGGCCGAACTTTTTCTCTCTCCTCCCCGTTTTTTTTTTTTTTTTTTTTAAAAAAAAAAAATCCAAAAAAATTACAGCAAATGCAGAAAATTATGAGCTTATTGAATATGTAATTTTTTCATAAAATATCGGACATTTACATCTTCTAATATATTTTTGAAGTTACGATAGTGGGAAATTATATAAATAGTAATAAAATGGTGAAAATTACAAAAAGAAATAAAATAAAAGGAAAAAATTGCATCCCTTTAAAAGAAGTTATTATACATTAAATAACAGCAAATAAAAAAAGTTCATGTATTATTTTATAGGTTTTACCATTTTCTAACATTTATATATCATAGTCCATAGATAATAATGAAATAATTACAAAAAGAAATAAAATAAAAGGAAAAAATTGCATCCTTGTAAAAGAAGTTAGTATACATTATATAACAGCAAATAAAAAAATTTCATGTATTATTTTATAGGTTTTACCATTTTCTAACATTTATATATCATAGACCATAGATAATAATGAAATAATTACAAAAATAAAGAAAATAAAAGGAAAAAATTTCATCCCTGTAAAAGAAGTTAGTATACATTAAATAACAGCAAATAAAAAAATTTCATGTATTATTTTATAGGTTTTACCATTTTCTAACATTTATATGTCATAGTCCATAGATAAAATGAAATAATTACAAAAAGAAATAAAATAAAAGGAAAAAATTTCATCCCTGTAAAATAAGTTAGTATACATTAAATAACAACAAATAAAAAAATTTCATGTATTATTTTATAGGTTTTACCATTTACTAACATTTATATATCATAGTCCATAGATAATAATGAAATAATTAAAATAAGGAGTAAGTGAATGTAAAAAATGTTGCTGTAAATTTTAACATGTTAGTAACAGTAACTAAGAGCAAATGAAAAATGTTCATCTATTATTTTATAGGTATTATCATTTTCTAACTTTTTTTTTCATTAATGCTATTTTATGTTGAAATAGTTAACAAAAATGAATAAATAAATGAAAAAAAATAGTAACTAACAAAGTACACAAAAACTAACTACAGATACATTAAGATGGAAAAGAAATTATAATACCTATATAAAGCTTTTATTACTACATATCTTATTTAACTTCAAGCATTTTTTAACTTCTTTTATGTTATTTTTGGCTAAAAAAATTAAAATAAAATACAGATAAATCGAAATAAATTACAAAACTTACAAGAGCAGTAGATCTGTAAATGAAGAAACCTTTGAACGGTCTGGATGGTTCGGTTTCAAACAAATCCGGGTCGTTTAGAACTTACTTAAATCAAGTAATGAAGAGTGCAATTTTTTTGAAAGATAAATAGTAAAATCTGATTTTCTCTTTGAAAATAAGGTGTGAAATTTTAGATGTAGGTGAATGGTATTTATAGGAAAAAATTGGACCGGTTCGATTTTTTGGATTTAAAAAAAATAATAAAATATTCATGCATGCCGGACCATTCGAATCCTGCAGTCCGCTGTACACAGAGATGTGATGGGGAGAAATTGGTTGACAGGTGAGATCTCGTCCGAGATCTCGCCCGATATATCGGACATGAGATATCGTCCGATATATCGGCAAAATATCGCCGAACTTGAGTTGGGCCCAGGCCCGAGATTTACTGTTTTCAGGGGGAAAAAACGGCCGAATCGGCCCAGATTCGGCCGAGATTTGGACCGATATATCGGTCATCTCGGCCGATATTTATTATGAAAAAAAAAGTTTTTTTTTAAAAAAAAAAAACAAAAAACCGAATTTTTAAAATTCGGCCGATATGATGACCGATAATTCGGTCAAAAATTCGGACATATCGGCCGAATTTTTTTTTGTACGGCCGATACTATACGTATCGGCCGATATAATTCGGTGGCTGAAAAACCGAATTATATCGGCCGATACGCACAGTATCGGCCGATATTTTGACCCCTGGCAAGCTTACATCAGGTTAGCTAAAGCAAAGCCTAACCCCATCTAAGCCATACATCATTGCTTACAATATTTATCAACATTTCAGGTGCACACACAGCCGGGTGTTCTAATGTGCCATGTCAGACAACAGGCCTCACTGATGACCATAACAATTATTTATGTGTAGATTATCAATGAGTACCATCATAATCTCAAAAATGGAATCCATTGAATCATGTTAGTCATTGAATTTTTTAAGATTAAAAATGAAGTATTGGAAAAATATTTTGACTTATCATGTTGAGAATACATCAAATAAAAATTATGAAAGATTGAATCTAAATTTTAAAAAGGAAAAAATAACTCTAACAAACCATATTCAAAATAAAATGGGCCCCAAATCGAGCTCTGATGTTTGGGCGCCAAAAACGCCTGGTCAGTTCCTAGATTTTCATATATATATATATATATATATATATATATTGGATGCCTAAGGTGAGATGTGGCCTGTGTGAATTTTTTAGTTGATATTTCTTATAAACAATTAGGTCCATTGAATTTCGAAAGCCATGATTTTCAATGGTCCAAAAATTAGTACATAATGATGATGGTTTTGCTTGGTTTCAATGCAATAATGAGATCAACTTAAAATGAATTCAAATTAGGTAATAATCAAATTCACAGAATAGGGTAGGTGAGAAGGGGGGATGAGCATATGTGGGTCCCAGGTTGGCCCCACTGGAACTCCAAAGTTTTTGTCACCAATTGTAAGATCAAGTGGAGAAATAAAACTCATAAAATTGATCTCTAATAAATGGGGCTTTGGCATATATATATATATATATATATATATATAACGCAAAAGATGAGGGTTTGGGTAATACCAAGGAATGCGAGGTTGCATTTTTCTAGAACAAGTTACGCCAAATCAAAGCAAAAGAATAATGAAAAAAAAAAGGGAGAGGTCTCATTCGATCAGCTGAACATAAATTCAATAACTAATGAGACACAATGGAGTAAAATTAAAAAATAAAAATAAAAATTGAATTATAGCATGCATCATCTAATATCCACATGCCTCTCCCTAGGTGTTGTTCTTTATTTTAATTTATTTTATTTCAACTATTGTAAAGTATCTTTTTTTTTTCCATTAGATATGAGACTAATCTCTATACATACACAAAATCATCTACAAATCTCGTGTCTTGAACAAAGCTTGAGGGAGTTGAACACAAGACCTATTCTTTAAAATTAGTTAGAAAAAAAGAAAAAGAAAAAGAGACTATAGTGTGGGCAGTAATTTAGTAGAGTCATGGACAGAGTACATGGGCTTTAATCGGAGCAGTATGGGCTTTATTCTATTTGTCTGTGGCAGAAGACTGCAAGAGAAAGAGGTCCAGTACAATGCAAAGCAGATACTGCTATCAGGATTATGAGGACTTTCAGAGTTTCAGTACACTGTATAAAGCTCTCATTTACTACTGTGAAAACAAAAAAATAAAGCCAGACTTTCATGGCAATCTACCTGATTTAACCTTTTCATCCAACGGTAACTTTCTAAACTGGACAACAAAGATCACACCACTCGACCCCTCATATTACTTAGTACACATAGAAAAGATACGCTGCTAGTCTGCCACTATTTATTTATTTACTTCTTTTATGAAATGACCGTACTGATCTTACTTCTTAGGAGTGGAATGTAAATGTTAAAAGCAATTAATTGGAGTCTTCGGATGAGGGGAGAGAATGGAAACAACTTAGTTATGGGGAGAATTTTTTGACAATGTTTGGTTGTTTATTTTGCTAGATAAACATGATACCACTTCACTGTATTTCTTTTTTCACTTCCAAGCGTTGGTAAAGTTCAACATCACCGGTAGACCTTTGAATTATGGGTTTATAAAATATGGGTTCCCTCTCTTTGTTAACAGGTTTTACAAGATGAGTTCCAGTCGTATGTTTTATCATGATATTATAGTGGGGCTACTTAAAGGATGGAAATTGTTCGTATCTCCAGTCCTACGTGAAGAGGGAAAGCAAAGTGTCTCAAACTTGGTGTTGAGGGGGGAGTGTTAGCAAAGTCTCACATTGCCAATGGACCTTTGAATTATAGTGTTTACAAGCACATGAGTTCCCTCTCTTTAATAACCAATTTTTTATGTTGAATTCTACTCATGTGTTATATTAAGTGAGAATGCCAAAATTCTATGTTTTTAGCATCCACAGTCTAATTTTAGTCAAAAATTTTGTTATTTTCGTGTTGTTTAGCATTGTTTGCTTGCCAAGATCTTATAATTAGAAAAAGTCGTAATGAATTTGTTTCACCTTGAATCGTAGTCATGATAATGGATTTAGGGATTGGTGCAATCAGTTCATTCACAATTTTTAGAAATTTTCCAGTCTTATTTGTCTATTAATCGATTCTTCTGGGTTTTAGAGAGACAATGATCTCTCTTGATGCAGCACTGCATCAAAAGGTTTGCCAATTAATCTTCTCCGATAGATATCTAATACCACTGAAGTGAAAAAAAAATAAAAATGATAGAGGTCTCGCATTATTGCACGGCAAGAAGCCCTGCAGCTGCAGATTGCAGAGAGATTTACTCTGTAGGGACCTTCATATGTTTGAGTATATTGTATATGATTGATCTCAGGACTGCCACAAATGCGTTCTTCTAACTCTAGATCTGGTTAAAGGTTTAGGTTTTACTTGATGTACAGGTTTATGGGTGGTTTCATGTATCCGTGGGATTAGTCTCAC
This sequence comes from Chimonanthus salicifolius, assembly GCA_013350335.1. Lineage (NCBI taxonomy): Eukaryota > Viridiplantae > Streptophyta > Magnoliopsida > Laurales > Calycanthaceae > Chimonanthus > Chimonanthus salicifolius. The sequence continues at coordinate 9,029,474 of CM023537.1, read as the reverse complement.
CTCCAATATAAAATAGAGATACCCATATTATAAAAAAAAAATTAAACTTTTATTTTAAATAAACAAATTAGATCTTATACTGATTTAATAAGTCATTATATTAGGGTTTTTTCCACCTTCATATTTTTCCTTCTCTTGACATAATGATCTCAACTTTCACATTCTCCATATATGTAGAGCCTAAAAACTTCTCATCTATGAGTACTTGAAGAGGGTTAATAACTATCAAAATTTTGATGAGTGACCCTTAAATTTGAAAAGATTGGGGTATTTTTCCTCTTGAAATATATCAATTTTGACTCCACAAGAGGTAGCTCAGTTGATTACATTCCATCGCAGGAAGTGGGATGGTGCGAGTTCGAATCCACATAGCGTAACCTAGTGGTTATTCTATGGGGGTGTAGAACGTCATCCGAAAGAGGGTTTTAGTAGATGTTGTGCTCGAGATTCCCTCTTACATGGTAAAAAAAAATGCTCTGTACTGCTTCTAAGTCATAGTAATGACTTGGGTATCTGATCCATTATAGCATTTCTTGACCCTTGGATGTTAGGCAAAAGTGTGAGTGGCTAGAACTTGTATTATGTGGATTAGCCGTTTGGATGGACCCTTGGTGTGGCCCCAATATCACTGCTTTCTGCCCCAAAAATCAAGGCAGGCCAAAGCCACAGCACATAAGGTTAGGACTAAGGACATGTCTTTCGAGAAAGTGAGGCCTTGTATTTTTTCAGTTTCTGCTTTGAAAAGGGTCTCTTACATGAATGGATATTATAGATGGGAAGCTTCGAGGAAGCAGAACGATTTACCCTTTTTCTAAAGCTATATTTTCTCTTTCACTATCTCTTTTAACTTTGTCTTAATTACGAATTTATTATTCTTCATTACTTTATTACGTACCTGAACAAGTCTATGTGACAGAAATGAGAAAATTCCGCATTCAAAAGGTAGCTTTTGCTCTTCATCGACATACGACCAAACACAACAGAAGATAATCTTTGTGCTTAACATTTATGGGTGTTTTTTAATTGGAATTACTTAGGCTCCTAGTTTTAAATAATAATGTCAGAATGTTGACCAAATCAAATCCTCTATTATCTTAATTATACTCAATTCTCTCTCGATCTGAGTTAAACAATTTATTAATCAATCTTAGTTAGCTCAACCGGTAATCTCCCACTTCAGGAAGAATTGGGTGGTGCCTGTTAGAAACTGAGAAACTGTATTCAATAAGGAGTATTACACAACTATATATAGCCTCTAGCACTTCGAGTTCCATGGCATCACCTACCTTTCTCTAAGAACTGTGGGTATCACCCATAGAGATTTTACGAGAATAAATGATTTTGACAACACATGGAATTTGGATGTATAGTTGATAAGATACGTATGTGAGTATCTCAATAATTTGAATGATAAGGTGCAAAACCACGTACATGTGTACAATGCTCAAGTGTTTTGCTTTAAATTAGTGGTTTGGGTGGTGGCCTCGTGGGACTTTTACTTTCATTTGGGTGTTTTTCTCAGCCTTTTCAAATGGCCCTCCACTCTACTTTTCTGCCTTTGATTTGATATGAAAGAATCATGGCTAAGAACGTCAAACATCGCTTTTCCATCGACCTAATAAAAAAGCCTATTACTGTTTTTGCCACCGTTTCCTTTCTTCCCTTCCCTTGTTATGCTCTCTTTCTTCGTTTCCAAGCCTCTCCTTATTCTCCATCAAATTTACCAAATATCCACATCTTCAACTTGCAGAATCTCCAAAAATCCAAACTTTTCCAGCTTTACTAGAAGAAAAATGAATCAAATCTAGAATATAACAAGGACAATAATAGAAGAAGGATTTTTTTTTTTTTTTCATTTCTCAAATCCCATTTTATGAAGGAATCATGGGTCTTATCTGTTTTCTCTGCTTTAAATTCTATTAATGTCATGTCTCTTTCTTCTTTTACAAAATTATCCTATGTTCCTTCTTAAAAAATTTACTTCACATAAAGGGTCTCCTGGTTCATGATAAAACTACGTGATATTTTGAGTCGGGCTCTCGATGCTAGGTTAAAAGAAAGAAGCTTGTCGTTTACCTTTTGACTCCTTTTAAACTTGATCTGTTACTTAATACTTAAATGATAGTTAGCTTAATGAATTAATAAGGGTTTAATGCTAGAAGAAATAAAAAGTTCAAATCTATTGGGCTGACAATTTAAAGCTCCTTAAATGTATAGAAAGAAATTTTAAAAAGATTTTTTAAGTAATTGCTTTATTTTATAATTAAAGATAGACAATCAACTCACTCCATTTTCTGATGGAGAGTTGCAAATAACAGTTGTATAAGAACAAGTTATCTCAAAACTAATAGAACAAATAGGCTTTCAACCACAAAAAGCTTTCTTAAAAAGTTCTCTTCAACACTAGAATAGTGATTTTGATCTCATTACAACCATTGTTACAAATCTCGATGATAATTTTAAATTTACTATCGAAAAAATATCATTAGTGTATTAATAACACGTATTTATCGATACTATGGTAAATTTCTGGTAAGTTCTTGTTAAAATCACATTAAAAATAAGATAGAAGGTAATATCATGATAATATCCTGGTAAGTTCAAGATAAATTTCTCATTAATAAATCTTTGTAATAATCTTAATGAAATTTCTGCAATAATTTTAAATATTTGTCAATATTATTTATTATATTTTTTAAATATTATATTTTTCTCGAGATTTTCCCATTTATTTCCTCATAAAAACTCAAAAATTTAAAGATATTTCAATATTATCAATCACCGTTAATATCCCAATCACGATATTTGTGATATGAGTTATCATGACATAATATATAAAAATCTAAAATATACAAAAGATAGACCACACCCTTTAGGTCACATAGTGCAAAAGCTACTCAAGTCCTATCATTAGACCAAATCGATGACGTATTTAAAGTTTCACTCTCATATGATCATGCATTATCTTTATTTTTTAACTTTCATTAATTCAATGACATATATTACTTGTCATAACTTAAAAGAGAAAAATCACATGCCCTGATCAATTGGAGGGAGACATTATTCACCCACTATGCATGTGCTCAGTTTTGTATGGAATCGAACTATATAAAATTCAACATCCATCTTACAGCAGTCCCAATATTGAATCTTAATAGAAAGTCTCACAAGTCCAACTATATAAGGTGGAGTCATTTTAAGTTTCATTGAACGGAACCTTGGATGTTAATTGTAACAGCCCGTCTCAAAAAAAAGAGCTTGGGGCTCGACCCAGCAAAATATTATCCACTTTGGACTCACACCCGCACACACGTGCACACGTGTAAGCCCGCACTATTTTTTTATCACACGTCCTGCTGGTTTGAGGAAGCAAGGCTACTTACAAACTCCCTCTCAAACTCCGTGGGACTTTCCACAACTCCCACCCACTGCTGGGCTGTCGGATCCGACCGGCCCACTCTGCTGGCCCATCCGACAGGGTCCAGTTTCACTTAGATCAGCCTATCTAAGGCATGTCCTCTGGTTCATGGGTCAGGATATCACATCAATAATTGTTCAAAATATAATTCTCATATTTAATGTGAGTTTTATTTGGAATTTAGTGAGTTGATTTTAAATAGATGTAATATGAAAGCATTGATGGGGATAATAGAGGGAACTTAAGAAAGTACATATGTAACCTTTTGATATTGTAGGAGAATCAATATGCTAAAGGGGTATAATAAATTTCAACTTATTGGTTGGACATTTTTTTTTTTAAGTCGAAGAAACTCTACACACCACCTACCTCTGTTAATTGCACTAGTACTAAATTTGACACCAATTTGAATTATAAAATCCATGGATTTAACCCAATGAATTTCCACTATTAGATGTATGAAATTTTGAGAGTGTTAAAAAATATGGCTTCTGTTATCCAATCTGAAATTTTACACAAGTCAATGCCTTTCAAACCCATCAATACATACGAGCTCAACCACATCCCATAAAATGCTGCCCTCTCTACTGTCAATTTATGAGCACTTTGAAATCATGACTAGAATCATTAAATTATGATTATTTTTAAAAACATTATATGCTGGTATAGATGTTTCAAACTCACTTAACCATGTGATCATACATGAATTTCACATAGAATTCTCACAGCGAGTGCACTTGAATAAAAATAATTATATAAAAAAATATTTTCATACCAATAAGAAAAGAAAAAAAGAAAAAAAAAAAGGAACATTAAAGCATGGCACTCTGGAGATAGTGATGTATAACTAAGTAAGAACCTATGGTGGAAGAATTTTGGAAATTCATGGTACTTTATGCTGTAGATGGAGACATGTTGGGAGTTCATTGTATTAATGGGATGCCAATTTACAATGTGTAAGTAGGAGGAGATATGGTAAAAAAAGAGGTTGGTCATCTATAATTCAACGAAATTTTAGGCATTTATATGTTGTAGGTACCTCCAAAATTTCAAAAAATTTGTCCAACTCTTGGACCCAATTGGACTTGCTCTAAATGCTAATGTAACCTATGATGCGATGCCACGTAGATTTTAACGTAGATAAGAAATTGAAGAAGTGAATAACTTTTGCACCATCATATATTTAGAACTAACCAAACAATAAAATTCAATCAAGACAGAAAATCCATCAATTCCTTCTGCTTTAGGAATTTTATCAATAGTTTATTACTTTTTTTTTTTATCACATCTTAAGTTCAAAGATCCTAAGTGTGTCTTTTATATATATATATTCTTTAAGGGGTCTTATTTGAGGTAGCTTCATGTTGGGCCCATATCATATATATATATATATATATATATATATATATATATATATATATATATATATATTCTTTAAGGGGTCTTATTTGAGGTAGCTTCATGTTGGGCCCATATCAAATTTTGTGATTTAGTTGGTTGGAAAGGTCTTAATTATTTTAGGTACCACCTTAAGTCTCACTCTTTGTGAACTTACCTTTGTAGGGCCCATATATGTTGATTGTGTTGGGTTTATGGGAAAGGTCTAAGTTTGAACTTATAATTCATAAAAAACTTTGGAGTTGTGTATATTCCAAATTTCATTTCAAAAGAGGAGCAAGAGTAGTAAATTGCAATCGTACCCAATTTAGCACCAATTTGACTTTTAAAGCTCATTAATCTTACCTAATAAACATAGTTTCTCTTATTCAATTAAGATGAAATTTTATAGGCACCATACACAAGCCAAGGCCTTTCAAACTCATCCATTCATGTGGGCTCAAATGGGCCATCGGGTTATATGCATTAGACTGTGGTGCAAATTAGTTTTCAGAAGATCTTTGTTAATACATATAGTAGCGCTCCCCTTGAAAACAAGTTGATGGGCACACTTGGGTTCATATGGATGGCTAGTTTCAAAGGTTTTAACTTCTATATGATACCTATAAAATTACATCTTGGTTGGATACGAGTAGCAACATTTTTATCGCTCTTAAAATTTTACATTTATTTAAAAATAAAATTTATCAAGTTATGTAAATAGGCTTTAAAAGTAGAAATTGGTGTCGAATTGGTCACTTGTACAATTCACGGGGGTAGGTTGGTATGAGAGATGAAATAGATCCATTAGGTCCACTATGGCCTTGAAAACTACTTTGCATCAAATTTGGTGCAAATGGCCCGATGGTCCCACTTGAACCTACAAGAATGTGTAGCTTTGAAAGGTCTTGGCTTGTATATGATGCATATAAATTTTTACTTTTATTGCGTAAGAAATTTCACATTTATCTAATAGTGCAAATTGCTCGGGTTAGATCAATGGCCTCTAAAAGTCAAATTTGTATCAAATTGAGTATGGGTGCAATTCACGAGGTGGATGGAGAAATTGATTCACTTTCTCCGGTGTTAATCCCACAATCCAAAGTTTGCACCAAAATTCAAACAAACTAGTTTACAAGTATATATATATATATATAACATTTCAGGTCGGGTTAGTCAATGAGGTCCTTAATATGAACCCGACTCCAATTGAAATAAAATTAATATTAAAATAATTTATTTATTTTCTATCTATTAATTTTAGCCCATGTACCCTCGTCAAGTTAAAAAATCCTATTATCTCATCTTTTTTATACATCAATATGCTTCCATGATTTGAAAGCTCTTTTAATATTATTTTTATTAAAAAAAATCTTATTTTTAAATTTTTTTTAATATAAATTTGAATTAAACCGGCCCAAATCAATAGTTAAAAAATCCCAAGTGAAATCAGATAAGACATAAGACAAAAAAAAAAAGTTATTACATACAATCAATCAACTCAACTTGAACCTAATTCGATCCGTTGCCACCCTAATCTTAACTTAATAATACCGACTGATGATCTCTCCCGGAGTAATTCTCCTATCCATCCCTGGAAAAGCCAAGCTAGTGTAAAAAGTGCAAGAAGTTGGGTTGTGAAAGGAGAATCTTGGGAAAAATGGAGTGAGCTGTGACCATTACTGTAAACAAGGCTTCGTGATTCGATTCAAGGGGGACAAACTTGTCCCCTTGTGTTGGAGTAGGAATACAATGAGAAGATAGATTTATTCTTTTCTAAGGGATGTGTGGTCTCCTTTACAACGTTACATACACATCAACTCTATGTATATCTTAATAATAAATTAATAAAGAGAAAGGGGCCTTGGGATTTCAAGTGGCTTAACTGCTGGACAGGGGAGACAATGAATTCTGCTGTCAGCATTTGGCCAATCTTCTTGTAACTCCTCCATTCTTCCCTCTCTCTTGCAGTTTCACTGCTTCTCATTAAATAAATCGCCAAACAGTGTCTTGTAGACTCATGTTTGGTCATGTTGTTTTGGATTGAAGACCCCTTTTTCTTCAACATCATGCCTCTTTGGGAGAGAAAGATAAGGATAAAAGAAAAGTTTTTTGACAGACCACATCTTGTTCTTGGCTCTACTTGTGGTACATTTGACATTTTGTACACCAATCCAGAACATGCACTCATGGCACCATGTATGGCTCAATTGTGGTCTAAAATTTACATTGTCTAAAGACTTTGAATTGCACTGTATAATTGAGTAATTGTGCTGGTCCATTTCATTCATTAGGCAGTTTATTCATGGCCGCGTATTCTTCCACCTTCCTTATAGATAACTTTTTGTAAGATTAAAGTATCTAAACATCTCATTTAACTAATTCTTAGAGCATGTGTAAATCTTCAATCCGCACACACCAAGTAAAAAAAATAGGACATTGAAACCTAACTCCTCTGACTTTGACAAATATAAGAGTTAACTCACACAGATGATTCAGTTAACAAGAGTTTTAAAAATTATACTAAAAATATTAGATATAACTTCTTCTGCATTAACTTGATACAGAGAATCTGTGAGTGATTAAATATATTTGGGATATAGTCTCACTTCTAATTTACCTTTAATTAATGAACAATGCATTCAATCTTTGACCAATTAACTACAAGCTACTACTTATTGGAAAATTGGGAAATAAGAACCACTGAAATACGAGTTACTTAGAAAGAATCTTCCATCCATGGTAGGTCCCATCATGTCATCTGAACAGTAACACTGACAGCTGAATTTGACAATTTTTTTCAGGAATGCCAATGTTTACTTGATGTACGTAGCACTAATCAGCAGTAGATTCTTAAAAAACAAGAAGCAGCAAGATCTACAGTCACAGCAATACCGATGTCTGCACCCAACAGTGACAAGATGGCAGAATATGGATTGCACCATAATACGTACGTGTCATGGTTTTTCCTTGTGTATCAAGTGTGGCCTTTGAATTTCCTGATCTGAGATGATAGAGTATTTACAATTTTCTAAAACTGTTATAAATATATGTTGGGTATAAATGAGAGTCTTTCAGAGAAAATTAAAGATTTATAAAAAATTACATCATTTCACACAGGGTTAAAAAAAATGGGCCGGCCGATATCGCAGCCGATATGTATATCGGCTGCAATATTAATCGATAAGTTTCTCTCTCCTCTGATATTTGCATTTCTCTCTTCTCCGATATTCAAAACAGTGAAAAACCGTAAAAACCTGTAAAAAACTGTGAAACAACCGTATCGGTTTTTATTTTATTTTTTTTTAAAAGATAATAAATTTTTAATATCAATTTTTATGCATATCGGCCGATATGGTGACCCATATTCTGGACCGAATATCGACCATATCGGCCGATAATCTTTTTGTACAGTCGATACATATCGTATCGGCCGATATCGTTCGGTATTCTACAACCGATATATATCGGCCAATACGATATATATCAGCCGATATTTCAACTCCAGATTTCACATATCAAACTAGCCTTTTGGATTAAAAATCTAATTCTAACCATATAAATTACTTTTTTACATTGTTACTGTAAGATTATTTTATGTGTTTGATCTAGAAACATTGGAGAAGTAAGGAAAGAGAGGCAAAGGGAAGAGGAGTGGAAAGATCAGTGGAAAAAAATGAGTGAGATGGGAGGGATTAAGGCTAATATGCAATGATTTGTGGAGCCCAATAACTTAGTCTTAGGCTTAATCTGGATATACATTGATACCCATTATGTTCTGATGGATGCTGGATGGGTTTGTAGCTGAAATGACGTTTCGAAAGACCCTTTGACTGATTTCTCTGCATTCTTTGAACATGAACTGCCAACCAGATCCATTCCGTCACCTCCAAGGCTCCAGAGCCTCCCAAACTTAATTATTATTGTCATTCTTACCACCTCCCCTAATTCATAAAAGCACGTATGCGACAGAAATAGAGGGTGTAAACTTTATCCACAAGGACAGGAAAGGGTGTATGTATCAGAAATCTGTGGTGTTAATTTAGGCTTTGCTTACAACTGTTACTTTATTGTCCTCTCTCTCTCTATCCTCTCTTACAAGCTAATCATTTGATTTGAATTTCCATGACAGTGAATCTCACATGGCATATGTTCCATCCATCAGCGCAAAGCAAAGCATCAACGCACTAAAAGCTGATGTATTTGCAGGTTGAAAAGCCTATACAACTACATATATGGAAGGAGATATACTTAATGGGTCTCGTGGGCTTTTGTTGTAAGAGGGAAAATATGGTTTGTAGCCCTTTGTGGAGTGGACAGTCGGGACAAAGAAAAAGAAGGAAAAAAAAAAAGAAAAAGGCAAAGGATTCATGCAACAAATAGTTTATAAAGTAGTAGAGCAAGATGATTAGATATATAATTCATGTTAATTGATCTCCACAGCCCAAATTCAAGAGGAATGAGGAGATATTAAGGTGGGAGAGAAAGAAGAAACTAGAAAATTGCTTATAAAGACGAAATGTTTCATTAATGAGAAGCTTTCTGCCCTTACTAAAGATGGGTGAATGGCAGTTATCATTAAATACTTTCATAAAAGAAAATGAAAGGCCCAGAGGGAACATGACACTGAGGAAAATTTCATACTAAATCTTATTTGAAAAAAAAAAAAAAACCCTGAGATCATCTATCAATGTTCATTCAGAAAAACAAATTCATAAATGGACTCTCATGGAAATCCAACGGTTGCAATGGTTGACAATTCTAAAACTCCCCTTCAAACCAAAATAATGACGAAGTCTAAAGATTCTAAAGATTGTATTTGGTTTGAATTAGTAAGATAAGCAACAGAAACCATCCATATTCCATTCCCATGTGCTGAAAGAAAATCGGATTTAATGAAAATGAGTCTAGACTTGCTCTATTGTTGCTCATTGCTTCTAAAAAAGAGAGAAAAAAAAAGTAAAATAAAGCTAGTGAGTTAATTGGTATTGAAAGTTTGTAACATAAGATGATGATAATCACAAGCTTAGACATAAAACAATATCCAATCCATATATCTGTTGATGACTCGACTAGGACGATTCATCGTCTTGTTCGATTTCGGAAGCGGGCTCATCGTCTTCGAAGCAGTCGATTCCGTAGGCAGCGTGTCCACGGCCAAAGGCCTTGATGTGATCCTTGAGGGATCTCTTGTGCTTGAAATCAGATCCACAGATGCAATACCACAGCTTCCCACAGTTCTTCTCATGGGTTCTCCAGTCTCCCTTGACCGCAAAGGCCTTGCCGCACTTCCTACACATGAAAGGCTTGATTCCATGCTTTCTCTTGTAATGGGTCTGAAGGGTTCTGAAATCCTTCAATGGCTTTGATCTTGGGTGATCTATGTTGTTCCTACATCCCGGTGCACAGCAATAACATGGGAGCCTGAGCATGGCTGTTGGTTGAGTGCCCCTTAGAGATTCAGGTCCTTTCCTGTACTGAGATCCATGCCCCCACATATGCATCTGCAGTGTCCCCAACATCAATTCACAATCAAGAAACAAATTCACATGTTGACTACACAATCAACACCCAACCCTCATACCAAAGGTAAAATTAATAAACAATGATAATAATAATAGCCCTATACTGATAAGTAGTAGAACTCTAGCATGGACTATTTTTGATATAGAATTTGATAAGGATGTGAGAGATTTTCAGTTCTACACGCGAACCAATGCAAGAAACACAAACTCCAAGGCACCAAAAGCATGAGAACATTGCCTGTGTTGTTTAATCACATGAAAAGAGGCACTCATCTCAGGTGGATTCACTTCCAAACTCACAATCCATGCAAGAAAATGGAAAGAAGGTAAAGCGAAAAAATGGAAGAAGAAAAACTCTCATCAGAAGAGGTAAAACAAATAGGAAAGGAAAGGGCTTAAACAGTAGAAAAGAAATGGATTTGGTTTTTCAAAGAGAGAGACCGAATCACGAAGAAGAGTTAGTTTGATGGTTAATTTCCACCTTTGTTTGTTTGTAAAAAGTCTTGAGATTAAGTTCTACTCAATGTAAATATAAAAAGGGCCATTCTCTCTAGTACACAAACTCACTTGTGTGGATTAGGAGATTTACCCCTCTTTTAAAGATTAGTCAGATGAAGATGAGACGTCCGCACCTGCATGTTATTGTATCTGTTGAAGGTCTTGTAGCAGACGGGACATGAGAACTGAGTTGGACCGATGAGAATCTGAGAAGGGGTGGGGATCCAGTACTGGCCCTTGTTGAGTCTAGGGTACCCAGAAACACCTTCATCGGCTTCCTTCTCTATCGTCTCTTCAGAGGAAACCCTAGAGACCAGATCAGCTGCACCTGGGCTGGGCAGACCTATGTGAAGAGCCACAGTCACAGCTTTCATCCCTTTTCTTGTCATCACATACTTCCATGGCACTGCAGGAGTGCTCCTCTTCATGCCTTGTAGGGCTTAAGCTAAGAAGAGGGAGAGCCTCCCTCAGAGGAGGAGACGGTGGTGGTGAGGGAAGAAATGAGCTGCTGCTATTGCTGTTACTGTTGCTGTAGAAGTTGTAGAAAGAGGAAGGAGGGGAAGGGGATGGGTTGGAGGATTTGAGAGGATGGAAGAGAGGGGGGTTGAAATTGAACCACCCAGTGAAGAAATTTGAATGGGGGTCTGTCATGTTGGAAGATGGAAGTAGAAGGTAAGAGTATGGAATGGAACGGAGGATTGTTATAGACACCCGAGTCTGAAAAGTCCCAAAACCAAGAAAAGTTAAAAATCCCAAGAGAGAGAGAGAGAGAGAGAGAGAGAGAGAGAGAGACGAAGCCAGCTAAATACAATAGAAAGAACATAAGAAAATTGGGATTGAGTGAGCAGCCCATCTCCAGGGGGGGGGGGCGCGTCCTATTGTAAATAGCAAGAGAGATTTTTTAAGTATTAATATACAACATGTTTGAAATTGCCAATGTATTTTGTTTCTATTTTTTAAATTTACTTCTCTTTTAAATAAGTCACTGTCACTTGGTATCTATTCTATTTTTTTTTAATTTAAAAAGTGTTAAAATAATGACACATGAAAAAAAATTATCGCCCATGATGTGGGTGGTGGGGGTGAATATAAAAGGGGGTAGCCCCTCAAACCAACACGAGGCCTTTTGGGGCTAGCCTGGTGGGCCCAAAGGAAAACCGTGCAGGTCAAGCTAGGGTCCAAAGCAGACAATATCGTGTTGGGGTTCGGGTCGTTGGTATCAGAGCATGATTCAATACTCAGACTATGTGGGCTCTCTACTTGTGTGATGTTACTTGCTGTGTGGATCCTTTGTCCGTGTGACGTGAGAGAAGCTAGGGACGGCTCTAGTCTTAGGGGCGTAGATTGTGACACCCCACCCACATGAGGGTGTGGGAAAAGTCTCACATTACCCAGGAGGTGGGTGGTGGGAGTGATTATAAGAGGGGGTAGCTCCTCAAACCAACATAAAGCCTTTTGGGCAGGGCCCAAAGCAAAAAACGGTGCAGGCCCAAGTAGAACCCAAAGCTGACAATATCGTGTTGGGGGTCACGTCGTCACATGCAACTTCTATGTTCCTTAGAGGGTAGGGCTGAAATCGGGCCGGATGGATTTTTTAAGACCCAACCTGGCTCGAGTTACTAATATATGGAACCCTGACCCAACCCAAACTTATGACCTGGACGTCTTGACCCGACCCTAATTATAACCCGATCCAACACGAAACCCGACTCAACCCGCATTTTGAACCTACTTTAGCCTACTTTTTATCGGGTCGGGTTGGATTTAATCCGGTCGGGTTAACTTTAAAATCTCTTAACCCAACCCCACCAGACCCAAATTCAATGCAGGTTTCTGACTTCTCAATCTGACCCAACCGCTGACCCGACTTTCATAATTCGACCCGAATGATTTTCGGGTCGGGTCATGCGGGTTCGGGCCAAAACTCGACCTGAGTTTCACCCCTACTAGAGGGAGAAAAAAATGAAAATCATGTCCTTGCATTACTGAGATTGCTCAACTCTAATCTTTTACTTTTTGATGCATATGTTATTATTTTCAATTTTGTAAATTAATTGATTTTACTTAACTTTGTATTTACAAGAATATTGTCAGTTCCGTATATTATGCCTCTCATATTGATATAAAAAAGTTAATAGATTAGTATTTGAATGAACTTTGATATTTGCTCAATGATAAATTACTTGAGTTACAAAATAAATTAGTAGATGATCTTATCCTACATGCAGAGCACATATCAGAACTAGTGTGTATAGAAATGAGATAATTTAAGTGACCCAAAATGATTTTTAGCCTTTCATTTAATTTACAACTGAGATAATTTTATGAAGACTTAAAAAAAAAAGGAGAAAAATCACAAAAAATATTTTAAATTCAATGATAAGAATTATCATTATGGCCCACAAACTTAACAAACACCTAGATTTGAAGACTTTAAATACATCCACCATATTTGATATATTAGGAAGACAAAAGGTGAGGCCTTCATATTGACTTAGACAATTAGAATTTAAAACGTAAGACTTCCTAGGGTTAAGGACTATAAATTACAACAACTTTAGGAAGTTTGAGCAGCCGTTTTTTTGGTGAGCTTTTCTAATATATAGATGGATCCAGGGGTTGAAATCTCGGTATCGGCCGATATTGTGATATCGGCCGATATGATGCAGCTAAAATATCGGCATATCGGCCGATAAGATAAGGTTTCAAAACCGTATCATATCGGCCGATACGATTCGTTTCTACCGATATTCGGACCCCTGGATGGATCAGAGACTTGTTGTGGCTCATAATCCACTATAAAATATACAAATGGGACTATGGTTTTCTCTTGTTGCAAGTTCTAACATTTATGAGCTAATACTTGCTTCGAATCGGTGCACAAGAGTTCAAATACAGAGAAAAGATCAGAAAATAGACATGGCTAAAAGAAAGATGTACAGCACCTTATTTTATAACCCCAAAAATACAAAAAAGAGAAAAAATCCATAGGTATCCATATCTCTTTATAATACTAAAAGATTATAATAAATCTCATAAAATATGAAAATATAATTTAGAGTATTTTAGCTACTAATGTAACAATATATTTAACTAAAAAAGGGAATTAAAATTTTTAATAGACTCTAATTTCATGCTATAATTTCTAGATCTTGACAACTTTTATATTTACATTAGTCACGTCATCATCAAACAATTCGTGCAAATAGTGGGTTTAATACATATATTATATTCGTACTGTATGTATTTTTCAGAAATCCGTCTCAACATACTTTTTAAAATATACTTTAATATATACGTTTGTTTAACATAAATATATAATATATGTATTATACTTGTAATGTATAATTCACGAATTATTCAACTACCTTAACTCTTATCTACTATAATTTTTTCTCAAAGTAATTAATGCAACTGTAGACATTAAATACTTAAAGAAGAAGAAAAAAAAAGGGATAAAAAGATGAAAAACTTTGTAAATATTTTATTGTGCTTTTTTCTTACCTAGAGTAAATTATAAATAAAACTTTCCTTTAAAGCTATTTTTTTAAGTTAGCTTTCTTTTAAAAAATTTAGTAAAAATAAAATTTTACTTGAAATATAGTTTTAAATCTTAGTTTCAGTTTAAAATAGTTTACAAAAATTATATAAAAATACAAGTATGTTAAATTTATATAATAATTAACCAAAGTTTTTGTCTCCAAATCTTTCAAATAGGATACATTATATCTATATGCATCCGTTCATGATTTTTCGAGGTATCTACTTTTTATAACTGAAAATTTAATAATATTTTTCAAGAAACCGAACTATTTTTATTTCATACTTTTGTGGTACAACAAACTATGAATTATGGTCCCACAAAAACTATATCATTCTCCCTCACTTGACAAGACACGTCTTCAAAGTCTTCGTTATGTCTTATAAATCTTCATGACCAATCTTATCTATACAGTCATCCATTTCGTGGGTCCCACATAAGATGGTCCAATAAAAAGTCATTTATCATCATAACATCCAACAATTCATTTGCCTGGCCATGTAGACACTACATTTTTCTACCAGAGACACCTCTTTTCGTTTTTAGGTGTAAAATTATCAATTTGCCCTTCCGTGTTTTGATAGTTCGATTGAACCTCCTGTGTATGATCGTCCGATCGAACGATTCCATGTAAAATGGAACCGTCCGATTGAAGATTGTGGAGAGAATGTTCGATCAGACGATTCTAGGAATCGTCAGAACGAATGCTGTGGAGGGGGATTTTCAATAGAGGTTGATTTTCGACCGATTTTTATAAATAAGGTATCAAAATTTATCTACTCTAAATTTTATGAACTCCGAGACTGATTTTAAGTGAAAATGGTATAGTTTTGGACTTCAAAATCGTACCCAAAGAATTAAGAAAAAATGGCATTCCTTCTTAATTCTTTGGGTACGATTTTTTAAGCTCAAACTATACTCTTTTCACTTAAAATCAGTCCTGGAGTTCATAAAATTCAGAGTAGATGAATTTTTACACATTGTTTGTAGAAATAGGTTGAGAAACCGTCTCGTTTGAAAACCTGAGCAAAACGCACAAAGATTATAGTTGTCAGGGAGGTTGTTTCTCGACTAATTTTTACAAACAAGCTATCAAAATTCATCTACTTTGAATTTTATGAACTCTGTGACTGATTTTAAGTGAAAATTGTATAGTTTTGGGCTTAAAAATTCGTACTTAAAGAATTAAGGGGAAAAACTATTTTTTCTTAATTCTTTGAGTACGATTTTGAAGTCCAAAACTATACCCTTTTCACTTAAAATCAGTCCCAGAGTTCATAAAATCCAAAGTAGATGAATTTTGATACATTGTTTGTAAAAATTGGTCGAGAAACGACATCCCTGCCAACTGTAACCTTTGCGCGTTTTGCTCGGGTTTTCAAACGAGGCGGTTTCTCAACCTATTTCTACGTATCAAAATTCATCTACTCTAAATTTTATTAACTCCGGAACTGATTTTAAGTGAAAAAGATATTGTTTTGGACTTAAAAAATTGTACTTAAAGAATTAAGAAGGAATGACATTTTTTCTTAATTCTTCGGGTACGATTTTGAAGTCCAAAATTATACCTTTTTCACTTAAAATTAGTCCCGAACTTCATAAAATTTAGAGAAGATGAATTTTGATACTTTATTTGTAAAAATCGGTCGAGAAACCACCTTTTTTGAAAATCTCTCTCCACAACATTCGTTCAGACAATTCCTAGAATCGTCCGATCGAACGTTATCTCCACAATCTTCAATCGGACAATTCCATTTTACATGGAATCGTTCGATCAGACGATAATATACGGCAGATTCAATCGAACTATCAAAACACGGAATGGTAAATTGATAATTTCACATCTAAAAATGAAAAGAGGTATCTCCTGGCAAAAAAGTGTAGTATCTATATGGCCAGCCCATTTGTTTTCCTCGATCATGATAATCTAAAATGAGTTAACATGTTGTAAGAGAATTCATTTATGAGTTCAGTGTCACAATTATCATTTCATTACTTATTTATTTATTAAATTTATTTGTCAAATTAAATATTTACCAAAGTTAAATTAAATTATTAATTTATTTGACAAAACAGATTCAAAATTATTTAGACTAATTTACATACTTAACTCATTTAAAAAAAAAGGTAAAAAAACAACTACCTATGAATTTTAAAAGAATGTATAACGATTAAAAATTAAAATATCTACATGAGCATCCTAAAATTTACTATGAATAAACAAGGCTAGATTGGAACTATCTATTTATTAAACAAGTCAAGCCAGGTCTAGTCTAGCTCTTCGTCTTTCATTTTCTCCTACACCACAGTGCTCAGCCAAGTGATTTGAGCAATGTCTCTACTGCAGGTGGTTTAACCTTCATTATACTAAAATTTAATTTAACCTTTACTGTGTGTGGTGGCCCATCGAGGAGTTCTAAAATTTATTTAACCTTTACTCTGTGTGGTGGTGGCCCATCGAGGAGTAGGACAATACAGGTCAATGCAACTGGTAGGACACCCAAAGTGAGGAAAGGATAGAGATAATAGGGTTGATTCAAACAGAGACAAGGTTTAAGAGGTTAATTAGGGCAGTGATTAGGGTTTCTGAGTTCAATAATCCAATGGTTATTTCCCTTGTTATGAAATGCCATAGTTGAGTTTAGGTGTAGTTAGTTTGACCTCTTAGCCTATAAATAGAGGTCGAGTTTGGAGTTTTCGACATTAAGTGTTTTGGGAATTCAATTGTACACTCAAGTGAAGTGAACGCTTTTTGTAAGGATTTTTCAAGTGTTGGAATTTCTCCTCTTTGTAAGTTTTCATTGAATTGCCAGTTTGAGTTCTTGATTGAGTTAAGTAATTGTGTGCAATTTCTATTAAATTCTTCCATCCAATTTCATTACAACTTTCCAAATCAATTCGATTATTGGAATTATATATTCTTTTAATTTAATTCAATCTACAAGAACTAGTGTTTTTGGAGACTTGTTTATTAAAGATTGTTATGAATGATGTCTTCGATAAAGAACATTTTGAGACACTCAATTTAATTCATAATTCTTTTTAACGGAAGTTCGTTGAGTCTAAATTTCCTCTAAAAATCAAGAACAAATCCTTACACTATCTTGATTTTCATCACATTTCTTCGAGAAAGACTTGATGAAAATAAATGTCAATATCCCTATGTTTCAATCCCTAATCAAATTCTAACACATGTTTCCACCTTGACTTTACCACCAAGCTTCTTCCATTGTCCAATGCGACTTGAAAAAAGCACCATCATCTCTCTTATTTTAACTTTTATTTATTTTTATTTATTATTGAATTAGATTAGATTGGATTGAAAGCAGTTTTAAACAAATGGAATCCGGTCTTGTCAATTAGTAAGAATCTCTATTGCTCCAACAACTAGCCGTTGAAACTTGAAATCAACCCTAGTTTAGAGAGAGAGAGAGGTCCTGCTCCTCTTTACTCCCTGCTTGAGATTCAAGCAAATTCTTTATAATTATCCAGGCATCAACTTCGGTGATCGCATTTCTCTTGACTCAGCCCAAATCAGAAAAAGTTAACTCAGCTCTCTCTTTCGACTTTATTAATAGTGAGTCAGGGATTCAGTAGTGTACAAGATCCAGGTCGACGTTACTGTTCTTGTTGTCAGCTCTTTCATCATTCTCAGAGATTTCCCAGTGAACGCTTTCAATTTAGAATTCACGTGATCTCATATTAATAGATTGATTCAAATTTTTATTTTTCAATATAAAGTTCACTTAAAATTACCTTCTTTGAATAAATCAAAATATACTAATAAATTATAAGAAAATATTGATATAAAGTTAATAATTTTTTTTTGAAAACATGACATTCCAATTAGAATTATTTTAGCAGACACTGTATTAAAATAAAATATAGAGTTTTGTAATGATTTCGTGCTTAAATTATCATTTTTTCATGTTTCGACCCTCTCATGTCTCTAACGTTGACAGTATCAAGTCACCTAGCTCATCACAAATCTCATTCTCAGGATATTAATGGCAATTGTTAATAGTTGGATATTTTCAAATTCTCAGATCTTTATTGAGAATTTAATTAAAAAACCTTGCAGAAAATATAATATTTAAAAAATAATAAAAATAAATATAATAAATAAATACTTTGATCGAAGTTTGAAAATATAGATAATATATATATATTTGGCCCAAGTTAAAGATGATCATCTTATACATGAAGAATACTTGAAACGGAGCCTATAACTGGATGCTTTTATGTATCCTTCGAATTAATCTTATTTTTTATATAAGGTGAAAAATTAGGGTTGACATCGATCCCAATTTTTAAATTTAATATGAGTTGACATCTAAATTAATATTTAATTGTTTTATGAAAATTTGGATAGAATTTAGTCATTCGTAATTTAAATGGTAAAGATTTAAGTAAACTTTATAGAGGCACATGCATTTTTTTATTATATCAGCAAACTTTGAAAAAGTAAATATAGAGGCACGTGCATTTTTTATAATTAAGAACATCAGTATTTTTTATAAAAGAATAAATTCAATGTCTTTTATTATAAAATCTTAAATACTATTAGAGCTTTTTATTTCAACTTTAAGAAATAAGAAAGTAAAGAGTAAATGTGGCTCTTCTTTTTCAGAAAAATCTTACTGTGTATTATAATGACACATGTCATTTTCTTGTTACCGACACCAACACGTGGAGTAGAAATTTGAAAGTAAAGAGAAGAATGGTTAAATGGAATAAAGAGGGAGGAAGTGAGAGAAGGAGAGACTTGGGTGAGAGACGGCAGAGATGATGATGAGTAGATCGGAAGGATTCCATCTGTTCTGTTGTAATCTATTTTAGAGATTGGAGCTTGGAAGGAAGCAGAAATACGTGGGTAGAACTCGTAGACAACAAGTACATACTAACATAAATCCAAGATAAATTTTCCTGTTCCACTGACAATTGTGAGCACTCAACTCACTACTTTTTGATACTTCTCATGGTACAATAGTGTCCGCTATCAAAGCTGCACACAGAGAGAGAGCGAGAGCTGATGGCAGTGGGCGACTGGGGGTTGTGGGCATTTACTCATTTGAGCATCAATTGACATGGTCAAAAGGGTTTTTTTATAATAAAGATATTTCGAATTTTTTTTTTACTTTTATGAATACGTGTAAACATCTCAATTTATACATTTGTTAAGTTTAAAGAGAGTGGCTTATTGGGATTAAGCGTGAATCAAACTCAAGATCCTACTTCATGAGATGAACATCTTGACAGTAAGACTAAAGTTCATTGACTAGAAAGAAGAGAATATATTGAAGTATTAGATTGTGTAGAGTTGAATTTTTTAATTGTGGGTAATTAAGTATTTTATATTGTACCTTTGTAAACTCTAATCAAGACAGTAATATAATATCTCTTTTTGTGAAAGAGGATAGATGAGTGAAAATTATAACAAGGGCCGGTTTCTCTTCTTCGTCTTCTTGACTTTAAGTATAGTGGATTTAATTTGAATCCGTAGACGTACAAAAAAAAAAACTATGTAAAATCTTTCTGTCTCTGTGTGTGTTTAATCTACAGTTTATTTTCTGTTTATTGTTTGTATGTTTTTATTCTCAACATAAGGAAGGTCTCAGAAATTTGGATGATTCTTGAGAAAGGGAGAGATTCAATATCAACCACTTTTAAATAAATTGATGATATTAAGATTCATCGATAATTTATCCTATATTTGTGAAGTTCAGTTTAGAGTATGAACATGGTTTAATTTTTCAGATTTTATCATCTCTGAGACCTTTTAGGTATTGACTAAGCACTTGATAGAGTATATAAGAAGTGAGAAGATGGCATCAAGATTTGTGGGGTAGAAGAAATTGAATTTGATGGCAGAGCTGTTTGAAAGATATGAATGACTGTCCATCGCCTTTATATACTATAACCATGGATCATTCAATGAAACCTTCCTTCCTTCCTTCCTTCCAAATAAATGACAATGAAGAAAGAGGAAATGGTACTAAGCTATTTCCAATGATGTCTCATTTATTCGGTGTGGAAATTTCAGAACTGATAGTCTGATGACTTCATTGGCAGAGAAAAAAAAAACTGGTTTCATGTCATTCAAATTTCTACTTTCTTACCCTTTGAAGCTTGAGAACACATCATGTGTTCTTTACACACTGATGCCACTAGTGAAACAGCAATTCATTGAACGTGGAAACAAAAGATATAACCCTACAAAGGCCCACCAAACATCTTATCATAGAAAGGATGTTCATTTATTTTCTTTTTGTCGGTAAAAGAAGGTTGGTTCAGACAGCCTAACTCAACATGACGTTTGAGAAAGGGATCCATCATCATCATCTTCATCTTCATCTTCTTCTTCCCTTTTAGTTAAATTTGTGTTTGGACTTTGGATGTACAACTGATTTAGGTTTGATTATGAACTGTGGTAATCTGGTGGTGGTAAATGATGTTTCTTGTGTTTGTTAGTACAGAGACAACATAAAATGAAGATCAACACAATAAAGAATTTACTTTCTTTTTTATTGCCCCTTTTAAAAGATAACCCTTATGATTCCAAGTCCAACCTGCAAAATTGAAGCTGTCACTGAGAAACAAAAAAAAAAATTATGTTTGTGGAATAACCCACAAGTTAATATAAGATTATGTTGTGATTAAGATGGTTAACTTGTAATCTAAGTTTATTAGCATGATAGAATGTTGAAGCAAGCTCTTGTTGCATTCTTTCAGTCAGAACATGGGCTTAGTCCACCATTGAAAAACAAGACCTTCACCTGAGTTGTAAGGATCCAATTCCTACATAGTCTGAAACTTCTAAATCTAAGTATTTGTACAAATTGCCCAAGGAAATTCATTTCTATATCCTACAATTTTAGGGAAGGTGATAGACTTGTGATTGAAATTGACAGTGTTGGGCCTTGTATTCGAAAGCTAAGCAACAGTGAATAATGAGTTTGACTTGTCATATATTGAAAGAAAATTGTAAGGTATCAGAAAACTTTTTGACCAAAGCTAGGGATTACAGTGGGATACATTTTGATCCTTGCCCCACATTATTATGTGCCCATCTGTTTCACTATTTTGTGGGGTTTTGGCATGAAATATGTCTAATTGCCAAGCTAAAAATTGACCTCTCCTTACCCTCAAATGTCATATCCAATTTGACTTGTTTGCTTTTTTAGAACCTATTAGTTTTAATAGAAATTTCTAGCAGAGAACATGATTTAACTATAGATGGGACTTTGCAAGTGGTTTCTGAATGCCACGTGGCATTCTGTCATTTCTTACCAAGTTACCCAGTCATATTTAGAAACTGAGTTTATGAGTTTTTGAGCTTTCAGCTTCCCAATGCTCTCAAATTTTGAAGTCTAAAACCTTAAAACTCTATTAATCTAAAATGACAGAAGATGGAACAGCAGGTATATCCATCATCAACCTAATTATATGAACGTTAGTTTTGAAATTAAAATTTTAAAGTAGGTGATTGATATTTAACTCCTAATAAGTAAGGGCAAACATCAGCAAATTATGAATATTTTTTTTCCAATGGAAAGATTTAAAAAAAAAAAAATGGATAGATACAGAACTAACTTGTACGAATGTTGACCCAGGTAAAGGTTTAGTCAGTTTGGTCTAAACTCTAAATTAATTTATCTGAGTTATCGAGTCGACTAGGTGGGTCAAACTTGAGCTTTCTAATAATCTAATTTAACTTAACTCAGTGATCAAATTATTCATTGAGTTGGATCAATTAAAACATATTTTTATCTACTTCCCTCGTGAAAAATCTATAATTCTATTTGTCTTCATCTTTCTAGATAAGGATTAATACGGAGTCACTTCTTCAATTGGGATTACAACTTAATAAAACTATTGCCATTTTAGTTCTCTAATTTAAACCATTAAAAAAATGCATTTTTTATATTTTTTTCCCATTTGTAAATCCTATATTTTATCGAACCACAAGTGCATTCAAAAAGATGATGTTGCATAGTAAGATAGATTAAGGGATCCCAGCACCATTCATATATAGATTGAGGAATAAATCCCAAGGGGTTGGTGTGGTGGCAAGAATCCGTTTAAAGAAATGGGAGTTCTGAGTTCAAATCTCATTCTACTCTAAAATGCACTCGTCTGTAGATAAGGAGACTTACACACATCCTGAAGAGACTAATCAAATGCTCGAAGAAGACTTTGGACACTTCGATTATCAATGATTCTAGATTGAGGAATAGTTCACTCTTACAACTCCAATTTGCTCACATTCCATTCTTTAATAGTCTTCACTTGGTTCGAAGGACATCCATGTGTGAGATTAAAAAAATGTTAGAGATGGAGACATGGAATTAAGAGAGCATTTAATTTAAGAATCCCATGCAATTCACATTCTCAACATGTATTGGATTGAATATCAAACATTTCTTATCAATAAGGATGTTTTGACTAATGTTGCCAACCTCTTTATATTTCCAAGATAGCACGAGTGAGGGATTTGGGTCTGTGCCTACATTTTCCCAAACATGTCTGCCTCTTCCCCCAATCTCCCAGATACCAACACACTAACATAACCTATTCTTCAAAGCTAATGAATATTTTATTTCTTCCAAAGAAAGATGAGGTCAAGGATTCAAATCTCAACAGCTATCCTCTCAACATTCACATGCTTGGCATTGATTACCTAATTATTTTTTTTATTAAACTGTCGAGTTCTCTTACTACACTGATTAATCTTTTTGAAGCATTTGGAAACTTTCCTGCTCATACACATCAGACAAATTTATATGACGTGACCTTTTGAGTAAAATGAGAATTGAACTCAGAACTCTCTCCTTCTAAAGAAAGTTCTTGATCACTACTCAAACTCCTTTGAATTACTAATTAGCCAAATTAATATACACCTTTTGAATGATTGAACATTTTATACAGTTTCTTAGGCGATTTCAAAGGCATGGGTTTGTCACAGTGGAAAACTTTTCACTTTTGAAGTTGGTGAAATTAAAATCATTAAAGAGTAGGTGATTCAGTGAATCATGCATGTATTAATGTAAAAAAGTGAGTAAAAAAATATGATAGCAGTAGAAATGTGTCCACTGACAACATCTAAAAGTAACTTTAATAGAATATGAAGGAAAGAAATGAAGACAGATTGGTTAAAATAATTTTGAAATTACTATTAAACAGTTAATGGCTTATAAATAGAAAGTACAAAAGATTTTTTAGAGACATAATATAATAATGCCATAACGTCTTAAAAAAATTATTGAAATTTTAAGAGAAAGAATGAAAAATAGAATTTAAAAATCTAACTTTAAATAAAGGGAAAAAATCTTTAGAAATAATAAAGTTGACATGTCAATTGAAGAAACTTAAATATCAATAACTCTTTTAAATTATTCTCAACAAAAGAGTAAAAACTAAATTCTCTTAATCCCTTCATATCTCACCTCTCAAGAAACACATTTAATCTCTTATTCTAAGGTGGGAATTTTGAATGTGGCAAGTAAATGATGATGAGATATATATTTTTTTTAAATTTACATATAAAAAATTATAAAATATCCCGACATAAAATTTCTACAGATAGTCCACTGATACACACCTAAAGCCTGAGATTTTTTAGAAGTGGGAAGAGAGGGACTTGCATGTCACCTGAGAACCATACTTGTGCCACGTGGCATCAGGTTGTCGAGAAGTCACAGAAATGATTAGGAGTCACTGTTGATGCAAAGGTATGATGTCATCCATAATCTTCTCTCTCTCTCTTCATTGATTTCTTTGTCGCTTTCTCTCCATCTCTGGTATTTAAAACAAGCACGTCCCCTTCTCCGTCATGTCAGGTCAGTAATTCCCTCTCTCCCCAACATGGCCTAATGTGGGTCACTTGGTTAGGCCCACTTAACAAATTCTTGGGCTTGGATTCATCTCGTTCATTTGTTGGGTTCTGTAGAATGGCTCGTTATCAACGTACTCTAACTAAGTCAACTCTCTTCTTAAAATCATACATAACTTGTCACATCTCAGGTAAGAATGGAGTTGGGCTTGATTTTTTTTCATTTTCTGTCACCTCTGGAACTTTAATGTATTAGTCAAATACTATGGTACAGGTAGTTTATCTGCAATATAACATTAAAAATTGCATTCAACAATGCTGTTGAACATTTGCTATAGAAAAATGATTTGAATAACCGAAGAGTAAGGCTGAAGATAGCACTATACATGGATTTCATTTTTCCAAATTTGAGGGTAGAGATTCATTGTATTTTTTATAACAAGAATATCAGACTTATCTTTTTGTCTACTTCTCATCACCTATATAGTGATAGACGCACCATTGTCCTTTATTATAAAATACACTAATTTTTTCAATTATGACCAAGCGACTATTAAATTTTCTGCTTATATTTACACTGATATATTTTCAGAAGTAGCCGTTCATTTTCCATCAAAATGTTGCTATTCATTCAATTTTAATTCAGTGAATAGTAAAAGAGCGATTGAAATGGAATGCTGACATGTGGCACAGTGAAATTAATGCCATTTGTCAATGTAAGATCGCAAGTAGAGGAGGGGCCCTGCAGTTTGCAAATAAGGAGAGTCCTACGGGTGGAAGAAAGGTCGCCATCGCATCAAATGAACGGGGCAATAAACCAAAATGTGGGGCCCACCCACAATGAGAAGTGCATGGGCATGGGACCCACCGTCAAAATTGTGGGTTCGACGATGAAGCAACCAACAACAAAAAAAAAAATAGAACAGAACCCTTGTGGGAATCAATAAATTTGTGTGGGGTACACTCCATCTGGTTTGGGCCCAGTAATTCGTTTGAGAACAGGATTCCCATATTGAGAAATTTTAAATGTACTGAAATTGGCAAAAAAGTAACAAACAAGCACTAGAAGAAAGCATGGGATGAAAAATGAAATCCATCGTCTTTACAAAATAAGAGCCATCCTAGTTTTCCATGAAATGCATTTTTCAATGCTGAAAAGGGGAATTTTTTTTTACTGGAAAGTGAACCAAACAGTGAAAGTCCACATGCCACAGACAATAGTTCCCGTTAAATGCGGAAGCATCACCAACCACTTCTCAAAGTTAGGCAAATCTTGAATCACCACTGGCTTTGTAACTCCAATTTCAACCTTCTCGTAATCACCCAAATATTTTCCATCTATCCAAAATATTCAGGCAGTCAAAATCACCCTCGAAATCGCCTGAATTTTGCTCCCCAAAAACTGATTCATCAGTATCATTTCGATTCTGCGGCAAACCAGAGTAAATGGATTTCTACTAAGTCCAGTTCCCCTCGAGGAATTTCAGGCAACAAAAAGGTTTTCCAGGTTTTTTTTTTCAACAGAAGAATAATGAAGGACAAGTAATGCACCAATGGATGATGTCCACCTTATTTTAAATTTTCAAATTTCCACCAATGGATGATGTCCACCTGAATCATTTTCAAAAAGGAAGAGACGGGGAGCAGTACCTGAAATAAGTAAGATCCACATTTTTAAAATGTGAAAGGTACTCATGGCAATTCAAGGTCCGAAATGTTAACGTTTGATGTAGATGGCGGCATTAAAGCAAAACATGGCCCCTCAAATTGTGGTGTCTAAGGGGGCAACGTCAGTCGTTTAGAGCTATAAGACCTTTTCTTACCTTGATTCAAAAGGATAAAATGAAGTAGGAATGGCTACAAAAATAGATCTAAATAACAGATGACATACGTTACATTCTCCATTCACCGAATTCATATTTTCAGTAATACATTGATTTTTATTTATAACGTATTCACGCCTCCTAGAGCACCCGACTAATCTTCGGAGCACTATAGGATGTGACCCTTTAGGTTGGAGTGAAAATCAAACTCAAAACCGTCGTTCAGTAATACATTGGTTTAGAATAAAATATGATAGAAAAACAACCTATTGCACATTGAAATATCCACCAATATACCTGAAAAATTAACTGATAATATGGTAGTATTTTGAAAGCAATACTTTATATTGACCAATGTGCCATCACAGGCTATAATAGAAACTGCAAGCTTTTTGAGGTTCAATCATCGCCAACCGAGTAAATGTGACACCAAGTGCATTACAAAAGGTCTCCTAACAAGTCCCATTTGCGTGTAATGAAATCAGGGAGATCCCTCTTCAAAGGTTTTTACTAGTAATTCAGATCTGTGGGATCTCTCTTTCATAAACATCATAGTATATTCATTTTCCTTGACTACTTTAGTAAAAATAGGTCAATGAACAAAATGGCGATCAATTAGTAGCTAAAGAAGAGGCAGGACGGGACACCATCAGAGTATTGAGAGCATATACTAAAATCAAAGCAATACACTACCATTTATTATGATGTTTATGTAGTTTTGCTGCTGTATTCTTTGCTCTTTACCAATGTATTGGTAAACTTGAGAACTGAGAAAGAGAGAGAGACGAATCTCGACTACTTTGATAAGACTAAACTTACGGAGAACAATAGTAAAGCCATGGAAGTATGGGCAACAGAGGTCTTGTATTCACAAGATTAATGGAAATGAAAGAATAATAAATCCAAGGGACAACAACAAAGACTTCATTCGTATAAATCATCTCAAAGAAAACAAAATGTTCTGAAGCAACCATTTTTCTCAGTTACGAGGCCCAACTCCAAAGTGGAACCTCTTCTCATGCTTGTCATTGAATGCATATTCTAGTCGCAGAGGCCCCAAGGGTGACTCTACTCGAATACCTGCCCCATATCCATGACCACTGCCAGGTTTTCCACGTGCTCCAGCAGGATCACCTAATAAAGAAGGAAGAAAATAGCAATTAGAACTATCACAATAAATTTGAAAATTGACAAATGTTGAAACAGTGGAGACATCCTTAGCCATTAGTCGAATATTATGCCAGCCATCTCTAAGTAGCTTTTCAAATTCGAGGTTCAATTCAGACGGCTAGTCAAATGAAAATTTAATCATTCTAAGGTAAAAAAAAAATGTCACCTCTTAGTAGAAACACAAGCACATTCAAGGGGAGGGAAGGGGGAGAACACGGATTGAGGGTTGGAGGGTGGGGGGAAGACACGAAAAAGGGACGAGAGTCCACACATGATTGTAAATCCTTGTGTCAATTGTCAGGTAGACTTAGGTAACCTTACAGTCAACATACAGCAAGCAATCGAGCAGGATAACAAGTTTTTGGACCTTCATTTTCTTTTTTCTTTTTCTTTTTTTTTTTTGGAATTATTTACTCGTAAACTTATACTTTTAACAGCAGCAAACTACTGATGATGAATAATATGAAAAGGGAATTACCAGGAACGGTCTGGCCTGACCCAATGTCGCTTCCATAGTCAGCAAAAATGGTACCTTCGACAGGACCAACCTGCATAAGATGGAAGAGTATTGTCATTATGTCTTCAAAAACAAGCTTTTGTGAGATTAATAAAAATGCCAAAAGATAGGTCCAATATCATGTGCAAACGTATCCACCACCTTGTCATGCTAGCCTATTCAGATTAATTATCAATTTTAGACACAGCTGTAAGCAGCAGAAGCATCGGTAATTAAAAGAAGAATCAGTAATTAAAATCTCAAATGACAAAAAAAAAAAAAAAAACTATAAGAACTGATTGATATTCTCCAGCTGCATAACCATCAATTGGGTGCCTCATGCACAAAGCATCAGGCAAAACACCAATTTTACTACACATGTCAGTAGCTCAAAGCCTTAAATTAACAAGTGGCTGTAAAAGAGGTAGCTGTGTCATTCTGAAAAATGTATACAACACTATTTTTCTTCCTAAGTCAGGGCTTGGCATTTAAGTGGAAAGCAGGATAATTTATTTATTTTTCCATTTTTATCCCCAGTGACTGAAGGCAATGATTGTTAAAAAAATAAAATTGAAATGGCAATGATTGTTAAATTGACAGTGATTTAATTCCAAATTGAAATAATCTCTTACAGTATTGTAGCATATTGCCATTAAGCAAATTTGTGGTACTGAGAAAAACCAGGGTCTTCTTTATAAGAAATACACACTATGATATAATACCAGAAAGTAGGTGCACTTAATTGGGCAAAATGGGGAGAAAGTGGAGTTTCTCCTACTTTTACCCATTTGATAGCAAGTTGGGTAGTAGATAAGTAGGCACCACTTTAACCTCTTTTCTACTACTTGAGGAGAAACATGCACTGCCTCCATCGCAAGCAGAAATGAGGGTTTCTACTCTCATGCTCTTCTTCACCTCTCCCCCTCTCCGGCTATTGCTTCTCATGAATTTCATATTCGATGGGATCACTTATCTCTCATTTCTTATAGTTGTTTATTTTAATGTATATATGATGCTTTACAAACAGAATCTCAAAGGTTGAGTTCATCTTGGTATTGTCAGTGGCTTATAGTCATTAATTATATTTGTTTCAACAGAAGTAATATTTGTTTATTTGTGTGCGCTTCTATAGGAGGCCTTGAGCCAAATTATACTTCCAATGGTCTCACTTAATACTATCAATAATTTAGATTAATGGCCTCTGCAATTGATTTCTATCATTACATGGGTACAGCAAATATTATTAATTGTTTAAAAAATTTAATATGACAACTTTCTCCTCATTACGTTTACTAAACAAGATCTTTTCCTTCTCCTCTACTAGAAAAATTCAATATGCTTGTAGAAGAATATCTCAGCAGGAGGATACCTCTTAGTAGAATTCCTTACCCTCAAGAATCCTCTAAAATTTTTCTACCAATCCAAATGCAACCCTGGTAAGATGATTCTGTAACAAGGACTAGTGATCTGAGACAGTGGATTCAGTAAAGGAAGACTCAGTTTGACATTATTCAAAATAAAGAAGCTTCGGTTAGAGTGTTGTGATATTATTCAAAAATAAGGTAGTGTGGGCACTCAGTTTCGAAGGAAGTTGGAGGATTGGATGATGAATCTCTTGGAAAGTGTATTTGTCGTTGGCAATGGTTATGACCGGCGAATTTGGGATTATCCTCACGGGTTCTTCTGTATGAAGTCTTTTTTGCAAACAATTATTGACTGGTGGTAAGGTCCCTTCTATTCAGCCTAAGACTTAGGAGGGGGTCACTCCTTTTAAAGTAAGGTGTTTGGATAGATTGGAGAAAATATGGACAATTGATAATTTGTGATTGAGGAACATGCTAATTGTTAATTTATGTCCGTTGTGCTTATATGATGCTGAGACGGTGAATCATCTGTTACTTCATTGCCGGTTCCCTTATCAGATTTGGGTACACTTTTTTCAACAGTTGGATATTGGTTTTTATCTTCCTCAAACATGGTGTTAGTTATTTAATGAAGAGGTGGTGATGAATAGTGCTTTTTGTCTAAGTCTTTGCAAAGCGACAGGCCTGAGTATTATTTGATCCATTTGGCTAGAAAGAAACAAGAAGATTTTTCAAAGTAAGGAATACATAGTATAGAATCTCTTGGATGTCATTAAGCTTCGGACTGGATGGTGGTTGCTCGAGTCAATGAAGCCTTCGGGGAGTTTCAGTGTCGAATATATGTAGCAACTAGTCTAAATCCATGAATTCAGTTATGATTCATTTGGACTCTAGGCCCCAATTTCCTTGGTCTCCTCCTGCTACTGGGCTTCTCAAACTTAATTTTGACGGCAGTTGTATGCGTGAGATTGGTCGTGCAGGTTATGGAGGGGTAATTCGTAATGATTTAAGGAATACTTTGCTTTCTTTTGCTGGCCCAATTCCTAATGAGTCAGTTATTGAGGTGGAGTTGTTTGCTTTATGGAGAGGCATCTTGGAACTGAAAGAATTAGGGATTCATGGGAGTATTGTGGCAGGTGATTATAAGATTGTGGTGGGGTGGGTGTCAGGTTCTCAATGCCCTTGGATCTTCTTGGATAAAATTGAGCAGATTCAGCATTCTATTGCTATTTATGATTTTAAGATTGCTTGGGCTCCTCGGTCAGGTAATTCAGTTGTAGATGATATGGCTCGTCAAGGGTTGACTCTAACTACGGAAATTACAAATAAATTTTTGTAATTTTGGAGAGGGGTTTTGCTTGTGTTTTGGTAATTCTTCGTGTGGTGGGTCTATTGTTGCATGCCTTTCTCTTGTATCTTTTTTGTGAAGTTACTTTTAAAAAAAAAAAAAGACAGACTTAGTATGCAGGACGAGATTATCATTCACCGTCATCATAGATGCCTTTTCACTTCAACCAAGGGTCAGTAAGTTGTACGGCCAATATTCTCTCTAACAAATAGGAAGTGTAACAGTCAACTTTCTAAGTAGGAGGCAACATGAGTTAGCATGTCAAGTTTTTACCCCTTCTATCAGGCTACAAAAATCGAATAAGAAACACATCAAATTGAAGACAAAAATCAGTTGTGTCCAAGACTCACCATGCGAAAAGAAATTTCTCCACTACCAACCACATATGACCGACCAGAGCCCACTGCACCTTCTTCATAACCTCTGACACTGTTAGTTCCGCCAATAGCAAATGCTTCATGAGGGGAGAAATTTCCCACCACATGACCACCAGATAAACTAGTCCAAAATAAAGCATGTCAGTATTTAGAGCAGACCACAAGTTGACAAGACAATGACGAATACAGGAAAATGGAATCAATTGAGGTGCAACTCCATAAGTAAAATAACTTTGTAGAAGTCGGTCATTTCTATTGCATGTTAGTTAAGCAAAATAACAATAATAATATTGCATGTTTGCGGGGTTTCAACATGTGTGAAGGAAAGGAACAATGCAGAAGTACTTCCCGAATTTGCTGTCCATTTGAAAACAATAGTCATTTCTTGGTTCTTTCATTTATCCATGTGCCATTTTTGCAAAATAAAATGTTGTCACTGCTGTTGTTATGCATAGATATGGTGATATGATTCAAGCTACAGCTTAATGGTTGCAACAACAAGCACTTACAATTGTAACCCAGGCTCTTGTCAATAAAACGCCACAAGTAGAACATCATACCTCAAAACAAGACGAGCGGGACCAATCCCTACACCCATCCTGCCACGAGCGTTCACTCTGTTAAAAAACAGCCATTCTGGAAGAACAGGAAGTGCCTGTTCCATACTAAAAACACACTGCAACAAAGTTGATAGTCTAAATAAGAAACAGTCAGCAAGCATACTACGAAGATGAGTAACAAAATGATAAGCCAACCAAAAATTTTAAAAACTGACCATTGAAGAGCCTTGATCACCAGAACCAGTGTAGACTGTCTCAACTTTACCAATCAGCATGTCATCATAAGCATTTCCACTGAGGAAAGAAGTTTCAAACCCAAGTCAAACATGAAACCCATCGCCAGAAGTTAATTGAGCACAAAATACAGTTCAAAGAGGCAAATTGAGACATGCACAACCTAGAAGTCAATGGGCTGCTGTAGACATCTTTGATAATTGGTTTCCCTTTCTCATCACAAGCACCTGCATGCTAAAGAAAGATTAAA
Source organism: Chimonanthus salicifolius (assembly GCA_013350335.1). NCBI lineage: Eukaryota > Viridiplantae > Streptophyta > Magnoliopsida > Laurales > Calycanthaceae > Chimonanthus > Chimonanthus salicifolius. Next base: position 8,997,661 of record CM023537.1, on the reverse strand, counting down.
GTTATTGAATGGAATTGCAGAATGAAAACATAAAAAAAAAAAAGTAATCAAGCTAATCAGATAAAAAAAATAAAACTTATCCAAAACATGAGGCTTGCAGGTGATTTCATGTATCGGTGGGATTAGTCTCACCTCCAATGTGGGAGGGAGATACTCATTCAATAATAATAAAAATAAATGTGGGGCCTTCTTTGCCCAAGTGAGTCAAGCAACAAATGGGGTCATGGATTTTTTTTTCTTAGGAGACTTGATCAGGGACTTTATTTTGTTTCTCGTTTTGGGGGGTTCTGTCTTTTGTGTTATGTTGCTATCCTTCGGTGGGAGGTCTAATTCTTTTAGACCTCTCGTATATGATGTAATGCTTATTTCTGTACTTGGTTTTTATATTTAATGAAATCTCCTTTTTTACCGCTCAAAAATAATAATAATAAAGCTTAATCATATGAAACTAATCCAATCATGTTACTAGGACTGTCTTTTCATCATAAGCATGCAAAGAAAAGTATAAGTTAATTCATAGAACTCCACATTTAAGGAATTGAAAACTGGAATGAGGATAATGCCAAACAAACAGAAACTTACTGCAATATTTTAGTGTTCAGTACAAGGAGAGTAATATCTAACCATTAGTCTTCTGAAAATTAACATATGGGAATTCCAGTGGGCATGCTACTTTCCTTTTCCCCATTTTTTAAATTCATGGAACTCCACATACAAGGAATTGAAAACTGAAACCAGGATAATGTCAAACAGCAGAAACTTACTGCCATTTTGTGGTGTTAAGCACAAGAAGAGTAGTGCCTAACCATTAGACTAGAGAAAACTACCATCCGGGAATTCCAATTGACATGCTTCTTTTTTCTTATTTTTCTTTTGTTGTGTGTGGATGATTGATTGCTTTGGAGTATGACATGTCACAGATGAATCTTGAAGAAATGAAATCTCACCAAATGAAATCAGCCGGCAAATACATGTTCTTATGTTCATCATCATTATTATAAGCCACAATCTCATCTATATGGGATCAGTTTTTCGAGTTCTACTTCTCCATTTGACCATATCATACACCATACCGACATTCACTCCACTATCCAACATGTCCTCTATCCCTTCCCTCCAAATTTTAATGATCGACCTCTCCTCCTGAAAGTCGCTTCACTAACATATCCTTCTTTATCCCTTCACATTTTCAGTAGTCGACCTCTCCTCCTAGGCCTATGATGTATAGCCTCTCAACTCTACGAATTGGGACTATGTCTGGTTTTCTACTTACATGACCAAATTACAAGAACATCATAGAGCACCATCAAAGAAGGATGCACCGAAATCCAGTTTTACCCCAAAATAGCTAGATGGTGATCTTTTGCACCTCTCTAATGGATCGGACCATGGGTAAAGATAGATCCAGCCATGGATAGCCCTAGTTGTACATTGACAGCAGCGAATTTGAAGATTTGACTTGATCCAGCATTTACATCATCCCAGTTGTTTGTTTGTAAATTAGAGCGATCTGGCCATTGATCAAGTGCCATTAGGAAATTTGTTTTAGTCGTATTTTATCAATAGCATATCGATTAGTTAATATGTGTTTCAAGATTGTTACATGGATATATTTGTTATTTATGGGTTTAGATTGTCTACATGTATGCATTAAGCCACATGTGCCTAGGGATTCTTCAAATTTTCTTTCATAAATAACCTTTAAAGACACTTTTGAGAAAGGAAAGAATGAAAAGAAGAATTACAAGTATCTCCCATTTACAGAGCTTGGTGTGATTCTGCATCCTTGGTGTGAAATCAAGGGAGTTCGTGCAACTCAAGGTACAAATCATTCTTCTTCGAACCCCAAGGGGTTGCCCTAGTGGTTGAAACACAAGACTTCAGGATTAGATCTTGGATTCAATCCCTGGTAACTCCAATGAAGGGCCACTCTCTGTGGGATATGTACAAAATAAGGTCCCACCGCTTGAACCCTGCCTGTGTGTAGGGAGGCGTGCACATGCCCCGAAGGTCTAGCCGGGTGAGACACCTGGACACCTTTGGTCATAAAAAAAATATCTTCTTCTTCTTTTTCCCTCTTTCTTTTGTTGCTTTTATCCTTTCTTTTCCCATTTTTGTCTCTTTTTTACTCCCACATTTCTTCATCCAAGCCCCAACCCCACCTTCAACCATTTCTTAGAGTTTCTTTCATAAATAGCCTTTTACGGCACTTTTGAGGAAAGAAGGAATGAAAAGAAGAACTACAAGTTTCTCCCATTTGTAGAGCAGGTGTGATTCCTTCTATCTCCTTAATGTGAAATCAAAGGAGCTTGTGCAACTCAAGGTACTATTCTATCTTCGTCTTCCTTTTTCCTCTCTCTTTGTTTTGTTCCTTTTCTCCTTTTTCCCATTTTTCCTCTCTTTTAGACCCATTTTTGTCCTTTTCTTCATCCAAAAGCCCAACCCCACCTTCAACTACCAAAACCCCAGTGGGACCCACCAGTCCATACGGGCATCCTACAAGTCCATATGGCCGTACAAAATGGTCCACTTTTTGCCCTGTTTTGCACCCAACATTAGGATCCCTATCATAGCTTGTAGATCGAACCATAACCTATAGTTTGAACCTATTTGAGACCTAGTTTTTGCCCGAAATAAAAATAAAATAAAACAACAAACCCTCAACCTTTTCAAAAACCTAGGTCCATAGCCTCATTTCATCCTTGGGTATTGATTTTTAAACCTAGAAGACTAGGACAGGGTTTGGTTTCAGAGTATTCCTACACCAATCTACCTCAGATGATTCTCTCTCAATTTGTCCTCTATCTATTTCAGAGTATTCCTACACACATCTTCTTATGCTCCATCCAGCATAAACTTTGTTCTATGCAATGCTGAAGGTAGAACCATATTGAAGAACCAATTTGCTTCTAGTTATGTTCACTTCCCTTTCCTATTATGTCCATCACAAGTTTTATTAATAAAGGCCTACAAAATGCACTGGTTTCAGTTATTTCAAGGATAGCAGTCATACAAGTCTATAAAAGCACGGTTTACTCTTTGAATGAAGAGACACAAAATATTGACAGTATTATAGAACATATCTGGGCAAAGAAAAGGTGATTCACCAAATACCTGGAAAAGAATTCCTGCCGTACCACTCCACTTTGGCCTCAAAGGCCGACTGTATTCAATACCAGCCGTGACCCGAGAAATGGTCACACTACCATGATCTGATTGGTTCCGGCCAGTGCCATGAGTAAGTGTTCCTGGGGTTCGCGAGTTCTAACATCACATAGAAGGAATAAAATCTTATTCACCACCACCAATATCTCTACCATACAGACCCATAAAAAACAGGACATTACACAATCACCTGAACCATGATCGATCTAGATGTCCGCTTATCATCTCCTTCAATCCATGGGTCCATATAATTTAAGCGAAATATTGAGTCAATTTGCCCCCTCTCTAATGAAAGGTTAAGCTTTTGGTTCCGCCCAAAAACATTCCTCTGAGAATATGCAAAACTGCAAACACAAATCAGAGTAACATGAGAACCAATTACAAAATAAGCCAGAACCTTGCTGCAAGGGCAGAGAAGTAACAAAACACATGAAAGTTCATTACCTCATCTCATGCATTCTAACTATATAAGACAATTTTGATCATGACTAGCATCTGGGTTACAGAACGCATCAAGCAAATTAATAACAAAAGAAAAGAAGAGGAGGAGGAGGACTAGACTGCTCAACATGGTAATACATTCTAAATAAAAATTAAAATAAAAAGTCTACAAAAGGAATCTCACAGTGACACTTCCATAATGCAACCTCAAAAATCATCAACACAATAAATTCTCTAAGGTCTGTTATGGTTTTAAGTACTATAGGAATTCTATAGCAGTCAAAAAGCTATTAAGCAGTTATTTCTTGTTTAGGCACTAAGCACAGAGGTTGTGATCTTCGAAGGCCACCAGACATTTTATTTACAGTTTTCTAAGGAAAGTCGTTATCCCTGTGATCGTGATCGTTAGAATGGGTTGGAAGGAGGCCCAAGCAAACCACACACATCCCCATGCATATGGTAAAATTAGCATCAACCTTGTGCACTTTAGGAATGGTGCTAGCTCGTACGGTCATACAGGACATCATGTCAAGGGAGTATCTTTGACCACACGAAAGCACCCTGAATCCCCATAATGTGAATTGTTACAGTGAAACACCATGGGAAGGGACAGAAATCAAGAGTTATCCTTTGGCTCTTGGCAGACTCAAGGCCAAGATTTGACACTCAACTTCCTCAATGAGGACCTTGTCTCAGTGCAAGGATTTGTAGGATAATGAAAGGGCAGTCCTCAACTCCAATCTAATTGTCCATAAAAAGCAAAAATAGCTATCACATATTTGCAAAGAACATCACAAGAGTACTCATTCATTCCATATGCTTTTACACACTTCATAGTTCATATATGAGAGGCAATAAGTGTAGCTCAAGCTTAATCACCAATGCAGGCTCAACAACTCTTGACAAACTCTTCTCGTGAAAAAAGGAACTATATGCAGGTCATTCCTTTAATCAAACAAAGACACAGAATTCTAAATCTCTAATATGCTGTAACCAAACAGCCACACATAAAACGCATTTCCTTCTTTGAAATGGAACTTCTTATGCAAACATAGACAACTAGGGAGTATGGATTAAGGTGTTCTTGTGATGGTTGATCATCATCATCCAATGAACCTTCATTAATAGCTGAACTTGAGCAAGCTTCGTACACGGGAAGACCATGCATCAATGAACTCTAAAATAGGCCCTGATCTACAACAGTGGGAAAGTTGCAAATAGCATTGGTGGTTCCAGTAACTACCCAACAGTCTTAGAATAAAAAACCATAGTCATGATGATGATAAAAAATGATAATGAATGACTGCAACCGAATGGCCTGGATTTCATGGTGGGCTCTTAAAAATGAATTAGGATGGCCTGGTACACATATGGTTAGGGTGGTGCAAATCAATTGCAATGCAGCCCAGGTCTGATACCCTTCCAGCCAACAACCATTGCTGAAATGGAACACCCAAATTATGAACTTGATAAACTTGAACCACTTGGGGTCCTAAAATTGAGTCTAGGATGATCTGATCTGAGTGATATATGGGCCAATCCAGGAAATGCCCATAATGAGCTCCAGAGTACACGGGTGCACTTCTCCAAGTCAAATAGTAAGCAACCAAAACGGCAAAATGGCAAAAATTTATCATCATGAAAGAATATAAATAGAGCCAATTTTTTTAAAAAAATGGAAGTCATAGAGTCAGAGAAATGAAGTAGATAGAAAAAAAATTAGCATGCAAAGCCAATTCATAAAAAGATAGAATCTCCAGAGTTACCTTCCAATTAGTCCTGATAGAGGGCCACTTGTTATCCTACAAAAAGAGGCAACATATTAATATAGTAGTAGCAGCAAACTCAACCAATGCTGAGAAAAATCTGATGGCCATTCTAGACTTATCCAACTAAGATAAGACCTCTGGATAATATAATTGACTTTTACAATATGACTTACCCACTTGAAATCCCACCACCAGCAGAGAAGCCTCCACTTGAACGCTCAACTACATTCATAACCAAATCAACATTGCCAGTATCTGCAATGCTTCACCAATGAGTTGAACAGCTCAATAATGAGAAGAAAAATAGTAAGCGTTCAAGCCTAAAAATAAGCAAGTATAGAAATAGCTTGGGAGGAAGAGGGGGCCTAGGAGAGGAAGAAAAAAAACCAACTAGAACTGGATCATCGTCATCGTCATCACTAACGCCATCTATTTAGGGACAACTTTTTGAGTTTACACATCCATTCTGACCTATCAAAAACCATATCTTTGATTGCCCCACAATCCACATCCTTCTTTACCCCTTCAATCCAGAATTTTAATGGTGACACTCTCCTCCTTGTTCCTTTCACTTTCACACCAGGACATTTCTAATCTTCTAAATGGTGCCAAAACCACCCTAAATGGATTTCCCTCATTTCTCATCCATATTCTCCTTAATATAGTCATTTCTAACTAAAACTGCATAACAGGTCCAAAGGCAATTGGATGATGAGATTACCATCACATGTTGGAAACATCCTCGGGAATTCAAAAAATAGAAATGGACCATCCAGAAAAACTCCTACAAAACTAGGTCATTAAATATGTTTCGACAAACCACAAACATAGCATCCATGGATTCAGCATAAATATTTATTTTACAATAAAATATCATTTATTCAGCATAAACTTAGAAGAAATTTAAATAAACAAAATAAAAATGGCATCCAAAATAACACCAATAAAAAATGTAGGAATTTTACTGAAAGCAACTGTTAATACATAATCCATAATCCATTATTTCAGTTAAAGTTTGGAAGAACAAAATGTGTGACAATATTTTGTCATCTTGACAAACAATGCGAAATAGTACTCATGAAGAATCTGACTTGGAAACATGCCTTACATGGGTAACTTGCTTTTAATTTTCTTTTATTTTCTTTTTTTGGAGAGAGAACATGGGTACCACACTTATTCCAAAGAATCTGCATAAAATAGCTTTTAAAAATTACAAGATTTAAACAAGCTGGTACATTCTTCAAATAGATACACGCAGTTTACCTCCTGCCGGCTGTGGAATAATGCTAACATCTTCCATGATTCCCATTGTTAAAACAGTCTCTACATCTCTTTTTCCTTGTAGCAAACTGTAGACCTATTTTTGCAGAAGTTGCAATGTAAAGACCATTATAAACATGTACTAATGTGATATGTACCGAAAGACAGCTAATAAACTGAAGCAAGTTTGATGATAGTGTTTGGACCTATTAAACTTAATTCACAAAGTAAAATTGCACTGAAGGAAAGAAAACCACCATTAGAAAGAGCTGCTTGATTCTTCAATTTTTTACTGAAGATTACTTCTTCAATCCAAGCTCACCACATGAAATCTGATTTTGCTTTTAAAAAACCCAATAATATGAGAAATATGTAAACATTCATTTCCAAGGTCCTTTGGAACTTTTTTTGCCACTTTTTAATAGTGACATTATTATTCTTATAAAGAAGACTAGCTTCTTATTTGCCATTTTTAGGTTTTGTCATGATTTTACACTTTTAAATTTTTGTAATCATGTACATTAGAAAATATCCTATTTGATGCTCTCATACCCAGAGAGAGGTGGGGGTCTTGGGGTTCTCCGTCATAAATATATATATATATATATGTTATTTAGTAAGGTCCACCTTCTTATTCATCTAAGACTCTAAGAAGTCTAGTTAACAAACTCAGTAAACATCAAGTCAAGTTTTTTTGGTTTCAAAATCTAAATCTTCATAATTAATGGAAGCCAAATCCTAACCGTTGACTGTAACACTATAGGGTTGACTAACTTTATAAAAATCAAGTTTTAGGTATTCAAATTAGATCTTCAAACATTTTTCCCAAAAAAAAAAGATCTTCACACTAACTAAATGGAAACCAAATCCTAACCAGTTAAGTGTCGTGCCACCAGGAATCAAGCGCAGGTAAGTTCCAACTAAACAAGACATTAAAACACCCAGGAATCAAGCCAAACTAAACAAGATTCTTCTAGACTTTCTTACAGTCTAATATGGGCACTTACAGCAGTTGTGTGATTGTATCCCAACATCACATTGATGAGAAGGTCAAACATTCTTGAAAGTGTGGAAACTGAATACTACCATGAAAGTCTACAGAGTTGAAAATATAGTAACTAAAATATAAGCAATTTTGTAGAACAGAAGTCATGAATGAACATGTAATATCATGCACGTACACAAAAAGAGAGACTAATAAGCAAACCTGGCCCTTCTTGGTTGTCAGTTGTCTTAGTATAGTTTCTGGCCTTGTCTTCCCAGTAGTCGGCTCACCACTGAAGATACCAGTAGACACAAAATTTTAGTGTACATAACATGTTAGTGTACCCAACATGAACAGTTTGAAGCAGTTCAAGATCCCAATAGCGATTTCGAAGGAGGGTTCTTACGTCTTCCTGTCCAGGAAACGTATAGTTATATTATTGACTTCAGCTTCAGAAACTTGTAGCCGAAGTATTCCACCTGAAAGGATCTCAACATCTGAAACCTATTGCAACAATCACCACCAACATGTCAATCAACAAAGTATTGCATGATAAACAACCTTTAACTACAAGAAAACCATTTTCCATTTTTTCCTCAAGCATGTAAAAATACTATCATTATGAAAGAACACTGACCGAACCAAATAGGCCCCGCTCCATATACCACCCATTGATAGAATTGATCACTTCATCCAGGCGTCGGATATTGACAACTTTTCCTGCACAACTTGAAACCAAAACTTCATCTTGAGGGCAGTCTCCTGAATATGTTATTTGGACACATTGCAAGCTAAAGCAGCAAATAAACAGATAAACAGTTTAAAACAGTACTGACTGAAATACAAAACTAAAGACTTCTTTGAAAGAAAACCTACCATATCCATCACGGAATGCATCCTCCAAAAATTTTGAAGGTAGAACATTCGCCCCCTCACACACCAAACCTTGGAACTCTTGATTTGGCTCTACCTTGTACCACACAAAACCAAGCACCAAATTATAATACATGAACTAATTAATCTCCAGGTGTACGATGGTGCTAACTTCAAATAAGCTGATAAATGAACTACAAAATAACTCCTTAGTGATACTAACAAAATAATGCATCCAGAAATCCTTCAAGAATGACGAGGCAAACCAAGTTGCAATCTAATTAATGATATGTCTCAATAGTCATATCCTTGCTAAATGTCATAATTCTTTATTTATTTCAGAGTATGCAGTGGCCAGTAGGGTATTGTCCTTGTTCAAGATCCATACCTGAAGTCAAGCCCAGAGTTTAGAACAAAGACACAGTTCATGCACTTCATTGGTTCGAGGGGTTAAATAAGATTATTTTATCACCATGAAGCAGGCAGCAAATCATTCACTTGCAGTCTTTATCATTGCATAAAGCTCTAACTTTGGAAGTTCTTGGGATCACTTCAAAACTCATTTGTTGCCAGTGGAGTTTACAGAGACCAAAGAACCACCAACTTAAAGGGTCAATGGCCCACTCAAGGCCTATAAATAGGCCAGCTGCTACAGTATAACTACATCTACATTAAGAGTATTTTTACTAATCTCTTAGGGTTTCAAGACTGACGAGGAGATCATGGAACACCAGTAAAAAATAATGTATCGGAATCTAAATTTTACCTCATCATTGTTGGATGATGAATTTCTACACAATCTCTAGATATCTGACCATAGATAAAGGTAGATCCAGCCATAGATAGCTAAAATTATGCATAGATCTGTGATTAAATTGCTTGAAAGGTATGACCTAGTTGTTCATTTCATCCAATCGAGTTTTAGAGTTGTTTTGTCTGAAGGATCGTGATTGGGTTGATTTGAACCGTTTAGATGCATACAGCCAATTTGAGTTGTGATAGTAGTTAACATAGGAAGTCTATTTTAATTTAATTATCAACTTTATGGGATGTAATATGTTGTTATGAATGACTTGTATTGTTCACACATGTGACACGTATGTCTCTAGGGTTTAGGTTTTCTTATAACTACTTGTGAGCACTCATTATTTCACAACAGAATACAACTGACGATATTTTATACATACTGTTCTGAGAAGAATGGTGATGTGACTCCATCTCTCCTTTGGTGTGACACCAAGGAAAGCAGGTGCTTTCATTCCTTTCTCCTCCTCCTAATCTCTTCCTCTTCTCATTTTCTTTCTTCTCCAACTTTTCCCAAATTTTTGGAACCCTAAACAGACCAAAAAATCCCAAATAAACCCAACTGCATGCTGTCATGACCCGAACTCCACCTGATTGTACGCCCGTACGGACATGCTATTTGTTGTCCTTTTTCTGCACTATTTTGCATCCTAACTTGGTCCCCTACCCTGCAGCCAACTGTGTTATGAAGAATGCTTCAAACCTCTATTAATGTTACCATCTTGGTGAAATTCCTTGAAAACCCTAAGTCTGGTCCTACCATCTCCCAATAGGATTTAAAAAAGGTGAAGTTGAAGCCTCCCGAACCCGAGGATTTGTCTCCTTCGAGACTATCTAAGGCTGCCCTAATCTCTTTTAAGGAAAACTCTCTCGCCAACCAAACTACCCTCTCCTCACTTACCTTACCTTAACTAAATCTCATCCATCGTTGGCCAGGGGAACCTCCTATTGATCAAAGAGGCGGAACTAAGCTCAGAGAAAAGAGAACTAAAACCCCAAGGTGTCGAAGCAAGGGAAAAACCGAGATGCGGAAATGGCAAATGCAAAACAAAAGGAATGGGGAAGGATGCTTGCCCTATGTGGGGATTACAATAGTAAGGGAAAGAAGGGGGATTCAGTAGCAAGAATACCCTATCTAAGCATGTGAAAGCACGAACATTGTCCGCTGAAATGTAGGAACCAGAAGATCCGGTAATCAAGCATTGTATCTAGAAAGGTAGAACCCGGAATGGTCGAAGAGAAATGTCTGAAGATCCTGATGTTGAAAATGAGGGACAACTGGGGATCCATTGACTCGAAAGGTATGTGACTGGCGAAGAAAGAAGGTGACACAGCCACATGTACGAGATCTGTAATGTGGAAAACGAGGTCTACAAATGGAAAAGTCAGGATGCAGTGAGGGGAAGGAGAGTATCCGGAGCTGAAGACAATGGCAAGAGACCAGTTGGGGGGTGGGGGGGAAGGGGAAGCTGGGTGGGCAGAGGTTGCTCAGAAGGAGACTAGAAGATAGCCAAGAAGTGGTTCCGCACTGCCTCTATGATTCCATTCTTGTCCACTATTCTCCTGCCTTCTACTACAAGTGATCTGATACTATTGGACGATCTTCTAGCATTGGCGTATGTGCGAAAGAATTTCGTGTTTTTATCCCCCTCTTTCAATCACAGAGCTCTTGACTTTTATCTCCATTCCACCTCTTCCAAACGTAGACAATCCCAAAGGATGGCCTTTCTAGTTTTCTTGAACGCAACCTCCTCCTCAAGGTCTCATTCCTCATCCTATCTATTCCATCCTCAAGCTCTTGAATGACTGCTTCTTTCTTTTCTTTCACTGGACCACCTATTGACTTTACCCAATCCTTGAACTTTGATTTCAGTACGAGTGTTGGAGTCGGACACGGGTACAAAGTGTCGAGCTCAGCAATCTAGAACAATTAAGACACATGACACAACACCACATTTAAATTTATTTTAAATGAAAACAAGGTGTGGAAAACTGGAAATAACACAACTAGAAACAATGTACTAGCTTTACGCTGAACATTTCGGTGACAAACATGTTAATATTTTAATTCGGCTTTTGTTGTAATATTTCAGTCATCTTGAAATACAACGTTAAAAGCACTATAACAATCCATGAAGAATGGGTCTGATACCATGTAGAATAATAGACTGAAGGAAAGCGAAGGAGAATTGAGAAGAAATTCTCTGTATATTGATTGTCTTGAGTGTAAGAGAGTTACATGTATAAATAATAAAAAAGGGAGCAAATCTCAATGGCTAATATGGAAATGAATAAAAGAATGATTAATTTACAATAAATCATACAACTAACTAAATAGACTAAGTTGACTTTCCCAAATAAGATGATTCTGGTCAACCATGTCCTGAAGTGGGTCCTACGACACCTTATGTGTCGTGAAGTGGGTCCCACAACATGAGTATCTACAAGTGTCCAACACGGGCACATCACATATCTTGAAATGTCTTGACACAAGGGCAGTTTTCGTTTGAGGAGAACACATAAGAAAGGATTCTCCTACTCTAGAAGAACAAAAGAGTTCTTCTCTCCCTTGAGCTCTCTAGGAGAATTGCCACTTTTAAGTTCTCCTCTTTTCAAGTTGCCTTGTTTGGATGATCCTGAACTGGAAAACTTAAGTCAAGAATGCAACTCCAACAGACGATTAATCTTTGTGGATTTTAAAACAATTCTCAAATGATTCATTTATGATAATTTTTTGCAACCCCTCGTCGAAGCATGATAATTTTTTACCAACTATTTTATACTCTAAAGTATATCCTGCAAAAGAATTTTAATGTCTTTTTTTTCAAATCGTACCTTCATTAAGAGGCACGAGATGCACCAAAGGTTTTAATGTCTTATTTAAAGAACACAAAAAAGCTAATATGCATAACCTTCATGCACATGAGTGGAATGTGAACCACTTCAGTTTCATATCTTGTGTCAATTTAAGCTAATCCTCAAAAATCAAGAAGAATGTTTAGAAAATAGAAAAGTTATAATAGATTTTTTTTTAGTTATTTTGGTATGTTTTATTGGTATTTTGGTACTTCACCAATGGTATACTTTTTGCTATTTTCAACTATTTAAATGATATATCAATCATGTTAGCGTGATATTTTAACTCTAAATCATAACAAAGTTTTAAACATATTCCAAAGATCACCTAATTTGGGGCCTTCTTGTGGTCCCCACATAAAGGTGTATTGAAAAAATAACTTTTTAGAATGGTGAGATAGCATGATGGGATGGAAAAAAACAATGAAAAAGAGGAATAGAAACTCCTTGGGTAGAGAATACAATGCTCTCCCATAAGAGGAGAACTCCTCCTTTGGACCTACTTTCTTCTATACCCTACACAACTAAGCTCCACAATCACTGGGAGAATTTCTCATCTTCTCCCCACCCAAACAAAGTCAAGGTATCCAAATGAGCATATGGGGGAGAGAGAGAGAGAGAGAGAGAGAGAGAGAGGCATACGGTGAAAGACGAGAGAAAGCAACAGCAATGAGAGCAAATATTTATGTCAATGGAATGGATGAAAAGAACAAACATTAACATGGATGACATGGAGGCGGAGGCAAGGCTTCACTCCCCTCTTTTTTGGGGAGTGACTGGAGGGGTGTTTATGCACTAACAGCCTTGTCACAGACATTAATTTGTGTACAAGTTTGTCACATTCTTTGTTTAAGTAACAGTGATGTGGAAACACTAACAACAAGGGCTTTTCAGTTCTTTTGTTCTCTCTATGGGCATACTAAGTTTTTGAAATTTCACAATTGCAATGGAATGAAATAGTATGAATTATGAAAGGACATACTAGAATTGAGAACATGGATTTTGGCAAGGAGTGTAAGTGTGTGTGTATTTTTCTCTCTTAAATGTAGAACACACAAGCACAACCCCAAGTGGATAAGTCCTTGATATTTTTTTGAAAGATAACTTCATTAATCAAGAAAAGAGGAAAACAATGTAAGGGAGCTAGCACAAGACGCAAGCAACCCAGAACAAACCAACTTGAGGAAACAACCCCAAGATTACATCAAATTGTTAACAATCTCCAAAGAAAGAGAAACACCTTGACGAGCCAACTCATCTGCCTCCAAATTAGCAGAGAGAGGAACCCAAGACACCGAATATCCAAAAGATACCATGTGATGACGAATCCTACCTATTTTATCAAGATAACACCAAGGAGCAAGAGACCCCGTAGCCCAACTGATAACAATATTAGAATCACCTTCTAAGATACTCCCAAGTCCGAACTGCTCCGAACTCATCCAACGCCAACACACCCCTCCACAAAGCATACAACTCCACATCTGAAACAGAGCCATTAGGTAAAGGTCCCGCAAAAGATAGAATGGTGCCACCAGTTGTTGTTGTTGATGATGATTGTCTTTGTTGCAATTAATATTCTGCAAGCGACATATTCAGTTTTTTTCCCTTTGTTCAGTAGAACTTTGCTACCATTAAGAGACAAAAGAAATCCAAACCATGCTTCATTTAACATACTTCAGATTTATTTATTTTTGAAATAGTTAATATATTAGAAGAAAAAAGGGTACAAGAAAAGAAAGACCCACAAAACAACAATACAAGAAACCCACAATCCAGGAACGAACTAAGCCAAATCAGCACATTCTTTCCACACACACAAAATTTCGGTCATGGAGATACTCCTAAATTCTACAAGAGATGAAGCCCATGATGCACATTTAGCAAAGACTCTAGTAGAAACGACATCAGATGATTCAGCACAATCCTTAAAGATTCTATTATTACGTTCTCCCCATAAGCTCCACAGAATGGCAAAGCAAGCCAAGCGCCACAAGGAAGAGCAATTAGAGAAGACCGATCCAATCTCCCAAGCAAAGGATAAATTCGCCACCGTAGAAGGCATAACCCAATGTACACCAAACTTCTAGCACAGAATTCCACATTGCATAGGAGAAAGGACAATGAAGAATGAAGTGATTTGTTTCTTCCGAGGCTTGGAGACAAAAAGGAAAAGTACTAACAATGAATTTTCCTCTTTTGCGCAAATTGTCTTGGGTCAGAATTTTGTCCATGCTCGCAGTCCAGAGAAAGCAAATCGCACAGGGAGGGGCTTTGGATGTCCAAATATCTAGGTTGACAGTTGCAAGTGTAGTCATGCGAGTAATCCACGTGACAAAAGACTTGACAGAGAAACAACCAGTCGCATCCAACCTCCAAACAAGGTTGTCGTCAGTAGAAACACTAATCCAGTAGGAAGAAAGGATATGCAGAAGAACTGAATAGTCATCGATCTCAGAATCAAAAAGATTACGCCGGATGAAAAGATTCCAAACAACCTAATCACCACTAATGGAATAGTAATTAGAAATGACCGCAGCCGGATACTAAGATAGACGGTAAAGGGAAGGAAATCAAGTAGCCAAATCGGTATTGTCACACTAAGGCTCAGTCCAAAACTTATCTTTGTTACCAGATCCCACCTTATAGTCGATTCCTTCTTTAAACTTGTCGACACACACTGCAATAGCCCTCCACATACCAAATGCTCTACAGGACAATCATCCATCCTTGATTCCCCACTCTGTATTTCTGGATCAAGATTGGTTTCCAGGGACAATCACCCTCAGTGCCAAGCCTCCAAAGCCACTTTGAGAGAAGAGCAATGTTAACATCCTTGATAGGCCGAACCCCAAGGCCACCGTGACGAGTCGAAAGACAAACTTGCTCCCAGCTAACTAGGTGGTATTTCCTTTTATCATCTTAATCACCCACAGTAAGGTTTTCATGATTCTCTCCAATGAATGAATAACTTTACTTGGGCATCTAAATGCAGATAGGAAGTAGATTGGGAGCGCAGAGAGGACGGCCACCAAATATGTAAAGGCCCAAAATGCAATTATTAATTTGATAGAATGTTAAATAATTGTACCATAGAACTGCATCAGAAGTCCAAGTAATCACAATCTTTCAATACCTCAGATATCATCGGTTGATGTAACCTCAGAGCATGTTTGGTAGCTAGAGTTCCTTAGTGGAATAGCTACAAACAGTAACAAAAAATAATAGTATTACTTAATGGCATACATATTTCTACAAGAAAGTGCTTCCAGGAAAATCCACTTTCCTTTGCTATTAATTTTCCTAGAAACTGCATCCATGTAACCAAACAGACCCAAGTCCTCTGAATCTGCATTTACTTTGCTTCTATGCATGCCAATTTCACCCCAACAACAAAAGAAAAGTAAATGAAAAAGGCGAAAAAAAAGGAGGAATGCACAGAAATGAACGAAGAGTTTTGCATTTTCCTCTCTAGATAATTTTCACTTCAATAGCCGTTTGTGTCCTTCATAGAATTAGTAGAAAACTATAGACTTGCATGAGGGAAGATGTTTTTATTATGTAGATGCACCTATGTCTGTCTTTACCAAAGCTCCGTTGTGGCAACACAGATATTAATTCAACGTCTTCAATGAAAAATTCAAGCTCAGAGATTTACCCATTGGCGATCACTTCTAATATTTCTAAGTTGTCAGAGCATGACATCAGTGAAACTTCCGTCCCTGACCAGGATTTTCCTTTGTAATTTGTATGCTATTTTTGTGTGCTTTCAATGTAAAAAAATCCACAAAATAGTATCACAGAGAGGAAAATTTAGTCATTTCCCAACTCACTTTCCAAAGCCAACCTTCCCCCCTTCCCAGTCAATAAAAGCGTGGAGGGTGGAATCAGTCAAAACCGAGAGGAAGTGGAAGTTGCCTCATTTTACATCACTTTCAAATGGAAAGTGAAAGTAAAATAAGCAAAGGCACGTGAATTTGATTTCAGCAAGGCAAGTGAGTTACCTGAAAGACCAACCGGATTCCATCTCGGGTGTCGACAGCAACGGGCATGCAGGAGCAGAAATAGCCACTGTAAATGATCCGGTGGACATCTTCCTGGACCTCACGGATAGTGAGAGCCGAGTTTGGCCGACACGCCTTGAGCGCAGCTGCTGCCTCTGCTTCCAGATCCTTGCGCTCCATCTCTTCCCCATCCTTGTTCCGGATCCAAACCTCACTTATCAAAACCCTCTCCTCATTCTCCCTTGCGTGCCGCGCCGGCAAATACTCCCTCTGGGGGGGTTCTCTCCCTTCTGAAATGTGGTGGTCGTCGGGTCGTGTAAGAGACAAAGAGGCGGTGCAGAGGAGAGAGGATTTGGGGAGGAGGAGGCGGGGAGGTTTAGTAGCCTTTGGGAAGGAGGAGAGGAAATGGTGGAGGAATTGTGTGGATTTGTGGAGGGCGAAAGAAAGAGAATGGCTGGCCGAAAGGGAGGTTGGGAGAGGTGAAAAGGAAGGGATGTGATTGGGGGATGGAGATGATAGGGAGCTTGATGGAGGAAGATACGAAGCGAACAGCTTCGCTTTCCGACAGTGGCGATGGCTTCTTGCTCCCTTCCACCATTACTTTCTTCTGGTTTTCCTTTCTCTCTGTAGGGTTTTAGACGTTGGAGGGAGAGAGGGCGGCAGAGGATAAACCCTAGCTTTCCGCCGTCGAAGCCCTCGTCGGCGTGAGTGAGTGTGTGAGACAAACGAATAGAATTTCGGATTAACCGATGCTTGTAATTCTGCCACTTTGCTAAGACATTTGACATAGGTGAAGGGAAGTTAAAATATTTACATTAGATCCCCACATTTATCATTTTCTTCAATATATTTTCTTAGGCTCTCCTAACAGTTTTTAGTAGATATATCAATTATATCAGAACCGGACTACTGTAACAAACCATCTTCTAGCATGTCAGGGTTCAACCGGATTCGACTGCGACCAAAGCCGATCAAAACCGATCAAGTATTAAAATAATATAAATATTATATATAATATTAAGTAAGATATATTTTATCAATAATATTAATATAAATATTAAAAATAACATTCAAATATACACATTTTTTAAGGGGAAAATTTAAAAAAAAAATTCAAATATATGAACCGCGGTTCACGGTTTTGGTGTCAAAACTGCATAAAACCGCGATTTTGACCGCCAGCCGGTTTTTTACCTTTACCGAACCGCAGACCACCCCGTCGTGGCTGAAACCGTCGGTTCAGCCACGGTTCGATCCGGTTCTGATAACACTGAGATATATATTTCAGTGAACAACTTATTTTATCTCTCTGTCATTTGTTGAGAAAAATTATAAAAAAAAAAATTCAAAAATTGGTTCACTTTTCAGTGAATCGGTGTGCTAGACCTGTGTACCAACCGGATCACTGGAAAATGGGGATTTGAGGAAAGTGATCTTGTCGGTATACCGATTTCTTGAGACGTGAAAGAATCTAAATCGGTGCACCGATTCACTAGAAGGTGATCCAGTCATACACTAATCTCTTAATATCTGATTTTTAAAATTTTTCACATGAACGGATGGGGGTAAAGTGAGAAGTTCGAAAACCCGTGTCTCAAAAGACTGTTGCAGTGTTAGGATGGACACCGTTCTTATAAAATTATCATAATTAAATTGATCAAGTCATTGTTAAGTTTTCAAAATTTAATTATTTTAAATTATTTTTTAATTTCTAAATTTATAACTTTTAAAAATATAATTTGATGAGTCAAATTGGATAACTTTTATAAATCTCCATTATTTTTTCTCACATTAGCCTTGCATTCTTTGAGTCATTCTTTATGAGTTATTTAAATAAATTTTTTATAAAAAAATTGATTGAATAAGTACATTTCTATTGTCTATGTTTCGTCAACAAAAATTCATTGTGTTATATCAATATCCTTTTTAAATTTCGACTTTATGTTCCTTGTTGAAACCGTAGAACGTCAAACGGCAACTGGTTGAGTATGACAAAACAGGTAGATGCTTACACTTCCACTGTAAGAGCTTAGCCTTTCTTGCTTGCCACTTAGTAAATGTACTTGACTTCACGATGTGGAAAATCATAGGATACCCAACGTAAAATTCTTATGAGTGAACCCACAACCCCTATGGCACACCAAAATTAGATCATGAGAGTTCGAATCCGCAACATCCCGTTTTCTAAAGCGGGAGACAATCAATTAAAGTACACCCATGTGGGTAAAACTTAGTACAGATGATGTGTTTATTTTATAAGAATGTGTCATTTCTATATAGTAGTATGTGTTGTACTTGGAAGAATGGATGCACCTTAGATTTTTTAGAGGTGGTTAGACTTTAGAGTCTCTTAGAATACTTGTCTTTAGAGCAATTGCAACCCTCATCTACTTACACATATGGAATAAAATTACGGAAAGTGATTTTTTGAGGTGGGATGTGACTCAAACTTAGGACTCCCTTTTCTTGAAATGGATTCCTGGCGAATACACCAACCCCTTGATGCACCTTAGTTGTATTTGCTAATAGAGTTGATACGCTCCCAATTTAATTTTACTAATTTTTTTATATTATTAAATCATAATTATTTATGTTTCATCTACTTTGATAATTGATTATTCAAAAACATAAAAAAGATATCTTTTAAAAATTATTTTTATCTAAGACTAGCAAGAGCCTTTATCAACCAATGTGCATCGATGTTAAACTGTTGCACATTGAATCTTTGGTACTTCAATGCACAGCTAAAACCACTTCTCAACATATGGATGGAACAAGTAAACATGAATAAACCTGTTAATCTCATGATCCTGTCTCCAAAGAGAAGACTGATATTTGAAGCAGTTTAATGATTAAGTTTAGATTGACCTCCTGAGCTAATTGGGTCATCTACAGTTCTAAACGAGTCTGGTCATATTTGACTCCTTCAGTTCTTTGACAAATGATTTCATTTTTTTTTTAATATTGTCATTGATGTTAATTTCTACAATCTAGCATTCTATTTCTATTTTTTATTTTTTAAGAGTGGGTTAGCAGACCATATTCAACTTGACCCAATTATATCTTGGATGACTTCTCAAATATTTAGATCTGAGGCTTTTGTTTATTAATGATCTAATATCAAATTATTGACCTTAGAGGAACACATGTCAACTTGCTAAATCATATAAATTAATCCTTCCATGTAGTGTGTGGAATTTAATTTCATAGCAAAAAATAAACAAGAAATAATAAGAAAGAAGAGCAGTTAAGGTATTAACTTTTGAATTTTTTCTTTCTTTTCATTCTAAAATGGCACACAATAATACAAAATAGTGAAAAACAATATGGATCAATAAATTTCAAGGAAATGACTCTTTCATCTCCATTATTTCCAAATAGAATAGTATGTGTAATAGACGGCTTAAATCTTCTCTTCAACATTGCCAGCCTTTCTAGTAGTAGCCCTTGGGTGGAGGCGGCTTCTTTCTAGTAGTAGCCCTTGGGTAGAGGAGGAGAAGCATAGTAGTAGGGAGGTGGTGGGGACAACAAAGGAGGAGGTGGTGATTTGTAGTAGTAAGGTGGAGGAGATGGTGAAGGAGGAGGTGGTGATTGGTAGTAGTAAGGTGGTGGTGGAGATGGAGATGGAGGAGGTGGTGATTTGTAGTAGTAAGGTGGTGGTGGAGATGGTGAAGGAGGAGGTGGTGATTGGTAATAGTAGGGTGGTGGTGGAGATGGAGATGGAGGAGGTGGTGATTGGTAGTAGTAAGGTGGTGGTGGAGATGGAGATGGAGGAGGTGGTGATTTGTAGTAGTAAGGTGGTGGTGGAGATGGTGAAGGAGGAGGTGGTGATTGGTAATAGTAGGGTGGTGGTGGAGATGGAGATGGAGGAGGTGGTGATTTGTAGTGGTAGGGAGGAGGAGGTGACGGAGATGGAGGAGGTGGTGGTGGAGATGGTGAAGGAGGAGGTGGTGATTGGTAGTAATAGGGTGGCGGTGGAGATGGAGATGGAGGAGGTGGTGATTTGTAGTGGTAGGGAGGAGGAGGTGATGGAGATGGAGGAGGTGGTGGTGGAGATGGTGAAGGAGGAGGTGGTGATTGGTAGTAATAGGGTGGCGGTGGAGATGGAGATGGAGGAGGTGGTGATTTGTAGTGGTAGGGAGGAGGAGGTGACGGAGATGGAGGAGGTGATGGGGGAGATGGTGAAGGAGGAGGTGGTGATTGGTAGTAATAGGGTGGCGGTGGAGATGGAGATGGAGGAGGTGGTGATTTGTAGTGGTACGGAGGAGGAGGTGGTGAATTGTAGTGATATGGAGGTGGAGGTGGTGGCGACTTGTACTGGTATGGAGGTGGAGGTGATGGCGAATGGAGGAGGCGGTGACGGGGATGGTGGAGGTGGCGATTTATAATGTATGTTGGTGGTGGTGATTGTGAGGGTGGAGGCGGAGACTTGTAGTAGTGATCTAGGGGTGGTGGAGATGAGTAAGTATATGGCTTATCAGCCTTTACATTGGTTGCCATCAAGCAAATGGCCACTATAAAGATAAGGTGGGGCTCATGCCTCACTTTATATTGGCTCCCCATGTGGGCCAACTGTGATATCCTGGTCCACCAAATGATGGTCCACACCCACTTCCAATCAAGAACTGGTCCTTGGACTCTCTAAACAGATTGTTTCTTGCATGTTACAAGCTCTGTATTTACAAAGAGGGAAACCAACTAACCCTTTATATATCAGTCATTGGATCATTTCCTAACTTTTTTAATGAGGCTCCAACCTGTTGAGAGGTACCTTTATTTATTTTTAAGTACATTGGTTGAAAGACTTGATAATAAAACCCCACTAACTCCTAGTATTTCTTGTTTTAATTTTGCTTAACCTAAAACAAATTGATTCAAGAAGAAAAGGACGCAAATAACAAGGATTTTGAGGGTGTAAAGTTAGGTGAGTAGAGAATCTGAACTTCTCTATAGATTTGAATAGTGATATGTACATCGGTATTTTTTATAATAACAGATATTAGATATACTTTTTGTCCATGTATTTATAATCATTTGCCTATCATTTTCTGACTGATCTTAGCCATCCATTTTTCTGCCTTTTGCATGATCATTTTTCTACGGCAGGTCATTGAGTGGACTTTGAATCAAACCATCATAAACCTTAATGTTAGAGCTCCATCATTTTAATCATTTATCATATTCCATCGTTGAAAAATTGCCAATCGGGCAAAGTTTCAAATAGCCCTAAATAATTTATTAGGGGGAAGATATTTACAAGTATATGAAATAACCTCTGTCAATATAAATTATAATTATCAAATGAATGAAAACTGGCCAAGCAAAGCCAGTTGTTAATTGTTTAATTTAATAAACACACAATCCACGTGGTTAGAGCCTGATAGGGCTTTTTCTGCAACAGTAAAAGACCGTATTTCTTTCCACATCAAATCACTAGGTGTAAATTTTGTAGAAGATTTCTTCTGGTGAAATGTCAAAGACATCAAATGAATAGAATAAGGTAAAGATTTACTACTATCTAACATGGTTTAAAAAATCGAAATCGGTCATATATCGGTCCTCAACCGTTCATGATACGAATTGAAAGATATTTACAAACATTGGACGAATCGGGTTCGAACCGGTGTGCAATTTCAAAGCCCCATAAATTTTTTGATAAAATATCTAAAAAATCTAAAATAATGAAAAATCATAGATTGTGAAGTTTATTTTTAACCTACATGAGTGTAGTTCAACTAGTTACCTCCTGCCTCAAGAAGCGAAAGGTTGCGGATTCGAGCCTCCATGGACTTAACCTTGGTGTGCTCTAGGGGTAGTGAGCTCACTCGTGAGGATTTTATATCCCGCGGTTTTCCACTACATAAATTCAAAAAAAAAAAAGTTTATTTTTAATCCTACAAACGATATGAAAAAATACCTGCCCGCTTTAAGCGTAGATTTTGTTATTAAAATAAAAATTAAAAAAATTTCATCATAGATCTTAGATCTAAGTAAGACATGTTGTGAGTGATTAGATCTACATTCAACCTATGATTTTAAAGAATTTCATCTTATTTCGTTTCTAAAATAAAAACTATTATATGTTATTTTATTTGAATTTTTTTTGAAAAAGTAGCAAAACTTATGAAAAGCAGAAAAAAAAAGAATAATAATTAGAAAAATGCAATAAAATTTGTTGTTTGATCTCAAATCTTGTTTACATAATGTTTTAATTTCAGTAACAAGTCAATCATATCATTTTTTTAAGAAAACTAAAAAAAAAAAAATTGATTGATAGTTTCAAGATATCGGCAAGATAGTAATCAAGAAATAGGTCAGATTGCCAACCCCTATATAGATGAGGCCATCGTCCACAAATATCGTTCTCAGGATATTAACAGCGACTTGATAATATCAGGATATTTTCAAATTCATGGATTCTATCAAGAAATTAACAGAAAAATCTCACGGGAAATATAATAAATAGAAATATTAATGAAGAATTTATCAGGTATTTTATTAGGAATTTGGACATTTATCGGGATATTATCACGATATTACCATTTAGCATGATTTTATTGGGAATTTACCACAATAAATCTCTGGATATTAACTAGGGCTGAAATTGGGCTGGGTCGGATCGGGTTTTTTAAAACTCAACTCGGCGCGAGTTACTAATATATGAAACCCAACCCAAACTTTTGACCTGACCTGACCCGCATTTTTAACCTACTTGAGCCTACTTTTTTACCGGGTCCGATTTCTCCCTATCCAACCTGATCCTGAATTCAATAAGAGTTTCTGACTTCTTAACCTGACCCGCTGACCCGACTTTCATAACCCGACCCTCATGATTTTTGTGTCGGGTCATGCGGGTTCGAGCCAAAACACGACCCGAATTTCACACATATTATTAACTGCTATTGATATTTTGTTAACTAAAACGTAGTAATTACATTAGATGAGGCAAGGCTTCGGTGGTGGTGGTGGTGGTGGTGATGATGTTGTTGATGTAATGTTCCAGCCGACCTATAGGATTGTCAGATTCTTCTTTTCTTTTTGCCTTTCCCTGCTTGCGATAAACTTGCCTTTTGAAATTTTCTGTAGGCAAGCAAGAAACTGGAACAAAGCTTGCTGAATTCTGTGCCCATGCTTTATTAGCTTTGGAAGTGCTCATCAAATATTTTTCACCAGTCAAAAATCAAACACAATTTTCTAGAGGCATGCTTGGAGTGGATGATTTTGAGCTTGAGGATGACTTGTATGACACTTGGCTGGAGAATCACGAAGGAGGTGGAACCCATTTAAATGTTTTACCAGATAAATAAACTGAAAGTACTAATGAACCCACTACCCATGAACCGTGAACGAGATGACGCCGGTAGTTGATGTACCCTCGGCAAGCAAAGTTCTCTTCCGGTGCTTCAGCTGGTGACGGGCTTTCAGTGGAAGAAACTGGAAGGTCCTCTGGCAGCATTGATGTCAAGAATGTACAGAGTACAGATGATAATATGGAGTCAGTACAGTTTAAAGTTCCTGTTCATGATGATTCTGTAGGCCCTTCAGTCAGTGACCAGAGATCATCTGGTCAAGGTGTTCTTTCATTTCCAAGTGTTTTTATTAGAATATATTTAAATATTAAATTTTAGCCGTTTCCTTTCTTCGGCCTTCTTCTCTTATCGCTAATGTTGTTACAGTTCCAGAACCTTGTCAATATCTCTTCTTGTTGTCTGCAGTATTGTGCTCGCCACCACTCTATTGCTCTTGAAGGACGCAAATTTCTTTGCTGCCTATGCGGGAGCCTGATTTCTCCTCTCTAGTCTGCTCCGGTCTTTTCCAAGCACATCTATTTTGTTTTTCACTGCCGATTCATCGACCAGATGGTTGCACCATAGTCTGCATCAAATTTTGTTGACATCCGCTATTACTCTGCCGTTTGTTGACAGTACGACGTATCTTCTATGGCCAATCATCTTCAACATTTATGGGCAAAGATTTATTTCATAGTCTCAGTGGACAAGCTGTGCGTTACTTCAATATATGCTACGAGGGGAAGTATTAAGATATATTTAATATTTGCTCAATATTATATTTTTCTATTTAGGGATTTGCTCCTTTATTTACTTGTGCCATATCAATGTGTCCTCAAATATACGCTGTTGCTATGTAAGCATCTGGGCATGCTTAACAGAAAATTTCATAGCATGTCCTAGGCACATTAGTGGAGTGCCTAACTACAAAAAATCAGTGTCAAAAAGTCTTTGATGACCATCCCACCCAATGCATTGAAATGACAAGTAAACTACATTTCCAAAATCAGAAGCTACATTCTTCCACGAAACTAGGACATTTAGAAGAATATATGCTCAGAACTCTGTAAGAACTTTTTGTAAGGTCCCCGTTTACTCCTCTCTGTCTTCCTATTTTCAAAAGAGGACCCACCCACCAATCAACAATGAAATCCCTATCCAATTTGACCCTATTCCACTTTGCACTAACTAATGGATTAATCATAGGTTTAATTTATACTATGAATTGTTAGCGTTACGTGCTGAAATAAGAAAAATCGAACGGAAATAAACAATATAGCACAACACTATATTTTATCGTGGTTCGACCCACCTAGCCTACGTCCACAGAGCGAAAGAATATTCAATATAAAAGAGAAAGAAATACATGTATAAGAATATGGCTCCCTTGAGTCATGAGCCTAAACTCGAAGTCTCGAGCCCCTTGTACACCCATGTATACAACACACCGACGTCACCTCTCAGTTGATGTGAATCTCTCTCATACCCCGAATAGTGAACCCAACTTATGTGTTACTCCCTTTACACTTCCTGCGTTCTACAAGCAACTCCCGATATACTTCTCAAACGTGAGCGTCTCCGATGATGGTGTGTCCCGCACACATAGATCTGCACTTCTGCTCTGGCGATGGAGCTTTGTCTTTCCAGCCGCACTTCTACTGACTGCCACTCACAGATCTGAAAACTTAGATCTGCAACAGTACTGTACTGTTGCTTCCGCCCTCTCTCCTGCCATCGAGCTAGTCCTCCAGACAGCATCAGATCTGTGGCTCCTTCTCTAAGGCACATCTTCTCGATGAGAAGACACCACGCACACCTCTAGTATAAATGTGTCTCGTGCACATAGCCATAGAAGCACACGGCCAAAAGGCCGTCCCCTTTTGATTCTTCTCTCCCGCTGTCCTCTTGGGATTCCACACACCACTTGTATGCATGCAAAGACCTTTCTACTTATAACACCTCCATTCGGTCCCTTCCTTGAATTAAAGATAGCAATTGCTATCTATAATACTACCAATCTCTTGCCGTGTATGCCACCTCATGACACGGCAGTTTCTCTGCCTTGTTACAGCCGAGTAAGATAAGAGAGGTCTTCTCCTTCACAATGCTAGCCGTATATGTAGATGTTGTGCAGTCAGTACCCAAGTCTGTTCATTTTAGAAAGTTGCCTTGCTATTGATAAGGAAATCCAACTAGTTTCCTTCTAAGTTGCCGCTAGTATCACTATAGCAATTCCTATATTATCTCATTAGACAATTGCCTCACTTAAGACAGAAGTCCAATTCACACCACCTCAAGCCAGACAAGTTCTGGTTGTATCAGGTCTTCTTTTCCAACATATAATAGAGGTAGATTCCCGATCGAATCAGGAGACATGAATTATTCCATATATCCTAACATGAATAGCCCAGAGTGGATTGGCTTGATAGTCAAGAAGCTCCCCTTATGAAGGAAGATCTTGAGATTGATTCATACTCAAACTCCTCTGGACCATTCACCGTGCAGTTACTCCTCATCGATTTACCACTGTATATAGATTGGGAGGTTTAAACATGTTTTTGGGATTAATCTCGCCTCTACGGGAGAGGGGGTACCAATGTTAAAAAAAAAAGATACTACAAATCATTTTGGCCTTCAATTTAAAAAAAAAAAAAAAAGATACTTGGAATAATCAATCCAAGCATAGATTTTTTTTTTTTTTTTAAACGAACCCGTCCCATGGTCCTTAACATAAAAATTTCTCCATGAACAATTTCTCCAACAACCAATACCTGTACCACAAAACTAAAAAGTAAAATAAAAACACCCGTCTCTTCAAGATGGAAACCTATTCTGTAACACACATCAAAAAACCCAAAAGCCCATTGAAACACAGCGAAAGAAACCCAAACATTATCAACACATCCACCTATAAATTCTCCCAGTAATCAATGCAAAATCCTCAAAAAGTACAAAAATAAATAAAATGAACTTACAGTACGGCCGTCTATTTACCTGCTGATTGTTTGTTTACCGATTCTTATAATTTTGATACTTTGGGAGTAAAATTTGGGACGACAGTACGGCCGTCTCCGCTGCCAGTAATCCTCACGTGCTTCACACGTATTTTCTGGAAGGAAATGAAGGCAATTTGAATTGGAAAATAATATTGGAGAGTTGCAGTTAATAACGGATCTCAATCACTTATTCTAAGTCAATGTTAACAACGTGATATAGGTGACTGCTTATAATTTATAACAAAATTAAATAAAAAGATAGATAGGTTGAAAATGTAGGCATGTCACAGGGCATTTAATAGAGTTGGAGCACACAGACACATTTGTTAGAAAGGCCTAAGTGTGAATATAAAATTTGAAAAATATCACTTTGATTAATGAATTGTATTTTTAAACTGAGTATTTTTTAATTGTTGAACTTTTATATCCAATTTAAAGTCTACTTTACGTCTATCTAATGATTTTGAAAGAAAAATCTAATAATTTATCTGAAGTCATATTTTTGAAATTTTGACGACTTTAAATTGTTCTTTTAATTAGATAATCAAATAACTGACAATTTAAATTCAAAATAAGATTAAAACAATCTAATTGTTCTAATTAAAATTAAAATTAAATCTAATGGGCCCAGGCCTATAATTTTTCAAATGGGCTTTAATTATGACCCGAGTGGGTCTATTAGATTGTGTTCAGCTCTCCGCATTCCTCTATCAATCCAGCATAAATTCACATGAGCGCAAAGTGGAGACCTGAATGTTACCCACCATTCAGAAGTCAGAACTACTCAGAACCAGTCGATCTTATTTTAAGAAACAAAATTAGTGAAAACAATTCTTCTAGCAAAATTTCACTTAATTTTTTAAGAATTCTTAAAAATGTTGAATTAATTTAGAAAGACTAAAATTTTCACTACAATAGGGAAAAACAAATTCAGTCTATTTTGACACATTTTAATTCATCTAATTTTTTTAATTAAACACATTTTCATCCCCCAACGGGTTAAAAAATCAATTTTCGTTGAAATAATGACTTCTTTTTTTTAAATGGTCACTCTCTATATTATATGCACGGTTGTCACTGATAAAAACTTAGCGAAAAACAGAAAGAAGGTCCCTTATTCTGTCAAAGGGAGGAAAAAACTAGGGAATTGATTTCCGATGACTTGATACTTATTTTATTTTATCTTTCAATTTATTACAATAAATCAAAAGACCAATTTAAAGTAAAGTTTAAAATGGGAAAAATATCAATTTATCACATTACAATATGGAAGTAATAGAACTTGTCATACCAGTCACCATACAAATCCACGGAGTTTTTTCCATGGTAGTTTCACAAGTGTTGTGCCTCTTTTCACATAAGAGATTGTTTTACAGACCTCTTCCTCCTTCCAAGCTTCTCTCTCCCCAGAGAAAAAGTACAAATTACTCCAGTTTTTTAGAATTATTTAAGTAGGACGTGAACTCTAAAATATATTTTCTTTATATGAGACATGATACTTGTCTGATTTCAAAATTCCTCAAATTACCATATGAAGTGACATGGTTTTGTGCTCAATATGTATTATTAGAAATAAGTAACTATAGTACTATACAATAAGTAAAATTGAATTTTTTTTTTTCAAATAGTAAAGATTGGGTCAGAGTAATTTCAAGTTTTCAACACTCTGACCTTTACCTGAGCGACAGTGAAGGTCTTATGTTCGCTAAACTGTTGAACAAGTAAATTTGCATGACAAAACATTTGTCAGAAAATTCTGCTATACTAGATACTTCAAGAGATTACTGCAGTGATCATCAAGGAAGCCTACTTGTTACTGCTGCTTTCTGTTGATATTCTTGAAATGATAACACCTTAAAAAACAGGGAAAAAAAGAGAGGAAGAAGAAAAGAAACACCAGGAGAGACTGCATGAGAGACTTACCTAGAAGATGACTAGGAAAATATACAAAGAGAAGAAAATAAATAATTGAAGAGACCCACTAGAACCATAATAGAGCTGTCACTTTTAACACCTAACAAAAAAAGGCAAATTAGAAGACAAGAACACCACCTTCCGTGATGCAAGGAGAATAAACAACTGAAGAGACCCATTAGCTCCAAGATAGATCTGCTAAAGAAATAAAAAAACAAAGTCGAATTCAACTCAGGTCATGAGTAATCTGGCCCGAGGCAGGGAAAGCACTAGGGTCTGGCTAAAGTAAGTTGGGTTGGCCCGTCCATGCCTTGAATGACCCAGCTGAACCGTGCAACCCTATTCCATCAATTTCTTAAGCAGATGATGCCAAAATGCCAAAAAAAAAAATACAGACACAAATAGCCTTGTTTTAAAGGGCCATTTATTAACTTATCAATGATGTGATTCTCTCAAGAGTTCCAAGTTTGACCAGGATACCGACAAAAATGTAATGATGAAAATCCAGGTAAATTATTTAGAAGTTTATTTTGAGTAAGTTGATTTATGATATAACTCAAAAGAAAAACTTAAAAAAACTCAAAAAGAAAAGGACTAAGGATTTTACAGGTTTGTAAAGTTGTATATGTTTATATATGTATATGGATGTGAGGGAGTCATGAATTTAATGTCACCGCAGGAAATTGAGTATGCTCTCTCAAATTTTCTTCATTTCAGATAATGTTAAAAAGAAGAGCTGCAAAATATATACTCAGAAAATTATATTTCGACAAATTATATTAATAAATTATACATAAATAATTTCAGCTACTAAGTGCACCTTCCGTGGTTTAATTGCCAAGTCATTATCCATCACAGAGATTGCCTTAAAACCCATGGGATGCAACACTTCCTCATACTGCCAAAGAGCAAGAACTAAAAAGGATCAATATTTATTAAAAGTACTTAAAGAAGGGAAAAAATGTTTCACTCTCCAAGATTGCAAGGGCATCATGCCAAATGCTTCAAGGGCTCAACCTCTCACCAAGTAATGAAATATTACATTATAGCAATATTTAATGCCACATCCTTTGATATTAAATATTTTGCATGGGGCTTTCACCACTACAATCATACAAAGATATTTTGATCTAGAAATTTTAGTTGAAAGCTTCACTGAATAATAATAGATAAGATGGAATGTGTTCTTAATAAATAGTTTGAAGGCATGAACGAACTTGGTCCCAGAAACATTATATGGAGGACCTCCTATATGATTGCCAATCTGCAATAGAAACAGCATTAACCCTAAAATACAGTTACAGTATAATGTGAATAAAAGGATTTACTTTTTAAACTATGCACTTCCAATGCCTGGGGTGTCATTATCCTTCAACAGATTACTGTATAGCATATAAAAGATGTTTCTTATGTTCTTTTTTTCCCTTTTGTTTATTAGAATGCTTATAGTGCAACCTCAGTGGAAATTGACTAGAAATGCTGAAAACAAACAAGCTGCAAAAGTATATGATGTAAAACTGATAATCTTAATGTGACTACTAAATGTGGCTGGAAGTTGCTAACCGTTACTGAGAGGTGGAAGGGTGTCGCTAATATCTTATCAGATGGTAATTAATTATCCTGACATGGTTCTTTTTCCTACCTACAGCATGCCTGGGATGTCAATTTCGATTCTCATTTTTCTGTCAAATTTGGTCATTTTTCTTCCATCTTCAATACCAATATACCATCCACTGCTTAAATGAAACATCACCAGTCACAATGAGTACACTTCATCTATTACTGTCAGTTGCTTCTGCTCACCACTCTGGATTATCTTCAATTATATATATATATATAACAGAGAACCCCAAGAACCCACCTCTTCCCGAGTACAAGGCGTTGGGTAAAACTCCGGATGCACGAAGATCCCCGCAACCATGTGCATCAGGTTACTACAGGACTCAAACCTAGAATTTCTGGTTCCTGAGCCAAAGTGTCTACCGATTGATTTACTCCATGCAGGGTGTGGTAGTTGTAATATATGGGGAAATTCACATGCAATGCCCACGAGGAGCTCATTATGTTATTTGGTCTCATCATGCTGTGTATATAGTTGATAGTTCTTGACCTTCCATCCAGTTACATAGTTTTCGATCGTCGATTTCATGCCAAACTTTCTGATCCTGCCACAGCCTTATCTAGAAATGGGCTTCTTCTTATGTTAGTATTTCATGCCAAGTAGGTTAGATGAAGGGCATTCTTCTTTAACATCAAAAAATAAAATGGTTAACAACAGAACACCATATATTTTCAAACAACAAGAACAGTGGGAGGACATAAAATGACCAGTCCCTAATGGAAACATCAATGTTATAAGCTCTCCATCTGGCTTCAAACAATCCCGACCTTGTCTTGCCCAAGTAGACCTCATGCCAGGTACAATTACATAGAAGAACCTGCCACTTTACTCTTCTAAAATAAGCTTCAAAATAATTTTCCCTAGAAATATACTAAAATAATGTTATCCAGGCACTTAAAAATGGAATGGCCAAAACCCGTGTCAAAGATTTCCAACTGTAATAAGTGACACATGGCCAATACAATACCCAGGTAATATAGTGGATTGAATGTAGAGATGAAAGTAATAACTTCAAACTACAGGTCAAAGCTTACGTGTTAACGAAAATGAGATCAAACAACTCAGTTGGACGCCATGTGAAGAAGTCAGCCTTAAGAAAGGTCATATCGTCTGCATTTGATGAAAGAGAAGCAATCTGTCCTATCATTTAATGCTATGTGTCAGGAAGATATCATACAAAGATATCCCCTTAAAAATGTTCCTTTTCTTGAGAGGTAAAGAGGGTAATGTGAATATAATACCCAAAAAAAGGAGAGCGCCTTGCAAAAAAAACAAACACAGCACATAAAATACCACAGTGAGCCCCATGTAGTAATCCTCCCATGCCCTTCTGAAACATAATATATTCTGTATGAGTATGATTTTGTAATCTAAATGTTAAAATGCCTATAGCTCGTGCTTCACCTATCCTCAGTGGAATTGAAAGACCGTCTAAAACTACTTTGTGGGTTTGAAATCAATTTAAAATAGTGTGGCTAGTCGCAAACACACTGGCTATATCAGTTGTGATGCATCTCCTACTAAGAAATTAGATGCTAGGATTCAATCCGTAAGGCACCCTGTACTGGTTCCAGACTGTTGAACCCTTTTTTCAAACATGCCTGCGTGAACTAATAACTTAATATTCACCCCAAAAAAGTCCATGGGGTGTTAACGAAACTTGGCCACTCTACCATTGTCATCTCTTAAATCATACCTCTTGTGCATTATTCTCTATATAAATATAATACGTTACCTTTCAAAAAAAAAATATCCAATGAATAAATTTACAATCATATATGAAACTCTTACGACACGACAGACATAATGTTATTGTTTGGATGCCCATCCCAACCAATGAACCTAGCCAAAATAGGGCATCATTTCAGCATTACACTCAATATCCAATAAAAATGTATTTAGACCTTATTTGCGATATTGAAATTCGGTTTTCACAACATGCATAATGTTGTAGCTCGGAAGCCCACCCCCATTCAATTGACCTAAACCGAAAAAATGAGTATTAACAAGCTTTTCAACAAAAATGCTACAACACATCTAAAGTTGAATTTCATTAAATTTCTTTAAACTCAAAATTAAGAGCCAAGCCAAATTTCTTTCAAATCGGGCTCTTTAAGCTTGCAGATTTTATAGCGCAACAACCATCCTTACATACACCAGATTGATAATGACATTGTGGAAATGCCCATCTCCAACCAATGGACTTGAACCAAAATTCGGCATTTCATTGTTTTCAACTTAATAGCAGACACATATGGATCGTTGCTTTCATGAATACTTTCTTACCGTCGTAAATTTCATCATTGCATAATGCACATCTCCAACCAATGGACTCGAACAAAATTGCGCATTCTCCAATAGTCAGCCTACTAACATGCAATAAATATGAAATTCAAACTGATCGGACTCTCACACGTCGCCAAACATCAAAACGTTGTGGTTTGGATGCCCATCCCAACCAAGAAACCTAACCAAAATTGAGCATCAATACGGCATTCCACTCAATATCGAATAAAAATATATTTCAATCTTATTTGAGATATTGAAATACAGTGTTCACGGTAGAAAAAAGGGAATAAAGAAAATAAATTAGAGAAGAAATTCTCTGAATATTGTATTGATTGTGTGGATACACTGTATGGCGACAAATAAAAGAATGAGAGTAATCTAGGGATCTATATTAGGAAAAAAATTACCCAATGGTTAGCTACAATCAATTACACAACTAATGAGATGTTAGTACAACACTTCTTCGATGTGGGTCCCACAACACTAATGTAATCTAATGTGGGTCCCACAACACTCCCCCTCAAGATGGTTTGAAGATGTTGAGTAAACCTAGCTTGCTAACAACCAAATCGAGCTGAGTTCGAGAAACGGAATTTGTGAAAATGCCTGCTGGCTGATCCTTAGACTTCCTATGAGGAGTAAAAAAAAGGCCCTTCTGAAATATGTTGACGAATAAAGTGACAATCAACTTCAATGTGCCTAGTTCGCCTATGAAATATTGGATTGGAGGCAAAGTTGATGGCCACCTGATTGTCACAGAACATGACGAGTGGATCGGCAAGAGCAAAGCCCAATTCAGTAAGGGATTCTTGAAACCACAGCAATTCAGAAGCAGTATTAGCGATGACACAATATTCAGCCTCAACACTGGAACGAGCAACATCTGAGTGCTTTTCGCTTTGCCATGCAACTAAATCAGAGCCCAAGAAAACATAATAACCAATAGTAGAGCGGCAATCATCCGGAAATCCGGCCCAATCAGCATCAGAATAACTGCGAACCAGACAAGTAGGTTGGTGTGCATAGAATAACTCGCAATTGGGATGACCCTTAATATATCGAAGGATGCAAACACAACATGAAGGTGAGTGTCCTGTGGTTTATGCATGAACTGGCTGACGACACCAGCAACATAAGATAAGTCCGATCTCGTGATGGTGAGATTAATAAGCCTTTCCGACAAGTTTCTTATAGAAACTTCGTGTGCCAAGAAGAGTTTCATCAGAGGCAGATAACTTGGAATTCACATCCAACGGAGTATCCGTGGGTTTGCAGTCAGAATAGCCAACTTCCTGGAGGAGATCCAGGGCATACTTTCGCTGAAAGAGATAGAGGTCACGAGAGGACCGAGCAACTTCAATGCCAAGAAAATATCAAAGAGGCCTCAAATCCTTAATATCAAAGATCCATTAAAGATACTGTTTGAAAGAAAATATATCACAAATATCGTTACAAGGAGAAGATTCTGCAACAGATTTGAGAAGAAGAGACTGTCGTGGGTTCTACATAGTAGAATCTAGATGAAAAATCCACACCGATACAATATAGATGGACTAGTCTATTCCTCCCAGATCCTGCAAGAAGGACCCAAAACTGAGTACCCAAACAACTTTGGCAGCAAGAAAAACCCCCCAAAAGTGGGTCCCACCGTTGATGCAAGGTGGAGAGCCAAGTTCGATGAAAACACAGGGAGGGGCGATGCTAAGAGGCTTGATGGGAAGCTTGAAATCTGCAATAAGCTAGGTAAATCCAAGCAGACAACCCCAAAAAACTGGCTTAAGCGCGTCTCTAGCAGCTGCAGAAGAATGAGAGAAAGAGGGATCCACAGTTGACTGAAAACTTAGGTCCACCTGGGGCAAAAATAGGTGGATCAGAGGCGAATACAATGGTGTGAATCCAAGATGCAGAGGAGGATGATCCTGTTGGATCGAAGGAAAAAGCTGAATCTGCTGTACGAAGGAATGACAAATCTGCCAAGGAAAAAGGGGGGTGGCAACAGGCAGGGTTCGGTCCTCTAGATCAGAAATCCAACCCTATGGATATAAAGAGTTGGCAAAAACGGTAGGGGTAGATGGGTTCCCACCGGCAAAACCTTCGCCGGAAAAAAAATTGCTACAGAAAGTGACCCATAAATAGAGAAGAAAAGGAATAAAGAAATTAGAAAAGAACTGTACTTGGCTGATACCATGTAAAAAAAAAAGGAATAAAGAAAAGAAATTAGAGAAGAAATTCTCTGAATATTGTATTGATTATGAGATACAAGTATATATAAAAGAATGAGAGTAATCTAGGGATCTATATTAGGAAAAAAATAACCCAATGTTTATCTACAATCAATTACACAACTAATGAGATTTTAGTCAACACTTCTTCGATGTGGGTCCCACAACCCTTGTTGTTTTGATGCCCATCCCCGCCAAGGAACCTAACCAAAATAGGGCATCCATACGGCTCTCCACTCAATATCCAATACAAATATATTTCAATGTTATTTAAGATATTGAAGAACAATCTTTACAAAATATATAGATGTTGATACTTGTATGCCCTTCCCCAATCAATGGACATAAACAAAAAATGGGCATTGACAAGCATAGGAACAAATGTCCTACAACTCATCCAAAGTTGAATTGCATAAAAATCACTTTGATATGAAAATTAAGAGGCAAGCCAATTTTTTTTCGAATTCAGCTCTTTAAGCTTTCAGATTTTCGAGTTAAATAGTCACATCTACTTCCACCAGATTGATGATGTCATTGTGGAAATGCCCTTCCCTAACCAATAAACCTAAACCAAAATTGGGCATTTCTTTGATATCCACTTAATTACATATTGGTCTGCCACCACATAGACAACGTTGTTCTTAGGAAGCACATCCCAAGCAAGGAACCTAACCAAAATTGTGCATCAATAAGGCTTTTCCACTCAAACATCCAATCAAAATATATTCCAATCCTAATTGAGATATACTAATATGGTCTCATATATCATATTGTTGCTTATATGCTCTTTCCCAATCAATAGATCTAAACAAAAAGTAGGCATTGACAAACATATGAACCAATATCCTACAACTCATCTAAAGTTGAATTTCATGAGAATCATTTTGAACTCAAAATTAAGAGCTAAGCCAAATTTATTTGAATCGGGCTCTTCAAGCTTTCAAATTTTTTGAGCTAAATAGCCATCTCAACCTCCACGAGATTGATGATGTCATTGTGGAAATGTCAATTCCCAACCAGTGAACCTAAACCAAAATTGGACATTTGGATTTCCACTTACATAGACAAAATTGTTGTCTAGATTCCCAATCTTATTTGAGATATTGAAATACAATGTTGAAAACATATATGATGATGTTGATTGTATGCCCTTCCCCAATCAAAGGACCTACACAAAAACTGGACATTGACAAGCTTTTGAACCAATATCTTAGAACTCATCTAACGTTCAATTTCATGACTATCTCTAAGAACTTAAAATTAAGAGCCAAGCCAAATATCTTTCGAATTGGGCTCTTCAAAGTTTCAAATTTTCGAGCTTAATAACCATCTCTACTTCCACCAGATTGATGATGTCGTTATCGAAATGCATGTCCCCAACCAATGAACCTAAACCAAAATTGGGCATTTCATTGATTTCCAATTAATAGTAAACATTGGCCTGACACCACATAAACAACGACGTTTTTTATATATCCATCCCAGCCAAAGAACCTAACCAAAATTGGGTATCAATACCACTCTCCACTCAATATCCAATAAAATATATTTCAAACTTATTTGAGCTATTGAAATACGGTGTTCACAAAATATATGACGTTGTTGCTTGTATGCCCTTCTCCAATCAATGGGCCTAAACAAAAAATGGACATCGACAAGCTTTTAAACAATTATCGGACAGCTCATCTAACGATGAATTTGATGAAAATCTCCTTGAACTAAGAAGTAAGAGGCAAGCAACATTAGATAGCCATCTCTACTTCAACCAGATTGATAATGTCATTGTAGAAATGCCCATCCCAACCAATTAAACTAAGAAAAAATTGGACATTTCATTTATTTCCACCTGATAGTAGCTAAATATGAATGGTAGTTTTGACAAATTGTTGTCATTCTCACAAAATTCATCAGTGCTTAACACACATTCCTATCAAATGGACTCTAACACATATTTGCGCACTCTCCAACAACTTTCCCACTGATATGCGATAAATATGAAATTCAAACTAATTTAAGGATCCTCACCCGAGGCCATATATCAAATAAACTATATTTTCATCCAGATGTCTTCCCCAACAAATGAACAAAAATGAAACCAGGCATTGATGCTTCTCTCTTATCAGCATCCGATGAATAAATTCTCACGTACGACCATACACCACATATACAATGTTGAGTTTTAATAGGTAAATGAGAGTTGTTTTCTTATAGAAAATGCGAGTTCTCAAAAGAAAAGAAGATCTTTTAGAAGAAAATACGAACTCTTAGTAGGGAAAAAAGTTATCAAGAAGAAAATGGGCCTCTTTTATAAAGAAAAGACAACGTTAAGAAGAAACATAGAGCTTTAGTAAAAAGAAAAGTTCTGGTAGATGAGAAGAAGAGTTTTCAACAATAACAACAGAGCATTTAGTCAAAAATGAGAGATTTTTTCAGAAGAAAGGAAGCCTTTTAATTAGAAATTATAACTTTTTAATAAGAAAACAAGAGCATCAAAAAGAAAATGAGAGTTTTCTAAAAAGAAAATGATTGCTTTTCAAAAGAAAAGAGAGCTTTTCATAAGGATTTGAGATTTTGAAGAAGATAATGAGATTTTAAATAGAATATGAGAGTTTTAAAAATAAAGTGAAGGCATTTCAGGAAAAAAAAGAAGGTTTTATTAAAGAGAGAAAAACTTTTCATAAGAAATTAGAGCTTTATAATAGAGTTTAGAGTTAATAATAAAAAAAAAAAAAAAGCAAAGTTACAAGAGGAAAATATGAGTTTTTAGAAAAAAAATTGAGAGTTTTAAGAACAAAATGAGAGTTCCACTAAAAACATGAGAGCCTTATGAAAAAGTCAAAGTTTATAAAAGAAAAAGGAGAGGATTTAGTACAAACTGAGAGTTCTTTAAGAAAGAAAGATAGAATTTTTTTTATAAATAAGTTGTGAGTTTTTAAGACGAAAAATGGGAGAAGAAAAACGATGAGTCTTAAAAATGAAGATGAGGCAATCTCATTAACAACATATAAGTCCATGTATTGGATAAAAGAAATTGGATTTTCTCAAAATATTCATTCGGTCGAAGAATTGTTAATTTGATCAGTTTTTGAGCTAAAATGATGAAATAGTGGGCTAAGGCCCAAAAGGGTCCATGGGCTTTTCCACCCATAATCCATGTGAATCCATGACTTTTGGGCCCTAAAATCTTAGATTCACATGGATTTTGAGTGGAAAACCTCATGGACCTATGTATAATGAACCTTAGCCTGTTATCATCAACTTTACCTCAAAAACTCATCAAAATAACAAATTTTTAAACAAATGATTTTTTTTCAAAAAATTCGCATTCTATATATGAACATGTGTTTTTTAGGTAGGTGTGCCTACATCAACATATGAGTGTTTTAGATGAAAAAATACATTTAAGAAGAAATATGAGAGTTCTAAAAGAAAAGAATATTTTTTAAAAGAAAATGCGAGCTCTTAGTAGGAAAAAGAGTTATTATGAAGAAAATAGACATTTTTATAAAGAGAAGAAAACATAGAGCTTTAGTAAGAGAAAAGTTTTTGTAGATGAGAGAATGCATTTAGTCGAAAATGAGAAACTTTTTCAGAAGAAAGGAAGTCCCTTAATAAGAAAGAGGAGCATAAAAAAAAAAAAAATATATATATATATATAGATTGTTGTTTTCATAAATTCCTTCTCACACTCATAAACTTCATCATTCTATATAGCACATCCCCACCCAATGGACTCTGAACAAAATTATGAACTTTCCAACAAGTTTCCATCTAATATGTGAAATATGAAATTCATACTTATCTATGATTCTCACACGCGGCCAAACATCAAATAAACTATATTTACAATGAGATGCCCTTTCCCAACAAATGAATTGAAATACAATTGGGCATATTGGAACTTCTTTCATATCAATATCCAATTGAATAAATTTAATTATGAAAAATTCTCATGTATGGCCTGACACCAAATACAAAACGTTGTTGTTTGGACGTCCATCCCAACAAAACAACCTATCCAAAATTGGACATCAACACAGCTTCACACTCAATATCTAATAAAAATGAATTTCAATCTTATTTGCGATATTGAAATACAGTCATCACAAGATATATGATGTTGTAGCTTGGATGTCCACCCCCAATCAACTGACATAGGCCAAAAATGGTCATTGAAAAGGTTTTCAACAAATGTCCAACAACTCATCTAAAGTTGAATTTCACTACATCTCTTTGACCTCAAAGTAAAGAACCCAACTCAATTTCTTTCAAATCAGATTCTATAAGCTTTCGGATATATGAGCTAATAGTTGCCATATTGAATTAAGGTCTTCACAACATACATGATGTTGTAGCTAGGATGCCCACCCCCAATCAATTGTCCTAAACCAAAAATGGGCAATGACAAGCTTTTCAACGAATGTCCTACAACTCATCTAAAGTTTACTTTCACTAAATCTCTTTAAAGTTAAAATTAAGAGCCTAGCCCAATTTCTTTCAAATTGAGTACTTTAGGCATCCAAATTTTTTAGCTAAATAACCATCACTACTTCCACCAGATTGATATTAACCTTGTACAAATGCCCATCTATCGACCAATGAACTTAAAACAAAAAATCGGCATCAATACGGCCAAGGAACCAAACCAAAATTGGGCATCAATGTGGCATTCCACTCAATTTCCAACAAAAATATATTTCAATATTATTTGAGATATTGAAATACGGTGTTCACAACATATATCATGGTGTTGCTTGTATGCCCTTCTCCAATCAAAGGACCTACAAAAGAATGGATATTGACAAGCTTTTGAACCAATATCCTACAACTCATCTAAAGTTGAATTTCATGAATATCTCTTTGAACTCAAAATTAAGAGCCAAGCCAAAATACCATTCGAACCGGGCTCTTCAAGGTTTCAGATTTTCGAGCTAAACAACCATCTCTACTTCCACTAGATTAATGGTGTCATTGTCGAAATGCATGTACCCAACCAATGAACCTGAGCAAAAATTGAGCATTTCAATGATTTCCACTTATAATAGATATTGGCCTGACA
Organism: Chimonanthus salicifolius; assembly: GCA_013350335.1. NCBI lineage: Eukaryota > Viridiplantae > Streptophyta > Magnoliopsida > Laurales > Calycanthaceae > Chimonanthus > Chimonanthus salicifolius. The sequence continues at coordinate 8,958,114 of CM023537.1, read as the reverse complement.
CCAAAAGCCAACGTTATTTTTATATGCCTATCACAACCAAGGAACCTAACTAAAAATAGGGCATCAATATGGCTCTCCACTCAATATGGAATAAAAATATAATTCAATCTAATTTAAGATATTGAAATACAGTCTTCAAAACATAAATGATGTTGTTGCTTGTATGCCCTTCCCCAATCAATAGACGTAAACAAAAAATAGGCATTGACAAGCTTTTGAACCAATATCCTACAACTCATCTAAAGTTGAATTTCATGAAAATCTCTTTCAACTCAAAATTAAGAGCACAGCCAAATTTCTTTCGAATCGGACACTTCAAGCTTTCAGATTTTTCGAGCTAACTAGTCATCTCAACTTCCACGAGATTGATGATATGGAAATGCCAATTCCCAACAAGTGAACCAAAACCAAAATTGGACATTTCATTGATTTCCACTTACATAGACAATGTTGTTGTTAAGATGCTCATTCTAACCGAGGAACCTAACCAAAAAATGGCATCAACAAGGCTTCAACACACAATATCCAAATATATATATATATATCAATCAATAGACGTATATGATGTTTCTTATATGCCCATCTCCAATCAATAGATATAAACAAAAAATGGGCATTGACAAGCTTTTGAACCAAAATCCTACAACTCATCTAAAGTTGAATTTCATAAAAATCTCTTTCAACTCAAATTAGGAGCAAAGCCAAATTTCCATTGAAACGGGCTCTCAAAGCTATCAGATTTTTTACCAAAACAAACATCTCAATTTCCACCAGATTGATGATATCATTGTCGAAATGCATGTCCCCAACGATTGAACCTAAATCAAAATTGGACATTTCATTGATTTCCACTTAATAGTAGATATTTGCCTGACACCACATAAACAACTTTGTTGAATGGATGCCCATCACAGCCAAGTACCCTAACCAAAATGGGGTATCAATATGGAGTAGCACTCAATTTTAAATAAAAATATATTTCAATCTTATTTAAGATATTGAAATACGGTGTTCAAAACATATATGCTATTGTTGCTTGTATACCCTTCCACAATCAAACGGTACAACTTATCCAAAGTTGAAATTCATGAATCTATCTTTCAACTCAAAATTAAGAGACAAACCAAATTTCTATCGAATCGGGCACTTCAAGGTTTCAGATTTTCGAACTTAATAACCATTTCTACTTCCACCAGATTGATGATGTCGATGTCGAAATGCTTGTCCCCAACCAATGAACCGAAATCAAATCTGGGCATTTCATTGATTTCCACTTAATAGTAGATATTGGCCTGACACCAAAAGACAACGTTGATTTTATATGTCCTTCCCAACCAAAGAACAAAACCAAAATAGGGAATCAATATGGCTCTCCATTCAAGGTACCATAAAAATTAAGAGCCAAGCAAAATTTCTTTCGAATCGAGCTATTCAAGATTTCAGATTTTTGAGTTAAATAACTATTTCTACTTCCACCAGATTGATGGTGTCATTGTCGAAATGCATGTCCCCAACCATTGAACCTAAATAAAAACTGGACAATTCAATGATTTCCACTAAATAATAGATATTGGCCAGACACCATAAGACTAACGTTGTTCTTATATGCCCACCCCAACCAAGGAACCTAATCAAAATAGGACATCAATATGGCTCTCCACTCAATATTGAATAAAATATAATTCAATCTTATTTGAGATATTGAAATATAGTCTCCAAAACATAAATGATGTTGTTGCTTGTATGCCCTTTCCCAATCAATAGGACCTAAACCAAAAATGGGCATTGACAACCATATGTACCAATATCAACTGAAGTTGAATTTCATGTAAATCATTATGAACTCAAAAGTAAGAGCTAAGCCAAATCAATTTGAATTGGGCACTTCAAGATTTCAGATTTTTCGAGCTAAATAACTATCTCAACTTCCACGAGATTGATGAGGTCGTCGAAATGTCAAATCCCAACCAGTTAATCAAAGCCAAAATTGGACATTTCAATGATTTCTATTTACATAGACAATGATGTTGCTTAGATGCCCATCCCAACAGAGGAAGCTAACCAAAATAGAGCTTCAATAAGGCTTCTCCACACAATATCCAATTAAACTATACCTCAATCTCATTTAAGATATTCAAATACGGTATTCACAACATATATGATGTTGTCGGCCATCACTCCAACCCCATTGGGTTGGCATTGACAAGCTTTGGAACCAATATCCTACTACTAATCTAAAGATGAATTTCATGAAAATCTCTTTGAACTTAAAATTAAGTTCTAAGCCAAATTTATTTCGAATTGGGCACTTCAAGTTTTCAAATTTTCAAGCTAAATAGCTATCTCTACTTCCGTCATATTGATGATGCCATTGTGGAAATACCCATCTCCAACCAATGAACCTAAACCAAAATTGGGCATTTCATTAGTTTCCATTTATCAGTGGATATTGGCCTAACACAATATAGACAACATTGTTTTTTGGATGCCCATCCCAACCAAGGAACCTAACCAAAATGGGAATCAATACGGCTTTGCACTCAATATTAAAATACACTCTTCACAACATATATGATGTTGTTGCTTTTATGCCCTTCCTAATGAACATAAACCAAATGAGTCTTCAAATGAAAAGAAGAACTTTCAAGAACAAACAAGATTTCTAAGAAGAAAAATAAGAGCTTTTAACAAGTAAAAAGAAATATTAATAATTAAATGATAAAGTTTAAAAAGAAAATCAATGTTTTTAGTAGAAAATGAGAAATTTTAGAAGAAATTGCGAGCTCCTAAAAAAATGGAGTGCAACAAGAATAAAGAGATAGAATTTAGAACAAGGAGTGTTCTTAGAAGGAACTTGAAAGTTATTCAAAAGAGGAGCGTTTCTAACAAGGAAACCAATGTTTTAGAAGAAAAGAAAAGAGCAAAAATGAGACTTAAGATGATAAGGTGAGAGTTTAAAAAATAAAAAAAGTGTTTTGGATGAGAAATGGAGAGTTTTAAGAAGAAATGGAGAATTAAAAACAAAAACTTCAGAGAAAGAATTTTAAGAAGAAAGTTAAATTTAAAAAAGAAATGGAGATTATTCAGGGGAAAAAAAATTGAGAGTAACTTAAGAGGAAAAGAAGTTTAAGAAGAAAACAAGAAATTATAGTGGAAATAAAAGTTTCAAAAGAAAAGGAGAAAAACATCTCTTACGAATAAACGAGTATATTAAACAGACAATTAAGAGTTTTTTATGAAGAGAAGATGCTTATCTAAAAAATGAGAGTTACTTAGAAGAAAGAGTATAAGAAAATGAGAACAGAAGTTTAAGAAGAAAGTGAAAAACTATAGTATAAAGTGAGAGTTTAAAAAGAAAATGAGAGAGATTCATCCAGAAGAAGGGGATTGTTCCAAGAAGAAACTGAGGCTTTTAAGAAGAAAAATGTTCCATGAAGAAAAGTAGAGTATTAAGAAACAAACAAAGAACTTTTAAGAATCGATTGAGAGATTTTCAAAAAAAAAAAAAAGAAGAGATACTTGAAGAAGAGAGACAAATATTAAGAAAAAGGAAAAAGAAAAACCTAAAATTTTAATGAAGAAAACAAGAGTATTAAGAAAAATATAGATTTTAATGAATTAAAAAAGAGTATTAATCAGACAATAATAGTTTTTAAGAAGAAAAGGAAAACTCCAAAAAAGAGAAGAGGTTTAACTAGAAAATGACAGTTTTTAAGAAGAAAAGGAATACTCTAAAAAAGAGAAGACTGTTTAACTAGAAAATGACAGTTATAAAAAAAATGAGAGTTACCTAGAAGAAATAGTTTTAAGAAAAAAACTATGACTTTTATAAGAAAATGAGAGTTTGTAAGAGGTCAGAGTTTTAAGAAGATTGTTTTCAAGAGGGGGAAAAAGGATGACCCTTCAGTGATAACCGATTACCTAGAAAGAAAATGAGAACTTTAGGATGGAAATGAGTCTTTCAATGAAAAGGAGAGCTTTCACCTATAGCCTTTCAACTCTATAGAGTTTTAGAAAGAAAATGAGAACTTTAGAAAGGAAATGAGAGTCTTTGAATGAAAAGAAGAGCTATCAAGAACAAAACAAGTAAAACGAAATAGAGACTTTTAGACGAAATTGTAAGCTCGTCAAAAGAAAAGGAAGTGATTTTAAGAAAAAAGCCATAGTTTTAGAAGAAAAAAAGTGCTAAAATCATGAGACTTAAGATGAAAATATGAGTGACTAGCAAATAAAGAAGGGTTTCTAATAAGAAATGGGGAATTTTAAAAGACAATGTTATGAAGAAAATGTAGAGCTTTTTTGTTAAAAAGGAAAAATTCCCATAGATGAGAAGAAGAGTTTCAACCATAACAGAACATTTAGTCGAAAATGAGAGATTTTTTCAGAAGACAAGGAGGTCTTTTAATTAGAAATTATAACTTTTTAATAAGAAAACAAGAGCATCAAAAAGAAAATGAGAGTTTTTGTAAAAAGAAAATGATTGCTTTTCAAAAGAAAGGAGAGCTTTTCATAAGGATTTGAGATTTTGAAGATAATGAGATTTTAAAAAGAATATGAGAGTTTTAAAAATAAAGTGAAAGCATTTCAGGAAAAAAAAGAAGATTTTATTAAATAGAAAAACTTTTCGTAAGAAATTACAGCTTTATAATAGAGTTTAGAGTTAATAAAAAAAGGAGAGTTCCAAGAGGAAAAGATGAGTTTTTAGAAAAGATTGAGGATTTTAAGAATAAAATGAGAGTTCCACTAAAAACATGAGAGCCTTATGAAAAAGTCAAAGTTTATAAAAGAAAAAGGAGAGGATTTAACACAAACTGAGAGTTTTTTAAGAAAGAAAGATGGCATTTTTTATAAATAAGTTGTGAGTTTTTAAGACGAAAAATGGGAGAAGAAAAACAATGAGTCTTAAAAATGAAGATGATACAGTCTCATTAACAACATATAAGTCCATGTATTGGATAAAAGAAATTGGTTTTTCTCAAAATATTCATTAGGTCGAATAATTGTTAATTTGATCAGTATTTGAGCTAAAATGATGAAATAGTGGGCTAAGGCCCAAAAGGGTCCATGGGCTTTTCCACCCATAATCTATGTGAATCCATGAGTTTTGGCCCTAAAATCTTAGATTGACATGGATTTTGAGTGGAAAACCCCATGGACCTATGTATAATAAACCTTAGCATGTTATTTTATCAACTTTACCTCAAAAACTCATCAAAATACAAAATTTTTAAACAAATGATTTTTTTTCAAAAAAATTGATTTCTTTTAAAAAATAAATGAACCGACATTTTATAAGTAGGTGTGCCTACATCAACAGATGAGTGTTTTTAGATGGAAAAAAAATACCTTAAATAACAAATATGAGAGCTTTTCAAAAGAAAGTGAGAGTTTTTACAAAAAAAGAAGATTTTTTAGAAGAAAATACGAGCTCTTAGAAGGAAAAAGAGTTATTATGAAGAAAATAGGCATTTTTATAAAGAAAATATAACATTAAGAAGAAAACATAGAGCTTTAGTAAAAAGAAAAGTTTATGTAGATGAGAAGAGTTTTAACAATAACATGAAAGAATGCATTTAGTCGAAAATGAGAAACTTTTTCTTTTGAAAGGTAAATATGAAATTCATAGATATTTATGAAGAAAAGATGCTTATCTAAAAAATGAGAGTTATATAGAAGAAAGAGTATAAGAAAATGAGAAGAGAAGTTTAAGAAGAAAATGAGAAATTATAGTAAAAAATGAGAGTTCCAAAAGAAAATTAGGGATATTCATCCAGAAGAAGGGGATTGTTCCAACAAGAAACTGAGGCTTTTAAGAAGAAAAATGTGAGTTCTTAGGAAGAAAGGACAGTTTTGAATAGAAAAAAAAAGGTTTCATGAAGAAAAGTAGAATATTAAGAAAAAAAGAAAGAACTTTTAAGAATCGATTGATAGATTTTTTTTTTTTAAAAAAGAGATACATGAAGAAGAAAGACAAAGATTAAGACAAAGGGAAAAAAAAATGTTTTAAGAGAAGAAAGTAAAAGTTTTTAAGAAGCACGTGTCTAAGTTCCAAGGAAAAAGCTAAAATTTTAAAAAAGAAGAGAAGAGTATTAAGAAAAATATAGATTTTAAAGAATTATAAATGAGTGTATCAATCAGACATAATAGTTTTTAATAAGAAAAGGAAAACTCCAAAAAAGAGGACGTTGAACTTGAAAATGACATTTATAAAAAATGAGAGTTACTTGGAAGAAAGAGTTCTAAGAAGATTTTATAAGAAAACGAGAGTTTGTCAGAAGAAAGTCAGAGTTTTAAGAAGTTTTCAAGAGGGGGAAAAACGATGACCCTTCGTTCACAACCGGTGACCGAGAAAGAAAATGAGAACTTTAGAAAGGAAATGAGAGTCTTTGAATGAAAATAAGAGTTTTCAAGAACAAAAAAAAGTTTTCTAAGAAGAAAACGATAACTTTTAAGAAGTAAAAAGAAATTTTTAGAATTAAAAGATAAGGTTTAAAAAGAAAATCAATGTTTTTAGTCTAAAATGAGACTTTGTAGACGAAATTGCAAGCTCATCAAAAGAAAAAGAGTGATTTAGGGTTTCTAATAAGAAATGGGGAATTTAAAAATAAAAAAACCTACAGCCTTAAGAAGTATAAGAGAGCTTCTATAAATAAAAAGAGAGAATTAAGAAGAAAGTTTTCAAGAAGAAAAGGAGAGCATTTAGAAAAAAAAAAAATTAGAGTATTTTAGAAGTTTAAGAAGAAAATGAGAAATTATAGTAGTAAGTGAGTTTTTAGAAAAAAATGAGAGTTATTCACATTCTGTTTTCAAAATAAAAGAAAAGTTTCATGAAAAAAGGAAGAGTATTAACCCGAAAAACTGAAACAAAACCAAAACAGGGCATTTCATTGGTTCCTACATAGTAGTAGATATTTGCCTGACACCACATTAACAACTTTGTTGTATAGATGCCCATCCCAAACAAAGAACCTAACGAAAATAGGACATCAATATGGTTCTCCATTCAATATCGAATAAAAATATAATTCAATCTTATTTGAGAGATTAATATACAATCTTCAAAACATAAATTATGTTGCTGCTTGTATGCCCTTTCCCAATCAATAGACCTAAACCAGAAATGGGATTGACAACCATATGTACCAATATCCAAGAACTCAACTGAAGTTGAATTACATATAAATCATTACGAACTCAAAAGGAAGAGCTAAGCCAAATTTAATTCGAATCGGACACTTCAAGCTTTCAAATTTTTTGAGCTAAATATTTATCTCAACTTCCACGATATAGATGATGCCGTTGTTGATATGTCAAATCCCAACCAGTTAATCAAAGCCAAAATTGGACATTTCAGTGATTTCCACTTACATAGACGACGACGACGTTTAATGCCCATCCAACCAAAGAAACTAACCAAAATAGGGCATCAATATGGCTCTCCATTCAATATACCATAAAAAATTAAGAGCTAAGCAAAATTTCTTTCGAATCGAGCTATTCAAGATTTCAGATTTTTGAGCTAAAAATCTCACTCTACTTCCACCATATTGATGGTGTCATTGTCGAAATTCATGTCCCCAACCATTGAGCCTAAACAAAAACTAGGCATTTCAATAATTTCCACTAAATAATAGATATTGGCCAGACACCATAAGACTAACGTCTTCTTTATATGCCCATTTCAACCAAGGAATCTAAACAACATAGCGCATCAATATGGTTCTCCACTCAATATCGAATAAAAATATAATTCAATATTATTTGAGATATTGAAGTACAGTCTTCAAAACATAAATGATGTTGTTGCTTGCATGCCCTTTCCCAATCAATGAACCTAAACAAAAAATGGGCATTGACAACCATATGTACCAATATCCTACAACTTAACTGAACTTGAATTACATGTAAATCATTACGAACTCAAAAGGAAGAGCTAAGCCAAATTTAATTCGAATCGAACACTTCAAGATTTCAGATTTTTCGAGCTAAATATTTATCTCAACTTCCACGAGATTGATGATGTCGTTGTCAAAATGTCAAATCCCAACCAGTTAAACAAAGCCAAAGTTGGACATTTCAGTGATTTCCACTTACATACACAACGATGTTGTTTAGATGCCCATCCCAACCGATAAACTTAACCAAAAAAGGGCGTCAATAAGGCTTCTACAAAGCAATATCCAATAAAAATATATCTCAATCTCATTTAAGAGATTCAAATGCAATCTTCACAACCTCTATGATGTTGTTGCTTGTATGTCATTTCCCAATCAATAGACGTAAACAAAAAATGGGAATTGACAAGCTTTTGAACCAATATATTACAACTCATCTAAAGTGTGAAAATATCTTTCAATTCACAAAATTAAGAGCAAAGAAAAATTTCTTTCGAATCGGGGCTCTTTAAGCGTTCTGATTTTTTTACTAAACAACCATCTCTACTTACACCAGATTCATGATGTCATTTTCAAAATATCCATCCCCAACCAATGAACCTAAACCAAAACTGGACATTTCATTGATTTCCACTTAATAGTAGATTTTTGCCTGACACCACATAAACAACTTTGTTGTATGGATGCCCATCACATCCAAGGACCCTAACCAAAATAGGGCATCAATATAGCTTCATTAATTTCCACTTAATAGTAGATATTTGCCTAACACCACATGAATAACTTTGTTGTATGGATGCCCATCACACCCAAGGACCCTAACCAAAATGGGGCATCAATATGGCGTTCCACTCAATTTCAAATAAAAATATATTTCAATTTTATTTGACATATTGAAATACGGTATTCAAAACATATATGATATTGTTGCTTGTTTTCCCTTCCACAATCAAAAGACCTATACAAAAAATGGGCATTGACAAGCTATTAACCAATATCGTACAACTCATCCAAAGTTGAAATTCATGAATCTCTCTTTCAACTCAAAATTAAACACCGAGCCAAATTTCCATTGAATTGGGTAATTCAAGGTTTCAGATTTTCGAGAGCTTAATAACCGTTTCTACTTCTACCAAATTGATAATGTCGATGTCGAAATGCATGTCCACAACCAATGAACCTAAATCAAATCTGGGCATTTCAATGATTTCCACTTAATAGTAGATATTGGCCGGACACTAAAAGGCAAAGTTGTTTTTATATGCCCATCCCAACAAAAGAACCTAACCAAAATAGGGTATCAATATGGCTCTCCATTCAATGCACCATAAAAAATTAAGAGCCAAGCAAAATTTCTTTCGAATCGAGCTATTCAAGATTTCAGATTTTCGAGCTAAAAATCTCTCTCTACTTTCACCATATTGATGGTGTCATTGTCGAAATTCATGTTCCCAACCATTGAGCCTAAACAAAAGCTAGGCATTTCAATAATTTCCACTAAATAATAGATATTGGCCAGACACCATAAGACTAACGTCTTTTTTATATGCCCATTCCAACCAAGGAACCTAACCAAAATAGGACATCAATATGGCTCTCCACTCAATATCGAATAAAAATATAATTAAATCTTATTTGAGATATTGAAATACAGTCTTCAAAACATAAATGATGTTGTTGCTTGCATGCCCTTTCCCAATCAATGGAGCTAAACCAAAAATGCGCATTGACAACCATATGTACCAATATCCTACAACTCAACTGAAGTTGAATTACATGTAAATCATTACGAACTCAAAAGGAAGAGCTAAGCCAAATTTAATTCGAATCGGACACTTCAAGATTCCAGATTTTTCGAGCTAAATATTTATCTCAACTTCCACAAGATTGATGATGTCGTTGTCGAAATGTCAAATCTCAACCAGTTAATCAAAGCCAAAGTTGGACCTTTTAGTGATTTCCACTTACATAGATAACATTGTTGTTTAGATGCCCATCCCAACCAAGAAACTTAACCAAAATAGGGCATCAATAAGGCTTCTCCAAACAATATCCAATAAAAATATATCTCGATCTCATTTAAGATATTCAAATACGGTCATTCACAACATATATGATGTTGTTGCTTGTATGCTCTTCCCCAATCAACAGACGTAAACAAAAAATGGGAATTGACAAGCTTTTGAACCAATATCCTACAACTCATCTAAAGTGTGAAAATATCTTTCAAATCACAAAATTAAGAGCAAAGGAAAATTTCTTTCGAATCGGGCTCTTCAAGCATTTTGATGTTTTACTAAACACTATCTCTATTTCTACCAGATTGATGATGTCATTGTCGAAATGTCTGTCCCCAAGCCATGAACATAAACCAAAACTGGACATTTCATTTATCTCCACTTAATAGTAGATATTTGTCTCACACCACATAAACAACTTTATTGTATGGATGCCCACCACAGCAAAGAAGCCCAACCAAAATAGGACATGTATATTTCAATCTTATTTGAGATATTGAAATACGGTGTTCAAAACATATATGATATTGTTGCTTGTATGCCCTACCCCAATCAAACGACCTACACAAAAAAATGGGCATTGACAAGCTATTGAACCAATATCTTACAACTCATCCAAAGTTGAAATTCATGAATCTCTCTGTCAACTCAAAACTAAGCGTTGAGCCAAATTTCTATAGAATCGGGCACTTCAAAGTCTCAGATTTTCGAGCTTAATAACAATTTCTACTTCCACCAAATTGATCATGTCGATGTGAAAAATCTGTCCCCAACCACTGAACCTAAATCAAATATGGGCATTTCAATGATTTCCACTTAATGGTAAATATTGGCTTGACACCAAAACACAACCTTGTTTTTATATGCCCTTCCCAACCAAGGAACCTAACAAAAATAGGGCATCAATATGGCTCCTCATTCAACGTACCATAAAAATTACGAGGCAAGCAAAATTTCTTTCAAATCGAGCTATTCTAGATTTCAAATTTTCGAGATAAAAATCTATTTCTACTTCCACCAGATTGTTGGTGTCATTGTCGAAATGCATGTCCCCAACCATTGACCTAAACAAAAACTAGGCATTTCAAAAATTTCCACTAAATAATAGATATTGGCAAGACACCATAAGACTAACGTTGTTTTTATATGCCCACCCCAACCAAAGAACCAAAACAAAATAGGGCATCAATATAGTTCTCCACTCAATATCGAATAAAAATATAATTCAATCTTATTTGAGATATTGAAATACAGTCTTAAAACATAAATGATGTTGTAGCTTGTATGCCCTTTCCCAATCAATGGACCGAAACAAAAAATCGGCATTGACAACCATATGTACCAATATCCTACAACTCAACTGAAGTTGAATTTCATGTAAATCATTACGAACTCAAAAGGAAGAGCTAAGCCAAATTTAATTCGAATGGGGCACTTCAAGATTTTCAGGTTTTTTGAGCTAAATATTTATCTCAACTTCCACGAGATTGATGATGTCGTTGTCAAAATGTCAAATCCCAACCAGGTAATCAAAGCCAAAATTGGACATTTCAGTGATTTCCACTTACATAAACAATGATGTTTAGTTTGCCCATCCCAACCGAGGAACCTAACCAAAATAGGGCATCAATAAGGCTTCTCCAAACAATATCCAATAAAAATATATCTCAATCTCATTTAAGATATTCAAATACGATCTTCACAACATAAATGATGATGTTGCTTGTCTGCCCTTCCCCAATCAATAGACGTAAACAAAAAATTGGGAATTGACAAGCTTTTGAACCAATATCCTACAACTCATCTAAAGTGTGAAAATATCTTTCAATTCACAAAATTAAGAGCAAAGCAAAATTTCTTTCGAAATCGGGGCTCTTCAAGCGTTCTGATTTTTTTACTAAACAACCATCTCTACTTCCACCAATGAACCTAAACCAAAACTGGACATTTCATTGATTTCCACTTAATAGTAGATATTTGCCTGACACCACATAAATAACTTTGTTGTATGGATGCCCATCATCATAGCCAAGGACCCTAACCAAAATGGGGCATCAATATGGCGTTCCACTCAATTTCAAATAAAAATATATTTCAATCTTATTTGACATATTGAAATACGGTATTCAAAACATATATGATATTGTTGCTTGTATTCCCTTCCACAATCAAAAGACCTATACAAAAAATGGGCATTGACAAGCTATTGAACCAATATCGTACAACTCATCCAAAGTTGAAATTCATGAATCTCTCTTTCAACTCAAAATTAAACACCAAGCCAAATTTCCATTGAATCGGGCAATTCAAGGTTTCAGATTTTCGATCTTAATAACCATTTCTACTTCCACAAAATTGATAATGTCGATGTCGAAATGCATGTCCACAACCAATGAACCTAAATCAAATCTGGGCATTTCAATGATTTCCACTTAATAGTAGATATTGGCCGGACACTAAAAGACAACGTTATTTTTATATGCCCATCCCAACAAAAGAACCTAACCACAATAGGGCATCAATATGGCTCTCCATTCAATGTACCATAAAAAATTAAAAGCCAAGCAAAATTTCTTTCGAATCGAGCTATTCAAGATTTCAGATTTTCGAGCTAAAAATCTCTCTCTACTTCCACCATATTGATGGTGTCATTGTCAAAATTCATGTTCCCAACCATTGAGCCTAAACAAAAACTAGGCATTTCAATAATTCCACTAAATAATAGATATTGGCCAGACACCATAAGACTAACGTCTTTTTTATATGCCCATTCCAACAAAAGAACCTAACCAAAATAGGGCATCAATATGGCTCTCCATTCAATGTACCATAAAAAATTAAAAGCCAAGCAAAATTTCTTTCGAATCGAGCTATTCAAGATTTCAGATTTTTGAGCTAAAAATCTCTCTCTACTTTCACCATATTGATGGTGTCATTGTCGAAATTCATGTTCCCAACCATTGAGCCTAAACAAAAACTAGGCATTTCAATAATTTCCACTAAATAATAGATATTGGCCATACACCATAAGACTAACGCCTTTTTTATATGCCCATTCCAACCAAGGAACCTAACCAAAATAGGACATCAATATGGCTCTCCACTCAATATCGAATAAAAATATAATTCAATCTTATTTGAGATATTGAAATACAGTCTTCAAAACATAAATGATGTTGTTGCTTGCATGCCCTTTCCCAATCAATGGAGCTAAACCAAAAATGCGCATTGACAACCATATGTACCAATATCCTACAACTCAACTGAAGTTGAATTACATGTAAATCATTACGAACTCAAAAGGAAGAGCAAGCCTAATTTAATTCAAATCGGACACTTCAAGATCAACTTCCACGAGATTGATGATGTTGTCGAAATGTCAAATCTCAACCAGTTAATCAAAGCCAAAGTTGGACATTTCAGTGATTTCCACTTACATAGACAACGATGTTGTTTAGATGCCCATCCCAACCAATATCCAATAAAAATATATCTCAATCTCATTTAAGATATTCAAATACGGTCTTCACAACATCTATGATGTTGTTGCTTGTATGTCATTCCCCAATCAATAGACGTAAATAAAAAATGGGAATTGACAAGCTTTTGAACCAATATATTATAACTCATATAAAGTGTGAAAATATCTTTCAATTCACAAAATTAAGAGCAAAGCAAAATTTCTTAAAAATCGGGGCTCTTTAAGCGTTCTGATTTTTTTACTAAACAACAATCTCTACTTACACCAGATTCATGATGTCATTTTCGAAATGTCCATCCCCAACCAATGAACCTAAACCAAAACTGGACATTTCATTGATTTCCACTTAATAGTAGATTTTTGCCTAACACCACATAAACAACTTTGTTGTATGGATGCCCATCACATCCAAGGACCCTAACCAAAATGGGGCATCAATATAGCTTCATTAATTTCCACTAAATATTAGATATTTGTCTGACACCACATGAACAACTTTGTTGTATGGATGCCCATCACACCCAAGGACCATAACCAAAATGGGGCATAAGTATGGCGTTCCACTCAATTTCAACTAAAAACATATCTCAATCTTATTTGAGATATTGCAATACGGTGTTCAAAACATATATGATATCGTTGCTTGTATGCCCTTTCACAATCAAAAGACCTGCACAAAAAATGGGCATTGACAAGCTATTGAACCAATATTGTACAATTCATCCAAAGTTGAAATTCATGAATCCCTCTTTCAACTCAAAATTAAATGACGACCAAATTTCCATCGAATCGGGCAATTCAAGGCTTCAGATTTTCGAGTTTAATAACCGTTTCTACTTCCACCAAATTGATAATAATATCGATGTCGAAATGCATGTCCCCAACCAATGAACCAAAATCAAAACTGAGCATTTCAATGATTTCCACTTAATAGTATATATTGGCCTGACACGAAAAGATAACGTTGTTTTTACAAGCCCATCTCAACCAAAGAACCTAACCAAAATAGGGCATCAATATGGCTCTCCATTCAATGTTCCATAAAAAATTAAGAGTCAAGCCAAATATCTTTCGAATCGAGCTATTCAAAATTTCATATTTTCGAGCTAAAAATCCCTCTTTCCACCATATTGATGGTGCATTGTCGAAATGCATGTCCCCAACCATTGAACCTAAACAAAAACTAGGCATTTCAAAAATTTCTACTAAATAATAGATATTGACCGGACACCATAAGACTAACTTTGTTTTTATATGCACATCACAACCAAGGAACCAAACCAAAATAGGGCATCAATATGGCTCTCCACTCAATATCGAATAAAAATATAATTCAATCTTATTTGAGATATTGAAATACAGTTTTCAAAACATTAATGATGTTGTTGCTTGTATGCCCTTTGCCAATCAATGAACCTAAACCAAAAATGGGCATCGACAACCATATGTACCAATATCCTACAACTCAACTGAAGTTGAATTACATGTAAATCATTACGAACTCAAAAGGAAGAGCTAAGCCAAATTTAATTTGAATCGGACACTTCAAGATTCCAGATTTTTCGAGCTAAATATTTATCTCAACTTCCACGAGATCGATGATGTCGTTGTCGAAATGTCAAATCCCAACCAGTTAATCAAAAGCCAAAGTTGGACATTTCAGTGATTTCCACTTAGATAGGCAACGATGTTGTTTATATGCCCATCCCAACCGAGAAACTTAACCAAAATAGGGCATCAATAAGGCTTCTCCAAACAATATCCAATAAAAATATATCTCAATCTCATTTAAGATATTCAAATACAATCCTCACAACATATATGATGTTGTTGCTTGTATGCCCTTCCCCAATCAACAGACGTAAACAAAAAATGGGAATTGACAAGTTTTTGAACCAATATCCTACAACTCATCTAAAGTGTGAAAATATCTTTCAACTCACAAAATTAAGTGCAAAGAAAATTTCTTTTGAATCGGGCTCTTCAAGCGTTAAGATTTTTTACTAAACAACCATCTCTACTTCCACCAGATTGATGATGTAATTGTCGAAATGCCTGTCCCCAACCAATGAACCTAAACCAAAACTGGACAATTCATTTATTTCCACTTAAGAGTAGATATGTGCCTGACACCACATAAACAACTTTGTTGTATGGATGCCCATCACAGCCAAGGACCCTAACCAAAATGGGGCATCAATGCGGCATTCCACTTAACTTCTATATATTTCAATCTTATTTGAGATATCGAAATACGGTATTCAAAACATATATCTGTTGTTGCTTGTATGCCCTTCCCCAATCAAATGACCTACCCAAAAAATGGGCATTAACAAGCTTTTGAAACCAATATTGTACAACTCATCCAATGTTGAAATTCATGAATATCTCATTAAACTCAAAATTATGTGCCAAGCCAAATTTCTTTGGAATCGGGCTCTTCAAGGTTTCAAATTTTCGAGCTTAATAACCATTTCTATTTCCACCCGATTGATGATGTCGATGTCGAAATGTATGTCCCCTACCAATGAATCGAATAAAAAACTGGGCATTTCAATGATTTCCACTTGATAGTGGATATTGGCCTGACACGAAAAGGCAACGTTATTTTTATATGCCCATCCCAACCAAGGCACCTAACAAAAATAAAGCATTAATATGGCTCTCCACTCAATGTACCTTAAAAATTAAGAGCCAAGCCAAATTTCTTTCGAATAGAAAGGCTTCAAATTTTCGAACTAAACAACCATCTCTACTTCCGCCAGATTGATGATGTCATTGTCGAAATGCCTGTCCCCAACCAATGAACCTAAACCAAAACTGGACATTTCATTTATTTCCACTCGATGTGCCTAACACCACATAAACAATTTTGTTATATGGATGCCCAGCACAGACAAGGACCCTAACCAAAATGGGGCTCCAATGCGACGTTCCACTTAACTTCTATATATTTCAATCTTATTTGAGATATCGAAATACGGTATTCAAAACATATATCATGTTGTTGCTTGTATGCCCTTCCCCAATCAAATGACCTACACAAAAAATGGGCATTGATAAGCTTTTGAAACCAATATTGTACAACTCATCCAATGTTGAAATTCATGAATCTCTCTTTAAACTCAAAACTAAGTGCCAAGCCAAATTTCTTTGGAATCGGGCTCTTCAAGGTTTCAAATTTTCGAGCTTAATAACCATTTCTACTTCCACCCAATTGATGATGTCGATGTCGAAATGTATGTCCCCCACCAATGAATCGAATAAAAAACTGGGCATTTCAATGATTTCCACTTAATAGTAGATATTGGCCTGACACGAAAAGACAACGTTGTTTTTATATGCCCATCCCAACCAAGGAATCTAACAAAAATAAAGCATTAATATGGCTCTCCACTCAATGTACCTTAAAAATTAAGAGCCAAGCCAAATTTCTTTCGAATTGAAAGGCTTCAAATTTTCGAACTAAACAACCATCTCTACTCCCACCAGATTGATGATGTCATTGTCGAAATGCATGTACCCAGTCAATGAGCATAACCTAAAACTGGGCATTTCATTGATTTCTATTTAATAGTAGATATTTGCCAGACACCACATAAACAACTTTGTTGTATGAATGCCCATTCTAACCAAGGAACCAAACCAAAATGGGGCATCAATACGACGTTCCACTGAATTTCCAATAAAAATGTATTTCAATCTTATTTGAGATATTGAAATACGGTGTTCAAAACATATATGATGTTGCTTGTATGCCCTTCCCCAATCAAATGACCTACACAAAAAATGGGCATTGACAAGCTTTTGAACCAAATATCCTAGAACTCATCTAAAATTGAATTTCATGAATATCTTTGAACTCAAAATTAAGAGCCAAGCCAAATATCTTTCGACTCGGGCACTTCAAGGTTTCAGATTTTCAAGCTTAATAATCATCCCTACATCCACCAGATTAATGATGTCGTTGTCGAAATGCTTATCCCCAACCAATGAACCTAAACCAAAACTGGGCATTTCATTGATTTCTACTTAATAGTAGATATTGGTCAGACACTACATAAACAACTTTGTTTTCATACGCCCATCCTAGCAAAGGAGTCTAACCAAAATTGTGCATCAATACAGCTCTCTAGTCAATATCTAACAAAAAATAAGAGCCAATCCAAAATTCTTATGAATAGGGACATTCAAGATTTCAGATTTTCGAGCTTAATGACCATTTCTATTTCCACCCAATTGATAATGTCGATGTCGAAATGCAGGTCCCCTACCAATGAACCGAATAAAAAACTGGGCATTTCAATGATTTCCAGTTAATAATAGATATTGGCTGGACACGAAAAGACAATATTGTTTTTATATGCCCATTCCAACCAATGAACCTAACCAAAATAGGACATCAATATGGCTCTCCACTCAATGTACCATAAAAATTAAGAGCCAAGGCAAATTTCTTTCAAATTGCAAGGTTTCAAATTTTCGAGCTAAACAATCATCTCTACTTCCACCAGGTTGATGATGTCGTCGTTGAAATGCATGTCCCCAACCAATGAACCTAAACCAAAAATGGGCATTTCAATGATTTCCACTTAATATTAGATACTAGCCTGACGCCAAAATACTAACTTGTTTTTATATGCCCATCCTAACCACGGAATCTAACCAAAATAGGACATCAATACGGTGATTTTCACTTAATAGTAGATACTAGCCTGACACCAAAATACTAACTTGTTTTTATATGCCCATATCAACCAAGAAATCTAACCAAAATAGAGCATCAATACGGCTCTCCACTCAATATCGAATAAAAATATAATTCAATCTTATTTGAGATATTGAAATACAGTCTTCAAAACATATATATGATGTTGCTTGTATGCTCTTTCCTCAATCAATGGACTGAAAACAAAAATGACCATTGACAAACATATGAACCAATATTCTACAACTCAACTGAAGTTGAATTTCATGGAAATCATTGTGAACTCAAAATTAAGAGCTAAACCAAATTTATTTTGAATTGGGCTCTTACAACTTTCAGATTTTTCTGAGCTAAATTTCCATCTCAACTTCCACAAGATTGGTGGTGTCATTGTGGAAATGCCAATTCCCAACCAATGAACCTAAACCAAAATTGGACATTTGATTGATTTCCACATACATAGACAATGTTGTCATTTCGATACCCATCCCAACCAAGGAATCTAACCAAAATAGGGCATCAATAAGGCTTCTCCACACAATATCCACTAAAACTATATCTCAATCTTATTTAAGATATTCAAATACGGTCTTCACAACATATATAACGTCGTTTTTTGTATGCCCTTCCCCAATCAATAGATGTAAACAAAAAATGGGTGTTGAATATCCTACAACTCATCTAAAGTTGAATTTCATAAAAACATGTCAACTCTCAAAATTAATAGTAGTGCCAAATTTCTTTCAAATCGAACTCTTCAAGCTTTCAAATTTTCGACCAAAACAACCATTCCACTTCCACCAGATTAATGAAGTCATTGTCGAAATGCCCATCCAATTGGACATTTCATTGATTTCCGCTGAATAGTAGATATTGGCCTAACACCACATAGGCAACGTTGTTCTTTGGATGCCCATCCCAACAAAGGAACCTAACCAAAATTGGGCATCAATACGGTTGTCGTCTCCATATCAAATAAAAATAGATTTCAATCCAATTTGAGACATTGAAATAGGGCTTTCACGACACACATGATGTTGTCACATGGATACCCTTCCCCAATCAATTGAACAAAACCAAAAATGGGCATTCACAATCTTTTGAACAAATATAATAGAACTCATCTAAAGTTGAATTTCATGAAAATTTCTCTGAACTCAAAATTAAGAGCCAAGCCCAAATTATTTCAAATTGGGCTCTTTAAGCATTCAAATTTTCGAGCTAAACAACCATCACTAGTTCGACCAGACTGATAATGACATTGATTTACACTTACATAGACAATGTTGTTGTTTGGATACCCATCCTAACCAATGAACCTAACTAAAATTGAACTTTAAATCATCGTTGTTAAATGCACATCCTAACCAATGAATTTAATGATGTCGTTGCTTGTGTGCCTTCCCAATCAAAAGGTGCTCAGGCTTCTTAAAGCACATGACTAATCATTGGGACATGTGCAAACCTATCTATCCACACACATCGTAAAACTATGGAGAGTGGCCCTTTGCGAAGAGCGGGAATTGAACTCAAGACCTCCCACTTATAGAAGTGGGTTCTAGGCCATCACACCAACCCCATGGGGTTGGCATTGACAAGCTTTGGAACCAATATCCTACTACCGATCTAAAGTGAGAGTTTAAAAAGAAAATGAGAGAGATTCATCTAGAAGAAGGGGATTGTTGTTCCAAGAAGAAACTGAGGTTTTAAGAAGAAAAATGTGAGTTCTTAGAAATAAAGGACAGTTTTGAATAGAAAAGAAAAAAGGTTTCATGAAGAAAAGTAGAGTATTAAGAAACAAACAAAGAACTTTTAAGAATCGATTGAGAGATTCTCAAAAAAAAAAAAAAAAGGAGATACTTGAAGAAGACAGATAAATATTAAGAAAAAGGAAAATGAAAGTTAAAAAGGACAAATTTCCAAGGAAAAAGCTAAAATTTTAAAGAAGAAAGTATTAAGAAAAATATAGATTTTTATGAATTAAAAAAGAGTATTAATTAGACAATAATAGTTTTTAAGAAGAAAAGGAAAACTCCAAAAAGAGAAGAGGTTTAACTAGAAAATGACAGTTATAAAAAAATGTGAGTTACTTAGAAAAAAGAGTTTTAAGAAAAAAACTATGGCTTTTATAAGAAAATGAGAGTTTGTAAGAAGAAGGTCAGAATTTTAAGAAGATTGTTTTCAAGAAGGGGAAAAATGATGACCCTTCGGTGACAACCGGTTACCTAGAAAGAAAATGAGACCTTTAGAATGGAAATGAGAGTCTTTGAATGAAAAGGAGAGCTTTCACCTATAGCCTTTCAAATCTATATAGTTCTAGAAAGAAAATGAGAACTTTAGAAAGGAAATGAAAGTCTTTGAATGAAAAAGAAGGGCTTTCAAGAACAAAACAAGTTTTCTATGAAGAAAACGAGAATTTTTAAGAAGTAAAGCTTCCATAAGAAAAGGGAGAATACTTAGAAGGCACTTGAGAGTTACTCAAAAGACTGAGTGTTTTTAAGAAAAAAAGGTGCTAAAATCAGACTTAAGATGAAAATATGAGTGATTAACAAATAAAGAAGGGTTTCTAATAAGAAATGGGGAATTTTAAAAGACAACGTTAAGAAGAAAACGTAGAGCTTCTAGTAAAAAAGAAAAATTCCGGTAGATGAGAAGAAGAGTTTCAACAATAACAATAGAGCATTTAGCCAAAAATGAGAGATTTTTTCAGAAGAAAGGAAGTCTTTTAATTACAAATTATAACTTTTTAATAAGAAAACAAGAGCATCAAAAAGAAAATGAGAGTTTTCTAAAATGCAAATGATTGTTTTTCAAGAGAAAAGAGATCTTTTCATAAGGATTAGAGATTTTGAAGAAGATAATGAGATTTTAAAAAGAATATGAGAGTTTTAAAAATAAAGTGAAAGCATTTCAGGAAAAAAAAAAAGGTTTTATTAAAGAGAAAAACTTTTCGTAAGAAATTAGAGCTTTATGATAGAGTTTAGAGTTAATCAAAAGAAAAAAAGGAGAGTTCTAAGAGGAAAAGATGAGTTTTTAGAAAAAAATTGAGGGGTTTAAGAACAAAATAAGAGTTCCACTAAAAACATGAGAGCCGTCAAAGTTTATAAAAGAAAAAGGAGAGGATTTAGTACAAACCGAGATTTTTTTAAGAAAGAAAGATAGCATCTTTTATAAATAAGTTGTGAGTTTTTAAAAAGAAAAATGGGAGAAGAAAAACGAAGGGTCTTAAAAATGAAGATGATGCAGTTTCATTAATAAAAGAAAATGGATTTTCTCAAAATATTTATTAGATCGAAGATTTGTTAATTTCATCAGCATTTGAGCTAAAATGATGAAATAGTAGGGTAAGGCCAAAAAGTGTCCATGGGCTTTTCCACCCATAATCTATGTGAATCCATGACTTTTGGGCCCTAAAATCTTAGATTCACATGGATTTTGAGTGGAAAACCCCATGGACCTATGTATATTGAACCTTAGCATGTTATTTCATCAGCTTTACCTAAAAAACTCATCAAAATAACAAATTTTTAAACAAATGAATTTTTCAAAAAATTCTATTTCTTTTATAAAATATATGAACCTGCGTTTTATAGGTACGTGTGCCTACATCAACAGATGAGTGTTTCTAGATGAAAAAAAATACCTTTAAGAAGAAATATGAGAGTTTTTCAAAAGAAAATGAGAATTCTTAAAAGAAAAGAAGATTTTTTAGAAGAAAACACGAGCTCTTAGTAGGAAAAAGAGTTATTATGAAGAAAATACTCGCTCTCAGTAGGGGAAAGAGTTATTATGAAGAAAATAGGAATTTTTATACAAAAAATGCAACATTAAGAAGAAAACATAGAGCTTTAGTAATAAGAAAAGTTTAGGTAGATGAGAAGAATAGTTTTAACAATAATATGAAAGAAAGCATTTAGTCGAAAATGAGAAACTTTTTTTTTAAAGGTAAATATGAAATTGATAGATATTTATGAAGAGAAGATGCTTATCTAAAAAATATGAGTTATATAGAAGAAAGAGTATAAGAAAATGAGAAGAGAAGTTTAAGAATAAAATGAGAATATAGTAAAAAGTGAGAGTTTCAGAAGAAAATGAGAGATATTCTTCCAGAAGAAGGGGATTGTTGCAAGAAGAAACTGAGGCTTTTAAGAAGAAAAATGTGAGTACTTAGGAAGAAAGGACAGTTTTGAATAGAAAAAAAAAAGTTTCATGAAGAAAAGTAGAGTATTAAGAAACAAAGAAAGAACTTTTAAGAATCGATTGAGAGATTTAAAAAAAAAAGAGAGATACTTGAAGAAGATAGACAAAGATTAAGAAAAAGGAAAACAAAAGTTTAAGAGAAGAAAGTAAAAGTTTTTAAGAAGCAAAGAAGAGTATTAAGAAAAATATAGATTTTAATGAATTATAAAAGAGAGTATCAAATCAGACAATAATAGTTTTTAAGAAGAAATGGAAAACTCCAAAAAAGAGAAGAGATTTAACTAGAAAATGATAGTTACAAAAAAATGAGAGAAACTATAGCTTTTATAAGAAAATGAGAGTTTGTAAGAAGAAAGTCAGAGTTTTAAGAAGATTGTTTTCAAGAGAGGGAAAAAGGATGACCCTTCAATGACAACCAGTTACCTAGAAAGAAAATGAAAACTAAGGAAATGAGAGTCTTTGAATGAAAAGAAGAGCTTTCACGTATGGCCTTTCAACTCTATAGAGTTTTAGATAGAAAATGAGAACTTTAGAAAGGAAATGAGAGTTTTTGAATGAAAAGAAGAGCTTTCAAGAACAAAACAAGTTTTCTAAGAAGAAAACTGAGAACTTTTAAGAAGTAAAAAGAAAATTTTAGAATTAAAAGATAAGGTTTAAAAAGAAAATCAATGTTTTTAGTCTAAAATGAGACTTTTTAGAAGAAATTGCAAGCTCGTCAAACGAAAAGGAGTGATACAAGAAGAAAGTGATAGCTTCCATAAGAAAAGGGAGAGTTCTTAGAAGGCACTTGAGAGTTACTAAAAAGAGTGTTTTTAAGAAAAAAAGCCATAGTTTTAGATAGAAAAAAGAAGTGCTACAATCAGAGACTTAAGATGAAATGTGAGTGATTAACAAATAAAAAAGGTTTCTAAAAAGAAATGGGGAATTTTAATAAAAAAATTTAAAAAAACTACAGCCTTAAGAAGTATAAGAGAGCTTCTCTAAAAAAAAAGAGAGTATTAAGAAGAAAGTTTTCAAGAAGAAAAGGAGAGTGTTTAGAAAAAAAATTAGAGTATTTAGAAGTTCAAGAAGAAGATGAGAAATTATAGTAGAAAGCGAGTTTTAAGAAGAAAATGAGAGTTATTCAGATTCTGTTTTGAAAATAAAAAAAGTTTGATGAGAAAAGGAAGAGTATTAAGAAACAAATGAAGAATTTTTAAGAATCGATTGAGAGTTTTTCATAAGAAAATGAGAGATCTTAAAAAGACAAAGAAAGTTTTAGAAAAAGGAAAATGAAAGTTAAAGTTTTGAAGAAGAGAGTAGAAGTTTTAAGCAACAGGAATAATTTCTTTAAAAGGACGAAGTTCGAAGGAAAAGGCTAAAAGTATTAAGAAGAAAAGAAGAGTATTAAGAAAAAAATAGACAGCCACCAAGCATCACCATGCTGGACCTGAATGAGATAACATTCAAAATCATGATTGGTGACAGGTTCAAATCCAATGTTCAATTGGATCCAAGTCATATCAGCCAAGTCAACTAAAACTCAATTGATTTTTATAACAATGCCTAATACACCGTCTGCGAAATTGCACATTTACCCCTTGGGGGCAGTTTCTAAATGCATTAGGGGATCTTATTTAGAACCCCCTATAAATACTCGCTGAAATAGCATTTGAGGAGCTTCCTTCCCATTTTTGGCTGTAGAAAAGGAATCGCAGAAAAAAAGCAAAAAGAATGGAAAAAAGGGAGCCTTAGATTAGAACCACCATTGATCTCAATCCGTGGCCGACATGGCAACTCTAATGGATAATGAAACACGATTAGAAGCCACCATTGATCTCAATCCGTGGCTGACATGGCAACTCTAATAGATAATGAAACACCATTCACCGCCTCAATCCATGTCTTTAACAACCTATCCTCCTAATACTTTCTACTTGTAGTCTTTTGACTCTTCATACGGGAATTTCTTTATTTATTGCTTGTGCACAACTTTTTAAGATCATGGTTTGCAACACAATAGCATTTCATAAAACAAAACTAATCAACAAAATAAAACCTCATTCATGGTGATCTTGTTATTTGAAGCATCAAGGAGAAGGATCTCCTCACTTTTCTAGGTTCAAGGAGAAGGATCTTCTCACTTTTCTAGGTTCAAGGAAAAGGAACATTAAGACCCAGGCACAAAATGGGGTAAGCAAGGTGCAAAAGGGGTATGGGTCCTAGGTGCTTAGGTGCAACTAAGACACTCCTTCAACTACTATGTTTGTTATTGCTAAAGCAAAATAAACACAGATAAACCTGAAAACAAGTGCAATATTCATGCTAACCATTTAGAACAAATATTTGGGCTCATTTCAAGGTACCAAATGTTTCATATCATGACAATAAAAAGGCTACGTACAAGATTCTAGGTGGACAGCTAAAATGCAACAAACCTTGATGTCAAAATTTGATCATATGCTGAAATTCTATATATTTGAATTTTGAAATTTGAGAGGTTCTCACTTATAAATGGTACATGACATTTCTTCACTTTAATGCCTCAAGGTAGTGTTCGACTTGATGTCATTTTCAGAGACAATAAATCATTTTCACAAGGAAGAGAAAATTTTGAAGGTTCAAAGAACAAAGGAGGCAAATAAAGGATGAAAGAGTCTCAGGTAATCACAATTACAACCCATTGTTTCTCTTAAGTACTTCTTCGAACCTTCAAAACTTTCACAGAGCCATTCCCAGTATTAATCTTTACATGGCAAAAGACTAATCCAAACTGATTAGTCAGCCATTTTTATAGGTTTATACGCCTTAAAATGACATCGAGTAAAACAACCCTTCAATATTGGACATTTGACATGTTTAATTTGGACTACTTCTTCTTGACTGTCCATTAATTCATCATAAATCAAATGATAATACATCAAATTACATGGTTCAAGTCACATTAGTCAATAAATAACCTCTCAACAATGGACCCAAACTGATTATATTGGCATTTATTTACCCACGCATGCAGCAAATGGGTTTACAATGTTTCAATTTTGGTAGACAAAAAGAGCAATCAAATGAAGGGAAGAGCACGTACCTTTGCTGGTGCTGATCAGAAAGAAGCCATCGGGCATAATGGGACTATAAAACAGATCTACAACGGGTCGCAAATGCCCGTGGCACACGAGGGACGGCCACCTTTCTCTCATCCATTGATCCCAGAAGAAAAAAAAAAAAAAAACTAACCCTAATCCTAATAGAAGATCCTTTAACACCAAACAATTCTCAGATTTTGTAGAGATCAAATGGAAGAGGGGGAAAAAGCAAGTGAACGGAGAATGAGAAAAGAGAATTCAAGAACCTAAAACCCTAATCCTAATAGAACAGATCTAAAACGAAACCCTAGATCGAAAGTGTTGGAGAATCGTTTGTGCAGAAAGAGATTTACAAGAAACAAAAAGAAGGAGGAAAATGGGAGACGCAGGAGAAAAAATGAGGGGGGAAGCTGCATCTTATAGGACTTGAATTTCCTTATCATACGCTCAATTGTCATTTACAATGTTTAATTTGGTAGACGAAAAGAGCAATCAAATGAAGGGAAGAGCACGTACCCTTGCTGGCGCAGATGAGAAAGAAGCCATCGGGCGTAATGGGACTGGCGCTGATGAGAAAGAAGCCATCGGACTCTAAAACAGATCAGTGATCGGAGAATGAGAAGAGAGAATTCAACAACCTAAAACCCTAATCTAGAACCGATCGAAAACGAAAACCCTAGATCGAAAGTGTTGGAGAATTGTTTGTGCAGAAAGAAAGAAGAAGGAAAATGGGGCGTTTAGACGCAGGAGAAAATGAGAGAGGAAGGAGAAACTGTTGTCCTTATCATACGGTCATTTGTCCGGTTGTCCTCTTCACTACTTGTCCAGTTGGCATTTGAAATTTTAATGAATAATCACATGATAATAGAATTGAGGAATTATAATTTAAACTTATTTTAATTTAAAATGTTTAATTCTCAACCACTTAATTTTAATGGTCAAAGTAAAATAGGTATTATTATTATAATGATTTTTAAATATGCCAAGTGATTTTAATCGTTAAGATCAAATGGTTAAAATTTAATTCATTTATAATTAATAATGTCTATTTTCAATATAAATGATTACACTTTTGATATTCTGAATTAAAATAAAAAAGTAAATTAGGATAGAATCTAAGAATGCCGATTGCAACTTTTGAGATTTTTTTTAAGTTTGTCAACTTCACTGCTAAATTGGATTGGGTCATGATTTTAAATTTTTAAAATTGTAATCAAAATGAATTTTTTTTAAATGAAAGTCTGTGTAAAATGGTTAGAATACAGACAAAAAAAATTACCTCATCGCCAAAAATTAAACATAGATCCATTTTTTTTGTATGAAAGCTTGTTAAATAATAAGTTTGGTGTATTTGAAAATTCTGTGGAAATTTTAAGATCTAAAATATATATCAAAAGTCTTTTGATTAAGAATGTTATACATTATAAATGTTATTGGAAATCACCTCTTTTAAAGATGTTTACTCCTGCCTCAATTAGAAAATCACCTACTTTATAAATGAATAACCTATATAATTTGTGAAAATATGGTTTACTTAAAAAAATCTTACACTTTCTAATCATATTTTCATAGTTATTCATAAAATTTATAAAATAGACAGTTGTAGTTAAATTTTACAAATTTCAAATCTTTTCACAAAATACTATTTTCTAAAAAAGCCTTTCAGCTTTTGGGTCTGAGCCCAATTGATGAATGGGTATGGCCCCTCGGACAATGCATATGCAGGGCTGGAACATGGATATAAATTTCAGCCGGGATATTTTAGATTTTTTACGGTCTAAATATATCTGTCGATACACATAATATCGATCAATATGACTGAGATCTCATTGATATCAGCCTATACACATTTATACGGCCGATATTTGTTAAAAAAAAATTAGGAGAGAGAGATCTCGCCGAGATCCGACATATCAGCGTCTTAGCCGATATTTCAGTAAAAGAGATTTTTGTACTCCTATCTTGAAAAGATATCTTTCCATTAACCTTAAAAGACCCATCTCCATTGTTATTGAGGATAATCCTACTTAATGAGTCATTGAATTAATTTTGACCAAGTTGACCTTTGTTTGATAATGAGATCGTTAGTCCACTGACATGTCATTAAGAGCTTTATTAATTACATCACCACGAGGGCTGGGATATTGTACTTTGCTGGGACACCCAAAAGTATGCACCTTACCAGACACTAACGTGTAAAATTTGTGACCGTTTGATCAGTATAGCAGTCTAGGACTCTAGGTCACAGGTCAAAGCCCGGCCGATATACATGATATACATGTCGTTTACAATATCGGGTGATAAGTTTCTCTCTCTTTCGATATTTATATTTCTCTCTCCTTCGGTATTAAAAACCGTAAAAAACCCACAAAAAACAGCACAAAACCGTAGAAAAATGTATCGGTTTTTTTTTTAAAATAAATTTTAAATACCGATATTTATGCATATCGGCCGATGTGGTGACCGATATTGTGGACCGAATATAAGTTATATCAGCCAATAATCGTTTTGTACGGCCGATATCGTTCGGTCTTAAAAATCGACACATATTGGCCAATACGATATGTATCGACCGATATTTTGAACCTGGTCTAGGTCATCTCAACTAAAATCTTATTTAAAACTTATATGAAATGTTTTTTTTTTTTATAAAATAAATGAAAGATGAATTAAAATAAATTTATAGTTTTCATATTTCATCAAATAATTTAATAATAAATAGAGAATATTATTATAGCCGATCACAAATCTTTGCATGATACGCTTTAGGAACCATGAATGGCCTTCCAGTAACTCTAGGTGCTACTTTTTTTTTTTTAATACTTGAACATTAAAATTAAAAAGTGTCAGACCGACAGATCACGAGACGAAATTTTGACCAACATTTGAATTAATTAAAAGAAAATTATGTGGAGATGAAAATAGTATTTTCTTATTAGAGAAGATGACAACAATTCTCTTTATCATTAAAAACCTTTTTACTTTAAATTCTCTTTCATCCACATACAACAATTATACATGAAAAGCTATTTTAATCTATTTACAATTTCACCCTCAACAATTTAAAAAAAAAAGAAATCGAAGACATTTAACTTGAGAGGTGTAAGTGGGCTCCAAATCTTGATTTTTTTTTTTTTTAATTTATATGTATAAAATCGCAGAATGCTCAGATTAAAATTCTTACGGGTGAACCCATTACCCCTATGACACAACAAGGTTGGGTCAGGGGAGTTCAAACTTATAACCTCCTGTTTTCTGAGGCTAAAGGCAACCAGTTAAACTACACTCATGTGCTTTCATATTAATGTAACCTCCCGCTTCTTGAAGATTTAATGTCTCTTTATACTCTTAATTGTGTATGGAAAATTAATTATGAAGAGATTTTTTTTAAAAATAAAATAAAATGAACAAATTTCTTTTTCATTTTATAACATAGATGATCAATAAATAGTGAATGGTTAAAACCTTAAAATTGAGCATTCAGTGGGCTGGACTTCTATGTCCACATGCATGATCCTTTTAATTGTCAACGCCCAGACTAGGACACAAAATTCAGCCCAACGATTGGCCCAGTTTGGACTTCCAATCTCGACATAGATAACTAGGCCCCACCAGGATTTTTTAACAGTTCCTTTCATCTAATTCTTCCAATAATTATGTTTATCACAAAGCTTTATCTTTGACTTCTAAAATCATTTGTTTAATACTTCTTTTTCACCCAATCCTATCAATAGAATATTTTCCATTACTCAAAACTTTTATCACAAAGCTTTATCTTTAACCACTCACTTCCCTGGATAAATGCATCAACTGTGTACTGGCTCGCCTGATTTGGGCTGATGGAGGACTTGTATCCGGCCCAATAAGCCCGTTTGACACATCTGAACCTGGCCCAGTGTTCAAATATTCAGCCAAGAGTCCAAATATCACCGAGACCGAATTTTTTTTTTTGAAAATCTCTTTGTTTTTTTTTTTGCAAAAAATCATTTAAAAAAATAAAAAATGCTGTTATATATATATATTGGCCGGGCCCACAACCGATATTCTTTTTTTTTAAAAAAAGAAGAAGAAGAAGAAGAAATCGGCCTAATTTTTTTTCTTCTAAGATACGTACAGTATCGACTGAGATTTATACCCTATATTCAGCATAGAATATGGTGTTGAGATGTTCGCTGGTCTCTCGAGCCCAAGCCAACCATCCGGCCAGGTTTAGAAATGCTCCTATGGTGCTTTGCATGATCACAGTCGTTGATCCTTCCACAGCCGGCCCAAGTAAGTGAGGGCCCGTTATTTACCAATATGGCAAAATATCAGCTGATATATTGGTAGGATCCAGCACCAATTTTGATTTTGAGTTTTTCAAAATTTGGCTGATATTCAAGATATCGGCTAATGTTTTGGACCGATATATCTCGTAAATATCGTCGATATTTTCCTAGTTAGACCAATACATATTCTATCTGTCGATGTGCATTGGTCTTAAAAAAACCGATATTATTTTAAACACTTATAGTTTAATTTATTCCTTTTATTTCAGGTAAATACTTATATTATTTAAAAAGTGGTCCTATTTAATGACACTTCTTACCGCATGAAATCATCTTTACAATGATTGAGAAAGAAAGTCAATGACTTAGTAGGTAGTGTACAATAATCAGTTGTGGAGTCAAATGATTTGATTGATATTTCTATTTAGGTAATCTAACATTATAAAATGCTGAAATTGCCAAGTCCCCCAACATGAATGTGATGCCTTCCCCTGTCATGCCCAACTCAAAAGCTCAAATAGAAGAAAAAATCTCAGTCTGTTTATATCACAAAAGTCTAAATCTGTCTGATTAAAATATATAAAGTCTCATCTGAATCTGTTTTTTATTTTTGTAATTTGAAAATTTAATTGTACCAATTGAAAGTAAACTTAGTTTTATCACCAAGTTAAATTTTCAATTCAAAATTCAACTTCTAGTAGACTTAAAGATGCAGGACGTCCTTGAAAACATTTTAAAGATGTTTGGAGTTTTCAACTATTAAGATCATGGCCACAAATTGAGTTTTGGGATAAAATTTTAATAGGCTGTAGGTAGGGCTTTATGTCTGCTTTTAATATGTATGATTAGATTTTCAATTTAAAAAATAAAAAATAGTGTCGAGTATAAGTTTGTGACGTACTTATATAATATATAAGAAAATGAATAGACTTAAAAGTCTGATGGATGGATTTTAAATAAAAGTTGGTCTTGACGGACTTTAAGTAAAAATTTGAGCATGCCGATTCACATAAACAGGTGAGTCCTCTCCGTTTGAACGAAAAATATTTGTTCAAATCTATTTATTTAAATTGGGTTGAGATTGAATTTTAGTGAATGAGTATCCCTATTTTTAATCTGCCTGAGAACCATTTTATCAACAACTATTTTTGTATTGTTGAGCACATGTCAACAAGGGCCTAAAAAACAATGCCCACTTCGTATTTGTTGATATGGACTTTCATCCATCAAGAAGCTCTGCAACTTAGAATTTATGCCTCCTGTGTGTTGGGCCTTGAGTGTGGCGTTTCTTTGTGGGTTCTTCTGGACCTCTATTTATTATTTTGTCTGGCTTGAGTTGTGGGCTTGCATGTTTATTCTTTGGGCTTCTATTTTAAATGAAATAAACTAACCATCATTCAAAAAAAAAAAACACACTCTTCATTTAAAACAAAAGTTTTAGGAAAATTTATAGAAAAAAAAGTGTAATATAGTATGAGCATATTTTGGTTAAAAAAGTTTTTTTTATAGAGAATTAGATTTGAAGTCAAAATTTTGACATGAATAAAATATGTTATAAAGAATTGAAAAACTTTTATAAAATAAAAAACTAATATGAGAAAAGACCTAATATGAAATTTATATTCTCTAGTGTCTAAATATTAAAATATATAAAGCCTGGGCCCGATTATCTTCTATTACAGTTATAAATATTTAAAAAAAATTAATTTCATGTAAATATTGAAAAAATAGAAAAATAACACAAACATTCTCCATAAATATTTATATTTCTTTAAATTAAATTAAATGATATTTTTTTAATTATATAAATATTTATATATCATTTCATTAAATTTCTTTTACAATAAATCCCAAAATAAAGATATCTTAGAAAGCTCAAATTTTATAACTTTTTTGGAGAAAAACAGAAAATAACACAAATACCTTACAAAAGATATCAATCACATTAAGACATTTCAATTCAATTCCATAAACACTCAATATCATTTCATTAAGTTATTTAAAAAAATCTAAAAATAGGATTGTATTAGAGTAATTTTTTTAAAAAAATTGACGAAAATAACTAGAAATAGATAAATGTAAAGGAAAAAGTTTAGAATAGACAAATAATAACTTTCACACTTGAAGAACTCGCTTTTAAACCTTTTTAAAGTCATAACTAGTGCAAGAAAAGATAGTGATGTACGTTTCCACATGTGGAAGGAAAATTCAACTTCTGCTTACTAATTTGAAAAATTAATCCAATCATTCCATATTTCAAACCTTAAGTGAGTTGACAAAGAAAGAACCCTGCAATGAGTCATAGAATAATTAGTGATTTCCAACAAGTTATTGTGGGTAAGTGATTTAACATTGTAATCATCATTTTCTAACTTAGTAAAAGTCCGAGTTAGTCGATAATTTTTCAAGGAATTAGGCCTTAGGCCTACACTTTCTAGAAAGACATTGATTTTCAATATCTCAGTCAACATCATATACCAGAAAAGTGGAAAATATAGCAGTATACGTATCTTTCTGTGTACAATGTATATGATTAATACTGAGTAATCAGTCTTTGAGTATTTTCTCTCAATCTTTTCTGATGTTTTTTAAACGGTATATATAAAGAATACAGAGATAATCTAAACAACTGAAATACACAATCAGACAGCTCATACTGCATCAAAAACCGTTGACTATCTCAAAGGACGATCACGGGTTCTAATGGAGGAAATATCGGCTCGAGGCTTATCGCTGATAATCACATGTACATGTTGGTGATGGACCAAAAGACCCAATCCAAAGAAGTCTATCTTCACTCTTTAATACATTTGTAAATTGAGTTTGAGTCTTAAACAAAAGATTTTGAATCCTAATAATGTTATCTTAACCCAAAATGTTATAGCCATATATTATTATTTTATTATATCAATTAGATATATATTACTAGAGTTGCAACTCGGGTCGGGAGGGTCGGGTTTCTTAAATCCGACCCGACCCGACCCGACTTGAATTCTCAACTCGAACTCTAAAATCCGACCCGACCTGAATTCTAACCCGAATGAATTCGAATTCTGACCCGAGCCACATTATGAACCCATTTTAGCCTAATTTTAGCCGGGTCGAGTTAACTTGTAAAATCCTCAACCCAGCCCAACCCGAATTTCATGCGGGTTTTTATCTTCTCAACCCAACTCGACCCGTTGGCCCAAAATTCTTGACCCGACCTGCATAATTTCTTGGGTCGGGTCATGCGGATCGGACCAAAACCCGACCCGAGTTGCAGCCCTATTAATATTACATGTATATTATATTTTTATTTATTTTACAATTTTTTTATGGAGTAGAATAGAAGAGAAAAATTCAAAAACTCAAAGTACATAGAGTTGATGGATGAGATGATATATGTATTTATTTGAAGTGGCTTTGACTTATAAATAAATTAATATTTTATAAATGTTAAGCGGCAATTTTAGTTTTGGGACATAGGAAAGTCTAACCAACAAGACTTAGATCAACTACGAACTCAACCATTTACGTTATCATCAATTATCATCACAACCACAATAGCATCTATTTGGGTTTAGTTTTTGAAGTATATTTCTCCATTTGATTTTATTATAAATCATACAGTTTATCATTCAACTATCTGTCGTGTCTTTCTTTATCCATTATTTCCATGTTTTCACTAATCTGTCCCTCTTCTTTATACTTGCGAGTTGTAACTTCTCAGAACTATGAATCGAACCTATTTTCGAATTTCTACTCATATGTCTAAACCACCTCAAACATGTTTCTTCAATTTATTTTCTATTTGAACTATTTTTTAACGGTCTATAACATGATCTGTAATACTCTGATCTAGATTAGGCGTTGTTTAGCTTAATAAACCTTGTTTTTGACCGGTCAATCTTGAAGATTACGGTTAGGGTTTTGAGAAAAGCCCAAGTGTAGCCCAATCTGAGCTCGAGAGCTCAGTGATCCAGCTCACCTAGCTGGAGGGCAAAATGGTAATTTACCGCTTCTTGTTATTATTTTATAAATTATGTTGTCATGTGACTATTACTGGATGATATTACTCTCCTTAATAAAGGATTTGTAGTTCTGATTTTAAAATAATTTTATTTTCAGAAAATAGTATTTAAAAACCGCCCGTCAAAACCCCGAAAGGGATTAATAATTATTTTAAATAGTTTTGGAAATGAGATAAATTTCGAAACTAGTATTTTATGTTAGACCATTTTAAGTATGGTCTAGTTATTCTTCGAACCCCAAAAATGAGGTCTCTAAATTATTTTATTTAACATTTGTTTAATTAAGTAAATAGTGTTGTTAAATTATGGTTTTTATTTAAATCAATGGTTTTTAGTGAGAGTTAAATCTCGAATTTTTTATGGTGACTAAAGTTTTCAAAACCCAACCTATCACTAAGTTGGATTAAGTTTTTGAGCTTTCAAAATTTTATATTTAGTTAAAAATCCTTTTTTTTTTATCAATTTAGGGGCCTTTTTGCAAAATCCAAAATTTGTAAAGGACTTATTTGCAACCCAAGTTACCGAACAGTGGAACACTGTTCAGGACGTCCGCACCCACTGCATGCAGTGGCCGGATGGGCCCCTTTCCCAGCCAAATTTCTATAAAATGGCCCTCCCTACAGCAGATCAACTCCCAGCAAATTTTCTATCTTCCTCCTCAGTCTCTCTGTTCTCTGTGAAACCAAATCCATCCCTTCTCTGTTTCCCAGTTTTTTCTGTCACCTGTAGCTTAGAGGGAAGTTCTTGCAAAAATCTAATTTTTAGCCCAGGAACTTCAGTGAAGGTAACCACTGTGTTCCTCTTTCGATTTCAGTTGGGATAGAATCAAGAAAAAACGATTTTGGTTTAGCGTTGAGTGTGTAAAACCATTTCAAAGTTTAAGGAAAAACCCAGTTTTCTTTGTACCAGTGTATTTTCAGTGCTAAAATCGGATGGCTTACCGAGCTTCAAAGCTCCAAACCATTCCCTATGGAAAGAGGACTCCCAGAGGAGTCCATCGGACCGGCTAGGTGTGGAAACCGAATCCTGGAAATCCACTGTTTCCGGATTCGTATTTCGCACTGTGTCTGCCGTCACTGTCTGCTGGTGCAGACAGTGGGGGAAGACGACTCTCGGACGGTCTGAGAGTCGATCTTCGGACGGTCCGAGGGTCACACCCTTCGGACGGTCCGAGCTTCACCTGAAGCCCAGAAGCGCCCGAGGCTAGCTCTACTCAGCCGGATGTTCCGAGTTAGGACCGAACCCCACTCGGACGTTTCGATCCTCACATCGGATGTTCTGAAGTGCACAGACTCACCGAGACCTGTTTTCTCTGTTTTTCGGTTCAGATGATCCGAGACTCGATCTTCGGACGATCCGAAGTCAGACCCATGATCCGAGGTCAGTGACTAGTTTAGGTGTGGTTCGGATGATCCGAAGCCACAGTACCTGGTTCCGAGGCATGTTCCGAGGGACCCAGGTTTTAAGTGTAAAATGCTACTGTTTGTTTATTTGATTACACGTGATGTTAGTACCCCTTTGAGAACCTAAAAATGTACTAACCCTCTTCTCTTATTACTATAGTGTATCTACTATTATATTCACTTCTAGGCCGACTCTATTGGTCGGGCACTGAGTGATCTCACTTCCAGGCCGACGCTATATTGTCGGGCACTGAGTGACCTTGAGGCCTTACTTAAAATGTCAGATCTGGTCCTATCCAAAAGACAACCGAGAAGTGACCTAAGAATCTAGACCTAACTCAATAAGTCAATCTGGTCAATGCCCAGAAGACAATATGAGTTTTGGACTGAAGCACCTTTTTATTATATTATCCTGTGGATTATTATAATTTAAAAAGGTTATAAACCGAGTAGGAGACTCAATTCCATATACCTTGGATATTTTTGGGAAAAACGTGGGATTTCGAAATACTACTTATGTGTATGTATTTGATGCTATGTATATTGATTGTATACTTATCTGTTTGTTTGAACAAAGGACCACGAAACCACACATATACGGTGAGGGAACTTAACTTTGCAGTTCAAATGTAAACAGGTTTTGTTAATTAAGATGAATTTGGAGCAGTGAGTGGTTTCAGATTTGACGAACCTACTCATGTGCCTAGACTTGACGCACTATAGTAAGAGTGCTTATGATGCTGATAAAGGATATGATGTTAATCATATGGAATATGAAATACTACTTCTACGTGCCCTTGACTATTGAACCAATATTAGCCATATGAGAGATGGTTTACGTCTACTGGACCATGGGTGTCGACAATTGCTGACTTGAGGGTGTCAGTATCGGCTATGGGAGAGCCGGAGATGTACTTGTAAGGATGTATTTTGACCGTGTCGGGACTTAATACAATGGTCTCAGCATAGTTGGTAAGCGTTACGTTGGATGATAGCAGTAATGGAAACTGATGGAATGATGGAAATGATGATGAGACTTTACTTGATATTGTGAATTTATTATCAAGCATGAGATGTTATATTGCAACTGTTGATTATATACTAACTTGTTGTTTACTTAAAACTGCACTGTTATATTTCTTTCACTGGGCTAGTTAGCTCACCCCACTCACCTTTCAGGAAATGAACCTGAGGAGGAGAACCCTTTATATGAAGCTTAGATAAGTTGCGGCGATGTTTTAGGATTCCCACTGAGGGGAATACCCTTATCTTTGCTTTCTGGTTCTTGGAACTATTTGTTTTTGTAAAGTACCGGGTGTTGTACTTAGTTTGTATCAATTGTCAGTGTATTGAAAACTACTATGCTTTTGTAGTTACTCTGATGTGATTTTGAAATAATAATTCAGTGTTGGAATTATGTGATCATGTATGTGTTATTTTGTGTCTATTGTTGGGTAGACTTATGGTATATGTTTGAGTCCACATGTTAGGATCATGTGTGACCTTGTGGGCCTAACTGTTGATCCGACCCAGATAGAATGCTTGTGGTTTAGTTTCCAAAAAAAAAATCAGTCGCGTTACCGGGCCCACCCTTCTGGTCGGGGGGTGACATGATCATTTATTAATATATCATTCAAAGGGAAAATCTCATCAATGAGAGTAGTGAATCTTACTTGTTATCAGATCTTTTTTTATCCTTTATTTCCATGTTTTCACTACTCTACCCCTCTTCTTTATACCGGAGACTTGTAACTTCTCAAAAGCATGAACCGAAGCTATTTCCAATTTTCTACTCATGTTTTTAGACCACCTCAAACACATTTCTTCAATTTGTTTTTCCTTTGAGCTATTTTTAAAATCTCTCTAACGTGTCATTACTTAATATATCTGTAAAAATTGAGTTGGAATTTTTAGAAATAATGAAGTTTCTATCTAACCCAAACAGACTCAACTCACATTTCATTTTTTTTTTTAACCCAAAACAATCTGATCTGAATTTCTATAAAAAATTGAAAATAATGAAAAAATGAGAGAAACTTATTTTTAATAGAAAAAAGGAAGACAAGAGAATTTCCCTTTCATTGGAGGTCATTGGGTTATGGAAATTAAACATTGAGCTAAAATTTTGAACTTTGGTGGGTATATAGGCAAAAATGAATGGGTTACAATTTTTTAAAAGTAAACTAATAAATGTTGTTTCTTTAATTTAGTTCAGGTCCAGGACCCTATACCCAACCCACCTAAATTTTCTTAAATCACTACCCGAGAGAAAATGGTGGTGCAAAACTCACTATCCATGTTTACCCACATAGGTGTAGGTCAACTTGTTGCCTCCTGCCTCAAGGAAACGGGAGGATGTAGGTTCGAACCCTTAGGGCCTAACCTTGGTATGTCTTAGGGGTAGTAGGCTCACCCGTGAGAATTTTACGTTGGGTATCCCGTAGTTTCCTACCTGTAAGTTCAAAAATTTTACGTTGGGGTCGAAAGTTTCCATCTCCGTAGATGTCTTCGTCAATCTCGGTGTCTTCCCTCTAGATGAAGCCGGCACCTTGGACTTTCTCCCTCTCGATGTAGACCTTGGGACGCCATGTGAAAGGAGGGGTGCAAAGGAGAATCGGTTTGGTCGATCGATTTGAGAAGAAGAAATCGGAGAAGAAGAAGAGAAAAGGTTTCTAGAGATGGCAAGATCGATCGACGTTGGAAGAGGGGAGAGGGAAAATCGATCGATTTGGAGAATCGTGCGGTCGATTTGGTTAAGAGGAAAGGGGCGATTGATCAATTAGAGAAGAAGAAGAGAAAGGGTTTTCGGTTTCTAAGGTTTCAATCGCACGAGTAAGGGAAAGGGACGAAAAGATCGATCGGTGGCTTATATATAAGTTTGCGATTGATCGCTACGATTTCTGTGATCATGTGATCAATCTTGTCCTAAATAAACAATCGATCGCACGATTTCTATGATTGTGCGATCGATTTTGCCTTAAACAAATAGTCGATCGATCGATCACATAGGATTGTGCGATCGATCTTGAGAGGAGAGGTCGATTGTCAAATTGTTGACCTCTCAGTTAAAATGAATCTCACGATCCTCTGTGATCGTGCGATCGATCTTTAAATGGGTTACAATCGATCGATTGATCACTGGATTCGTGCGATCGATCTTGAGAGGAAAGATCGACTGTCAAAATGTTGACCTCTCACTAATAATCGATCGCACGATCCCATGGGACCAGTGCGATCGATTGAATCTCGTGTTAGGATCAATCGATTGATTCGAAAATGAACTGTCTGATTGATCGATCGATCATATATGCCTCAGATCGATCGATTGAAGCGAAAATGCGTTGCAGAATCGATCGGTCGATTTCACTCGGAAGGACAGAAACGTTATTTTCACTCAAATTTGAAATGCTGTGTCTGATAATAGAATAATACGGTGTCTAAATGCCGAGCCAATAGAAAATCATCACACGTGTAACAGTAGGTGCCATGAGCATGTGGTCCACTCTTTCCTGATTTGACTTAACAGACACGTGCACTTATTCTCCTCATGAAAAGAAAAGAAAATCTTGTCTCTTCTGAGTTAAGCTCCTTGGTTTCTCCTTAAATTACAATTACACCATCATTAGATAGAGTAACACTTTAGGTCAATCCAAAATCGATTCTCCCTGCCTAAAACATACGAATGCCGTAGTCAGGATTCAGGAAGGCATACATTACTTAACCTCGCCTAAATCTACTTACACTATTATACCTTTGCTCTTAAGGCATAAACTTTTTCTCTAACAAGTGCTTATTGATTTGATTTGGGTATCGATAATAGGCATCATCCTTATTTCACTTTTTATTTTATTATAATAACTTATAAAATAAAAGGGTGGAATATTTTTTAATTTAATATAATAAAATAAAGAATAGAATGAGTAGGATGCTTCGTTTAAAAAAACTGGTCCAAATTAATTTCCTAATAATAAGTTTATCAAAAATCTAGAATTTTTTTTCAATTTCTCTATCTTTAAATATTTAAGTAGGCTACATATTCTTTAATATAATATATAAAAATAAATAAAATAGACATTATTTGTGTAAAATTTGAGTCTGTTTGATTATTCTAGTTTTATCATTTTTAACATTTGAAATTTGATTGTTATAAGCCGTTGATTTTTTATGATACTGTCTTAGAAATTTATGATGATCAAATTGAAGAAGTTCCCTTGAATTATATAATCTATGAAGAATACCTATCAACAATAGCTTAACATGAAGTAATTGCTAGTAATTTAACTCTATTATTACATGATATACTTATAATATATATGTGTAAAATTTTATTATTACAATTTAAATGTTGTAGGTTCAAATCTTATGGGCATCAATTGGCAATTCAGCCCGTAAAAACACTATGCCAAAGTCAAATATGATCGGTTAATCTCATGTCGATAGGAAAAAATAACTTATATAATGATGATTGATGTAACTTTTCTAACTTCTGAATGTTTTTTTTAGTGAAATTGGATGCAGCAACTCAACTTAATCTGCTGAAATGTACATTTCAGCAGATTTTTGAAAGTCAATTTGTACTTACAACTTTACAAGTTAGACCCTTTACCAAATACCAACTGCTAATTTAAATAGGTAGTTAAGAATATTTGATGAAAACAAGCAATGGACTTCTTGTCCTTCGATTTTATCAAACTTTAAATAAATGATTTAGGCTGTTAAAATGACATCACATCCAACATGAAAATGACATGTTACAATTCATCTTTTTTTTTTTTTTTACCCAAAACAATCTGATCTGAATTTCTATAAAAAATTGAAAAAAATAAAAAAAATGAGAGAAACTTATTTTTAATAGAAAAATGAAGACAAGAGAATTTCACTTTCATTAGAGGCCATTGGGTTATGGAAATTAAACATTGAGCTAAAATTTTGAACTTTGGTGGGGTATATGAGCAAAAATGAATGGGTTACAATTTTTTAAAAGTAAACTAATAAATGTTGTTTCTTTAATTTAGTTCAGGTCCAGGACCCTATACCCAACCCACCTAAATTTTCTTAAATCACTACCCGAGAGAAAATGATGGTGCAAAAATCACTATCCATGTTTACCGACATGGGTCCAGTTCAACTGGTTGTCTCCTGCCTTAGGAAAGTGGGAGGATGAAGGTTCGAACCCTCATAGCCTAACCTTTGTATGTCTTAGGAGTAGTGGCCTCACTCGTGAGAATGTTACGTTGAGTATTCCGTAGTTTCCTATACGTAAATTTAAAAATAAATAAATATTAGAAACTTAGAATGATGTCATTGATGTGGTTTTACACGTGTCATTGATGTCACATTTACATGGGCCATTCTAGTCAGATTCACTTCCAACCATGGAAAACGTGGGCAATTCTCTTTGATTAGTTGGTGACTTGGTGAAGTTGAAAGAACCTAAGACTTTCCTTTTTTTAATATTACAATTCTCTCTATATAAGTCAAAATGATAGATTTGAGTCAAATTCAAAATCAGTAAATTCATTCTATTTTATTCTCCTTTATTCTTTAAAGTAAATATAGTGAAGTCTCGTTAAAAAGATATGCTTGAATATATTTACTATTTTTTTAAAGTCTTAATAAGCTAAACACATTAAAAAAATAAAGAATAAGAAATTAAGTTAGTCGTCTTCTAATACTCATCTTTATATCGAATCTAGCAATAATAATAGTAATGGATTTATAAAAAAATGATTTATAATAAAGGGTGTACTAAAAAATTATCTTGACTAGATCAATTAAACTGTTATCTTGTGATAAAAGTTTTTTAAAAAATGTGCTGAAAGTTTAATGGATTTGAAAAATATAACTTAATTGATCATATTGATAATCACTTCAAACCAGGGGTTGAGATATCGGCCAATATGATTACGTATTGGTAAATATAGGCTGATATTGGTGGAATTTTTTTTTAAAAAAAAAACAAGAGAGAAAAATATCAGTTGAGATATCGAAATCTCATATCGGTCGATATCTAAGCCGATATCGAGATTTCGACCCCTGCTCTAAACTTTATTATAAGATCATATTGATTTTACAAACTTATATTTTCTTTTTAAGTTTAGAATTTATGCAAATAGTAATATTTTAAGAAAAAATAAATGTTTATTCTATTGCTCAAAGAGTAGTGCATCTACTAAGAATCAAAAGAGGTAAATGTTTATTGAGATAGACAACAAGATACGCTAAAGTCTAAAGAGACATACTACTAGATGGATCGTGAGTCCTACACATTTAAGTTCATTTGATAGGTGATTACATTGATATAAAATATAAGGTTTGACTGTCAATTGAAGATTCAAGGCATATAAATTTTAATGAGTATGAGCTATTAATTTTTTAAATTTTAAATCAAGAGATAGAATTATAAGGAAAGATGAAACTTTATAAAAGAATGATTCACGTGATTAAATTGAACCTTAAGATTTTAGAGAATATCTCTAATATTTAATTATTTATTAATCACCCATGACAAGACTAAGAGTTAAAAGTGCATCCACCAACACAAATTTCTGCTCCATAGTAATAAGGGATTTGAATTCATCCACTTACAAATAAATAATGGAAGATAGAACGACCTTCCACTTGCCTTTGATGAACGCGCTTCTATGCCTCTCTACCCTTTTACCAAGTTACAGTACCTCTCGTGTTTCTCAAGTTCCACTATCAAATTAATTATTAATCAAGGTCAAGGTGGTGCTTCACATGATCCACTCTAATTAAGACTTCCTTCTTTCTGATCATCGGTTCTTATGATGATGATTGTAGTTCTGTAGAATATCTTTAAAATCAAATTGGTCAAAATTAAACAAATTATATTTTTTTTGAATATTGTCCCCTATATGGATATCTGATTTCACCGAAAGAAAGCCCACACATCGTAGGATTCATGATAATCAGAATAACTTCCAGTTAGAGGTAACCTTAGATAATCCCTGTAAAATTTACGCTTCATCTAAACGCAATCTAAGGTTGCATTTGGATGGGGGGTGACCCGGCCTTGTTTGGTAATTCAAAAATTACCCCACTGTGAGGTTAAAAATTCAAAAAATCACCCTTCTCATCACCTTTTTTTAATACTCCATTAAGGGGTTGAAATATCGGTTTTAGAGATGTAAATATCGGCCGATACGTATCGTATCGGCCGATATTCACCGTATCAGCCTTGATATCGGCCGATATTAAAAAAAAACGAGGAAAAAAGAGAAAAATATCGGCCGATATATCGGTCGATAATGATATATCGGTCGACATATCGTATCGGCCGATATATCGGCCGATACCGATTTTTAAACCCCTGACTCCATTGACACTTGGTGTATTCAAGGGTGACTCCAATCTTGAAGGTGACCTTAGGTGAGGGATGACCCCTGTAAAATCACCCTTCATCCAAACGCATCCTAAGTGATCTCAGTCTTGGTCTTGATGTGTATAACTTTAGAGAAGACAAGTCCTAAATATTAACCACATTTATAAATAATACGTTTCAATAAATGATTTGAGCATGAAATAGACTTCTACACATAGATGGATCTAAGTCTTAGACCCCATTACTAAACAAACTGGGCTTATTTTCCGTGAGATTTTCTCATTAAATTTTTGATAAAAAGTTGAGAATTTAAAAATATCCCGCTATTAATAATTGCCGTTAATATGCCAAGAACGAGATTTGTTATAATGATCTCAATATATAAGGGCTTATTTCTCTTTAGGGTTTTCTAAGTTCTGTGTTTTTCTCTAGGATAGGAGAGGAGAGAAAAGAAAACAAAGAGAAAAAGAAAGACTGTGAAGGGAACGTAGGAAAAGGTTGGAAATCCTCATAATCAAATTGTCTAGTGTTTTTCTTCATAATACATCACACTCCGTGAGCATAGATAGGTTTTTGCTAGACCATATAAATCTCTGGATTTTATGTGTGATTGATCTTTAGTTTCTCTGTGTTTTATTCGGCAACATTCTATTGATAAAAAGTGATTTTTTAGTCATTCAACAAACATCATTGACTACTTTTGTTTTCAACAATCCACCAATGGCCACCTACACAACTGTTAAGGTTGACAAAAGTGCAATTTCGGGTTGCAGTTCACACCATTTTCTGATTTTATTAATTTTCTCTGATTTATTAGAGCCACATTTTTCTTTAACATCCCAAAAAATTACACAATATAAAAGATGTGATAAGGGTTGGTGGTAATTGACCGTCTCATTCATGAGATCTTAAAATCAAATGGGGAAACTCGAAGTGGGTGGATGACTCGACTCATATCGGTCGATATCTCAACCGATACCGAAATTTCGACCCCTGCTCTAAACTTTATTATAAGATCATATTGACTTTACAAACTTATATTTTCTTTTTAAGTTTAGAATTTATGCAAATAGTAATATTTTAAGAAAAAATAAATGTTTATTCTATTGCTCAAAGAGTAGTGCATCTACTAAGAATCAAAAGAGGTAAATGTTTATTGAGATAGACAACAAGATACGCTAAAGTCTAAAGAGACATACTACTAGATGGATCTGA
This sequence comes from Chimonanthus salicifolius, assembly GCA_013350335.1. Taxonomy (NCBI): domain Eukaryota; kingdom Viridiplantae; phylum Streptophyta; class Magnoliopsida; order Laurales; family Calycanthaceae; genus Chimonanthus; species Chimonanthus salicifolius. The sequence goes on along the minus strand of CM023537.1, from coordinate 8,914,506 downwards.
GTCCTACACATTTAAGTTCATTTGTTAGGTGATTACATTGATATAAAATATAAGGTTTGACTATCAATTGAAGATTCAAGGCATATAAATTTTAATGAGTATGAGCTATTAATTTTTTAAATTTTAAATCAAGAGATAGAATTATAAGGAAAGATGAAACTTTATAAAAGAATGATTCACGTGATTAAATTGAACCTTAAGATTTTAGAGAATATCTCTAATATTTAATTATTTATTAATCACCCATGACAAGACTAAGAGTTAAAAGTGCATCCACCAACACAAATTTCTGCTCCATAGTAATAAGATATTTGAATTCATCCACTTACAAATAAATAATGGAAGATAGAACGACCTTCCACTTGCCTTTGATGAACGCGCTTCTATGCCTCTCTACCCTTTTACCAAGTTACAGTACCTCTCGTGTTTCTCAAGTTCCACTATCAAATTAATTATTAATCAAGGTCAAGGTGGTGCTTCACATGATCCACTCTAATTAAGACTTCCCTCTTTCTGATCATCGGTTCTTATGATGATGATTGTAGTTCTGTAGAATATCTTTAAAATCAAATTGGTCAAAATTAAACGAATTATATTTTTTTTGAATATTGTCCCCTATATGGATATCTGATTTCACCGAAAGAAAGCCCACACTTCGTAGGATTCATAATAATCAGGACACTTCCGGAACCTTAGATAACCCCTGCAAAATTTACCCTTCATCCAAACGCAATCTAAGGTTGCATTGGATTGGGGGGTGACCCGGCCTTGTTTGGTAATTCAAAAATTACCCTAAGTGAGGTTAAAAATTCAAAAAATCACCCTTCTCATCACATTTTTTAAATACTCCATCGAAACTTGGTGTATTCAAGGGTGACTCCAATCTTGAATGTGACCTTAGGTGAGGGATGACCCCTGTAAAATCACCCTTCATCCAAACGCAGCCTAACTGAGCTCAGTCTGGGTCTTGATGTGTATAACTTTAGAGACGACAAGTCCTAAATATTAACCACATTTATAAATAATACTTTTCAATAAATGATTTGAGCATGAAATAGACTTCTACACATAGATGGATCTAAGTCTTAGGCCCCATTACTAAAGAAACTGGACTTATTTTCCACAAGATTTTCTCATTAAATTTTTGATAAAAAGCTGAGAAATTAAAAATATCCCGCTATTAATAATTGCAGTTAATATGTTGAGAACGAGATTTGTTACAATGATCCCAATACATAAAGGCTTATTTCTCTTTAGGGTTTTCAAAGTTTTGTGTTTTTCTCTGGATAGGAGAGGAGAGAAAAGAAAACAAAGAGAAAAAGAGAGACTGTGAAGGGAACATAGGAAAAGGTTGGAAATCCTCGTAATCAAATTGTCTAGTGTTTTTCTTCATAATACATCACACTCTGTGAGCATAGATAGGTTTTTACTAAACCATATAAATCTCTGGATTTTATGTGTGATTGATCTTTAGTTTCTCTGTGTTTTATTCCGCAACATTCTATTGATGATAAAAAGTGACTTTTTAGTCATTCAACAAACATCATTGACTACTTCTGTTTTCAACAATCCACCAATGGCCACCTACACACTTGTTAAGGTTGACAAAAGTGCAATTTCGGGTTGCAGTTCACACCATTTTCTGATTTTATTAATTTTCTCTGATTTATTAGAGCCACATTTTTCTTTAACATCCCAAAAAATTACACAATATAAAAGATGTGATAAGGGTTGGTGGTAATTGACCGTCTCATTCATGAGCTCTTAAAATCAAATGGCGTGGATGACTCAACTCATCTGACTTCCTTTTCATTGGAGGATGGACAAGTGAAAGGGCTAAAGGGTGACGATATGTCTTTCTATATTGTTTATTATATCTTTTGAGAAAATAATTTTATAAAAAATTTAATCAGATTTGATTTATGTCATTTCATAAGGTACTATTGAGTTCAGTCTCGGATAGAATTGTAGAAATTAAATATTTTTGTTTTTTATTATAACATTTATTTGAATATTATCTTGACTCTTTTCCTCATTTATTTTTTCTCTTTCTCTATGAAAAATAAGCTCTTTAGAAAAAGAGAAAAATGTCTCATTTTATGTCATTATGTGTTCTTGCCAAAGAGTCTTTATTTCATGAAAAGAATGAGGAGAATCGAAAATGAGACATTTATTTCGTCTTATGGAATGATGGTCTTTGCCAGTGCTATAAGAAATCTGATATTTTTTCTCTTCTTAGAAAATCCATTTGTAAGGCAGGAAAATTTATTTAGGAAAATAAAGATATCTTACTCTCCTATTAAGATAATATTTGATCTGAACATCTAAGGAAGAAATGAGGAAATGGGGGTAAAGAGAATTTTATCTTTGACTGTGGCCGCCAATAGTTACAATGTATGTGGACCCCACGCGGGGCCCACTTAAGGTCGCAATGGACTCCACTTCGAGGAGAATTACATGTTGAAAACCCAAGAAGAAGAGAGAAGAGAGTTCGTGGCTCATGTTAAAGTTATCAGGGAAGGATAAAATTGGAAAACAGTAAACTTTTCATTTTCTAGCTAGTTGGAGCAAGCACCTGTTGTAAAAAAATACTAGTGCTCTAATCAAAATCCAAAAGTTTCTATCTATTTGCTTTTGAGAAAATAAAGTCAATAGTTGACATAAAGTTCCATTATAACCGTTTATTTTATTTAGTTCAAATCAATTAGTTATGTATGTTTAATAGACTAATTTCTTTTCAATTCTTTTTATCACCAATTAGTTCGTTCATTGTTAAATATAAAAAAAAACTACATTGAGTCATGAAAATCTTCTCAACGAAATCACTAAACTCACGTAAGTGAGTCATTAATTGTTGTTGAGTCACTTTTAATTGGAGCAATGTATGGAATATTATTAAGGATATTAATCTTATAGAATTAAAGTAGAGATTGTTAATTGTCACCATCATCTCCCTACGTTAAAATTCTATCTAATTAAAGTAGATTTTGATTCGGAGAGCTAATCCTCGATTTCGTCCAGTCGGGTTTTGACAGGGTTGTGGTCAGATTCGTCGGATTCGGTGCCTGCATCACTATCTAGAGTCTACTTGATCCAATGTGATGGATTCATTGAAACAGTCCATGTATGAATATGCCATCGATTTTTTTTGTCTTAATTAGATTAATGTATTCTATCTTTTAAACTCTTTAAATTTGTAATGTTTGAATCTTTGTATTCTATGATGATCTACTTTGGTCTAATGTCATGGATCAATTCCAAAGGTCTAAACATAAATATAATATTAAAAATGGTTAATTTGATTGAATTTATGAAATATATCTTTTCAAGATCCTCAAATTTTCAAATAAGATGTTTTATACCTGTATATATCCATTTTTTACATATAAGATGTCTATTTCTTATAGGGGTGAAACTCAATCGCGGTTTTGACTCGAACCGCATGACTCAACTGAGAAATCTACCGGGTCGGGTCAACGGGTCAGATTAGGTTGAGAAGAAAAAAATCCACATTGAATTCAGGTCAGATTGAGTTGAGAGATTTTCAAGTTAACTCGACTCGACCTGATCAAACCCAACCTGACCTGATTAAATTTAGACTAAAATGGATTTAAAATGTAGGTCGGGTCAGAATTCCGATTGAGTCGGATTATAATTCAGATCGAGTTGGATTCCATAGTTTAGTAACTCGAATCTGGTTGGATTTTAAAAATTCGACCCGACCCGATTTCAGCCCTAATTTCTTATTATATTTTCTAAAAATAACTAAATTGTACACAAACTATTTCCATGCTACAATTTTCCCCATGTTAAATTGCTAACTATGCATCAGAGCAATCTTTGATGCGGGTGCCGACTGCCGACTGCAGAGAGGACCGTACCTCGACCGGCCAACCGACTTTTACTAAATTCCAACTACTTCTGACAGATTCTCCAAATGCAAAAGGCAATCTCAATTCCAGTATCGCACATTCATACTGGAAGAAATACATCTGGGCTTCTTTCATGGTGTCCGATTGCACTGCCGGCCTTCAAATTTTATAGTTTATACACTCATAAAAATAAAATTATACATTTTCTTTTAGAAAGTGTGAAACATCTAAATAAAATTTTAAATAGGTGAATTTATTATTTTAAGTCTATTTTATTGATTTTAATTTCTAATTTGTTGAATCTATATAACAAAGGAGTTTATAGACTTGGGGGCCTTATCTATTTGGAGATCTTAAACGACGGCCTACTCCACCTATAGACACAATCGGGCAGGGTCGTCTTCACCATTGGGCAAGAAAGGCGGTCGCCTTAGGCCCAAAGTGAAGAAGGCCCTCTCCTCGTGGATGGACTTCAATAGTGCATTAGTTATATATATATATATATATAAAATGTGTATTTCTAAAATTTCTCAAATTGAATATTCGGACTAATTACGATAACCTAATAAAAATACTTTAAAACTTAAAGGTCTTTTGACACTCTCAAATGCTTAAAACACAGTATTTTACAAATAAGGGTATTCCTCAGCTGTGCCGAAAACACACTTTCGGAAGTCCAAATAACAAACCGTAAAAACTGTTGAACTACAAATTCAAAGCTGAACAAATATGTGAAATTTGAAAGCTTAGATCTTTCAAATGATTGTTTACCAAAAATAAGTGATCTTTTTCCATCTCAAATCTCTTCCCTTCTTCAAAACAAAAAAAATCTAGTTAAACAATCATTTGAAAGATTTAAGTTTTCAAATTTCATATATTTGTTTAGTTTTGAATTTCGATTCAAGGGATTTTACGGTTAGTCGTTTGGACTTCCGAAAGTGTATTTTCGGCACAGCCGAGGGATACCCTTTATTTATATAATACTGTGTTTTAAATATTTGAGAGTTTCAAAAGACCTTGAAGTTTTAAAGTATTTTTATCATGTTATCGTAATTAGTACGGATATTCAATTTGAGAAATTTTAGAAATACACAGTGCTTAAAAAATAATTTTAAAGTTTTAAAGGAGATTTTATTATTCAAAACTATAGAAATTATATAGTTTTTTTAACTAATGCTCTATACATTACTGTAGACCGTCTGGACGAATGGAATTTATGAATAAATAATGGTCCGAACGATCTCATGGTTCGAATGAAGGAAAAATGTTCTTAACTCACATTCAGACGGTGCAGAAGTGGAAGAGTAAAATGGTAATTTCTAGTAAAAATTTGAAAAATCGGCCGGGATATCGGCCCGACAGATTTTTTTAACCCCTGGCGGAAGGTAGTGCAGTGAAGGTGGGGAATGAGTTTCCTCTCCTTGTCCAGATGCGGTCATAGTCCATAATGCAATCTTCAGTGCAAGTGCACGAGAACGCTATGCATATTGTGCACCAATTAAATAGAAATAGACACCACATATAATGAGTGGTTGAGATAAATTCAGAATTGAATTAGTCCATTAAAGGTTGTTAATGAAAATAAAACATAACTTATCCTGTGCTAATGCACTAAATAATCCGAATGACCGAATTCACACCATATCCCATCTTTGGAGAGAGAGGAATACCAGGGCACCAATACAGCTTCTTTTTAAAAAAAATTAAAGTTTTGAGGCGTCTTATCCAATTAATCTTTAAAGTAAATGTAAACCTCTCTCAATCCATACACACTTAAATTCTACGAGAAATGACCCTAAATTTCTGAAGTGGGTTCTTGCTGCTAGGCCAACACCTACTCTTATTGTCCTGTTTAAATCACATCTAACTGTATGAACCTAGGATCCATTTAATGATATATTTTAATAGAGAGTCTTCATAATGGTTGGTGGTGTTGAGACCCATGATCTAACTGTCTGGTGATCCACAACCGGACTTTGGAATTCCCTCCTGGTTGGGTCGGTGAAGTTGGGACCGTAGATTTAAAAAAGGTGGGGCGCTATTAATAACAAATATATATTTTTTTTAACATTAAAACTGAAAATCTAATCTCATTATATTTTTTTAATGATTGATTAGTTATTCATTAAAAATGAGAAACTCAAAGGCCAGAACAAAGTCAGAGTCCACAGCTCCGGCCAGGCCAAACAAAACCCATAGAGGCGAGAAAGTTATTATATTTTTATTAAAAGTTATGGTCATTTTTATAAGATATTGGACTGTTGAAAGTTAAAATTTTAATATTAATAAAATATGCTTAACAAAAAATTAAAAATAAGTCCCCTGACCGAAACATGACCATAGTCTTCGAAGTAGAAGCTGTATATGGCCTCGTATCGTATAAGTACTAATAAAAAGACCCACTCACCAAACTTACTCTATATATACCCTCTTCCCCTACTACACTAAGCTGTGCTCACTTCTACGTGCCATTTTTGCTGCTAACCTTCCCGGAAAAAGGAAAACCATATGGGAACATTGCCGGAGACCGGTATGATGCCGTTGTTCAGGGCACCAGTACGGCTTTTTTTCTTTTAAAAAAAAAAATTATCCAATTAATCTTTAGAGTATGCGTAAACTTCTCACCGAATAAATTCTAGAGAAAGTGATCTTTTGAAATTGAAAGTGAATGGATGACTCTCAATTCCTGAGTGCTTGCTGCTAGGCCAACACTTACTCTTATTGTCCTGTTCAAATCACATCTAACTATATGAACCTGGGATTCATGTAGTGATATATTTTGATAGAGAGTCTTCATAATGGTTGGTGGTGTTGAGACCCATGTATGGAGAATGACCTAAAGTCGCAAACACCTTTCACCAAAACAAACTAATTGTTAGGTGACCCACAAGTGGACTTGGGAATTCCCTCCTGGTTGGGTCGGTCAAGTTGTGACCGTAGATTTAAAAAAGGTGGCGCAATATGAATAACTAATATACTTTTTTTTTTAACATAAAAATGAAAATCTAATTTTATTATATTTTTTTGAATGATTGATTAGTTATTCATTCAAAATGGAAAGTCCAAAGAACAAAAAACAAAGAAGAAAGTTAAGAGTCCACAGTTCTAGCCAGGCCAAACAAAATCCAAAGAGGAGAAAAAGTTATTATATTTTTATTAAAAGTTACGGTTATTTTTATAAGATATTGGACTGTTGAAAGTTAAAATTTTAATATAAATATTTTTTTTTAAATAGGTCCCCTGACCGAAACATGACCATAGTCTTCCAAGTAGAAGCTGTATACGGCCTCGTATCGTATAAGTACTAATAAAAAGACCCGCTCATCGTATAAGTACTAATAAAAAGACCCACTCACCAACCTTCTTTTTACTCTATATATACTCCTCTTCCCCTACTCCACTAAGCTGTGCTCACTTCTACGTGCCATTTTTGCTGCTAACCTTCCCGGAAAAAGGAAAACCATATGGGAACATTGCCGGAGACCGGTATGATGCCGTTGTTCAATGGTTCAGATGTTCTCAGCCGAACCGTATGTGTAACTGGAGCAGGAGGATTTCTGGCCTCATGGCTGGTGAAGCTTCTCTTGGAGAGAGGTTATATTGTCAAAGGGACAGTCAGAAACCCAGGTATACATTTCGTTTATGTTTATAGACAACTGATTCGACATCTTATTCTACATATATTACTGATTGATGATGATGATGATGACCCAACAGTAGCGATCAATGTCAAAGATCGATTCTTGATCTTGATGCCTTGGAGACACGTCCAACGATGAATTTTTTTTTTACTATTAATTGCCAATATTAAAGCCATTTTTGTATACACTCAAAGAATTCGAATCTTTTGTTTAAGGCCTAACTTTTATGTTCAATAGTAATTTTTGGGTAGCATATTGTTTCTCGTGTGGCCTGTTTGTATAAATCTCAAAACTCTCCTTTTTTTTTTTTTTTTTATTCTAAAGTTTAACTCATGATAATAGAAACATGATAACAGATGTCGAACTTGTCATTTTATACATTTGTCGTAATTTGAATGATGAAAAATACACTAGTGTCTTTTGTTATTAAAAGTACCAATGCCTCTATCATTCTCTTTGCGATGATGCTTGTAATTGAATGTCCACATGCAGCTTTATCCCATTATCCCGCGGCTATTTTATCATTCGGACAATGGAGATAGATAAATGAATGTGGATATTATTAAAGAATTTTTTAAGTGGATTTACGGATATATAACATAAAAAGGTGATAATGAAAGAAATTTGTTGATGTCATCTACCAATAAGAACGAATGAATGTATCTATTCTTATTATACATCCATCCAGTGTTCAATTTTCTTTCCCACTGATCATGTACTAAAATCAGCCTATTACCATGAAGAGTTCTCGTTTCTTATACCTTTCACTTTTGTTTTACAGAGGACCCCAAGAATTCTCATTTGATGAAGCTTGAAGGAGCAGAAGAGAGGTTGGTTCTATGCAAAGCTGATCTACTCGATTACGATAGCCTCGTCGATGCGATCAAGGGCTGCAATGGAGTGTTCCACACAGCATGTCCAGTTATGGAGGATCCTGTGGGTGCTTTTCTTCTACTGGTTTAATCTTGTAATGGATCAGATTCTCCGATTTTCGCTTGTTCTGTTCTGTTTATTGATAGGATGATTGTGTTTTAGATGATGCAAGAGTTGTTGCTGGATCCAATCATAAAGGGAACGAAGAATGTGATCAATGCTGCAGCAGAAGCAGGAGTGGGCCGGGTCGTCTTTACGTCGTCAATCGGAACCGTTTATATGGATCCCAGCAGGAGCCCAGATGTGGTGGTGGACGAGAGCTGCTGGAGTGATTTGGAGTTCTGTAAAAAGACCAAGGTTTTGATTATTATTATTATGATAACGACGATTATATGCCTCTCTTGACTTCCTTCTAATGACAATTTTGTCCCTTCATTATTTAGATATTGATTATTGGTGGGTCAGGTCAGGTCGGGTCGGATCGGGTTTTAATAAATCCAATCCAATGCATGTTAAACTTATTGAACCCGATTCAAACCGACCTTAATTACTGATCTAACTTGAATTTCTAACGCAAGTTAATTCAAGTGTTGTTTTACAATTTGGTACAATTGGGGTCAAATCGAGTTACGTATGATTATTTTAAAATTCTCAATTCCAATCCAAGTCGATTTGAAATATACAAATACACAATTCAAACCCATTAATTTTTTGGGTCAAGCCATGTAGGTCAGATTAAAGCCCTACTCAAGTTTCACCTCTAAATTCTTAGGAACATTGAACATTGAGTGTGATGGGTGCTAAGAGAATCCGAGTGATAATAACATTTTTAATCTCTTTAAGAATTTAACTTTTCTCTAAAAATTCTTTTTTATATTGGTTTATTTGAATCGATTTGTTATTTCAATTAAAATAAAAAATTTCATCAGAATTTTCAAAATGGATTGAAACTTTTCTCCTTGTTTTTTGAAATTTTGGTCAATTATAGTCATTTCAACATTTATTAAAGCCCAAAATCTACTAATATTTTCATGTTGGGAGAATTTGGGATGGAATTTTCTTAGTATAGGCCCCAAGTGGTTGGTCGGTGAATTGGAAAACATGGGGTACACGTTGGTACTTGGGAGCAGGGGTACAAATATCGACCGATACATATCGTATCGGACCGATATGTATCGATTTTGAATGAGTGAATATCGGCTGATATATATCGTCATCGGCCGACATTAACAATATCGGCTGAAATATCGGACGTATTATATCGGCCGATATCAAAATATCGGCCGTATTATATCGGCCGATATCAAAATATCGGCCGTATTATATCGGCCGATATCGGTTGGAGAGAGAAAAATATCGGCTATATATCGGCCGATAATGATATATCGGTAGACATATCGTATCGACCGATATATCAGCCGATATCGATTTTTAAACCCCTACTTGGGAGAATAGGGGGTAGAAAATCAAATCTTCTATAATGATTAAAATTTAAGGCCTAAACCCACACGATTAGGATGATGGGACTAGAGAGTACAATTTCACGCATTTCACTTCATTATTTGTGGGCCCAGAACGAGATAGCCAATCTTTTTGCTGTTGCTCATTCCCAAATGTCTGAAACTCTGAATAAGTTAGGTTTAAATATTGGTTGATAATGTGGGTGTATGTGGTGATTACCTATCAGCCAATAAATTATGTGGTGTATGGCGATGACGTATCAGCCAATTGATTACATTTATTGATATATAGTGGTGTTTGGCGATTACGTATCAGCCAATAGATTACATTTATCGATATATATTGGTTGATACGCTATGGTGATATGTATTGATCAATACATATTAATACGGCCACGAGAGGGTTGTATCAATAGTATCTGTCGACGTTGATTTTTTTTTAATTTTTAGAAAAGATTTGATTTTTTTTGAGTTAAATCTTGTGTTGGATGTGATTTAAAAATGTTTAGAAGCATTTTCTTCAATTTTCGAGTTACTTAGAGTTATTTATATCAATTTTGAACATTTTAAATTATTTTCATCATTTTTTTTTTCAAAATTTAGCTCCAAGATAATCACAAATTAGGGTTTTTTTTTTGTGAAATTATTTTTATAAAATAATATTAAGTGCTTATGAAATTCAATGGAGATGTGTTAATGTCATTTACATAGTTTGTAGGGCATCTATATGATTTTTTAAGATTCTTCTGAAAAATAGATAAAAATTGGGTTTTCTAAAATTCTTCCCATTTTTGAGTTTTTAGGGAAAAAAATGAATGAAATGATGTACAAATGTTTCTATAACTAAATGAAGAGCCCTTGATATAGTTTAGGGTGTTTGTGTAATTTTTTAATATTCCAACATTTTGTAAAATTAAAAAAGTTGTATAATAAAAAATTTATGAATTATAATAGAAGCTACGTGTCACTAGGGGTCACTTGAGAACATGAATTTCATAGTAGGTGTTTTCTAGTATTGATTTCCTACTTTTATGAAACTTTTAAACATTTTCCAAAATTTTAAGAAAATTTTCAAATTTTCTAGGATATGGTTTTTCAAACTTCATATTGAAGTTTCGACTTTCAGGAGTCTAAAACTCCATAAAAATGACTGTTATCTAAAAAAAATATGTTGACCTAGGTTTTCCGCCATTTTTCTAATTTTCTTTTATTTTGTATATTTTAAAAAATAGAGGAGAGAGAAACTATATCGACGATTTATCGCTGATATGATAGTAGCATTTCATATTCAGGCTATGTTTATTCTATCCCCCTAAATATTAGATTTACTTCAATTGAACATGTACATGCACTACACTTTCTCATGCATATTGTACAAATCTTAAAAGTAATATTTCATTCTTTGTTAATATTGAGGAACCCCATTTGACACAGGTGATGGTTCATAGTTTGGAATTGGGTCCTGTCATGGCTTTTATGGGTTCCACCAAAACAAGCCACGTCAATTTCCTAATGCATGCCCTATAATTGCATATGGGTCAATGTTGGATCGACCAACCTTGGATGGGCCAAAGCTTGTTGTTGCACAACTCATTCAATTATTGGGCCAAATATTCTAGCCTGAGCCCAGGGATTGCTTGTATTGGGCTAAACAGTAGTAATTGTGTTGGAAACACGTGATGGGCTGGGCCATTTAGCAGGAGGGCCTTTCAACAAACGATGAACTTAATATATTAAGCTTACTTATGTGAATATAAATGTGTTGATTAATGGACAGAACTGGTACTGTTACGGGAAGACAGTGGCTGAGAAAGAAGCATGGAAGCTGTCAAGTGAGAGAGGAGTGAATCTTGTGGTGGTGATACCAGTGCTACTATTGGGCCCACTGATCCAGCCCACAATCAATGCGAGCACATTGCACATACTCAAGTACCTAACTGGGTCCGCAAAGACATACACCAATGCAGTTCAGGCCTATGCCCATGTCAAGGATGCAGCTGAGGCCCATATACTTGTCTATGAGAATCGAGACACTTCGGGCCGGTATCTCTGTGGAGAAAGTTGTATACACCGAGCCGATGTGGTCCATATGCTAGCCCAGCTCTTCCCTCAATTATCCCATTCCTACCAAGTAAGTCTCTCGATGATCATCAAAATGCAATAATCATATGCAGAATGTGATAATAATAATGTCAAGTCGTGCATCTCTATCATTTGCTTACACCTATCAAATTAATCATAGATGGTGGGCTCCTCCGTCTGTGCTACAATATATGTATTTATTTATATATCTGTCATGGGAGGAAAAGTGATGTGATTTCACATCAAATTATGATTATATTCATATAAATTTATTGTATAAATGTGATAAGATTTTAATGATGATGATAATAGTAATAATGAATAATTTTAATTAAATGTTGTTGTGATTGCAGGTGTTCAAATGAGCTGAAGCCTAGAGTGAAGCCATACAAGTTTTCAAACCACCGGCTCGTGGAATTGGGCCTCAAGTTCACCCCTATCAAGCAAGGCCTGTATGAGACTGTGAAGAGCTTGCAAGAGAAGGGTTTTATTCCCCTCGAGGGTCCTAATAATTTTTTTTAGCAGTATGCAGTAATTTAAAATAGTTTTCCAGTATGAAGATGAGATAGAAAGAGGTGTATGACATCCAAACCATGTATCCCTTTAATATATTTATATATAAAAGAAGCAGTTTATGTGACCGCCAAATGAATTTTGACTTTATTCTTCTGCAATGTTGCGGCTGATATACAACATATCAATCACATTTTTAACATACGATCTATATGCAACACATCCAATGGTAGTTGGTTTGTGTGATATTATAAAAGTATCTTTAGGGAAGTAATTAGGTAACTCGATCCAAACTTAAAGTAAATCTAAATCAACTTATTCTATTTTTCAAGACCTAAAATACACAAACTGAATAAGACTCGATTAAAATCTGACTCGACCTAATCTAACCCAACCTGTTTTCAAGTCTCTTGAGTTTGCAGGAGAAGGAGAGAGGCATGAAATAAAGGTGAAGGGTGTCTCGAGCATCAGGTTGAGTATGGCAGAAAAACATGTGAAAAAGGGTAAAAAGACATGTGATATGAGTAGGAAGGTCCCGTGAAAATGAAAAATGTATGAGAGGTGGGTTTCTTAAATTCCTTTACACAATTTTAATTAAAATTTTGACTACTTTGAATGTGCAAGTCACGGTACCTGTATTCGACTATTCATTCCCTTCTGTTCTTCTGCTGCTCCCACTCCCCATCAACCACTTCACACTCCCAAACGCTCCACTCATTTCATCCTCAAAACTTTTAAATTTATGAATATTGACCCTGCAATATATTATTAAGCATTATATGATATATCAATAAAAATCTTGCATCCATTGATTTAGGAAATATATAAGAAATGCAATTCATAGTGTGTCACGAGTTCGAGCCCCCATGGCCTAACCTTGGTGTGCTTTAGAGGTAGGGGTCCACTCGTAGGGTTTTTCATTGGGTATCCCACAGTTTCCCACACGTAAATTCAAAAAAAAAAAAATTCGATATATATTGATTTTATAACGATATAATACTGTTTCTATGATATTTTAAGATACGAAATTGATTGGGCGCATGGTCTTTTTCCTCACACCATGTAATGTCTCGCAATATATTGATTTTTTTTTTCAAATTTTCTTTTACTTTTCGTTATAAAGTGGTAGTCACATTTAATTGAAAGGGTTAAATGAGAAAGAAATTCAATTTATCATGAGACCGTGTCTGATGTTATTAAAAAAAAAACACAGGGTGCTCCATATTTCTTTTTGAGATGTGATTTGAACATCATATTTCTTGATAAAAGAAATGGCAATTATAAAAAAAAACAAGAGATATTATTTTCCTTATCATAAAAACTAGAGTATCTAACTTATTTATTTATTTAAAAGTTTCAACAACATTTATGACAAATATTCAAAATAAGCAATTCAGTGGCTACATAGAAGGAGGATATTAACAATACTTGAGCATTAACTATTTTAGAAGACACAGTACTATGATGATGCTCCGAGTCTCTAATAGAAAAGATAGAAAGAAAGAAAGAAAAAAGATTTTTTAGGCCTCTAATTTTTAATTGTATTTCGAACACAAGTTAAAAATTGTTTGGCGTGTATTCTATCAGTCAGATGCATCTCAGTTTTTTTTTTTAAATGAATAAAATGCAATCAAGAGAGGCTCAATTGAAACTGAATGAATTGTTAGATGACAACTGATACGGGATCGGATCCGACGAACCCAACGATGATCTGCTCGAGACCCAATCAGACAAAATCGAGGAAGGCCCATTAGATGAGAATGGGGCCCATGTGCCTTTCATTGATAAGATTTCAACTCAAATTGATCAAAGAATTGATGGAGGGAAGAGGGCACCTCAAACACAATCTACTGGACCCATTTGTACTAGATTCCAAGCCCATTTGAATCAGTTTTGGGCCTGGACTCGTTTGGGAGACGTTTCGGTCCCAAAGCCCAATAAACCAAACTCGTTTGCTGCCTCAAGGGTCCCACTTCGAATTACAAATGGGCAGTAAAAAATTCAACAAGCTATGCTGGGCTTTGTTGGGGTTTTGGAAAGCAATTGGAAGAGACCCAATTTAGAGAGTTGCAGAAGGAGAAAAAAAGAAGGGAAAATGAAAAAGCCGAACCCAAATATATCTATGGATTTGAAAGCTATCTCCAATGGCCAACGGTCACATGAGCTTCAAAAATCAAAGCGTGACCACATTTAAACCAAACTGCACTCTCACTCACTACATATCCCGCGCCTTCCTCTCCACTCTTCTCACATCATCTCCACACAACCAAGAAAACTCTGTTCCTTTTCTTCCAACCTTCTCCTGCAAAACCCACATGGATAACACCAAAAAGTCTCCACTCAAGCCCTGGAAGAAAGGTCCAACAAGAGGAAAAGGAGGCCCCCAAAACGCTTCATGTGAATACAGAGGAGTCAGGCAGAGAACATGGGGCAAATGGGTGGCTGAAATAAGAGAACCCAAGAAGAGAACAAGGCTCTGGTTGGGTTCTTTTGCCACTGCTGAAGAAGCAGCCATGGCCTATGATGAAGCTGCAAGAAGGTTGTATGGGCCTGAGGCCTATCTAAACCTTCCCCACCTGCGTTCAAGTGTCGATTCTCCTTCTCCAAATACATCTCAAAAATTCACATGGTTTCCATCCAGAAACTTCATTTCAATGTTTCCATCTTGTGGATTGCTTAATTTAAATGCCCAACACAATGTTCATGTCATTCACCAGAAGCTCCAGGAGCTGAAGAACAACGGTGACCTCAATCAGTCCTCCACTTTGTCACTGGGCTTCAACTCTACATTTTCAGACATGGATGCTAAAAACCAACTAGAAAATCCAGTTAGTGAAGTTGAAAACATGAATTCTCACCCTGACAAGCTTGCAGTGGATCACCAAGAGAAGCCTCAGATCGATCTGACAGAATTTCTTCAGCAATTAGGCATACTGAAAGACGAGAATGAGTCGATTAGAAGCGACGTATCGATCCCAGAATCTTCACATGAGAATGAGCCAACAGCAGTGGTCGAAGATATCAGTCAGCAAACCTTCAATTGGGATGCATTGCTGGAGATGCAGGGCCTGGAGGATCATCCAGGAGCAATGGATGACAGCCTACAAGTTGATGACATACATGAATGGAGTTTCCCTGCCTCTATTTGGGATCTCTAACATGTAAGCCATTTTCGGTGGAGCAGAGCAAGTATTAGCCAGGATAGTATCAGTAGAAGTTACTCAGCTTTATGCTGAAATTTCTTTTGCATTTGCAGATGGTAGGTAGATTCATGCAGTAAGACTGAGCTCACTTGTTGAATTAGGAAGTTACAGAGGTTTTGGTTTCTTTCTGCATCAAGTTTTCCTTCTGATACATGGGGCCTCTGAAATTAGCTTCATGCTTCTGGTAGATTCATATAATACTATGATTAAATGAGAGATTTTAATTCTTCTTACCCACGTATTTACTCTTCTAAACATATAGTTAGGATGGATCTTATCTTGTTGGGACTGGGCTTCCAGCCCAAAAGACTAGCATGATAGGTGGAGTGATTGAGTCCCATATATAGTCCTTAGTTTTTCCTCCCTCACAACCAATGTGGGACTCTCGTTCACATTCCAACAATCCCCCCTTTGAATGAAGCTCTCCAGCGGATAGAACGTCCCCAACCATCCCGTTCGGCTAGGGAATCCCTGAATCCACATAGTGTAGCTTGGGGACCTAGCTTTGATACCACTTGTTGGGACTAGATTTCCAGCCCAAAAGGACTAACCTGATAGGTGGAGTGACCAAGCATAGAATCTACACCCACAAGATGGGAGGCATACAACTTTCTACATTACCTCACTTCTAGGGTGTGGCTGGACCAAGCTGTGAGGCTTGTCTAGACCAAATTGCAATCACTAGGGCCTGGGCCTGGCTCCAACTACAAGCAAAAGACCCAGGCTTAGGTCCAATGAGTCTGCAGGAAACACGAAAAGGCCAAACTATCCGGCATGAATTCTTTAAGCCATGTACAGTCTACATAATCAGCTGAATCCAGCCCAAGTAGGCTGGACCTACTACTTTTTTTTTTTTTTTGGTTATTGTTGGGGAAGGGGAGTAGCCTACTAAATATGTCTGGATGGATCTTGAAGACTTGACTACTGTTGAAGATGTCCAATAGGGTCTTGTTGATTTGATATACGGATACGTCCGATAGGGTTTTAATGACCTTATTTACCATTAGATATATGGGTTGAAGGCCTTGATGTGCTAATCCACTATCAAATATACTTTCAGTAGGATTGTGTCTGTGTTTCCCACACGTAAATCCAAAAAAAAAAAAAAAAATGCTTTCATTGGACCTTGATGGCTTCATTCACAACTGGATATGTCTAGTAGGGTCTTGATGACTTAATCTTCTGTCAGATATGTTGATGGGTGATCTTAATGACTTGATCCACTATTAAATATATTGATGAAAGATCTTAATGACTTGATCCATGTTTAAATGTATTCAGTCAAGGTAAATTAATTCTACTAGTTTTATTAAATCTATCAGTTTCAAAATTATTATCATATAAGTTAAAACAAATAAATTAACAAAATCAATTTTTAAGTTTCAAGTTCTATTAACTATATATATATATATATATATATTAAGTATCATATGTCTTCAAATTTGACTTGGGTTTTTGAGTCAAGACAGGCCCAAAAAATGCAAAAGTTGGGCCCGACTAAAATTAAATTGGGCCCTAAAATGAAGGCCCACCGTAATCATCTATTTTTGGACAGATAAATGGTGACATTCATAAATTACAATCATTTGATCCATATGGGACCGCATCTTACATCTCATAGCATTCTAATCAACAAACTCTCACATTAAAGCAGTATCATTAAAATTAAATTTGATGGTCTGCAGTCTACTTCAAATCAATTCTGATGGTCCGCTGCAACCTAAATCAGTCTGATAAATTATCAGTTGTGAATCAATTAACAAGAAATTGATATGAATGTTTAATTACTAACATTGAAACTTTTAATCACAAGTTTTAGAAGAATAAAAAGTTATCAGATTTTATTTTTTTAAATGTATTTCAAAAATACTTTGTACGAGATAACTCAACTGGCATGCACTCTGACTCAGGGATTCGACTGATGAATTTCCACTATTAAGAAAATGTGAAATTTTGAGAACCTATTTAATCAAGATAAATTTTATAGACATTGTGCGTAAGTCAAGGCTTTCAAACCCCTCTCTCCATGTGAGCTTATATGGGACGATCAAGTTGTTTGCACCAATTTGTTTGAGATCTTTACCATGTGTAAATAATAATTTTCGAAGAAAAAAAATCTTTTGCCCAAATGGGGGCTAGGTGGGCCACACTAACATCCTTTCCTCTTCTCACACTCATCTAATAACTCTGAATTGAATTTCCTAAATACAATTCTCACTGATCCTTTCATGTAGACTTTGGTTTGTATGGCTCATAGTAGACCTAATAGATCTAATTCTCTCCTCACACTCACATGCTTGGTATATTGCATTCGTATCTAATTTGACTTTAAAGTCCATTAATCTAATGTCGATTAATCTAATCAAGATGAAATTTTATAGACACTATATCCCAAACAAAGGTCTTTCAAATCCATTCTTCTACGTGAGCTTAGATCACCTATCAATGTTAAATTGATGTCAAATTTAGTATGGATGCTATCACGGGAGTAGATGGGTATGGGAAAAATGAATCCATTGAAAAATCTAAAAAATCTTTCTATCCTCTCGCAGTCAACAATGCTTCAAATATTTTGAATGAATAGACATTCAATTTTATAATATATTGTATTACCAAATGCACACTTAAATCATATTAGACTCACAAGAGAGAGACAAATATGCAGAGGCCCAGGACCAAAGCCTCCAACTCATTTTCCATGTTCATGTCTGACGTCAAATACGACCATTGTCAGGCAAAGATCTGTACAAATATAGTAGGGCTGAAACTCGGGTCGGGCGGGCTGGATTTGATAAACCCAGCCCTAACCCATGTCAAAAAAATTTGAACCCGACCCGACCCGACCCGAATTGCAAACCCGAGTATGTCAACCCAACCCGACCCGAATTGCTAATACTCTCAACCCGAGAGTTGACCCGACCCGACCCGACCCGTTAGCCCGATTTAGCCCGATTTTTTAAAGAGGGGAAGAGAGGAAGAGGAAGCGGAAGAGGTGGATATCGGTTTTCAAAAGAGGAGAAACGGAAGTGGAAGTGGTGTAGGATTTTATTTAAGTTATGAATTCGGGTCGGATTTTTCCGGGTCGGGTTTCTTCGGGTCGGGTCGGGTCGAGTCGGGTCAAGTTGAAGTTTAAATTCTTCAGCCCAACCCGAGCCCGAATTTCAGTCGGATTTTTTTTTTTTCCTAACCCAACCCGACCCGAGTTTACAAGTTCTATAACCCAGCCCACACTATTTTCGGGTCGGGTCAGTCGGGTCGGGCCAAAACCCAACCCAAGTTTCACCCCTAAAATATAGAATGAGAGAAAATTCTCAATTATTAATAAATGTATGTACGTCTATTTAAAAGTAGTTAAAGAAAGAAACTATTATAAAAAAAATATTTAATTTATTATGAAACATATTAATATTTACCATGTAAATTTATTTGATCCTTACCCTGGAGTTCCTATTGGTGCAGTCGATCTTCTGATTTAGTTCCACGCATTCTTCTCCTATCTACATTGTACATTTGTACACATAAAAGACTGATCAATCAGAGCATGTGTTTGGTGATTGGCAATTGAAGAGACTTTTTACGCTCTGGTTTTATTCAATATTATTTTTTTGAATGATGGATGAGTAATTCATGATAGGAAGGGTATCCAACCCAAAATAATAGTCTATTAGATGAATGACTCAAATCCAATATATATCTCAAATCATCCTCTTCACCAAGTGACGTGGGACTTGTTTGGCTGCTTTACAATCCCCTCTCGAATTCAGGCTCTCTGACAAAAAGAACGTAATATGACATTCCATTTAGTTAGGAGATCTCTTAAATCCATATGCGGTAACTTAGAGCATGCCTTTGATATCACTTGTTAGGATTGTGTATTCAACCTAAAATGCTAATTTGGAGTGATCAAAGTCTAATATATATCCCAGATCTTCTTTTTCACCAACTGATGTGGGACTCGTTTGATTGCGCAACCATTCATTCAAAGCAAAGGAACCCTTAAAAAAAGAAAAAAGCAAAAAAAAACAAGGCATTACAACTATTTTTTCTTGGATACTTTTGCTTTAATTGCCGTTGATGTTGAAGAGATGTTGTCTGGTTTTGATAGGAAGAGGTTCTCTACCCCCTTTCTTTCTCTTTGAAATTGGGGTGGGTCTCCATTCCTAAGATAAAAGCAAAGAAACATTAATAGGATTGCTCCCTACTCCCTACTCCGATTGGAACTTGTACTAGTGGCCTATCTTTGAAAAGTCTTGAAAGAGAAATCCATTTCTCAATGTGTCTGTTTCCAATCATAGATCCATGAAATTTTTTGCCATTTTGTCCTATTGAAAAATCCTTTTATTTTGAGAGGTTTGCTGTTCCTCTGGGAATCATTTGCTCAAATGACAACAATTCATGGAAAGAAGAAAAGGTGAGTAGAAAAAAAAAATATAATGAAAGAGAGAAATAAGAACTTAAAGAGAGAAACAAGAACTCTGGATGAAAAGTGAAAATGAAGCATCTGCAATTGAATGGCTTATAAATCTGTACCTCAACTTTTGCCAGTACTGGTGTTGAGATGAGTCTTTTATCTATTTATTTATTTGTTTTATAAATTTATATGAATCTTTAGATAAAATATTTTATCGATCCTCCTACGGGCATTTTGTATAACCCAATACAGATTTTACCGTATTGCCCGTTTTGCCCTTCGAATCGGCTCGCTTTCACCCTTCGAATAACTTAGAGGAAAATGTTCGACTGAGCAATTCATAGGGCAAAATGGGCACTACATTAAAATCCGTGTCGGATTACACAAAATACTTGTGGGAGGATCGCTGTCCTATTTTTTGCCATTATTTAAATGATGATAAGTGGACAAAAGAATAGGTTAGATTTTTATTTGAATAACGTGTCTATCAAATTTTACTTTACTCCGATGAATTAACAATTTTTTTTTTAATAATTAGAAAGAGTTTATTTTATATGATAAAAAAATCTATAAAATCATATCAATGGTAAAAAAAAATTACATAAATATTTAATTAATAAAAATTAAGTAGATGAAATTGGAGAATTAGTAAAGAGATTCACATGTTTTACTGAATAAGTAGATTAACTTTAAAGGATATCGTTAGAACAGACTGCATTAGGAATAACATTATCATAAATATCTAAGTAGTTTATTCCATCAATCTAAGGTTAATTTTTATATTTAGATTTTGAGAAATTATTTTTATGGACTGACTGTCTATCTAAAGTTCATACTTCGTAGAGCTTGAACCTGCAACATTTAAAATGTAACAATGAGTCCTTAGTTTAAAAATCAGAAATTGAGAAAAACTCAGTTGAGGTGATTTGAACATGTAAATAAAATACTAGAGATAATCTAATTTTGTAAAGTTTAAAGGTTACAAATTTTAGAGGGAAAGATCAAAAATTTAATTTATGATGTCTTATAAAATTCAAGAAGTCAATGTTAAATAAATAAAATTTTAATATTTGTTTTAATATTTAATAATAATGATACAATGGAAATGACTTTAAAACTATTACTGTCTGTGACTCTGTAGCCTTTTCAGCCATTATTCTAATGAAATAAATTTTATATTATTTTCATAAGCTCAAATGTTCCATGTGGAATGCATGTCTATGTGAGTGGAACAGGTCAGTTTCTTTTGCCTGGCCCCAACCCCTCAATTAAAGTGATTCCAATCATCAGGAAAAAATTTAAAATTCCAAAATAAAATTATATTCAATAATTAAATATGCATCATTTGTGATGGGTACTATCCTTATAAGTTATAACTATTAGTATTAATTTAACATGAGTTTATGACTGTTCAAGACTCAAAAAGATCATTTTTTTTTTTTATGATTTATATTAATATAAAAAGGCACCAGAAGTGCATATAAACAAAGAGAAATAAAATAAAATGCAACAAAAAGAAAAACTGAAGATAGAATGCCCACAGGAAAAGCCAGTAGTCTAGTCACACACAATTCACTGTGAGCTCAAGCAAGATCAATGCATTCTTTCCAAGCACGCAAATATCTGACATAGAGATATTCCCGAATTTCTTGAGAGAAGCAACTCATGATGCACACTTGGCAAGAGCACGGCTTACAACCGACACATTGGACTTAGCAGTATTTTTTAAGATCTTTTTGTCACATTCCTACAAAATGCTCCAGATAGTGGCAAATATGATGGCCATACCTAAGCCACACCAAACTGGTTTAAGAGAGAGTTCAAAACTTTCGAAAGAGAAATGACAGTGAATAAACAAGTGGTTCGACTCTTCAAGAGGCTTGAAAAGAAAAAAGACAAGCATTAACTATTGTCCTTCCTAACTCTGCAAGTTATCTTGTGTCATGGGTAACTCTGTTACCCTTTAGAGTTACCTGAGAGACTTGCACAATGCTCCAGTGATTAATTGAGTCCTTTATGAAACCAAAACACCATCATCATAAAAAGGAAAAAATAAAAATAAAAATCTCCATCGTCCATTAATCATTTTAAGTTTTTTTAACACAAATTCAGATACAAACTGGAATTGGGCATTTGAATATTATGGTGGAACTGTTCATAATTTCTGGTTGTTTCTATGATGTGGGAAACACAGTACACATTGTTGTCAATAGTAGCAATCAACCGCAGAAATTTCAAAGATTCGTTCGTGTTTTAGCAAAAACTCATTGTCTGTTTATTTCTTTTCATAGATTCGTCACCTTTTTTTCTTCTCCTCGTAGATCAAGTCAATGTAAAAGGAATAATATCAAAGAAAAGTTTAAGTTACATTATAAATGACAGAGAAATGTGGACAAAATTCTCAAGAAAGTGTAGAAACTTTTCTTAAATCCTAATTCTCCTTTTACATTCTCTTATGGGATTTTGCATTTTCACGTGTGACCTCACGTAATCTGTATGCAGTTACTATTCATAGAAATCCCACTTTCACGTAAGATTGATGAAGTAACAGGCCAACAACTTAACACCAATTGAAGGTTTTTTTTTTATTTTTTTAATTATCAGAAAATTTATCTTCAAATGAATTTCATTTTATTCAACACATACTATAAACTTTGATCTCGTGTCGGGCCATGAAAATCCGTCATTTATATTTTTTGCATTAAAAATCTTATTTTTTCAAAAAATGAATGAGACGTTGTCTCTTCAAGCAAAAAACAAAATCTCTATATTTTCCTTATTAAGTTTTTCTATCTCCCCATATAGGAAAATGCTGATAAAGAGAAATTGCTCTATGGAAAAAAGAGAGAAGACTCTCATTTTCCTTACTTTTCATTTTTCATGAATTAAAAAATGATAAATAGCCACTTAAAAGATTTGATAAAAGGTCGGTTTTAATTGAACCGATGGTTCAACTGTGATCAGTATAGGTACATGTCGGTTTTCTCAAAAAATCTTCTGAGGCATAAAACCGTAAAAAATCGATCAGAATCCTTTGCCTCAACGGGCTCTTTATTTGAAAATTTTAGAATGATTAGAACTTAAGTTAGATATCTTCTACATTTTTTGTGAAATTAGTATCTAGATGAATTTAAGGGTATTTTGGTCATTTAAAAAAAATTAAATGTGTTTACATATGTTTAACATGATTACATTACTTCCAAATTTATTTCCAAATCAGAGGAGAGAGAGAGAGGTTATGTGAAGTCGAAGCAAAATATCACTAACTTGGTTCTAAAACAAACTCTTTCTCTCTCTCCCTCTTCCTCTCCCTCTCCCTCCCTTGTGTATGAGGATTAGCTTGTGAGTGAAGAAGGATGAATCGAAAAAGACGAGCTGGAGTAGGACACCATCTTTCTCTCTCACTTGGCAAAGGTCCCCCTCCAAACCGTTTCCACTAAGTCAGACTTCTCTCTCTCTCTCTCTCTCTTTCTCTCACTTCTTCTCCAAGTTCTACGCTAACCCCACAACCATCACTCTCATCGTAATTATAATCTCCACTGGATGAAGTTTCTTTCATCACCACCACCTTTCTCTCTCTGTTTCTTCCTCTTTTAAAATGAACCAACTTCTCTATCAAATAAGTTGGAAATTAGGAAACCAAAAGGACTCGGAGATAGGGATGAGGAAGCTGGATCAGCCGGCCAACACCACCAAGCTCAAGAAGGGTCTGTGGTCGCCGGAAGAAGACGACAAGCTCATCAGCTACATGCTTATCAATGGGCACGGTTGTTGGAGTGATGTTGCAAGGAATGCTGGCTTGCAGAGATGTGGAAAGAGTTGCAGGCTTCGTTGGATCAATTACCTGAGGCCCGATCTCAAGAGGGGGGCTTTCTCATCCCAGGAAGAGGAGCTCATCATCCATTTGCAATCCATTCTTGGCAACAGGTCTCTCTCTCTGTACACGATCAGATATAACCTGTTAGGACTGGACTTCTAGTCCAAAAGACTAGCTTGATAGGTGGAGTGACTCATTCATATAAGTCCTTAGATTTCCCCCCGATGTAGGACTCTTGTTCGCACTCCAACAATCCCCCCACCCCCGAACTGAGGCTTCTCCGACAGATATAACGTCGGCAATCATCTCATTTGGCTAGGGGATCTCTGAGTCCACATGTTGTGGCTGGAGACCTGTCTCTTATACCACTGTTAAGATTGAGCTTCGAACCCAAGAAACTAGCTTGATAAGTAGAGTGACACAATTCCATACCAATCCTTAGTTTTTTCCCCTCACGATCGATGTAGGACTCTCTCTTCACACCCCCAACATACATTCCACTACCAACCACTTCATTACATACTCGAGAAAGATGATTTGGCATTTTATGTGAAATACAGTATTCACGTAACGAAACGATGTCTTTATGGGACAGCCTAGGTGTGGCCCACCTAACCTCACTTGTCAACCATCCCATCTTCCACCTACCATTTATCAAATTTGATATGATTTTTAAATTAGAATTTGAAGTTTTGAAGGTCCATTTTCACCGTTGATCTTCAACACTCTGATAGGTAGACCTTTCAACCCATCAATGAAGCCATCACATGTAAAAAAAGGCGTCAAACATTGTTACCTTTTGTTTACATATGGACCACCTTAAATTTTATTTAGAGGCATGATCCTTTTCAAAGTTTTTAAAATCTTTTCACTTCAATCATTTGGAACGTATTACTCCCACAGCACGTACTGCTTTAATCTGCAATTGGAAAGGACTTAGTATACTTCATAATACTTCATACTTATCTTTTAAGAAAAACATCCATCAGCCTCTCTCTCTCTGTTTCTCAACCTCTGTTTCTTATGTTCCTTTATTTCTTTTTTCCTTCAAACGTTTCTTCAGTTGCTGATTAAGTTTTCAAATTGATGAAGATGGTCACAGATTTCAGCACACTTGCCAGGGCGCACTGATAATGAAATTAAGAACTTTTGGAACTCTACAATTAAGAAAAGGCTACGAAATTCATCATCTCCCTCAGCAAACAACAGTGAATCTTCCGACTCGCGAGAAATTACTAGAGGGCTCAGCTCCAACGACGACCATGACATCATGACCATGTGCTTGGACTCGTCTTCTTCCTTGACATCAGTTCAAGATGTATCTCAGTGCGACGGGTTCGACTTCAACCAATTGCCCCACCTTGAGAATGCTTATGACGGAAGTAGCTTGACCGCCGGCTACTTGCACATTCCTGGGCCTGAAGGTGGTATGTATGGTGATAATAGGATCATTGAGAGTAGTCAGATGGGGAGAGAAGGGGAGCTGTTTGTGCCACCACTGGAGAGTATTAGCTTAGAAGAGAATAATAGTATTACTAATGGCAGGAGTGAGAATTACGACAATGACAACAAAAATAAGAACATCAATAACTCGATCTATGGCAACAACAATAAAGGGAATGGGAATTATTGTGAAGTTGAAAACACAAGGATGGGAGAGTGGGACTTGGAGCTTTTGATGGGAGATGTGTCCTCTTTCCCTTTCCTTGATTTCCAAGTTGAATGATTGGTTATCCCAACCAACTCTCTCTCTCTTGGGTTTGATAGGTAATCAACTTTTTATATAACATGGGTATCTCCACTCCACATTGGAGGTGAGACCAATCCCATGGGTATGTGTAAACTTCCCAATCCATATACACCGGTTAAGTCTACATAGAGGGACCATTAGAATCGAGCGTGAATCGTAGTCAAGACTCCGCTTCGTGAGACAGGATTCTTGACCATCAAGCCAAAGAAACCAAAAAAAGAGTATGCTTGTAAACTACTTAAATACTGTCAGGCCATTGGTTTACCACTTATTTATTGTAATTTCTGGCTTATGATGAACTCTTGATGGTTTTCTTTTCCCTTTTCATTCTCTACGTCCTAAGTTGAGGTTATCTTGCAGTTGTATGTAATTTGGGTGTTGGTGGGTATTCGAAAAAGAAAAGGATGTGCATAGTACAAAGTACAGGAGTCCATATTGTGGTAGGATGTACAAAGGGGATATAAGGGATAAAAGTTGTAATTAGTGGAGATAATCAGGTTTTACAGCAATTTAATGAACAGATTTATCAGAAGTTTCTCTCTGTGTGGCATTGCAAATACAGTAAAGTAATAATTCATAGAATTCTAAAAGAGCTTATTAACATTAAGGTTGTCATCTCATTCTCTCTTTTAGTGGACCATCTATTCTTCATAATTTTGGGTAAGATTAGATTCCAAAGCAGTAATGATATCATTTCCATTAACTAATATCAAGGATATAATAATCAGTGGCTATTATCATGGAAGGATATGTCAAAAGTAGAAATCAAAAGAATTTCTTTAAAGAGCAAAAATCATCATCAAAGATGTTTCTTGGGTCCCTATCAATCATCATCATCCTTTTGGATTCCATAATATATAAGAAGCATGGCAATCACATGCTTGGCATTGACATTACATGTGATATATCTTGGTCGTGAAAGAAGACTGTGTGGACATGTCTCAATAAAATGATCGACGGCTCTGATTAGTGCATTTCATAAGTGTAGACAAGGTTGTTTCAGCAATTCTCTACTTATCCATAAATAATTAACTTCCTTGCTCTGAAGTTACTCAATTATTTTTACACTGACAAGCCAATAAAGTCATTAAAATATTTTTTTTCATAAAGTTTCTTAAAAAACTGAAACCATTTACACCCAACCATTTTATAAATAACGAAGACAGGACTAGAAACCATGTACCATTTTAGCTTAGTAGTGTACTGATTTGACTAATAATTTTTTTATTATTACTAGATTAAAAAAAAATGCATGTCGGGTCTTTAGAATCATTTCGAGTTTCATCAGTTTGATCTGTTTTATCGAAAAGGTCTACGACTCGAATCCATATAGGCCTAACCATTTTTGTATTCATTTCCTAATTAGTGCTTGTGGCTGACCAGTTTTTTCATAGAAATTGAATCACTATTAAGACTTAAACAATAGTCGATTCAAAAAAATAGATGTAATCTCTTAATGATATTTTCATAGAGCCAAACATTATCTATACTAGTAACTAGAACAACAAACTAACCGGCGAACAGATTAAGCTTATTGGGTCGGTAGTGAACCAAGACCCAGACCAGATGGTGGATCCGAACACACCAACATGCACATATAGACTAAGACATGGACCTAATTTGGTCATGGAGAACGTACTACTGAAACGACATGAAGCTCCGCAATGTTTTCAGAGATTGGAAAGAAGACGATGGCAAGTCGTAGCAGTACCCCATAATGGGCAACGACAATCGGTCGGAATGAACTGTTTTTCTGATGTACATAAAAAAAGGGTGCAATTCTAAGTAGTGTATTGTGGACTTCCCAATCCCACTAACGCACAATTCTTGCTGGTTGGCTTCATACATAACCCGAATTTGGCATGCTTAAGTTTAATGTAACACTAATGTGTTCTTAATTTATGCATTCAATGAACTTGGCTTTGGGAGGGCATTGCTCTTGATCAGATTCGATGACTTTGATAGATGGACTTAGTCCTTTCATACCAAGGGGGCCTGAACAAAATCTCTCATATTTATGATATTTGTTTATTTCTCTCACATCTCTTGAAAGTCACTTCTACTGTTCTTATGTGGTGCTACTATAACTATTATTAGCATTGTCTTGTTAATTGTGTTTTGTTAAATTGCCTCATTATATAGCCATTCAAGTTTTGATCGTGAACTTGAATGCCATACTATCTAGAAATGACTTTGTAATCTTTATAAATGTTAATTCTATATTTATTTTTTCGATTTTTCTCCATATAAATGTTGATACATAACAATATTAGAAATGTACATTCCAGTATTCCACAATAAATATTAAAAGCCACAATAAATATTGAAAGAGGCATTCCTTGTTATCTCAATGTCACAAATTACGTAATTAGAAGCTGCTCATATTTACAAAGGTGACTTGTTTGTATCTTTAAATCAAATCAGGAGGAAGGCCTTGGTCCAAGCATGGAACACAATGGCGGAACGAGAAAAAGAAAAAGAAAGCACAAGAGGTGGTTGCACGAAAGGAGGTCTTGAGTTTGATTCACGATCAACACCCCTCTGGGTCGCTCCTGTAGTTGCTTACCCAGTGTGGGTCAGATCGAGAGGCTTGCACATGTCCCAGGACTAGTCAGGTTAAAATATCCCCTGTCTAAATACAAGTGAGACCCCTGGACACCTTGGTCATATATAAAAAAAGAAAAAAAAGCAATAGCGGAGAATTCTCCGGGTGGAGCCAAAAAATTCCTCTAGGAGAGGCCAATATAAAAATTTAACATTTTCAGAGGGTTCATTATGTATATTTTTCTTGTATACAAGGGGCCGTATATAAATTCTTATTGTTATAGTGAACTTAATTCACGACAAGATGCTGGCCTTTGAGGATGATAATTATCATGACTTAATTCAAGAGTTTTGTGAGGTACCCCAGGAAGCGAATCACCAATTTTCACTCTCATATCTTTTGAAGGAAGATCATACTCATCTGGTTATTGATATAGTACTACCTTTATAATATATGCCACAAGTTACAGAAATCAGATAACATCTCAGGTGTCTATTTGTGTCTGATTTTCATTTCATCTTTCCATTTGGCTCTGTTTCCTTTTGAGTGATCATATGACAAGTATCATGTACAATATACACTGAAACTAGATCAAAAGAAATTTCAAGTATACCTGAAATATACATGAACCTCTACTCGTATAAAAGAGATCATGAACACGAATGAAACAATCACACCCGGAGGAATTCCCAAGGTCCCTTTGCAGTACCTATCCTGCAAATGTAGGAAAAAGAAATGAGTCAGATTCCCTGTTCCCAGTAGTGTTCCCATAACAATACTTGAGGTCAATTCCAGGTCTCACTTTCCATTGTTCAGCAATAATGAAACCCATGTGCTCAACAACTCAAGAAGAAGATTCTTCTTGTTGCAGCCCTACAATGGATGGGCAATGATGCAAGACTTGCTAGTTACAAGCCATGTTATGGACTCAATTAGTGTAAGTTTTACACATTGCTAAAACATAAACAAAGAAGTAAGAAACACAGCCACACATCAGGAGCAAAAATTGGAAAGAAGTCTCTCATCAGTGTTGTCATCAATAGAGAAATTTTGAAAAATTTGACTGCTTGGAGTCTCTTCTTATTATCATCCATCCATAGCATAGCCACATCACCACTAACGAGCAAGTATCACTCATGGGAGGTTAATCTTCTATTTTGCAAAAAGATTTATCTTAATAATATTTATCTTCTACAGGTCACAAACGGATGACTTATTTTAATCCATCTAACTCTCTACCCATAAACTATTCATTTGGCATCTGGAAAATTATTAGGATGAAATGTCGGTTGCATTTTACTCATAACTCATCAACACACGCTTAGAAAATAAAGACGTACCTATCTAAAGAGCCAAAAAGCAAACTGACCCTTCACCCCACGATTTCTACAACTATTACATAAAAAAAAAATGTAGGCAGCTAAGGGTGTTTCCTGAAGGTGAATATTCAGCTTTCATTTCCTTTGTGAAAAGAAAAAAAAGGTATGTACAAATATAAGCACAGAACTTTAATGATAATATCTTACCTCCCAACGCCAGCAAGCATGCGCAGGCTTATATAGATGGTCAAAGCAATCCAGATTCCAATGAAACCATGACTTGAGGAGAGAAGAATCAAGCAAACAATACTAACAATAGCCACAGAGACCTGGAACGCAGAAATTATCATACAGTAAAACCAGGAAAAGAAGGAGCTATTGAGTTTTGTATCAAGTACTATACTTGCCATGGAATAAGCAGAATATGCAAAATCTGATGCCCCAAAGGTGATCCCATCAAAAACAAATGCCAAAACATTAATCGGTTGAGTAAGAGCTACAAACTGAGCAAAAGAAGGACCATCAGTTCTTGAATATAGGAATTTGATGTGAAACAATTAATTATGATGACAGCAAGAGCAACAATAATAATGAGCTAATGATGACGACGTTGTTGTTTATCTAAGATGGAGGGATGAGGCTTCGTCGTTGATGATGATGGCGATGATATACTGAGATGGATTATTGGTGATGACAATGTACTAGAATGAGCTCCAGTAATTACCGGGATGCCCATACGCATGAGTTGCATCACATTATCATCCTTTGTGAATAATTGCAAAGCAAATTGCAAGCCGATCCCAAGGAACACAGCTAGAAACACTCCTAGAACGAAGCCAAGCTGCAAAGAGTAAATAGAACATTTTGAAGGGCATGATTTAATAAATTGACATATCCGGACAATCCAATTACACTTATATCTAAAAAATTGAGCAATGGTCAGCTTGACAATGTAAAAGGGTATTTTCTTTTATGAGGTATTATATCCACCTGCAGCACTCGAGACATGGTAGGCTATTGCTTTGTCCTGATCTCTTTTTGCAAAAGCAGATGCTAGTATTGCCTGAGAAAAGTCCAAATAATCAACTTCGACTAGAAATGATAAAAAATGACACTAACTTTAATTTAAAATTCTTTGTTCTTTAAAATGTCTGATTCAAAAAAAAAGTACAAAGCATTAGAGACCAGAGCAAGGAAACAGGCTGTTCCCAGCACCTGATCTATTGAACTCACAAGGAAAGTAATCAAATAGATCCTATTAGAAAAAAATTAAATAGATATAATGAATCTTGTACATTATTTAGAAATCTATTAGGAGTAATGATTAAGGCACACCCTTTCGATGGAAAGAGGCAATGCGTGTCTTTTAGAAAACATGTCAATTTTAAACTAAAGTGTGCCTTCTATAAAAAATGGGAGTACCTCAATCAGAACATATTATTTGCGTCTTAAGTGTAATGTGCTTCGAGTTAACTACATAATGGATCTGCAAACATTAACTGACAAATTTTCAAGATCCACCATGTTTAACATTATGTCTCAAAGTATGATGATGGCAAAGTTTCATAAGATAAGAGACGAGTTCCAGAACTTAGAAACTACGGAGCAGACATTAACATAAGTGCAATCACATGGTATGTCTAGAAAAGTTGCGAAGTGTATTACGCCACACATGTAAATTTGGAGTCCACCAAATGGAGTGGTGATGGTCCATTGTAAAGGTCTTTCCTATATGTGACCCACAAAAAATCACCATGATGAATCTATCAAGTGGGTTTTTAAAGAATCAACTTTTGGAGAGCTAAAAAATATGACTTGATTGATTCAATCAAAATGATTTTTTGGTGCACAACTTATTTAAGAAAATACTTTTCCAACAAACTCATTATGACACCAATGGTGGAACCTATACCTAGGTGTGGGGGGTAATAAGCCATTCACAAGTGTCCAGGTAATCACTTCACATCTAGAAAACTTAGATACAACATAATGTGGAACAATGACAAATATCATTCTGGGACATGCATTGAATATTTCGAAAATAGTCAAATCTGCCACCTAAAATGACTGTCTGAGGTCCTATATATATATATATATATATATATATATATATATATATATATATATATATATATATATATATATATATATATAAATTTTTTTTTTTTTTTTTGAAAATTTTAGAGTCCTATATATTGTTATTGCATCAAATAGAAGTACATCGTAGATAGGTTTGCAACTTGGGTGAAGCCCAACTTGTGCTAACCCAGCCTGACCCAAAAAACTTAATACCCAACTCTACTAGGATTAGGGCCTGAGCCCAAATAACAGCTCAAATTTTAGGGCCCAGTTTAAGCTCGGGTGAGGCCTCGACCTTGCATTCTTTGGGTCCAACCCAACCCAAAACACTTGAGGACCTATGATATCTAATATATATTGCTATATTATATATTATATCAAAGAATATTTTATGGTTAATCTGTATGCATCATTATGTCCTATCCAATCATCCCAAGTTTAACCTAATTAACAATAAATCTCTCATCACTCTCCGCATCCCAACTCTAACCATGTATCTTTCTCTTATCCTCTCATCAAACCCTACTATCCTATTTTGAGGAATTGATTTTATTGTTTTGGGTGGTAGAATTTGAAAGGTATAGGTTGCTTTTTATTTTGGATTTTATTTGTTTTGTAGATGATGAGTTGATTAGAAGTGAAATGATAACTTTGTAACTTAATTGATGTGATAGATGTAATGGAACTGGTGGCTATAATGATGATTTGTATGAAGAAAAGAGTTTTTTTTTTTTTTTGGTTCAAATGATAAATTTAGTTGTGCACAATAAACAATGAACAACTATGGTTTAATGTTATATGATAGTGATAATAATAGATTTTGAACTAAATTGAATAAGGGCCCAAGAACTTGAAGGCCCATATGGATGCTCATTTTTTTTTTTAGGACCCAAGCACAATTTCAAATAATTTAGGCCCGAATAAGCTCCATATGAGCACATGCCACATAGTGCAATCCGGGTGCTAGCTCAAATTGACATAAGGCCCACCCGGCTCACCCAAGTTGCACACCTAATTAGACCTGGCAAAATCTGACCCAGCCCGATACCTGATCCTACCCCATTTAATAAATTGGTAGACCCGACCTGACCCAAATCCGTAAATAAATGGGTAGGCCTGACTAACCTGACTATTGCCACGTCTTTCGGCAACAATTCCAACTGTATAAAGTCTACATACATTTAAGGAGTAGTCTTGATTGAACCTTACTAGAATAGTCTCCTTAGTCAGGTAAATTGGGTAATCCAACCTGAACCTGAAATTGTCCTGAATTGACTATAACCCATTTAAAGAAAACCCAAAATAGACCCCAACCGAATAGGAGCTGACCTAAACGCAACCCGACCCGACTTATTGTCAGGTGTACCCCTAATTGTAGAGTGAATAGAAAGTAGTAGTTGCAAAATTGTTAGGGAACTCAAATTTGTGGCTTTCGGTTTTGATGGATGCATCTTTTCCTCTGCTTTTTTCTAATATGTTGAATTTTTTACACTGAAGCAGAATTGGTCTATCCAAAAATGAAAAGGAGCATTTGTTCCCTACTGTTTTTATGAAATAGTGAAGAATGATATCTAACCTGTGCTGCAACAGCCAGTCCATCAGCCAGAAGAGAAGTAGCCATCCAAATCTGCAAACAGACCTGGAATGCTGCCATGCAAATTGAACCCTGGCGTGCAGCCATTGATGCCGCCAAGGTCACACAGAATGTTACAGCTATCACTCTCGCTAGCAACAAGGACCCTAAATGCAAGCACACAAATTTAGTAAAGCACCCAACATTGATGAATAACAATCTTAGGCCTTCTTTGGCTCCTAGCTATATTGGGAGCACAGAAAAATTGTCCTGGTTTTCTGGATCTATTTCCTTACCAATAGAATTCCCAAAATGTGCAGAAAGAATTTTATCCCCCAAATATGGAATATCTCCAAATATGGCTTTCAGAAATCCACAAAATTAAGAAATTTTCCTTCCAAAAAAGAGGCACTAAATCCAAATCAAAGATATTTTTTTAAGGAAAAAAACCCAATAGGACAGTCTTTACTTATTTGTCTTCCAAAATATTTTCCTAAAAAGAAAAGCAGTTGGCCTGTCTAGATCCACTTCAACTTGAACTGCACTAGACGGTTTAGTCCAAGCTGAAGTGTTCAACTGGTCAAAAGGCAAGAAAACTTTTATGAACTGATGATGCCAGTACAAAATAATGTTTCTTACCTTTTTTGACTGATCCTGATGACTTTTTCCTTAAAAAATTTGAAGTTGCAGTTTGACCAGAACTAACAAGCACTTCAGCCAGTTGGACCAAATCATCCATTTGATAGTTCAACTACTGGTTCAGTTTTTAGACATTGTTATAAATAGGTTTTTATGGTAATTCAATAGATGAAGAATGAAAAGCTTCACCATTCTTAAGGAAGCGACGAAATTGTAGATCTTTGATTCTTGGAGGCATGATGTGAACATTTTTCATCAATCTCAACAGCAAAATCAGTGAAATTAAGTACCTGCAATAGCATAAATTTACTGAGGAAACACGAGTGACGAGCACAATGCCATATAAAGATGTAAGACATGGTATGTATCCTAGCTAAAGAAGCAACTAAATTATAGTTCCTTGAATGCTTAGACACGAGAAAAGTAAAAAATACGGGTAAGTAATTATTTTGGGAGACCAACCGAAAAGTACATACTGAGAAATAACATGAGCGATGGCTGCACCACTGACACCTAGTCGGAATACAAACATAAAAATTGGGTCCAAGATTATGTTTGTAACATCTCCTGCCACTTTTGAGACAAAAAGAATAAAGGTTTAGATTCAATAATACACAAATGTAAGTGGAGAAGATCAAAGAAAACAAGTATCCAGTCCATAGAAGATAATCTTCTGGAATCCATATAGGGGGATGGCAGTCATCATGACCCAAATAAAGAACCCATCTGAAGAAATGCTGTTAATTCATGTACTATCATCTAAACAATATCTATTGCAAGGGAAGTTGGAATAGTTGAAGGATTCTGTCATTTCATATAAATAACATTTCGTTGATGCCATATTGCCCGATACTGGTCTACCAAAACACACATTGTAGTTCATGAATTAATGGGAAAAACGGTGGGTGGACCACAATTTCCTTCCTTGTCCTAAAACAAAATGAATAGTCCTGTACCTACCTTGATTTTTTTGGAAGCAATAAAAATCACTCTAAACAGTCAATGAAGATCACATAAAAGGATCATATATAATTAGCAGTTACAAAAAATGACACAAGAAGGAAAGTCAACATGACAACCCATTTCCAAATCCAAAACACAGTCATTGATATGGGTATTTCATTTATAAGAATACCATTTAAATACAGTCTTATGTTCTACTTTCCTTGAAACATTTGCCTTTCCTATCCTATTATTTTTCTCTTTGGATAATCAAGTAGCCATTCTATCATCCTCAACATAACAACGCTGATTAATTTCATAAACTTTCTATAGCATCACTTTCTTATATTTCTTATGATAAAGTACAAGGAACTTATAACTTTTTATGGTGCAACAAGACTGTCAATGAATAGTCTACAAGTAGCTTCACCAAGTACCAGAACTGATGTCAGATCAAGTTTGACATGATAATTTGAGTGTAAGTATCCAGGCATCTTATAAGCTTCATAGGTAATGTGTCTGTTCTCTTATCAAAAAAGGGTACCTTAGAAAGTGATATAGTCCTAATAAGAAGTTTGCAGAGTCTATCCTTACCGGTAGCGTATAAAGGAGTTTTGGTATCCTTGAACCCTCGAAAAACCCCTTGCATGGCCAATGATAGAAGAACAGCAGGTGCACCAAGGGACCTCAGTATCAAGTACTGCTGTGCTGGGGCAAGCATAGGAGAATCCTATTTCAGAAAAATAAAAATATCCAGTAATTAACTATCATTGGTGCAATGATTTCCTAAGAATGAACCTTCACCATATCAATATGCATGCAGTAAAATTATTAATAAAAGAGATTAAGCAATACTATTAAGTGCTTAACATGCAATGTAGAGGTTGTGGGTTCTAGTCATGTTACCACATGTGGAGACAGACACACACATTCTACCAACACAATGACACGCAATAGAGCTTTAATGACATACTAGGCACCAATACATGACATCCCACAAGAAGTGGTTTGCATGGATTTCCATGAAGTCGTAGGCTTGTGGGGCCCACAATGAGCCAGTGCCACTTGTCTCCCCTCACACCCACCAACCCCCTTGTATTGCACTTGTACCTAATTTAACCCTAATCCAACTTATAAGCCCAGTGATTTAATCAAATGAATTTCCAACATCAAATAAAGTTCAAATTTTCATAGGCCTCACATATGTAATCAAGATAATTTTTATAGGCCTATCAAGAAATGCCCTTCCAAACAACCTATTGACATGGACCCATGAGAGCCCCATAGGGTTGTGGACACGAAAATCTGTGCAGTGCAATATTTTGAAAAGTGAAACTGTATCATAAATCGTTCATGTCATCAAATTTTATTGGAAACCAATCATAAGATTTTTCTGATAGTTCTCTCAAACAATGTAAAATCTTAAAAAAATTAAAAAAAAATCAAAAATAGGTTTTTCACATTCTATGCATTTTGTATTCAAATAATTATTGGTTAAATAATAAAAGTATCACATTACAATGTATATGGAGTGCTGATTACATGTGCTCATAGAAAGCTTATAAGACTAGTGTTCTGAAAATTGACTTTGATTGTAAAGGACAAATCAAATTTTGGTAAAATTAAATTTAAATGTAAGAAGTTACAAAAGTCTAATATTAAAAAAAAAAAAAATGGAATTTCAGGATAGGATCCAAACCATTTTCTATAAAAATCATATGGTATTGTAAGATCAAATTGTAAATCATAAGATTTTAACCACTATGGTGCGGTCCTGTTCTTAGGGTATCAACCTTTATATATAAGTATAAGGTATGCTGCAAAACAACAAAGCCCCATTCTTAAATGTGAAATGGTATGTAACCAGTTCTGTAAATAGACACTCATTCCCTGTGTGCAACCATTCTTCTTCAGCAAAAAGTCCTTGAATCACAATAAAAGATTCAATCCTTTGCAACAATGCTGTCATTCAACCCAAAGTTGTTGCTTCTTTTCCTTCAATGATCCTTAATTAAAACCCAACAACTATAGGACAAGGAAAACCCACTTCCCATCTTAAGTCTTCACCAGCCACCTTTTCCATTGCACCAGTTTCTCTTGCCATAGGTTCCTCCTTCTCAACGCCCAGGGCCGCATTGAGCCCCTCTCTCTCAACAAGCTACAAATCGCTGTCCATCAGAGCTTTGTCGTCATCTTAGGTTTCTAAAAACCTGATTCACTGAGTTGAGGAGTTTGGGCTTGAAGAACAACTCCCAAAAGCAGTTCATGTCACTTAGCAAGTTTTGGAAAGGTCATTTTTTAGAATAGATTGACCGTTTCCATCTACTAACATGTAATGAAAGATGGAAAACACGGGATTCTCTGAATGGGTTTTTATGTGTATCGTGAGAAGTGGTCAAATGCCAACATCATCAACATTTTCTATGCAATCTACTTTGGTTCTCTCTCTCCCCCAAAGCTTAGAGAGAGAGAGAGAATATATATATATATATATATATACACACACACACACACACACACACACACATATGAATAGAGTGCAGGTTGTAATTTCATGCAGATCAAATCATCCCACCTCATCGAATGAGCCATATAAAATCAATGGCTTATGGAACTGCAACTTTTAAGGATCAAAATCACAAGGCTAAAATAGTCAAATAGGGGTATAATTTCACACACATCCTATTCATGTGGTCCCCTACACATTTCATCCAAACATGTGGCCCTTTAATTAATTTTTAGGGCCACTCTCCTTACCCCATTCTCTATAGAGTTTCTCTTTAATTATTTATATTACTTTCAGTTTATGGGTCTGTAGACCAATTACCCTGAACCCAAAATGAAGAAGCCTCAAAACACACTTACTGAATGTACACCCATAAAGTTTAAGGCATGCTTTGCAGAAAAAATAAGGACAACGGCCTGGAGAAGCCCAAGCACTCCACCAATAACTAGTGCTGACGACACTGATGGAATATGTCTTCTCTCATGTCTTGGTTTGTCCCCACTCAGACTTTTACCATTAAGAACTGAGGAGCTGTCCTCTCCATTCTCAGAATCTGGTAGAGCGACATACATGTCATTTCCACAAATGTTATCTGTCAAAAATAATATAATACACATGAATCAATGTGAAAAGGAAAATGGAATTAAAGAAAATCCACTCAAGTTTAAATCTATTTAATTGGATGAATTCATTCATTTGAAGAGTTAATTGGCATACCTGGTGGAAATAACTCCTTCATTTCACCATTTATAGGACTAGTCTTTTCCATCTCATTTTCATGCTCTCCAGTGCTCATCACATTAGCTTCATCCTCTGCAACAAAGGATGTAGTAACACTGACAAGTGGATAGATAGCAATCCTTGATACTTGATTGAACACTGCTATAGAAACTCCGACAGCAGCAAGCTCCACTGGACCTGTAAGCCAGAATGAATATGATAGTACCATATAAGCTATATTACATGGATTTTTTTGAATGGGTAATGCACGTGAGAGACATCACCATGTCAGGTTCTTCATGGGTTATTCTAGTACTAGCATAACATTGTTTTGCATAATGACAAAATATGATCACACTTTTTCTTCTTTTGAAATAGAATAATATATTGGGATATTTACTATTTGATTACTTTGAGTGACGTCTGCATGTTTTTTTCTTTTTTGGAAGGTAGTTCGCATGTTTGTTATTGAATTTTTTATATGTTATTTCTATTTTTATTTTAAACAATATTTATTTAATTTTATTCAAATGTTATGCCAAATCCATGAATTTTATGTTTTAGGATTTAGCAAAGTAGACACACCACACTTGTGTAAGCTTTCGGAACATGTATCTCAATCCATTAAGATATATAAAAAAAATATGACAAAACAAACTAGCCTAATTCTTTTCTCTTTCTCTATTCCATTTGTGAGTGCCCAACACTAGGGGAATTCGTTCCAACCAATAGTGCGATTGTTCTTTGACAATTGTCCATTGGAGGCTGTCCATGGGTGGGGGTCTTTTATCCTGGAGACAATTCTTATGAGAACCTATCACTCTAGGCTTCTCATCCTTAAGAGAGCATCCTAGACGTGGCTCAACCATGCTTACAAGAGGTGTTTACTATTGTTGTTAGATATCACCGCCAAATCAACACTACTTGACACTATACTTGGTGGAAGTTGCAATCTCCACGGGTACCGTCGTTCTTTTATTTTATTTCGTTTATTGGATTTGATTATTGTCCCTTTAATTATAGCCTACTTCCATAACACAACTTGCTAGAATTCAGTTCTTTGTACATGTGTGGTCCATAGATCTCTAAAAGGCCTCTAAATTGGAAGATTCTAATTCATCAATTAGTAACCAACAAAAGGATAGTCTTTTTCTTTTGAGCGGTGACAAAAGACTTTCATTAAAAAGAGAGCAAGAAGTACCAAAAAAAAAAAAAAACACAAAGGAGCCTAAGAGAATTAGGCCAAAAAGGAAAGAATGAAGAATACAAAAGAATCACCAAAAAGAAACAAACAACAACAATCAAAATCCATAGCTTTTAATCTCCAGGAAGATGGAATACGCCTGTGGTCGAACCACTAACTCCATAGATAAAAGGAATAGAATGGGGAGACGAACTGGGAAGGACAACCCTAGATAGATGGAAAAAGTAGCTTCATTAATTAAATAATGATAAGGATGATAGTGAAGGTATGGTTTTTAAGGCCTCAAAGATTAACAACAAATACGGGCATGACAAGTAGGGATTGTTAAGATATATTACGATGTTTCAGATTAGTGTGATGAGACTATGATTATCTCTTAATCAGACAGTTATGATCTTCTGATGTCTTCTTTCTTTTTGTGTGTTATCCATCAAGATACACTTGTGTACTCTATATATTGGATTTCATATAGTCGAATAATAAACACAACATTTCTGGTCTTTCTCTAACATCTAACATGGTATCAGAGCCAAGATTAATCAATCCTCAGTACCAACATTGAAAACTTTTCTGGTGGCACACTGCAAGATTCAACCAACCATCTTTCACTTTGCCACTGCTGCCTCATCTCCACCACATTTCTTCACTTCATCTCTGCTGTCTAAAAGATCAGCCCACCATGGTAGGCCATCAGATCTCTGCAACCCACCCATGTCTTCAGAGTCTCACCACAACTCAGATCCCCATTGATGAGGGCATCATAGAAGAAGATGAAGAAAATGAAGATGAAGTGGTTCAGCTTGCACTCCAATTCTATGAAATTTTTTATAGGAGAACCACCGGCCAAAATGTGCTAATTGGGCCTCTAAATATGTTGATTAGAAGCCTATGGACCTAGCATATGGATCCAAGGATCCATTGAAGGTGTTTGCATGCCCAAATACCTATTTATATGACCCTTATGCTGTGGAAAGAGAAAATATACAAGATTCGTTTCTTCCACCTTCTTTCTTTCCACTCCTTCTCTGTCTACTTCTAAATGAGGAATTTGGTTGGAAATAAAATAAAGAAATCAAACCCAATCTCTACAAAATTCGCCCAGCATAATGAAGAAAAAGAATCCAGCCCAAGTTAGCAGCCTGCTAAAACACCTAAGGAGATTAGAAGACAGCATCTTCCAAGTTCGCCCAGCAGTATTTTCTCCAATCTTTTCTGAAGAAATCAGCTTCAAATAGCAGCAGCAACCATTGAGGATCGTCCATACCAGTTTAGGGATTTTTCTGTTTTTTATTTTAGTTTTTCCCGATGTAATAAATCCACATGGAAGTCCATGAATGGATTAAAACAGTTTAGCAGTTTTTATGTTTTAGCAAGGGTGGGCAATAAAGGTCCTTAGAGACTTTCTTTCTTACTTTTTTTCAGTCGCTGAACTCTATAAATTCGGGCCTGAGACAGCATTGTATCCATCCCAAATTTTTTGAACCCAAGAAGGAGAAAGATTTCTCAATACCATGTAACTGCAGTTTTTTCAATTGAAAATTCTGGTTTTCTTTTTGTTGAATAAATTCAGTTTATGCAATTCTGATTAAATTTTCCAGCAAGTTCTTGTTAATTCAGATCTGAATATTGTTCACACAAATTTCAGTGGACTGAATTTTACTTTGATAAATTTCAGTTAACAATTTAACCTGAGTCTTCGATTTTAATTCTCCAGTTTTATCAAATTCCAGTTCACATAAGATTTAACCTGGAATTCTACAAAACTAATTACATATCTCATTATTGGGTTATTTATTTAGTTTGCAAACAAATTAATCCAGCAAAAGCCAAATTCTGGTTTTCATTGGTGTATTACTCAACGTGATGATTTCCCAGTGAGTTTTGAGCCTCTTCTAATTTTTCCGGAGAGAAATTTAGATTAGGTGTTATTTTTCCAGTTAAGTTTCCGTTTGCTTATATTTGGGGTGAAACTTTAATTGCCGTTGGAAAGGACAGAAGATCCGAAGAACTTAAATTTTTGAGCGACTAAGCAATTCAAATTCTCTCAAGTGCACCGCAACTTGAGAAGGATCCTAGTTTGCTGTTTTTTTTTTTTTAATTAGAGACTTGAAAAGTTTGTAAAACTGATCCTTGCCTTCATCACCCATCCTACCCAACACAAGCCATCTGTCTCACCGCCAAGCCGCCCCACCCAAGGCTAACATTTATCCCCACAAAGGTTTGTCTTTCTCCTCATCACCGAAGCCCACCTGCTTATTTCTCAGACCTAACTTACAAACCAGCCCTTAACCACCGTATATTCTGCTGCCCTGTTCTCCAAACCAACCAGGCCTTCATCATCTGACGCACCCTCCCATTACAATCTTCTGTTTTGTGTCTGCATCGATGAAACAACCCCACAAACAGCCCCACCAAACTTCATTTGATCACTTCTGCCCCCACCTAACCTGTTTTTTATCTACGCCATCTAACAGGTATGACAAGTGAAATGGATGCAAATGTTCCCAGTCTGGGCGCCACAAGGGGCTTCTCTTTGCTGCACACCCCTCATGTGGTTAAAAGCTGAACATTTGTGAAAGAGTGTGTAGACACCTAGTTTAGGAACTTGCTCTCCACCAGCATGAAATGGTATTTACTATTTAGTAATCAATAATAACATCTGAAATTAGCAAGGTTGTTATGTTTCTTCCTGTAAGAAGTGAATACTCAAAAGAAACAGATGTTGCAGCCCTGCTTCTCATCATTATATAATGCAAGTGGAAAATGAAAGAATCCAACAGAAAACATGTAACAAGTCCTACAGTAAATTAGCAAAGAGTTCAAAGTTCAACAGGTAGGAAAGCACAAAAAATGTAAAGATAATTCCTTCTGAGAAGTGCATCGTACAAATGTAACTAATTACTACAGAAAGTAAGAAGGGCAAACCGATATGGCCAATGAATGCTGTGTCAACTAAAGAGGCAATAGGATCAGCTGCTAAAGCCAAGGCTGCAGGAAATGCAATCTGAGCTATCTCTAGACCTAGCTCATCCCGTCTTAAGACAAGGCTGTGAGTAAAATTACAAAACAAGCATTAGTCTACAAACCTAAGCCCCAAAGGCTGAACCATTTCCAAGTAAATCATAAAAGAAATTGACTAGAAGCACTCAAGACATAAAAGAATGTCAGGAATTTAATTAAAAATAGGTGAAAGCTGAATTCATGAACATGCAATGGCACAAATTCTTTTTCTCAAAGTTAATCACTTGCCGTAAGAAAAAATGCCACATCCATGTTCCATTTTCACATCTTTATATAAAGCTGGGCTAAATAACTATTTCCATCCTTAGTTTCAGGCAATTCATCC
This sequence comes from Chimonanthus salicifolius, assembly GCA_013350335.1. Lineage (NCBI taxonomy): Eukaryota > Viridiplantae > Streptophyta > Magnoliopsida > Laurales > Calycanthaceae > Chimonanthus > Chimonanthus salicifolius. The sequence continues at coordinate 8,872,011 of CM023537.1, read as the reverse complement.
AGTGTAATATGGCACGCATGCGGGCTATAGAATCATCATCAACAGCAACAACTGACATCTCATCTATCTGGGATCGGCTTTATGTGTTCTTCTCCAATTGGCCCTATCATAAACCATACTTCCCTCCGTGTTTTCAAAGGTCTCCCTCTCCTCCTAATTATTTGATTTGTAGACTCTCAACTCTGCGCACTGGGGTTGTGTTTGGTCTTTTAGTAATATGACCAAACCATCTCAAATGAGTCTCTCAATTTGTCATTTATAAGAGCTATCTTTAAAGTACTCTAATGCGTTTATTTCTAACTCTATCGTTTAAGTTAAACCACTCATCCAATGTAACATGTGCTTCTTCCGTTGTCCTAACTTTGTTTATTTGTCTTTTCTTCATCGCTCAACACTCTACTCCATATAGCATCGCAGGTGTAATAACTATTTTGTAAAATCGTCCTTTTAGGCGAAGGGAAACTCTTTTATCACACAAGACGCCACTAGCTTGTCTACATTTTGCCCACCCCGCTCCTATCCTATTTGTTATATCTAACTCGAAACCTCCTTGAGATTCTACCATAGAGCCTAAGTATCTAAACTTATCACAATGCGTAACAAAGTCGTTCCCTATTTTTATTGTGTTACCATCACTTTCGTCTAATCTACTAAAGTTATATTCCATGTATTTTGTGTTAGTTCTACTAATTTTCAAACCGTCTAACATTCTCCTCCATAAATCAGGTCTCACATTGAGTTGTTGTTTTGTCTCACTACTTAATACCATATTCATACATGCTGTAGAATATATCCGCAAATTCATGCAGATATGCCATCTCAATGGAAGCCAACAAATAAATGGTTAAGAAGAGAAAGGCAAGCAACTCAAACTTAAAAAGAAAAATTGGATTGCTAGAAATGTCAAACTATAATGGGCTTTTTTAACTTTTTCAGCCTTACCCTTACCAAACGTATGAAGATGGTGGGAATTGGCTTTGTGAAATTAGCATAATGTGATACATTAAAAATCCCAACCAGTTATGGAAAGATCACATGAGATGCTCTTAGACAATTTGTGAGCAAAAGAATGAGAAATTACCTTGCATCCTTGAGGAAAATACGGAGAGGGGTCATCCTTCCATTTCCGGATGGATTGAGATTAACATTCTCTAGCAATGGTGAAGTTTCCATTTGTTGTATGGACCTCTAGACAAAAAAACAGATGACTACAAGGCCTGCAGATAACTCTTTCAATAAGCTTTTAGTAGTGAAGGCTCAAATTTTCCAAGCAAATTCTATCAACAGCAGGACAGATCATCAAGTCAGATATCAACAAGAATTGATAACAAGAAGAATATGTGAAGAACATATATTGCCAAGAGCAAAACAACTAGAAGAAAGGAACATAACACATAAAATGGTGAAATGTGACCGAGGATGCATTTAGGCTTCATCATGAAAAAGTTGGAGCATGTTTGGTGAAATTCTTAGAAGGAATTGGAATTTTGACCAATTTAGAATTTACAAACCATATTCTAGAGCTGGAATTATGAAATCCAAAGATGTCCATTTGCAGAGAATTATATAAATAAATTCCCATCTAAAACTGTTATATGGATTTCCAAGGGTTATATTTTGGAAATTTCGCTTTCCAGCTAAATACTTCTAGACCCATCAAAAAATGCAAAAGGCTATCCAAGGAGTTCTCCAAATCCCAGAACTAGCGGAGTTTACTGATTCCAGAATTTGGGGAATTATAAATTCTGCTGGAATTTTCAAGCAACCAGGCCCTTTGCATGTTTCCATAGAAATTGGTTTCCAAAGTGGACAGAAGTTCCACAAAGAATTAATAGTTCATGATTTTCATGAAAACCGTATTTGGTCCACCCTCTTCAAAAACCATGCAGAGAAAAATCCATTGTTTTTGACATTTTCAGCTTGAAACTAGAAAACTTTATGGTTTTGCTATCCATCCAATTGCAGCCTCAAATTGCAAAAGATGGAAAATGAAATATAAGAAAACAATGCCAATCAAGAATGGACCATTTATTCTCTCTAGGTCATGAAAAGTAAAGTTCTCTCTTGAACAATAACATTTTTAAATGAAAAACGAAATGGGTTTAACCATTCTTTGAAACAAACTTCCATTACTATTTTTTTCAAGATAGTGCTTTCCTTTTTTAAGAAGAATATATATATTTTTCTAAAGAATGTCTTTTCTGAAAAATCACCCCCAAGTGTCTACGTTTTTAGTTAAACTGGCTATTTTGCAAGAAAGCACTGGCTTCTCCATAAATGACAACAAAGCCAAAAAACTTGGGTGTTCAAAACATGGTGCAAGGAGATTGGACTAACAAAAACATGTCCAGTTACAGAAGTTACCTTGAAACATAAGCTGCAAAAACACAGAGCGAATCTTAGAATTACAAAAACCCACAAATCCTTCAGCCTTAAAACTTTTCTCCAAACCAACCCAGATCATCTTTTCTCATTCTGAAAGCACCCCACTAAGAAGAAAGGAGAGTAACAGAGAATACGAGAAGGTTGTGGGTCTTGCAGACTTGGAGAAGAAAGGCAGGTTGCTTCTTCAACAGAGAACCACGTGTAAGACATGGTTTCCTTGACAAATAAAGGCCGGACATGTTCTCCTTACTTAGCGAATAGCGAGGAAGAAATTCACGGGAATCAAAGAGGCAAATGAATACTCGGTGAAACCCACCACCATGCTCTAACTAAAACTCTATCGACGCTTCTCTGTGTTTATCGAAGTGTAGATGCTAAATACCGTGTCTTAAATGGACATTGGGTCAAGTGGGTTAAAAAGTGAGATTTTAATATTTTTTAATTTAATTTATATTTATTAATATAAATATCAATATTACATGACTGAAATTATCAATTTATAGTGAAATTTTATTTTACTTATATTTATATAATAATCTATCAATGTATCTAATTATTTAAAATTTATGTATTATTTAATAAAAATCTCTAGAAAGTTTTACTTGAGAAACCTCACTAATCTAACTCATGTTTTAAGGTATATCATGAATATTTACTATATTATATAAATATTTCTCAAAGAAAAATTAGACTTATGTATCTAACTCTATATGACAACAAACTTTTCATTTTTTTTATAATAAAGAAATTCAAGATCACCACCTTTTTTTCAAATACGAGATCACTCCTCTCTCAAGCTTAACCTAAAACTTTGCCCCACTAGCAATAACCTACTGCAAGATCTAGTTCTTTTATAGGAAAATTATACGTTATTTAGGTCATCTTACCGTCACTCACTTTAGTATCACTTATGTCATGCATATTATCAGTCAATTTATTTATGTCTCTCCTTGGATAGAAAAGTTTATATATGTCTAGTCAAATACATCAAAAGGCTCGAATACTTTGATCTTAGAAAAAATAGTTATGCCTCTTAATTTGTTTAATAAGTTTTTAGACGTATTCTTCAATGCATCTCAAGATAAAATCTCTCACTGACCGCGTTTCTTCTGTTGTCAGCCCAAATCACAGAAGTTGTGGGTGTTCTATTCTGATGTATGGGTGTTCTATTCTGATGTAATCAGCCTGTGGTGGAGCTGGTTTCTTTTTGCCTGGCCTGGGTTTTGGGTTTTTTGCTTTGGCCTGACAAGCCTCGTGTTTCTGTTGTTGAGCTTGGCCCTGTTTTGGGCGCTTGGCATCCCTTCCTCTTGCTTTCTTTGGGACTTTTTCCCATTTATTTGAATGATACTTACCTTACTAAAAAAAAAGTCTCTTTCCACAATATCCTTTTCTCCAATCTTTGTGTTTATTCTAATGTCGAATGAGTCTACGATGTGATCATGAATCCACCACCAATTTTTGTGTGTTTCTTGACACTCAATCCAACCAAAAACATAATAATACGGCCGCGGTTTAGGATCAAGTTTAGAACAAACACAGCACGGACCCAGTTCTGCCCAGCATGGAGTCAGAATTCCGACGCCAAATCTGTCCTTGCTGCCGCTCGTCCTCCACGCCTGCAGAATACACCACTCAGCTACCCGAACCACAGGACCTCAGCCCAGTCCTCCACCATCCCATTCCCGAGCAACCTACCCAAATCAGAGCCCTCATCCTCTTTCGCCCCTGCCACTGAATCCCATCTCTCTCTCGCCTCCCAGAACCCACAATCAACTCATCCACCTTCCTTCCTCTCGCGATCTCGCCTACCCCTCTCCACTCCACCATCGTGTCCTCCGTTTGTTTTCGCCTTTTCCGTTTAATTACCACCCCTTGACCCATTCAAAGGTTGTTGCCCAAATCCTTTGACCCGAACCTCAAGTTCTGTAGAAGACACAGGCGGGTAGCCACACCACAATTTGATTGTGGGTCCTCTCACAATCAAATGGTGTGGGAAAAGGAATGGTCAAACAACAACTTAGGCTTACAACCACCAAGTGAGAATTTAAAAAAAAAAATACAGAAGAGAGGGAGAGAGCTGAGAGAGAGAAAAGGAAAAGAGAGGTGAAAGTTAAGCTTTCAGAAAAACGCGGCAATAGAAAAATAGAAAACTATACAGCAAGGTAAGATTGAAAGGAGGTTGCCGTGTAAATATAAATTCCAATATTTAATTCGCAAACTATTAACTCAGTAGAACTCTGAGATAACTCCACAATGGTTTAACTATGCTATGTTGTCCACTAAAGAATAAATATTCAACAACGTGATTCTCATCTTCATCACATTAGAAAGCTTCCACGCATGGGTTGAAATCTACTCGACCCTTATATCAGTCGTCAAATTTTGTTCTTACTTTTTTTATAAAAATTATTGATACCGGACGATATCGACGATATATATCAGATATCATTCGATATCGACGATATATATCGGATGTTGTTTGATATTGATAAATATCGGCCGATACGATACGTATTAATCGATATTAAAATCCCTGCTTCCTTGTATCCAAATATCAATAACCATGTAAGATTGATGTTGGTGTGGTGGCCCACCTAGTAACATTATAATTTAATAAATTTTTTCTAGTTAAAACCATAATTTTATTAAAAACGTTAAAAATTAGGAAAATCACTAAAATATCATACAAAATTACAAACCATGTCAATCATGTCAAGGTGTTTCTATTCAATTTCATAAACATCTAACATCATTTCATTAAATTTGTTTTTCCAAAAAAAAAACCCATATGGAGATTATCGTAAATTTATAATTCAAAATGAACAAATAGATAATATAAAGCCTGATTAACTAACCCAATCCCAGCCTTGGTCCAACCCACATAGGTCCAAACTCAACCTAAGACCAAACCCGACCCGACCTGCCCATTCGAACAAAAACAAATTCTAAAAATAGATTTTTGGTCAAGTATCCATACTTAAATTTGCTTGAACTAATTCGAGAGTCACAATATTCAGGACACTTGGTCCATCCTGATCTAGACCAGCCTAGCAATTTTTTTTTTTGTTTTTGTTCATCCCTTCAATTTAAATTTTATGAGGAATAGATTGGACCATAAATGAGCTTAATACTTTTCAACTTTAAATTTGATATAATTGATTTTTTATACCATACTTGTAATTTCTAATGACCATGTCTATGCATGTGGATAAAAAATAATAATAAAGTTTCAAATAAAGAAGAGTTTTTCACTACCATTTTAAGTGAAATATTTTCTTATCAATTTTATGATTTCTCTCCAATGAGAAAGTAATGGGCACACCTTAAAATGCTCAACTTAGAGTGCTGATTACCAAGCAGGCACCTGAAAAAAAAAAAAGTCATCCTTTCAGACATTCGATGTACTGGTGTCTGCTTCATTAGATATGGATGAAATTTTTTAATAATATTTTTTTTTTTTATGATTAAGCTGTCTAGTGTCCGATTAATTTTTAGGACATATGTTTTATTTGAGTAACTCTATTGAGAGTGACCCTTTGGAATAAAATGAGAATTGAATTCAGTACTTTTGCTTTTTGATGCGGGTTCTTAGTCATCACTCCAATCCTTTTAAATTAAATAATCTTATATTTTGATTTCAACAATGACATATCAATATTTTTGTAATGGTTATATTTTTAAGGCTGAAATAATAAAATTCAGGAAATGAGATAGAAAGTAAAACTCTATCTTATATCTTGTTCATATGGTTTTTCTGTCCTCTACACCTTGCTACATGGGTCTACTCCTAATATAAGAAACAAGCTTATCATCCAGAAATTTCGATACAAAAATCTCATTAGCCTAATTCTTTGTCATTTTTCAACTATAAAAAATAAAAAGCATGAAAATAAAAACATTCTCTTTTTCTTCTACTATGGAATATAAGAACTTTACCAAGAAAATAAGAAATGAGACATTTCACTCTCCTTTCAATAAATTCATTTCCTATAAGAGGAGATAAGAAAATTCAATGAGGAAAAGAGCGAGATTCTCCTTGCTTGCTAAGACAACACTTCATTCATTTTCAATGAAAATAAAGTCTTTTAACAATACATAACAAGAATCTCAGACTTTCATAACTCAAAACAAATCCAAATTTCATAACATCTATTAGCTAATATGAATAGAACTCTAATATAATTTTTTACGCATAATTTTTTCTTCGAAAAAATATATAAATGACTCTTAAAAAAAATTGAATTATCCTGTAGATACTAAACATAAGCACATGTCCCAGACTAGGGAAGCTCTAATTGAAGGGCTCATGGCAAGGATAATGGTGTGATATTAATTTGAAGTTATAACATCTAAATACAAAATGATGTTTTGGACCCTCAATAATTAATTGATTTAACAATGACTAAACAATAAACATAAAATCCATGCACAAAAATTACTACATAGTTTTTAAAACTCATAACCAGGCTGATGTGTCAGTTTTTCAGAAAAACTAGACGCAAGTCTAAGATCAACTCAGCTTCAGCCGAGTCATTCACATATTAGTATTTTTTTCGAATCCCCATTTCATTGTACATAGTTAACTATTAGTCAGGTCTTTTGATACAATTGATTTCTTCCAAAGGAAAGCCTTTATCCAATCATCTAACTCTACGAGATCATCATCATCACCATCAATAGTCAATATCCAATCTATTTGGAATCAACTTTATGAATTCTTCTCTTCCAATTGACTCCGCCATAAACTATACGCTCAATTACTATACAATCTAATATGTCCCTTTTTATCTCTTCCGTCCATATTTTAAATAGTCGTCGTCTCCTCCTAATGCCTTCTATCTATATCCATCTAACTTTATGAGATCCAAAATCACAAAACTAAAATGATAACATAATGTTTAAATTTTACCCACTTATTGTCTTTATCATTTTCTAAATATCTCATCCAAAAATGTGTGACTCACTTGAGCAGTTTCCCTAAATGGGGAGACTAGAAGATCTCCCTAGAGTTTTTGATAAAACAACTAGTAGCCCAACAATGTTGGGGCAATTAAGAAAAAACAAGAACACTGTAATAGTTACAAAAATGAGTGTTCTAAGATAAATGAGTAGAGTTACAATAAGACAAAATTGGAAATGAATGCATTAGATAAACCTTTAGGGTAGCCCTAATTGATGAGAAAATGAAAGAAAGTTGTAAAAGGTGGTTTGGGCATGCACATAAAAAACTGAAAACGCTCTCTTCTGAGAAATAGTAAAAGCATCCAAGCAAAAGAAACAAAGAGAGGCAAACCAATAAAAAATTGGTTGAATGGGGTAAAGAATGATATGGTGGGGACCTTTCCAAAAAAAAAAAGAATGATATGGTCGGGGTATGGATTTTTAAAAGAATGGAGAATAACTCAAAAAATTAGCCCTAGTTGAAAAGGATTAGCGGCCATATAGTGATGATGATGACAATGATGTGGGTAGAAAGATCGCCCTTGTATGAGCATAGAACATTACCTAGCACCAGGGTATAAATCTCGGTCGATATGCACCTCAGCTGATACGCACAGTATCAGCCGTACTAGCGAGATATCGGCGATACACATTTACACGCTCGATATTTGTTCAAAAAAATTTAGGAGAGAGAGAGAGAGATATAGGCCAAGATCTGAGATACTGAGATATCGGCCGAGACATTGATGTGTCGGTAAAGGCGATTTTTGTACCCCTGCCTAGTACAGACGTGTACTTATTTCAAATAATGTGATGGGTTATTAAAAAGACCTATACTTGAATATAAGGTAAAAGAGTCACATTAATCAAATTAATCAAACCACTTTTTCAAAGGCGACAAAAGTTTATGAATTAAAAAACAATTTGAAGTGATCAAATTTTGGGGAACGGAGTTAAAAACTATGATTTGAGTGATCCAATTAAGGTGACTTTTTGTGAGTTACTTGTTCAAACATAGACATTTCAAATGGACCCATTATCACCCTAATTGGGTGCACCCATCTCTAGGTGCATTCAAAATGCGAGTGATCAGCATCCTTCAAGTGGTACTGTGAGCTTACATATGCATACGTATGTTAAACATGATAAAAAGCATCTTGCATAGATAAAATAGTACGTAATTCCACAATATACATCTGACAAAAAAAAATTGTATAGATGACAAATGGTAATGAGATAAGGACGTTTTAGGGCTGCTCTCTCACTTGACATTTGGAAGAAAAGAAAAACATGAAAATGATTTAGTTTTCCATGATATTTCAAATTCATAGCTCAAGGTCGAAACGAAACAACACAATCCATCCTGTTCTGCAAATACTTCTAGATGATGCCTAATAACTTCCCAACATCATGTATCATTGATAAATTGTACTTGAGCAAGTGATGGATGACCAGACAAGATACCATCTAAAACAACTTTTCCATGTCACCGAGTGTTAGGAAGGCATCACTTTCATGATCATGACCATAGGGTATTTGGGATTTGAGGGATGCAAATTTGGCCCTTTCATTGTACGCTAAGATTTTCTCAGTGCAAATATGAAATGCAGCACTGTAACTCCGAAACTCTGCAGTAAATAGCCTCAATATTTGGGGTTTGCATCACTACCTCAAGTAGTAAAGTAATAAGTCACAGCGTTATCGGTTCTCACTGATAGTCTTTGCATGAGCACACCCCACCTGCACAGTGATGGAAATGGCTTGCATTCCTGGGAATTCTCTCTTCCTCCAAACTTGGAGAAGAACTTGCTAAATGTATCGCAATCATCACACTCCTAGAATCTTGGCCATTAATACTGGTGCTCCAGAATTCACACTAAGCAATCCAATGCAATTGCCAACTTCTCACTGTGGCTAAAATGTCTCCTAGATATTCTCCTAATCGTCTAAATCATGCAACATCCAACTTGAATCAGGGACGTAACCAAGCTTCTTTAACCCTGCTTTCAAGCTGTCCGAGTGTGGGTGTGATCTATCCCCTGCAGTAAATGAATGCACTTGGTTTCGAATAAAAATCCAACTAGTTCCCGGAATCTTTCTTAAACCCTTCTCACCGATCTCTGCTCTTATCTTCTTGACTTCATCCCACTTTCCTGCTGCTGCGTAAATGTTGGATAACAAGATGTGATTTCCTACATTCATGGGTTCCAATTCAATAAGCCTTCTGGAAACTTCTTGTGCTAGTTTGGTATTGGAAAAGACCTGACAAGCACCTAGCAAAGCTCTCCATACATCAGCATCTGGTTCCAGGGGCATTGAATCAATAAATCTCCTAGCTTCATTCAAGCGACCTGCACGGCCAAGTAGATCAACCATGCAACAATAATGAACAACCTCTGGCATGATATTATAATCTCGAGTCATGGCATGGAAATACTGCCATCCCTTTTCTATCAAGCCTGAGTGACTGCAAGCGGATAAAATTGAAACAAATGTTACATATGTTGGCCTTAAACCAGCTTCTAGTATTTGGGAGAAGGTGAGGATGGCATCTTCACCACGACCGTGCATACCGTATCCTGCAATCATGGCATTATATGATATAACATCTCTTTTCATTAAGCTCCTAAATACCTTTTCGGCATAGTCTAAACTTCCACATTTTGTATACATCGTAAGAAGGGCATTTCCCACAGGAACATTCAAATCCAAACCAAACTTTCTTCTCAAAATGTACGCATGTATGCATCTACCTTGTGACAGAGTTGCGAGGCTAGCACAAGATGGAAGGACATTTATTATTGTTACAAAGTTAGGCTTCACTTCTAACTGCATTTGTTGGAATAACAACAATGCTTCGTTTGGTTGTCCATTCCGAATGTAACTAGCAATTATGGCATTCCATGAAATTAAATCTCGACTCGGTCTCTCGAAAAGACATCTAGAAGAGGCTTCATCCCCACAGTCCATATACATATCAGTGAGAGCAGTGCACAGTGATGAGTTAAATTCCAGCCTCTGCCTTATTCCATAGCCATGAATTGATTTACCAATTTTCAGCAACGTTTCACCTCTGCATGCTGCGAGAATAGAGACCAAAGTGAATGAATTTGGTTTAATTTCACTTTGTTGCATCTTTCTAAAGAGTGTCACAGCTTGATCCATCATATTGTTATGGATTAATGCCCAAATCAATGTGTTGCAAGATACCACATCCACCTCAGGCATCTGATAGAATATATTTTGAGCAGATTCCATGCAATTAAAGTTTGTATACATGTTCAACAATGCATTTCCCAGAGGAACATCAATCTGCTTCCCCCTTTTGATCATGTAGGCATGCAAAACTTTACCTTCTCTCAAGCTACTACATTCAGCACATATCGAGAACATACTAGAGAAGGTAACCCTGTCTCCTTTAATGTCTTCTTGCTGCATTTTACCAAATAATTCAAGTGCTTTGTCATAATGCCCGTACTCTTTATATGCAAACATCATCGCATTCCATGATGCAGTATCTCTTGTCATCATCTTTTCAAAAAGCTGACATGAAGATTCTAAATTTCCGCACTTGGCATACATAACAAGCAATGCATTTGCTATAAATAAATCAGATGAAACACCTGACTTGATAGTCAATTGATGAAGTTGCTTACCGAGCTCAACAGATCCCAAATCTGCACATGACTGGACAATGACCAGCATTGTCACAGAACACAGACAAACACCAATCACTAGCATCTGTAGGAAAAGGTTCAAAGCTTTTGAGGCTTCTCCAGAATTAAAATAGCAAGATATCATTGCATTCCAACTTATATTGTTCTTCAACATCATCAAATCAAACACAGACCGGGAAATCCTTACATCAAAACTTGAATAGAAGCAGAGCAAAGAACTACCCACATGAGCATTTGAAAGAAAAAGACCATTTCTCAAAGAATAGCCGTGTATCTCCTGTCCCAATCTCAACTCCGATAGCTCAGCACAAGCAGAAAGCAAACTCACCAGTGTAACCGAATTGGGCTTCAGATTCTCCTTCTGCATCTGTAAGAACAATGCAATAGCATCTCTGCATCTGAAATTGTTCGCATACCCCGTAATCATTGCATTCCAGGAGACCAAATCTCTCTCAGTCATTTCATCAAACAAATGGCGTGCATGCTCAATAAGCCCACATTTAGAGTAGAAATCAATGAGGGCAGTTTGAACGCGAGTATCTTCAATCAACTGGGTGTTACGAATGCTGGAATGGATCCTTTTGCCAATTTCGATAGCTTGCAGGCGAGCACAGGCCCTGAGAACCAGCGGCACATCAAAATTACTGGGAAGAGAGCCTGAAGCTTCCAATTGGGTGTATGACGTGAGGATAGCTTGGTGATTTTTCAGCTTGGCATGGTATCGAATATATGAATTCCAGAGCTTTGGATCTTTGATTTGCGTACGTTGAGCTAAGACGGTGGGCTTGGGGAGGCTTATCGAAACAGAGCTCTCCATGGGAAGAGAAACTGATTTTGGCGGGAAAAAAAAATTACAACGGTCAATGCCAGCCGTTAGTCTGTTATTATATTTTATTACCTATAAAATTTTATTTTAATTCTCTTTTCTTGTTCTAACCAATAGGGCTCTGAAATGTTAAGAGACTTATATTGATGAAACAATTGAGAGAGTATTTATACATTTTATTTGTCACCAAACTTTTCCAACTACTCCATTAATTTCAACGTTCCTCTTAAGCATTTCAAATTAAAATAAATCGAAACTTTTTAGCAAAGTTTTTCTCCATTAATCAAAATTTTCTTCCAAATTTAAACTAAAGACTTCTAAGAAAAAAATAATTCTTTATACTTAAATAAAATTTAACTTTAATTATTAAAAAGTACTATAATAGAATAACTTTTAACTTTTCTTCATTCATTAATTAATTATGTAACATCAGTTGTATTTACTTAGGTTATATTTTTATGCTCCGTTATTAAAAAAGTTCATTCATGAGTCCCTCTGATTTATTTATCTTTATGGAAGTAAATGGTTCTCAGTTATTTTGAGAACTTATGGATTAAAAGAATCAGTTCATTGTGGAAAATTCGACAAAGGGTCGGTCCGATGATCAAGAAGTCCGTCTCATGAAGTCGGGTCTTGAGTTTGATTGACACTTAAATCCAACGGGCCACTTCACGTAAAATTACTCAGTGCGTAGATTAGAAAGTTTACGTATGTCTAAAAAATCAGTTTCACCTTAAATGTAGAGTAGAGATACTCTTGTTATTCGAAAAAATCCAACAAAATGAAGAGAACAATGTCTAACAGAGCCCCCGACTAAATCTTGGGTTGGTCCCTCAGAGCTTATATTGGATTATGTCATGAATTGTAAAACAGAAATTGGTATTGTAACAAACTTTCCGATGATATCGACAGTTGCCAGTTTCTGTTTATCCTCCTTGGAAGTTTGATTATCAGATTCCAATTAATTATATTGTTGACCAATAATACATAACCTCTCCAAATTTACACTTCGTCTTTGATGATGCACCACATTTCTTACCGTTGCTCTTATTAATAGAAACGACATCTTGTCTCAACCGACTTAACCGTTTGACGGTTAGCCAAATCACTTAACTGTTTGAGATAATCATCAAACGATTCATTCTGTTTCACCGTGGCAACCACAGAAGTCCAAAACTAGGGTTGTACACATTCATACAAAAAGATGAAGAACATCATCCCTGTACAATAATATCAAACCAACTGTGTTGTATGCCTTCGCTCTTTCCCATGCACCCTTCTTTCCCTGCTCAAAGGTGTACATCGCAACTACTGAAATTCATGATTTCAGAAACCTAATTCCAACCAATTTCCCTACTGATTCCAAGAAAATTCACAAAAACAGAGTAAAGAATCAAGATCCAGCAAGAGAAGATACAGAAGGAAGAAAGAATTTTATAAACCCACAAAAAGGAATTCCTATTTTCATTTTCACAATTTTTTTCTTCTACTCAATCGTTCCCGTGAATACTGCCTTGATGCTTTCCTCCGGTCTCTTCTTGCCTTCATCATGGCCGGAAACTCGTCATAACTTATGCGCCCATCATGAAGGCTGGCAGATATGGGAGAAAAGCATCGAGGCTATTCACACGAGAAGAATTTAATTGTGAAAGAAGAAGAAAAAATTGTGAAAATGAAAATAGGAAAATATTTTTTTGTGGGTTTATAAAATTCTTTCTTCTTACTGTATCTTCTCTGGCTGGATCTTGATTCTGTTCCCCTCTTTTGTAAATTTTCTTGGAATCTATAAGGGAATAGGTAGGGATTAAGTTTGTGAATCATGTACTTCATGAGTTGCGTTTGTACCTAGTGAGAGTGAGGAAAAGAAGGATGCATAGGTAAGAGCAAAGATACTGTGTGTCAAATAAGTTGTTAGTTGTTGAATTCAAAACTTCTACTCTAATTTTAAAAGCTTAGATCAATTGAAATATTTGTGCAGGACATACGTGTATATGTCTCTTTCTTTCTTCGATCGATGGAGCATATGCTGGGTTTCATTGAGATATGTTTTCTATCTTATATTTTTTGTTTTTCAATTGCGTTTATGTATTCCACCATCTTATCTTTTATTAGATGTTAAATTTTTTTCAACACCAACTTATCATGCAGTGCTTTTTGTATTTCATCTAATCGTAGGAAGTCAATCATTATGGCCAACTTCAATATAGAAATGAGTAGTTTCCATATAATTACAATTGTGAAATATTTTGTGTCAAGATGAATATGTTTGAAACTATGAGATCTCGGTTTCATAAAGTTTTGATGGAGTCTATAAGTATGGCTTTCATTATTTAAATTGAAATACTACTAGTTATGCGCCCTGCACTAAGATTGGACGTTGGGTTGACTTAGATGAGTTCTAAATTTTCACCATGCAAGATCTTGAGAGCCCAAATCCATCCTTGTAGTTGGATGTATCAATTTTGGGTCATGGTTCATGAGGCTATCAAAAAAATTATACAAGAAATTTCAACAAATTTAGGAAGAAAATCCAACAAGAATTGGTCAAAATGATGCATTTGGTTGCTGGCTTAGACCATGGTTGATTGTTATTTATATCTAAGCATAGTTGATTGGATTATGTATGAAGTTATGAATGATTACATATTCTATATGATTTGCCTGATGAAGTTGTGTTTTTTCTATATGTAGGATATATTTAGGTCTATACAGGAGATCTATGTATTTGATAGTCGATTAAGCTGAGTATGGACTAGGTAGCTCCTCGTGATATTATTGGCTCTGAAGATATTGTAGGGTTCCAATAAGTATGGTTTCTATGTGTTGAGAATAGACTATGATGTATTGTATCATTACATGATGGTTTGTATATATTGATTATGAAATATGTTGTATTTTTCCTGCATATTCATTGTGGCAATTGTATCCCTACTGAGCTAATGATTTCAGGGTAAGAGACACTCACTCCCTAATAGTTCGTAAGGAATTAGTTAGAGAAAGGCCGTACGGACTTGAAGAGTTGATGAGATGACTGTCGAATTGTGGAAGACTTCAATCATATGGAAAGTTAATTTAATTTGAAGTCAATTATCTTTATTTGAGATTAATTTATATTTAAACTCTTGAAATGTTATTGTATTGGATTATGTCATGATTTGTAAAACAAAAATTGGTCTTGTGACAAACTTTCCGATGATAACAACAGTAGGCAGTTTCTGTATATCCTCCTTGGAAGTTTGATTATCAAGTTCCAATTTAATCATATTGTTGGCCAATAATACATTTAGCCAACTTTCAACTTCTTTTCAAAGCAAATGAATACTTTTGATATGGACTTTACCTTTCCAAATTTACTCTTCGTCTTTGGTGATGCACCACATTTCTTACCTTTGCTCGTATTAATAGAAACAACATCTACAATGGTGTGAGTAGAATCGACAATCTTATTTTCATATTTGAAGGTCCTTTCCGAGAGGACCGTTGTCTCAACCAACTTAACCGTTTGAGAATCTAGGGTTGTGGACAGTCATCTACACGTATGTACAATCATATAATACAACCGTGTAATATGTCTTTGCTCTTACCCATGAATCCTTCTTTTCCCCACTCAAACGTGGTACAATGCAACCACTAAAATACATGATTCAGAAACCTAATCCCTACATATTCCCTCATAGATTCCAAGAAAATTTACAAAAGAGGGGAAAAGAATCAAGATCAGCAAGAGAACAGATGCAGACGGAAGAAAGAATTTTATAAACCCACAAAAAAAGATTTTCCTATTTTCATTTTCACAATTTTTTTTTCCTTCTTCGACTCCCTCATCTGCCCTCACTGCTCAATTGTAGAGACCCCTCCTTCATTAACTTTAAGCTGAGACTATTAAATTGTTCTCGTGAATACTGTCTTGATGCTTTTTTCCAATCTGTTCCTGCTTTCATCGTGGCCACAAACTCCTCATGACTAATGCGCCCATCATGAAGGCCGGTACAGATTGGAGAAAAGCATGCACCCTTCTTTCCCTACTCAAAAGTGGTACAGCGCAACTACTGTAATACATGATACAGAAACCTAATCCCTACCTATTCCCCTACTGATTCCAAGAAAGTTCACAAAAAGGGGGGAAAAGAATCAAGATCCAGCAAGAGAAGATACAGAAAGAAGAAAGAATTTTATAAACCCACAAAAAGGAACTTCATATTTTCATTTTCACAATTTTTTTCCTTCTTTCAACTCCATCATCTGCCCTCACTGCTAAATTGCAAAGACCCCTCCTTCATTAACTTTAAGCTGAGACTATTAAATCGTTCTCGTGAATACTGCCTTGATGCTTTTCTCCAATCAGTGCCTGCCTTCATCATGGCTGCAAACTCGTCATAACTTATGCGCCCATCCTGCAAAATATGTCAATATGCATGAGACCTCAATACGACATGAACCACCTTCAACCTTGAGTGATTCACAGAGGGGAAGGGGGCTAGGGTTTGGCAACAAAGATCGTTTGCTCCTCTGTAGATTATAGTAGTCAGAGAGCAAAGCATAACCAATGTGCCAAGAGGTACTAGAGCCTAGCACACATAGCGCATGTCTAGCTGTGAGCCTAATTTTGTTAGGCACACTAGTATTTTAAAAAAGTACAATACTAATCATCCAAAGCACCAGAATATATTAGCACATATTCTACTATACACATTATAAGCAAGTATTATGTACATACACAAGTATAGTACCAAACAGTTGTTATTTTTAATTAAATATTACCAACAACTAAATGCACCGAGGGCTTAGGTGCAACTAAGATGTGTCCAACATTACTAAGCTATGGATAGCCCCTATCTCATAAATCTCTCCAATATGACACATACCCTACTCTTTTGGCCAAAAATAGCCAAAAAGACTAAAAACAGGATGGCTATTTCTTTCCTCCAAGTGTTGGTTGCATTGTGTCTCAATCACATCAGTGATCTGGTTATAGAGTCATTTGCCTCAATCTGTAAAAATTCAGAGCCTAAGATTCTAAGATTATGAGGTCTCAGGTTTGACTCCCACACTAACCTAATGCATGAGACTTGCATGTTGTTTCATGTATCAATGCAGATTAATCTCCAATGTGGTTGGAGATGCCTCATGATAATCAAAAAAGAAGAAGAAAACAGAACACATAGTTTACCTTGTCTGTGTCCACATCACGGATAATGGCATTTATGACTTCCTCATGGTTTGAACCCAACTCATCAGCTAAGGACTCTGAGAGCTCTTCGATCTCTATGTATCCACTTTCATTTTTATCAAAATACAAGAAAGCCTTATGCAAGTGTTCATCGTTGCCCATCTTTTTCAGATGAATTGAAACAGCAACAAACTCTCCATATTCCAAAGTTCCATCACCATCGATATCAGCCTGTCAAAGTAAATTCCATTCAGCTCAAGAAGTTCTCATCTAAACAATTATTTGAAGTAACAATCTATGAAGGTACTAAAACCCAAATTCATAAGCAGTTAGTAAGAAAGATGTGAAATTCCTAAGTTTACTTCAAGGGAAGGGCCCGTTCGAATGTTTAGTAATTGTACATAAAATTTTAATAGACATTGGTAAAGGCAGTTGGGTATCATGAAAAATGCATATCATTTTAGTCGGGAATCCACTTTTCCCACCTTTATACCAAAAAGGAAAAATATGATTTAAGCAGAAAGGTTTTTCACCTCAATTATATGCATAATGTGCAGATGCACACAGTGGAGTCTTCGATTAGCACATACTAACATGCCTGAGCATGCCAGACCATGAATGGTAATGACTTTAAAAACCACAGTCAAGAGTATTGCTTGCCATGTCAAATTCTAGATCAAGGAGAGAAAACATCTCATTGTGATCCCAAAAGAAACTAAGATAATACACGTCTCAGGTGGGCCACATGGAAATAGAAAAGCAATATAGAGTTCAAAAGGGATAATCATAGATCTGTAACAACCAAATGAACAGCTCAATGCATGTGTTAAAACATACACATCCTTGCAAAAACTTACCATCACTTAAAATTCAGGAGACAATTTCCAAGATACCCAGAAGATTGAAAAAGATACTGACCAGTTATAGAATACTTACAGCTTCCACTAAAATCTGAAGATCTGGGTCTGGGATGTGCTGGCCAATCTTCTGCAGACCAACTTTCAATTCGTCAAGGGTAATCTTGCCATTATTGTTCACATCCATCATTTGAAATGTCTCCTTTATGCCCGCAACTTCCTCCACGGACAAAAATTCATGCCACCACCTGGAAATAAAGTATTTCAGAGCAGTTTTAGCCATAAAGAAATTAGACAAGAGAGCAGGCCAAAGATCAACCAAAAGGTCCAAGAGCAATCATTTTAAGACTCACAATATTTCTTATAATACTACAAAATCTTAAATCTAATCAACAGCAATCAACTTACCTTTAGAGCTCTCTTTTTGAACTTGTTCATTACAGAGAATTGTTTGAGCCTTGCTTTAACAGTTTCTCCAAGCGGAACATTTGGAGCCTTTTTAGCATTTTGCAACCATGGATGATCTGCATAAAGAAAATCACCATGACGGTGAATAAAAGAATGTGAGTTTACAAAGTGAAATACATTCATACCTCCCACCACTGATTCATCCACAACTATGTTAAGATGCATAAATGTGAATCGATATTTAAATCATGGATAAGTGGATGATTTTTTGCTATGCAGTTTTACATGTAGCCAACTGTGCTAGCCCAGCAGACATGCACCACATCCAAGCCATAAAAAGGTGGATCATATGCACAGATATGCAATAGCTCACTTGATCAGATAAATGGACAACCACAAATATATATAAGATGCATGGGTTGAAAAAGCATTATTCAAAGGTTCATTAAATGAATGGACTCATGGCCTTGGAGTCCCACCGTTGACATGGATTGGATATACCATGTGTCATGTATGCCACCCTAGCTCAAACAGACTCAGACAGAGCAACCATTATAGATAGCATTATATCTTAGCACAGCAGACAAAAATGAAGACAGGTATCCCATTCATTAACATGGCGAACCCCCAAAACTTAAACTGGGGAAACAATCAGCCAATTCTTCTCTATCTGATTCAAGGAAAAAAAAAAACATACCTAGAAATTTGTCAAATTATCCCAAACACAACTTATCTAGAAGTTAGCCAAATTACATAAACCCCCATCGCAAGAAAAAACTAATCCAAATGTAAGACATGATCATGGCCAACTCAGCTGCTCTACAATATTAAGAAGCAAAACCAGGTGTCTCAGAGCCATAGAACAAAAACTCGTTTTTGGCTCCAATGACTCAACTCAAGCAAAAATTTGAGTGACTTGAACAAAACTCGTCTAGGCACCAAGTTTTTGCCTCACTCAATCGATTCATCGAAAAATTCGGGCAAGTCAAGTTTCTCAGCCCATGCAAACAAGTTCTGTTTACGTGTTTAAGCCTTCAGGACACGGAAGACATTTGAATTGTCTTTAAGGCGAAAACAGGAAAAAAAAAAGGAAGGAAGAAACAGAAAAACCCTTGTATGTCTGTAACCCTAGAGAGAGATGATAGAGGAGAGAGAAAGATGGGAAGAGCATAACAATGATGGAGAGAAGCAGCCCTCAGGTCCTCCTTTGTCTTCTTCTTCTTTCATCGTCTCTTATTCATTATTTATTTGTTATGGATCTACATTTTTTCTCATGATTTCTTAATTTTCTTCTCAATTCTTTTTGTTGTTTTTCTTTTTTTCCTTCTTAGTTTCTCCATTTTTTTAAGACCAAGGTATCCAGGTCCCTTAGAGCACCTGACTAGTTCTTAGGGCATGTGCAGACCTCCCTATCCACATACACCAGGTAACACTATGGAGAGTGGTCCTTTTGTGTTGAGAGTGACTTGCACATAAGACCTCCTGCATCCTAGGCAAGTTCTTGACTGCCAAGCATTCTATTCTTAGTTTATCCATTTATTTTTCATTTTTAACTTTTTCTCATTTCTGTTTTTTTTCTTCTTCATTTCTTCTTTTAACTTTTTCTTATGATTTTTCTTCCATGTTTTTATTCTTCCTTTCAATTTCTTCTGCTTTGTGATTTAATTTTTCCTTATTATTTATTTTTCTCACTTCATTTATTATTTCTGCATCTTTATTTAGGACTTTTTGTATTTTTATATTTTATAAATCTAAGTACAATTTATTAAGATAATATATTTGACCAAGTTTTGACTTTTTCATAGTTAAAACTCGCCTAAGTCTTTGAGTTGACTCATTAACAAAAAATCAAAGTTGAGTCAAGTTTTAAAGTTTTGAATCTATGCAAGCCGATGAAGGATTCAAGTACCATCACTAGCCATTAATGAAATAAATTTGGGAGTGACCCCATCATATCGAACTTTCTTGTGGTTTTAAGAAAACCACGGGTTGATCTCTTAAAAAGCAAAAGCAGTTGATGTATTGCAAGTTAAGTAGAGAAAATAATTGTGAATTCAGGGATGGATAGATAAAGAGGTATTTTCTTTGGGTGTGTACTCGATTCCAAGAAGGGTTTCAGAATGGTATTGCGAAGGAAATCAACCTAATAATGACATTTTATGCTTTTTTAACCCTAATTTATACATGTAGTAAATGGGTTCCATAAAAATACAGATAATAATTCTCATTATCATCATCATCAAGCCATTTACCCGATCAATATGGGGTTGCCATTTATATCTGGATTTGGTAAATTGTTTTCCATGAGTCAACTGCCTAACTTACACTGATAGGACTCAAATCAACAACCCTACGCAGCAACAATACACCAATAACGTGTGTATGATTCAGTGAATTGCTAACTACAATGTAAACATAACAAATGTAAGGCAAGAAAACTCAATCAAGAAGCCTTCACTAGAAGCTATGATTTACAAACTCCAATAATAAAAAAAACACACACACACTACCACTGATTGAAAAGAAAATAACAATTAAGTGAAAAAGCTACATCTTATAAGGAGGGGGAGAGAGAGAGAGAGAGAGAGAGAGAGAGAGAGAGAGGAGGAAAAAGCCTACATCGTTTAAGGAGAAAAGATAAAGTAGAGTCAGAAGAGATGCACACACATTTAGATGAATGTGATAAGTAACAAGAAAAGAGAGTTCAAATGAAGTACATGAGAGAAAACCTAATGAGCTGGAAATGAAGAGCATACATAATGAGACTTTTTTCCCCTCTTCCACGGGATAAAGGTATGCTAATGACACAAAAAATGACATATTCCCCTCTTCTTCCAAGGAATCCATTTCCGATAGAGGAGATGAGAAAATTTAATGAGAAAAAGAGAGATTTTCAATGGAAATAATTTGTTTTTACAAAAATAACAAAAACGTTGGGTTTCTATGGCCCGACAAAGGCTGGATTTCACGACACTTGTCAAATGACATGGATTAAACCCAAATGTAATTTTTTCGCAGAATTGATTTCCTAGAAGAAATAGGCATAGAGCCTCTAAAGGTTGGCAAAACCCAAGGCAGCCCAATGGGAAAATTTTAAGGGTTGCAAATTCAATAAACCGTGACAAAGTGATCATAAATGAAATCTTAGACTTAAGTTGGACAAGGAACATGGCTGTAAACTGGGTTGAGAAGAAAGAACACAGAAAACAAACCCCAGCTGAATGAGATAAAGGTTTTGATCATCATAATAATAGTGACAATGAGAACAAAGAAGAAGAAAAGAAACAAGACTTGTGAAAAACAAAATTCTGTGAATGACATTCTTAATCTCTAAAAAATGAAGTCAGGCACATCTGCATAAGAATGAAGGAAAACAGGGATCTACTGAAGCATGTATGGTTGAACACAAACCGAACTAGAAATAAGTAATAACCATAAATGATGGTGGAAAAGCATTTGCTTTGAGATGCCTCTAATGATACTATTTTTTATAATATCTAAAAGAAATATTTTATCTAAATATTAATATCCATTTCAAGCTTGCTAAGTGTTACTGCTCTCTAATTTATAGGTTTGTTACAGCAAGATCATTGTATGGCCCCTTAACTTTTCTTATGAACAAAGTACAGATCATTGTATGGCCCCTTAATCTCTACAAAATGAAGGCAAGAAAATCTGCATAATAATGAAGGAAAACAGGGTTTTACTGAAGCCAATATGGTTTAACACAAACCGAACTAGAAATAAGTAATAACCATAAATGACGAAAATGGAAAAGCATTTGCTTTTATATTACTCTAATGATACTAATTTTTATGATTTCTAAAGAAATATTTTATCGAAATATTTATATCTTCAAGCTTGCTAAATGTCACAACTCACTAATTTATAGGTTTGTTACAGCAAGATCATTTTATGTCCCCTTAATTTTTCTTATGAAGAAAGTACACTACAAGTTCAAATATTGCAAACCTAGAAAAAAAAGATTTTTTAGAAGCATATTCCAAAAAGTATCATATGAGATCTGACAAGGATATGGGTTTCCAACTCAATTCATTAGCAGCAGCACTTCCATAACAGTCACCAAACTCATAGCAAGATAAACTGAACAATAGATCTTTGAGGCTTCCATAACCTCAAATATCAAAATATACAGTGGATGACAGAAACATCCCTTTAGCTAAAAAATTAAAAAAGGCATTTTGAAAAGCTTATCTGCCTACCAAAACAAGAAAAACATCATGCTTCTAAAGTATATTGATCAACCATAAAGGTCTCTTGCACAACAAATTACAGGATTCTGTGTTCAACTAGTTTTTGAGACCTGAGCCATACTCCATATATGGCCTATGTTTCATTTATCCAAGGGGTTGAAATGACAGGCACAATCATGTATGCAGTTTGCCCAGAGAACATAGAAGATTGGAAGATCAAATAACTTCAATTTGCTGACATCGGTCAACTGTTGTCATCCATCTCTAAATTGTAACCAAATGCTTTTAGACTCAAAATCAAAGATAATTGATAGCAGTTCCCTCATGTCCAGATATTCAGGGCAGGAGATGCCCAGTTCCCCAAGGCTAAGGACGCCATAATTGATCCTCTAACTAAGGGTGAAATTTTCAGTCCATTTCCTAAATGATTTTAAACGTGAATTAAACATGCTCTAGGAAAAAAAAAGATAATAAAAAAGAGAAAAAAACAAATGCACATTGGATATAGTATTCAAAGGATGATCTCCCACAAACTGGTGTGCGTGGTAATTACCCCGCACATCTAGGCATCAGGCCACCCAATGGATTAGCAATGGATCCACCTGGAAATGCCTTCTTTTGAGTATGAGGCCCATAAAAAATCACCTTAATCAGATTAAGGCCATTAAGTTCAAAGATTAAAAAAGTAATGTAAATTGATCAAAATTTTGGAGAGCTTAAAAGCAGAACTTGATTGATTCAATCAAAATCATTTTTGGTAGGGCCAGATATTCAAGGAAAAACCTTTTCAATTTGATAGGCCCAATGTCATTTGGTGTGCGGGGTAATACCATGCACACCATTGTTGAAAATAAAAGTATAAAACATTACCAAGCACTTCTTGGGCAGTCAACCGACGCTTCGGATCTGGATTAAGCATTTTCTTCACAAGATCTTTTGCACTATCAGAAACTTTAGGCCAAGGATCTCTTTTAAAATCTATCACAGAGCGGATAATTGCCTGTGCAACTCCTTGTTCGGTTTCTGCACATGAAAAATAAATCTGAGTTAATGAACAGAAAAGTGAGAAACAATAGCACATGCATGGTGCAACCTGAGTTACAATTTGACCAGGAGAATTTTTTCGGTCCCGACATGGACCTGAAAATTTTATATTTCCAAATTCTACATTTTCCAACTAAAACCCAAACAAAAAAGTTTCAGTTGAAATTTCAGATTCCGGACAAAATTTGTAACCTGGGACGCAACTTTAAGGTAGAAGATCGCATTTGTGATACAACAAAAGCATCCACCATACAATTCAAATTATTTCCTTGCCAACTCACGATTTCAGTCTTCTTGAGGTGTGTACATATTGAGGGAGGGATGGGGAGAGATTTAAAAAAAAAAAAAAATTGACTCCGAAGTTGATTGACCATAAAGCTGTCAACCCGTGAGGGTTGGCTTGGCGGTCAAGAACCCGCCTAAGATGCGGGAGGTCTTGGGTTCAAATCACTCTCAATACAAAAGGGTCACTCTCCATAGTGTTTCTCGATATGTGTGGATATGGAGGTTTACACATGCCCCAAGGATTAGTCAGATGCTCTAAGAGGCCGAACACCTTGGTCTTCAAAATATATGTATATATATATATAAAGCTGTCCACCCATTTCTAGATGTGGCAAGCCCCTCTCCTCTACAAACTGCATAATACAATACTTGAATCGCCGATACAATTCAAGTATGTGAAAATCATAAACAAAAAAAAAAAATGGAAACAGTAAAACTGACCTGCCCAGAAAGGTGGTACACCACAAAGCAAGATGTAGAGGATAACTCCAGCACTCCAAACATCGATCTCTGGGCCATAATTCCGTTTTAGCACCTCTGGAGCCATGTAATAAGGACTGCCAACTATCTCTGTGAAGATCTCACCTGTAGAAAATCCCAAATTTTCAGCTTACAATGGGCAAGAAACCCCTCTTCCAAATGGTAAAGTGATATACTGGGAAAAAACAGCAAAAAATACAAAGTCCCACAAAGAAGAAACCCAGAAACAACCGAAAGAAACTAAAGACAAACTAATACAAAATGAGGACAAAAAACCTGCATAAGTCCTCAACAGGTCATCTTTTTACCAAGTAATTGGTGTCATCATTGGCTAAATTTGGATCTATAAATGCTTCTGAACAGGACACAAAGATCTACCCCTCAATGACAGCCCTAGCCGCCTGTCATTAGCTAATTCTGCCTCATAAATCGGAAATATGAGAAGAGAGAGAGAGAGAGAGAGAGAGAGAGAGAATGAGGACAACGAGAAGGACCGAGGGCTGAATCAGAGGAATGGAGCTCCTAGAATGATGACAGATAACCCTTCCAACTCAAACAATCCCAACAGCCATGAGTAATGGATAAAAACAAATCCAAATTGAAATACCAGAAAAGTTGTTCTTTTTTAAAAGAAAGTAGTCGATAAGAAAAATGGATAATTAGTTCAACCCCCTAGTATAACCAATACAGGTACAGGCAACAGTCAAACACAAAATGCATGTATGCGATGGAGCTTATTGGACCCATTGAATAAAATAAGGGATACCCCAAATGCAAAAAAAATCAGCCCCATTGGTCATCTCTAGCCTCCTATACTAAGGGGGTATTGGGAGACATTCAGAATTTCTTTTTGAATGATACTCCAAAAAATTTATTTGACCATTCATTTCATCAACTTGATTAGAAAGCTGCAAATGACGAACAGGTTAACTTTGTCGGCATTTTGGATATACAGACCACCTTGTATCTATTGGAGCCATCGAGTCCCTTGTTTTCCATGCATCCTCCAAGCTATTGTAATGATACTACATTGCTACAATTTGAGGCTAGCAATGATCAATGGAGGTGATTTTTTGGCATTTTGATATCCACTAAACCTTGTATCTAATGGGGCCATTAAGCCCCTATTCTTTTCCATGTAATTTCAAGCTATTGTAATGATACTAGACTACTGCAACTCTAAAAGAATTGGTTCCAACTATCTTAGAGGTGCAAAGTCATAGGTTGCATGCACAAGAACCATGCTAGTGTAGAATGAGGGGCATAGTGTTAAAAGCCACCACAATAATATACTCTGTATAAAAGATGTACTAGCACCACAATCATAATATTTCCATTAAAATTGGGGATGCATTCATAAATAGATTGTCATCATCATCGTCATTAAAATTGTTCCCACCCATCCCAAATTGGCTTCTAAGTTCTACTTTTCCATTCTATCCAATAAAAGAACTTGCTCTCCATCACTCAACACTCAACAGTCTATCATGTGCTTTTTTACCACATCAATCCTGGTTTTTAATGGCTCCCCCTTTAGCCTAATGTGTTCTACTTGTAACCTTTCAAGTTTCATGCTAAATGTTTCCTTTAGTGCAAAACATCTTAATTTGCATCTCTTAATTTATTTATTTTTTGAAAAGTATCTCTTAATGTTCTTCTGGAGCAACCTTAGTTTTCCTCTAATATTGACTTCTAATTCTTTCTTGTTACCCGACACATCCATTGTGGCGGGCACAACTGAATGATATTCAGCTCTAAATAACACTACAGACCTAATCAATGCCTTACAGAAATGCATTAGTTCTCAGATAACTAATTACAATTGTATGACACTTGGTAAACAAGGTGGTGACAAACTTGTATTACCACATCAGAAAAGGCAAGGAATCGGAGAACTTACCAGGTTTGAAGTCTACAGACAGCCCAAAATCAATTGCCTTCAGTGGAGATGATTCCTTTTTGTTAGCAAACAAGAAGTTCTCAGGTTTCAGGTCCCGATGCATCACCCCATGCTTGTGGCACATCTACAAAAGCCAAAAAAAAAAAATGATGTTTACGCCACCACAGTAGAAAGCCTACACAAGGTAAAGGCATGGTTGCAAATAGTTTCAATAACTAGATATGAATAAATAACACCAAAAATGCAGCACATGCATCAGTACTAGAGGGCCAATGAGGAAGATCAACAAATAAAGGTGATAACTTAGTGGGAATTACATAAATGGAAGGAATCTCAGAGATTCCAAGAATAAAACCATGTTGGAACCATCTTAATTTTTTTCAAGGAATACACCAAACAAAAAGAAAGGATGTAAGATACGCAGCCAATTGAACAGTTTGAAAGGACTGATTAAAATCGGGTATCTTTCATGGTAAGGACAGGCAAACAAAGGAACCTGAGATATATCCTCATTTATACAGAAAGTAATAGGGCGAAGAGAGCCACAAAACCACAACATACTAGAGAGGCTACAAACAGACTACCCACTATAGGAAGAAAGGGGCAATATACAAAGATGGAATGCAGAAATTTATACCCCGCAGAGGAAATTTTGATTCCTACAAGGATAATGATCTTCCATCTCAAAAAAAATTAAAAAAGAAAAGGATACTGACCTTCAAAGATCCAAAAAAAAAAAAAAAAGAGCAGGAAACTGAATCATTCAAGACTACATCCATAATTCTAGTTCCCTACCAAAATGAGGAGCCAACAAATTCACCATATTCAACTCAAAACAAAAGGTATTACAAAAATATTCACAATTCTAACTAACATATAAGTCTTCCAAAAAGTGCACTCCAACCAAATCTCCACAAAAGAATCTAAAAAAACCAATTGCCTTAAGATACAAAGATAAATTAAACGCATACAACCTCCAAATAAAATATCAGAGAAAACAGAAGGAATTATAATGAATAGTAATCAATTAGTTATATCAAATCTCTAAAATGGACTATCTAAATCTAACCTGAATGACTTCAACAATGGTGCGGGTAACATTGGCAGCTGCTCGTTCGGTGTAGTGCCCCCTTGCTACAATTCGATCAAACAGTTCCCCTCCTTCACATAGCTCCATTACCAGATGGACAGCATTCTCATCCTCATAGGTGTCCTTCAAGGTGACAATATTTGGGTGCTTTGGCATATGCCTCATGATGTCCACCTCTCTCCTCACATCCTCTATATCAACTGCAGTTCTTAGCTTCTTCTTCGATATCGATTTGCAGGCAAGGACCTCACCGGTAGACTTATCGGTGCAGAGGTAGGTGATGCCAAATTCACCTCTTCCAACCTCACGACCAAGCTCATATCGGAGTCCAATATCACGACCTGTTGGATCTTTTAAGACCCATAGCGTGGTTCCTCCGTGTCCATGATGTGTGTTGTAATCAATAGAGAAGGGATTTGGTTTCTTAGCTTTCTTCGTTCCCCCAGGACACGCACAGCAATTTCCCATGGATTAGAGCTTTAAGATCCAATTTTTTCTTCTTTCTCAAAGAAAGGGAGCTTGAATCCTTGAAGGATTAAATCTTTCTCTTCTTTTTCGAAGGAAGGGAGTTCAAATCCTTCAAAGATCCAATCTTTCACTTCTTTCTCGGAGAAAGGAAACTTAAATCTTTCAAATACTAAAGGAAATCTAGAAAAGTTTGAAGCGAAGAAAAAAAACCAAGGAGGGAATAAGTCAAAATCAAAGAAAGCAAAATTTCTCAACGACGTGTTGACTATAAGAAGAGAAGAGGGAAGAGGGAAGAGGGGAGAGGGAACCTCTGTTTTTTTCAGCAGAAGCCAATAAACAGAGACAAACCCAATTCCCTCCCGGATCTTGGCAAACAAATTCAATAGCAAAAACACTCTGGGAAGAAGAGATTATTTTGCAGAAAAGCCCCAGACTTCACGTTTCTATCTAGAAATCTTTGAAACCAATAAGGGATAGAAGAAGGAAAGAGGTCTAACGGGGAAAGAAATATTAAAGATGTGAGATTTTTAAAGGAAGAAGAAGAAGAATTGAAAAGGACCCAAATAGATTTAGGCAGTGAGAGGCATTTTAATCGAGGAAAGTTGGAATCTTGGAAGAAGAATAAGATGGATTGAGGGATTCTGGGTGTTAATCCACCACGGGAAGGTGGACAGAAGCGGAGGGGCGAGGCGAGGAGAGGAGAGTGGGTCAAACCGTCAAAGAGGAATAGGTTTATTCCATTTCTGACCCTCTCTTTCTGACCAAAATACAAAGGCCTCCCCCTCTCTAAATTTGTCAAACTTACTTCCAAAAAATAATAAAACAGAGCGAGTTTCACATCTTAACCTTATCCCCCCACCCACTATGTCCGTACATTCCAAAACTTTATAAATGCCATGCATGTTTTGATAAACTTCATAACTGCCATTTATTTATTAATTTACATAAATACCCTTAACTCTTAAGTGAGATAATTGTATTACCAAAACTTACCAATAACATAAGCTTTCAACATGGTATTATTATGAGAATGGTGTTACCCATATATTGAGTCAAGAGGGAAGTGAATTAGGTCCATGCAAATTTTTTGGAGATCTCTGAAAAATATTCATTAAGTTACTTAATAAATCAAGCACACATAACAGCCATTCACATCCACAGTAAGTTAAATCATGCATAAAGCAAAGTGAATGTGCATAAAGCAGAGCATTAAACCACAAGGAGCATAAAGACATAAAGCATTCACATTCATAACAAAATGCAAGCAATCAACCCATAGCAAATTTAAAGTGCAAGCACATAAAGAGATAAAGCAATGTACTATAGAGAAGATAAGAAGAGATACAAAGATACAACCCGATTAAACGAGGTTTAACGGTTTTCATTTACATTGTCGCTATGAGCTGTGCCTAAAGATTAATCCACCTGTCACATTCTCCTTCCGAGTGAAGAATAAACCGTTACACCATTCTTCTTATGTTCCTTTCCTTCTTCAAGGTGCAAGTGCTCCGCAGCCCTTTGATATGAGTTATGCTCAACCTTGCATTGGCTTAGTCGTCTTCTTCAAAAGCCTTTTGATTTGTATTGATGTTCGATCATTCACGGTTTTTCTTCATCCTCTTCATAAGTCTTTTGATCTTATTGAAGCTTGGTCTTACACATGCTTATCTTTAAGAGCAGCAATCCACGAAGTCTTTAGATTTGTGCTGAAATCTGCTCTTAAATCTTCATGATCTTACGGAGTCATTTTATATTTCATATTCTAAAGCATAAACTCCATGAAACCATTAGTACTACAAGTCAATGGTTTTGTCATCATTAAAATATCTTTTTAACCTTTGGGGCTAACAAATGACTATTTAATAAAAAATGGCTTCATCAAGTAGTTATTTGATAGTATTTATAGAAAATGACTATATACTAAACATTATTAAATCATTAATCCAACAATAACAATTTTATAGATTGAATTAAAGAATAAGTATTGGTTAGATGGCAATTATATCACTCAATTAAGTTGCTTTACTAAATAAAACTCATTTTATAACGAAGTCACATTAGGTTCTCTCCATCCTTCTTGCCGACTCTTTAGTGTCATATTATGCATATTATTGAGATAAAGACTCTATTTTTAACTTTCATCTTCTATTGCTTGATCACTGTGCCTTTTTTTATGACCAAGGTATTTAGGCCTTTTAAAGCATGTGACTATTCTTCAAGGCATGTGTATGCTTTTCTACTCAGACACATAAGATAATTTTGTAGGAAGTGACTATTTAGAATAGAGTGGGAATCGAACTCAGAAGTCCCGCTTCCTAAGACAGATTTCTAACCATCATACAATTCTTTGAGCTATTTAGTTATTAAAGGTGAGAAAAAAGTTTAACCACTTATTAAAATGCAAAAATATTATCATGATAATTTTTTTGAAATGAATTAATTAATTATATATATATATGTCTCAATGAAGGAATGACTTCTATCGTTGAAAACGATTTATCAACATAAACTAAGTCAAAACAAATAATCAGTCTTTGTCATTTAGTTACTTACAATTTAAAATATTCAAATTATTCATCATTGGCTTATTTACTAAAATGACTCAAATTTCAAATTCTTGACATTCTATACCTGAGAAATGGGAAAAAGATCTGACCTAAAAATAGTGTTGCATAAATCTGACAGGACAGTGTGAAGACGACCACGTCCATAAATGGTGCCAAAATTTTGTCATATTATCTTCCAATGCTAGTTTCTCTATTTCACAAGTTCTTTAATAAAAGTATAAACTTTCCTACAAAAGATTTCCATTTTCCTCTACTTATTTATTTATCACTCTCCAAAACCCATTTTTATCTTGTGAAAATTTTCATAATTTTTAAGAATTCAAGGTACATATATCTCCTAAAATATTTTTTTTAACATTACAGTATACAATCCAATTGAATGGTAAGTTAAACTGTTAAAGGAGTTAGAGTGATAGTCAAAAACTCGTCTAAAGAAATAGGAGTCTTGAGTTTAATTCTCACTTCACCAATCTCAGTAGAATTATTCAGTGTATATAGGTAAAGAGACTTGCACTTATTCTGAAAATTAATCAAATACTCTAAAAGAATAGGCACTCGTGTGAAATAAATGATAACCTATAAATGTATAGGGTCAAAAGTCATGACTATGTTGTAATTAAAGTTATAAAACAGATGGGCTCACATGTTATGGGACCAACTTATCTTATCACACTCCTATCCTTGGCCAACGTTGCCCTCTTATGTGGTCATAGTAATCTTCATACGTCTTTTCCTTTCTCCTTTATTACCGACAAAGACATTAACCTGCTAAATAAGCCTTTCCATCTTTCTATCCTCTTTAACTTTATATATATAGAGACGTTTAGCAAAAGACTAAGTACATGAACTCCATATGTCATATTGTGAAATCTATCATAACGTGGAATGAAAGATAATTTACAAAGTGTTTTGAACTTGGAAAAATTAATGAGATAATATATAAATATTTATAGAAATAAATGAAGATTGTGATTAATATAATTTTTGGGGTATTTGTGTATTTTTTTAAATATTGGCCGTCAAATATTGCCCATTATGCCCATATGGGTGTAGCTCAACTGGGTAATCTTCCGCCTCAAAAAATAGAAGGTGTTAAGTTCGAGCCCCTCATGGCCTAACCTTGTATATTCTAAGGGCAGTGGGGATCACGCGTGGAGGTTTTACATTAGGCTTCTCGCGGTTTCCCACACATAAATTAAAAAAAATATTGCCCATTATTTTAAAAAAAATTAAAAAAATAAAGCAAGAGAAAAAATATTGGTATAATATCAGCCGATATATCGGTATCACTAATATTTAAATATCGGCCGATATATCGACACTTGCAATTTTTAACCCTTGATCTCCTCCCATCGTCACCCGAGGCCTTTTTTATTTTTTTAACATTGGAGCATTTCTAAAAAGTAAACCTGCATCTTATTCAACCAATAAGAATATTTCACCATGAGATAAAGATGGAAAATTAAAAATTAGAAAACCTTGCAAGCACTTATGGTGTATCGATAATTTTTCCATTGCGAACCTGTTCACAACAAATTGTGTGAACGTTCAATCTTAATCCTTGGATTGAAACAATGGCTGGATTCAAAAACTGAAATCTAAAGTGCTTTCTTTTTTAATCTAAGGGCCATGATTCAAAGTTTATACTTTTCAATTAGAAGTTTTTATTATTTATTTTGACATTTTTAACACTTTTTTCATTATCTTTCATTCTAATTTAGGTAAGTATTAAAGTAGTTGTGATTATTTTTCTAACTTTTTTCTTTTAATTTTCAATAATTGTAAACCATATAGGATTTGGGTTTTCTTTATAGTATTGAAATTTGATATTTGATAAATTTATTTTTTATTGAGAAGAATGTTAATTTTTTAATTTTATTAAATATTCAAATCCAATGATATAAAATAAATGCATATTTGTAATCTTGTATCTAAATTTTTTAAATATTCTAGACTAAAATTCAAATTTAATAATTTAATTTACCCGTAAATACAAATCTTACTTGGGTTCAATTGTCGGATGGCCGACAGCAAGAAGGGTCAAGGGCAATATGGTCATTAAAAAATAAGGGGCATTTCGGTAAAATCAAGGAGACAACGGGACACGAGACTCCTATGGGGGCGGGTGAAAATTTTAAAGAATAGACAACTTCGTAATTTCATACAAAGATGAGGGTATTTTTGGTAAACACGTCGGCCGACTCTCTCTTCGTTGGATAGTGCGAAAACAACCCAGTTTCTGTTCGTGCTGTGATGATTATAAGTGCACGTGTTTACCTGCGATTGGACCACCTTTAACGATGTGTCATCCCTTCCAGAAGGAGAACTCCAAACTTTTTTTCTAGGAAAACTTATATTATGCATGGTCTGTTATATTTCTTAATTTCTTTTTATTTTTTTTATTAAAAAGAGAGTTAAGTAAGTAATTTTATTTGAATAATGTATACAAAAACTTCTCATTTTAAATTATATATTAATTTTAAAAATATGTTGCCACCTAACAAATTAAATAAAAAATATCAATAGATCACTTATAATAAATAATTTAATTTTTGTTTATTTATCTTCAATAAAATAAAAGATATAATTTAATTATCTATTTTTTCTAATTTAAATAAGGTAATTCTACATATTTAATGAGAGTGATTTCTTTCAATAGAATTTTTTGTAATCTAATAATATGATATCAATAATTAATTTTTAAAGGAAACTATTTAATTAAACTTTTTACATTTACAAATAACTCCCTTATTTTAAATTTATATAATTAATAATCATGTTTTGACTTTTTAATAATATTAGACTTCATTACTACATATTAAAGTCAAATTATATATTATTAAAGTTATTGTTCTATACACCTCACATATGGGCTACAAGTTATCTCTAAGTCCAAGACTTATTTGCATCAATGCAACATATATTTAAAACTAAATTATAAGAATTTGCAAGTCAAATAATGTATTGTTAGTGTCATTATTCTATGCACCTTACATAAGGGCTACAAATTCACTCAAGTCCAAGACTTTTTGGCATTAATACAACTCACAATTGACATATGGCAAGTAGCCTGCATTATTGTTTATAATATGGATGTACGTGGCCTCTTGCAAGCCACCGTCCGGTCACTGATGGATTTAAATTTGAGACTTCTGATTTTTAAGTCCAAAGAATTTATCAATTGAACTACTTTGTATGAGGTCTTGTTCTTTAAAGTGGCGTAACTATCCAGTTTCAATTCATTCTTGATTTTTATAGTTTTATTATCAGATATGATTCTAGTATTTTAATTTTTTACAATGAAATAAAGATTTTAATAAAGATAATATACATTCCGTTTGCAACATTAGTTAGCTAGCTTATAACGCTAATAGTTTAGACATGAAAATTGTGATGATAGAAGACATTAACTTACTTCTTATTTTTTAAATAATGACATGTATATAAAAAAATAAACTCATTATTTCATAATTGGTCAATATTTTGTATAATGTGACTTAGAAAGTTGGATGGATATAGAATTATGTACATTATTAGATTGTCCCGTATGAACTCAATTAAATAATCTCAATTTTAGATAATATATTACATTTTATATTTTACAAAAAACAACTATATTTAGGTAAAATTTTATTAATTTTTACTGGAGTAAAGAGCCAATTAAAAAGGCTCTTTTTTAATTATATATTGCTTGTAGCCTTTTGGATATATATATATATATAAGATTTTTTTTTCAAAAAAGAGATTTCTCTTTAATCTAAAGTCACTAAAGGACTGATGATGGATCTCACATTTTGATGTATTGGATGTGATCAGGGATTCAAATCTCGATATTGGACGAGAAATTTCTCTCACCTAATTTTTTTTAATTAAAACCTAATTTTGATGTATTGAATGTGATAGGTGATTATAGAATCTTAAGAACTAGGTGTTCATGAAGTTCCACAACTTAATGGGTTACCACAATATTAAATCATAAGCAGTTCTTATATAACTCCAAATTATGGAATTTAAAAGAGTTAATTTGATTTTAAAAATAATGAGAATGAAAGGAATGAGTAGGTGAGCTTGAATGTGGTCCACTTCCTTGTAATTATTCTTAAAATCAAACATAGTCAAGTAAGACTTGAAATGATCAAAAGAGCCTAAATTACTAACTGCTTTATACTTTAGAATTTTATGCTCGTCTAAGTCATCAAATGTATTGAATGTATGATAAAGAAATTGATACTAAATTACTAATATCGATACTAAACCTATTTTTTTTTTTCTATTTCTCATCATCTAAATAATTAAAAGATATATTAATATCTTTTATTATCCAAAACATAAATGACCTCGTTCCTTTCTATCCGATAAGATAGAGTTCTAATTTTACTCCAACAGGTTGGATTTGATAAAAACCCACTCTTTTTTTTGGGGAAAGTCTCGAGATCAATTCTCCCTTAACACAAATAGTGCCACTATCCATTGTTCTGTACTCGATGCATATAGATTAGGAGATTTACATATGACCTAAGAATTAGTCAAGTAAGATGCATGAACAACTTAATCTTAAAAGAGTTCTAATTTTAATATAATCTATAAAAAAATTCTAATTTAAAATAGAAAGAATCCCCCTCTTCTACCCCACATGGGGTAGTTCAATTAGTAACATTCTACCTCAGGAAGTGAGATGGTACGAATTTAAATTCATATTAGGGCTGCAACTCGGGTCGGGCGGGCCGGGTTTTAATAAACCCAACCCTAACCCAACTCACACTACATTGAACCCAACCCGACCCGACCCGAATCAAAAACCCGATTTAGTGAACCCGACCCGACCCGAGATTGTAATACCCTTAACCCAACCCGACCCAACCCTTAACCCGAAAAACCCGACCCGAGTTGCAGCCCTAACGCCATGTGCAACGAGCAATGCTATCATGGTCACAACAATTTATTTATTTATTTTTTATAGCAACCATTTCAGCAAATAATGAGAAGAAATGCTAGATTTTTCTTGTACATGGAAATAGAAAAAATAATAATAATAACAGTAAAAAGTAAAATTGAAAAAATTAAGACAAGTTACCATGGAAAATTTACATCATTGCCTAATAAACGAAGAAGGGAAAATGAGGTGGGCCTACCATTGCTGCCGTCGCAGTCAGGGCTGCCGTACCAGGTGGCGGTGGCGGAAAACCAATGTGGGTTGGAGAGGAGGAAGAGAAGAGGGAGAAGAGGGAGAAGAGAAGGAAGAGTAAGAGGAAGGGGCCGGAGCTGTGGTAGATCTGCAACAAAAGAGTGCTGCCGACACTAGTAGCCTCTCCTTCTCTCTCTACAGTGAAACTCGTGAAACTCTAGTGTAGGGGGATGCTGCTAAGGGTATATTTAAATAAACAAAAGTAAAAGTACAGAGAGAGAGGAGGGAAAACGAAAAAGAGGGTGAGCCAGTGGCCCCCATTTCTTTATTTTGCTGTAAGATTGGACATAAGGATGCTGCTAAGGGTATATATAAATAAACAAAAGTACAGATAGAGAAGAGGGAAAACGAAAAAGAGGGTGAGCCAGTGGCCCCCATTTACACTTTCTATCTCGGGTCGGGTTTTCTTGGGTCGGGTCTGACCGGGTCAGGTTTTCTCGGGTCGAATCGGGTCGGGTTAAAATTTAAAAGTCTCAGCCCAACCCGACCCGAATTTCGGTCGGGTTTGTCTTTTCTCAACCCGACCCGACCCTATAACCCGACCATTGTAACCCGACCTGCATGATTTCTCGGGTCGGGTCATGCGGGTCGGGCCAAAACCCGACCCGAGTTGCAACCCTAATTCATATGGTGTAACCTGTGGCTTTCCTATAGAGTTTGCAACGTCACCCAAAAGAGGTAGGTACAATAGGACTATCTTCTATCATAAAAAAAAAAAAAAAATCCTCTTATTCTCTCTTCTCCTCCCAAGTCGAGTCCCAACTCCAAAGTCCCACTTCAACAAGGAGGAGAAGGACGCCCCTTCTTGGGTAAAATTTGTTACGAGCACAGAATAGTAAAATTCTCATTTTATCTCTACCGATTTACGAATATGTAGAACATATATATGCAGAGCAGCGTGTTATTGATATACTGATAAAAGTAAAATGAAAATTTAACTCAATCTCGTGTTTCATAATAAAATTTACCGTGTAATAGTTGGGTGAGAAAACTAAAGAAAATAAAGAAGGTTTCAAAGGGTAGTTTGGTCAATAGGATGGGTCAATGTATGCATGCGATGGAGTTTGACGGCTGCACTGCCGTTGGACGACCGGAGACGTGTGAAATTTTCTATTCCAATTTTGTACCTTTTGGGTCAAACACTTTACTTTTGGAGTTTAGATGTCTTCTTCCTTGACATTTCCACAATTTTTTTTTTTCTAAAATGGCCTCTAATTTAAATTTAAATTTTATTTAAAAGGAATATTATAAAAACCTTTTAAAATTTACTCGATATTTTAAAGAAGATCATTGAGCAGTGTCGACCATTGGTCAAGTGAATATTTAACTTATAATGAATAATTATGCATGTTGTAATCAATTTTTATGATATTAGTTAATTATCATTTAGGGGCATATTTGTACTTTTTTTTTTTTGAAATTTCACTTTTTTATGATTCATGTTTCTATACAATAAAAAAATTTACAATCTTTCTTTTTGCCATGGCTATTGATTTTTTTTTCTTTTTTGGTTAGTAGAATAATGATTCATCTTTTATATATATATATATATATATATTTTATTTTATTTTTGTTTGTTTAGTGGTGGGTGAGAGGTGGGTCCACTTTATTTTGAAACCCTATCCATCTGTTTATATAATTTTATATAGTTAATTTTACAAATATTAGAACCCAAGTTGACTGGACTCAGGCTAGGCTTGTTGAAAATTGGTCATCGTACTTGGCCCGACCTAAAAATGGAAACATGAACTAAAAAGGGGTCGGAAACATTCGTTGGCTTTCAGATTTACAGTTAAGATTTCATTGGAAAATTTATAGTGGAAGTTATTTAATAAATAATAATAAATGGTTTAAACTTAATTTATTTCTTATATTTTATCATGATCGAGTCATAATTCCAATTTTATCATTTAAAGATCGAAATCAATAATTCTAAACACACACAGTAGAAGTTGTAAGGACTTGGGCTTGCACTGAGACCAAGACAGAGCCGAGCCTGACCTAAATGGCCCAAATTGAGATCCACTGGACCTTCATGTTGTCATCGGGCTTGGTCTTGGGCGGGTTTTTTTTGTCCAAGGTCAACTTGGGCTTAATTGTTGGGAATTGGGTTAGAGTTGGATTAATAAAAGTTTAGCAGCGGTCTAAACTAGACGCGTTCTGTATGAGTGTGGAGCGTTCCTTCGAAGGATTTAAGAGGACTTATCTCCTAGATTTTGTTTGAAATAAAGATTTTTTTCAACCTTCAACTTGGGAAAGTAATTTTTCAATCTTTGAGTTGGATTTTTTTAATGAATAATCAGTTTTAAAGGAATTGAGGTTGAGATGAACCTTTTTAAGATATGTTTGTGTACAATATTTTTTATAAAAATAAAATAATTTTTATATTTGATGGAATAAAATTCAAAGTGACAGGTGGAACTTTGCATTGGACCACAGACAGAGAAGCAGAAAGTCAAGAGGGATGATTAGCCTGTAGAAAAAGAAAAGACACAATTGAGTCCTTTTCTTCCTCTTGACGTGGCCTCTATATTACTAAGAGCATTGAAGAAGGAAACAATACTGAGGTCTTTTGTTAGAATTTTTAAAATATTTTGTATAGTATTTTTAGAATTTACTGACTATATCAGAATGAAGAACAACTTCTGATTCTATCAAAAATACAAGAGTCTACTCTCAATACAATATAATGGTCTAATATAAGGTTAAAAATAGATAATTAAACTAAAATTATTTAGTTTGTAAAAGATTTTAAGTTCAAAATATTTATTTTTCTGTTTTTATATTGATGAAAAATAATAAAAATATCAATTAATAATTGGATTTGAATCACGGATGAAAAGGTGGTAGCAAAAGATTTGGGGCGGTCTATGACGTCAAGCGATACTCGTGTCAAAATTGAAGCCACCGTTTTGAATGGTAAAGATAAAAGAACTAATTATAAATCAAATAATTGCTTTAAAGAAAGAAATTGATGAAGGAGATGTTGACGTGTCAAAATTCAGAAGAGAAAAAATTGCCCAATTCAACTCAATAATGGAGATTATCAAAACCATATGATGATGGATTAATTTTCTAAGAGGAAATGGATGATGTCAGCTTTCACAACTTTGGAAGCAATCATGTTGGAACTTTGTAAAACGATAGCAGGTACATTTAAAAAGGTAGATTTTGTAATTTTTTTTAAAAAAGAATTATTCAAATTTTGTAGACTATCTGACTAATCTTTAGAGTATATATAAGTCTCTCTACTTATATACATCAGTCACTCTATTGGAATGACTTTCGGAATAGAGTGAGAATCGAACTTAGACGCAAATTTCTAACCATCAATTCAACCATTTTGAGTTAAAATAAACTCCAAAGTTAAAATAATAGATTAATTTGATGAAAGGCTAAAATGTCCAAAATAAAGGCCTATATTTATCTAGTAATATTTTTTTTTTTTTAAGATTACTTACTAAGGTTCCAAAGTCCAAGCCTGTTCCCATATGTTCTAGAGGTACAACTCGAACAGGTTGGGTCGGGCCCGATATCAACTCAGGCCCTCGCCCAGATTGCAAATATAGGAGCCATGCTTCAATCGAGCCCATTATACCTAAATTGTTATTAAAATCAGGTCTGGTCCTTTAAAAAATAAAAATTAAGAGCTCATACACACCTTCACACTGTCGACTTTCGAGCCCTTACTCAACTTAATTTTAAATCAGTTTTTACTATTAATAAATCGTTCATTGCTTATTGAACACAAATTTTTTTTACAGGATTTATCATCTCAATCAATTTTTTTCTCAATCATAAGCATCAATTTAAATATCTTATGCTTTAGAGTTTAACTCGGTTTTTCGAGTTGGATCAGGTCCTAAGAATGCAAGGCCTGGGCCCACTCCAAATTTAAATAAGGCCATATTTTTTTACCTTAATTCAGGCTTGGTCCTTAATCTTTCCCTATGACACCATCACTAGGGAAAGATTCTCCTGTTGCACGAAATCAATTTGGGGAATATTCTTGGATGCCCTCCTCTTTGGAATTAAAATTTCCCTCAATTCCATTGAGCCTAATTTTGATTTTCTATAGATCTAGAATTCCCTACCCTAAGTCTAGAAATCACCTACTGTGGTTTTAAAGTTCTATTTCCACAATTTGAATCTTCAGATATATTGAAAATCAATTCATAATAAAGCTAAAGGTTCCTTCTACACAAGAAAAGGCTCTTTTTAGAAGAAAAGATGTGGTGAGAAGTCCACAACAAAATAAGTTTATCCCGTGAAGGTTGACTTGACTGTCAAGAATTCTTCTGAATTACAGGAGATCTTAGGCTCAAGTTACTCTCAACACAAAATAGGTCACTCCTCATAGTGCTACTCGGTGTGTGTAGATAAATAAATTTGCAAATGCCCCAAAGATTAGTCAAGTGCTCTAAGAGACCTGAACACCTTTGTCTTAAAAAAAAACCTCATTATCTCACATGCCAAATGGTAACCCATATTATTCTTGTCTACTAGTTGAAATGGGTTTAATGTTAGCTTTAATTTCATATCATGCCTTATTCCATATGTCATGCCTTCCTAGTTTTGTTCCTTTTGGGTTAAAAGAACATATTCATACAAAATGCTAAGAAAAATGGGGGAACAGGGAAATTTGATTCTATGATGGAACATTTATTTATTTAACTTGAGTTATACTTTGAATGAAAAGTTCTCTCCTTTTTTCTTGAAATTTTAAGACTAATTTTGTTTTAGAAGATGACTAGAACTCATCAGACTCCTGCACTACTTCAAGTCAATTGACCTGGCTTAAGTATGTGAAGCTATGGGAACCTGGCTCAGGTTTAGTAAAAGAGTGTAGAGCCAAATTTTGACATGTACCTGAGAACAAAAATAATCTTACCATGCATTTATTTAAGAAAAATCGAACACACGTCCACACTCCACAATACATTTAATCAAAAGTTCATCTGTACAACGGCATATATGATTAAAAGGGAAACTTGTACTCTTTAATGCAAAAAAGAAAAGCTCAGCTACATGAACATATAGTTTAAAAAGGAAACTTATGCATTTTTCATGATCAAGAGACAGAAAAAAATTCATTCAATCTGCAAAAGCATATAGTTTGAAGGAGAAAGCATTCAATTATGTCGTTTTGCTGCTGGACAAAATTGTGGATCACTTTCCTTGCCAAATAGTGAGAGATATCACTCACTCTTGCCATTTTGCTGCAAAGCAACATAGTTGCGGATGACTTCGATGGCCAACTGGTGAGCATTCTTGTTTTGCAGTTTTGCAAGCTCATCCATGGCTTTGTATGTCCCTTTGTCAAGGAAAACCTTCAGATTGGCTCGTGGTGAAGTCTCCGACAAACCTTCCCACTTCTCAACTTTCTCTTGAAGTTTCTCAAAGCCCTGCAACAAGGCAAGGTCAAAAGAACTGCAACAGCTGAAAGCTGTGACTGGATGAACAAAACCATAGCAAACTCTCAACACTGGATTTAGAACTGTCAAGATTATTGTTTCTTTAGCCCCATGTTTGCTTTACATGCAAACTTATAATTCGTGAATGGGTTGTGAATTACTGAAAGGGGCTCCAAGCAGGATTTTGTCCTCACCATACGGGTTGTGAAGTTGCCAAATGATTCTCCCTTCTGGCGCTTGTATCTCCAATTGTAAAATAATGGCTCTAAGACCTTCTCCAGATCCTGAACCTTCACCTTATTCATGAAGCATTTCGCCAGTGTGGTTTGGTTAGGTGTTCCACCGAGCCAAATCTGATTAAGACATGCAACACAAGGCATTCAATCCATTTCTCAATTTCCTTTTTCTCCTGTATCTGATGGAACAAGGATTGCCCAAAGTGAATTCTAAATATTAGCAATGTAAACTGATATGACTTTGATGATAATTATAGTGTAAATGATATGCATAGAGTTCTCTAGCAAAACCATATCACAGAAATGACAGTGTTGAAAATTGACATACCTGGTAGCTATTGGGTCCATCTCCAACCAGTCCAAGCTCAGCCATGTAAGGCCTGGCACAACCATTTGGACATCCTGTTACCCTTACCACGACAGACTCACTGTACTTGAGGCCAATCTGAAAAAGGAAGTTTTGATGTTTTCCGAGTGTCCATAGAAATTAGAAAGTTTTTTTTTTTTTCAATCTAATTCATATTGCATAAGCTCTTCACAGGCATTTTTTTCCAAGGTAATGACAGGAGTATCTATGAGACTAGTGATTTACCTTATCAAATACAGCCCGGACACGCTTGAGAAGGTCAGGTATTCCCCGTTCTGCTTCTGTAATTGCAAGTGGACAAAGTGGTAGTGCAGGGCATGCCATTGCAGTTAAGTTGAGGGGATCTACATACCTAGGATGCTGGCCACAGAAAATTTAGTCAATATGCCACTCCATGAATCTGTTTGATGATGGAATTCACCACATATAGGGTGAGTGTTGAATGTAAAGAGATTTGAAAATTTTAAGGTGAAATGATAGACAACTAATAAGGACCCTTCTAATATTAAGATATACCTTTGTTTTACTTTTCAGATGGTACTGCCTTTACGTTTGTCCATGATGGAATCCAAAAGAACATACTACAGAAACCACTCTCTTCCATTTTTTTAACGTATTGACAAATACAAAGTTGAATTGGTGGATAAGCACTCACCAAAAGGACCTGCCTGAGCAAGAGCTGCCGTAATGGGCCGCCTCCAAGCACGACGAATGTCGCACAGAATGATATTTTGGTTAGGTGTAAGACGCACATTCAGGCTATATCTTTCAATTATCTCCCTCAGAGTCTTCTTCATTTTACCTCCAATTCGGCCATTATCAACATGAAGACCACAGAACATTGCACCATTTCCCTGCAAGAAGATACAGTGAATGACTAGGAAATTTGGATGGAAGGAAATAAAGAGAAATATAGATCAAGAGTCAATTAATGATTACAACATTTTGGATCGGCCAAAATCTTTGTGGAAGTCCAGAAATGGATAGCTTTTGTGCTTATGTCATGGGGTTTTGATATTTCTTTACTCCTAGAAAGATTGTGAAAACAAAAAATCTACTCATCTGTATTTCAAACTAATACTCATCCAACTGGTGCCAAAATATATAACGCGAAACATGAGAAGAATGTAATCATAAGCATATCATACTAATTGATAAGGATCAATATACATAACTATTTTCTTGAAAATAAAATACATAGATAAATTCCTCAGTAGAGAGTTCGAAATATCAAATATATAATCCTAAGTAGGCAAGTATAGACTTAAACCTGCTCATGCCATCCCAGATAGCTCTTGAATTCCCACTCGGGTAATTCTTGGAAGGGCTCAAACTTCTTACCGTAATACTGCTCGACAACACTCCTGAACTTCTCAATTCCCCACTCATTGATCAAATACTTCATTCTACTATACTTTCGATCATCTCGTCGTCCATTTTCTCTCTGGGTGACAACAATTGCTTTCACAGCATATAGGATATCTTCCTTCAGCACATATCCTAGTGGCTCACCTAAACGAGGAAAAGTCGTCTCAATTCTATGCGTTCTTCCCATACCACCTCCAGCCTGCAATTTCATCAAGTAATCAGGCACCAGCACTGAAAGAGAAAAGATAAGAATACACCAGTTAATGCATAAAGCTTAGGCATAAAAAGAAAATTATTATTTCTTTCTTACATAGATGTTGAAGCCTTGAGGCTCCCCCTTAGAATCAGAAACTACTACAACGCCAATGTCATTTGTGAGAATATCCACCGAGTTGTCAGTGGGAACCGTTACAGCTATCTTGAACTTCCGAGGCAGGAATTGAGTTCCATAAATGGGTTCAGGGGAGTCAGGGAAGTTTGTTCCATGGGAGTTCTCATTACGAGCCTTCACTACTTCCTGGGGGCTCAGCTGACATGATCTTCTCTCCATCCACCCAAAGGTCATAATAGGCACCTGATTGAGGAGTTAAAAGTGCAGCTATATTGTCTGCAGTCTCCTGTGCAAATAAGTAATCTTTTCTCATGAATGGTGCTGCAGGAGCTAGAACATTTCTGTTCAGGTCCCCGCATGCACCAAGAGTTGACCCCATGCTTCTGATAATAGTACTCATGACAGTTTTAAGATTCTTCTTTAGAATCCCATGGAGCTGAAATGTCTGTCTGGTTGTCAAACGAAGAGTGCCAATTCCAAACTCGTCTGCAAGATCATCCATTGCCAGGTAGAGCTGTTTGGAACTTTCCCACATGGGTTCTTGGTCCGGAGCATAAACTGGTAAGATTTCCCACCAGGACCACGGTCATCTCTGTTAGCCTGCTGATAACTTCCATGAAACTTGATTAGTTGTGTAGAAGCCTCATTTATATTCGGAGCATCCGTCTGCAACTCTTCCTTCAGAGGGTACCGCAAAAAATTACTTTGCTCCTTGAATATCTCAACTTTACTGCGCTTGGGTTCAGAGGAAGTGTTGGGCTTTACAGGCTGCAGATGGAAATAAAGTCAGGTCATGTTTGGGGTTATTGCAGCAACAAATACAGCAACACAGAAAAAAACCATTCAGCTTGGACATCAATGCCGACTTTTGAATTTTTCTCTACCTTCGTATTTAAGTGCTGACTCCACCAAATGAGATATTATCAATTTTAATTATTGCAAAAACGGGGTCACTTTCAGCAAGGCCATATGATTAAGAAGAACCTGTAGCTTTTCATAAATTTGGATTCAGACAAAATTCTAGAGGGCTGTCCAGGTCATTTTAGAAAGGTGAGGGTCCCTCCTTCACCAGATTGTCCTCCAAGAGATAAGTATTTTCTAGTTCTTGAAATAGGAGAAAGTCCCTTCTATGGTAGTCATCTTTCTACAACAAAGTGAATTGCCAAACGGGGGAAAGCAGCAGGGTTCCAACA
Source organism: Chimonanthus salicifolius (assembly GCA_013350335.1). Taxonomy (NCBI): domain Eukaryota; kingdom Viridiplantae; phylum Streptophyta; class Magnoliopsida; order Laurales; family Calycanthaceae; genus Chimonanthus; species Chimonanthus salicifolius. The sequence continues at coordinate 8,827,605 of CM023537.1, read as the reverse complement.
CTCTCTCCTAGTCCAAACTCCAAACCAACTCTTTGAAGCAGATTTCAAGAGTGTGAACAGGTTACATCTGGCGAGTGCTCTGAGATGGATTAGAACGAGCATTGCAGGTAACAAAATGAATCAACTTGAATTATTTACATTTTAAATTGAGTCACCATATTGAGTTGTCATTTTTTCAAACAAGTTTAACGATTTACGTGGGAAAGAAAAACAAAGTTCATTTTGAACTTTTGTTTCAAACATCAGAACATGCACATTTTATGCTCATTTATCATGTATTGAATTGGAGATGATCCCATGTAGCTGTTTAGTGTTTACACTATTGCTGCGGCCATCAAAAGCTCAAATGGACCAAATAAAAATCATGAAGGCCCATTAGAGGATGGTGGGTCCCATGTCAATCTATTTGGTGAATTTTTTTCTTCAAATGCATCAAAGAGTCGATGATGGAAAGAGAGAGCCTTACAAACTTTCCAATGGGCCTAGTTTCATGCAATTTGTAGCCCAAATGAAGAGATATGAACCAAGGCCTGTTATGTCATGCTTTGGGCCTTAAAACCCCATAAATTGAAGTCCATTTGCTGCATCCAAGGTGGACACATGAATTCCACATTACCTCCATGTCATTGCCAAGTTGGATGACATGTCACATGCCACATGGCAAGGAATCTGCTCAAAATGGAAGATGCTTGGGCACACAAGGCATGTTGGACCACATGGATGGAATTAGCAAACATGGAAATAAATTATTCCATTGCTTGGGCGTGGGCAATCCTTTGGAGGACTTTTTGAAAGCTACAAATCAAGCAACAAATTGAAATCAATGGCTAGGGTCGCCCATGACACATTTATGACATAATAATTGTTTTTTTGGAATTTCTTTTTATAATGTAATAATTCCACATAGAATTTTCCCATTGGTGGAGTTCCAGGTTGAATTTGGGCTAGATTAGCAAGGCTTGGGCAGTGCAAGCCTTGGAGGATTTGTTTTGTATTTTTTTCCTAGTTCCTCTCTCATCTTACGTCTATAAATTGGAGAGCCTTGCAACCACTGTAAATACAACTTGGGATTTCAGGAATTTTAGTTGAAGCTTGGAGCTTTTGTGGAGTTTCCCCCTAACAAGGTGAGTCTTGTGATTTCTTTTGAATTTAATTTATGTTTTGTGTTGAGTTAATTTTGATCTATGTGATTGGTTTTATTGTTAGTGAATTGGAATGTTCATGACTTGCAGATACCAATACTAGGTTGAAATTGGATTCCACAATCCAAATTAATTCATCAGAAGGTTATTTGATTTCAGTTTGAATTTATGCCGGATTCAATTTTATGCATGCATATGATCTGTTGATTTGCATCTTGATTATAGATTTCAATTAATTGCATTTAACCATTGCATATGAAATTATATTCCATAGTCATTTTGATTTCAAGTGAATGCCAATTTCATTAGTTTGTTACTGTATGTTAACAATAATCATAGTGAAAATTTGAGCCTAATTCCATTTCTTAGTGAACTTGGATTGGGTAATCCATCAGAACTTCAAATTCTCTCGGGTTTAAGGAAGTGTATGGGATTTCCGACCAACATCATCAATTAGTTATCAGAACTCTTGCAGCTACGACCTTTGCAGCCATCAACTATACACCGAGCAATCCTTTCCAAATGCTCCACAATATGCTTCAACAAGCACATTTAGAAGGAATGTCGCTGCAATTGGATAGAGAGGAAATTTGGATAGAAAATGAGCGAGATTCTAACTTTCCAGCAGGGGAATTATAGAAACTAGAAATCAATATCTGAAGAAAGCGGTGACATGATTTCATATAATCTCAGGTACTATTTTTCCTTTATTAGAACTACCAACCAAGTGACCTGAAGAGAAAAGTATGGCTTCTCAATTTTACTTTGCTCCCAACTAATCTAAACAGATCTCAGATGCAGTTACAAGGCGAGAAAAAGAAGAAAGAAATTAATATAAAGTGTTCATTATTACGACTAAAAACATTTAACTTACTGTTAGAAGAAAGAGTTCCACTATGCAAACTTCAACTTTGAGTTGGATAAATTATTTTACAGTTCTTAATTCAAACCCAATCAAATAATAAATGAATTAAGAGTATCACACTGTCAGAGACCTCAGAGAGAGAGAGAGAGGACTAACAGTGGAGATGGCAGTGACGACGGGAGTGTGGGAAGAAGGGACGGTCGAGATGTCGGTGCGCCTGACTAGAGAAGTGACAGAACAGGAGGATCTCAGCCCTTTAAATCCGGAAATCTGGATCATCGGATCCTTCAGGACGGCCGTGTGAGCAGCTCCGACCGATCCAGCCATGGAAAGAAAATTTCAGAAGGGAGAAGTGATTCCGTTGCCAGAATCTGACGAACAGAAGAGTGGCGAGTGGCGATAGATGGGAGCAGGGAGAGGACGGGTGGTGGGAAAGGGGATAGCCACGATCTGAGAGGAAAGATGTCGTCCCTCTTCCGCAACGACTCCTGCTATGGGACGATCGGCTTTTTTTTTTTTTGAAACAGTTTAGAATGGATTATCATTAACAATAAAAAGTACAACAAGCTATGTAAGGAGGAGGTGGCCTAAGAGAATTAGACGCCCTCTCCAAAACAAAGATAAGCAAAGTAGAAGAAATATATAAAATAACAACAAAGAAGATAAAGAAATCCGCTAGCCGCTCGGGGCGAAGAAAGTGCCGCGCAAAGCCCCATCTACACCGTTTTTAGCAAGGAAATCAGCCACCCCATTGGCCGACCTGCTAATTTGAGTAAAGGATACATCCAAACCCTTTAATAACTCCTTTATCTCCCTAACTAAGATGATTAGTCTCCAGGGGGGGCGCTTCAAACCTTTGGCCCATTTGATAGCGTTAGAAGAATCACTTTCAATAATTAATCTCTCCCCCCTTAAAGACACCCCTAGGGACAGAGCTCTCCGAATACTAAGAAGTTCCGCTTCATTTGACTCCTTGATCCCAACAGATTCCGAGAAAGCAATACGAGTAAAACCCAGATGATTCCGAAGTGCTCCCCCAATTCCAGCCGGCCCAGGTTTACCTTTGGATGCCCCATCCACATTGAACTTCCACGAACCAGCTGGGACGATCGGCTTTTTGTTAAGGTTTTAACTTTCCGATGAACTCTTTAAAACTTCTTTTATTTTTTTAAAACTTCTTCTATACATTTAATACTATTATATAATATACAATTTATTAATTAATTTTAAAATAAATATTAATTGAATTTCTATATTGATAAATGCTTATTAAAACTTAAAAGTGTTGTACACTTTAAGTGTACGAGAGAAATTCTTTTAATATAAAAACTCCAATATAGATGAAAAATGTTTTATCTTTCAGAGATTTTATTGTTCTAAACTTTTTTTAAAGAAAAATATAGTCTAAAAGTTCTCCCTTGAAGAATTTGTAACCTTAATTCACTTTTCATTGACCATCACTAGAATCTCTCAAAGTAGTTTTTGATCAAATTCCCCTAAAGGAATTCTCATAAGATATTGATAAGGTCTTCATAACAAATATAACTTATAAGCTCTTTATTCAACTAGTTTGGAGTCCATAGTTTGTGATTTTATCAACAATTTTGACTTAATTTTTTAAATTGCATAGTTTATTTTGATAAAATCTAAGTGTTGTTGCACATGTTGATCAATTTTTTCAAGCCAAACAACCCATGCTTGACTTTTTCTTTTCAATTATGTCTTTACATCCGAACAAATTCAAATTTTAGAATCCAATTTGTCATAAATTTTGAAACCACTAGTGTAATAACCCAACTCTTTAAATTAGAAAAATAACAAATTTTTGGAATTATTAACTCAGCTTTGTGACCGGTTAATATGATAGGGTACGGAAAGAGCTTTCCGAAAAGGGATTATGTGACCCGATCAGAGGTCGTGTACTTATTGATTTAGCCCGACGAAGTTCGGAGGGCATTTTAGACATTACTTAAATATCTTTTGTTTTACATATAAAATCATGAATGGTGTCTTATAAACCTCTTGAGTGTGAAAGACCACTCTTCTGATATATTTAGACCTTGAAATTCATACACATATTAAGCTTTTGAGTACGCTACTCAGTGTCATTTTCGGAATTTCACAAGTATTCCTCGAAACGTATATTTTACATATGCTTTTATCTAAAAGTCCCGATTTTTAAGATACTCCGTATTCCGAAAATTAGCAAACTCAGATCACATTCAATCTTTATTTTATCAAACTCTTTGACATATTTAGAATGTCGAAACGAGTATTTTAAGTACTTGTTTCGAAGTGTCAAAATCACGGTAATTATAAGCCGTCTATTTTATTAAAACATTGACTTTGTGAAAAATACCCTATGTTTTGGTGTCAAGACAAAAGTGAACGTTCCATCGTAAGTAAACCCCATGTTCTCAACACACCTGCGGTGTCGGATTTTCACGAGTTAAGGTCTAATATAGACAAACAGAAAAAGGTAAGATTGTTACCTGAGATAAGATTTTTTTTCATCTTATCTTTCTGCCGACAGTCTTAATGGCTGAGATTTTGCTGACATCTTTAACAGTCAGAGTTGATCCAGCAGATGTCGAAATAGTATTTTTAAACCCTTATAAATAAAATAGGTGCAGTGAGTTTAAGTTAAAATCACAAATTCACAACAGTTTTATCATTTTTTTTCATTTTTCCGCTGCTGCCGTGTTTACAAGTGACTTAAAACAAGCTGTCTTAATTTTTTCAGAAGATTTATATAAGTGTTTATTTTGAGTTAATATTTTTAGTTTGTAGACCTCATTAAGAGGAAGCTAGATATTTAATTTCATCAAAAAATGACTTACGGTTTGCTCTATAAAAATCGGAGAAGAAAAAAAAATGGAAAAATCCGCCCGTGATCAGTATTTTGCGGCGCACTGTGCAAGCCCTAAAGGGCATTTTGATAATTTGGTAATTCGGATGAACAGTAACCCGCCTGTCAGTAATGCCCAATGGCATTTTTCGTAATTTCTGTGAACAGTACTGTGAATAGTGCCCAATGGCATTTTCTTAATTTCGATGAATAGTACCTTGATGGCATTTTCGTAAATTTTATGAACAGTATTGTGAATAGTATCCAGTGGTATTTTCATAATTTCGGTGAACAATACTATGAATAGTGCCAGGGGCATTTTGGTACTTTTGGATATTTTTGGGGATAAAAACGTAATTTTTGAAAAAGTTTCACAAATGAATTTTATGTTGTTTTAGCTTAAAAATATTTATGTTAGACCACTTCGGGGTTTATTTTTACCCCGTATTAAGCTCAGGGGCAAAATCATATTTTTTTTACAAAATTTCAAGAAAACTTTATAAATGTATTGTTATGATATTGCAAACGCTTAGGAGTATATATTATGGTTATATAGTGTCATTATACGTTGTATTTATACTGTTTTCTGTTTTAAACAGATTACTGGAAAACACTCGACAACCAAAGGTGATGAGATTCAACCACACTATGTGTTTACTAAAATGCATCTCATTGTGCATTCAATACAATGTTTCTTTCACCATTTAGCCCTATGGCAATAAGTGGATATCCGTGGTCATCTTTATTGACAGAAAGGATGTAATGGGATTCGAATGCGATACCGACACTGTTCACACATAAGGAGGTGATTATAAGTTTCTACATATGAAACGTGAACTTGAGAGTGTTTCGGGATGTCGAGATCTAGCCATCCTAAAACAGAGTACGGAACTTACTTATTCCTAGAGACTACTTGGTATTGTGATATGTGTGATCTGATGATAGATCAGGTATCCAACAGTGATTCTGATAGGAATATACATTTTGTATATAACTGATGTGTTGCAGGATAATTAGTCTATGCAATAAATGATAAATATAGGGTAGACGTACATGATTGGAGAGAACGGTAACACTTATTTGTGTTATAATATAACTCGTTGGTGGACTTTTAATCTGTGTTTAGTTTTTCAACATATTATATACTGATTGCTGATATTTGTATTATGATTCCATGCAGGAGGGCTTAGGAATCTATGTTAGCTGAGTGAGGTTATTATGATCATATATGTGAGAGATGTTATGTGGGTTGACAATTATGTTTAAATCCATGTGTTGATGTGCATATTGACTAGTGTATTATGCATATCAAATTACCTCACACCAATGTATGAAGTACCTAGCTTGTGGAGGGCACTGGTACGAGGTGTATTTAAAATACGGGCTTGTGTGAAGCACTGAGCATGAATTTGCCGACGGTGTAGGAAGCGTATTACTCGAGGTTAGGGAAGAACCGTAGACGTCGTTTGGCGGGGGTATCTTTTTGAGAAATGAAGTATATTTCATGGTAGATAACTGTATCGACATTATTCTACATGATTTCTGAGTGTATAAACTGTTGTTTCATAACATGTCTATTATGTTGATAATATGCTTTGTTATCCAGAACTTGCTGTTGTTTTCTCTTCATTGAGTTTGTAAAACTCACACCCCTTACGAAACAAGGAAACACGGAGGACGAAGGACAGGAGGATCTTCAGCTGTAGTTTAGGGTGGAGACCCTTTAGCTATCTACCCAAATGTTGGGATTTTATGTTTAACTTAGTAGACATTGTACGTATGAACATGCAATGTAATAAACCCTTTATGGTGTTCGTTTGAAACACTATAGGATGTAATAAAGTCTACTTCATTTCTGATGTGCAATTCTGATGTTGATGGGATCGATTGATGATAAATGTTAGGTAGATCATGTGTGATATTTTCAATTTGGACTTTCCTAAGAGGTTAAGTTATAGATTACATGTTGGTTAGTAGTGTATCCACATACAATGCGTCAAGGTGAAATGTGTCGAGGTTTTTGGATTTTAAGCGGGCCCATGGTGGCCCCTTCATCTGTCTGAGATTTTTACCGGACTATATATGGTTGGGTTCGAGGCTGCCAAATGTTAGATCCAAACTTGGTCATAAGAGATGTTAAAGTCCATAAGATGATTTCCGCAAAGGCTCAATATAGTGTTAGAAAAAAAAATCTCACGTCAGTAAGGCCCGGAGGGTCGGGGCGTGACAACTAGAAGATATTATTCCCTAGAGATTTTAACCCACCGTACATTCTCTGCTATCAAAAATTTCCACGTGACATTGGTGTAAAATGTTAGGCTCATAAGATTAACATTTTTAATGCCTAAACCTCCTTTCATATTTTGATTTTACGATATCATTCAACATAATTAATTGCATATAGCTATTTCTCATTTTTGTGGGATGTTTATAGATACCCCAAATTATACCCAAATTCAATTTATGTCAAAGTTGACTACAATAAAACAAATGAATCTTAGTCCGAACTCGTTACAGTTCAAGTAGACTCCAAGATTTACTTTGAAACCAAACATAACCCAAAGTGACCATTAAAATCCAAAATGTGCATTACCACCATTACACATGACTACTTTGTTAGGTTGTGGTACAATTTTGTAGGCGATGATAATGCAATATAAGAACGAAATTTTGACCCATGGCCTCACTTGACCTTACACATTCCTAAAACCCTAGTCCATCTTTCCCACATGTAGGCTGCAATTTGGGTCGGACAGGTTGGCTTCCTTAAAACCCAACTCGGCCTGAGTTGATATATATGGAACCCGACCCGACTTGATCCGAATTCTCAACCCAACTTGAATTCTAACCTGACCCGCATTCTGAACTCATTTTAGGCTAATTTTAGCCGGGTCGGATCGGGTTGTGTGGGGTCGGATAGAATTAACTTGTAAAATCCTCAATTCAACCCGACCCGAATTTCATGTGAGTTTTTATCTTCTCAATCCGACCCGACCTGCATGTTTCTCAGGTCGGGTCATACGGGTCAGGCCAAAACCCGACCCAAGTTGCAAACCCCAACTCTCTCTCCATTCATCCCTGACCACACCACTCCTACAAAATCTCTCCATGGATGAGTTTGGAACTCTCACTCCATTCATCCTTGACTGTTTCCACTCCTACAAAATCTCTCCATGGATGAGTTTGGGTGAGGAAGGACTCCGATTTGAATTTCGAATTTTGAGTTTATTTTATTATTGATAATTTGTATAAATCAATAATTAGTGAATGAATAAATATCCGGTTACCAACCTTTCAAACTCCGCACTTGAGCTAGAATTTAAGTTGACAAATTGTTCATTATCATACAATTTGTAATCATTGATGGTTAAGAAGTGCCAAGATCCACATTTATTCTTGAATTTCACATTCTCCATGCCTTGAATAGAAGGGTTCCAACAAAGTTTGCTTTCTTGCTATTCGCAAGAAACAAACTTAGTGAAAAAAGAGCCTTTGAAATAGGGTAGCGATCCTCTGTGTATTTTGTGTAACTTGACACGAGTTTTACTGTATTGCCTATCCTTTTGGAGTGGAGTGAGAATCGAACTAAGAATTTTCACTTCTTGAGATGGGTTCTTGACCATCACTCTAACCCCTTTGAGTTTAGATCTTAAATAAATTTAAGGCTATTTCATTCTTACCTTTTGCCCTCTTTATGGGCAGTTTGTTGTCTAATTATCCCATATTTGTGAGTCTCACCTTTAACAAACTCTAGAGACAATTTTGGGCGCTAATGTTGAATATGATCTGTTTATTCATGTTCTCAAATATTCATATGGTCCATTATATACTCTCTGAAGGATCATCCTCTTCTACAATATGGGGAATAGGAATGACAAGAGATCAGTCTGGGCCATACCAAATAATAAAAAGCCTCGACAACCCTGTTAGCAAGGCTTTAGATCGAAATATTGGCCAAATATTTTCAAGCCCATCTAAACTGTTGTGCAACATCTACTGTAACTTCTCTGAATTTGCATTTCATTTGCTCTCAGCATTTCATAATCGTGGAGTCCACTTGAAGAGTACAGATCATTCATATGGAAGGACCCACTTGGATGGGCAATGGAAATCTACACCAATTAGTAGTGGGCTTTTCAATTGAATCTAGAACCTGGGCCATGGTCTTTTTTTTATCCTCTATCTAGAAACAAGTGATCTGCAACTATGATTATACCATGGATAGAGATGTTAATGAACCAGGTTCTGTTCGGGCCTTGCTTGCACCAAGTTCCATTATTTCTGACTAGTCCTTTCGAACTTGTTCGGCTTTAGACATCAGCGGTAGTGAAATGGAATGGGCTGAATGAACTTGGGTCTTCCCGAAGCCCAATTTCGTACAACTAATTCATTCCATTCTCACTTATTTTTAAAACCAAATGGGCTCTTGGGCTTTTGCGCAAAACTGCCATCCCTAGTTTTTTTTTCTTTTTGGGCCTCAGATACGAGATTCGAGTACTGCATAACTGCTCTTTCGGGCAATCATGTCAGCTCAAAAACCTTTTTGGGCTGGGTGTCGGGGTCCAAACAAGTGTTGTTGGCCTAAAAGATGTGAACTCATTAGCTCATTATTCATCATTATTTTATTTTCTTTTTGAACTTATGTGTGGAAAACTACATGATACCAACGTAAAACTCTCACTGGTAAGCCCACTACCCCTACGGCACACTAAGATTAGACCATAGGGGCTCGAACCTGAAACCTCCCGTTTCTTAATGCGGAAAGCAACCAGTTAACTCATCCTCATTCTTGAATGTATGTGAACTATTAGTTACTAAAATCTTATAAAGATATTGATTAACAACATGAAATTATTCTTGAATGTTCCATGCAATTGGATTGTGGGTATAATTTTAATCTTTTCTTGACTATAGTCTAATACGCGTTTTCTATAGCATCTTTTCTGTCTTGTTTAGTGGCGTCTTTGAGTGGTTAATTCTCTAAATAATAATAGAGATGTCCTGATGCAGAGCCCCCTTTAATTATGTTTAACCTTTTAATTTAATAACATTAACACTAAGAAGATAATAGGATTTGGGAATCTATGTTTGGTAGTGACGACTCCGTCAAGGGATTAGTTGATTTAATTAATAGATCAATTTGTTTGATTAGAGAATCCTAGACTTGATTAATTAGCAAAAGCCATATTAAGGCATTAACTACCACAATATTCAATAGGATTGGAATCTAACTTTAGTCATTGTGGTCGATGGCTAAATCTGCACATCTCTTTTATATATAAATAAAGATAAAAGATGGTAAGTCATCAAATGGATTGGAACTTTCTTCGAATATCCAATCAGTCCAAGTTCTAGAGAAAGGGTTCATGACTCATGAGGTAGAACATGATTACATACCATTATTATACGACATAATCACATAAGTGAAGAATTTTAATATTATCTAAATCTGTGGAAAATCTAACACTCATTTAATAAATGACTTAACCTGACTTAATAATAAGTGGATATACAGGATCAAAATCCGTTTATAAATAGATAGACCTAACTAGAATCTATTTTTGTATGCAAACACTAATTATATAAGCTTTACACCTATTTAAAGAATAGTCTTGACATGTGTCTCGCTAGAAAAATCCCTTTAATCAAATAAAAGAATAATCCAACTTCAACTCAAAATAAATTAAACTAACTTAATCCATTTAACAAAACCCAAAACCCAAATCTGAAAAAGACCCAAACCAAATAAGATCCAACTTGACTTGAGTCAACTCGACCCCTTGCCAAATTTTCACCATACGCATGTTTATATGCCGGTGAAGATTTAGCAGACAATAATACTTTTACCAAAATTTTGATTTCATTGTAATCATAACTCAAGCATAGAACCAAATTGAGTGTGAAATCAATTTGCAGGAAGTTAATCTCATTTGTGGTGCTGCACGCTAAATTGCAAAATGGTGGTCAGTTGAACATTTATTATATAAATAGGGTCCGAATTTAATTAAGATCTATACCCTATTTTCGTGATATCTTGCCTATAACAGGCCTTTACATACTCTATTTTCCCATGAATTGTCATCTGACTTGATCCGGTATTTGAATAGGGCCAACGATCCTCCCATGGACAATTTGTGTATATAGACACGAGTTTTACCGTAATGCCCATTTTACTCTTCACCTGTTGTACCAAAAAAGTTTGGAATGTCAGAAATCGGCTCACCAATCGGATCCCTTTGTAGTTTTTGGCGAGTCGATTTACTGTTCAGAGGTGATTCGAAGAGCCGATTTTACTGTTGATGAGTGATCCGGTGAGCCCATTTTACTCTTAGCGAGCCAATTTCTGACATTCTTATTGTTTTACATTTTCAGTACAGATGAAGGGCAAAATGAGCATCACGGTAAAACCTATGTTTGTATACACAAAGTGCCCGTAGGAAGATCGCTCACCTTTCAATAGAGTGGGTGTTTTTTTTGGGTTTGCCTCAATATTTCAGTTTTAGGCTTCAAAGACCTCTCTATTGTAGCGTAGAGAATTTTACATAGGTATTCCTCAAGTATATTAAGAATTTATACTTTAGCTCTTTCAAAAAAGTGAAATATATAATTATATACTTCCCCAGCCCCCACACTTTTGAATTTTTTTGTTTCCACCCTAACCATGTTCTAGATTCTAAGTTCCTTTTATTTGTCCATGGCTTCCATGATTTCACCAATCTTGATGCTCTAATTCTTGATGAAGTTTTCTTACTCCATTTTATTGAATGAAAATTTCACCGCTTCCAATATTCCTTGGCTTATTGGTACTTTCTTTGTATCGCCCATATTGATTATAGCAGTAATAAGCATGGAGTAGTCCAGACTCAGGCCTCGAAGGATAAATGTAATGAGATCGATTACACCATTACAGACACGTTCATTAATTGCAGCGAGAGCAACGGTAAGAGATTTAGAATGGTGTAGGTATTCTGAGATGGTCTTTGTCCTTTTTGATAGAGTGTAGTTGAAAACGCACATGAGTGGCATTGGCAAGAAATTACTGAGAAAAGGTTTGGTAGAGATATTCTCAAATCTGACGAGAAGTAACGAGCTCAACAACTTAAGAGAAAACTGATTCAGAAAGAGTGGCATTCATCAAGCTGACAAAGGTTTGATCCATGGTGGAGGTTTCGACATTTGAGAGGAATTGAGGGTGACAAGGATGAGAACCATCAATAAAACACCAATAGTTTTGTCAAATAAAAAATGGCTTTATATAGCTCTATCAAAGTAGGTATTGGTATATGTTAATGTGATGGCCCGCACCTGTTGTGAAGCGTAAAAGTTCACACTCTCGTCGTGCACACAGTCATAAGGGTACGTGGGCGTGAAAGAGAAATTCACCAGGGAGAGCGAGTTCAAAGTCCCACATCGCCTAGCCATTGCCTACCGATGTGGTTTATAAGCTCAACTTCTCCTCCCTCTAGGACAAGGCCTTATGGGTACATGTTTGACACATGTGCACATGTGCACTATTGTAAAACCGTGCGGGTTTGCAGTTTAAGCCCACAGAGGACAATATTGTGCTAGGTGGGACAGGTCATTATAAAATGGTATCAGAGCTTAGTTCAACTCTCAGATCAGGAGTGAGAAGATGAGAGTATCAGAGCCAATGACGGATCTGACCTAAGGGGGTGGGATTGTGATGGTCCGCACCTATTGTGAAGCGTAGAAGTTCACACTGTCGTTGTGGCGCGCAGTCACAAGGGTGCATGGGCGTGAAAGAGAAATTCAGTCAGGGAGGGCTAGTTCAAAGTCCCACATTGCTTAGCCATTGTCTCTTGAGGTAGTTTATAAGGTTAACTTCTCCACCCTTTAGCACAAGACCGTTTGGACAGCATGCGTGACACATGTGCACCATTGTAAAACCGTGCAACTCGAAGCTTATGTCCAAAACGAACAACACTGTGGTAGGTGGGACAGGTCACTACACTTAATTTAATAGAGACAATGCTAGAGATGTGAGGGACAGTGAAGGTCGATGATGAGGCGGAGTCCATGACAGCAAACAGGGTCAAGTGGGGTAATGGAGATAAAGAGGGGCAGCTTTAGTAGCCAAAAGAGACGATGGTGCTGGCAGTAGGTGCAATCGTTTGCAATGGTTCTGTGCACGAGATTTGGGCGGCAAAAAAAAGTGTTGGCCGCAAGATGAGTGATTGATTGAACCAACTTGGATGATGCAACCCATTTCCTTTAACATTTGGTGTATGTAGGTTCGATCCATACGCCTTAATTTGATGGGTATATTGTTGGTTGACACATGCCACTATTGTAAAATGTTAATCTTCAATTCTTGATCTTTTTTTTTTATTAACGCATGAAAACTCAAACACAATTTTAATAAAATCTCTATGGATGAGTCTACTATCTCTAAGGCACACCAATGTTAAACCATGAAGGCTCGAACCGGCAACATCTCGCTTCCTGAGACATGAGGCAACCAATTGAACTACACTATGTGGGTTTTTGATCTTTTTCATCGTACTAATTATAATTAAGTCATATTTTTAAAAGAGAAAAGCATATTGCACATTTAAATATAAACCTCACGTAAACATTAAATATGAGCAGCAAAGTAGTCAATTAGAGTTGATATTAAAATAGTAAACCCCCACATAGAATTTACGTGAATGTAGAGCAAAATTGAGAAATATTTATAATATTGATGTCTAAGAAATAATCCTTCTCATTTGAAGGTCCTCAGTCATGAATCATGTAGTCAAAGGTTAACATTATTTCAAGGGCAAAAGTTTCATGTCTCAAGTTAAGGGTGCACATAAAGTCTATAGAGAACTCTAAAAATGTAGGTTACAATTAAACTTTATAGAGAACTCTAAAAAAACCCTAAGTTTTCTCATAATTCTAAAAACTCTTGTGTTTTTTATAATATTAAAAAGCCCTTGAGTTCTTATGAAAATGTCAAAAAACCCTTGACTAAAATCAAATTTAAATCATCATTATTTGCCATCTAAAATTTAAAAAATGATAAATTATCTCTTCAGATAAAGATAAGAAAAATGTGCACATATTAAAAAAAAATCTTTATTTATCCACCGCTTCCTGGCGTAATACTAATTTATCATTGAATAAGCAACTCTGCATATTTTTATTATTTTATTTTATTTTGAATTGTAATTTTCCATGAATTTTTTGAAGTTCTCCTACATACTCATGGGCCTTTTAATATTTTATGGTCATCCTCACTTTATTTTACTTAAGCTCGTTCCTGATTTTTTATTTTATTAATTGTCATAGAATTTTTTATTTTATTTTATGAGAAGTGATTGATTAATTTTATAAGGATGAAACTCAGGTTGATCCCAACCCAAGTCATATTATACTTAACTGAGTCTGACCTGACCCGACTTAAAATCCTAAGTTTTGTAACTGAGGCCAACACTTATGTAATCCAAGAACCTGACATGACCCAATTCTGACCCAAAAATTTAGATTAATTTAATTTTTTTACTTTTTTTCATGAGCATCTAGATTAATATAATTCACTTTGTAAAGAAATAATATTTCAACACATTTAATGTTAAAAAAAATGACAAATAAACTGAAAATAAACAAAAATCTTCATTTCTAAAAGAAATAATACTTCCACATCTTTAATGTTCAGAGAAAAAAAACAAAAATACAAAGACATAAATTTTCATTGATAAACAACATGATTATCGATTAAAAATAAAGAAAATGATTATCAATTATATTTATACATATGGATATTAAGTTGGGATTAGATCAAGTCAGCTTTTTATAGGATAAACTTAGCTCGACCTTAATTTAATTCAGATTTTTAATCCTTCAACCAACCCAATCCACTAATTTTTCGTATCCGAGTTAGGTAGTCGGGCCAAAACTCAACCCAAGTTTCAATTCTTTAATTTTATTCTCTTTTTATTCTTGATGAGGAAGGTATTTTTGTTATTTTACACCATATGGTGCATTAGCCAATGAGGTATTTTAGTGAAAATTTGAGGGTTTTTTAATATTCTAAAAAATACTGAGTCTTTTCTTTTAATTATAAAAAATGTTGGAGATTTTTGGAATTTTACATTTTTTTTTATAATTCTCTCAACCTTTTTAAGTTTATTGGAGCTTTACCTTATATAACATGGTATTTAGTATACTTGACTGAAGTATAAACCTTTCAAACGCACTTATTTTAGTGATCTAAGTAATCAATCACTCTTACTTATTGCATAAATACGCGTATTACATAAGTACGAGATAAGAGAAACAGAGCATTGTAGCAATCGATAAAACAAGAGTACTGGGAAGTTGGGAAAAGAGTAAAGGGAAAAGGGGAAAGGGAAAAGCAAGACAGTGATTGGATGAGCACAAGTTGGAAACGGGCATTATGATTTTGGTGTCGAATCTAGGGAAGAGAACCCTTGGCAAGTATTTATGAGAGAGAGAGAAATTAGCAGGAAATGAAGGGGATAAAAGGTGAGGTGGTGGAGGATTCTTGTTGGGTTCTTCTCCAACACCAAGTACTGTTTGCTTGAGCAGATAAAAAGGGTGTTTGGGATAAGGGGTGAAGGATTCAATAGCTACTGTGTCGGCTTTCATTGGGTTTTCTTTTCCTCTTCTTTCTCTGTTTCTGATGGAAGGGGTAGGGGAAGGGGATAAAGAAAAAACTTTAGTAACTCAAAAGAAAGGAAAGTTTAAGAGTATTTGTGTTTTCTGCGGGAGTAGATCAGGTTACAAGCCTTCATTCAGTGATGCAGCTCTTGAGCTTGGAAAGCAGCTGGTAATAAGAGCAAAAAAATACTGAATTATAAAAAGTCTTTTCTATTTTCTATGTTTAGACATTTGGTTCAAGTTGAATTATTTTGAGTTGACTCTGTAGTCTTCATTTCAGCTGGGGAGAAGAATCAATTTGGTTTATGGTGGTGGAAGTGCAGGGTTAATGGGTCTGATATCTCGAGCTGTTTATAATGGTGGATGCCATGTTCTTGGGTAATTGCCTAATTCGACAAAAAAAAAAAACTCAGTTTTATTTTTATTCTCACTTCTTTTCTTTCTTGGGGATATGAAATTTGTTGTGTCAATGAATAAACTTTACTTGTTACTTGTTTCTAAACCTCTTTTCTTTCATGGCAGAGTAATTCCAAAAGCTCTCCTTCCACATGAGGTAAGGTTTCATTCTATCTTCACTTAGATTTCTTTCATGGAAAATCCCTTTTTCTAGAAGAAAATATTAGTAATCACTCCTTGACAGATTTCAGGAGAAACCATTGGAGAACTAAAAATAGTTGCAGACATGCATGAAAGGAAGGCAGAAATGGGCAAACATGCTGATGCTTTCATTGCCCTTCCAGGTCTACTCCCAACATAAACACAACACAACTAGTTTTTTTCTATAAGATTTTACACTACATTACTCCAACGTCCTTTCTGTAATCAAATTCTCTTTCTAGGTGGCTATGGAACCATGGAAGAACTGCTTGAGATTATTTCTTGGTCTCAGCTAGGAATTCATAGAAAACCAGTTAAGACACTTCCATTTGATTATTATTTTGAATAGCTAATTTTTATTTAAAATAAAATTTGAAAGAGACGAGGCATTTCTTGGCTAGAATACTTTGTTTTATTAAGAGTATCCCACTAATCAGGATAATCTTCAGATCATTTCTAAGTCTTCTCTATTCATACACACTGAGTAACTCTACGAACTCTCCTTTAAGATGGAGTGGAATTTAGGACTCCCGCTTTTTAAAGGGGATTCCTTACTATCACTCAAACCCATTTTTCTAGAGTGCTTTAGTGCCCTTTAGACTAAATAAATTGAAAAGCTAGGGCTAATAACTTGCACTTGAGTTTCTTTAGGTGGAAAATATGTTATTTTATGTAGTGTCACTCTGACTTATAATGTTTGTCTTAACATCTGTATTTGGCCGCATGCACCTCGGTAGGGTTAAGGCAAAAAAAGATAGTTTTTTTTTATGTGTTCTCTAAATGAGTCTCATAAATCATATCTTTTAAATATATCCATTAGATTTATTCAAGTATAATTTTTATTTTTATGATATAAAACTACAAAATTGGATAGTTGACTTCAGACTCAACCATTCATCTTTCTGACTCTATATACAAAAAAAAATTAAAGTATAATCTCATATTTAAATAGATTTGATGATTTGAATGATAAGGCTTATGGAATCTAAAAGAGGACATGTGTCTATATCTTAAAAAATTACCTTGATGACACGGAGGTACATGTGGCAAGAGTTGTCTTGAATAATTTCTCCACTCAACAACATAAAGTTATAATCTAATGGAGTTGGAGTGTTGGCCAGGAATCTTTGAAAGTACTGAGTTTGATTCTCACTCCATTCCACCTGACCACTTTATGTAGAGTTATCAGGTCTAAGGATTAGTCGAATACTTTAAGAGACTTGAACACCTTGATTATAAAAAAATGAAATTATTACGAAAGATAAAAAAAAGGTGATTATCATTGGTGGAGCCCAATCTTAGATTGAGGAACTAGGCTCTTGGGGTAGTGAATAATAAACTTTTTTAATATTATTATTACATCATAATTCTTATTATTATTATTGATGTTGTCATTGTTAAATTGACATTATTTATGAACCATGTCTTTCTTATTTTACAACAGGTTGGACTGTTGAATGTAGATGGTTACTACAACAGCTTGCTGGAGTTATTCGACAAAGGAGTAGAGGAAGGTTTTATAGAGGATTCAGCAAGGCATATTCTAGTTTCAGCTGAAAAAGCTGAAGAACTCATCCAGAAAATGGAGGTGAGAGAGAAAGAGAGAGAGATTCTTGTATTTCATCATTGAATTGGACGACAAATCTGCAAGAAATGGAATGATGTGATGTTGTTTTGGTTGTTGCCTGTGGTGCAGGAGTATGCACCAGTTCATGAAGGTGTTGTATCCATACGAAGCTGGGAAATGGACCAATGATCTCAGCCCACAACTGCCCAATATATCATCCTTCCCTTGTTAATTCCTAAGTTAACATTGTATACTAAGTTGTGTTCGAATGAAAATCGGAGGTGAGATTAATTCTACGGATACACGAAATCACCTACAAATTTAGTGTATCTCGTAAGTCTGGAAGGAGCCAAATTCAAGATCTCTAATCTAATTTTAGAATCTTAGATCAATATTAATTGAGTTTGAATTGAAATGTAAAAAAGTTATGTGTACTTTATATTTTATTAAGTTAGTTCCATTTTGATTGAAATGAATTTAAATAATTCAAAAGAAAATACCACCTACAATTTTTAGCCTATTTCGATATGCTTTGGCTGAGATGGAGGAAACAAGTATGTTTCACCTACAGAGAACTATGCTGTATTTTGGCAAAAAAAAACTTACTTTTCTTTTTAATTTAATCACTTTTTCATCTTAATTCATTTGTAATTTACCTTTTTTCTTTTCAAATTATATGGTTTTAATAGTTTTCAATTTCTAATTATTATGTTTCTATTCCCCACTGTTTAGTTTTTTTTTTTTTTACTTTTTACTTTTTATTTTTCTTATATAGATGATTTTAAAACTTCTCAAATTTATCAAAGCGTCTTTTTTAAAATAGAACGTCAAAACTCAAAACTATAATGTTTTAAAAGCAAATTGAAATAAATTTTGAAACGAAATTGACAACTATAATTTAGTCATCATATGAGCTTTATTATAAATTAAATTGAAATATTTAAAATGCTATTTCCAAATTCATCAATATTTGTAATGTGTATATTTAGTGTTCACATATTAGAACATATATGGCGCCATTAGGGATGAAGTTATATGATTGCCAAAATATATTTTCCATTTCAAAGACTTCCTCAACCCAAATAATAAATGAAGTTGTAGATAAATACTTTTGATATTACGTCGAATGAATCATATTCTAAGTCATTCAACTCATATCTACAATCTTAACTAGGTGATCAAACCCTTTTTAATTTGAATCAACCAATTTTAAAAAAAGTTAGAAAATATACTTGACCCACCAATCTTATATCAGATAACCTTAGTTAAGATAATCGCTTAATTGTTTATCTTACTTGACTTGTGCAAAATGTAAGTATATAAAATTGTTTAACTCGATTCAACTTAACTCATTTATTAAATGAATTGTTATATAATATTTATCATCAGATGTTATTAACTTGGTTTATTTGTGTCCTATAAATCATTTAAAAACTCAACCAGCAAGAATAACCAATGCGTTTCATTTTTCAACTAGCTCAACACGTACGTGAATTTTTTTTTCATGATTTCAAACCATGAGTAAATATGTAAATTATAAAGAATTGTGGGAACAGGCCAAAACCTTACTCTTATTCAATAACTAATGGTAGCCCTTGGTACAACTCTATCTTATAATAGTCAAGACAATTGATTTGATGGTGCTAATCTAAAGGGTTTTTTTTTTTTATAACAAGAGTATCTCTATTTCATATCGGAGGTAAGACTAGTCCTACGGATACAAGAAACCACCTAAAAGTCTCATGTGTCACGTAAACCACAGAGCAGTCGAATTCAAAATCTCTAGTCTAATCCTAAAAGTTTAGATCAACTTAGCTATTCGTGCAGGTTAATTTAAATTATTAATATCGGATTGTGCTTAGATGTTTGTAGGGGTTCGATTGATCTAGTTGAGAGTTGAGACCCGGTATTGAGAAAATGAAGCGTCCATGAGAGGGGTTTAGAAAGAATCCAATTATATCTGTTGATTGGTATTGAATAACTATCATTCAATGGTACTAAATACAAGGAAAGGACAATACTAGCATGGATAAATTACAAAAGTCACTTTAAATTATTATCTTTAAGTTGTCAAAAACAATAATAACTTTAAATTACAAAGCATCAACTAAAAGACAAACAACTTTATATTTCACGTGAACATAATTTTCATTTTCTTTGTTTGGAACATTTTCAACTTTCGATGTTTTTAATGTTGCCTTTAAAAATAAATAAATAAAAATCTCAAAACTTTTTATCAACTTTTACTTAGACATGGAATTAAATAAGTTTTTTATAAATCCAAGAAAATGAAGTGTCAACACTCATTAGACCAATACACATTATTAAATTTGGACATTATTCATTAAAAGCATTAAAGTTTCAATTGATTGAATCATAGTTTAGGACTCTAACATGGAATAAGATGTTGTATAGTAATTCAAAGGAGTTTGAATGATGATTAGATGTACATGGGTTCGATTTTCATTCTATCTGAAAGGATCATTTTTCGTAGAGTCACTGGTATTTAGGTGAGGAAACTTGCAAATGCCTCGATGATTAGTTAGATGTTCTAAGATACTTCGACACCTTGATAGTAAAAAATTCTTTGAAATACCAAACTTCAGATATATTTGATATGTCAATCATCATCGACATTTAAACCTAGTCAACTTCATATCTAACTTTCACATAGGTTCATGTCAATCGTTCATTCCGCAGTCTCAAATAAAAATTTTAAAATAATTAAATTAATTTTTTTAAAAGATTTTATTGATATTTCTAATTTGATGGATGAGTTACCCACCCCCAGTTGGGATTGGATTTGCAAGTTGAATCAGGATGAGTGGATAGGGATTGAGTCCCATGCATTTTATACCCGTACCGTGAAGTTTGGTCTATGGTGGTAGAGACTAGAGATGATGAGAGTGTACAGCGATATTCCTTCATTTCACAGTCAAGTGCTTGGCCTTCCTTTTCCCATTCTTTCTTTCTTTTTGAAGTGGGCCCTAATCTATTACTAGTTTCCAATGTGTGGATCGGAGTACTTGGATTTTGTTGAATTGTCACTGTTGTAGTAGCTCTGCAGAGAAGGACCCACAAAACATTTGACTTTTCCCTTGGTTGCTTATACTTACACCCTATGAATATTTATGGCCCATTTATTCATTTATCTTCTCTGTGCATGGATGGGCCCACCTGATATTAGGGCCACCTAATCAACTAGTAGAGGTCTATCTACTGTGGGACCCATTGTCACATGCCCAACCATGACATAATTGTTTCTATTTCAAGCCTGACAGAGCTTGCTTTGAGAATATCCAACCAATGATGAAAAGGGTTCATCAAGTGCATTATACTATGTTGAAGCTATAATTTCACTGTATGGATAGGCAATGGAATACGGATTGGATGTGTTGTTTCAATCACAGGACATGTCCGGCCCAGCATAAAAATGGCAGGAATAAGGCTTTAGATGGACCCAGCCCAGCCCATCTGAAGAAAAATCAAATTTGAGCCCACCAAATCATAAGTTAGGTCGAAACCAAACAAAGATGAGATCTTCGAAGAAATATTATATGCAGAATCTTTTGCAGCAAAGAGAAACCTATTTTTATTTTTAATGAAAAATACAAACATAACAATGTTCTAGCCGACTTTGGGATTCCTTGCCGTTAGTTTTGATTTTTTCTTAATTTTAATTATTTTCTCTTTTATCTTTTTAATAAATTCTCACATTGTTAGTGAACCTTTGGGTTAGCACATGAGTTCCCTTTCTTTAATAATCAATTTTTAAGAATGAGTTCTTCTAATGTATTTTAACATGGTTACAGGATGTGTCGGGTTCGCATCTCTAGCCCAAAATAGAAGGGGAGAGCCGAGTGTCTTCAGCCCTAGCACTGAGGAGGAGAGTCAAGTGTCTCCAGCCTTTGCGTTGAGAAGAGTATTAACAAAATCCCATATCAACAGTGCACCTTTGAGTTATAGAGTTAATAAGCACATGGGTTCTCTCTCCTTAATAATCAATTTTTAAAGATAAGTTCTAATCATATATTTTAAGCATTAATCAAAAATCCAAGCGACGACACTTTATGTAATTATTGGAACTTTTACATTAAAAATAAAGGTGTGATCAGCGAACCTAGGCCATCTCATTCTTGAGTGGTAACTTGGCTCTTCTTTGTGTAGTGAGTAATCTTCCTTTCAATTTATGTTTTGTAGTTCAACCAATTTTACATTTAATTCAATTTATTTTACCCAATTTTAATTTCTAGAATTCAAAGCCTAGTACCATTGAGTGTGTGAATTACATGGTTTCAATTCCATATTCCATCAGTGAGTTTTGATTCTTTAGTTCTTTCCGAGTTTCTTCAAAGTCAGAATTGGAATTTTGGTGATCCGTTGGAATTTTTATTTTCTCTACAAGAGAAAGAATTCCTTTGGTGTCACTTGAATTTGGAAAGACTTGAGAATTCTTCTCAAATTTTCTAGGTAAAATTCAAATTGAAGTTCCCCATCTTGAGCCTGCTTGATTTCTCCCTTGATCAACTGTGTTAAAACAAGATCTAAAACAGCCTAATCTCCACTAGAAGATAACAGGTTGATTTTAGGTGGGACGTCTAGATATCTTGATCTTAAAAATAAAAGATAGTTTCTATTTGTGTACTATATAGACGACGAAAGACAATCCAAACATGAAGAATGGAACGATTACAAGTGAAAGGCACTAGGTAAAAGGGAACCCTCTATACAATTGGATCAATGGGTTGCATTGACAATGCCGTAGTGACGATGAAAAACGGAGGGAGTGATGCTGATGATGGTGATGATGACAATGACATGATGATTCGCATTGATATAAAATATATGAATGATTCAAACACTGTTCTGAATATTTTGGGTTCGACCATGGGGCTGGGTTTGAGTTCAGTACAAATAGGAACTTGGTAGGACTAAGCTATATGGATTATTTAATAAGTTTCTCTGTTGTGGGCCTGGATTATTTGGTAACACTGGCCTACATAGTCAATCTTTTAACTTGTTATTGGTTGGGCCTTTTTTCTTCTTGGGCCTGATAATATGTACTAACTCTATTCTAATTTAGTTGTCTTATGTGAATTTTGGGATTGTCCTAAAATAGTTGTCTCATTCATATTAAAATAGTGTGTTGAAAATGGATAAGATCATATTAAGTGCTAGTCTTATATATTTAAAATGAGACAACTAAAATGGAACGGAAGGAGTATTTGCTTAGAAGGAATAATTTGTTTTTATGGCATGTGTCCACGTGGATAATGGAAACCCATTTACAGATATGCCCATGTATTGAGCTTGGAGTTCAAAACTTTTGGGCTTGTTTAAATAACTGGATTACACCTAAAATGTTTCCAATTAATGTGTTACTGTATGCAAGATTTTTTTTTTAATTCCTTTTCTATAAATTTTGACTCTCTTTACTTATACGATGTATTTTTCTATAAATACAAAATATACACATACTCTCTACTTAATTGAGGAAGATACAGCAAATTCCGTGTATCATTTTAAAGAAAGGGCAGGATGTTCACCCAACCAACATTCCTTCTGAATAAGGTGAAATAAAATATTCTTGTTGTATGTTTTCACTCATTTCATATTGCAATCAGAAGAGAAAAGTGAATCACTAAGGTGAAACTTGTCCCCACCCGAGAAATCAATGGGTTTAAGTTATGTATTTGGATATCTCGAGTTGGGTTGGGTTGGAAAAATAAAACCTGCATGAAATTTGGGCGGGCTCAGGTTGAGAAATTTAAAATCAATCCGACTCGACTCAACTGCACCAAGTTATAAAAGCAATAAAACAGCACTTGTATTGAGTCGGGTCAGAAATTTGAGTTGGGTCGGATTTAGTAATTTGGCTCGGGTCTAGTTGGGTACAATAAATTTTGACATGAGTTGGATTGAGTTTATTAAAAGCTGACCCAAGTTTCAGCCCTAATATATTCCACCCACATGGGTGTATTTGAATCGGTTGCCTCCCGCCTTAAGAAGCAGGAGGTTGCAGGTTCGAACCCCTATGGTCTAACCTTGGTGTATACTAGGAGTAGTAGGTTCACTCGTGGGGGATTTTACACTTGGTATCCCACAATTTCCCACACATAAATTCAAAAAAAAAATTATCTTTTTTCCCCTTGGAACATCTCTTTTTTCATTCCTCTCACTATGAAAATCAATTATCACATTTCTACTATGGGCCCCCAACCAAGCCCAGTCCTTTTACAACTTGGCCCAAGTTTTAAGCAAGTGGAACCATAAAGCGAGTTTTAAGTGATAAATAGACTAGACAGACTTTCTTCAAAGGCAAGATGAGCAAAAGGCAACCCACTTTGGAACTTGAAAAACTAACACTATGTCCATCTTTTTATTTTGTACTTGTTTAATAATGAGATTCACATATTTCTTTAATTTATCACAAACAAATGAAGATTGTTTTTAATTTAATTTGTAATCAATTGATGTTTGATATCTGTTTACTTCTTTAGCTCTACTCTTGGTAGCCACTTCTTTGATGTTGTGTGCATAACACGAATCGAAAAATCGGCTTGACCCAGACTTTTTCTCTCTCCTCAATTTTTTTTTTTTACATCTCAGTGGCTTTTTTTTGAAAAAAATCATTTAAAAAAAATAAAAAAGTTGTTTTTTAAAAAATTAAAATTTAAAAATATAAATATCAGCCGATATCTAGGCCGATATTTGCCCGTATCAGACAAATATTGGCCGAATTTACCAAATCTTATACCCCTAGTACAGAATCTGCCCCATAAGCAAATGACAAAAGGCAAGATGAGACCACTCATGGCACGTAAGGTACATATGCGGGTCAGGGCCCATTCTAAGGTATTTTGGAAAAGATCCATTTATGAGGCCCATTTGCTGGGAGTAAGGGATCATGAGATATTGCATACCACCACTTTTCCAAGATTGCATTACATGATTTTTGGATCTAACAATAGATCAAGAATGGAAAAATGGATTTCATCTCCATGCAAGATATAGGATTTTTTTAATTTTATTTAATGACACCATAGGACACTTGTCAGGTGTTGAGATTTTTGAGATTTTAGCAAATATTGTAAATGGGGGAAGGCTTGGCTGTCTGAACCTCTTAGGATTTTTCTTCTTCTTTGTTCTATTTTGTGAAGGCCTCTCATCTTAATACAAGTAAATTTTATTAAGAGACATGGGATATAATGAAATTTCATTTTTACTTCTACTGGTGTATCGCTCATCAAGCATCGGTAAATCGATAACACACTACTCTGTATATATATGTTCTAAATATCGGTTCACCAGTACTTGATGAGCGGTACACCAATAAAAATAAAATAAAAATTTTATTCAATCTCATATCTCCTAACAAATTTTGCCCATCTTAAAAATGCACATCTTTTATAAACACACAATATAAATAAAGGGCTTATGTCGGCCATAGACATAGAGATTGTTGATTTTCACTCTTGCCAATTGTTGAGAGGGCATTAGGCAATCGAAGAAGAAGGGATCATCACCTACCGAGTACCTACTAGTATGCCATGATATTATTCTGCGCATGGAGACTTAAGGATTGTTGGATGGACACAAGAATTTCATTTATGGTCAATTTTATCTTAAATTCAATTTATTAAAATTATTTTTATTTGATATATTTTCAACTATTAAATTAAATATGATATTCAATTGTTAATTTTTAATATAAAAATTAATAATTAAAATAATTTATTGAATTTTTTTAATATAATAATTTTCATGATAATCTATTTATGCATATAAATTTTATGAATATATAGAATTCATTATTTATTATAATTTGTAAAAAATCTTTAGATGAACACTTAGAAAGATACTCTAAGATAACTTGTTAAAGTTGGTTTAACGGTCAAAAACTCCTCCAAATTAGTAGAAAGTCTTAAGTTCAAGTGACTCTTAACACAAGAGGAAAGGTCCGACCCTATCTATAAGTAATGTACGCTGCTGTCTAAGACCCCCAAATAGATAGAGCCTCCAAGTTTATAAACTCTTTTATTATATAGATTAAAAAAGTTAGAAATTAAACTTACTAAAATAGGTCTAAAATAATAAGCTCAACCGTTCACCTATTTTACATGTAAAATAAAAGAGGAATATTTGATACTTTATAAAAAATTATATAATTTTATTTTTTATGAATGTATAAAAGGTCTTAAAAGTTAGCCTAGGGTTCTTGAAATCTTAAAATCAGTACTTCAAAAGAGTTACTCTCTATAATATTATCTGGCTTTATAGATGAGCTGATATGACTGCATTAATATTGTACATATTTCTAAAACGCATAAACCATTGAATTTCATATCAAAGATCAAGGTCTCCCTAGATGTCCTTTGTTTTAGAGTCCATCAACGGTGTACAACTGTACATAAACAATATGGACGGACTGGAACGATGCAAAAGTGGGGCCCAGTAACAACAACTTGCTGCTTTTCAAATAAAGAATATAAAAATAAAAAAAGACAACGCCTGAGAGACTCAGAAAACGACAAATCAAAATACAGACAGAGTCTGTTTCGAAAGCCACACGGTGTTTTTGGTACTTTACTGGCCCCGCATAGTGCGTGTTCTACACCCGAACGTGAACTGGCCTTGTATTCCCGAAGCGACCTGGATGCACCACGTGGTACAATCTCATACGTAGATCTGTCGGCGGCCACAGTACGCGTGGCAGTTGACGGTCGCCGTCGCTAGCGGATGCGTGTCTTCCTACATCCGACTTGCTACCCCGGGCCTAGACAAGACTGCGATGCTAACGGCGATTCGCCGTCAACACGCCGTTATCTCACCAACTACCAGCGCTCTGTCCTCCACGTGTCCTGCAATGACAGCTGCCGAGCCCACTATCGCTTTGCTTGGGCCTACACTTGAGGCGTTAAATTGACTATCAACGCATGCGCTATGGTTAACGCATGACTCTTGGAAAAATCTGGACCGTTGGTTAACTAGGATACGCCAAATCAGGGCGCTCACGGCTCTTGACTTTCAAGGACGATAATACCCCTGTATCTGCCCCTAATACCCTATAAGTGCATGACTCATGTGAGGAATTAGATTTTATAATCTTATGGATGGCGACATGTTACCACGCTAGATGGAAAAGACGTTCATCTCCAACAGATGACTCGACCAACTCAACTCACTATGACTCATACTCAGTTTAATCTCACCAATAATTCAACACAAATTGATTTAACACATGACCTGTAAGTCTGTAATCAAACCTCAAGCACATTAAAACTAATGACTCAAATTAATTTGTACCCAATATAAATTCTACAAGATTTATAAATTTTTAAACTAACCTTAGTATGCCTTCGGAGTAATGAGTTCATCTATAGAGATTTAGTAGAACTGTATATGAGTTTTCCACACGTGAATAAAAAAAAATCAGTAACACCATTCCATTAACTTTATCTAAATATTGTATTATATTTTAAGTAACTTAAATATAAAAAATATCATTTCTATCATATCTAATATTATCACCCAATTTAATCAACATATTTAAACATCTTATGTCCTATCATACGTTGATTCTATCACATGTTTCTCAGCCATTAACTTAAAAAGAAGACCGTTTATCAGTGTTAAATAAACAAGTTTTTTTTATCGTTCAGATTTTTTAGAGCACTTAATTAATTCTTCAGACATATTTAAGTCTTTCCATCCACACATATCAAATAATTTTAAGAAAAATAGTAATTTAAAATGGAGTGAAAATCGAAATCAACACTCTCACTTTTTGAAATGAATTTCTGAACATCACTTCAACCCAACTCTTATGTAAAAACTCTTTTTAAAAAGATTAAAAGGAATTATTTTAAATTTAAAATATAAATTCTATTACTAAATTTTGAGTATAAATCATATCAAAATTCCATGTAAACCAAACAAAAGTCCTTGGAATGATAATAATATATGATTTAAATCAAATTTAAACTTAATCTAGATAAACAATAATTAAGAACATGTAACCTAATCTGATGCACAAGAGCCGTTGATGAAATCACTCCACCTTGGATGGCCCATGTTCAGATGACCCTACGCAAGTCAAAATCCCTCCAAGTTGCTAATGGCGGCTTTAAAATTAGAAGGGCAAGTTAGTCAATTAAACTTCAGCTTGTCGGTTTGTGCAAGTTAAACTGCACCTTTCCTTTACAAAGTCCATATGGGAGAATAAATTAGTGAAGTGACCAAACCTTTCTCACTTATTTTAAGCTTTTTTTATATTTTACATTGAGAAAATACTGCAGATTTATAATAAAATGTTAAATTTTTTATACAAACATTCTTTTTTTAATTTAGTAAATATTAATTCTTAAATGTACTTCACATGTGGCTCTTGTCTTTGAATAAATCATTAACTAAATACCTTTACATTAATCACTATAAAATAACAAATGAGATCTAAGATATTACTAAAAAAATTAATTACAATAAAGAAATAGAAATAAAAAAAAATATTTCCACCCAATTTAATATCTGAAAAGGTCTTACTTTCACATTTCGTATAGACCGAAGGATTGCAAGTGTTGATTGATAATATCATAAATTATTTAATATTATAGTACTGAAATATCGAAGTAATGCATGAAAAATGTTAATCATTTGAATACCTTTTTAACCTTGAGAAAAAGGAAAGTATGTCACTGTAATAATGGTAGTTTAATCTATTTTAGTACAAACTTATATAATTGAGTTTAATTGATAGATGATTGGCATAAAGTATATAAAGTTTTATTATTAATTGATAATTCTAACTTAATCTTGGTTAATTTTTTATAAATATAGGTCATTAATTTTAAAAAATATAAAATCAAGAGATAAGATAATTAGACAAGGATAAAATTTTATATGCATACGTCTAAATTTATATGCAACTTAGTCTAAATTTATATGCAACTTACTCCGGTGGTCCTCTTTACATCACACTAAATTGTGTGAGTCTTGAAATTTATTAAATGGCATATCTTTATTAGAAAATCTCAATAGACAAAATTTTAATATAACTGTTCATATAAAATCTTTAGTATATCATCATATGCATTTGAATAAATAATTGCAACATCTAATCCATCTGATCAAAGTAGTTGCTATTAATTAAATTAAATGAATCATTAAATAAAATTGACCTCTTTAAATTGTCTCAATTCTTTAACTTTAGTTTATTAGTTTTAAAGTTAAGCCATAAAATAAATCTTTATACTATTCAATTTACTTGTGAAGAGGAGTTATACAAACATTGATGTTTCCTTAAATTTGAATTTAAAGTGCGAAATCATACTTATAATAATGGAAACTTAACTCATCGTTATACTTTTACCTGTATTAGGAAATGAGATAATTACCTAAATAATTTTCTAAATTTTGGAAAGTAATGTATGTAAAATTACAAAGATATATACAAGAATAATTACAGAATACTTTTGTCCAGACATTTTAGAACATCCGACTAATTCTAAGAGTATGCAAACATTCCTATTAACATACACCCGATTTCTATGGAGAGTGGTCTTTGAGCCCTAATGCATGGCAATGATTGTTGAGCATAGAGTTCTAGCCCAAAAGACTAACCTGATAGGTGGAATTGTCGGGCCCCTTATAACTCTCTATTTCTTTCCTTTCCCAGTCAATGTGGAACTCAATTGCAGCCCCAACAATCCTCTCTCAAATGAAGTTCTTCAATGGATCAAACATCGTTGCCAACCATCTCGTTCAGCTAAGGGATCCTGAGTCCACATGCATACGCTTAGGGTCCAGCTCTGATACCACTTGTTGGGCTTAGTGTTCCAGCCCAAAAAACTAATCTAATAGGTGGAGTTAATCAGCCCCTTATAACTCTCTCTTTCTCCCTTTTTTGAATGGATGTGAAACTTGTTTGCAGCCCCAACAATGATGTATTTATAGGCCTTTAAAATTTATTTAAAAAATAAAATAAAAAGTAAATCCAATTGATGAACCATGCGATATTGTAGCACAAGGAGCGCTATAGTAATGTCGAGTCATCTTTAGCCTTCTCTCTTCTGGATCAACTCAGGTTCCCTCCTTCCTTATGCTTCTGTAGGATTGGCTGAAGTGTCTCCTCCTTCTGTATCTATAATTTATTAGAAATTTTCTCCTCTTAATATGAAGAATGTAAAAAATTACCATAATTGAATTAATTAAACTATATTTTTAGGCTCTTCACAATTTCATCATTTCAAAACATTTTTCAATTATTAAATTTTTGTAGTTTATTTAAACTGTGGACAAAGAAATGTGAAGTCAAAATGCCTAGTCTTAGTCTTGTAGTACTATGCAATGTTATCAGAATCGTATCGTGTAACGAACCGTATTCGAGGCATTTTGAGTTTAACCGGGTTCAACTGCAGTCAAAATCGATCAAAGGCGGTCAATTAATAATATAATATAAATATTACAAATAATATTCAAATTCTGAGTAATATACCAAAACGGTGAAAGATATGGAATACGAAATGATAAGAAACCTTTATATTTCAAATATATATATTTTTAAATATTATTTTTTGATATTTTGAAGGGAAAAATTAAAAAAAATATATAAAAAAATTAAAAATTTGTGAACCGCGGTTCACGGTTTTATCATCAAAACCGCCTAAAACAACGGGTCTAACCGGTTTTATGCGGTTTTGACCAAAAACAGTTTTTAACCCATGATCGAACCGCGGCCACTGGAACCGTCGGTTCGACTGCGGTTCAGTCTGGTTTTGATAACATTGTTAAACTAAATGAATGAAAAGTCCACCCTCATTTCATAAGACATGTAAATAAATTACTAATGTAAAAGGTAATTTTGACCACATTGATTTTTTTTGACTTCCATGTTCACATATAAACTTTTGTTTAATAAACAAATAAATACACTACCAAGAGATGAAAAATTATTTAATTTGATTAAATTTTAAAAAACTTGAAAACAAAAATTTATCAATTCATATAAAGTGATTTATCTTCAGCTTTATATTCATGGATAGACATTTTCACAAAAATAGTTAAAGAGACTAAAAAAATTTAAAAATAAAAAATAAGTTAAAGTTATCAATTTTTTTTAAAAAAACATGATTTAATTAATTTAATTAAAATGATTTTAAATTGCTCTCATGTGTAGATGTGGGACTTTTCATTAAACCATCATCCTTAATATTAGTAGAATATAGGAGCCACGTTTATAATCAAAATATGCATAAAAAAGTCTTTGCTTCTCTAAAATATTTATAAATTATATTTTTTTATAAACAAATATAATATAGATATGGGTTCTAGCAAATTTTGACCTAGTCAAGGTTAAACCTTGAAGAGTTAGTGGAGTTTAACCATGGTCAACTTGGAGTCAAAATTTAAGCCTGATTTAATCAGAAGTCCAATCGATCTAAATATTTTTTTTTTTTAAATACTACTATAAGAAAAGAGAGAAAAAGTAAAATAAGATTAAGGTCATTTTTGTCTATCCAAATCTCCATTTACGTTTAAGTAAAAAAAGTAAAAAAGATAAGATAAAAAATAATCACCTGAAAATAATAATAAAATAAAACGTTATTTTAGCAGCCGGGGAGCGAGGAGAGTCCATGCTCAAGAGACTAGAGACAGAGACCTTTGCGTGAAGGAGAAAAAAAATTCTTGCTCAATCTCGTACTGAGGAATTTAAGATTCTTCGATTTGCAGAGAAAAAATCGATGGGCTAATAATAATCTCACCCAAGGAAATAGAATTCCAGGGAATTTCTTTTCCACGACACCAAAAATAATCAGTGAGTCTTCTCCTCTTACTTGCTTTTGATTCGCTCCGTATCTCTCTCTCCCTTTCTCACCCTTCTGAGTTGGGAGGTTTTCCGTGGCTGGGATTTCGTGTTTACGGATTCGATTAGGCGTCTTTTGATTGGATAGAAAATTCGCTTGGATTTTGATGATTTGATCTTCTCTTGGAGTTGGGTTTCCTTTTTTCCCTCCAGTTATAGCTCTTTCACAGGATTTCGATTTGGGTTTTGCTCTTGTTGCCCCTTTTTTAAGAAAGGTTGCATCTCAAATTCGTGAAAAGAGGGTTATAGCACAATTTTATCTTTGATTTGTAACAAATTGTGGCTTTTTTTTTTGCCACATATAGTAGTCGAGTGAAGTAATTTCTCGATTTCGTCTTTATTACTGAATGGATTTGCAGTCGGATTGAGTAGCAGTTTCTTTTTCTGCGCGAAAAATTATTTTTTTTTAAGAAACTTTTCTTCATTAAATTTAAGTGATCCTGGCCTGAATTAGCTGGAAGGATTGTACCCTTGAGGGCTTTGACTACATTTTCGGGTCTATAATTTGTGACTTTTTTAAAAAAAATTGTTGAATTCGAGTAGTCTAGCTGTGCAGTTTCTGGATTTTTAATTGATTGATCGAAGATATTTTATTTGAATTTAGTAGCTTATGTCTACGGCTAAATTGGATTTTAGAAAGATTACAATTGCATGAATTCAAATGACTCTGGGCTTGAATTCACTGGAGAGAGCATAACTTTCAGGGTTTTGAGATCATTTTTCAATCAATGATTTCTATGTTTTGTACTTCTATCAAAATCTAAGTACCCCAGTGGTGTAATTTCTACAATTTGTCGTGGTTTCTTTGAGAGATTTGCGTTTGGACTTGCTACCTTCTTTTTTAATGGATAATGATCCGTGGTACATTTTTCTTATCAATTATTTGTATTTTTTTGTGTGGAAATCTAGTAGTCAAATGGTGTAATTTCTGAAATTATTATTCTCTTTTTGATTTATTATTAATATTATTATTGAGTTTTTGGTGTTTCTTTCTTTATTTTCATATGGTGATTGAGTTTTCTTCTCGATTAGTGGAGGATTCGAGACCTCAATAGCATGGTTCTTTGGAGTTCTGTTATTACGTGCAGAATTTGAATTTCATGTTTTTGTTGTCTGGGTGTGCATCTATGAACGCCAAATTTTGATTTTGGTTTGGTTTGGTATTTTGGGATTGTGGGTGGGGGGTGTTTGCGGAAATGACAACTATTCTACTGAGATATGGGGTGAATATGGATACTGGAATTTCAACATGCCGGGGACAAACACCATAGGAAAGCGGATGTTCCTGTACACTTTCCCACAACATGGTTATTCAAATTCACTTTCATTGGAAGTAATTGTTCGTTTGGTTATTCTGAAAATATACTGTGCTATTTACTTGAAATTTCTTCTTCCCAGAATCTGTGAACTAGAAGAGGATTTCCAGGAAAATCTGAATTCCAGATTTAGATTCCTGGTTCAGTTCTGATAGTTTGCAATTCTGGGTCTTTTTTTTTCTCCTCTTTGAATTCTCTTTTCTATAATGTCTATTTTTGTTCAAGTTACTGTTCTTTTGTATCTGCTCCTTTTTATCTCTCTTTAAATTAATAATTTGCCCTGTTTATTTGATGACATGTGCTTCACTCTATCATCAACATGGCCATTTTTCCATCTATTTGGAGTTGCCTTTGCAGTTCTCCTTTACATTTTATCCATAAAATACCATAGTCTCCTTTAACGCTACCGTCCATCTCGTCCTTCCTTTACCCCATCATCCAAGTCTTTAAAGGTACCCTATATCTATGTACATACCCAAACGCTGTTAAAAGGCATGCATTATCTTCTTAGTCGTTGGAGATATTAAGGTATTTTTTGTTTTTGTTGGAACGTAAGTTTTAAACAATGACTCAATTTCTTTCTTGGTTGGTTTAGGTTGGATATAGATAGTTTATATAAGAAAGTTGGGAGGCATGCACTCAAAACCAGAAAATGCAAGCTCAATAGAACCCACCACTCAAGGTCTTCCACAAGCAACCATCTGTTCTCAGCCTTGGTGGCGAGGTGTTGGATATAGTGTTGTCTCTCCAGTAGTGCTACCAGAAAACCCATCAAAATCCACATCGCTTGAAATGCATGAGGGAACTGTGGGAACAAAATCTGGCCAATCACCAGCAGATGATGGGAAGGATGCCAGAGCTGACGTTAGTAAAGATATGCAGAATTCAAAAATGCAATCAGGTTTTCTTTCTCCTTCTAAACTGCTAATATTTTGTGTACATTGTGCTCCAGGTTCATTTTTTGATTGTTGTATCTGGTTAGCAAGTCCTAGAAAAAAAATGGAATCATAAGAAAGAAATTATAGGGAGAAGACCATTTGTATTTCTATATCAGAGAAAACAGACATCAGTATCAGATAATTGCCTCCAGATTCATGAATAGATGAGCGATCACTGTGTTCTCTGGGAGATGATATAGCATGTAGTGATGCCAGCCTATTCTTATTTTCCGTATTCTTACATTGGCATCGTGCTTTTGAAACCATTGCTGTTCTATATCCAATAATTTTGTTACTTCTATCACTCTTGGACTGAGCTATTCGTTAAAACCTAGATACAGAACCCATGCAGACTTTAGTAGTGGGGGAATAGGTGATTTCAATTGTCAAGTGCACTTAGCATTCATGTTGAACTAGAAACATGTATTTATTTGGTTTGGGTTGCATCCGTCTCAAGATTGAATCCTGGCCTCCTTTATTTAGGAAAGTTGCCCAACCAGTACATCGGTGATGTAATTGGATGTTAGTGTTTTTTATGCATAATATGCTTTGTAGTATTTTAATATGAAACACTTTAACATGTTCCTTCATTTGTTCAAACCCATGTCCTATGCTTAAAACAACTGCTACAAGCAACAAAATCCCTCAAGGTTATGGACATTGTCCCACCATGTGCGACTCATTGAGGTCAACTCATGTATAGATGGCCCATCCAGCCTAAATTAAATCCATGCATAGTCATTAAATCAACAGTCTGTTTGGATAATTCAATCAATAGTGATATTATGGTGCCTATGTTGCAAGGACTCTTCAAGATGTGTAATGCACCCGTGTTGGGACACTTGCATCCATGTCAAACACCCGTACCAGGTTCTTCATGGACTCTTCTAGTACTTCAATTTTCCAAGATGACAAAAAATTACTATACCTTTCTCCTCTTGAAACCTAACTAAAATATCC
This sequence comes from Chimonanthus salicifolius, assembly GCA_013350335.1. Classification (NCBI taxonomy): domain Eukaryota; kingdom Viridiplantae; phylum Streptophyta; class Magnoliopsida; order Laurales; family Calycanthaceae; genus Chimonanthus; species Chimonanthus salicifolius. Next base: position 8,792,885 of record CM023537.1, on the reverse strand, counting down.
ATATTATTGTCACTTGATTGTTTAGAGTAAAGCTAGTAAATTATTTTCCCTCATTTTTTTTTGAAAGTTAACTGTATTATTAAATAAAAATAAAAATAATTACAATAGCAAAAGAGGGCCAATATGCCTCTTTGCTAGAAGGGAGACCCCTTAAATTACATTTTTTTTGCACCTTATTTTCATTTAAAATAATTTAAATTTAAGTTTTATTAATCTGGTGCTGAGTCTCCAAGTCCTAATTCTTTTAGCTTGCTAAGTCCAACACCTTGCACCTATGTCAGACTCCGACACTCATGCCCGAACCTATGCAACTTAGTGTGGTGCCATTCCATTGACTTGCTATCAGTGGTTCCGTTTGAACCTTCGATTGTATTAAGAATTCTTGGTGTGGCTAAGATTCTTTTTTATTTTCAATTGTATACTAGGGTAGAATTAATACTCCGATTTGATACTAATTTAGGCTTTCTATCACAATCAGATGGAAGCTATGGACATGAACACCAGCAGTTGCTGCATGCAACATCTACAATTCCGCCTGTGATGACTGAATATGTTGTAACATATACCATACTGGAACATTGAACTACTTTTTCATGAACTTCATTGTGGACATAAGTTTGAAAATTTGTATAGTTGTTTTTCGTTCAGTGTACTGGTGAGCACTAACTGTTTTTCAACTTTTACAGGCTTGTGCATCATTTCCATTTTCTGATCCTTATTATGGTGGAGTTATGACTGCTTATGGAACTCAGGCGCTGGTAGGTATCCATATGAGTTGCAAATTGAGGACTAATAAACTATAAGCATTTTTGGCTGATACAAATACAATTATTTTATTCTTTGCCTCTTTTATCTTTTATCACAATGCACCATATCAGTTGATTCTGCATTGTAGAAAAGCATATATTTTGCAACCCCTCTCTCTCTCTGTTTCTGTTTGTGAACTTCTGCCAGTGTGTTGAATTTGTTGGATGATGATAAAAGGTCATAAGGGTGCCAATATACTGTTATTTGTGTTTGGACTTAATGCTGTTTGCGTATTACTCATTTTATGAGCTTTATTTGGGACATCTCCGTACTGCACCAGATAAAATTCTGGGATGCCCTGAGATTTTATGTCTAATAATCATCAAATGTGTCAGGTACATCCTCATATAATTGGAATGCATCATCCTCGTATGCCTTTGCCCCTGGAAATGACAGAGGAGCCTGTTTACGTGAATGCAAAGCAATACCATGGCATACTAAGGAGGAGGCAGTCACGTGCCAAGGCTGAATTAGAAAAGAAATTGATAAAAGTTAGGAAGGTAGATTCACATACTTCAACTTTTTTGTTCTCCACTTTTTTGCTTTTCTGTACAGGATTTGTGCTTTTCTGCACAACTATAGTCTATCCAACATTCTTCTGTATTGCGTTAATTACCTGACTAAGATATTCAGTGAATTATAACTAACCTCACATTTTCAATTGTCGTAAATAATTATTTAATTAAATATGCTTCATCATTGTTTATTGCTTTATATTGGGCTTCCCTCTAATTTGGATTGATTGGATTATGAGCTGCATAACTGCTCCTCATTTCTCCGTTCTTGTTAACAGCATCTCTAACTCTCAAATCAAAAGGGGCTTGAGACAGGTTCTTCCCCTGGGACTTATTTTGTACGATTGTCATGGAGATCTTCAGTCACTTGTTCAGAGATAGCGTAAATGCTAATAGAATCCATTTTCCTTTAAAAAAAATGGCTTCATCATAGGCTTCAAGCAATTTGGCGAGGAAGAAGTTACTCAATGAAGGGTAGAATTAAGACAGATCAAACTAAAGATATGATGCAAACCGGGATGGTGTCAAGAACCTTCTTCAATTTATGCAGGAAATTTGGGTTCCAAAATCTTACGGTTTAGGAACGCCTGAACCAATTAAATATCATCCAAAGACAACGTTAATTAATGTCTATGGTGGGCAAGTCCCAAAGAACTCTATGTTCTTATGGTTGAATTAAAAATTAAAATGTGCAATTCCGAAGTGGGATTATGAATGCCAAGAAAGTAGGGAGGCTTGGAAAATTCAAATTAGAACTTAAAATTCAAGCAAATAAGCAAGCATAGAATTAAACTACTTTGGTACTTACTTGAGCCTAGCTTGGACTTCAACTCTAAAGCATTGAGGTTTTGGCCTCCTTGTATTAAACTCGAGTTTACAAATCTTGAACAATATTCAACCCTTTAGTGTTGATAAAATTTGGCCACCAAGCACATGTATTTATACTTGAAAAAGTAAACCTAACCTAGACTAAAACCATGGTTGAGTTACAAGACCAAAGCTTGGGCGTGTGGACTCAACAAGCAATTCGAATTTGAACTCTCATTGTGGATTCAAATTTGAATTTTACAATTTATTTCAACCAATCAAAAATAAGAAAAATAAAAGAATATTCTCAATTCCCTAGCACATTCCAAAATTCCATGGCATATTCCTTGGAATTTGAATTCAAACGAGTTGGAAGCTTGCACAACCTTGGTTGCTTGTGGGAGAGTGAGTCGTGTTTTTTGGAATACAAATTTGAATTTGGAATTCAAAATTCAAATTGGAGAGATACCCATCCGTCCATGGTTGCTTGTGCAAGGTGGAGTTCAAAATTGATGGATTTTGAATTCAAAAATCAAATTTGAAATTTGGAATTTGAATTTAGAAATTCAAATGGAGAGGTCTTTGGTCTCCAAACTCATCCATGAGGAGAATATCTAGGGTGGTGGCGGCCATGGGGTGAAATTGTAGGGGTTGTGGCGCATGAGAGAGAGGAACTAGGGTTTTGTGTGTTGGAGGATGGGTAATTGGGTAAATGGGCATGTGGATGGGTACATGGGCCATTAGATGGGTCTGTATGGAAATGTGGGTCATTACTAGGCAACCATTGGGAGGCTCTCACTGGCTGGTTTCCAATGGCATTGTCTGAGTCAAAATTGTCCATGAAAGCCAGGGCAAATTTCCTCAATCGTCCATCTCCACTTCTGACTGGATGTCCCCATCAAGATATTAAGCATAACAAACATTTTATGTTTGGAGATAACTTGATTATTATTCGGTTATATATATATAAGAGAAAGAGTCTCAATATCCTTATTTTTCTTGAACTTCCCTTATAAAAAATACTTAAATTATCAAATGAGAATAGAAGGAATCACACCTTCATACTATATTTTAATTGAATCTTATATTATTTTTGTTAATAAATATCTTATGACTAGATGGTGATTTTTAACTTTAACTTGGTCGTTTAAAAAAATGTAACTTCTGGATTTGCTTTTCTTTTCCCTCAATATTGAGGAATTAGAATGGTTAAGAATGAATATCATATTTGAGTTCTTTTTGTATGCTACACCATCGGAGGCCAGACAATGGTGTTTTTTAATTATTGCAGCTGCTATGATTATTATTATTTTGAAAACTTATAACTATGATCAATTTATGATGGAACAAGTATTAAGTCCTCATCTCAAGCCTTTAAGTAATTTGGTTTTTTTTAAGTCCTCATCTATTGTTCAAGTGCACCATTCAATTATTATCATCACCAAGGTTGCACACTTTTTTTATTTTTAAAGTTCTCTCATGTTGTTCAGTATCTTGAATGAAATATTCACCATTCCGTCCATTCACCATCTCCTAATTTGTCTCTCTGCAAATACACTCCTTTCTGAAGTTGCATTATGTATGGTTGTTGACCTTGCCAAAACTAGTTTCACTTCTGAGGCGCCATATCTTGGTTTTACAAGTCCTCTCTCTAACAAGAGTGAAACCCAATCATCCTTCATAGAACAGGTGCCTCACCAGATCACAGTTGTGCTCTGAGATGCATAAGCAGAAAGCAGTTATGCTCTCATGTACTTCACCAGCATGGAACAAACGAAGCCTAATGAGGTGGTACTCCTAGAGGATGGTATGCCCTTGAACAATAATTGTACAGTACTTGAAATTCTTCTCCTTCCACCTCTTCTTTAGATAAATTCCTCGTTAGGACACACACGCACACACACACTCTCAAAACTTGCATGAGTTCTGATGTATTATTTTGATTTAATGTAATTTTAGTTGCCTTGCTGAGATTGAATGAACTTGAAAGGTTGAGAATGCCTATGGAAATCTGCAAATCCTTGTTGGTTTAAACATTTCACAGAATGTGCAGTTAATCCTCATTCTTTATGTGGAAGCTTTAAAAAAAACTTAAGCATAGTGTATTATTATTTTTCCCACTGAATTCATTAATGGAAGCAATCACCTAATTGATCAGGAGAATTTTTTTTTTGGGAGAGATTGTTTGGAGATGAGAAGTCAGTAAAACAGTATCCCGCACAAATTTCAATTTACCATCCTAATTTCAGTAGTTACCAATATACAAGCATACCATAAACCAAGTATTTACTTGTAACTTCCTTCTGAACATAATATATCTTTCAAAGAAAGGATTCGCCTTTTAAAAAATGTAGAGGTACAGTAAAGGAAGAGGGGTTCTATGGAAGAAATATTGGAAAGGACACATGGGTTGGGATCCAAAGGAGGTGGGAGAAGGAATGGTTCATCAACTTGTACTGCTTTAGTGTGACATAGTAAGCCAGCCACTTTGTTACTCTTACTATTAGTGACCAGTCAAATTTACATGGTTTGGCATGTGGCTTGAGAGTTGCCAGCGCTTTCAACTTTGTTTCTAACATTGATTTGAAATCATCATCAATTCATGGATATTCCTTCAATAACTTGTCCACATTACATGGCTCATCATCATGACTCTACTTGACTCCACTTATTTCCAACTTTTGGTACTAACTTATGACTGAAATGGCAAGCATGTAATGACAAGCATTATACTTTAGTGATACAAACCATATCTTCATATTGAGAAGCAAACTGGAAACACTCATTGAACTCATCCTTTGTAATTGACCAGTTATTTACTCCAGGAACCTAGAGGTCTATCTCAAGATGTAGCTTGGGCCCTTATTCGCTTTGTGCAGACCAATCTTATCTTTTTCTCTTTTTGCTTCTGGTTTTGTAGCCATATCTTCATGAATCTCGTCATCAACATGCAATGAGAAGGGCAAGGGGTAATGGAGGCCGTTTCCTCAACACGAAAAAGCTTGATAGCAATGCGACCAAACCCAGTCCCGAGGACACAGGTTCAGTTGCATCTGCCCCTTTGCAGTCAGGAAGCTCTGGTTCCGAATCGCTGGGTTCCTTTAGTGCTAAGCAAGAAGTAAAAGGGCCCACGGTGCAGGGTGCACATGAACAACACGCATACACTAATGGCAATGGCTGTTATCAGCAACGTTCAGGATTCCCGATGTCAGCTTTCCATCCCCTCTCGAACGAGAGGAGGGATGAAGGGGATTGTTTGGGGCAGCAGCGGAGTGGCATGCTGGTGGGCCAGACCCCACACAGGGCTGTCACCATCCAATGAGCTCCCATTGGGTTGGGAACTGAGCGGTGCTTCTGTTGTCACTCTAATGGTTCAGAACTTAATAGTGTTTTTCCTTCCCTGATGCTCACATACATGTTTGTGTAGGTAAACTGTCGAGAGTGGGTTCTCTCCTTTACCCTTGTCCATTGTAAAAATAGTTGGAGGGGAACTAGAAGCGTGGCTCACATTCACAACCAGAAAAGGGTAACTGCTGGTTAATTGGTGTTTCTTAAGGCAATTCATTCTTGGCTCGGTTGGTTTTTCTGTTTTTGGGGAAGAAACAGGGAGTGGACGTAGATTGTGTGGGTTTGTTTTTCTCTACTAAACATTTCTATTCCTCTGTTTTCTTTCCTTTTTCTGTACAAAGTGATGGATAGGTTCATTGGTGTGTTATTATGAAGATGATGAGGATGATCTGGGTCCCTTTTATTTCTCCTGTTGGGTTTGTAAAGACCTCTTTTGTTGTTATAAGGTTCATTAGCTAGGCCTAGGAGGATCTTACAGTAAAAGCCTTGACATATCAAAAAGCTTTGATGATGATGACATGATAACAATTTGCATATGAGTACCAATTGTCTTTCTTTCTTTTTACTTGTTATTTTATTTCATTTTCGTTTTCCCTTTTGGATAGAAGTTTATTAACCAACCATGTTAAGTAGTTACTGATGTTTCTGTTAAGAGAATGACCAAAGTGCTCCTTTTGTTTTTCGAGACGCCTGATGGGTCTGTTAATATTCCTTTTTCCTTTTTTAACAACATATATCTCCACCCTCACATGGGGGTGAGATTAATCCAATGGATACAAGAAGTCACCTGCAAGTGTATCGAGTTACTCCAAGAGGAGTCGAACTTGAGACCTTTAATATATTCCTAGAAGCTCAAGTCAGCTGAGCTACCAATTCAGGCTGTTATGTTACTGTTCAATCATCTCCTCTCCCAGGTCACCACTTGTTCTGCAGAATCTCCGCTTATCTGGGTTGGAGTTGAAGCTACAATTTTCAATGAAGGTAGATAACCCTCGTTCTTCATTACTGTACATTGGTTGCATCAGATTCCTGATTTCTGCAAGATTTTCATTCCACTGTACAGCTTACTCTCTTGAGTTGTTCTTAATCTCCTTTGTCCTATCTATATCATGAAAATTTATATTGTGGCATCGTCATCACCCAGAACCCAAGCCCCTTATATTAAATGTAGGTCGAGTTCCCTATGGTTGTATTGGGGTTTATGTAGAACAGGAACAGTTTCCTCGACCCAGATAATCACTGATTTGCTCTGTCACAGGTCTGTCAGCTGCAAAGAAAGCAAAGAGGTTTTGATGGTCGATTTGGAGATTCGAGGTTTTTTCATTGTAATTTTCCAATAAAGTTTCTTTTCATTAATTTAAAGAAAGCAAAGAAATGCAATTAAGTACTGATAATTGAAAATTAAGTATCAAATGTCATATATCACTGCCAGTAAAGTCTTAATCTGTTTCTTGACTTGTGAGTTCAACTTTCTTTATCATTTTATTATCTTTTTAATGTAATTTTCAACAGAGTTTCTTTCTTTTTGGGGGGAAATTCAGCACTAAATTTAATTTCTTTATCAAATGAATAAAAGTTGTTTAAAACTCGATAACCATTAAATAAGAAATCGATTAAATTTTTGTTTAAAATACATAGAAAAATGTGAAATTGGGTGACAATGCTTGAAAATTTCATTTTTAGGTAAGAGTGCATGGTATGTCCACATCGAACTTTGAAAGAATGGAAATGTTCTTCTTTGCATTAGTACAACTCAGTCCATTTGCCTTAGCACATTAGAGCCTTTCTGAGCTAGCACAATTCATCCCAATTGAGTCTATCTATACTAGGGCAATCTAGCACCGTTGAGCTTGTGCAACCTCGTCAAGTTTCAACAAAACCCATTTACCCTAGTGCAATCAGTTGCACAATTGACCTTAAACTACCCATGACCCATTTATGCTAGTGTAATCAATTGCACTATCGACCTTGAACTACCCCTGTTCTTGTTCACGCATTGGCTTTGCTGTTTAAAGTCCGTTTATTTTATATCTAAACACTGTTTTTAACTTTATGTATGGTAATATGAAAATCTAATCATGGACAAGTTGGCACAAGTTGTGCTAGTACAAATTGGATAGTTTGCGCTAGCCCAAAAAACATATAAGGAACTCTCGCCGGAAAGAAAAAAAAAAATTTCTAAGCACTTTTACTAAATTTCATGACTTTTGAGGCTTTTAACCAAAAAAAAAAAAAAAACTTCTATATCAATTGAAACATAGAAAACTATCGTATATGAAGTTGTCAAGGGAGAAACTTTAGACATAAGTTCAGTAGTACACTCAATTGAGTCCGACTATATGAGTCTTGGTCACTTAGCATGCTTAAACTAAGGTCAGAATCATGGGAATTCAGTAAAACTTCATCTAATGACTAGGTGTCGACACGTCAAGATTGATTCAACAAGTTAAGTAGGAATTCGATCAACCCAAGAATTATGATAAAGATGTGAGTGAAGTCCACCACCATTTGATGTTCTTACTTGTAATTTTGGCTTTCAAGTTTCGACTAACATGAATACTTGTTTATTAATGTAAAACTAATGATGGAATGATTTAATTTCCATAGTGTTTGCCAATCTTTAGAAGTTAAGATTACAATAACATTTCGTTAAAAAAGAGTAATGCATTCTATGAACCCCCGAAATGAAATGAAATAAAATTGTAGCAACCCAATCCGAGCACAAAGCTTAGGGTCCAACTCAGGAAGAAATTGCCTGCTCTGAGCCTCGCACACAGACGAACTCGCACAGTTTTTTCTTTTGGGCCCGGGCTTACATGGCCCGGCCCAAAACACATCTTGTGAGTTAAGAGGGCTTGGCCTCGTATAAACACCCATTTCCCTTCCTTTTCTACCGATGTGGGACTCCCCACATCGGTTCCCAGGTGACAGCCCATCTGAACAAGGGTTTCACAAAAATAAAGTGAGACGAAATGCTGAATGGTGAGCCTCCGTGAAAAACAGAGTACAGAATATAAGAAGCAGGGTGCCAAAGAAATAATGCAATCACCTTTAGAATGCAAGAAGTTCTTAGAAATTTCAATGATCTTACTTCTTGATTTTGAAAGGAAAAATGTAGACTCAAGCTTGAAATGCAAACGAATTCTCTAATAATTTCATGAACATGTGTAAATCTCTCAATTTACACACCGAATTAGTCGATGAAGAATAATTTCATAAGGAGTTTAATAAATTCCTTTATAAAGGAATAGACCAAATCCAATCCTTTTAATAAATTAATAGATTCAACTTAATCATAATCCATTTATAAATGAATAGGTCCGACTGACTTAACTATTATTGTGTCTATTTGCCATGAATCTAAATATATAATATCTACACGTATTTGAAAAACAGTCTTGATATATGACTCGTTAAAGAAATATTTTACTCTTGTAAATAAAGTGTGCAACTTAAACTCAATTGAATTTAAATCTAAAATAGATTTAAATTGATTTATTTTTTCTAATAAAATTTAAAATATATTTAAACTAAATTTAAATCTAAAATGGATACAACCTAAACTCCACTCAATCAATTCTCCAGGTTTAATAACATGGTTAGTGGCGGATTCTAACTTTAAAGGGCTCAAAATTAATGATCTTTTGTCATCGTGGGATGGTTGTATGTTGACTTACAATCAAAAGACTAAGAAGATGGAGTACTGGAAGCCACCTCAACTTGGTACGTAGAAGTTTAATATTGATGGAGCGTTCCAAAGGGAAACCGGGACAAGTATGGATTGGTGGAGTACTTAGAAATCATAAGGGAGAATCATACATCGTCTTCAATTAATTAGTGGGTATTAAGGATTCAAATGAGACTGAAATTCTTAGTTAATTTGGATGTACTTTAGAGGTAAGAGAGCTAGCTAATGAGTTGGGCATATCGTTTGTTAAAATTGAATGATCGGCTAATGATATGGCAGATTATTTCACCAAAATGAGAGTAAAAAGTATTTGAGAGAACATGTATCTTTTCTATTCTTCTCAGTTGTATTTATCTTATTTTTACCTTTTCTATGATCTAATACTTTTGGACCGTCTTTTACTATATTTATACTCTTCCGTTTTTCTTAATGAATTTTTCTTTGTGAATGCTCAGAAAAGAAAATTTCTCCAGGTTTAATCTCAACCTCTTCAAATAGCAGTAAAGCAGTGTGCTTCCATCATGGACCACGAATGCATGGGTTTGACTGAAAAAGATAAAAAGTAGTTACCTTTACTAAAGTGGTGGGGGCAACCTCGGATTCTAGATAAAAGCTTGATGAATAGATTAGTATATTTTGTCATTTCACTCGTTTGTCCCAAGACCACTTGGATTCCCACAAAACTTCTTTTAAGAAAAACCTACTTAAGACTTGAGAAAAGGCCAGGTACATGAGAGGGAAGGAATTCGAATTGAAATTGAATAAGGTGACGGGGATTGAAAGGATTTATATTTTTTTAGGCCGACCATTTGTATACCAGGCTTTTTTGTCACCTGAATTTTCGAAGTAAATTATAGTTTTGCCCTCTTAAATTCATTTAAAATTTTAAACAGTAAAATTTTAAAGTTATTTTCTAAGTATTATGTATTTTTAAAATTTCTCAAATTAAATATTCAGACTAATTATGATAAACTGATAAAAATACTTTAAGAATTAAATGTAGTTTGATACTCCCAAATACTTAAAAGACAATGTTTTACAAATAAGAGTATCCCTCGACTGTGCCAAAAACACATTTAAGAATGTCAAAAAAACCTTAAAGCCTTAAAGTATTTTTATCAGGTTATCATAATTAGTCGTGGATATTTAATTTGTGAAATTTTGAAAATACATGCATAAAAAATAATTTTTTAAATAATAAAATTCCCTTTAAAACTTTAAAGTTATTTTTTAAGCACTGTGTATTTCCAAAATTTCTCAAATTAAATATCCAGATTAATTATGATAACCTGATAAAAATACTTTGAGACTTCAAGGTCTTTTGACACTCCCAAATGTATTTTTGGCATAGCCGAGGGATACCCTTATTTATAAAACACTGTGTTTTAAGCATTTGGGAGTGTCAAAAGACCTTAAATTCTTAAAATATTTTTATCATGCTATGATAATTAGTTCGTATATTCAATTTGAGAAATTTTAAAAATACACAGTGCTCTAAAAATAACTTTTTAAATAATAAAATCTCCTTTAAATCTTTAAAGTTATTTTTTAAGCACTGTGTATTTCCAAAATTTCTCAAATTAAATATTCGGGCTAATTACGATAACCTGATAAAAATACTTTGAGACTTCAAGGTCTTTTGACACTCCTAAATGTATTTTTAGCACAGTCGAAGGGATACCTTTATTTGTAAAACACTGTGAGTGTCAAACGACCTTGAATTCTTAAAGTATTTTTATCAGTCTATCGTAATTAGTTCGGATATTCAATTTGAGAAATTTTAGAAATACACAATGCTTAAAAAATAACTTTAAAATTTTACTGTTTAAAATTTTAAATGAATTTCACTATAGCATCACTGTAGCATATCAGCGGTGATTCATTCGAAGGATAAAATGCGGGAGGGCAAAATGGTAATTTACTCTAAAAATTCGAAAACTGGTGTCTGGTAACAAAAAAGCCTGGTGTCTAAATGGGTGGCCTTCTTTTAGAGTTTAAAATCGAGTTGAATCGGGTTGAATTTCAATAAATTCAATTTAATTCATGTCAAAAATTATTGAACCTCACTCGAATTGTTAACTTGAGTAATTTAACTTGATCAGACCCAAATTTTTTACTTAATTCAACCGGAGTGCTGTTTTATAAATTGGTGTACTCGAATCGGGTCAGATCGAGTCGGGTTGCTTTTCAATTTCTCAACACGACCTGACCCAAATTTATGTAGGTTTATTTTTTTCAACCAGATCTAATCCAAGATATACAAAAGCATAACTCAAACGCATTGATTTCTTTAGTCAGATTGTGCAGATCAAATTAAAATCTGACCCAAGTTTCACCTCTATATTTTTTTAAATAATATAACAACTCAATTTAGTCTTAGTCCAAACTCCAAACCCGCCATAATACAATTTTAAACTTAAATTTGAACTCAAATTTCACAAATTTAAATTGAGTGTGATTAAACTAAAGTATACATGATACTATCCTTAAAAGTCTTAATTAAAGTTGTCAACTTGAAATTTATTAAGTGACCCACCCCAACTTGAAATTGGGTTGGTTGGGTTTAAAAAATGAGTCTAGGTTGATTCCGGGTTGGATAGTTGAATTGTAAATTAAAGTTAACTGCATTAGTGTTGAAAGTAATAGAGGTTTGGTTGGTTAGAATTAAGATTAATACATGCCATATTTAGGCACATCTATAAATTAAAGTTTTTAAAATTGGATTGAGTTGAGTCTAATACTCAAGTGAGTTTAGCCAAAAGTCATCAAAACTCAGTAAAAATATGCAGATTTACTTGAATTGTGACATATTTAGGTTTAGATGACTAAATTAGTCTAAATCTAATTACATTTTTAAACTATAATGGCAAATATAGAATAGCAATGTGCAGGTATTCTCAACAAACCTTAGCAATGTGTTGATAAGAAAACAAAAACTTCATGTTTCAGCATTGACCACAACCAACAAATGGGGCCCTCTTTCAACGAAATAAAATCAAATAAAAAGTCCAACCCCACGCAGACAAAAGGCTGGAAGTAGGAAATAATTATGCAAGGACTTAAGAAGATGGGCCCCTTTTATGAATGCAGGAATTTTGAAAATAATTTAATTTTTTATCAATAATATTGTGTAGTGATATTTTCTATAACAAAGGTATTCTCATTCTATATTAGAGGTAAGATTAATTCCACCGATACACAAAACTACCCGTAAATCTTATGTATTAAGTAAGTTTTAGAGAAGTCGAACTTAAGAGTTCTAATCTAATCTTAAAAGTTTAGACGAACTAAGCTACTTGAGCGGTTTAAACTTTAAAATTTTATAATAAAATAATTAAAATTTTATTTTACAAGTATTAAGATATTCTTATCAGTTGATTGTATTGAAATAGCAAATGCCATCCATTTATTGGTCTCTTGGATATATAAGCAGTGTACAAAAGAAAAATTAGCTTTTGTTTAATAAGCCATTCATGATAAAATAAAAATGGTTTTCATTCATACTATAGATAGTATATAGTCTTGCCTTTTCTAAAGATATTAAATGAGGTATAAAAAATAGAACACAAGTTATTCTCGTGAATCTTTTCATAATAAAAAACTATTCCATATTTATCAAATATATTAACATTTTCAAAATTATTATTTTTTATATTAAAGTGTTCAGACATTTTACTCTTTACCCACACATGGTAAAAAAGGACCTTTTTGGATGGAGTGAAAATCAAACTCAAAATTTATATTTTTTAGAAGAATTTCTGACCATCACTCCAATCTTTTGAAATTTATTTTCAATTATTCTTTATTATTCTAATTACATATAATGTAAAATTTCTAACGATGATCCAAACAAGCTCTAAACATCACTTAAAAAACATCTGTAGAGTGAAGATAAATTATTCTTTTGCCAAGAAGATGAAGATAAGTGTATGAGTGGAGAAAGACCATGATGACAACCCCCACGAGTTTCTCCATTGGATTCTCTTCTCTATGATGAGGGTTAAAGGTGGACATGCAGACACTCAGACCTGACACCATGATCTCATCTGCTAAATAAAGAATACGAAATATGGCCGCATCAATCCAAATCCTAATACTGCATTCACACCCAAACGCAATGAAGACTATGCAAGGCAATCATCAATCTCAATATCAAAAGCGAAGAAATTAAAAAAAAAAAAGGGAGGGCAGGAAGTAGAAGGTTGAAGAAGAAAGGCACTGGTGCTTTTTTTACTGTCACTCAAACCAGTTGACTTAAAAGCTGATAACAATGGTGTTGATCAAAGTCTGTCATCTAATACGGTATTTTAGCTTGATTCAATATAGATTGATCTTCTCTCTGATAGATGTCTTATAGGAACTAATATATGGAATCTAATCCGGCCGAGTCACTAATATATGGAACTTGACCTCATCTGATATAAATTTTTGACCCGGATATCTTGACCTGACCCGACCCGACCCGAATTATAACTTGACTCTATCCAAAATCCAATCCGACCTACATTTTGAATCTATTTTATCCTACTTTTTATTGGGTTGGATCGGGATTGATCGGGTCAGGTCGGATTAACTTAAAAATCTCTCAATCCAACTCGACCCGACCCGAATTCAATGTGAGTTTCTGACTTGTCAACCCGACCCAACCCAATGACCTGACTTTCATAATCCGACCCGGATGATTTTTGGGTCGGGTCATGCAGGTTCAGGCCAAAACCCGACCCGAGTTTCACCTCTACTTACCGTATAAAGTTTGGTGTTCCACAATCTATAGTTAGAAGTTTATTCAACTGAAGGCTTCTATTTAAGAACTAAAGTAGTCCCATAATATTATTTGATTAGAGGGTTCATGTAGGAACAAGATATGGATGGTAAGTAAAGTAGAAGTCAACCTAGGTTCTACAATCAACTCTCCTGTTTTTTTCTTTTCTTTTTGAAAAAACATTTTATTTAAGTTACCAAGCAAGTGATTTTCTAGAGGACCCACCAAATGATTGATTTGAAAGTTGTAAAGGGTGCTTTAGTCAATGAAAATGAAATCCCTACTGGGAAAAAAAAAGAGAGTTTGATCATCACTTTAATTTGCACTGTAGTCCAATATAATAAGAATAGAAAACTGGATGGTTTGGTTTAACTGAGCTCCATTTGATTTAACATGAATATAAGAATTAATCACATTAGAGTATATAAATAATCATTGAAGTAAAAACGAGTTCGGGAGAGCAGCTCTGGATATGGGAGAAAGCTTTTGATGATGGTGAAGACAGAGAGCTAATTGATTACAAAATAATTTAAGGATTCATCCAACCTTTATTAGTCATATGAATCTATGTTGGTAAAAACCCAACTGGTGCTTAACAACTATCTATTCTCAACTAAGGGATGAGTAGGGTTTGGGATAAACTCATCCAACCAGCTAGTTTATATTAGGATACGATCAAAGGGGTTTGAGTGATAGTTAGGAATCTGTTTTAGGACTATTAACAACAAAATTTAAAAGGGTTAAGTGATGGGTAGGAATCCATTTTAAAACTGTTAATGACAAAATCCAAAAGGGTTGGAGTGATGGTCAATAACCCACTTCAGAAAGCGAGAGTTTTGAGTTCAATTACCATTCCATCCCAAAAGGCCACTCCATCTAAAAAAATTGCTAATGGCAAATCCAATGTATTCTTCGTAGCTCTTCATTTTCAAACCGGAAAAATGACTAAGAGGAGAAATTATCTTATTCATGAGAGTAGCATGTAATACATTAAGAATGAGTATTGAAAATAGACTGATTCATTAGAGTTCTCCATACCCACGGAGACAGGGTATGTCCCTAGATTTTGGTATTTATTCACAAACAGGTCCAAACTGATCTAACCCTTTCAGGGGCCTGGGAACATACTCATCCAACCAACCACTTCACTTTGGTTTTTGAAACACTCACTCCATGCCTAAATTTCAAATAGAACCCTACCCATTCCTCAAACTACAATGAAAGTGAAAGGAGCTAAAGGCAGATTAAAAGAAGATACATCAAGGCAATTATATTGTCCAAGATGTGCCATGGTCTATGAAACTTGTAGGCTTCATAATATTTGGATGATCCAGACCATCGATCACATGGGAAAAACTACAGAAGCCTTTCAGATTTATTAGACATGTGATCGTTGTGGGCATCAATCTTTGTAATTTCAGAATCACTGAGGGTATCACCTGCCATTATTTTCATCTTCCTGGATCAATCTTTGTAATTTGAGAAAGGTTTCATTTTATCGTTCTTGACAGAAAAAAACTCTTAATTATATTGCAAAGGGGAAAAATAGCTACAATACCACATTACAATGAAACTTCAAATGCAAGGAATGAGAAATTTATATATTGCGCAATTAGAGCTTAAGCAGCTGATTAGATTACATGCCACAAACACAATCCTACCTAAAACTAGCTTAAGAAATCATCAAACTCACACCCAAAATAAAGAAATCCCAAAACCTGAAATGTCCAACAAAAACAATCATCTCAAAATCCAAGCCAAAAGAAAGAAAGAAAGAAAAAACCCACAAAACCCAGAAAACCAAACTAGCTGATTAGTGTTATCATACAAATTCAAACCCTCATAGAACAAGCTGAAAGAAAACCCCAATCACTCACAGAAATACTGCCAATCAATAGTTAAAACTAACTGATCAGTTGTATTGTACAAGCTTACCATCACACATTTCAAAGCTCAAACCGAGATGTCACGAAGTGCAAACAAGAAGAAGATCTCTAAATCTGGTGGAGTGAAGAAGGAAATTGTGGAATTCTGAGATGAGCAATGAAGAGCTACTCTGCTCTTCTTCGGCGCCGGCGGACACGAGAGGAGTTTTGGTATCCGAAATCTCTGCCCTTTAGGGGTGGAGCAGCCACTGCCGGATATATCACTGCCGTCGTCACCATTTTCGACTTCCAAATTTGTTTCTGTAGCAGAACTTGTAGTTGTAGAAGAACAGTTGAATCCCTCTACTGATTCTCTGTTCTTTCTTGATTGAACTTGAGGCTGTCTGTGCTGAGTTCTTCTTCTTTTTCTGCTTGTTGGACCCATTGAACTGGTTCTAGGACTATTGCTAATGCTAACACCTGAAGAAATGCCGCAACTAAAGGGAATCTAGAAACAGAACCATTGATCACAGTCACACCCTCTGCTTAAACTAGCAAAAGAAGATCTTGTACTTGAAGAGAACCCAAGAGAAATCTGTCAGATTAGTAACTTCTGCTTAAATTAACAAAAGTTGAAAGCTGTTATAGCTTTTTAAGTACTACAAACAGACCCTTCCAACTTCAAGTGACTTGATTGCAATACAAACTCTTCTGGGTAACAGTAGAAAGAAGATGAAAAATCCAATGAGCAAGTCCCTTAGCTGAACCCAATGGAAGATGATGGATCTTGAAAGCCTTCTGCTAAATTTTCTACATCGAAAACCATCAAAACTAGAACAAACCCACTCCCCTCTCTCTCTTGAAAAGTTGAGAATTTCTATTGAATTCAATTACCCAAAACAAAAATAAAATTTTGAAAGACCAACAACTACTCTTTCTCTTCTTCTAAAATTTGAAGAAAAGAAATAAAGCTAGAAAGGCTGAAACACAACAAAACGAAGAGCAGAAGAGAGAGAGGCTCAAGGTAGAACAGAGTTTCAAAGAAAACCCACTGCTGCTTTTTTCCTCCCGTTTCTACTGGCAGGATTTGTAATTTGGGTCAGCTGCTTTGATTGCGGGTGGCCACTAATATTTTCTTAATGGCAAGTTGTGGGAGTAGTGGTGCATTAGAAATTAATTCCTTTGGCCCAACGGTCCCCCTTTGTGGAAATGATGGGTCCCACCACTTTTTGTGTGGACCATGTTCTCACGGCTGAGCTCTTTCCTTCGCGAGAAACTTATAACCATGGGACTAGAGGGGCCGTACTTTAGTTTCATATTATTATTTCTAAGACTGAGTCACTCCTATACTGTCTCATCTAATTTAGTCAGATGTTTCATTTGACTAATCTTTAGAATATTTATAAATTTTCATATCCATGAGGTTAAATTATGGAGAGTACCTCTTTTTGCATTAAGGAGAACTTGATTTTAAGAACTCTCAATAAGAATGAGAATTGACCATCAAATTAACTCTTGAGAGTTCTCAATTTCATATTATTGCTAAAAAAGATTAAAATTTTCAGCTGATAATTCCAATCATATTAATTATTTCAATTGAATCTACATATGAGCAAAATAATTGAAATTTTAAATTTAATAAAAAACTGAAAAACATATGCCAAGATAACTTTTCAAAAATCGCCGATATCTATGAAATTTATGCTTCAATCTATATTCAAACTAAAAAAAATTGATAATTAAGAAATAGACTAAAGAGATGTTAGAATATACAAGATTTTCTTCTGATTAAACGTTTCAATATTCATTAGATATGAATTAATATTCTTATCAGTCTTGTCAATTTCCTTTTTGTATGATTTGATTTTTTTATTTATATATACAAATTTACACGTACTCTTTCCTTCATCAAATGTTTTAGTATTATTTTCACATAGTATAAGAGCTTCTCAAAGAATAAAAAACATGAAAGGCTAAAGGTTTGTATGGTACTGACGACCACCGAATGCTCTTCAAAATCCTCGTAAGATTGTGACGGACGAGGTAGGGAAGATACGCCTCTTTGACGGGCCTAGTTGAAGCGTTAATGCGCCTACAATCATAGTAAAATGATCGTACAGGTCAGTAATTACGGCCCACTTCTTTTGTGCATACGGCCCTTTTGAGTTTGTCGTTTTACAAAGAGAGGTCTTACTAATATTTGGGTCGGCCAAATGTTTTTTTAAGAGATGATGGACTGAAATGACATCTTATTTTTTGTGATGCACCGTTAAACAAGTATTGGTACACTGATAATACTTTGCTCTGCATGTATATATTCTACATATCGATGTACCGATAGAAGTAAAATGAGCATTTCATTCAATTTTGTGTCTCCAAAAAGGTTTTGTCCGTGTTAGGATGGACACCCCTAATATTTTCCTCCATTTTGAATGATTCTCTTTGAAAGAAAAGTTTTAAGCATGAAAAGGGGATAAATCTCAGTTAATAAGGTGCATATTGGCCTAGATCAGGGGTAAAAATCTCGACCAATACTATGCATATCGGCTGAGATATCTTAGGTTTTCGAGGACCGAGATATCTCGGCCGATACGCACAGTATTGGCCAGAGAAAAAAGAATTCAGCCAAATATTGGCTGATTTCTTTCTTCTTTTTAAAAGAATATCGGTTGTGGGCCCGGCTGATATCTCGGCCTATATTTGTTGATATCAGACGAATATCGGTCGATATTTATATTTTTTTTAGTTTTATTTAAAAAACCTTTTTTATTTATTTTTAATGAATTTTTTCAGAAAAAAAAAAGCCACTGAGATTTCCCAAAAAAAATTGAGGAGAGAGAAAAAATCTCGGCCTAATTTTTTTCTCCTGGCCGATGAGCATTGTATCGGCCGAACTAATGAATATCGGCCAATATGACCGAGATCTCATCGATATCGGCCGAGACACCAATATCTCGGTAGTCCCATTTTTTTTACCTCTGAGAGGAATAACAACTTGGTACACAACTTTCAAATGGTAAGTAGCTTGGTTTGCAATAAAAAATCAAAAAACAAGATCAGATTAAATTTTATCACGTATGTTGCATTGGTATAAAAATCTAAAGTTATCATTTTGCATAAATTCATACTTTAATTGGGTTTCATCATCTTGAGATTTCATAGAATTTTAATAGACCAAATGTGGCTAATTTAAGAAGATTATTAAACTCAAATTTGTGTTTTCAGTGGCCAACATATAATGGTTGGAGGATATTTTTTGGAATAGGATATATGACATTTTAGAATTTGTTGAAATAAGATGTAGTTTGTGGGCATGTTTCAGACATGAAATTCAATTAATTAGAAAGTTTATTAAATAAAATTTTCATTAGGCTAAGTTTGTACAATTTTGACATGTATAATTATTGACTCATTTTGTGCTAGGATAATGGTGTATGATATCATAAATGACATTACCTTGCTAAATTGATGCGTGGATGAACCTAAGTGGCGATTAACTCAGGTTAGATAAAAATTGAATGCACTTAGATTCGAACAAAATTTTATTAGAATCAAGTCTACCATCATGAGTTTTAGGGCTGGGGTGGGTCTAACATTAAATACACGCGAAAATCCAAAGTTAATTCGAGTCTAACAAGTAAAATTTTTGCTTGGTTTTAGAAGTCTTTTTTTCTTTCGAAAACCTGTAGATAAGAGACCACTACTACATTTGAAGGATCCAAAAAAATTTATATTAAAACTCTTTCATGTTTGCATTTGGGGGTGAGAGTTGATGACAATGATAGATCTTTGTAGAAGGGGTTGGGATTCCTTGAGGAGGTTCTTGTATTTTTCAGTCTTGTAAATCTTTCTTGTGTTGAATGGGAATTGGCTTTTCTATTCATTCTTTGTTTCATTTTCCTTATTGCATGCATGTATTTCTTGCATTTCTTAGAGCTAGAACTTTGTAGCCTTCCATTCAACAAAAGGAAAAACCACTGAGGTGTACACAGGATTATCCTGTAATTGAGCTCTTTAGTACCTTTATCCCCATGTTTTGTGCTTGTAATCTACCTTTTCTCACATTTTGTTTTTCCAAAGCTTAGTTACATTAAATAGACACTCTACTAAGGACCTTCTTTAGGGTTTTTTTTGAGAAATGTCTAGTTGTTGTCACCTTTTCCCCCAATTCCAACATAGAAATTGTCCTTAGACCACCAAGAATGATACTCGATTTTATTGTTGTGAAATGACAAACACTTCTAGAAAGACTAACCCATTAAGTGGAGTGACCTAAGTTTTTTATAAATCTCTAAATCTCTTTTTTTACAATCAATATGGGACTTGATCGCTGTTCCAATAATCACCCTCCCCTCCCCCCACCAAACGAGACTTTACGACAGTTAGAACGTCGATGACCATCCCATCCAGCTAGGGGATCCCTTGAATCCACATGCATTGGCTTGGGGATATGACTCTGATACCACTTGTTAAGAGTGGGTATCCAGCCGAAAAGACTAACTCATTAGGTAGAGTGATCCAAATCCTTGTTGAGTCTTTAAATCTCTCCTTTCACAATCAATGTACGACTCATTCATTGTCCCAATAGCCTGTGATACTCCACAACCTCCTCCAGCCTAGTCTCGTTATCCCGGGGAAAGATCTCATTCTATTGATCAAAATTCTCAAGTAGAAAAACTCTTTTTGCTCCTCAAACTCATCATTGAAGATCACCTCATCGTTCAATCTCCAGACAACCTCATGTTTTTGCACATTCTGTTTAGTTCGAGTAGTTGTGGCATCAATTATGTGCTCTTTAATGATAAATGTACAATCTTTTGTTCCAGCAATGCCTTATTAAACCCATAGATTCTACCCCTTTACATCTACACAACAAGGTCTATTAGTTAAGGATGCTTTGCCTCATCGTTTCTTTTGCCTTTTATTTATCAATTTTCTGTAAGACTCACTTGAGTCTCTCATCAATCCTTTGTTGGCAAACCCCTTTCTACTTCTTTCTTGAAGCCCACCTATCTCAAATCATTCACACATAACTGTTGATAGAGAGTCATGCCCTCCACTCTACAAGAGACCAGATTTGCCCATGTTCAATGGGACATTTATGTAACACACATTTTTCCCCTTTTGAGGTTATTTGTGCATCACTGCTAGAAGTGAGAAGTTGTTGATTAAGGAGTTCCCTTTTTCATTTGATAGTTTTGCTTTTGGATCATTCATCAAGTTACCACCTTCGTCTACCACTTTGTGTGAAACATTTCAATAGGTGGTCTGTAGGAAATTTTATCTCATCTGAGGCTTCATGAATTGAGAAAATGCACAAAGAAGTATGAAGAAAGGTTTGATTACTATCTTTAGTGTACCCCTCAATAAACATGATGTCGAGTATCCCCTCAATAAACTTTAGTGTACCCGACACTCAAATGAAATGAGTCGAGTTGCTCAACTTGTTTGAGTTTTTCATTTGACTCAATGATTCTTCTGAGAAAGAAAACTCAGTAGTCCACCAAGTTTCGAGCGAGTTACTTGTTTGCCTTTGAGAAGGATTAACTAGGCCTAAACAAAGAGTTTCATGAACCATGATGGTAAACATATTTGTGTATAGATAAATATATGTTATGAGTATCTATTTTGCTTTTTAATAAATGACTAGACTTTGATATACTAGAAATAAATGATGAATCCTATATTTTCTTTCACTTATTTGATTGAACTTCAATATATATGACCAATAGAGTTTGTGACAACAAGTAACTGGGTCATTATATATTATAAGTGATGATGCATTATTGGTTAATATAAGGGTAAAATTTAAAAAATAAAATTCTCATTAATCTGCACTTATGACATCAAACAACATTTTAAGTTTTCTAAGAAAACTCAAGTTTTTACCTCAAATTTATTAAATAGGCGTCTTAAACAATGGAGAAAGTAACCATTGGGGTTCTCTGTCAATAAGAGAAATCATGTTTTTCAAGTTCTCTGACAACTTCGAATATAACTGATACTTATCCAAATGCAGCCTATAAACTCTTATGGCAAGCTGTGTTTCCTCTGGTAACCCCCTCTTGGGCACCCTTTACAGAGGCAATGATGGCGGGGATCTCTGGTTTCCACTCTCTTCCTATCATTGGCAGCGATCTCTCTTTGTCTCTGCTAATTTACACTCAGAAGATCTTGTGCTTCCTGCCCACTGAGAACATTCCTCTCCACCACCTTCAACATGAGGATGAAATTGCTAAGTTCGTTCAGCACTCGGACCACCAAAAACTGGGGCCATTGCAGCCATCTGGGTGCTATAAAATTTCTGATCAATGGGTTCAGCCCTGGTTATACTAGTGTGGTTGGCTACACTAGTGACGTAGCGACCTCCAGCAACTATCCAATCTGCTGCTTACTGGGGATAACTCTGGCATCTTTTCACAGCTTATGCTCTAACTGGATTTGAGTTTCTTTTGCTTAGCAGTGTCTGCTAGTTTGTCTCGCCTGGGTTGTGGCCTTTTTCTCTCTTTTGGGCCCTCTGTCTGAGGGGCCCACTGTTTTTTATTTCCTGCTGGTTTTGTGCTTCTTTCCTGGCCCGGGCTTTGGGTTTCCACTGTAATATTTGGGCTTTTTCGGCTTTGAATGTACTAACCTCACATTAAAAAAAAAAAAAACTCAAACAAGGTTCCAAAGACACTTTGGAAAAGAAGAATAAAAGTAAAGGACCTCGTCTTTCCCTATTTTCTCTTGAATAGATTTGGGTTTGAGAAGGAAGTGGTGCCATTTCATATGTCAGAACTTAAGTTTTAAGTATAATTTGTTATATAGTTTTTTTTAATAATTGAAGGTGTCTATATGTCTCACTCGTGGAAAATTTTACCTGACTGATCCTTCAGAGAATGTGCTCACCTTTCTGTACACACATTTTTATTTTTGGAGACCAAGGTGTGCAAACCTCTCAGAGCACCTGACTAATGTTAGAAACATGTACAAACCTCCTTATCTACAGACATTGGGTAACACTATGGGAAATAACTCTTTTGTATTGAGAGTGACTTGAACCCAAGACCTCCTACATCTCAGGTGGGTATACAAATATCGAATTCAAGGCTTTATTTGGATGAAGTGTAATTTTACAGGAGTCACCCTTCACCTGAGGTCACCTTTGAATACTATAAGTTTCAATGAGGTATTCAAAAAAGGTGATAAGAGGGGTGATTTTTGACTTTTTACTCTCAGAGTAATTTTTAGATTACCAAACCCAAGTGCCGAGGAGTAATTTGTTATATAGTTTGTACTTATTATATTTTATTTTTTAGAATTTTATAAAAGGGTAATTGTTGAGATTAAACTTTAAATTAATGACTAAATTTTAACCTAAAATCCATATTTTAATTACTTTATCTTAATAATAGAAAGTTATTAGACATCTTTATTTTTAATTAACTAAACTATCTACTTGACGGATGAAATAACTTAAAAGAATCAGAAAGCCCTTGATTCTCTTCTTCAGTGCCCATTTGCGTCAATTTCTTCGTCGTGAGAGTGTGAGACGTCAGCGTAGATTTATTGTTTTCTATTGCAAAGGCAGAAGTTTTAATGGCTAACGCTTGTACAGATTATCATTTATAACACAAAACCAAGGAAATAGGGTTAGGAGGCGAGCTCCCAAAGTTACATGGCGTCTCTGGGTTCTCTCAAATCGTCCATTTTCGACAGGGAAGATAGAAAACAGTAAGACCCAATATCCCAATCCTGTTTATTTATTCCATTTGAAACTCACCCGTTTGATCTTTAATTTTTTTTTAAAATCTCTTTCCAGGCAATACCAAGCTCACATTCGAGGACTCAACGCCTACGATCGCCACAAGAAATTCGTCAAAGATTATGGTCTATTCTATTTACCTCATCTTTCCAAATTTCTTGTTGTGTCGATGCCCATTTGCTGGCTGTACGTTTTTAATTCGATGATGTTGTTGTTGCTGATAACAACAACAACAACAATCATACTATTGATACTAAACAACTAAGATCCATTCATCAATATAATGTGGTTTTTTATCCAAAAGGCCAGCATTACTGACGTGCGGAAGGCTCTTAGTGTGAATCTTTTTCTCATGGAGATATCATGTGCTGTGGATGCTGTGAGACTTAACTAGTGTCTTGCTTGTTGAGGTTTTTGTAATTTTATTTTTGTTTTATTTCAATAATGGAAGTCCGTGGAAGTTCTAGGTTTTTCATGTAATCTTTAAGAAAAATGTTTGGAACTAAGCCTTAAGTTTTTGAACAAAAGGCCGGATACTGAGGACATATGCAGATAACGAACAATTTATCTGCTGGATCCCAGTGTCCTAAAGCAGAATAGGATGGTGAAAGGTCCCCTCCACCATAGTAAAATGGAAGGAGGCTAAAAGCATCCTAACATTTCAATGTAATTAACATATAAGTTAATGTGGCAGATTGGCTATAAAGGAGGACACTGTACATATCCTTGCGTTGAACTGTACTTCTTTTTTCCCCATTTTGTTTGCTTCCCTAGACACATTGATGTCCTTCCATTTCTCACTCTGATTGCTGTTTGGCACTGGGTTTATTTTAGGTTGCAATATGGCTTGGGAATTTGGAATCTGGACCAGGTTGGATGCTCTTTATCTGCCCTTCCATACCAAAACCATTTTTAGGCCAATTTCCTTTTCCCCCCTCTGGAATGGTTTCTCTATTTATTTGGGGAAAGGGCAGGAGTGCACTAAACAGGAACAACAGGCCAAAACTGTCCAATAAAAACACGAAAAAGCCAGCTTCCATTACCAATGCCAAAGGACACCTACTGACTATAAAAAAAACACAGTAAGGATAGATAGGAATAAGAAAACGGAGTAGGTTAATTTCTGGTCTTAACTATGGTAATGAAATTGAAAAAAGGTATATTACCTAATGTGGTCTGATTTCTGTTTACAGATCCACAAGTGTAGTATTGAGAATTGCAAATGGAGTCGATGCTTAGTTGTACAGAATGATTGTTGTTTTGCTTTAGAACATGAAAGAATAGTTGCCAAGGTGCCATTTCTGTTGTCTTTTCTACCTAAGCCCTTGTGATGAACGCTAGGATCGGTTTTAACGCCTATCTAGGTCTTTAACATAAATAAATCAGTAAATTCAGATCCACCTCAAATTACTAGGTGCTTGAGAAAACCCGAATCGTAAATTTATCCGGAACATTGGAAAGTTCCTCGGATCATTCTTTCTTTCCAACGCCATTTGAAGTTTCAACGCCATTTGAACTTTGTGAAAACAGAAACTCAACTGGAAGATAATCACCTAATCTGAATTTCTCTCTGGAAAAATTAAGAAAACACTCAAATTTCACTGGGAAAAATTAAACAGCTTGTGAAATTCTCAATGAAATCTGGATTCTAATGACGCTAAAGTAGAAATTTGCTGAATTAAAATTAATGTATGCAAACTGAAGATAACATTCTGATCTGAAATACACTGCAGAATTTTGACAGTTTGCTTGCACAAAATTAAAATTAATTCAAACAAAAATTGAAGCTAATTTTTTTAAAAAAAAAAAACCAAACACTTACTTGCCAAAAGGCCAAAGAGATTCTTCTCTTTCAATTGAATTCAACTCAAACTTTAGGGATACCATACAAAGATCGACTAGCCTCAATTTATAGAGATGTTTGGCTGGAAAAGAATAGCAGAGAATATTCTCTCTGATCCTCTTCAAAGCACACATGTCTAACCCTATTAAGTTTGCTGTTTTCCTATTAAGTTTGATGCTCGACCCTATTAAGTTAATTACAGCAATCCCTTGCTGCCATGTGGCTTTATTACATCACAATAAAATAAAAAAAATAAAAATTTACATCAGATTCTAATACTGCTATGGGCGAATAAACCACTTCTGTATGCTGCTGTTTATAGCTGATTTACAGTCCGGATTTCGTCTGGATGAAAATTGGAGAAGATCTGTTGCAGCTTCAATTCTGAATCTTCCTTAGGTGAATTAGCATGTTGCTATATATGCTGATTTGTAACCACAGTAAGCTGGGAAATATTCTGAATTTATCTGCTGCTGAAATCCAAGAATGGAAAGGACGTGGAGAATGTAGTTGGAAGGATTCCCGCAAGTTTTTCTTGCAGCTAGCAAATGGACCATTTTCTTGGGCTGAATTGAGGTTAAATCCATGGGTTGAAGGCCTGGCCCATCATACCAGCCCATGAGCCAATTATTTTGCACACTTGAGCCCCAATCGAATCCATTTTGGAACCCCCCTTTTGGAAGTAAGATCCTAAGCGATTTAGTGCCCATTCCAACATTGTCTTCTAATCCTTGGCTCTTGAATTTAGTTTTAAGTGGCTGCCATTTGTTGTTGGAGATGCCCTAATCACCTTGTTGCCTTGTTGGTACCATAAATGATGTTGATATTGGATCCCAATTCCCTAAAAGGCTCTTATCCTCTACCTAATATGATTTCCAATTAATGTGCCACCTTGATGCATAATGGAATAGATAATTATCATTCTTCCAAGTTCAAGACATATTCAAACCCTTTTTATGTCAGTTCAAAAAATTCTCTAAATGATAGTCAACCTTGCATTTATAGTAATCATGCCCATGTTGAGATAAATATTTTCACTTGGAAATTCCATATATGATCAAAGTGGTTTTGATTCTTGTTTACCCAATAAAAAGGAAAGAAGTCAAGAAGCATGTGTTAAGTGAAAAACCAAAGTGGATACTGAGGAAGCTTGCAGATAATGAGCTTTTTATTTGTATTATCCCAGTATCCTAAAGCAAGAGGATGGTGAACAGTCCCCTCTATGAAAGGTAAGGGAAGGGGGCTACATTCATTCTTACATTTGAATGTGTTTTGATTATTTTCATGATTGTTCAAGATGTGGTCCACATCTTGGTTAGTAGGGGCTGATTTCCCTTGCAAATAATTACCTTTTTGCTTCTTATTTACTGCATTTTTTATAATAAAAATTTAAGGAGACATGTATAATTCCTTGATTTAGTACTGCCACAAGATGTCTCATTAATAATTGTTATATTCATCATCTTTATTAGAATGATATCATTTGTAACCTGGAAAATTTTCATTTTGAATATTTACAGTTGACTTTTATGGGAAGGCTAGAAATGCTCATGATGTATTGCCTATTAAAACTGATCAAGACACACTTAGAGAAGGCTACAGGTGTGATTTGGTTCCTAGGATTTTATCATGCTAGTGTCATTATCCATGTATCATAAGCATTTTCTGTTGTTTATGAATGACTAAGCTCTTATCTTATCCAATTTTCTGAAACTGACAAGGTCATCTAACTCAATCAATCAGACCCAACCCGATGTCAAGATGGATTTGATTTGGTCAAGTCAAAGATCAATTCCAAATTGAGATTTTTATTCAATTTCTGGAACCAAACTCATGTAATGTACTCAATCAATCAGATTAAGTCAGATCTGGTTGGATACATGTTGGCCCCTTTAGACCTTGTCTTAATTTCATTTTCACCATTGGCTGAACATGTACTGCCCTAGTTGCACCCACAGAGTGATGTAGAACATGGTGGACTGGGTCTAACTTGATCATTAGTCATAATCTTACCATCTGCAAATTGGAATCCATAGACCAAGCATCAGACTTCAAGCCCAAATCTTGGATAGGCCTAGGCCAACTTAAAATGCCATCCAATCCAATCATCAGTTTGGAAATCCTACCCTGTATAACTGTCCCTATAGAATCTTAGCATCATCTGATCACATGAGTGGGCTGTGGGCAATATCTAATATTGCTATTCTATTCTATTCTATTTTGAGATAAAACCTCTATAGCAATCAGTTACATGGGATGTTCCATTGCTGTGTTCTGACTGGTGCAACCCATGACTTAAACAAATCAAATTTCAATCCCTTGAGTATTTTGGTATTTATTTAAAAAAAAATTGGTAATGACTTGAAATCAAATCGATGTCAAGTTCTTTTCTTTTGGTCATTTGACCTTCAAGGAAAATTCTACCTTACATTTCCTAAATATTCATCAATGTCAAGTTCTTTTTCTAGTTATCCTGCATTGTAAATGGATCTTATGATATATGACTGGCAACCATGTTGAGTTTAAGGTACCTCCCGCGTTTTGGAATCTTTTAAGATCCTTCAAATTACTTCAAGTTACTTGTATATTAGTAGATTTTGCCTAGGTGTTTGTGCTATCAAATTCTGCATCTTTTCCATTGTTGTTAAAATTTTATGATACAATATTCGTATCTTACATTTCATACGATATGATAAGAGGAATGATTCGTATCTATTAACAAATCTTACGATTCATAAATAGTAGAATTATAGGGTTATTAGGAGTGTGAAAGAATGGAATATTTTGTTTTAATGATTTTTAAGGCTTGAGTTGATGGGCATTTAAAACCTTTCAATTTTTGAGGGTTTTTTAGTTTATTATTAACTTTTCACAGTATAGTTGGATTGGATTATATATTTGTCTTATACTTTTGGGAGTTGGAGTATTGAAATTTGAGTTCCAATGAACTGATTATATAATTTTCACTTAATATTGAAAGAAAGTTAGAGAATTGCTCATATTATTACATTTTAGAAATATTTTACGTTATTTCATATATTAAATTTTTTTAGGGAAAACACTTATGAATCTTACGATTTTACGATTTACGATACATGATTTGTGGTTCAAGATGTATAACATTTTTACGATATGATTCGATTTTTCACAACATTGATCTTTTCTTTGCTCAAAACGTATTCCAAATGATTACATCATTGAGAATATATATTTTTTCAAATACAGAAAAGTTGGTCTCAATATTAAGAATGTATTTAATCAGCCAAAAAATATTAATATAATTATAACTAGAAAATTATTATAATCAGCGATCACAGAAAAAAAAGATGCTGAAAGAACAGAAATTGGAAGGGAAGAGCATACCTGAATGGTTTCACTGATCTGAGAAGTTCTCACGTGAATATAAATGATGAAAAACAGGAGAAAAATGCAGATAGTAGATAACTTCGAGAATAAAACAAAATGACATACTATAACCTAAATCTGTAATTTCTTTATTTTTAAAATATGCTAGTAATACTAAGCGAAAACCTCGAAGAATATAGGTGTGTATGGATGATTTGAAGAAGATGGAAAGATGCATAACTTCAATCTATGATTCTGATGGTGAGAGTAAATATGGAGAGGACAAACTTACTTTCTTCAAATTTGCAATCGAAGTTAGAGGAGATCTTCTATTCCCACTTTATTTCAGTGATAACTTGGATTTAAGATTAGATTTGGATGAGGAGAAAAATTCATTGGAGAGAGTTCACATCTTTACAAGTTCGTAGGGATTTGTTGGATTCATTGTAGTGTAGTGGCATGAGTGATTCGTTGGATGGAGCTGAGTTTGGAAAAACACTTACCCTTGAAAACGAGTTTGGAAACACATTATCAGTCTATCATTTCAATAACAGACTTGGGAAGATTTGTGGTTTATAGATAACAAGTGGCAAAGGGTAAGTTTCAATGACCCACCAAATGAAGGAAATGGTTCAAAGATATGTAGGATAAAAGAAAATTACTGCATTAAACATTTATTGTCACCTGATATAATAAATTAATAGACGGTTCTCTTGAAACCCAATTTCAGCTATCTGTTTTATTTCCTTAGGTTGAATGGCTAAGCACATCTATCATTCTTGTTTTAGTTTGGTAGGGCTAGTGATCCCGATGTAATCCCAGATTTTATTAAATTCAAAATTGAGTTTGTCATATTATATGTTCTTTGAGCTTGCCTCTTTTTTCCATAACTGGAAAACAAAGTTGCTGAGTAAAACATGAAGGAAAGTCAACAACCACCTTGGGAGAATATACGAAATTGGTTGGCTGGCGAAGATGTAATGTAATTGGAGAGGAATCCATCTGTATATTAATTCAATGGCTATTATTAATTTGATGGGCATCTAATAAATCTTCCTGTTATGTTAAACTAAAGAGTATAGGATAATTGCTCTAAATCTACTGCTTGTCAAATGCTTGGATTTGAAATTCTAATCTCTGGAGATTTGCAGTAGCCAAACACACACTTAACGTCTTAGGCATAGCTATCTTGAGCTGTTGATTTATCTCAATATAGCATCGTCTTCTATCTTGGTTCCCTTAAGAATAAGAAGGAATTAATTTGTTGTTGAAACAATATTGTACTTTTGGAAGTTTTTAACTATGTGTGATGTTATTATTCTAATTTTTTACTGTGAGGTTCTTTTTTGAGCTAGTTTGTCTGGATTACTTTATCTATTTAACTTAAGTTCTTTTCTTTAAATTAATAGATCTTGAGTGGACGGGTTGGGTATTATGTGGCAACATCCATTCTCCTCGTGTTTTTGTGGTATTCTAAATGAAAAACATGTTCATGATCTTACTTTTTTTTTTTTTTAAGATATGATCTTACTTTTCTTTTATCAGTATTTTAAGTTAATTTGGTAATTGAAGGTTCATCCGTTCAGAGGAAGATGACATGGATCCATCATGGGAACAAAGGCTTGTGAAGCGCTACTACGATAAGCTATTCAAAGAGTATCCTTCTTGAAGACTCCTGTATGGCATTAAACTTTTGCTGGATTTGGAATGTGCATTTGTGGACTGTTAAATTATTTCATTTCATAAGTCCAATATTAGAGCTTAAGTGATACTTAGGGTCTTAATTCAATTTGTCATATGATTACCTATTTCATGATTGAAGTCTCCAATTTTCTGGTGATTGAAATTTCCTATCTTTAGAGATTTAAGGCTGGCAAACACACTTCATCATTTTTCTCGTTCCTTATAATTTATGTTTTGTTCTTTATATTGACTGTAGCGTTTCTCACATTTTTTGTAATCTTTATATTTTGTTCATTATCTCTTTTTTTTTTTTTTTAATGGCAGTGATTATATTAAAATTCCAAAGGCAAATATAACAAACAACAAAAATAGAACCAGACACCAAAAATTCCTCACGGGGGCCAAAATTGAAAACTAGGCCAGAGGAGCAGCCAAAATTTCAATAACAACACAACCTGAAAACCCAGAGACAATCTACAACTAGGCAACCAAAATCTAAATCCCACCAGTGATGGATAGTCTGGAAACTCTTTCTTGGCTAAATAATGAGCAGCACTATTAGCTTCCTGCGAACAGATGTAGCTGATTGATGCAGAGCATTGGACTTGATTGATTTGTTTATTTATTATTTTGATTCATGATGTATTTTATTTATTTATTTGAGGGTATTTTAGTCATTTTGTCATTAGGGATATTTGGTCTTTTTATTCCATTGTAATTTTATTATAAAAGCCATGTAACTCTCATTAGGGATCGATCAGTTAATGAATGGAATGAAGAATTATTGAAGCAAAAGAGACTCCTCTACTCCATGCGAATTGGACATCCCCTTGGTGAGAAATCAAGGTTGTTGTGGTGGAATCCACAAAGGCGAGAAGCCTTCCTCTATTTTCTATCAATCTTCTCCTCTCTCTTTTCTTTTTTTCTTCTCTTTCTCTTAGCCATACCCTAGCCGAACCCCATCCTCTTGTTACTGTCCCTTCATTCTACACATCCAAAACCATTGCTGCCATCTGATGTCCCAGAGCTGTTCCAGACCCATCCTAGATCCTCCAAAACATGTCCCAGATCTGTCCGTTTCACTTCCTGCTACCACTATCCTTCCTTAATTTGGTTTGGTAAATTTAAATAATTATTTACATTAGATTGCAAGGACTTGCGTGATTAATGTGATAAATTTATGTTATTCAAATTGACTAAGTAATTTCAGTCCATTTTACATTTAGGGTGCATTATTTTCATCCCTTTTAATATTTTCATAACCACACTAGGCATTTAGGGTTACTATATCCCCTGTCCTGCATCACCATAGGAAGGAAGTAGAGTCTGAGGCACATTTAATCACACATAATGAGTCACTTTCATCAATGAGCGCCATAAGTATTCTCTCGAAAGCCAGTTTGAGTTCAAACAATAGAGGCTTCAGTGACAAATGTGAAGTAGGGATCAACGGCTCCAAAAAAGGCAATGAGACTATGAGAGGGACCTGGCTGGGATTATGAATAAGACCACCAATGCATGCAGGACCTGGAGCACCTAGGGCACATCACCAAAGTTCGACTTGAAGAAACCAAAAAGATGGGGGAAGGCATAAAAATTAATGGACAGCCTGCAAGGTCTATCAGCTATAACCTCAAACTAGCATCTCATTAGTTGGGAAGTAGAATATGATTTATAAGTTATCGAAATAGAGATTCAATTCACACACCTCCGTTTTATAGATTGAATCATCTTCGCAAAATTTGAAAGCCTTGGGTTTTGGTCCACCCCTTTTCAACGAAACCAAAACAGGTCCAAGGGGGTTCCACAATCATTCAAAGTTAAAATTGCGCTGTACAGATGTGATGTAGGGCCAAAAATGACTATAGAATTTTAAATCTGAAGAAAGACACCAGATCTATGGTAACAAACAAAGACTGACACCCAAAAATTGCTGTAAAAACCTTTCTCTAAAATGATGGAGAATGGATCTTCTGAAATGTTGCAACGGAGAAATCAAGGACCGTCCGTTTTGGTTGATATCATGTTGAAGATATAAATGTAGAAAGGGAAGAAAATAATGAAGGGAAGGGATGACAACTGCGAGAAATTAATTCTCTGTATGTATTTCTCGTAATGAAGAAGGAGAGTACACATGTATATGTAGATCACAAGGAGCCAATCAAGGCAGCAAATATGGAAAAAATCAATTACACCTAATGACATCTATAGGTCAACTCTATAATAAGACATGTGAAAAATACACAAATTACAATATGACAATAGAGTCTTGTAGAACAATATGTAGTGTTGTAGAATATTGGGTGAATCTTAGAGTGTAGGAGAGTTTGTCTGGTAGGATTGTGACAAGTGGCACAATCCTAGCCAACCATGGGACAAGATCTCAAGTACATAAAGGGATGGGTGTCTCATCTGCGAACAACCTTATAATCGTGAGAGAGGAGTCAAGCTATAGAGGAGAGCTTGGAAAAGAGTTGAACTCAAGTGTTGAAGCTTGTTGGATAGCTTCAAGATCTTTTAAGCTTGCCAAAAGTTCTTGCAAGTGTGGGTGAGAGCTTGAGTCTCCCAAAACTCTTTTTAATCTCTTTGTTCATCAATTCAAGTTGACTGCATTTTTGTTCAGGTCTTGATGTTCCATTTCTCTCTCAATCTTGTATTCAAGTTTGTGAGTGGTGTGGAGTGATCAACTTGGTCCAAAGAGCGACCAAGTTGGTGGAAAGGCTTACTCGCTTGACGATGGATTGTTCGGGGTGTGTGCACACCTCCCTGCACCCGCACACCGGGTTCTTCAGTAGGGAATAACCACATGGGAAGTAGCCCTTCATTGAGGCTGCCAAGATTTGAACCCAAGACCTCAATCTTGAGGTCTTGTGCACAAGATGTATTTTTTTAATTATTTTGGTCACTATGCATATTAGTTTCATGAGAAGTAGAAACGCTTTTTTACATTACAGGAGTTTCTTTGTTAATTGTTGTGAATTTGTGTATTCAATGTACAGGAGATAAGTTCCATATTGGACATTCATAGTCACTTTTGATCATTCAATAAGATAGTTGCTAATTGTCTCTTAATTTGCACACAGTCAACCTTCTTCTTGGTTGCTGCTATTGTCCTCGTCGTTGGCAGTTTCCAGTCACCCACGAAGAATAAATGGCATTTCCAACTCATAAAAAGTTTTTTTTTTATACTTTTTTAAATAAAACAGATTTATCATTTCCCATCAAAATTACAGGCCTTTCTTGCACCTAAGATCCATTAGATAATTTTATTATTTTTTTAAAGAGAATCTAATGGACATTATGTCCCAATGAGCACATATGGATATTTCCAGATTGAAGACATGATGTTTTATTTCATAAGAATTAGAGATGGTTCCGAGTCTTTCAATACTTTATTGACTTGATGCCATAAATAGTTTCTATTTCCTTACTTTGAGCATGATTGTTTTGTTATCAGTGATAGCTTATATGTTTCTTAATATCTGGTACAATTTAGAATTGTCCTACTGATTTTGTAGATAAAAGAAATTGTTTTACATAATTCCAAATAGAAAAGGCTGGTTATTTCTAATTGGTGGCCTTAACTTGTTGAAGATACTGTCTTGCTGACATGTCAAAGTATAAAACTGGCAAGGTATGTTTCTAATGGTTGAATGCATACAAAATGTATGTAAATCCTGTATGCATCCAAATCACAAAGTGGGATTTAACCTTGATTCTACCTATCGTATTTTTGCTACCTAAGTAACTGTTTAGAGTTTGTTGTACTCTCATTTTATTTGCTTATGTAATTCACTGACAAAACATTACTTTAGTGAAAACAGATTGATCAACATACTTAAGTGTTATAATGAGTATGTAAGTTTGTATTCTTGATAATGTTGTATACTGTTGTACAACCAAATATATACTGTTATACACATCTTCTCTAATAAATTTGTTTGCCATGGTTCTTTAAACCTCCCTCCCTTTCTTCTATTATTTTGACTAATTCCATCCAAATCTACATTGCACTAGAGATCACTCACTATCTCTGAATCAATGAATCATTATATTCTTGATGTTGTCAATGGATGTGATTGTTCCTCATGTAACATATGCATGGCTGGCATCGCCATTATTATGGACTGTTCCTGGATTGGCATGACACTATACTGTTTTACTCATCTTGACCTTTTGATTTAGTAGCTACAATTTTGCTTTGAATTGTTGAATTTTACTGGACCATTTTCTTGGCCTGGTGCCAATGATATTCTAGTTATTGATAAACTTGACAATTTCTATTAAAAAACTTGGGTCAATTGAGACATCTCCTTTAGATTGAAGCTGCTAGTTCTAAGAAATGGTTTTTACATCTCAAGTAACTTGGACCTTGTACTGGAGACTTTGATGTTGGCATTGAGCCTCTTGATAGTTCATTTTGAGCAAATTCACTAGCTTGGTCCTGATAATGGAGAGACCCATGGGAATCCTGTGAGCTACAAACACCTTGAACTGAAGATAATCTATGTTAGTATGACCAGTCGTGTTTTCTGAGTTGAGTTGTGAGTCATTGCACATAGAAGCCAAAAACTCATCATCTGTATGCTGGATACTGAATTCTTCAATGCTCTAAAACAGCTCTGTTTTGGGAAGTCTTTGCTTTCATGCACATGCTGATTATGTACATTGTTTTTTTAAGGGCAACATCTTGATACTGTAGCTTTCTCTGATGCTGAATGGGTTGGATCCCACTAATCATGCTCTAACTCTATAACTGTAGATTTGTCAGAGGGATTTTTTACTTGGAAAAAATAAACAATTTTTTTTTTTAAATGGTTCATATATTCATAGAAGAAGTGGCACCAGAGGTGCAAATACAGACACAAAAGAGACGGATAAAAAATACAAGCATGAAAAACAGGAAAAGAAAGTGCCTAGAGAAAGGCCCACGAAACGGCCACAAAACACCAAAAGCTCAGCTAAGGTCAACACATTCTTTCCAAGCTCGCAAAATATCAGACATAGATATATTCCTGAACTCCTGAAGAGAGGCGGCCCACAATGCACACTTGGTAAGGCTACGTCTTGCAACTGAACTGCTGGAATCATTAGTATCTTTGAAAATCCTGTTATTACGTTTCCCACCACAGGCTCCAGATAGTGGTGAAAAGAGAAAGCTGCCACAAGGAGGAGCACTTAGGCGAGACGGAGTGAATGTCCCAAGCATATGAAACTCAGCCACAGATGAGGGCATAACCCAAGCCACACCAAACTACCCGACCACTGTGTTCCAAACATCCAAAGAGGAGGAGCAATGGATAAGAAAGTGATTCACCTCTTCAGAGGCTTGAAGACAAAAAGGGAACGCACTAACCATTGTTCTTCCCCTCTTCCGCAAGAT
Source organism: Chimonanthus salicifolius (assembly GCA_013350335.1). Classification (NCBI taxonomy): domain Eukaryota; kingdom Viridiplantae; phylum Streptophyta; class Magnoliopsida; order Laurales; family Calycanthaceae; genus Chimonanthus; species Chimonanthus salicifolius. The sequence continues at coordinate 8,757,095 of CM023537.1, read as the reverse complement.
ATCTTGAGTCAAAATTTTGCCCAACCCAGCAGTCCAAAAAAACTAATTGCCTTTGGCGGAGCTTTTGAGGACCAAATCTTGGGATTGACAATGTCAGTAACAACATCAGAAGACCTCCAAGCAAAGTAAGACTTAACCGAGAAGATTCCAGAGTCGTCAAGCCACCAAGCAAGGCTGTCATCCATGCAGTTGCGGATATGTGATGGAGGAAACGAACAGGAGAAGATCCAAGAAAGCATTTGCTTTAGAGTCTAACAGGTTACGACGAAGAGGAATGTCCCACACAACATGGAAAAAGTAAACAGTTGTCGGTAGTTGCAGGTCTAGTGCTAAGTTTGACTATTATGTCATAGCCTATACTTAATGTGAGATGATTTGGCTAAGTAAGTCATCAATTGAAATCAGTGTTTCTAGTTTCTTCTTCCCTGAAAATGTTTGTCACAATCAAGCCACCATTGTCATTGCCTCTAATCCTTGTTTCATAAAAAAGCCAAACATGTTTAGGTCAATTACCATTTTTGTTTTGGAGACAGGGGCCCCTAGAAATGTTGTGAAGGAATAGGACATGCTAGAATTAAATACATAGCTAACTAGTCCATTCAGGAGAGATGGTGGGTTGGGTGGGTGGGATTGGAGGAGTGTAGTATTGTGATGGTTTGGTTATGGTATTATTTTCTTTATTGAATATTCCTTTGTGAATGGAGGTGATGAGTAATGGCATTTGAAACCATCTTTTTTCCTTTCTTCGTTCTCTTTCACTTCCCCATTTCTCACTATATTTCACATTTACTTTGCATCTGCAGTTTTGAAAAATTGTCTGCAGAATCTGTAATTCACACTGCATTTTGAAATGTTTTTATTTAACGTGAGTGAAAATTTCTTACCAGATTGGCTTAAGATGGAGGACTGAGGGGGAGGTAATATCTGGGAAAGGTGACTGAAAATCTCTTTGTATATTCCTTTATATATTCATTTTGATAGTTCAGTACATTTTCATCTCTGATTGCACTTATGCGATACAGATTCCTAGAAATTGTTATAATTTTTTTTTTTTTTCTGAGAAGTACTCCTGTGCTGTGGATATTTCTAGTGGAAGTGGAATTCCCATCATCAACTATGATGTTCCTAGTTATCATTAAAAGGAAAAACACTATGCTGACCTAGATTGTAAAGAGTTAAACTTCCTGTACATTGTATGATCAATAGTTGGGTTTGATTCTTCAGTTTGTAATGTAAAGGTGGGCTCGCAGTTTTTTGAATGAGTAAAAGTGGCTCACAGTTGGGTGATCTATACTATCAATATGATGGATTCGCTATAGATGTCATGCATAAAATCTCCTTGACAAGAGATGATGATCCTTCAAAAATTATGCAGGAGAGCAAATACAGCAGCCATCCACATTTAACAGAGATAAGGTGAATATTTGATGCCTAGGGTCTTATTATCTGGGTAGCATTGTTCACTTCTTTTTTTGAATTTACGTGTAGGAAACCGCGGGTTACCCAGTGTAAAAACCCCACGGGTGAGCCCACTACCCCTAAGGCACACCAAGGTTAGGCCATGGAGGCTCGAACCCGCAATCTCCCGCTTCCTGAGGCGGGAGGCAACCAATTGAGCTGCACCTATGTGGGTAGCATTGTTCACTTCATATCAAACACTTTAAATCATTGAATTGGGGGCCTCACCTGTACAAACTGAAAGCTGAAACTTACCTTATTTACGAGTCATAACCTTCTCAAACCTTATTCAAATTGTGAACTTGTAAACTTTAGAGTAGTAGAATACGGTGGTAAATGATACCATTTTTTTTATTTTTTCCAAATCCAATTGTGTATTGAAGAGTGGCACAGTTATTATTATTTTTTTTTAAAAAAAACCCTGCCAGCTGCTACTTTCTTATGCAAACTCTAGTTATAAATAACTGTCAAGTTATGAGATTCCAGATGCATCAAAGATACAGTTTAGTAAGCTTTATATCTAGAGCAGCAGTTGATGAAAATGAAGCATATAGTTTCATCTTTTATGGGTCTCTTCGATAAGTTTTTCTTGAACGACATGAAAAGCCTAGTAGTTTAGTACTTGGGGTACAATTGTCAAAAGTAGTGCCACTAATGACATCCAGAGTGGTATAAAATAAAGTAAAATGCTCTCTCTCTCTCTCTCTCTCTCTCTCTCTCTCTCTCTCTCTACCCCATGAAAGAGATATCGTGCGAAAAAATGAAAATGAGTTTTTTTTTTTCTTCTTTTGAGTGGTAACAAATAGAAGAAATTACATAATGAAAATAGATATGTACATGGACGGTAGGGATGGGTCTAAAAGGCTTAAATTTACATCACTCCTTATATTACAATAACATTGAGTGAGCAATTTTTTTTTTTTTTTTGAGGTCCGAAGGTGTCCAACCTTCGCACCTAACTAGTCCCACGGGGTGTGAAAACCCTCTAATCCGCACACACCGGGTAAGTCTGCAGGGAGTGGACCCTTCACTGGAGTCAGTGGGGATTGAACCCAATACCTCAACCCTGAAGTCTTGTGTCTCAACCACTTGGCCAACCCCTTGGGGTTATCGTGTGAGCATGTTGGCGAAATTCTCCCGCCTTAAGGACTTTCAAAGGTGGAACACACCAGTAGTAGTGGAGTCCACCATGTTCTTAGCAAAGAAATCAACTACTCCTTTTGTTGATCGCCGGACCACAACTAACAAAAATGAGTTCTATTGGTTCCGTTGTGTTCTTCCTTCCTTTTTCTCTCCTGTATTTTTGCCGTTGTCCCAAAAACTCCTTTTTGTATTCCATGTTCTTCGGTGCTCCTAGTAAAAAGCCACCATCGACTGAAGACCTTTAACATGCTCTTGGTCTCCTCTATGGATTTCTTCCTTTCTTTCTCCCCACATCAGATACTGGCTCTTAGCTTATTACTATTATTGTCAATTAAGGAAAACTGAACATCGATTAACCATTCAAAACTTCTTTCATTTCACCCAAATCTCTAAATTGAACCATTGTATCATTTTCTCCATTCTGCAGCCTCTAAAATAATTTATACTTTATAGTTCCTTTCATTTTTTTTCTCTCTGTTTTCTTCAACTAATCCACATCTAATTGTTCAGGAGTCACCACCATAGTGCAGAACTAACTTTGTTTAAGTCAAAATCTCTCCATCTCCAAGTCCTATTTAGGTTTTTCATTGCTATGCACCTATCCTATAGGTCTTTGACAGAGCCATTTATTGACTGCAACAACATCTTGGTTGAGATGGTCTCGTGAATGGTTAAATTACAGCAAAAAGTTTAGAAATTAGATTGGGATTGAAGATGGTGGAGCCCCTGTCTGCAAAGTGGTGATTGAATGTGCTTAAGATGAGAGATTAGATGGTTGGTGCATATTTGTCTAAAATTGATGCAACAATGGGAATTTGTAACAGCAGCAATGGAGTGGCATGGTCGTTGGTAGGTTGCATTAGAGTGGGAAAGATGGAAACAGAATCGAAGAAAGGAAAAGCAAGGTTTGATATAAGAGAAATCGGTGCAGGTTCTTGCATGAAGAGGAAAGGAAGGATATTGATGGAATTAGGAATATTGTGAAGGGACACTGAAGTAATTGGGAAAATTGTTGGTAGTTGAAAGGAACGAATGAAAACCGTCTTCATTTTTTCCCATGAAACACCTCTTTCGTGGGGTAGAAAAACTGATATCTCATCTATTTAGCCATCCATCCATCTATCTATCCATCTCGCTAAGGTGGACCAGAACACACCAGTACCATTTAACTTAAAAATGATTTCAGATGATTTTGAAATTACATGCCCGTTGAAAATTTCTGCAATTTTTTCCAAAACCCGTAGGCTGTTTTGGACTGGCAGCACTTGAATGTCCACTGCTATTTGTTTGTTGAAGGAATATTTTTTACATTCCATTTGGGTCGCTGGTGCAGTCATTTGATATAGCTAGTTACCTGAAAAACTAGTTTAGATTTAATAAGTTCATTGTCATCATCATCACCATCACTGCAACACCATCATCATAGGCACTAATCCTATCTCTGGGGTTAGCTTTTTGAGCTCTCAATTACTTCTTGGATAATTATCTTAGCTATCATTTCTGGGCTTTGAATTATCTCAACTATGGATTACTGGAAGAACATACTAATGTGTTTTATTGTTTTCAGATCTACTCTTCTTTTGAGAGCAAAAACCTCACCCCCCACCCTGATCATCATTTAACCAACTGTCATTTGTTCAACAGGGCAGTTCATATGCGGCAACAAACAATGCAGTGAGAAAGATGGGTTAGCAAGTTATGAGGCATGTATTGTATCAGCAGCTCTCCTTTTCATGTACATATAATCCTTTGTGTGCTAATAATGAAATATATAAACTGTAAACCAACCTTTTTAAGTGTGTTGACTGGATAGAATAATCTGGAAGGATAAATTGGAACTAGATTATGTATTTGACACATTTTTTTCTGGAGAGAATCGCCATAGAGAAGAATGATTTAGTGCTCGAGATAGTAGTAGCTAAGAAAACAACTAGGTATGCATTGTTTGTGGTTTGGACAATTAGTGGCAAGAAACGTGGAGTATGAAAATCACTTTCCGGGAATTGTATGTAATTCCCACTACTTATATCAGTCAACTACAGAAAATACATGCCTTTAGTTAGTCTTTACGAATGACATGGTAATTACCTATATCAGTCAACTACATAAAATACATTCCTGTAGTTGGTCTTTACAGATGACATTGTTAATTAGTTGTTTGCCCTTATCTTTCTAAAGATAAATAAAATAAAATAAAATTTTAGGCTCCCTTATCTACCTTTAATCTTCTTAACCATGCATAGGGTGTGGATGTACATGAACACGTGGTGGTGCTATATACATGTCCAGGGTGTTGTACATTGTGGCATTAAGATGGACATCATCATCAACATTACTATCATCATGAAATGCCAAAACCCCATCTATTAAAATTCACAATATGCTGAAATGTCCTTGAAGAGTTTGTTGAACTATTGGATGATGTGGATGGAACTATTTATGAGGACCATATTCTTGACATGGTCTTGGATTATTTGGACCACTTACAGGTCTCCAAACAACCCTTAGGGTTCTCTAAGTGAATTCTTGTGGGTCAAAAATCTTACATGTATTGTACATGATCCATGACTTTTAGAAGTAATTAAAAATGGCTCCATTGACCTCAAGGTCTAGGGGAATTTATTGGCTATTTTACAGGAACTTCCGTTTATTTTCTTAATTTTGGGTTGTTTTACTATCAATACAATTAAGAGAGTCGTTTTAGCATGTTTATCGTTGGGTTGTGTAGGGATCAAAATGCTTAATTGTTCTAGGATTAAGAAAGCTATTGTTATTTCTCTATTGGTCCAAGATATGGGAGCCATTTAGGTGCTAAAAATTATTAATATAATGCTAGGTTTCTGTGACAGTATATAGTGGCTTTTGTGTGTGTGTGTGTGTGTGGTGGTAGTGGGGGTGGCTCAAATATAGCTTCCACCTTGTGGAATGCAAGGTGCTCTCGACTATTATACCCAGTTTGTATGATTATATAGACAATTGTACATTCTCCTAGGAATTTTTTTCCTTCAAGATTCCAAAGTAGCTATGCTGCATGGATTCTTTTAAATGCATTAGATATTCATGTCAAATATGGCGACAAATTCTTTTAGTACCTTTTCACATTGTTTCTAAGATGACAAAAATATCATCACAACTTTCTTCTTTCTAAAGCTAGTTAAAATATTGATATGTTTGCCACTTAATTGTTTTCAAAATTCTTGTAGTATTGGAAGGAGAATATGGTTTTCAAAATCTTATTAACTTGTTTTTGGGAATGCTTTCCCTTAAACTAATGGTGGTTGTGGCTCGAACAAACAGCATTTAGATTCTTAATGACCCTCTTTCTGTTGTTAGCATGCAGCTTCATTAACTTCTGTTGCAATTCTTAATTTCTTTCTGTTTACCTCTTGTGCTTTCTTTGCAGGTGAATTTCTCATACTTCGAAGCAGGAGAAAACAAACAGGCTCTTGTGAAACTTGTTACCTGCAAGAGGTCAGTTTCTGCGAATCTCACCTTTGGTAACTTTGTCATTGCATTTTGGAATGGTGGGAAGGTAGTCATGGCATGTTTTCTAAAAATTCTAGTAAAATTTATAATTTTTCCTTAAAATTTGAAATTTTCAAATCATGCTAACATTGGAATTTAAGAATTCTTGCACTAGCCAAGTTATGTTTGGTCAAACTTGGAATGATTGGTTGGAATGCAAGAATTCTATAAGTGATCAACTTGGAATGATTGCTTGTCAAGTAAAGAAAGATGGTGTCCTCTTTGTCAAAGTGGGTGCTATCCATACACTAGCTTTCTATATTCATGGTTCAGATTTCGGAATTCTAAAACAATGCTTGGTCAACTTAGAATGATTGCATAAACAAGTCATGTTTGGTTTGTTAGGAGGAAATGTCTTTCCTACTTTACAAAAACAACAATATCGTACAAAGAAGAAAAACAGGAAGAAGAAAATCAACATCACAACACAGATTTACGTGGTTCCCTTCATCCACGGGTTTAAGACGGATCCACTATGCTCAAAGGCAAGAAAAACAAAGGAGAGTCGGTTGTGGCTCTCAGTTACAGTTTTCGCTTATAGCGGCGCCCCCCCGACCCCCCTCCTCTCTCTCTCTCTCTCTCTCTCTCTCTCTGTCTCTCTCTGAAAAGAACATTATATAAATTTGTTTGAAAAAGAGCCAGATGAAATGAACTCTCATATTCTTGAAAACCCTCATTGTAAATCACTTTTTTTCCTTCTTTGGGCAAAGAAGCATGAGTCTCATCTGCAGAATGATTCTCTATTCCAAGAGAGTGATTGGGTTTTAAATGGTTGGAATCCACATTCAGTGCAGTACGTGTCTTGCTTTGTTGTAGTTGACAAGTTGATTCTGGAGGCTGCTTTGCTTTGCCATTAGAGTGGAACATTTCAGTTGTTTCAATATTCTGTCTTCCAAAGATTTTTTTTATATATTGGTTCAAAGATGCCATCGCTTTCTTTTCTTCCCTGGATTTGGTATTCTTTGAACCACCACCAAGTGGCAGTCTGTATCTCAGGGGGCTGGGTTTTGACCATCTTGCCATGAGCTTGATTGAAAATCCATTATTTTCTGTTTTTCTGATAGTTCTGGGATTGTTTCTTTTGACGCAAGTCATCTTCAACATATTTTTTTACAACATTCCTTTGATTTCCCTACAATCACTGAAGAAGGCCTGCAGTCACTAAATTCCAGAAGCATACCACCCTTTTCTCTGGCATTTTTCTGGGGATGGATGTCGTCTGCTGCACTTCATTGGAATCTTGAGTGTTTTCTACCAGAAGGATGACATTTTAGTATATTCTGCTATCCAACAATGTGAATGATCATATCAATGTTGGATTACGTCCAGTCTATGCCCTTCTAGAATTCTTATCGATTCCACCACTGCTAGTATTTTTTTTCCCTTTAATGAATTGTCTTCATCACCTATCACTTTCTTTTCCACTGGTATGCCCCTTATGGGAGGTACACCCTAGGGAAAGTATGAGACTCTATACTCCACTCTAAGAGAGCATGAAAGTCAGCCAGCACACACCACTCTGGTTGTTCAGGAAAAGAGATTTATATAGATTAGGTATGCATTAAATCAGTCTGAGTTCAATTCACGCTCAACAACCCTCTTGGCCATTCCCTGTAGTTGCTTACCCGGTGTGTGTGGGATTGGGGGAGGATTGCACATGCCCCAAGGACTAGTCGGGTTAAAATGTCACTTGTCTAAATACAGGTGAGACCCCTGGACATCTTGGTTCCAAAAAAAAATAAAAATTCAGCCTCATTGGATGTTAGGAATCTAAGGCTTGAAACGGAAATTGAATTAGAAAATGATGAATGGTTTTCAATCGGTATAGATCAGATCCCTTCAACATCTTATGACACTGATGTGTCGGAGATACGCAAGCTAACTAACTCCCCTTTTCTGGTAGCTGTGCCATCCATATACAGCACTTCAGTTAGGCACAAGATCTCTCTCTCTCTCTCTCACACACACTCTCATAACACTAACCAAAGCAATGCAAAAACATAACCATTGCTTCTGTTGTTGCATACACTAATTTCCATGTTTTGTTGATGACCTTATCCATGAAGATGTGCAGAAAAGCTCATGTATAAAAGGGAAGAAAGAGAAGGAGCAGTTGGAAAAAAGCCAGAGAGAGAAGCACAAAAGAAAGAGGTATGTGCTGGAGTCATTTTATTGTTATTTGTGCTCGATTCCATTGGATTGCACATGTGCTTGCATCTTCACTCTTCTAGGATCTGACTTTGGTCTATTTTAGGGAAAGGGCAAGAATTGATGACAGTACAGATGAGGAATATGAAACAAGTGATAATAAAAAGAGAACAGGTTCCCCTCTTTCACTGTAGCAATGCTTTTTATTAATGTAAAAACTTCCACGTCTGAACCTAATCTTCTGAGTGTTCTCTTTTTTTCTTTTTCTTTTTTTTTTTTCTGTTAATTACAATGCCTTGCCTTTCCACGTGATTATATTGCTTTTGAAGGCAGTAGTTATAACCGACCTATCAACTTGAATCTTTATGCATTAAGAAAATCTGTTGATAATCTGATCTGTCTTGAGGTCCAATCTTTGGTGCCAATATAAATTTTTATAGTCAGGAAATACCAGTAAGGTTTCTACCCCTGACCCATGTTTTTTATTATAATGTTTGTAGCAAAGAAAAAAAAGAACAACATTGAGGAATGAAGTGGGGATAAAATGAGAATTATTGTATTCTCTAATTGTGTATTTACAAGAAGCACGAACATCAACTCTCTAATTTACAGTAGTCTGCAATGCTATAATTTATATACATGCGCCAATACTCCCCCTCACTCTGGAGTTAAGATATTAATCAAACTATCTTAGTCAAAAGCAGCTTTCATGAGCATATCAACTATTGATCTTTAGACTTGATATAAAGAGTAAATGTTGTTTTTGAAGAGACATGATCCCATATGAAATGACAGTCAACCTAAATATGTTTGGTCCTCTCGTGAAAGATTGAGTTAGAAGTGATATAAATGGGTGCTTCATTATCACAATACATGATCATGGGGTCAGTGTGAAGTGACAAAAAATCCCACATCGGTTAATTAAAGAAACTGACGACTCCATATAACACTTGAGACACCTTCCTCTCAACGACTAGCTTTTGAGAGTGAGTTTTACCTTAAGAATATTATAAATCTTGTTTTTTTTAAATGTTATCAGAGCGATTCCGCTTGACAGCAATGTTGGGTTTATGGCTCGAATCCAATTTTGGATTTGGACAAGAACTCCTGATAAGGCAATTGCTAAATACATGGATACGTGTATGCAGTTTGTGAATGCTTGAGGATGTTGTACTTTAATACATAAGCAATGATATCTTGTTTTTTTGGAAAACATGATCTCATGCTTGAAAGGCATGAGCTGGAAGGATTGAAACAACTAACGTGGGCTTGCTATTGTCATGCAATACGTGTCAGCTTGTTGATCTGGGTTGGCAACTTTCTCAAGCATGCATATGAGAGGAAGTCGACATCTCCATACACGGCAACTAAAGAAATTAGAAATTTCCTATTTAGTAGGACACGGCCGTGTTGCAAGGAGTTGTGATTGGAAACTGCTATATGCAGCAGGAAGGAGACCGACTGGAGAACCCATATAAAGAGAAAGGGACGGCAGTATGAAATATAGATTTGCATACAACAGAAGGTGTGCAAGACGTGTAAGAGGCAGAGAGAGAAGGCATCTCATCACAAGCAACTGGGAGGCAGCCAGAGTGCGGCAAGGAGGTGCTGTTTGGCTGGTTTTGCAGGCTGTCTTGGGAGAGGAAGAACTGTTGAGAGAAGCAGAGAAGGCTGCTGTTTGTTCTTCTAAAAGACAGTTGTTGGGGTTTCTTTGGATGAGATCCAAAGAGTGTGGACTGCAAAGCAGTGAGAAGTTGGCTTCGGGTTTTTAATTCAAACTCATTAATCTCTTTGTAATTTTGTGGTTATTCCTTCTCTTAATAATATCTCTTTCACGCTCCATGGACGTAGGTCGGGTGGGGCCGAACCACGTAATTTGCTTGTGTTGATTGTGCTTGTTTTTCGTTCGATTTCTTGTTTATCACGCTGTAAGCGCTAACAAGTGGTATCAGTAGCTTTGGTTGGAGACCAGGGACTCGTGGGTGAACGGATCACAGCACACAGGGAGACTTCGGGTTGTCGGAAGTGATGGAAATCAACACCGCGCGAATGATTACTCTCAATGGAGCAAATTACTTATTGTGGAAGGGAAGGATGGAAGACCTTTTGTATTGTAGAGATCTCTACAAACCGATCGCAGGCAGACCGAAGGTGCAAGCGACGGAGTCTTCCGATGACAAAGGGAAGGCAAAACTGAAGGTCGAGATGTCTGATGATGAATGGAACGATCTTGATCGGAGGTGCCTCGGTTTTATTCGACAGTGGCTGGATGACAGTGTGTTTCATCTGGTGTCCACTGAAACGACGGCGCAATCTCTCTGGAATAAATTGGAGGGATTATATGCAAGAAAGACTGCGGGCAATAAGACGTTCCTAATCAGAAAGTTGGTGAATCTGAAGTACAATGAAAGTACTTCGATTGCGGAGCATCTGAATGAGATGCAGAGTATAATCAATCAACTCTCATCCATGAAGATGGTTCTTGATGGTAAGTTGCAGGCCATCCTACTTCTCAGTTCTCTACCTGAGAGTTGGGAGACTTTGGTGGTGTCACTCAGCAATTCAGCGCCAGATGGTATTGTCACTATGACATCCGTGACAAGCAGTTTGCTGAATGAGGAGACAAGAAGAAAGTCTTCAGTGGGTCCTTCTCAGACACAGTCTCAGACACAGGCTCTCTATACAGAGAACAGAGGGAGAAACAACAGCAAAAAACCTCAAGACCGTAACAAGTTCAGAGGGTCAAGGTCAAAATCCAGAGGAAGAGGTGGAGGAAAGCTTATATGTTTCTACTGTGAGAAAGAGGGGCATAAGATGATGGACTGCAATAAAAAGAAGCGTGATTTGGAAATCGGACTGCAAAGTTCAGATCAATCAAATGTCGTACAAAGTGACACAGACGATGTTGTAGGTGTTGTCGTGTGCACAGTCACCACAGGTATGAATAATCCAACTGATCAGTGGATTCTAGACTCTGGGTGTTCTTACCATATGTGTCCACGCAGAGAATCGTTTGACACATACAAATCCTGTGATGAGGGACCTGTCTATGTGGGCAATGGTGCTAGTTGCAAAACCATTGGCGTTGGGACAGTCAAAATCAGGATGTTTGATGGCATGGTAAGAAAGTTGGAGAACGTACGGCATGTTCCTGAGTTAAAGAAAAATTTGATTTCTTTGGGGACACTGGACACTGATGGGTTTACCTTCAAGGCGAAGGATGGGGCTCTGAGAGTTACTAAAGGAGCCATGATCGTCATGAAAGGGAAGAAGGAAAATAATCTGTACACATTGGAGGGAAGTACAGTAATTGACCGGCGGAGGGATCCTACTAGTCGGGCCGCAGGAAGGAAGAGAAGAAACAAAAAGTCAGGTGACAGGTATGACTTTAAAAATAAAGTTTCTTTTGCAGGTTGTGATGGTCAGTCCAAATTCCATGGTGCTAGCGAAGATGGAAAAGCGAAGGGGACGAAAAATCACATAGTGGCGGCAGGACCGACATCGTCGGTGGCGGATCCAACAAAACCGGTCACGGGCGTCAAGTTCAAGCGAGGCTTGGGCTTGGGCAATTCTTCTAATTAAAGAAGACAGGTGGAGCACCCCAGAGCATGGGGGTGCGCGCATCTCACACAGAGATGCAGATGGGCTGCAGTTGCAGATCTGATACTGTCTGGAGGGCGTTGTCACAGTTATCTCTAGAGGATTGGTGAATTCTCGCCAAGATGGAGTTTGTTGGGTTTATGGCTCGAATCCTATTTTGGATTTGGACAAGTACTCCTGATAAGGCAATTGCTAAATACATGGATACGTGTATGCAGTTTGTGAATGCTTGAGGATGTTGTACTTTAATACATACGCAATGATATCTTGTTTTTTTGGAAAACATGATCTCATGCTTGAAAGGCATGAGCTGGAAGGATTGAAACAACTAACGTGGGCTTGCTATTGTCATGCAATACGTGTCAGATTGTTGATCTGGGTGGGCAACTTTCTCAAGCATGCATATGAGAGGAAGTCGACATCTCCATACACGGCAACTAAAGAAATTAGAAATTTCCTATTTAGTAGGACACGGCCGTGTTGCAAGGAGTTGTGATTGGAAACTGCTATATGCAGCAGGAAGGAGACCGACTAGAGAACCCATATAAAGAGAAAGGGACGGCAGTATGAAATATAGATTTGCATACAACAGAAGGTGTGCAAGATGTGTAAGAGGCAGAGAGAGAAGGCATCTCATCACAAGCAATTGGGAGGCAGCCAGAGTGCGGCAAGGAGGTGCTGTTTGGCTGGTGTTGCAGGCTGTCTTGGGAGAGGAAGAACGTTGAGAGAAGCAGAGAAGGCTGCTGTTTGTTCTTCTAAAAGACAGCTGTTGGGGTTTCTTTGGATGAGATCCAAAGAGTGTGGACTGCAAAGCAGTGAGAAGTTGGCTTCGGGTTTTTAATTCAAACTCATTAATCTCTTTGTAATTTTGTGGTTATTCCTTCTCTTAATAATATCTCTTTCACGCTCCGTGGACGTAGGCCGGGTGGGGCCGAACCATGTAATTTGCTTGTGTTGATTGTGCTTGTTTTTCGTTCGATTTCTTGTTTATCATGCTGTAAGCGCTAACAAGCAAGCCTGAATATCACTACCCATTCTACTTTTTTGTCTTTATCCTCTTCTGTCTTCTGTAACGCTTAACATTTTTCAAGTGGTGCCAGCAGGAAAAAAGGCTTCAAGTTCCGCAAATGATGAGAAGATTGATGCTGATGATAACTTTGAAGAGTTTCTCGAGGGAATGTTTCCGTGATCTGAGCTGAATGTATTCCACATACTCAGGAGTGACACGTGCCATAATATGACAACGGCATGCAATATTTTAAATCTAGCCTGCAGTGTACCATCTACCATATAAACATAGAAAAATAATGTCAGTTCATCAGCGAGAAAAAAAGGGAAAAGAAAGAAGAAAAAAAATGTATTTACAATTGTGAATGGCATGAAAGGTGATTACTGTATTCTTACTTGCATTAATCGATAATTTCTGTATAATTCTAATTAGTATTACTAAAAAAGTGATGTTCACGTGCACCGGATTGCACAGTATTACTGTGTGCACCTAGGCTAGAACCTACCAAATGTGGTGAGATTAGGCCCATTAAAAAAGTTTCTTTCAATATATTGTCCACAAAAAATCACAATGATCTGATTGATCAAATCATGTTTTTACAAGTCATAAAGAGTTTAGAAATTAGAAAATATTTTTAATAATAAAACTTTGAGAGCTTTGAAAATATGACTAGATCAATGGTGTTTTTTTTCTTAACAATATATTAAATAAAAGATGATTCCAATAGACTCGTAATCACTCATTTGGTGGGTTTGACACTTGCGTGCGCATTGTAATACCCGTGCGACTACATGTGTGGCTGGACCTCATTTACTGAAATTAACACTATTTTATGCTGGTTGGAAGAATTCTTTGGTTGCAAGTTATGCTGAATGAGTTACCACTTGTGCTTTTGTCATGCAGCATTTAGGGTCCATTTGGCTGCATCCCTAATCAGCAAGTAGGGGTGAAATTTGAATTGGGTTTTAATTCGACCTTTATAACTTAACCTAAGATATCAAGTGAGTTGAATTTTACATTTTTAAAATTAGAGTAGGGTTGGATTGAAGAAAAAAACTTAAATTAAATTTGAGCCAGGTTGGGTCAAGTTTCTTAAAATTGATCTGTCTTGACTTAATTTGACCTAATTAACTCAAAAGTTTTAATACAACACGCGGGTTTGAATCAAGCCAGCACTTGGATTTAGTCGGGTCAGCAATTTGAGTTGGATTGTATTTGAGCAATTTGGGTTTGGTCATAATTTTTCATAGGAGTTAAATTGGATTTATGAAAATCTGACTTGACTCATCTGAGTTTCAGCCCTATCAGCAAGATTGTTGTGCTTCCAAACCCACACATATTCCTGACACTTAATGGATGATCTTGTGCCTGTATTTTTCACAGGTTAAGATGACTCTGCCATGAGAAACTGGTTTGAACTTCTGAGCGGTCTCTCCGAATCATTGGCTTAGATATTAGCAAACAACAATCCCATTTGGGTTGGGAATTTGTAGATCATACTTTGAGTGGATCGATGGTGATTTTCATAGCTGTAGGGATTCTAAACACCATCGATATCAGTAATGGATGTATGTGTGCTAATTTGTTTCTTTTAAACAAGTTTTGCTGAGTAGACCTATTATATAAAGAAAGAAGTATACAAAAGAAGAAAGGTAACCAGAACCAAAGAGGGATGATCCTTGAAGCCAAAACAAAATTGAAACATCATGGTCATTCTTTGTAGTTTTATTTCTTGATGGCTATTCCAATCCATTATTCAGGGAAAAAAAATAGAGAATCTCAGTAGGTTTTATTTACTCAATTAGGAAGATTCTGGTTTGCCTAATGAGCAGTGAACGCAACGATGCAAGCATTTTGTGGGAACCATGGTGTTCAAACAATGGTGCACCACTATTTCCCTCCAGACTATCCTCCTACTGTAATCAAATGAATGGCCAGGAGGTCGATGTGTGCCACGGTCAATTGATTTGTCGTTCCTCTACATAACGACTAAACGTGAAAAGGGGAAGGGAATCTTTTAATTTCTTCTATTTATCTCCAACCAAGGGCACCCTACTCTATGCAACAATTCACCGTAAGATAACAAAGGTCCATAGCAAAGTTGAAAGGGTAGCGATCTTTCTACCGATATTGATACGAGTTTTAATGTATTACCCATCTTATTTTTCAAATCGACTCGTCGAAACTTTCGAATCACCTAAAGTAAAGGATTCGGCGAGCCGATTCAAAGATAAAATAGGTAATACAGTAAAACTCGTGGAAGGATCGCTGTTGAAAGTGTGTATAGCTACCTATATCTACACTATTTTATTTTTATGTACAATCAATTTGCTTTAATTACTGCATAAAATCGCATATCATCAATTGATATCATTGTTTGTTCTTGGGTCTATGCGGCTATAAAAATAAGGACTCAACCATGAAATCAATAAACATACTACATTTTTCTAAGCTCATCAAACCTTTGACTGTCCATAAATTTTTAAAAAAAAAAAAACGATTACAAAGCAAGCACCAGAACCGTGGACTTAATAATACAACAGTCCAATGGGTATAAAATAGCAATAAATCTTTCTCCTTTACATAATAATATAATTGATTAATTTATGAAATAGATTATCAGAAAATAATTGCAAATAAGCACCTACTTGTGGTGGTTGGCATTTGTTTGAGAAAATAAAAAAAGAATGGATTAAAAATAAAGTGGGAGAAACTTCTTCTAAAAAATTAAGTTTCCAACCTATCCTTGATTCTGCTAAGAGTACCGTCGACGGCCATATCAAAAGCATCTTTGGTGGCCCGGAGACCAACTGAGCTGCCGTGCCTCCAGTAAGTGACACATGGCACAAGCTCAAGCAGCCTCTCCCTCATCTTCCTGATGTCAGTCCTAGAAATCCCGGTCAGCACGTCGACGATCTTCAGCCCGTTGAAGACCACTTCTTCCTTGGGTATATACACGGAAAACTTGGTGTATTCGTCCTGAGGAATGTGCCACCCGAACTGGGTCCGAGCCAAGAGCTCCTCGAAGAAGACTGGTATGCAGCCGGCTAAGATCCCATTAAAGGTGGCGCGCCGAGTAGGGGTTTCGCCGGGCGGCTGGAGGCAGAAGGTGGAGCGGAGCATGGGTTGCATGTAGTGGATTGGGTCGTGCTCGCACAACCCATGGGAGCAGTCCACCACCTCACAGAGGCCCGTCGCGTTATTGCACTCGTCGCGGATGCTGCGCCGTATGTTGGGCGTCGCCGATGTCCCTCCCCCGCCCGCGAAGAGAATCAATGTAGTCCGCCTCGCTCGCCGAACCCGAGCCAGCCATGCCTCGAACCGAGCAAGGTTCGAGGGGTGGAACGACGTCGGATGGGGGATCGCCTGCTCCTGCCACGGCCACGCACGAGACTCCAGTGTCAACGCCGTCACGTTGTAGAATTCCGGCAACTCCAAAAAGGAGGTGCCCCAGATTGGTGGGTTGTTGGACAGAGGTTGGCAAAAGTCCCAAGCAGGTCGGGCCATCACCAAGAAGTGGTCATGCCCATTGTTCCTGTCCCAGATATGGGGCGAATCCTCTCGGAGGAAGGTATACAGATCGAGGCCGTGGTCGGTGCTGGAATTGACGTCTGGACCGTAGAGATATCGAAGAGCGTCTATGCCCGCGTAGTAGGGGAGGAAAAATGGCGTTGGCCCGTGTTGGGTCTTGAGTTAGACATGGGTATTCGAGAATCCGACGGTGGAAGATGAGTTCGAGCATGTATGGATCCGTGCGGTACCAGCTCTGGGACCGGTTGTGGGTCTTATGGCCGAGGCCATGGTTGGCGATGTGGGGGCAGAAATCGGTGTAAAGAGGGTAGTCTGAGCAGTGGGTAAGAAGGTCGAGATTGAAGCGGGAGGGAAGTTTTCGGATATGGATCCAATGCCCTGTACAATCCGCCGGATTCTCAAATGACTCCGATCTGCTCTGTCGTGCAAAAAAGAGAAGGTTAAAGAACACAAAGAGAAAGAAGAAAAGTCGTCTGGCGAAGGCCATGGAGAAGAAGGGAAGAAGGAAATGCAGAGAAGGGATTCTCGTTGTTTCACCATTACAGTGGTGGTGGGGATTTTGGAAGGAGACTTTTCTCTCAGTCTGAATCCGGGTCCTAAGACCTCACCAGTAGTTTGCTCGAGGACCCAATTGCGAGCCGACACGAGGGCATAGTTCGCGGGCTAAAGCACATGATCGGTTAAAGTGGAAACGCTAAATACGACGTGGGTCTCGTAAATATAAACTATTAGATAGGTAATTATAGTATTAATTAATAATTTAAGTCAAATAAATTTTGAATCCATTTTCTTAGAGCTAAATGATGATAAGATATGAGGAATGAAACTAGTTTGGATTTTGAAAAGAAATAGTTGATACTAATTTTATGGGTCGATAGAGTTTTAAAATCTGATAGTATTTAAGTATTGAAGAGAGAAAGCAATTAGAACTTGTCAAAATTTTATTTAGCATCTCCAAATTCATGTCATCAATTTATGTACACTTTTATGCATCAATAAAACTTGATATATCATCTCGTTAAATAAAAATGGCAAATAAATAAAAATAAAATAAGAAACAATTAAAAGAGAATTCCTAAGATTTCCCCTAACGTTTGAAAATATAAACAAGTTTCACATCTTTTGACGAATTAAGATTTCTAATAAATTCATTATTTTTTCTTGTCTTATTAAAAAATACGTCATAACTTTTTTTATATATTTCAATTTATCACAAACTTTGACTTGTTAGATAGGTTATTGAATAAATAAGTAATGAATCTAATTTCATGCCAACTATATATCATATTAGACTTGAAATATGATCATTATTTAAAATCACAAAAAAATAACTTAAAATAATGTTAAATCTAGATAATCTAAAAAAATTCTTTGTTGCTTGGATGCTTTAGATCTCTAGAAATATGGCCTCATACTTATCTAAGAATGAACTTAGACCCTTGTAAATTACACTAAGACCTGTTTATTAAAAATTTATAACAATAGTATGTTCCTAAGTTACTTGAAAATGTATTGTGTCATCTCCTTCTTGGTTGGTTTGATTTCACCACTCTACATTATGGATCTTCATCTTCTATCTATCTCAGAATCCTTTTTTTTTTCTTTTGAGTTTGTTTCAAGTTGTTTATTGGATAATATTGGATAATCAATCCAACTTAAATCCATTCAATCCTTGCTTTAAAATTTTATGAAATTCTTCTTGCCAATTCAGTTCAAATCCAATTGCATCTAACAATTTATAAATCAACTTAGCTATTACATTTAGAGAAAATAGTATTAAGAAATAATATGTTATTCTTTTCAATAAATGATTTGACTTCAACTTTTTTTTTTATAAAAAATCAATTATACTTGTACTAACGCTTCAAAATAAATATTAGCTAGTTGTTTTTCATTTTAAAAAGTGAGAGATTGTGGGTTCGAATCTCTATAGCCTAATCTTGGTGTGTCTTAGGGATAATGGACTCATCCGTGAAGGTTTTAGAAAGATTTTGTTTGAATTATTAATACATTAATAAAAAAAATCAAATAGTTTAATTACTCAAATTGACTTAACCATGATCACCCACCACACCTACTTAAATTTTGAATACAAGGCCAGGTTGGATGACCCATTGTGAGCTTTCAAGAATAACTTTAAATTGAATTATCAGCTAAATTTGAAAGGTAAATATGATATCTCCATATTTATTAAAAGACTTTAATTGAAACTTCAAAACAAATGAAAAATATTTTGAACGTATAATTTCTCTGGGTTGGATCCGAGATTGGATTGAGGGTCGGAGCATAAATTGCAACCCGTAACAGTTAACCCATTGTTGGTCGATAAGAAACCCTAATTTCAGTAGTTGTAGGGAAGGAGAAGGGGGAAAGAGAAGGGCTCTCTCTAACAAAGGAAAAAATGTTCCCCAGAGGGTAAGATGCTTTCTTCTTCATTACATCTCTCCCTTTCTCATCTTCATATCTTTCTTTATTTTACATGATTCCTTTTCTCTTCTGTATATGATATAGTCTTGACTCTATTCTTAGCATTCCTTTTTCTCAAGATTGCAAATTTTTATCCTTACATATAACAAAACTGCATAAGGTTGAATTATGAACCCGGAAATCCAATTTTGGCTTTTGCTGTTTGGATTTATCTTATGTAAGTTGCCAATGGAAGATTGTTCCTGGTTGCTCTTTATACTCGTAATGTTCTTTTCTAAAGGAAAAGGGAATTTAATGTATTAGTTACTGTAGGTTGTGAGTTGCATTGTCTTCTCAAAACCCATTTTAGCAGATTATGCTATCTAGGTTTTCTTTATTTTCAGCCCTAAATATAGAATTTATCCTTTTCTTAAATCTGCTTGTCTGTTAGTTCGATCCTTTGGAGTTTGGCTGATCTAAGACCTGCTACCTGGATGCCCAAAGTATCAAAGTGCAAATTGGGTTTTTTATATCTAATGTAGGATGTTATAGATGTCTATATATATCCATTTCAAAAAAAAAAAAAAGATGTCTATATATACATAACGTAAAAATTGAAAGAAAGTCTAATTTAAGTTGTAATATCTCTTCTATATATATATATATATATATATATATATATATATAACAGTATAAGGTAATAGTATAGACAATAAAACCCCGTAAGGGGTAGCTCAATTGGCAGGCACTCTGGCTCAAGAACCAAAGGTCCCATGTTCGAGTCCCATAGTAACCCGGTGCCGTGGCTTGCAGGGGCCTGTCTGTATCTGGAGTTTGCCCTCGTACCTAGAGAGAGGTGGAGATCTTAGGGTTCTTCATCATCAAAATATAGTAGACAGTAAAAAAGTATTAAAAATATATTTGATAATTCAACTTGGATTAGGGCATGAATTTCTGCTGGGTGTGGGATTTGGTTTGGATCTGAGTGTTGCTGATTGGATACAGGTTTGGGCCAAGTACCCCCACCCATCAGCAATCCTACTAGGGATATTTACTTGAGTGAAAAAGAAACCTCAGATTTCTCACAAATCTGAAGGGTTTCTTGGCTTCAATTCTTTGAATTCAGAAGATGAATCCTTGTGACTTGATAAAATGTATTGGCTGTTTACCCAGCCATTTACAAGGGGTACAAACTCCTGCTGATTGCTGAATATGTACTTCATCTTTAGAGAAGAGGGTGGAGAGTGTGGGCCTGTGGGGGATGGGGAGGACTGTCTATAGACTCGAAAGGTTACAATTTGAGTTGCTGCCTCATTAACCCTTGACCTTATTATGTATTTATTGTTCATTTAGGATCCGTGCCACATTATTTTAGACTTTACAAATTGAGTTGCTATCTGATTAACTTTTCACCTTATTATGTATTATTTTTCATTTAGGATTCATGCCACATAATTTTAGGCTTTTATCGTTGTTCGTTTTCTGGCAACCAATAATAATAATCAATAATAAAAGAAAAGAAGAGAAGAGAAACAAACTTCATTTATCTATGCAAAAGCTGCAAATTGCTAGTCAGTTTGTTGTTCTAATCATGATATTATTCTTAAGATCTTACTATTCATTCAATTTGATAAGAGGAATGATTAATATTTATTAACAAATTTTACTATTCTTATAAATAATAGAATTATGGGGTTATTTGGAATGTGAAAGCATGAAACAATTTTGTTTTCATAGTTTTTAAGGCTTAAGTTGTTGGGCATTTAGGGACCTTTGGATTTTTTGAGTTCATTTTTTACTTTCATAGTATATTTGGATTATATACTCGTCCTATTCTTTTGGAAGTTAGAACATTGAAATTTCAACTCCGATGAACTAATTAGATAAGTACTCACTTAATAATGGAAAAAAGTTATAGTATTGTTTACACTGTTACCTTTTAGATATCTTTTATGTTACCTCATATATTAAATATCTTTTAGGGAAAATACTTATGAATTTCGCGATTCTAGAGTTTTCGCTACACGATTTGCGGTTCAAGATGTATTACGATTTTACGATACGATTCGATTTCCTCAACATTGGATCACGATACATGTTTTCGGGTTTTTTCCCCCAACAAAATTGGTTATTACTATTTTTTTCCTTATTTTAAGCATGTATTATTGGCATTGCCTCCGTGAAATTGAATTTTTATGATTAAATTTATCCCTAAAACCTGTTTCTGGGTTTTTTCATTTTCAATTCTATTTATATCCCTGTAATGACGTTTCATCGTAGCATAATAGTCCAACAAGATCTTATTAGCTGCATTTAGATGGGTGGGTAGTCTTATGGAGCGCTAGTATTATTAATGGCTGAGTTGTCATATTTCTTGATTTTTGCGTTGTTTGGGATCTGAAGGAAATACATGGATGGAGATGATGCACATGAAATGGGTTATAAACGGCAGCGGATTGATCCAGACATTCCATTTTATGGGCGTCCCACTGCCTCAAACCCGATGTACAATGCTTCTCAATTTGTAGATCAAATCCCACCATTCCCAGTTGTACGATTGCGGGGCTTGCCTTTTGATTGCTGGGAATCTGATGTGGCTGAATTCTTCAATGGTCTGGGTATTGTGGACATTCTCTTCCTCCACAAAAATGGCAGGTTCATTGGGGAAGCATTTTGTGTCTTGGGATACCCTTTCCAAGTAGAGTTTGCCCTTCAAAGGAATCGGCAGAATATGGGTTGGCGATACATTGAGGTGTTTAGAAGTAATAGGCAAGAATACTATCGTGCTGTTGCTAATGAAGTTTCAGATATGAGGGGTGGTTCCTCACGTCAAAGCGTACCAAGGGCAAAGTCTTACGATGATGGGAAGGATTCAGTTGAGCATACAGGGATTCTACGATTGAGGGGTTTGCCATTTTCAGCAAAGAAAGATGATGTTCTGGATTTCTTTAAAGAGTTTGCTCTGTTAGAGGACGACGACTCAATTCATATCATACATAACTCTGATGGGAGACCAACAGGGGAAGCATATGTTAAGTTCCTGAGTGTTGAAGATGCAAAGGCTGCAATGGTGAAGGATAGAATGACCCTTGGGAGTCGTTATATAGAGCTGTTCCCTTCTTCAGAGAAGGAGATGGATGAAGCTGTTTCTAGAAGCCAATGAGATGCCTTGTATCACAATTTGATGACTTGCTTTGGATGCTCATGTAACGTAAATTGTGACTCATGAGGTCCTAATGGCTGCATTTCTGATTGTGGACTTTTGATGGTTAAATTTGATAAATTATAAGAAATTTGTTCCATTTTGCTTGTGTGTTAATCTTTTACTTTTATTAGTAACATTTATCAAACATAATGTTGCACGAAGAAATTTGTATTGCACCCATGTCAAACACTTCATTTGTGTCAAATACTTGCATCGGTGTTGGAAACTCATACCCCATTCTTTATGAATCTTCTTGAAATTCTTTACATTGTTTTCTAAGATGACTAAAATACTAACATACATTTCTTTTCTTAGAACCTAATTAAAATATCGATACGTTTGTTACTTAATTGGAGTAAAACTAATACATCATTTTCTATTAGTATTATTTTCTCACCTTATTTTGATATAAAAGAAATTAAAATTAAAATTTATTTAAATATGTTGTTGTGTCTCATGTCCTATTTTTTTGGCTTGCCAAGTCCGACTCTTCTCACTTGTGTCGCACTCCAACACTCGCACCCATACCAAAGCAACTTAAAAAACGTTCATCATTCTCTTTGCCCACTTTCTGTTTCAGTTAATTCTTTCTGTTACAGCTTCTCTTCTGCGATGCCCGATTCTTCCCTATGACTATTTTTATATAAATTAGGACTGCTGACTTCTTTCAGTAAAAAAATGTTGTTTACCTTTGGGAGTTTTTATTTATTATTTTTTGAATCTTCTTTCAAGCATGCTTTTGCTATGTCGATTTGCTCACAAATTTTTACCTTTAGATGCATGTGATGAGTTTACATAAGGCAGCTTTGAAATTGAGTGATAATTCCAACAGCTGTGAAAAATGGGAATGAATAAGCATGTAAGATATGGTTTCTTGCTTTTGATGAAACTCATATAGCCCTTTTTCAATAAATATTTTGCTACGGCAGGTATCAGTGTGTCTCAGACAATCAAAACACCTGGATACATTTAATAAGGGGAAAGGTAGTAATTAGCATGTTTTAGATGTCATGTTCTTTATTCTATGGCATTTATATACTATTTTTATTTCCTAATTAGCTTCATCCTTATGTATGTTTTTCACATAATAATTGCAATACATTAGTTGTACCTTTCTTAATACATTCCTACATATCTATTGCTGTAGTGGTTTTGTTGCAATTCTTGTATGAAACATCGTACCCCTCATATCATACTCTGACAATACTACCCTATAACATGTCAAAGTCCTCTTGAACTTGTTAATGAAGTGCTGGCTTTTGCAATGCAATGAAAGTGCTTGATCCTTGATAGGTTCTGGATAGTTGTATTTCATGTGCGAGGCTTGGAATAATGAGAGAAAATGTAATCATGTGAGTGAAGAAGGCTAGAAGGCAGACATTGGGATTTAGTCATTGAGAACTTCCAGTGAGAGTCACAATTATGATCATGGCCATGTTGTCCCTTTGATATATTCAGTTGATTTTCTTAAGGATAAATGTCACAGGGTGAGAGACTGCAACATTCATTGACTAAGGTGGATAAGTTTGTGGCCAACCATTAGCACATGTTGAAGCCTAATTCATCCGGAAAAAAATTCTTGTGGTGTAGAGATTTATAGCATGAACAAGAAGAGCCCAAAATTTGCTAGAATGTTAGAGAATGCAGAAGGTTATGCATTTTTGAATAAATCTCTATAAAGTGCCAGATGATGATGGAATTTTCTAGGAAGTTGTAGAAGTCTAAGGAATTAGGTGGAATTTAGAAGTGCCTAGAAGTGAATGGAGCTGTGTAGCAGTGTGATAGTGTGTTAGAGTCTAGGAAGTTATCGAATATAGCAGTGTGATATGAATGGTTAGACCCTCAAGTATATAAATGTGGTGAGGTCTCATTGTAGCAAAGCCAAGAACTAAGAAGTCAAGCAAGTCTCATGCAATGAAGGCAAGTAAGAGATGAAGTAGCGAAGTTATAAAAGCATGTGAGTGAAGGGGTCGCAGTCATCAACTTATATGCTTCCATTCTTGTGTGTAAGAGAAGTTTGAGATTTGAGGTGTGAGAAACCCTGATATACATTTACTCAGTGCACAGATTGTAAGCAGATGCATCACAGGTGATTCTATGGATTTATTTATTTTAATACGCGGAAACCCGCCGAGGGCAAGACCCCGGATCCATGACACTTTGTGGTGATCATAGGTAAAACCCCGGATCCATGACACTTTGTGGTGATCATAGGTAAAACGACAGATCTATGACACCACATACAAGTACTATGGATCTGGTTAGGCGCCCTAGAGGTTTGAGGGCAAGACCTCCAACACAACATGAGAATATCCAACCACTCGAACGAATAAGCGAATGACGCCTGTTTCCCTTTTTCCTTACCCTCTTTCAAAGTAGATCTGGCCCTGTCCCTGCCCCTGCCAGAGGATTTAGGTGAAGTAGGTAGGTGATGCTTTGAGGTGGGTTAAAGATTTTTGTATTTTTAACGACGACGACAACAAAAATTTCTTGCCTTCAATCAGTAACAGTTTCAACCCACTGGGAAGAAGAGCGATTGCTTTCTAG
This sequence comes from Chimonanthus salicifolius, assembly GCA_013350335.1. NCBI lineage: Eukaryota > Viridiplantae > Streptophyta > Magnoliopsida > Laurales > Calycanthaceae > Chimonanthus > Chimonanthus salicifolius. The sequence continues at coordinate 8,732,523 of CM023537.1, read as the reverse complement.
AGAACAGAACTTGGATCTTGGTTTGAATAATTCACATGGTAAATAGCTTTTCTTCAGGTTGAAACACTGGGAATGTGGTTTGGTCCACCAGTCTTTGTCAAACTGAAATCTCCCAAAATCCATTGGAAGATGGCATGAATTAAGTTATGCAAATGAAGCAGGCTATCAGTCTAGAAATTGAATGTGAGGTATGCATATTTCATTTTTGGTTTAAGTACCAGTTACAAATTATGGAAGGATGTGCAGTTTTTTGTCATAAAAAGTATTCGAGTTTTATCAAGTGTAAGTGTCGTGTTGATGGACTGAAGTAAGAAATTTACTAGTGTGGTTGGTTTCATGCATCTTATCACTTCAAATTTAGGATTTGTAGACAATTTTTGCATTAAAAAGTTCATTTAATGATCTAAAATCTAAATTCAATTCTGGTATAATGAATACAGTTCAATCTGTATACAAGTCCCTCCAACATATTTAAAAAAAAAATAACATGTCTGTATTGATTATGTGTACCTTCAAACCATGTTCTATACAAGCACTGTCAGGATCATACTAGATGATTTATGGTGCCACCAATCATCATTTGGCATATGGACCAATTCAAGAATGAATTAGTTTACTAAACTAATGAGTGAGACCAGAGGTGCAAATACACGTATCGGCCGATATGTTGATATCTCGGCCGTATCATATCGGCAAATTTTTTAAAAAAAAAAAAAGAGGAGAGAAAAATATCGGCCGATACTGAATTTTACACCTCCTGATATGCTTTTTAATTTATTTATAACTTCTTTAAATTAAAATCTTTTACGATTTTTACTCTACACTCAAAAATGTCTCACAAGTCCTTCATGTGTCGGAGTTGGTGCTACCTTCAGTCATAAATCTCGACTAACATAAATTTATTAATTTTTATCGTGACATGGACTGAAAAAAATTTATGGATATTTTTAAATATCGGTTGAAATTTTCAAAATTTACGGATATCTCAATCAAAAGTTTTTAGAAATATTTTGGATTTTGTCCTTAATTTATAACTGAGAGACAGTTGACGCAATAATTCCCACTTCATTGTTGTTTTTGAATATTTTTTAACATCTTGTGAGGCCTAACATCTATATTATATAAAATATTTTATTGATCTACTTAAATGTAAAGTTATGTTTTTAAAATGGAAAATATAAAGCCAAAAAAAGTTAGTTGAACTAGCAAATGATGTTTTAAGACTAAAATTATGTCCTAAGTCAAAAGTTATTATCATTTAAGTGATTGAACAAGTTGTTGCGAATGACGGCTAGGAATCTATTTGAAGAATTGAGAATTTTGAGTTTGATGTCCAGTTTACTTCAAAGAAGGGGTTAAAATTTCGGTATCGAATTGACATCGAATATCAGCCATATCTCGATCGCAAAATTTCTCTCTCTTATTTTTCTTTTCATTAAAACCATTCATATAAGATGATTTTTCGACGGTATACATCGCTCGATATTTGTTTCCCTACTTCAAAGAACTACTCCTTAAAAGAATTATTAGGGCCCTTGCTAAATAAAAATCAGAGGACTGCAAAGTAAGAGACAAGTGCATGTGATATGAGAGGAGACAAGTGCATGTGAAATCCTACAAGAGATGTTCAAGAGATGTTCAGTTCCTTTTCACGTGGAAGGAATTTTCTTGTATCATCATTCTCTATGAGTATGGTCCTATAGTTTACACTTTACAGTGCTATTAATCAACTTGTTTTACACGACGGGAAACTTTTTTACCCTAAATTGTTAAGAAACTTTTCTTACGTACATCAATTTAAGTAGTGAAATGATTATTTCACATTATAAAAAGATAAAAAAAAAAAAAAAATTGTTATGACTAATTCACCTTTGTTTTGTTTATCTGGTAGAAGTGATTAGTTGCATCATAATTTGTCTAGTAGTATAGTATTTTTTTTTGTATCATGCAGTATTAATTTATTTTATGTATAAGATTTTATTATATAATTGATAGGTATATGAATATTAAATAGGTAATTTTAAAAATTAAATTCTATAGAAAATAAATAAATATGTGCCTATGTTTGTATGTGTAAAATCAACTAATATTAACATATCCGAAACTCTATTTCAAGCGGTGGGCTTTTTAGATTTTCAACAAAGATTTTCTCGCTGTAATTTTTTTATGACAAAGAACTTAAAGACTCTCTCTCACCTCTGCTCAAATACAAGCATGTTGGACAAACTTCAGACCTCTAATTTTTTAATCAAAGTGTCTACCAGTTGAGTTATTCTGTATAAAATTTCTATTATAACTATCAAATGCTGAGCTTGGATCTTATTAAGTTCTATTATTGTGAATTGAGCTCTTTCAAGAATAGTTAAATTACCATCCCTATATAAAGCTTTTTTTTAATTTCATTTCAAACTTCAATATTTAATCACTTAAGAATCAGTATGGAACATTAGAGCTTAAACAAGCCATGCAGTATTGGAGTCTGCATGAACGGTTTATAACAAAAAAAAAAATAGTTGGGCAGATTTGAAATTACATAAATGACAAGCCTCAAAATTTTAAGATGACAAAATCATCTTGGCCACATTTCTAAAGCCTTAAAAATCCCACAATACATGGAGACAGATTTTTTACGTGGTCTTCGTGGATAGATTTTAATGTGCGGGCATGGGTAGTTTCGAAGTGTAATAGTGTTTAGATTGAGGGCATAAAAAATAGATCAAAAATTTTAAAAGGTGTAGAAGTCAATGAAAAATGAAAATGTAATTTTATTAAAATTTTAATATAAAAAAGTGTAGACCCATGTCTCTTCTCGAGCATGGAGGCATTAGATAAAACTCCAGATGTATATAACCACTCGCAAACTACGACCATCAAATGACTACGGAATTCGAATCTGGAAGTTCTGATTCCTGATTAAGTATTTAAGTTATTAAATTTTATTGACAATGAAATCTAATTTACATAGAGTGAGTTCGAAGAGAGAGAAGCAAACAAGTCATATTTTTAGCCAATTTGATCCCATATGCATTATATTAAGGAGTACATTGATCATGTGTATAAGACACTAATCATTGAAAGGAAAAGAATATGCTATATTGGTGGCCATTTGCTTGAATTCTCTTAGTTGTGAAGGAAATATTTGAGTTGGGTGCATATAATCCATTTATATAATGTACACTCTAATGTGATGGGCTGAACTACTATATTTTTTAATACTAAAACCTAAAAGGCCTAGCTTAAAAGAATAGAAATGTAATAATAAAATCTTAAATTAGGTTATCTAAAATTCTAAACCAAGTTATGGCTTCATGACCATGAACTTAATTTGCCCTAAATACCCTTTGTCCTTTCTTCTTGCTTATCAAATTCTAGTGATTCCAATTTCCAAATGGCAGACACTTCACGGTTGAGATAGAAAAGAGTATTAGAAAGGTTCTAGTGTCACTGTCACATGGGCTGTAACATGTTATGAAAATAATATAATAGTGCCAAGATATTAACTTTTGTGTATTATTATCGCTATCTTTTAGGCTTTAGGTTGGACTTTCATTACATGTCTCCTCCTTCCACCACAAATGTTAGTGGGAATCCAAGGGTTTCAAGGTGGTGCAGTCTAGTCTTAGGTAAAGATCATATTGGCCACAATCGTATAGATACAGATAAATGATTTGACATTATCTCTTTTTTTATAAGAATTATAGTTGTTGAATCACTGCATGGCAGGCAACAGGGGTCGTGTTAGATTTCAAGATATTCAACTTGGCTCGGTTGAATATTTATGGAACTCAATCTAACTCGATTCAAAATTCTCAATTCAAAATTATCGACTCGACTTCATTTGAATTCTAACATAAATCAACTTGAATTCTGACTCTATTCGCATTTTAAATCTATTTTAGCTGGATCGGATTAACTTATAAAATCTTCAATTTGTCCAGACTCGAATTCCATGTGAGTTTTTGTCTTCTCAATCTGACCTAACTCAACCCACTGACCTGAAAGTCTCAATCCAACCTGCATTATTTCTCGGATCGGATCATGTGGGTTGTGTCAAAATCCGACCAGAGTTGCAGCCCTAGTGTGCTCTACAGGGTATAAAGATATGAAGTTCAATTTAAGAGTATTTTTAAAATAATAGTTCTTATAGAAAATTATGGAATTTGATTTTTTTTTTAATTTTTAAACATCATTGGACAGAACTAATGTTGGATGAAATCAACTAAGAATTGATTCAAATTACGTAATATCCAATTCATTTGAAGGGAGAGGGGAGGGGAGTAGATGGGTATAAGAAAAAAAAAATCATTACTTAAATACGTATGATTTAGTAATGAATAGTACATTTCATTGTATAAATCAGATCAAAATTATTTGATTAGGAAATTTATAAAGTTTATTCAATAGTAAACTCATCCGTCTAATGTAATTTGACACTAGACATGTATCTAAATATGAAGTTAAAAAATTGATAATCAATTTAAATTCTTAATAAGTGGACGTCACATGTCCTCCTTATACGTACGACAGCGTAAAATTATATATATTAAATATAAAATATAGCAATATAAATGGATAAATTATACCATGTACTAGAGTACATGACTAATAGATTCTTTGCACGAAACAAATGTAGACACAGAAAAATTGAAAAGAGACATCGTCGTGCTGTCGTGGACTCGTGAAAATTAATATTTTACTTGTATCTACTCCAACGTTGTGTTTGGAATAGGGAAACAGACGGAAAGAGAGACTTCGCCCTTTTTCATTTTTAAATTTACGTATGAAAATTCGTAGAAAATCTCTATCAGTGATATTCACTGCTCTTAAGGTATATCAAGTTAGATTATAAGAACTCGAATTTAATATCTCCCACTTTTTAAGTAGGAAAAGTTAACCTATTGAACTATGATATGGGCCAACTGTCCTTTTCTCCATTTTGCATTTGCCTAGCAGGAGACTTACCCTCTCTTCTCCCACTCAGAATCGGATTCCCTTCGAGAGCAGGAGGTCAAGCGGATATTGAAAAGAAAAACAAAAGCCAGTGTTTTTTTTTCCCCTTCTGCTACTTCAGTTGAAATATTGACTGAAATTTTCAAAAAAATTAAGTAAAAATTAAAAATTAAAATATAGTTAAAATTTTAGAAATTTCGAGTAAAAGTTTAGCTGAAATTTTGATGAAATTTTCAGTTGAAGATTTGGCTAAAATTTTAAAAATTTATGACAATTGAAATTTTTGGTTGAAACTTTGGCTCAAATTTATGGCTGAAAGTTCATGGGTTGGGCTTAGTTTCTTTTTCTAATCCTATGTAATTGTACTGTTGATACTTTTTATCTATTATTATTAATATACGAACTATTTAAAAAGTAAAAAATCCAGCATTTTCCTTCTTGTTCATCAATCTCCAATCAAGATATACATAATAACGCGTTGCCGACTTCCTGAACTGAAGCCTATCTATAGTCCAAGATCAGCTTAGAATCTAAAGATACGACCATTATGGATAAGGCCTTTACACATGTACAAAAGAAGTCTATTGCATGTACATGTAAGGGAAACACCTATAAAACATGTGTACGGGATTGAATCATAGCATGCGGAGTAGACACTATCAATAAATTTTTAAAAAGGTGTTTATCTGAATACGGATATTATCTTTCAGCGTGTATAAGTTTCAGTGAACTTTTCATTTTACTTCTTATACATTTATAGAAATTAGTTCACTTATTAATATACTGAACATGTGCACCAATTGGATCACTTAGAAATTGCACCATTTTTTTTGAGAGACCAAATCAGTGCATCGATCGAATCATTTTATACATAAATCAGTTCACTGAAAAAGTGAACTGATTTCTGCAGATGGAGACAAAATAGAAAATCCAAAAAATCTGTATCTACTAAAAGAATATGCCTGTATTAAGATGGACACTCTTCTAAAATTGGATATAATAGATTCGGACGAATGGCTGATACCAGAGGTACAAATATCGGTCGATACATATCGTATCGGCCGACATGTATCGATTTTGGAGTACTAAATATCGGCCGATATATATCGTTATTGGCCGATATTCACAATATCGGTTGAAATATCGGCCGATATCAAAATATCGACCGTATTATATCGGCCGATATCAAAATATAGATCGATATAGACCTAGAGAGAGAAAAATATCGGCCGATATATCGGCGCCGTATTATATCGGCCGATATCAAAATATCGACTGATATAGAGCAGAGAGAGAAAAATATCGGCCGATATATCGGCCGAAAACGATTTTTAAACCCCTGGCTCGTACCACTAATTGAATGGGGTGGGATGGGGATAGTGTGGGTTGAAATTTTGGTTGAAATTTTTATCTAAAATTAAATTTTAGTTATAATTTCAGAATTTTTTTGGGTGAAGTTATAGAAAAAATTGGCAAAAATTTCAGAAAAAAAATTTCTGAGATTTTAGAGAGAAATCCTTTCTCTTTATACTTTTTCTGCTATGATTATTAAATAAAATAAAATATCTTTATCAAAAAAAATCTCTAAATAAAAAAAAAATCTACTCAATTTTTTTTAAAGTGACTCAAAAGTAGACTTACTCGAGTCTTGACAACTAAAAAAGTTTCAAACTGTGGCAGCCTGAGTGCCATACAGCAAATGCCTCGAAATATTCAAACTTTTTATAAGTACGAGACTTTGACAATTTTGCAGTGAGCCAAAAGTGCAGCCGCCCATAGTTAGAATTTAAAAGTTCTTAATTATTCTGAATAAGGTTAAATTTTTTAAATATTAGTGTTTAGAATGAGATTTGGATAAAAGATGAGAATTTTTTAAATTTACGTATGAGAAATCACAGTAGTTCAGCGGGTTTTTTTGAAGAATCATTTTAATCTATGATTTCTTAAAATTTTGGCTTATATAAAAAAATTATTTTTGATAATCAATTTTAAAAAGTTGTAATACTTTGATTAAAGAATTTATTCAAAGCCCTCTTATAAAAATGATTCTCTACATTTCTCACTCAACTGTGTAGAAATTAGTATATACTATATAATAGATTATCATTTTTTATGGAAAGTATGATAATTTTTTATTTAATGATACGAGTCATTTATAAGGAAAATAATTGTTGCAAGAAATATAATATTTTGGAACGAAGGAACTACACAAGAAACATTTATTGTTTGGCTGTTTCTGAAAGTTGCATGAGAATAATTAATAAAAAAAAGTTTCACTCTCTCTCACACTTCAATGTAAAAAAGAGGTAACTTATGGAATTCCATTATTCTAAATTACTTCAATAAAAAATAATTTAAGAAAGAAAATGTCTTACATTCGGCCTACCGGCTGTCGATACGTAGGAATCATAATAACCGTAATTTAAAAAAAATAAAAATAAGATTATTAATTTTAGAGTTATTTTCATTAATTTATTCGAGTTTTGATTCTAAAATAATTTCAATTTTTAATTTTTTTGTAAAAATAATTTAATGAAATAATCAATGCTTATGAAATTCGGTGGAGATGTGTTAAGAATTAGGGTGTTTGTGTGATTTTTTAAGGTTTTTTCTAAAATTTGATAAAGTTCAGATTTCTAAAATACTTGTCATTTTCAAATTTTTTATTGAAAAAAAATGAATAAAATGATATACAAGTGTTTCTACAATTACATGAAGAACTCTAAATGTGATTAATAAAACTTTTAAGGTCTTAATGTAAATTTTTAAATATTTCTACATTTTTTTGAAATTCAAAAAAAATATAATTATTATTTTTTGAATTGTAATAGAAGATAGATATCAATAAAAAAGATACTTAAAAGACATGAATTCATAAGTAGAGCACTCAACGGTCAACGCATTATTTCTTTATAAATTCAAATATGAAATACCTATATGAATAATTATAGTAACATTATTGTTTTCATAAAAATAATATTATATTTTTTTCAATTATTATTATTCAAGGGGTGAAACTGTGAAAGATTGCACCGGCATTTCTCTCCTATCTTTTCCCTATCTATGTACTCTTTTTTACAATGATAAATATGGAAATTATGTGGTCTTTGTGAGGCCCACATGTGATGGGCCCCAAAGGGTGGGGTGAGTCTTTTTGAAAGATATTTTTTTAATATAGTGCTTTTTATAAAAAAAAAGGTTTAGTAAATATAAAAAATCAAAAGTTTTAGAGATCAAAAACTAAGAGGAAAAATAAATGGAAAAATTATAAATTTTAATTCAGGCTTAAGATTAACAGTAGAAATTGGACTTTGTTGTCGGCCTATAAGAACGTTATTAATTAAGTATAAAGATTTTTATAATAATTTATTTTATTTAAATCTCAATAATTAATAATTAAGATCATTATATGACAATAACAAAAAGAATAAACAGCTACTTTTTTGTAATTATCTTTTTCCTTCAGAGTTTATTTCCAATTCTCACAATTCTACTCTAATAATAATAATAATAATAATAATAGTAAAAGAGGGTAGTTAAGGCTGCGATGCTAGAACGACAAAGAGACACGAGGCTTTTCTCCTCTCACCCTTTTCACCAAAACCTTTTGAGTGGAAAACCACGTTTCCACACTCTACAACTCTTTTCCGGCGAAATGAGCCTCAGTTCTCGGCGCCATTGCCGCCCAAAATTCTAAGCTCGCCGGAAAACCACATTCCCTTCTTTCCTTTAGCCGCCTCCTCCAAATCCCACTGAAAATCCCTTCTCCGAACTCCCCTCCTTGTCCCTCAAAATCTCCACTTCTTCACTTCCGGAGACGTACAAGAAACATCATAGCTATATTTTCTCCTTTTTTCCGTCGAAATTTTGAGGCATTCTTCCAATATCTGTGCTTTTCTGAGGCTTTGGCACCAGAATGCTTGGCTCTTTGATGTTTGTTTTTGGAGAAGTTTCTTTTTGAGTTTCTGTGGAAATTAGAACACGGAGAGAGGCTCCGTTTCTTTATTCCTTCTTTTTTCTAACAATCGAGAGATTTTCCAAAATCTGTGCTTTTCTTAGTTTCGGCGCCGATTTGAACACCAAAGATTGGATCTTTGATGCTTGTTTGGGGAAGTTCTTCTTGTCCGAGTTTCTGTTTAAATTAGAGCTAGAAAAGTTGGGTTTCTTGTTTTCTGATGCTTTCTATCGATTTTGATTTGGACTTTATCTGTAACATTTCGTCGAAATAAGGTTCCGCCTTTCAGCTGAGGAGAGTCTGAGTATTCAAATATCTTGATATTTGAGATCTTTTACAGGATTTCTGCTTTCACTTCTGCTGTCGGTTGCAGTAGAATTGTTTTCTGCTCTGTCTAACTCCTTGTAGAACATTCTCAGAAATGTAATGTTTCGGTGGCATGTTTCTAGGATCATACTTTGGATTTCTGCTCTATCCATCCTCTTCTATATCTACTGATTTGTTATGAATAAGTGCCATGGACATTTGAAATTTCATGTCAGATTTTTAGATCTGAACAACACTGGAGTATGATAATTCCCATAGGAAAATATTTAGTTTCCTATAGGAATTGAAGTTCTTGAGTTTCACATTAGAAGCTAAAGTAATTGACCTTATATCATTTCCTGCATTGTGAATATGAACTTTGCATTTGCCTGAATTGCTCTTGATTAGTTGTTGTTTGGGTGTTGTTTTCAATTCAAAGTTTTGTGTCAGATTTCAAGATGAAAATTTCCATTGGGAAGTAATTACTTTGCTACAAAAGTGCAATGGTTTATGTGTAGCCCTTCCATTCATAGGTGATAATTCGTCAAATCATCATTGCACTGAACATGGAACCCATTGCTTTGATACCCAATTTTCTTCTGGGCCCGGATTGAGTAGATATTTTCTGGACATGGGGCCAGTCATATTTTGGCCGCCATTCCTCAATCTTCTCTGGCTTTGACTGCACTTCGTTTACAATTCAGTCTGGAATGTCATTTGCTGAAGTCTTAACTGCCCACTGCTGCTGTTGTTTTTGTTGAATGGTTTGTTTTTTAAACTTACCTAAAAAAGCCATGAGACCTCAAATCTGTTCTTGTTCTGTATTCCCTGAACCCAATCTCTACCTAATAACCAAAGTGAGATTCAGCTCCCTCGACTCCTTTAATTCTCAAATGATCTGAAGTGCTTAAAAGCTAGAAATGTGCTCCTGCTACATGAACTGCCACTGTACATCTCTGGAGATGCTTGAAAAGAAGAAACTTTTCCTTCATTCACCTCTCAATCTCTGTTTCTTTTCTGTGTTTTTCTCATTATTCTTCTCTGCCGTTGTCTCTGTGCAATTTCCTCTGGATTCTAAGCTCACAGTAGAGGAAAATAACTACTGGATCTCATCAAATGGGAACTTTGCATTAGGGTTCTTCAATCGCTCTGATCAGCCTAACCAGTACAGCATAGGCATTCGTTTCAATTCAGTTGCAATCCCGATCACTGAACAAACTGTGGTTTGGGTCGCAGGAGCTGATGTTTCTGTTGGCTGTGATTCCTTTCTGCATCTTACCATGACAGGAGATCTGATTTTGTTTGACACTTCAAGGAGGGTCATTGCCTGGAGTAGCAAAACCAGCCATCTTTCTGTTGCTTCGGCATCTCTTATTGATGATGGCAATCTTGTCCTTCTTAATGAAGATAAAGATATCGTCTGGCAAAGCTTTCAGACTCCGTCCAACACACTTCTACCAGGTCAGAACCTATCGATTTTCCAAACCCTCCGTGCTGCCAGTAGCAACTCTGTCTCAAGTTACTACAGTCTGTACATGGATGTTTCTGGCCAGCTGAAACTGAACTGGGAAAGCAATGTCACTTATTGGGATAGTGGAACTTCTTCTGTCTCAATTACTGTGGCTGCGTTCACAAAAGATGGAGCTCTGCAGCTTCTGGACGGAAGATCCAGACCGGTTTGGTCAAGATTTGGGGATGATCATAACGATTCTTCTGTAGGTTTTCGTTTTCTTAGGCTAGATGTTGATGGAAACCTTCGTATGTACTCATGGGTGAGTGATTCCCAGTCATGGAGAACTGTTTGGCAAGCCATTGATAACCAGTGCAATGTCTTTGCTACCTGTGGCCTTTGTGGTGTCTGTGTCTTCACTCCTGAGGGAACCACAACTTGTAAGTGCACATTTGGTTCCTCCACTAATTCAAATTCAAGATGTTTGGCATCATTGAGAGATGACTGTGCTTCTGGTTCCACCATGGTTGCACTTAATCACACATTCTTGTATGGAATCTACCCACCACATGACAAGATCATCCAAGCCAGTTTAGAGGAGTGCAAAACTTTGTGCTTGCAAGACCCACAATGCACATCTGTCACCGCAACAAACAATGGTAGCGGCCAATGCTGGATAAAACAAACACACTTCATCACTGGTTATGAAGAACCCTCTCTTGCATCCATTTCCTTTGTGAAGGTCTGTAATAGTAAGGATCCGCTTGCAGTGTTTCCCAACAGTTTTCCTGCATCCCCACCACGCCCACAACTCAAACGGTCACAAGGGTTCTGCATACCATTGCCTTGTTGGAGTAGCCTCGGGCACATTTGCTGCTTTTGTTGTAATTCAGATTGGATTTGGCATTCGCCTCTTCAAAAGAAGAAAAGCCATTGAGAAAGGAAGAACATTGGCTTACATGGATCCAAGTTTGAGTTTTAGAGGTTTGATTGCACTCACCCACTCTGAAATTAGGGATCTGACTGGGAATTTCAAGAACCAGATTGGGCCAAAGGTGTTTAAAGGTGTTCTTCCAAACAACCAGCTTGTTGCAATCAAAGATCTGAAGGATATAGAAAGAGGAGTGAGCATAGAAGAGAAACAGTTCAAGTGTGTTCTCTCTGTAATAGGGTGCATTCATCATAAGAATCTGTTGAAACTGGAGGGCTACTGTTGCGAGTCAGCTCAGAGGTTTTTGGTCTATGAATATGCAAAGAATGGCTCGGTGGCTAAATGGATAGAGGAAACTAAGCTTAGCAGGAGATTAACATGGAGAAAGAGATTGGATATATGTCTTGCAGTAGGAAGGGCAATGGCCTACTTGCATATGGGGTGTAGGGAGTTTGTGAGCCATGGCAATTTGAAATGGGAGAATGTGGTTTTGGATGAAGAATTTGAGGCCAAGGTGACTGAGTTTGGGCTGGGCGGAGTAAGCAGTGGAGCTTGCCATGGGAACGGGGTCGCCGAGCATGACATTGCAAGGTTTGGAGACATGTTGGTGAGGATGGTGAGCGGGCGCCAGGGCTTCGAAGATGTTTGTAGATGGGCCCATGAAGAGTGGGTGGAGGGCCGGGCGGAGAGGGTGGCAGACACAAGAATCGAAGGTGGGGTGGATGCAGAAGAGTTGGAGAGAGCACTGAGAATTGCATTTTGGTGCATCCAGGCAGATGAACGGCTAAGGCCAACAATGGGAGAGGTGGTGAAAGTTTTGGAGGGTACACTAACTGTTGACCCTCCTCCATTGCCATTTGCTTGTCATAGACACCCTGAGGAACCAAGATCTGAATCAGATTCAGACTGTAACCCGTAACTTTTAGATGATGGGTGTAGATGCAAGCAGATCTAGCATACAAAACCAGTGTCATTTGGGTGTACCCCATTGGAAGAGGCACACTCCAATTTTTTTAGCACTGAGACATGGGTTGTGTTTGGTGACTGTCAAGTATGGATGATCGGGCTAATGTTGCCTAAATTTAGATTTGAGTTGCTTTCTGGGAGGGGGATCTAGGTGGTCGTTGTTTGCAATTGTGAATACTCTTAAACAATGCACTCTTTTTTGCTCCTCTTTTTTCCCCTTTTGTTTTTGTAAAGAGCTAATGTACATTTTTTAAGCCATTGAAGTAGCATCCATATTCTTGTTCTTCTTGTTCTGCATTTCTTTAAATTAAAAAAAAAAAAAAATTCCTACGCTGGCATCATTACTTCAAAACTATCGAGGTATTCCTCCGATCATGCAGTAGGTAAAGATTTTCTCATTGAAGAAGCACAACAAAAGTCAGCATTTCCAATCCCTGATCCTAGTTCAACACTGTAACACAACCCTTCTTATATATGATTTTTTGTTTGTTCAATTCCAATCTTTGTAACCAAAAGACTCACTAAAGATTTTAGAAAGCCCAACGTGCCCAACATACTTTTGAAGTTTGCATCATAGTTTAAAATTAGGGTATAGGTTGGGGTTGTTGAGGTCCACCTTGAAATGTAAGACTGGGTCTGGTTTCTGCCTGTCCAATTATTTATGGATCTGGATTCCAGCTTGATAGGCCGGTTTGTCAGCTGCAATAAATAAAATTGGAAACCGATAAGTCTTGAGTCTTGACTTGGACCAGAAAAAAGAGGTTATGACAACGTGGGCTAGGCCCCTGGTTTACTGACTCAGTTGTGACCTTGTGATACTATAAACAGTTCAATATCTCAGTGGTTGGTACTTGGTACACAGCTACATGTTACCTACCATAGTTTTAGAAGGTCAAAGGCTGCTCCTGAGTCTTAATCTTAGCTGTCTCAGTTTGAAATATTATTAGCTAGATGATGTGGAATCCAATCAAGTAGAAGTTTACCACACATTTTGCATGTGTTTTTCAGTTTGACTCAACCAAACTCAGTGAGTAATTCGACTCACAAATCCAATTAAATTTAGTAGACTTGGCCCAGTCGAGGCTTACCGTGCCAATCCAATCAATATATGTATTCCTCACTGTACTACATGGAGATCTTCACAACCATGAATCCATTATACAGTCAGAAAAATCATCCCAGACCATCTCTTTAGGTTTTTTTTTTTTAATATCAAAGAAACTCAAGACCTCCACCTCTCTCTCAGTATGAGGGTATTGGGTAAAAAAATCAGCATCTCACCAGAATACGGTTTTACAAAAATGTGAGTTAATCAATCAATGTTGGTTGATTCAGCCACTCGTGTTTGTCTTAGAGAAAATTGTCAGTAGATAACTATTTTTTTTTATAAATAATAATAATAATAATAAAGCAATAGTTTAAGGCCTCTAAAAGGCTAATAGCATACAATGATAGTCTAATGAAATTAAGGGCGTAAAAGACGGTGATGGTAGGCCAACTCAACTGAAATCAAGTCAAGTCTCAAAGCAGATTTCAATTATCCTAAGAAACCATCAAAAGTCAGGCAATATAATATGTATTTACCGAATTTCAGAACAGTGGGACATACGTAGAAGTCTCAAACCATGGGACTGCTGACCGATGTGAGCAAATCCTTAATTTTCAATTATCCCAATCTGATATTAGTCTAAAAGCCCCTTTTGACAACCCTATCTGCAGTAGTTTACAAATCAGATTTTACCTTGGAAGGGTGAGTATGAGACTCAGTAATCCAGTCAGAGTCAAATCAGTTTGGAACACCCAGTCCAGTAAAAACTGGTTTGTAGGTAATTTTTTATTTTAACGAGGTTCAACTTCGAACCACTTTGGACTGAACCCGCTATTAAAATGGCTTGGTCCTGATCTGATTGTAAGATCAATTTCTCATCTGTCATACTGGAATATTCACCAGAGCCACAAGTTCTCATTAAGATAAAGTGAAACACGTGGCTTTCACTCATTGGTAAGATGACTCTTGGATAAGATTACATGATGACATGGAAACTTCTACGAACCTCTCTTTTAATATTTGCGTTCTTCTTGGGAATTATAGAAAGAAAGGGTGTGGTGTGAGAGTGAAAGTATTGTGCAGAGATCACAGAGATGGCTTCCATCACCATGACAGCCTCATTCCTTGGCAACACTTGCTTCTCCGGCCAGTCTCCGGTGAACCGCCGCCGGGTTGTCATGGCCAAGGCTGCAAGAGTTGAGGGGCAAGATATTGATGCTAGCAATGCTGATAACACTAGGAGGAACCTGATGGTTGCAGCCACAGCCGCAGCGATCTCCACCATTGCATCCGGCCGTGGCATTGCGATCGCAGATGCAGAACCAAAGAAAGGCAGCCCAGAAGCTAAGAAGAAATATGCTCCTATCTGTGTCACCATGCCAACGGCGAAGATTTGTCACAATTGAGACCAAATCCTCCGCAAGGATTGTGTTATCTGTTGTCAATGAATCTTAGCTAGTAATCTAGAGTGTTGTTACTTGTATCTATGTCTCTTGGCCATTCAATTGGTAAAAACCTTGCTGTTCTAGTTTATATCTAGAAATTGGTTCAAGGGTGTCATCAAAATGTTTATCATGGTAATTTGAGATTCGGTAATTGTCCAAATAAGATAATGCTATATATATTTTTTATTCGTACTCCCTTTATTGAAGGTGAGTTTAATCCGTAATATACACTAAAGGATTCGAATGAAAGGATATTAGATTGTCATTATAATCTTTAAAAATTAATTTACTAAATCTAATTATGAATGCAAAGAAATGATAATTTTGACAATAATAAAAACTCATTCTTTAGCAGCAATGTTGTGGGTTTCACTTCTTAAACAGGTTTTGCTTGGCAATGTGTATGAAATTTGAGAAAAAGTACTAAAGGTAAATTTGAGGAAATTTGAAAAAAGTACTAAAGGTAAATTTGAGGACAAATGATCGTCAGCCAACACAATATAATATCAGTCGATACGATATATATCGATTGTACATGAATAATATTAGTCGATATATCAGTCAAATATCGATCGATATTCATAAATATCATTTTTTTTAGCGATCCTCCCACGAGAGGTTTGTATAACCAAAAACAGGAATTAGTGAATTTTCAATTTTACCCTTTATATGAACAGTAAAATTGGACATTTCACGTGAACTGTAAAATTTTGTTTAGCTGATTTATTGTTCATGCAAATTTTTTGCTAGCCGATTTACTATTCATGCGAATTTTGGCGAACTAATTTACTGTTCATGCGAATTTTGAGGTGTAACTGTTGAATTCTATGGCAGCGAACTCAATGGAGTCTGCTATAGCGATCCTACTACTATGAAAAAATATGCTAGACGTGCCCAATTGGGTGAAATTTTTGAATTAGATCGTGCTACTTTGAAATCCCATGGTGTTTTTCGGAGCAGTCCAAGGGGTTGGTTCGCTTTGGTTTACTGTTCATGTGAATTTTGGCGAGTCAATTTACTGTTAATGGGATTTTTGGTGAACCTGATGTTACTGTTTATGCGAATTTCAGCTAGCCAATTTACTGTTCATGCGAAGGATTTGTGAGCCGATTTTACTCTTCATGCGAAGGGTAAAATCAATTATCCACTAATTCTTGTGTCTGGTTACACAAAAAACCAGTGGAAAGATCGCTACCCCTTTTTTTATAAAGAAGTTTGATATCGGCCGTGGGCTCACATTGATATAATGGCTCAATATTTGTCCATATCGAACTATAATATCAGCCGATAATTAAATTATAGGCTGAAATTTTGAATTTTTAAATTCCATAACTTAAAAAAAACCTTGCACAATTTCAATATTTTATTTTTTTATCAAAAAATGATTGGGATGTTGAAAAAAAGTCTGAATAGACTATCGACCGATATACATAGCCAACCCGATTTTTGAACGCCTGTGCCAACCTTCACATGATATATTTATTTTGTTGAACTGAATAATATATTGAAATTAAATTATATACTCTATATTATTTTGTATAAAATAACAAACTATAAGAAAATAATATCAAAATATGACTTCATTTAAGTATATTTAAATTATATTCTATTTGAATATGCATTTATAATTAATATTGAAACAAAATAGGTATTCTGGAAATTGTAAATATTGATTATCGAGTGACTACCCAATATTACATCTTGTATTATTCATGGATTTATCTTTCAATGTCCATTAACATTTGAGGAGTCAAAAAATGGCTTCTATGACTAGATCGACATGGTTATCTTGGTATCATGTTTATGGATAAAAAAAATTATCCATAGGATCTATCATATGATTCAAAGTTGGCCTCACATAATGCAGGAATTAGTGATTAAGAGATAATTAAAAGTCATGAAAATTTATAGTGTTTAAAAATTATACATTTTGCAGACTTACATGGGAGTAGTTCAATTGGTTGCTTCAGAAAGTGGAAAGTTGCGGGTTCGAGCCTCCATGGCCTAATTTTGATGTGTTTTACGGGAAGTGAGCTCATATGTGAAAGTTTTAGTTAGAATGTGTCTGAATTTTCCACACGTAAATTCCAAAAAAAAATTATGACTCTTGAAATATACAATAAAACCAAAGTTAAGCTTTTCTTTACTTTCTGAAATCAAATTAAAGGGGTTCTACAGAGAAAAGACAATGTAAATGACATGCAAATCAATTAGTCATTTCAAAACGATTAATACTATCTAATTATGTCAAGGAACAATAATTGAAGATAGTGAAAAAAAAAAATTAAAAATAAAACAAATTTTAGCAAAAAAATAGGTCATACTAATCAAGAGCTGAACCCCACTAGAACTTGAGATTTGCACTCTCTTTCAAAAGAACTTTCAAACTCATACTTTATTGTGAAACTGATCACTCTCAAGAGGTATAGAATTAAATGAATTTAGTTGTACAGTGAACAACACCACAGTGATGATAATGATGATTTACAATGAAAAAAAATACTTTTTAAAATGAATTTAATGTGAATATAATCAGAACTTGGATAAGATGGAAAATTTTGGCTATTGACAGTGATGACGAAGAATAAGAATTTGGGTAAGAAGAAAAATATACAATCATGCAATCTAGACTTTCCCTCAATGGTGAAGTGATCTCAAAGCTTTTACAAAGTCATGGAATGGAATTGCACAAGGAAAAGTAAGGAGTTGTTTCATAATTGATATAGAAAACGAGCACATGCAATTCAATCCACATTTTACATCATTTGAAACATGTCTCGTGAAGTGGAGTTTGACTATGATTCGCGCTCAATTTCAATGGACTATTCTCCATAGATTTAACTGATGTGTGTAGATTGAGAGATTTACACATATTTCTAGAATTAGTTTCACCTTCAATAAGAAGTGAGAATACCATATTACAAAAAAAACTATAAATTACTAAAAAATGATAATGATCGGTTGAATCGACATAGTCTTGGAGGAGACAAGATGAAGAAAAAAGCCTACATTGCATGTCTTCATTCGGCCTAGTCAAGTTTCTCTTCTCAAGTGGCGTCTTTTCTACACTTTTAACTAATAAGAAGAAATCTTTTGAAGCTTCTAGTGATGGTGGTGGTGAGGATGTCTATTAAGACATTCTCTTCTAAGGCGTACTACTCAAATCAAAGGTTCAAATATCGGCTGATATGTCGATATTAAAACCGCACTGTATCGGCTGATATTGTATATCAGTGGTTTTTTATTAAAAAAAAAAAGAGAGAGCCCTTATAATTTTATTTATAGAGTAAAGAAAATACAAATAAGAAAAGTAAATAAAATGGAAAATCTCTAAATAGAGAAATACAATATTAACAAACATTAATTAAAAAAATAGCCTAACATCTAAATATATCTCAACAAAAATCTCTACACTCACCGGCATTGCTCAACTCCAAAGCTTTTCCCACCTCCAAGATTTCATCCAATTCACCACCCACTTCGAGGATTCCACCTTCACTAAGCATTTCAACCATTTCCATGCCTCCCATCATCAATCCACCCATTACTTCACCCAATGTTTCTTCTATTGAAGTTGCTGTTGCTCCTGTCAAGAATTCTTCTACTAATGTTTTGAGGTACTTTTGTCATTGCTACTAGATTTCAAATTACTAAAGACTCTCAAGGTTATTATCATCTCTCCCCTAAATAAGAGCAAGTCAAGCTGACACCTAACATCACCAGTGTCGACCCATTGCTCTGTAGTCTTCCTATTTAGCCACTTCCAAATCTAGAGTCATTGATCTTGTATTGCTTTCACCTTCTAGTTTCACATTGCTTATAACAATCTCAGTTTTCCTTGCACCAATAGTATGCTACAGTATGAGGTCTTTAACTTGAGGGACTACAGGTCGCTAGGATGCTAGGCATATTTGATCTAGAGTATTGCAAAGACTCTTAGCTTATTGTAAAACAAGTGAAGAGTGTGCAACCAGAAATGGGCACAAGAAAGTTCAATCCTATTGACCAATGTGATTCAATATCATGGGCACTAGGCAAATTTGGAAAGGTTACAACCAGAGAAGCTTACCAAGCCCTAGCCTTCAAGAATTATGGTCCATTTCAAAATTAGAATGGGCTTCAGAAAACAAAATTCCCTTTAAAAAATTCTTTTTTTTAAAAAGAAAATTGCAAAAGGGAGATTAAATACAATAGATGGACTCAGGGCTGACCCTGAGATCTTAGTTGAGATCTTCTAAAATGTCAGGGGTCTTAGGTGGAATGAGATTTTAGGAGCCCTTTGTGACTAGTATATTAAGGAGTTTAAGTGTGTGGGGGCATGGAATAGCCGGCCATGGATGGACTCGTCAAGATTGAAATGAGTATCAACCGACTGCGTGTTTTATGTGATGCAGGAAATGAATCAAGTTAGCACATATTCAAAACTGTAATTTTGTGAAATAACTTTGAAAGAAAAGGAAGAAAGCATGAAAGTCATCTCCATGTGGTGAAACATTTGGAAAGTTCAGTCGGAGAGTGACGTAAAGCAGAAATTTTCCTTAGATAGGAAAAACCTACTAGAAAATGATGTTTGATTACAGGGTGGTCCTCAATTGCACAACAATGCCTTAGACCTTATGATCCAGAGGGTAAATGGAATCTTCCAATTAATGGGTGGTTAAAACTCAATTATGTTGGGGGCTGCTATGGCTTAAGATGGAAAAAGAGGTTACCATATAGTGGCCACCTTTTTTATAATCCCAAGTGTACAAGACTTTTTGAACATCCGACTAATTCTCAAAATATGTCAAGCCTTTTTATCCAGACATTAGGTAACTCAACGGAAAGTATCCATTTGGAGTGGAGTGAGAATTGAACTCAACACTCCTACTTTCTGAAGTGAGTTCTTAACCATCAGTCAAATCTCTTTGATTCACAGTGGCCACCTTTGTCATTCAAATGCACTTAAAACATAAGTTATTGCTCTCATAAGAGGGCTTTAGCTAGCGAAAAAGGTACTTTATCAAGAGGCTTTTAGTGTAGAGAGGCTATTTTGAACTCATAGCTTTACTTTTGCTAAGGACTCCTTGGTAAAAAGGGGTGCCCCACGAGATTAAATCAATTGTCAATGAAATATATTCTATTTTAACCAATTTCCTGTCATGATTTTAATAATGTGCCTAAGAACAATGAATTCTTGCTAATCACCTTGCTTATTAGTTGGCTAATCAATATATCATTTGAGAGAGAGAAATATCAGAAGAGCAACTGAGAAAGGCCTTGAACGTCCATTTCTTCCTCTGAATCATCTATAATGGATCATTAAGTTGGTAATATTAACTTTGTTCTGTAGGGAAAAAGAAACCCGTGTATCATGTTTACACAAGGAAGAATTCAGAAGCATTCATTCGAGACCTTATATTTCAAATTGTCAGACTCAACAAGCTCAAATGGGTCAATTCCGAGGGGTTGGTCTAAAGGCCAAGAACCCGTTTAGGAAGTGGGAGTCTTGTGTTTGATTCACGCTCAACTCCAAGAAACTACCCCTGTAGTTTTATCGATGTTTGTGGATTGGAAGGTTTTCACATGTCTCGAAAGACCAGTTAGATAAGACCTGGACACCTCGAGTCTTAAAAAAGACATGTTCAGGTTAGTCAAGTTTAGCCATATTACCTTGTTCAAGTTCATGTGCTTAATCCAAAATCAATCTCACACATCTCTAGCTTGCACACATGCTCTAGTAGAAGGCAAGTGCTTTGCGCAAGTGAAATTATTCACAATTTTTTTATAATTTTTATTTAGATACTAATATAAAAAAATTAATTCATATCATTCAAAATCACTAAATTTAATTTTGAAATCTATTTTTCTATTTCTTAGATAGAATTTTCATGAATTTTTTTCAAATTTTAAATAATAACATGATAAGTTGAACTAAATCATTTAACTCACCAATTCCCATCTTAAAAATATCTTTTCCTATTTTAAGCTATATTTTGATGAATTTTTCTTTTACTGTGAACTAAATCCTTCAAACTCACCAAATTTAATCTTAATTTTTTTACGAACTTTGCCTTGCCAACTTTTGAAAATAAATCACAATCATTTAATAAGTGAACCGTCAAAATTAATTTAACAGATGGCTTAAACTTTCTCCTTACATAGATAGAGAAAAAATATATATCTAGAATCTATAAGTGTAAATATATCATATGAAAGTTAGTATGTGTGCTCAATATGTAACATTTTGTCTACAAACTTGACTTTCTTTGTAGCTCCCTTGGCTTTTCTACTCTTATGAATTAAGAAAAAAATTAATTTTGTTAATTTTTTTTATAAAAAATGTTTTATATTAAACAAGTGACAGTATAATTTTAAAGAATTTAAAGTGCATCACTTTAAAATAATTTTAATATAAATTTGGATGAATTTCAATTTACTTTAATAATAAAATCATTTCCAAGTAAAACAAAATAAAATAAATCTAATTTAAAAAGATAGAAGTGTGTGAGGTGTAGAATAATGTGGTGTCTTCTTCAATCAAGAAGAGACCCATTTATTTATAGAGAAAGAAGATTACAAATAAAGAAAGTAAATAAAAGAGGAAAGTCCAAAATAGCAAATACAATATTAACAACTGCTCACTGTGTCCCATTTCAGTTGTCTCATTTGAAATATTTGTATTTTTTAAGACTAACACTTCACATGATCTCATCAATTTTCAAAACACTTTATGCTGGTCCAATATGAATGAGACAAATATTTTGGAACAATTTTAAAATCTATATAAGACAACTAAATTAGGACAGAAGATGATTAATTAAAGAAAAAATTAAATATAATATCTAAATATATCGCAATACGCCTCCATAAGCTAAAGCGTATATAAAAATGAATGTGAAGTTTGGAAATTGAAAAAATGATAGATGAACTGTAAAAAGTGACATACTGAATGAGACTCTCAATATCATGTAGAATAATGTGATGTCTTCCTTAATAAAAAAGAGACACTATAATCTTATTTATAAAGAAAGAAGATTAAAAATAAAGAAATAAATTATGAGGAAAGTCTAAAATAGAAAATACAATATTAATCAGTATTAATTAGCGAGAAATATAAATATAACATGAGGTTCAATAGAAGGTCTTATTTAGATTCTACTTCGAGTTAAGATAATCGAACCGCCATTCGGTCTGTAATTTATATTACCGAACCGAATCCGACTCGACAGCTGCTTCAAGTCCGTCCTTCTGAGTCGCAGGAGCGTACAAAATTAGTAAATTTTACGAGTCGTCCCTGCGATCCAGCAGTGTCGGCAGCTCAGTATCTTCTACTTCACCCACCATCCACTGATCCCCTCTCTCTCCATCTCTCTTATATTTTATACTTCTCTTTCCTTCCTATTCACAGCTCAGCAGCATCTCCGCTCATTCCCTCCTCTTACAAGACATCCATATGAAAAAACCAGAGAAAACAATAAATCCTTCTCTACCTCCAAACTCGGGGACGACACTCTCCGTTCTTCGACTGTAAAATTGTCATTGTGGTCTGGAAAGGTACGGCCTTTCCTTCTTTTTCTTGTTTTTGCAATTTTAATCATTTAATGGGATGATATGCGCTTCGAATCATTCCTTGTATATTTAAGCTCTGTCATCGTTGAGGCGTCGCTTTCGTTCCAGTGCTTTTTTATTGCAGAATGGATGAGTAATAGAGAGAGACATAAGAAGAAGAAGACTTACAGTTTAAATGTGGATTGGAGCAGATCCAACTCGGATCTGGAGAAATCGGTGTTAGAGGCCGATTGTCAGAGTTTTGGATGTGAACTAGACTAGATCCAACTGGAATTGAAGGAATTTCAGAGTATTTGTTGCTAGTTGGTTTTTCTTTTTGGCTTTTTTTTAGTGTGTCAGGGGTGGGGTTTTAGGGCTTTGGATGTGAACCGGAGTAGATCCAGATGAATCAAAAGAGTTCTGCATAGGATTTTGTAAAGAACTTGCATTTCATAGGATTTGTTGTTTGTTAAATTTTCAGATAACTTTTCCACTTTTGGAGGTAGATCTGACTGTCAATGAAGCAGTTTTGGGACAAATGTGGTCTCTGAAGTGAATCTTCTTCTTCCTGTGGCAGAATAGGTCTTTGTGGTGACAGATCTGGTGGACAGTTCTTCTGCAGATCTGTTTGGTTTAAGAAATACTGTTGCCGATGGATGGAGAAGGAGATCCGGGGGTCAGTATCAAACTTTTTATCTCTTCTTTGTGGAAATTTTTGACCTTTTGTCTTGATTGTTGTAGTACACGTCAAATTTGTGTATGAATTTGATAGTTTTTGACGCTATATAGATTTGATTTGTTCACATTCATTGCTATTACTTTGTGGATGTGCATTTGATTGAAAATAAAAGCGAAGATTGTTTGTCTCCATTAGTTTGAGAATTCTTTGATTATGATTCTGTTAATTTCTTCATTCTCCAGCAGAAAAAACATGTCAATGGTCAGGTCTGCCAGATATGTGGTGACGATGTTGGCACCACCATAGGTGGTGAGCTCTTTGTTGCTTGTGACGTCTGTGCCTTTCCAGTTTGCAGACCATGCTATGAGTATGAGAGGAAGGATGGAAATCAGTCATGTCCTCAATGCAAGACCCGATACAAGAGACATAAAGGTTGGAATCAATCTCATGTAGCTCTCTATCTTGTTCTTCCCATTAACCGTGCTTCCTTTAGGGTTTGTTTGGTGAAAAATTTCAGAAGAATTTATAGTTCCCTAACTCTGGAAGTAAAAAATTCTTATAGTCCTTGGATTGGGAGAATTACTACCGTGGCCATTTTGTGCCTGCTAGACTTGGAAGTATTAATTCCATGAGAAAATTCTATATTATTAGTGGTTTAGGTTTCTACTTTCGAAATAAGGCATTCATATAATTGTGCGAAATCTCTTAATTCCAGATCTAAGGTTTCCAGGTTCACTGACATGTAACTCTCCAGAGAGTTCTGTAAATTCCTCAGCCAAGAATTCCAGGTTACCAAACAAGCCCTTAATTAAGGCCTTTCTTATAATCTTGTTTGTTAGAAGATGAAACATAATCTTAGTCTGACCTCCCAATTCGGGGTGTGCACACCCATGTGGCCATGTTACTCAAAAGTCACAGCATCCTTTTGGTTGGTATAAATTTGGATTTAATAGGTGTTTTATTACTTATTTTCAGGTAGCCCTCCAGTTCTTGGTGATGAAGTGGAGGATGGTGATGCTGATGATGTGGTGAGTGACTTCAATTATTCATCTGGGGATCAAAATCAGAAGCAGAAGATTGCTGAGCGCATGTTGAGCTGGCAAATGACCTATGGGAGAGGGGAAGATGTTGGGGTGCCAAAATATGACAAAGAGGAGGTTCCTCAGAATCAGATTCCTCGGCTCACCAATGGTCCAGCAGTAGGTCAAACTTAGCCATCATTATTATTTTCATTGTTTTCATATATGGATTTTGCTATACTGTGATTTATCATCTGTCACATTGTTTTGTCCAGCATTCAGGAGAATTATCAGCTGCATCACCTGATCGACTTACAATGCCATCTCCTGGTGGTGTGGGGAAGCGTGTGCATCCACTCCCTTATGCAGACGTCAACCAATCACGTAGGTTTTTTTTTCGCTCTTTTGAGCTGTATAGAGAAGGTTTATCTTACTGCTTTTTGGTATTTGGATTATGGCTACTGTGTTTTGTTCCAAAGTTGTTTCACACATGTGAAAAATTTCTCCTCTACAGCGAATATTAGGGTTGTGGATCCATCAAGAGAATTTGGATCACAAGGCTTTGGCAATGTTGCTTGGAAAGAGAGAGTTGATGGCTGGAAGTTAAAGCAGGAGAAGAATGTGGTGCCAATGAGCAGCGGTGGGCATGGCACTTCGGAAGGCAGGGGAGCTGGGGATATTGATGCTAGTACGGATGTGAATATGGATGATGCTTTACTGTGAGTTCCGTTTTAGTTCTCACTTTCATTTGAATACTAAAATGCATTGGTTGTCAATTATGCTGCTACCTGATTGGTATTTCCATAATAAAATACTTCTTTTTTTTTTTTTCTGGATGGGTCGGTGTAATATGTTTTCTGTTTTAATCTATTAATTCTTGTTACTATGAATAGAGCTTGGGGTCCAAATTGTTGAGATTTCTGGTTTTATGGATGCTTTGTGTAGAATATGAGATTTTCCTTCTTTTTTTGTTTTGTTTTTTTCCCTCTTTCGGTTGGTTAAGATATAAGAAGCCCCAGAGCTTACATGCCATTGATGACTTTGCAGGAAATGATTGTTACTCTTGCATAAAATTATGAAATAACAGAATTATAACTGACAATAGCTCATCACCCAATGAAATTAGCCAGTTATGGTAGAAATTCCAGTAGGAACTTATAAATCTGTAAATTCTGGAAGTAGCAAATTATTCTAATTCTGGGTGGTAATATTTTTTTGTTTGGTAGTTGGTGAGAATAATGATAGAAGTGTTTCAAACTTTTAGAAATTCCATAAAAGTCTAAGTTGAGAATTTATAATCCTACATAATTACAGCTTTGGAGGATTTCATTATTCTCACACTGCTGTTCATGTCTCACTAAACATGGAATTCTAGAGAGGGAACTATGACAACATGAATTATTGGGTGGAATTTTGAACACACAAAATTTCAGTTTAACAAGAGAATTCTAACCAGCCAAATGGGGGTCTTAAAGCTTGTGAATTCAAGCCATATCATCTTAATCTTTTTTCCCCCCTCCAAAAAGAGAAACCAACCATAGTTGGGAAAAGTTCCTCGTGTTAAGTGGAAAACTTGGTTCCTCGTTTTCATGTTTGATTCTTCTTGATGCAAAAGAAGATTTTTATACATTGCTCATGAGGAGGAAAATCTTGGACGGTTCGGATTCCAAACCTCCCGTCCCATTTAACTTATGATTTCTTTTCCAAATATCTAGGTGTGAGTATGGCTGCTCTGCCAACTACCAAACCTAACCCAGTGCCTGAGAAATCAAAGGAGAAGTAATGGACCTTCAACCTATGTATATAGCCATTTTTAGTCGTGTGTTGTTTTGATATGTCATTTCTAATTTTCTATATTATTTTTAATAAACTTTATATTGTGTAACGTGCAAATTCTACTTTGGCTCATGTCAAAACCAACTTCTGTTACCAGTATTGGACTTCAATACTCATTCCATCTATTGACTAAGAAAGTGTACCTCTGAGAGAGACAGAGAGCTCTAGTTGTGGTCCTTTGAGCCATCTAATTTATTAGAACTGTATGGTTATTTTTTGCCAGAACTTGACTTCTTTACCTTTTTCTTTTGTATTACAGGAATGATGAAGCTCGTCAGCCACTTTCTAGGAAGGTTTCTCTTCCTTCTTCCAGGATAAATCCATATAGGATGGTCATTGTTCTTCGTCTTGTTATCCTCTGTATTTTCTTGCATTATCGGATAACAAATCCAGTGCCCAATGCCTTTGCTTTGTGGTTGATTTCTGTAATATGTGAGATCTGGTTTGCAATATCTTGGATACTGGATCAGTTTCCTAAATGGCTTCCAGTAAATCGTGAAACCTATCTCGACAGGCTTGCTCTGAGGTGAGAAAATTGTTGTCTTTGAATGTTAAGTTTCATGTTTTGGGCAAGATGTCAAATAGTCCATTGTTTGCATTTTCTAATCATGAATACCCATGAAAAATAGATATGACCGTGAAGGAGAGCCATCTCAGCTTGCTGCTGTTGACATTTTTGTGAGCACTGTGGACCCTTTGAAGGAGCCCCCTCTTGTTACGGCAAATACTGTTCTATCCATTCTTGCAGTGGACTACCCAGTTGACAAGGTCTCTTGCTATGTATCTGATGATGGAGCTGCTATGTTGTCTTTTGAAGCGTTGGCTGAAACATCAGAATTCGCGAGGAAGTGGGTTCCTTTCTGCAAGAAATACTGCATTGAACCCCGAGCTCCAGAGTGGTACTTTGCACTGAAGATTGATTACTTGAAGGATAAAGTTCATCCTTCATTTGTGAAAGATCGTCGAGCTATGAAGGTAAAGGATTACATATTTAAATAAAAATACATTTTTGTGTTTTATTGGTATTCTAATGTTAGTACTGGTCTTATGCCTCAGAGAGAATATGAAGAGTTTAAAGTTCGTGTCAATGGACTTGTTGCAAAGGCTCAGAAAGTTCCTGATGAGGGATGGGTCATGCAAGATGGTACACCATGGCCCGGAAATAACACCAGAGATCATCCTGGAATGATTCAGGTTGGTACCTTTGTACTCATGCAACATTTGATTTGATTCACTGTGTCATCTAATGGTTATTCAACGTAAAGTATTTTGCCCTGAAAAGGTTTTCCAATTCTTGTGAAGATTTGCTTCAATAATTTGATGATTTCATATGGAATTGCAAAAATATTGATGCCTGATAATGTTTTCCAGAACAATGATGGCTTGTGTATACTTCTCATTAAATGTGTGCTTATGTAGCTATACTCTCAAATTTGTTTTTCCATTGTCTTGAAGTATATGTGATTTTGGTTGGTATTGTTCTCCTATTGCCAAAGGGTGATTTGCTCCATTTTATAATCTTTTACATCCACTAGTTGTGATCTTTGTGGCAAAGCAGCAAAGCTTTGTTTCCTAGACAGCCCTTATTTGATTTAGTCTTGAATAGTTTTTTAATGATCTTATGTTGTTCTATAGGTTTTCTTAGGTCACAGTGGAGGGCTTGACACCGAGGGTAATGAGCTACCACGTTTAGTTTATGTTTCTCGTGAGAAACGTCCAGGCTTCCAACATCACAAGAAGGCTGGTGCAATGAATGCACTTGTAAGTAATATTATTGTTATTATTATTTTTATTATACCTTTTGAAAAAAGTAATATTACTATTATTATTTCAAATTTACTTGTAGCTCTCTCTATGAACTTGCAATGTGTAGTTAAGCACAACTTAGAGCATAGCCATATATGTTGAGATATACTAGCATCTAATTATGTCAACTCTTGGTTCAGGTCCGTGTATCAGCAGTCCTTACCAATGGGCCCTTTTTGTTGAATCTTGATTGTGATCACTACATCAACAACAGCAAGGCATTGCGGGAGGCAATGTGTTTCATGATGGACCCGAACCTTGGGAAATCAGTGTGTTATGTTCAGTTTCCACAGAGATTTGATGGTATTGATAAGAATGATCGATATGCTAATCGCAATACAGTGTTCTTTGACGTAAGTTGCTTGAGTTTTTTGGAATTATTAATGTTTCTTATCTCTGGATTCTTTATGGTAGATCATGAATTGCATGCTGTGTTTGTCATGCTTCTGAGGTGCTCTAGCATTATGTGGTCATCTAAATCATCCTTATGGTTGTTTAAGAACGGTTATTCTGAAGGACATTATGTTGCAAAGGATGATTTTCGGATTTTTGGATTTTTTCAAAAAAGGATGATTTTCAGATGCAAGTATAGATCTTCATGAAGCAAGATACTCACAGCGTTAACATTTTCAGCCAGATGCCTGAGCTATGGTCTGAGGTATTGTTTGCAAACCTGGTGGGTCAGTTCAAAACTTGCTCTAGTTGACTCAACCTGATTTATTAGTGTTACTGGTTCAGATGAGACTTGCCTGGTTGAGTCTTTGTTGAAACTCTACCAACTTGGCTTGTTTAACTTTTGACTTGTTCAATTCATCTTGGTTTGGATGAGTTCACCAAGTTACCAACATCTCATTGAATTTCCAACTTATGTCATTGCAACCTTTTTCCTGTTTGGTTGATGGGACATATATTTTTGGATTTTAAGCGTTAGTTTATACTTTATCTGTTATTTATGAGCAATGGATTTAGAGTTTTATTGGATGATGATTTGACTTAGTTTATGAATAAGATAATAATATTTTATTAGAGTTATATGGAATTCATTTGATTTTTTACGAATTCCCTATATTTTCAATTATGATAATGATTCATTTCTGATAAATTAATTTACTCATCTCATTGGGAGATTTTCCTTCTACTAAATTGGTTTTGAAGTAAATGTTATCCTTTCAGAAATTACAAAAAAAAAACACTGGAGGCTATGGTTTTATGAAGTATCTCACTCCTGCATGCCAGAGTAGGATCCCCCTGCGACATGGTAGCCACAGACAAAATTTATGACTAGTCCTGAGCTAGCTCGGAGAGTTTAAGGAACCTTGAGAGATCAAAGATAGCTCTTATTTGATTTGCTAAAGAGAGAATATAGACACCAGACATCCATTTCAAAGAACTGATGGCATGCTAGTTCATGGTACTTGGAGAAGGGGAGCTACGGAAATCAATTAGGACATCTAATGGAGCAGTTAAAAGTGACATGTTAGGCTGTGGATTGAAAGCGTATTTGGCCCTAAACAATAGGGGTGGCAATTTTTTTTTCAACCCGTGAACTCCCCCGACTTGAGTCAAATTTTTTTTTTTGGCTGGATCTTGCATTTCGTAAAAAAAAATTAAATTGACCAAACCTGAAATAAATCTAGGTCGGGTTGGGTAGAGGGTTCCCAACCCCGAACCTGACCCGCCGACCCGAATGGAATTAAAATTAATGTTTAAATAATTTATTTATTTTTATCTATTAATTTTAGTCTATATACTCCACTAAGTTAAAAAAAAAAATTATCCCATTGCATCAACTTTCTATATCCCAATTTGCTCACGTGAAAGGAAATTCCTTTTATCTTTCATTTTCTATTAAAAATGATTTTTTCTCTAATTTTTTAAGACTCTTAGAATTTTTTATTTAAATTTGGGTTAAGTTGGGTTGGTTCAGGTTGGGTTGAATAAAATAAATTCAGGTTGGTTAGGTTGGGCTAGGTCAGACAAAAACTCTGTTATTACCTATAGCCACCTGATCTGAACCCGACCCGACCCATAGCCACCCCTACTGACAACAATGCATGGAGAACCTATGAACCAGTCCCTTATAGATGGGTAAGGCTTTGGTAATGAAACCAGGGCCTTATGGAATGACAACATCTCTCTCCATTGTGCTCCAATGACCAAAATAAGCAAATTTGAGGCAGATGAACTTACCAACTTGGGTTTTCCCAGGTAAGACAACTATAAGAAGCTTGTTTTTTATGGCCTATATGTGTGGGCCACATAACAGTCAATTTAAACACTTTCACCAACCACTCCACCTTTGACTTCAGATCTGGCCTTCTCCGATGCCGATCTGGCTCATCCCCATTGTTGGATCAAGACATCAAGTATTAAAAATAATCCAATGTTTTAACTTTTGAGCTCTAAATCTAGGCTTCGGATCATTTGATGGGGGTATATTTAGAACAGTCTAATTGTTTACTTGATTCTCTATGCATACCATAGGTTGGTAATTGGTATCCTCCATCAAACCTGACATATCAGTCAACCAAGCTT
Source organism: Chimonanthus salicifolius (assembly GCA_013350335.1). Lineage (NCBI taxonomy): Eukaryota > Viridiplantae > Streptophyta > Magnoliopsida > Laurales > Calycanthaceae > Chimonanthus > Chimonanthus salicifolius. Next base: position 8,702,067 of record CM023537.1, on the reverse strand, counting down.
AAAAGGCCCAGACTTTATGGAGACTTCCCTATATGGGGATATAACCAAATGACCATGACTTAATATATACATGGGTCTGTGTCAAACAGTGGAACCCTTTTTTATCCAATCCAGACTTCCCAAATACGCAACACCCCCATGTGTTGTTAGGCATACTCCTCTGACAGATCCATTTGAGTGATTCTCAAGATTGGATTTAAAACATTCATTACATGTGCTTCAAATCATGTGGCCTTAAGATCACAAATTCTGATGATGGATAGCCCCCGACTCTTGCAATATTTCGTATCTAGTTCAACTCATCTAATGTATCTAAGAGCACTCCTCACCCTCCTACATGGGCTGCCAGAAATCCTGGTCTGTGAGATACAATTGTTATGTCCACATCAATGTAGTTTCTGCATATAATTCTTTGCATTATATATTACAAGCTGTCAGGGGCCATCTATAGACTGCATTCCATCCCATCTTAATAACATTGCTGTTAATTCACAAGGAAAAGTTCTAATTCACTCTTTTGTTGCTTACAGATCAATTTAAGAGGTTTGGATGGCATACAAGGTCCTGTTTATGTTGGTACAGGATGTGTCTTCAACAGAACTGCTTTATATGGTTATGAACCTCCTCTCAAGACAAAGCATAAAAAAGCTGGTTTTTTATCTTCTTGTTGTGGTGGATCAAGGTCTTCTAAATCAAGCAAGAAAAGCTCAAGCAAAAAGAAATCAAGCAAGCATGTGGATTCTACTGTCCCAATATTCAATCTAGAAGATATAGAGGAGGGGGTTGAAGGTATGCTTGTTCAGCATTGATGCATGTAGTAGTGTTTTACATAATGAATGGTTTGTCGTGTTGTGCATTTCTTCCAATTCAAGGACATTCAGGGCATGTTTGTGCACAACTAGTTTCCATGGAAATTGATTTCCTCGATGATTTCTATTTCTGTAGAAAATGAAATCCATAGATTTTGCTTACGGATGTTAATATCTTTAATTTATTTCGATAGAAGGTTTCCATAATAATTCATCAATGAATTCTTTCTACTGTTTAGTGGTAGAGATGTTGGTTATAACTCGATTATAGTCAATTCTAAATGATGATGGTGATGATGATAATGATAATAAATATCATAATATAATCAAATTATAATAACAATAACAATTATATATAGTAAAAATTTGATTCAACCGATTAAAGAGTACAATTAGTTCAGATCTTAGCTGACCTACCTCAATGTAATCTAGATATTCGTAAGCTAAGTCGGATTAGGTTAGTTTATTAATTGAGTAGTGGGTGAGAGTGGGATATGGGTTGGGTTTGGTCATGAGTCGAGTAATAGATTATAAATACTATTTTTGGTTAGGTTGGGTCATCAACTGGGTTTGAAGGAATTGGTTAATTAGTTTGGTTAAGTTGACCATGAGACAAGGGTTGGATTAGTTGGTCATGGATTGGGTAATGGAGCAAGTCAATTGGATCATGGAATGGGTCACAGATCCTGGATCGGATCATGGGTTGTGCTTGGATTGGATCTTGGGTCATGCATTGTGTTGGCCATGGTTAGTCCATGGGTTGGATTATATACTTTGAAATCCACAAGCCATGGAAATTGCTTTTTGACTCGACCCCCTAGGAATTCATTTTTCACATCTCTTGTGGAAAATTACCAAGCTGTAGAAATCATTTTCCATGAAAAAGGTTCGCACAAGAACAATTTCAACATGGAAATCATTTTCTATTCCCAAGGTAAAGCTTGTGGTAAAAAATGCCTAGTCTTTTCCTATGGGTAGAAATATGTATCTTGGAGGTGTCTGGTATGGTGTTATGTTGTATGTTCTAATTTTTGGTGTTTTACATTTTCAAGACTGTTAGGCTTTACATTTTCAAGACTGTTAGGCTCTGGCAGCGGTTGGTCGTAGTCAGTCTTGTTTGTATTAGTCTGTCTCCTGAATGCCACTCAAATTTGTGTTCCCCTTTCTGTCTTTATTCATCCATTATCTTGGGTGCATATACATTGATATCCTTATAAGTATTCTGTGCTTCCATGCTAGCATTTGATAAAGAATATGCTCTGATCTGTTTGCATTTATTTTCTTTTCTATAATTGAAATCCAGGTGCTGGATTTGATGATGAGAAGTCCCTCCTTATGTCACAAATGAGCTTGGAGAAAAGGTTTGGCCAGTCAACTGTGTTTGTTGCATCTACACTGATGGAAAATGGAGGTGTTCCACAGTCAGCAACTCCGGAGTCTCTTTTGAAAGAAGCTATCCATGTTATCAGCTGTGGCTATGAGGACAAGACAGACTGGGGAAATGAGGTATATTGGTCTTCATTTTTCAATGCTGCCATTCCTTCTTAGCTTTCTATTGTACATTTGCATTGTCTTCATTTTTCAATGCTGCCATTCCTTCTTAGCTTTCTGTTGTACATTTGCATATAGACAATCAAGACACCTAATTTCATCTAGAAGAATCTGCCAGAATTTTCGAACCCTCGATGATTTTGTAGGTCCATTCTCGTGGAACTAGGTTTCTCAAACATGAAAAACCAAGAAATAAGATAATTTCTCTCCCTGTTACGTTTTAACTAATAGAACTTATGTATATAGCCCATTTGAAGTCCTATAAAATGAGACCAACACATATTGCCTTTTACCTTTCAAAAATTAAAAAATAGAAAGCATGTATTGCCTTTTTAAGTTCCTTTATTTTGTGGAACATTTTTTCAAGTGCTTCCTTTTTGTTATAAACGGTTATAAATGATGGTAATGATGCTTGAATAAAAATAAATTCAGTTCAGGTAGAGCTTGTATAATGTGCAAACTGTTTGATCTTAAAGGTTGTGAGTTTGTATCATATTACCATTTTAAATAAATGTGAGCAGTGATAACAACAACAATAATAATTTCAATGCAATAAACTAGACAATCATATCTTCTCTTCCCTTTCTCTTTTTGTGTTATGTTTATTTCATTAGAGCATCTTGTTTTGTTTTTACTCCCATCTATTGGGTTTCTCACGGAAAAAATATCACTACATCTGCAGATTGGATGGATCTATGGTTCCGTCACTGAAGATATTCTTACTGGATTCAAGATGCATGCCCGGGGTTGGCGATCAATTTACTGCATGCCCCAGCCTCCAGCTTTCAAAGGATCTGCTCCCATTAACCTTTCAGATCGTTTGAACCAAGTTCTTCGATGGGCCTTGGGGTCTGTTGAAATTCTTCTCAGTCGGCATTGTCCTATATGGTATGGATATGGGGGAAGGCTTAAATGGTTGGAGAGATTTGCATATATCAACACCACCATTTATCCAATCACTTCAATCCCTCTCCTTATGTATTGTACATTGCCAGCTGTCTGTCTACTCACAGGGAAGTTCATCATTCCACAGGTATCTACACCTGCTCCAACCTTTAATTACTTCGAATTCTGGAATTTTATGTTACCCAATATTTGTTTTCTTTGCCTGCACTGGACCAATGATAATAATTGATCACATATTCTTCTGTTACCCATTTCTCACCAATATTTGGTGCCTCTGGCCATGGCATATTGGCACAGGAAGTCTGGTTGGAATGAAACAAAGAAGATATTAGGACAAAGCAGCACCTAATCCCGCATGATACCTTGCTTGTGTTCTTAGTCATTCATTGTGTGAATTTTTGAAGGAATTAATTAGCTATCTATCTAAAAAAGATGGCCCCTAATTGGACACCATCCATTTTAGTAAATGGGACACCATATTGTCATGATGGCAAAAATGCTCATTTAAAATCCTTGTACTGTCCTTTTGATGGAATTGACAATGTTACCCTTAAACAGATTCCCTAGCATGCCACACTTCCAATTTTTCTTCTTTTTACATCAAGGAGTTAAATGATAACTCCTAGTTTTGGGCTGTGCAACATGGTCACACTGTATAACTAAATGACAGCACATGCCTTCTAGTAATTTCATTAGGTCCATTTGATATAAAGAGAGGGTTTGTGGATGTCAAGGAAACCGAAAAGCCAGGCCTACCGGCCATTACTGGGCAAATGTATACAACAATGACAAATATAAGCCACCCACATACTCCTATTAATAATTTATTTATTTTTTATTGTTAGATCTAATGGTAAGAAAGGGCCTGGTTTGGGGGGGTGGGGGGTGGTGGGGGTTTGAGAACTTTTGGGTACACTTGGCATTTTATACTTCTGATTGGAAGTGCAGCCATCTGGACCATTTTGTCCTAGACTTTTTTGAACAGTCAACTCTTTAATCCCTGTACTTTTTACTCCCTTTGTAGGGTCCACGTTGGCATAATGTGATAGGTCAACTGGAAAGACCTATGCATCAATATAATGCCCCAAAAAAATCAAATTGATTTCGATCAGTAAAGCAAACTTTTATGACTATAAAATTATTAATTTAATCTCGTTGCACTCTATGTGGGCCTAGTTTGACCCCATTTGATGGGTTCATTTAAAGGTCTACATGAATGACTGAATGAGGGTCCAAAAAATCACTTTGATTGGATAAATGAAGCTATTTTTTTTTAAGACAAACCAAGTAGAAAGGCCTATGCATGAATGAGGGTCCCAAAAAAATCACCTTGATTGAAAATGCAATCGTATTTTTTGATCTTTTAAATTTTTTATTTTTTATTTTTAAGCTCCCTATATTTCGATGACTTTAAATTATTCTTTTTTTTTTTTTTTTGACCAAGATGTCCATTCCTCTTAGAGCACCCGACTAGTCCTTGGGGCATGTGCAAGCCTCTTTACCCACACCCACACACACCGGGTAACTCTATGAGGAGTGGCCCTTTGGGGTGGAGTGGGAATCGAACTCGGACTTCCGCTACTTGAGACAGGTTCCTGGAGACTTTAAATTATTCTTTTTGTACCTAAACTTTGCATCATATGTACATTCAAAAAAGGGGGAAAAAAAAAGAACTTTTGCATCTTTATGTGGACTCATCTCCACCCAATGTAATATATCCATTGAAAATGTTATTAAGCCCAAAGGAGTTGCCTCAATTAGATCAATGAAGCCATGTTTTAAATCTCTACAAAATTTGATAACATTAAATCATTTTTAGTCTCTAATCTTTTGCACCTTATCCAGGACCTTGATGTAATGGCTCTATTAAAATGTCTATGCTCGAATATGAGGCATAATAAATCATCTAGGTTGGGTCAATCAAGATATGTTTTTAAGTTATTCTAATTTTGATTATTTTAAATTATTATTTTTGGTAGGCTATATATATTTTTAATTTCTAAAATTTACTCCCTTTGTGGGGTCACTTTACCTTCTGATGTGCCCATTAGTTGTAATGTTCATGCATATTAATTTTTTAAGGCAAAGTGTCCTCACATAGAGAAAAGGGTTCACAATGATTGATGGTAAAGGTGAAAAGAGATACAAAATAAATGTTGCTAAAGCAATAAGGAGAGAGTATTTGAAGAAAAAGCGTTACACATAATTTGGTCATGATAGTAACTTGGTGTCAGACCAAAAAAGGTGGGTCTGCCAAATAGAAATTGCAATTCCATTAGTGGGCTATTTTTTCTCTGACTGTATCTTAAAGAGAGATTTCCTGAATGTAATTGGGATAACCCTGTTTACCTTTTTGTACTTTTGTTGGCAGCTTCAGCTTGTACAATTTGTTCCCTTGGAAGTTTTGTTATCCTTGAAAAATTGGTTGATGTTGTTTTGAAAGAATGGTTGGTTATCCTACCTGCCACATGTTTGGATGGTGTGAAAAGTGGAAATAACATTAGTTGGGATTATGTCCTTCTGACCCCTCTTCTCCATATCTATATCGATGATTGTTGGTATCAGTGAATTAGGATGATCATTCAATGGAAAAAGTGTTCAGTTTGGGATGGGAATTCAATGATCTAGGATAGATTAGATAGAAGACCAGTAGTCACTTCTGCAATCTTGGTTCCCATAGCCAGTACTCAAACACAGATTGCAGAACGAGTATCACCATTTAGTTCTTACTGATACACTTCAAACCACTTGCAATATAGGATGTGTTCAGATGTGCCCAGATATTTCGACAACTTTGTTACTGACACAAGTCCTTATTAGTAGCCGTCTCTCTCTCTCTCTCTCTCTCTCTCTAGAAAAACTTTACCCTTGAGAGTTTTTAACTGAAAGATTTTCCAATATTGAAAAAACATTACCAAATGAATCCTTTGTTATTTAGCCTTTATGATGATCGAATGAGTACTTTGCTGAATCTATTACCCTTGTGGCTGCAGATTAGCAATGTTGCCAGTATTTGGTTTATTTCTCTCTTCCTTTCCATTTTTGCTACTGGTATATTGGAGATGAGGTGGAGTGGCGTCGGGATTGATGAATGGTGGAGAAACGAACAGTTCTGGGTCATCGGTGGTGTGTCAGCACATCTCTTTGCCGTGTTCCAGGGTCTGCTGAAAGTTCTTGCTGGTATTGACACCAACTTCACGGTCACATCCAAGGCATCAGATGAGGATGGTGATTTTGCTGAATTGTACCTGTTCAAGTGGACAACCCTCCTCATACCTCCAACTACTCTACTCATTATCAACCTGGTGGGTGTTGTTGCTGGTATTTCCTATGCCATCAACAGTGGATACCAGTCATGGGGCCCACTCTTTGGAAAGCTCTTCTTTGCATTCTGGGTGATCGTCCATCTGTATCCCTTCCTCAAAGGTCTGATGGGTCGTCAAAACCGGACGCCAACCATTGTGGTTGTATGGTCGATCCTTCTAGCCTCTATCTTCTCCTTGCTATGGGTTCGGATTGATCCATTCACCACCAGAGTGACTGGTCCTGATGTTCAACAATGTGGGATCAACTGCTAGGAGAAGAATCCAACGAAAGCAACATCTTTAAGGATGAAGGAGGTGTGAGTATATATGCTCATAAACGAAGTTATGTGCTATTCAATGCCTTGTGCTCAATCCTTATATGCGTTTCACGTTGTGTAAGTGTATGTAGATAGGACATTTTGGTTGCTATTTATTGCTTTATTAATATTCTTTTGTGAAACAATAGAATTTGGGCTGCTGCTATATTGGGAGATCGGACTGCTGTATTCTACTGACAGACTGCGAATAAGAAAAGTGAGCAGGATCTTTTATTTTCTTATTCTATGATAAGCAATTAAACCACCAAATAACACTTTAATTTGGAAGTGCTTGGCCATACTAATCATCCAAGTTGTCCAAACAACTGTGTTGGATATGACCATACCTGAACCAGATATGCTGATGTGTCGTTGGATATGCTCCAGCTGATCACGTTGTCTCAGTTTTGTTACATTTGTAACCATAGTTATAGAAGCTTGAAAAAGCTTGGGCAAGTTGATCTATGTTGAATCGATAAGATTTTGGGTCAACTGAGTCAATAAATTTTATTGAATTTTTTTAGTCGAGTTGAAAGGCTCATCCCACTGAGAACTCATAGTTAATGCATAAAAAAGCTAAATGAAGATCTCACCGTTAAACCCTTCATAAATATATAATGTTTAGAAAGCAATGCCATTAAATTCCAATTCGTGTGGACTTGTTACCACCCATCTGAAAACATTATCAAGCACAAGATGTATATCGTAGGAATTCTCCAAATTCCAGGATTTGTTTGTTCTGAATTTTCTGTTGGAATTTGCTTCATATAAATGTAGAAGAATTTTATAGCATGTATAGAGCAAGAAAACCAGTAAGTCCAACTCCGGAAGGCAAAACAACTTACACCAAGGTTTCCAAAAGGAATGAAAAAAAAAAAAATATATATATATATATATACTAGAATATCTGCACAAAAACCCGTAGATCAACCAAAATCAAAGACATGCTGTCAAAGCTGGGTAAATATTGAATTTGCGGATGCCATTTAAGTGAGATGTGTTTAGATTAGATTATGGAAATGTTAAACTTTTACATTATATACTTTTATATTATTAGACGATGTAGCAAGTCATTTGATTGGTTTCGAGGGCCACTTTTTTTTTTTTAAACTTAGTGACATGTGTCTTTTAATAGATTTCACAAACCATATTTAAATTACATTTATTAAATCTATTTAAACATAATAATTTATTTTATTTTTATATAAAACTACAGAAATAAATGGTTGAGTCAAAAGGTTTCTTTTAATATAAAAACTTTATTTTCAAGCTTAGCTATTCATCTTGTCTTTGTATCAAAATAATAAAATTTATTTTTCAAAAGATATTTTTATATTTGGATTAGATCAGACAAATAGAATTAAAATGATATGATTAGTGCGATTCGAAATAGGACCATTTGTCAAAAAAAATAAAAATAAAATATATATATATATAATTTTTTTTTTTGGAAAAAAATGCCTAGTTGCTACGGCAGGACCAAGTCTATTTTCGGTTTCATAGCTAATTCTAGAAAGTCTAACTAATTGCATTTTACCATATCAACATAAGCGTATAAAAAGATTAATTTAAGAATAAATGTAGCATCTTACTTTAGATTAATTCTCCTGTACTCGGTCCTTTTGTAATACTTTCTTATTCTATGGAATCTAAGTCGTCAATGTTTAAAAAAATATATCTTACTTTAGATTATAATACTGTAGGTGATGAATATGTGATTTATTTTTAAACACTCCCACCCAGGGGTAAAAATCTCAGAATCGGCTTAGATATTGGCCGATAAATTTCTGCTATATTTTTTTTTTTACCAAAACTACCAATATTGGCAGATATTAGCGATATATATCAAATATCGGCCGAGATTATCACCCCTTCTCCCACTAATGGTTCCAGAAAAGGGTCATCCAACCTCCTAATGTTTGCATCTAAAATTAGTCTACAGCAAGGGTATAAGATTGAACTGACCAACTAAGGCTCTAACTTGGTTGACATTAAATATTTTTTGAACACGAATTTATAGAATTGCCCATAAAAATTTGAACCATCAAATATGAGATTTGAGCTGGACTCTTACAATATTAATAGATTCCAGTTTCCTTGAGGTGGACATTTATCTTTCAAAATTTTTACATCCATTCATGAATTCAATGGTCACTTGGGGATCTCCGAACTTGACCCTTTACCCCAGGGATCAAGATATCGGCCGATATGATACGATTTTTTTAGAGCCTTATTATATCGGCCGTACGCAATAGTTTTCGGCCGATATATCAACGAGATATTGGCCGATATTCATAATATCAGCCTTTTAAAAAAAAAAATCAAAATGGTGGTAGGCCCGAATTGATCTCTCACAAATATGCTCTTAGAGGAGGGAAAACCCTTTGATCATTTGTATTGCTTTCGAATAGTAGAGCGGAAGTTTACATTTCTAATATCTTAACAAAGAAAAAGAAAGCAATGAGCCCATGCTGATGCCACAGGGCCCACTGATCCATAACATGTTGGGGATTTCTCCTAAAAATTGTTGGGTGTTAGCAATGATCCCGCTTCGCCACCGACAACACATCTTCTTATACCAAATTTGGAGAACACAACCTCAACAGTTAGGAATAGCATCGTGTATTTCTGTATCTTTTCCACAATGAAAAATATAAGCTTCAGAATCAGACCTTGAAATGCTCAACACAAAATGCAGGATTGGAACTCGGAACACGCTAAACAAATCTCGTTCTGTCCAACAAATGCTAGTCTAGGCCATTAGCATTCATGTCGCACTGCACCTCCAGAGGATCGATGACATCATTGTGTTTCAGTGTTGAAGAAACAATCTCCATTTACAGTTTTTGTGCACAAAGGTTGATGAAGATAACGCATCTGCAAGACATCATTGAAATACAGACCAGAATTTGCAATATCAGACAACGGGCAATATATAGACAAGAAACGGCAATTATTAGTGAAGGGATGCATTGAGTTTACTCACAGAAATCACGCTGGGATACAAAATGATGAGCTGAGAGTAGGGGGCAACACACAGACCAAGTGGGGCCCAGGAGAGTTACAGCTTATATTGGACTTGCCCACATCAGGCAGTCCTAGTTGAGGAGGGCGAACAAATCCAGCAACCAGTGGCACACATATAATTGAAATTACTATTACTGGACCTGCAATTGTCCAAAGTATTACAAGTTCAACAGTAAAAGACAGGAAAAACGTAAGCTTTAAAATTTATTCCTTTCCCAAAAGAAGGCAATGCACACCTTGTTTTATAGACAGTAATACATGTCCTCGCTTCCTCCCAGCAATCATCCAATTTTCTGGGTTTGCTTCAACTTCATATAACACCTCATCCTGTTACATCAGAATACCACAAGAAAAAAAATATTGATCCCTGATCGTTCATAAATTTGCATGTACACATCAAACGGTCAACAAATTCCTCTTGTATCCCATAGAGCGCATGAATCTGAGGCCCCATCGGGCAATAGACCTTTATCACTCAGGTTGCATTTCATCGATACCCTCCCCTTAATCGTTGCCCAAGTAAATACATGAATCCTAGGTGGGATTTATTATTCCAAGACAAAGCGCAAGTTGGGGTTAGATTCTCGTCATTAGAGTATGCTATCTTGAGAATGGCCTTAACCGAGAAGACCCCAGAAGGATCTCCGGACCAAACCCATCTATCCTCGTCCTTTGTGCAAACTTGTACAACACCCATCATTCTTTTTAGCGAGGCGCATTGTTCCTCTTCAAACTCCCTCAAGTCCCTTCTGAACCTCACCGATCATTGCGTTTGTGCCCCTGCTTCCTCACAATAATCTCTAACAAAAGCATTCCTATCCGTAGAGATCCTATATAACCTTGGGTAGACATCTCTAAGAATCCTTTCCCCCAGCCACTTGTCATTCCAAAAGGACACCTTATTTCCTCTAGCCACTAGTATCTTAATACCACTCCTGAAAGCTCTACCAATATTTCCCTCACCAGTGCCTAACTTGAATATCTTAGCTACTGATGAATCCTCCCTAGAAGCCCTTCTCCTAACTTCCAACCTCCCTGGTCATCCACACCATATCTGTAGATCAACACCTTCCTCCAGAACACCTCATTTTCATGAGAAAACCTCCACAGCCATTTGCATAACAATGCACGGTCCTACCTCTTAGATTAAAGATTCCTAGACCTCCTCTCTCTAAGTTTTGTTACTTCCTCTTACGTCCCTAAATGAACTTTCCTCCTATCCCTTGTTCCTTCCCAAAGGAAGTTCCTTTGTATTTTCTCGCGTTTCCTAGCGACTCCTTTTGGTAATTCAAATATAGACATGAAGTACGTCGAAAGATGGGCCAAGACTAACTTGATAGGGTCAATCTACCTCCTAAGGAGACAGTTTTTTTTTTTTTTTTTGAAACGTAACAATTTTATTCACAAGTAAAGATAAGCTATACAAAGAGGACCACAAAATCGGGCTACACAAAACCGTCATCCCCACAACCCAAAAAATCCATCTAGTTACAGACGCTGACACTAAATAAAGACCATGTCTCACCATTTCGTCTGCAGCCGCATTCACCACTCTTGGAATCCAAGAAATCAAGAAACCATTTTGTAGTTCGTACTCCATGAATTCAACCTTTTTTCCATCCTTTCAATGATCAGACTCCAAAAGGATTTTAACTTAGGGTTCCCTCCAATAGGAAGACCTAAGTAGGAAAGTGGCAACTTGCCAACACCGCATCCAATTTCATCCGCCAGGGAATTGAATTCCTTTTCCCCCTACTCGATTCCAACTATCGGACACTAAAACATCTTAATATAGCTTTCACCCCGGATAATTCTTCCCTAGACGCTTCACAAAATAATAGAGTGTAGTCTACGAATTGTAAGTGAGATAATGACATACCCCTTGTTGTGACCTCCAGTCCCTTAATGATACCCATCTCCCTAGCCTTTACCATTAGCCCATTTAAGGCTTTGGCTGCCATGGAAAATAAGAATGGTGAAAGGGGGTTTCCTATCTTAAACCCATGGTTTTATTTAGAATGCATCCTAAAAGTATTGAGTTAAGGATAAACAAGTGCCAAGGCATTTTAGGTTGCTGATGGCAAGCATAACACTAAAAAATATGATGGAATTGGTAAAGTTTTGATGGTTAAAGGAATTTCAAGGACTACCAACATGAGAAACTCTTGGACGCCTCCTGAGTTGGGAGACTTGCATCAATTTTTGTGTTGGCCACATCATTGGGTAGGATATGTAGAAAATGACAGAGATATGGGTTGCTTGAAGTTTCTCACCCATCCGATTATCTTGTCCTAGTGATTTAGTCCTTGAAAATTTTATTATCATAATACATTGAACTTTCATGCTCATCTCATTAATCTAGGATGACCAACTTTCAAAAAATAACAACAACAACAACAACAACAACAATAATAATAATAATAATGATAATAATTGTATAAATAGGATGACCATGTGTGAGTCTCCTTAGCTGCTCCTATCCATGTGGTGCCCCTCCACATTCTGCCCAATCATGTGAGATGTAGCCTAAACCCACCCCAATTCCTGGTGTTTGAAGGGATCAAAGCTAGGCCCAATCCAATTCAAAAGGTATAGAGGGCTGGGTAGGCAGCAAGGAGGCTCCATGGGATGCCTAATACAGTTGGCATATGCAACAAGAAAATTTATATTTCTAATATGCTACACATTTAAAATTAGAATTACCCAAGAAGGAAACTTTTAATAACTTACATTGTTAGATAAGATATCTCCAAAATTCTTCAATCTCTCAACTCTCCATCTCATGGTGACCAGTTGTCCAACTCTCAAGTCACCACTAGGGAAAGGGAGAAACCCAATAGCCAAGCATGGATTGAGGACAGGTTTTTGTAGAACAAGTGCACTTCTAAAGAGCAATTCCCCTTTACTAGGAGTCTCATCTCCTTCATATTTTACAGCCAAAGGTTTATGTGCTCCAACAGTTCTATCACCAGAAATACCATACCTAATGTTCAATATACTATCTGACTGTGATGACTCAGCTGCATCTACAACGTTAAAAAAACAGAGGTTACTTGTCAACCACGTGATATAGAAAATAGAAAAAAATAATAAAAAAAATAAATGTATCATTTAGGAATGGCTCTCAAGAAATTTAATTCATGCCCTCAATTAGCAACCTGTAAACATGCCTTCCAGAGGAAAGGGAGAACAAAGCTATTAAGAAGCCAGTCCACCTACCATGGCATTTTCTTCAATTATACTTTTAATAGTTAGATGGGTATATGCAGAAATCACTAGAGTGGAAGTATTGTTTTCCATTTTTAGCAAACTTTTAAAAGAAGCCACAACTCATGCAAAGCACTAGCCTAAAGAAATAAAAGAGAATAGAATATAACTTTGATCAATAAAAGAAGTTGAAAGACATTTACCAAAATTACCCAAAAAAAGAAGAAGAGATACTTTGACCTGACCTAAAGTGAAGTTGAAGAAACTAAAAAATCATCCAATTCATCTTTGAGTGGGAGAAAACTCAAGCAAGCATGGCAACAATTGAAGTATAAACCAATGTCAGTAATATTTGTCCATTAGCCATTTGAAAGTAAGTCTGCCTCTCCATCAACAGCAAGAGTTTTGATGTGATTATTCAAGAAATCCAGGAGAACAATAGCATGCTACAAGGGTTTCCTTCACCGAAATCGGCGTCGGAAAATCAATCGTCTTCACCGGAAAGAGAGAAGCCTTGATTGCTGCATCTACATCCATGTGGCAATGAAGACAAACATGAAACGAAGGCTTCAGAAGGAAGCGTGGCGGAAGGGTAGAGGGAGGCAACCTCGGTAACAACAAAGAAGATGAATCGACAGAGCCTCAACCAATTGGGAAAAGGGATTCAAGTTCCCCGCACGGAAATGGAGAAGGCGAGGCTCTTAAATCGAGCCCAAGCTCTGTGCATTCTTCATTTCTGAAGAAGCTTTGAAAAATACTGTGTCATGGCAAAAGTGGAGACTGAAATCCACTAAATTCAGTAGGTCTATGGATACGAGGGATACCTGAAACTTTCAATCTCCTACTTTTAAAGAGAAACAAAATTAATCTTTTGTTTACCAAACACAGAAATTAAAATCTATTCTTATTAAGAGATTGAAATTTTCAATCTTCAGCGATTCATGGTTTCCAAATGGTATAACTACCCCTAGAAAAATATATATTGTGGGAGGATACCTGAAATCTCTTTTAGTACTTCTGAGTTGCACGAGTATAACACTATGTAAGAGAATATCAATAGTTTAAAAAGTGACATTGGGATAAAGAGGATCATTGATATCCCAAAAGACAAAAATAAAACTATTAGTCATTTTCAACCTCTAGATCCTATGTGATAAAATGAATGGTTGATTTTATACTTGTCTATAGCTCAATTAGATCAGGCCTCTAAAAGCAATCAATGCGGTTGGATTTTGTTGCTTGAAATATTTACAACCCACCCTTGCATATAATGAGGCCATAAAGTCCATCATATTCATGTCTAGTTTTCTTTTCAAAACTCCTTCATGTTTTGAGTTACTAAAAGTGTATCTAAAAAATCCTTCAGGATGAAGATCTCCTTCCAGCATGGAGACCTGAAGAATTTTATTGTCCAAAGATGAGCCTCACCAATCCAAGTGTATGTATATAGTATATTTATCTTTCTTTACTCTTTAGTCTAGTTTTTTTTTTGAGCGGTAACAAAGAAGAAATATTATTAAAGAAGAAGAATAAGTACAAGGAAGAGGTCTAAGAGGTATGGACAAAAGACAGAGGAGATAAAAACAAGAAGGAAAAAACCATCAAAACTACTCCAAGATAATAAGAGCAATAGAAACAACTCCGACTACAATCACATGACCCCTCTTCAAATGTAGAAAAGGCCTTTAACGGGTCCATCTACACCATTTGTTGTACTCCTAATGTGAACGAAGGACACCTCAAAGCCACCTCTAGTTGCCATCTCACTATCTGTCTATCTTTTGTCTGTCTGCTATCTATCTATCTATTTATCTGTCTAACAATCCATCCATCTACATATCTGTCTGTGTGTCTATCCATCTGGCTGTCTACTTAACTAACTAATTATCCGTCCGTTTGTGTATTTATCTAATTATCTACCAATTGCAGCTATTGGGTGAAGCAGGATAGGGGATACGGTAACCCTAAATGCCTAATGCAATGCGATGTGACAAAAAATAAATATGAATTAACTATATGAATGCTGAAATTAAATTTGAAATTAATATTCGCAATTAAATAACATAAATAAGCCACAAATAATCAAAGCAATTCTTGGAAATCTAATGTAAACAATTATATAACTTAGGATTGCAAAGCCGATGGAAAGTTGGGAGCCACCTCAACAGGGTACTTTAAAGTTCAATGTAGATGGAGCTTCAAGAGGGAATCCAGGGCCGAAAGGTATTGGAGGAGTACTTAGAAATCACATTGGGAGAAACGTCCATTATGTTCAACGAGTCTATAGGCGTGAAGGATTCAAATGAGGCAAAAATCCTTAGTATAAGGAGAACTTTAGTCATTTGGAAGGATTACGGTCACGAAAATCTAATCATTGAAAGTGACTTGGCAAACGCTTTCAAGTGGGCCTCGGGGATGTGTCGTCCACCATGGAGGCTGATTAACGTGGTTAGAGAGGTGAGAGTTTTGGCTAATAGGATGGGAATCTCATTCTCTAAAATCGGGCACTCAGCTAATGGTGTGGCGGATTTCTTCGCCAAATTGGGTGTTGACGACTACTTTGCGGGTGTCTTCTTCTTCTGATTGTTTTCCTTCTTGTTTCTTTTGCTCATTCTCTTATTGTTGTCTTTTTCATCTTGTGGTCTAATCCTTGTAGACCTTTTGTTGTTTCTCTCCCTTCTTTTTAATGATATTTTTCTGTTACCGCTAAAAAAAAACAATAATATAACTTACCAAACCAAATTAAAGAAGGGTAGTGGTACCAGGAAGTGAAATGGACGGATCTGGGACGAGTTATGGATGGGTCAAGACGGCTCTGGGACGGATCGGGACGGCTCTGGGACGAGTTTGGATGGTGACGAGTTTTGGAAAGTAAACATGGACTATTATGGGACAGATCTGGGACGGTAACAGGACGAATCTAGGACAGATCTGGGACAAATCCGGGATGGTTTTGCTATGGATATGGGACAATTCTGTGACAACAGATGGCGTGGCTATGAAAGGTGACAACAATGGCTCAAGGGATTTTTGTTCTTGGAAGAAAAGAAAAGAAACAAAGAGAGAGGTACGAAAGATAGAAGAGATAGAAAAGAGTACCTAGATAGAGGAAAGCTTCTCACTTTCTTGTTCTTGGAGATTTCTCACCTCCGTGGCTTCTCACCAATTCCTTTAGCAGGAGACAAGTTTTGAAGAGAAAACTTTAAAGCTTCTTTCATTTATTAAGTGTCAATCCCGTATGGAGGGGTTACATCATATATATATATAAAATAACTTAAAAACATGAAAAAGACCAAAATACCCACAAATAAACAAAAACCAAACAACCCCCAATGACTAGGAAGTCCTAATTACATGTAAAATCACTAAATTTTCTCAAACAAAACAATATTAATCCAACTAATAGACTAAAAAAATAAATGAAAGAAAAATAATCATGAAAAGTTGGAGATCCTAAATCTAAGTATGGAAACTTGCTCGTGTGGTGCTCCGCATCATTGGGGTTTATGGAAAACCCTCAAATTGAAACATCCCAAAGTGCTCTCTCTTTCTCTCTCTTCATTTTTTCGGACATTTCTTTAAGAATATTTCTTTTAGCTTTCAATTTTCATTTTTCAAAGGAAAACAAAAGATTAGAGAGCCAAATACAAATCCGCATGTCCTCTTGAGGCCTTCTTCAGGTCCCTCATACCATCCACGCTGGTATGATGGGGCCATGCATGCAAATTTGTGCTAATAGGTTAGATGGAACTTAGAAAAAGGGGAAGGCCTTTAAAAAGTTGGACAAATGGGTTAAAAAAGAAATGATAAATTGGAAAATGATGAAGAATACGACTTCTAATATGGTAGAATGGAGATGTAGAACTGAAAAATCCAAGATGGGTAATGATGAAGCATTTCATTAACATGTTTTGTGATGACAATTACCTTTCCTACAATCCTTTATAAATGTCCTCTAAACTAATGCAAGTCAAAGGAAGTGAGAATGCCTCACCTACAAGGGTCATACTCCCAATGCGAATGCCAAAAAGGATTCCTGCTTTAGTAGAAGGAGAGACTACAAGCGGGAAGAAACTTGAAGTTGGTTTTCCATCATTCTTTCCAATATGAACAAATCCATCTTGGAGATCCAGCCATGCATCATATACGATCAATGTAGCCTTCACTTGAGAGTGTAATATAACCTTGAAATACCATAATGGAAAAGGTAATTTAAGATTTAAGCAACTTTAGATGAAACATATATACATTTAGCTTAGAACGTCTACAAAGCAACATAACTCATTTGTAAAAAGAACCATAAAAGCACAAACATGGAAAGGCATAACAAACTCAAATACTCCTCATTAAATCTAAAAAGCAATGATTCAGAAAATCAGAATAGAGGATAATACATTTTCTTCAAAATGTCATTCCTCTTGCAGCAACAGGAACATAAATATGTCTATCAGAAAGGTGCATTAACTTTACATGACATTTTATAAAACTTTCAATGGATGATTTATCATTTAGAAATATTTGTGCATTTTGTCATTTGTGAGCTTAAAGTTATGGAATAATACATATTTCAATAGCAGCATATATTTGTAAAGATTTTGTTGGCCCCAATACAAGTGGCCATATCCAAGTTTGGTAGGTAGATTTAACTGATTAATGGTTAGAAGAAAAATATTTGAAAAGATAGAATACCTGCAAAAGTAGAGTGCCATCATTACATTTATCTGCAACCCTTGTACTCACATGAAAAGGATCAGTGAAATGAACAGCAACAGTCCTGTACATGGTCATTGGTTAACCTCATTTGATGAACATGGGACTTTAAATAGAATACAACAACTATCAATGGAACTGAGAAAAAAGATGAATAAGAATGAGATAGAAGGAAAAGGAATGCCTTTCAAATGTCTGGTTGTGAGAAACCCCAAATTCAAGTTTCAGTGCAATAGTCCTCATCCCATCAACAATGCTCTGTCTCTGAGGAGTGACTAACCATAAAACATAATTTAAAGTTAGCAATGCAATGATAAAGAAGGTGGAGGCCATATGTATTCATAATTCCCTTCATAAATAGAGTATCTAACAAGCATGAGCATGCATCTTTATAACCAAACAATAAACTGACAGCATATCTCCAAACCTGAAGATGTTCCTCTTGCAAGCCTGTTGTCAATAGCACGAACTGGAAACCAAAGAACTGATGTTATATTGCTGGCCCAATCTGGCAATTCTATTTTACCATTTTTTAGTTCTAACTGGTTGAACTCATTAATGACAAGGGAAGAACCATCCTGTCTTGCATTGTCCGAGTCCTCTGTGACAACTTTGCTCTCCTTTGCTTTTTTACAGCTCTCCATCTCAATCATATGAGACTCTTCAACCATCAATCCTGGGCCAGTATCTATATGTAGGATAGCACCTTTGAGTGGGTAATTAATAGGTCTTACAATTAATCCAACCCACTGAGGTTCATTCATTAGCAAAGCAGATGAAACAGATGCAGTAATATCCACTAATGGTCTTGCTTTGAACACCTAAGGAATAAAAGTTCAACAAGTTCAATTTATATAAAAAAACAAAAATAAAAATCTGGTCTAAGTAGAGCCCATTATCCTAGTAACAGTGCATCAGTTCTAAATAATTAGAATATATAACATAATAATAAATAAAACTTACACTGACTGAATTACTCTAATAGACACAAATGACAATTTTTATTCAAACCAATTAACCATATTTTCACAACAACTACCTTCAACACAGGTCTAGCTGGTTTCTCATAGCTCATAAAATCATCACTGTCTGGAGGCCCTCCTTTTGAGAAACTATGAGATCTGAAGCTTAGGTGTCCGATCTGTCCTGTAAGAACCCCCAAGATATAGGAACCTGGTTTTTGCGGAGGCAAGTCAAGGGTAATGGTGTTCCTACCAGGATTCAATATGGTAGCTGTGGATCTTCTAATCACCTGGAAAATTGAAGATTAGTAAGAGGGGCAGAGGGAAGATTAATGGCCGTGTCATAGTGACAGTAATATGCATCAGCAATATAAAGCATACCTTAACACCTTCATCTGCACTGAATGTTGCTATCAGTGTGAGACTCAGTGACTCAAGAGTTATATCATCAGGAAATCCACTCCAAACAGTTACAGATAGTGTGCCAGGGTCTCCATCACATAATTCAAGTGGTGGACCAGGATTGCCAGAAAATGTTATTAATGATGACACATCTAAGGGTACAGGGTTCTTCATTTCACTATGCGCAAGCCGAACAACCTCTGACTGGAAAGCTTGGCGCTCTTTAGTTAAGAACAAACCTTTATCCAGAGATAATAATCTGACACAGGATGAGAGATAGCCAGCTTCATCATTTAGTAACTTCTGGCACTCCGCGAGATTTGGAAGGACATCTGCCAGAAGGTCCTGCCATCCTTCACCGGCATAAAGTGCACATACCTTTTCAGTACGACTTTGCAGCTAGATCATAATTTCCACGTCTATAGCATACAGCTGCAATCTCACCATCAAGGACAACCCCATGCCTTTTCCACCAAGAACGGTGGTAATTATCAGCTGCACCTTTAGTTAGCTCCAGATACTTTTGCTGCCATAAGAAAATTTATTATCTTTCATTAAGTAAAGGGAAAGCAAAAATATCTGCAACTGGCTACTCAAAATCCAAAGAAATATACTTCGAACACAAGAACATGTCAATAACAAATGCCTAAAAGGCCAGATTTAAGTTTGTCGTCACTTTAATGTAAATAGGCAAGAACATCAACACATCTATTCACACCGGAGTACATGCCTACACCAACACCCATTTATTTATAGATTTTTTTTTTTTTTTGAAAAGGTAACAAAAAAAAAAAATCTCTATGTACTGATCCTCAAGCAAAAAGGAGAGAATCAACAAGAACGAACACAAGATAAACCCATATTCCTCAAAACACACATATGAGAAATGTTCCCCTAATAATTACAAGGAACCCACAAAACCCTCATGACAATCCACCCCTGCTTTGAACAAAGTTAGCTACATTGGCTAACTGCTTCACACTCTTGAAGGAGATGTCCTACTCCTGCAAAGAAAGGATATATCTGTAGCAACAAGGTGAAGCCTCCAAGGGGCTCTCTTCTTACCAGATGCCTAGGTAATGGCATTGGAGAAATTCCCCTCCACGATGAGGCTCCCAACCCCATCCCCCCAATCACCCCAAAGAGAAAATGCTCTCCTAATAGGAAGAAGTTCCACCCCATAGGCATCCTTAATCCCAACCAGATCAGAAAAGAACAATACCATGTTGCCTAGGTGATTCTGAAGAACACCCCCTATAAATGCAAGTCCTAACATCTCTTTAGCAACTCCATCAACATTAAATTTAAGTTGATTCATTCCTAGAGCTTCCCACTTCTAATCTTGATTCTTTTTCCTCCCACCACCTTTTAAGCACTCCGATCATCCCCTAGTAAAGTCATCAAAATCTTTTATATTCTTTATAACCATGAGCTAGAGGATGAAGAGCAACAACCTTCCTCAAAAACCATTTGCACCAACTTCGTTTTAGATTCAAAGATCCTCAAATATCTCTTCTTCCAAACTGATCACAAAATCACAACAAGAATCATCTAACACGTTATTTTCCCCCTTCAATTAAAAACGTTACAAATGCAACTGGATAGTACCTTCACAACCAAATGACACATCACCCAAGAGCAGCCCATAAGGTAAAAAAATGTTAGAGCCCCGGTTTATCCGAGTCTCCATATTGTCAATTCTGTGACCGAGTCAAACCTTGCCTCTGGAAGACTGAAGACGTTGCATCAAGACTGATCGAAGACCAGAAGCAAGCTACAAATATCTCTCCATGTGTTTGGCAACCATGCAGGTAAAATGGCCATAGTAGACTCTAGGTTGAACCCAAACACTCCTACGCTATAGGACCATGGTGTAGAATAAATAAGGAGCCATATAACTCCAAGTCTGGAATTTTTCCTGTCATTCAGGTTCAAGTACTCGAGGTTAGTCTCGAGTCCTCGAGGATGGACTATCTCTGTGTCGGGTGTGGGTCAAGACAGGAGAATTTGGGAACTTGATATCCATGGGGAATTCAGTGAAAAATCTTTTTTTGTGGAAGGGCTTATGAGAAGGGGTGATGTCCCTCATGTTCATCCGAACATTTGAAAGTGTGAGGCTCCTTTGAAGGTTAAGATTTTTGGTTGACTTGCTAGTTTGGAGAAGATCTTGATGATTAATCATTATCATTGTCAATGCCTACCCTCTTTGCCTAGCCGATGCCAAGTCCGTGAACCATCTTCTCCTTCATTGTCAGTTTGCTTATGCCATATGGGGTTCATTTCCTCCCGCAATTGGTGTTGCCTTTTGCTTTCCTTCAAACTGAGTCCAGTTCTGTAATGAATCGATCATCTCAAGGTTAGCTCATTTCAAAGGATGCTTTGGAAAGTTACAATGCTAAGCATAGTGTGGTCTATCTGGTTAAAAAGAAATAGAAGGTTGTTTTAGGGGAAATTGTCTCCAACTGGTCAAGTTATTAAAACAATCAAGTTCAGAGCTGCATGGTGGATGCTGGGAGCCAAGACTGGTCGGGGGATTCGTATTACTGATGTTTGAAAGGATTGGGCATTTGTTGATCTGTTTGAAGTATCTTCTATGCCTGCAGCATTTTCCCAAGGCGGGGGATCTTAAGCTAAACTTTAATGCAGTTGTTTTCAGGAAAGCGGTTTGGCTGGGTGTAGGGGAGTGGTCAGGGATCATCTTGGGTCGAGAAGGTCCTCTTTTGCTGGTTTTCTTCCTAATTGTTCTGCAATTGAGGCAGAACTCCATGCTCTTTGGAGAGGCGTGCTTGAGATGGAAGATTTGGGAGCTACTGGGGAAACCTTGGAAGGGGATTCTAAGGTGATTCTGAGCTGGGTGTCTGGTTCGAGTTTCCCATGGAAATTCTTGGTGAAGTTGATAAGATTCGCCAGTCAATCGTAGCTAATGGCTTTAATGTCTTGTGGGTCCCAAGAGCTGCAAATTCAGCAGCTGATAACTTGGCTAAATACGGTCTGGTAATTATTTTGGAAGTTGTAGACAGTTTTGTAATTTTTTTTTTGTTTTCTGAGTCATGTACTTATGTTGGGTGAGGGGTGGCGGGTTTTGTTTTCCCAGTTTTTTGGCAGTCTTTTATAAAGTTGTTTTGTTCTTATGAATAGAATAGTCATCTTTCAAAAATAAAAATAAAAATTGTTAGCCATGGTCATCATTGTATTTACACATCAAATTGGTGGCATTTTTTGCAAGAAAAAATATAAACCAATTCTCATGCAAGATCAATTAACAAGAAAAAGAAACATTGCAGGACTATAGAACTACTAGATCTATAGTATAAACATCTACAGAGCAACATGATGCTCATCTATAGCCTGGTATTGAAAGATGGGTACCTCAAAATCCTGAAGAGATGAAAGTGACTTCCATAATTCAGGATCAGAAATTGTAGACTGCAGAGAATGTTCTGCTGCAACATGGATTTCTGAAAGTCTCATGGGTCGATCAAGAGATAAAGAAGATCCTTCAAGGTTTGCCGGTCCAGAGTTAATTCGTGACATACTGCTTTTCTGTAATTTGTTTGGAGACATCCTCGACAATCCATCTACACCTGAGCTGCCCACATATCATCCGTATAAGGATTTAAACATAGCCAAAAAATGAAAGAAAATCAATGTGAATGTATCAACAGTAAACTAATAATGACAATACATCTTCATTACCCATCAGCAGAATTGTGACGACCATCAAATAACTCGAGTGCATTTCCTGCTGAAAGAGAAGCCCTCCGCCGATTAGCCTCTCGCAGAAGCAGTGAAGGTTCCAGAGGTAATGGTTTCCTCTGAATATTGAAGTGCTTGACTCTAGGATTTGTTTGAAAAATCATCTGTAAATATGATCAGACGTAGAACTTCAAGACTCCGCATAAGAGATGCAACGTACATTGGTAGCACAACAACAAAAACAGATGAATGCATAAAGCCAGCATTAACTATTATATTTAAATAGAACCCGCATGGGTAGCTCAGCTGGTCTAAGCTTCTAGAATTAGACTAGAGATCTTGGGTTCAACTCCTCCCAGACTTACTTGACACACGAGGCTTGCAAGTGGTTTCGTGTATCTGTGGGATTAGTCTCACCTCTAATGTGGAGTGGAGATAGCCATGTTATCTAAAAAAAAACTATTATATTGAGGAAAACCAGCTTAATACAGCGAGGGATCAAATGCAGACCATATGCAACATAATTCAGTACGTACTTGAACAAGTGCAAAACATCTTCATAATTTAGTATATATTGCATAGGACCAACATGGGCCCCATCATGACACACCATACACAATGAAATTTATCCAATAGTATCTTTTTTTCTTAAAAGAACATCATTTCATTGTAACTAAGACACCTATTTTTCAAAAGAACCTGCAGCACAGTTGACAAGCATTTATTCTTGCAGCTTTGAAGGTTCCTGGTCATTGAGAGAGACAAAGGCATCTCTTAGATGTTTCAAATCTAACTGTATGCTAGGTCAACTAGTTGATTCATTTGAATGATGACCCTATCTTTAAAAAAAAAAATTAAAAAAATAAAAAGATCTTTACTTGAGCAAGCCAAACTAGAGTCCTTAGTTTACCAACTTTGGCACCCCCGGCAGGGGAAAAATAAATAAAAATAAGATAGGACTATGAAAACCTGGATAAGAAGCAAGAAGAGAGAAACCTAGAATTGCATCAACCATCAAAAAGATTTACTATCTTATAAGAAAAATGGGAACAAGGTTTGCAATATTTGATATGAACATGTGCCAGTTTTGTAGACTTCATAGAATTGTCAAATATTTTACAGTAACAGAATTTTGAATCATGGCAAACTCTGGAATTAAAGGAATGACTGTGTTAAAATTATCTGTTTGTTTCTCTTGAAATTGGATACTTAGATCTTCAAAAAATCAAATGATTGCTAAATAGCAAAAACTGTATTTGTAACGACCCTACCCCAACTTCCCAATGTGATATTATCCGCTTTGGGCCCACCAAGCCCTCACGGTTTTGCTTTGGGCCCTGGCCCAAAAGGCCTCACTCATGGAGAGGGGGGCTTCCCTCATTAACACCCAACCCACCCACCTCACTACAGATGTGGGACTTTCTTTGAGGTGGGTGGAGGTATTACAGTATTTGGTGTTGTGACCCTAAATTTAAACTTGGATTTATTTAAAAGGTAAAAAAAATAAATTTAAAACACTCCAAATCATGTCCACGACCCAACAACTAAACACACATAACATGGACACACCATTAACATGAAATCTTAAGTGAGATCCATGATAGATTCGCTATCATCTTATAAACCCAAATTGGTTGCATATATGTTCACAAAATAAAAAATAAAAAATAAAAACATATAAATTTACATGTTAGGGGCCACACATTTGATACCATTTGAGAGAAATCTCATGCCAAGGATGCTAAATTGCACCTACAATTTGTAAAATTTCTAATCATATCAGGCCAAGGCATGTCGTCTCAGGCCCATCTCAAGATATCAGGTCCACCTTTGGTCCAGCCCAAACCCAACTTCGAAAAATATAATAAAAAACTAGAAATGGAAAAGATGAAAAATGGAACTCAATTTTTTTTTATTGGTGTCTCAGTGTATTTATGAGTGTTCCAATACCATACAATAATGCCCTGTTTTTTTGGCGATTTTTGTATATCTAAAAATAATCATAGTAACAACAATAAAGCGACGAGTACCATGTCTTCAAGGCACATTGATTATTTGAATTGAAGGCAAGCCCTATGGATTAGCCATATATCACATTTCTACCAATTTAGAACACCTAGCCAGAACTAGAATGTTGGTGTTAGAATGACTGTTAGGGTAAGAATGCGAGATTCTATAATTCTCGAACACTTCAAAGTAGGCAATATTTATACATTAGTATTGGACACTTCATTTTGTAGGTGCAGAGTCCATGGCTTTACCGTATCTGTAGTGCCCCTGTCATGTCCAGGCACCATAGGTGAGATCTGACTTCCAAAATATTAGAAGGTTTCACATACGGCCCAACCATTCCATGATTTTATGTCCCTCCTGGCTTGGCCCAAAGCTTTTATTTTTTTAAAGTTAAGAAGATATCATTCAAAAAAAAAGAAGTTAAGAGGAGATTATATTAAATATGGAAAAAAAAAAGACATACAACAGCTCCATCTTGAGAAGAAGAAAAAAGAACAGAAGGAAAAAAATGTCACAAGCACATTTTTCATTTTTTTTTAAGAAAAATAGATTCCACATGAAGAGACAAAAATAGTCCAGAATTATATCTAAGACATGTAGATTTGGAGTTGTGGATTTATGAAAATAACACCAGTTCAGGAGAATTTGCAATTCCATCATTTTGGACTTTGGTGGAATTTGACAAATTCCAATCCTGAAATTTGGGGCAAACTAAGGAAATAGTTCTAAAAAGAATCTATCAAGTTCCAGAAAATTCAAAAGTCTGCTCTCAAATTCTTGATACAGTCTCTCCCCGCCCCCCCCCCCGCCCCCCCCCCACCCACACACCACACACACACACAGAGAGAGAGGTGCTGTACTAAAACACTTGTTTATTTAATGCAATAGCAATGGTTGAAGGAAAACCAAAGAAACCATGAAGATAAGGTTTTGCAATAAATCAGGGTGCTGCTGCCATCAATGGAGGTGGAATTAAGCACGACCCAAGGAGCTCAATGATGTAATAACCTGGTAGTTGAAAGGTTCAAGGCAGGCCTTTGGAGGAATAACCTGGTAGTTGAAAATGAATGCATTTGACTTCTTGTTTTAATGCAATTTTCATTATCTCCCCACTAAAAAGAAACCCTTTTGAATGGAAACAGTTCTAAAGCATTTAAAAGAAAATTGATATGAATCCCATTCAAGAAATAAGATCAAATTGTTCATCATATTGGCCTTCTCCAAATGCCAACAGATCAATGGTGTACACTGGCTAAATTTAAAATTCTCAGTTTCCTAAACAATGTTTTACAGCTCAATAGTCTGGAGCAATATTTGAATACCCCAGTTGACAATAACAAGTAACAAAATAATTGATGCTGAGGGTTTTGATGATAATGGTGATTGTAATGGACAATTAAAAGAAACCAATGGTAAAAATATATAGTTCTTGCTCTGATGACAGGGCCAGTTCATTAATTGTGTTCTTTTTTTTTTGGAAAATAGTAATTTAAAATACATTTAAAAGAACAAAGAAGAGTATGAGACAAAGGGACTGACAGTGATGGGCACAACCCAAGGAAACCAAAAACCAGAAAAACCAAAATAAAGAAATGCACTCAATCAAAAGAGGAGTCTACGAACACGAAAAATGTAAATGTGCAGAATACCAGATCTCAATCTGACTTGCTTTTCACATCCATTCAGAAAAGGAATCATTTCAAGTGATGCAAAGCCATTTTTGGAACTCTAAGCGAATATGGAAATGATCAGATCATACTGTTAGGGGGAAAAAGTAACTCATCAGCTCATCATTACTCTCTTAAGATGTGTGTGCACCAACATGTAAAAGCACATTTCTATTGGCATCTAGCAGACAGATGAGACTTGCCTTCTCTTTAGCAAGCACTGCAGATGAAGCATCAGGGGGGACAGAGGGCCAAATCGCTGGCTTGGGCCAAGGTAACATGCTTAAAGAGGCACTGAACAAGAAAAGGCAACTCATTAAATAGAGGCAAATAGCATCACATGTACAGTAACATGACAAAATTATGGAAGATAGTGGAATAAATTTATTGTAATTTGACAGAATTTCGACCTACAGTCTCATGGTGTCCACCTCAACAAGGGGTCATGAAATTCAATGTGGATGAAGCTTCGAGGGGAAATCCTAGTCCAGCAGGGATAGAAGGTGTTCTTAGGAACCATTGTAGCATGTCATCGGTGTTTTTATGGAGTCCACAGGGGTGAGGGATTCAAACGAGGCGGAACTCCTTAGCATTAAGAGAGCTTTGACCCTATGGAAAGTCTACGGACATGGCTCACTAGTAACTTAAGGCAACTCGGAAAATGTAATTAAGTGGGCCAATGGCCTTAAACAACCTCCCAGGAGGAGCATTATCATAGCAAGGGAAATAAGGGGACTATCTTTGCACATGCCCCAGGGACTAGTTAGGTGCTCTAAGAGGTTTGGACACCTTGGCCTTCAAAAAAAATAAATAAGGGGACTAGCTAGGGGAATGGCTGTGTCCTTCGCTCGTGTCAGTCGCACAGCAAATGGTGTGGCAGATTTCCTTGCCAAAAATGGGATCAACAATTCAACTTCTGAAGTCTTTTGTATTTGAGAGTTGGAATCTAGGGGCTCCCAACTAATTGTTTTTCTGGTTCTTGTTCGTTATAGTCCTTTTGTTTTTTCTTTGGTCTAATCCTTTTAAAGCATTTTTGCTTTTATTTTGTTTTCACCTGTTGTTTTGTACTTTCTTCCTTTTACTGAAATTTTAGTGTTACCTCTCGAAAAAAAGATAACAGATAATAGCCAAAAACACTAGGAGTAAGAGATGCATCCCACATTGATCGATGAGAATCAACTTTACCTGTTGACAGGACTCCTTTCTATATCCATTCCATATCCAATCAAATATGCAAGCCTCATAAACTGCCAGATCCATAAATAACTTTAACAAATACGCTTAGAGAAAAATCTATATAGCAAAAATAGAAAGAAGAATGGCATAGAAAAAAAAATGGAGTCAAGTAAACATATATCAGGTGTATATATGACAAGCAAAAACCATCATATCAAGTAAGTATCATCGTGCATATTAAGTATCATAATGTATTTTTTGGAAGAATAAAATATATTGTGCACACACACACACAGATATCAATGCATACTAACCTTCAGATTGATTGGTGAAGTGCATACCAATGAAAGCGAAGCAATGGACTTAATGGAACTTCTAGAATTTATTTCGTATTCTTCCCAAAACCCCTTAGGATAAAAGTGATTGAGCATTCATCCATCTAACTTAAAATCAAAACTCTCGAGGCCATCTTATGTGGAAAAAAAAAAAAAAAAGAGCAAGGATGCAGTTTCTAAGATTGTTGAACCAAAGTAATTCACATGCAATGCTAGCCATGACATGACATTCAAACTCAGCACTAGAACAAACAACACTATGTTTCCTGTTTCACCAGGAGACCATATGAGAGCCTAAAAATACAATAGCCAGTGGTTGACCGCCAATCATCAGAATAACTAGCCCAATCAATGTCGGAATAGCCACCAACTACAGGATGACACTAATGCTTATAGAACAACCCACAACCAAGGTGTTGCTTTAAGATAGAAGAGAATTCAAAAGATAGCCTAAGATAGACATCGTGAAAAGCATGCATAAATTAACAAAAACTAAACAATGCATAAATTAGGTCGAGTAATGGTAAGATAGATAAGCATGCCCACTAATTTAGGATAAAATGTTGGTCAACAAGGGGAGTCCCCTCAATTGCAGAAAGCTTGGTATTTACATAAAGTGGAGAATTTATTGACTTGCATCCAGAATATCTTGCATCGTGCAACAAATAAATGGCATATTTCCTTTGAGATAAAAGGGGTCCTTTGGAAGAACGAACAACCTCAATCCTAAGGAAGTAGCAAAGTGACCCCCAAATCTTTAATATCAAAAGATTGTGTAAGATTGGATATTGAGGCAGCTTTGGAATGCTCATTGTTCCCAATTAAGACAATATAATATCATTAACATAAACGACCAAAAGCATAACAATAGAACCAACACGATAAACAAAAAATACAATGATACAACTAACAGCAAGAAAAACCATAGGTCAAAAATGCATTGTTGAACTTATCAAACCATACCCGAAAAGATTGTTAAGGCCATAGATAGCCTTTTTTAACTTGCAAAGCAATCATTGTTCCCCTTGTTTGATAAAACCATGAAGAGGAAGCATATACACTTCTTCTTTTAATTCACCATAGAGGAATGTGTTCTCGACATTTAATTGGGGAAGAGACTAATGATGGGTGGTACCAATGGAAATCAAGACTGGCAAATATGTGAGTTTAGCCACGAGCGAGGAAGTCTCATGATAATCAATCACATAAGTCTATGTGAAGCTTTTGGTTGTTAGCATCCCACATCGCTCGTGGGCTTGTGAATTGTGAGATGTATAAGCACAAAAGGCACCATCTCCTTATAAGCCAGTTTTAAGGATGAGTTCTACTCATGTGTTCAACATGGTGTCAAAGTTGTGTACCATAGGGATAGGTCGGGTTCATATCTCCAACCTTGGGTGGAGGGGGAAAGTCAAGTGTCTTCATCCCTGGCACTGAGGGGGAGTGTTATCAAAGTCCCACATCGCCAGTGGACCTTTGGGTTATAGGGTTTAGAAGAACATGGGCACCCTCTCCTTAATAGCCGGTTTTAAGGGTGAGTTCTACTCATGTGTTTTACGTGTTATCAGAGTGGGGGTACCACAGGGATGGATTGAGTTCGTATCTCCAACCCTGCGTGGAGGGGGAGAGCCAAGTGTTTCCAACCCAGGCGGTGAGGGGGAGTGTTAGAAAGGTCCCACATCAGCAGTGGACCTTTGGGTCATGTGGTTTATAAGCACATGGGCACCCTCTCCTTAATAGTTGGTTTTTAAGGATGAGGTCTACTCATGTGTTTAACATTGGCAACCAACTGAACTCTATTGTCAAGCATTGAACCATCCAGATTGTGTTTGGAAGTGAAAACCCACTTACAACCAAATGGAGTACTGTTGGAAGAAAGAGAAACCATATCCCATGCATGATTGCACTCAAGTGAAGCCAATTCCTATTAAATTATGGCTTTCCAAGAATGGTCCCAAAGAGCCATATCAATCCTCTTAGGGACATGAGGAGTGTCTAATGCTATAAAGAAGCTACGGTAGGATGGAGATAGGCTTGAGAGATCCTTGCACGATCCGAAAAACCAAGGGCGTTAGCAACTTCTCTTGTTCCCGGGATCAGGACATCAAACCACCTTTCCCAGGCCCATAGTAGTTTGAACTACTAGTCCACCTCTTCTCGGCAGAGTATGAGTTTATCTATACAAATGAGGAAGTTGCAACTCAAGTTCTAAGAGTAGGAATGCTGAGCCTCTAGAAGGGCTGTAGATAGATGCAGTTTTTCCCTCCTACCTTCAACTAGCCACCTTCAATCAAACAAAGCCGTTAGATAGGCTTTCTAGGTTTGACGAGTTGTTCTCGTTTGATCTGTCATCTGCGACCGATCGCTATCCTCTGGCGATTCAAGCGATTACGATCAACGCTCTTTTCGACTCGGTTACAGCGTTTGGATGGGTGGTTGCAGGATTCGGCTGTAATGCCTTCTCTTGCAAATCGTCCCATTCCAACCTTCCTGATTCCTTTAAGATTGTCCGGTTTTCTACTGGGCAACCTTTAGGTCTCCTCTCGTCTTGGCCTTTATTCTCGCTTTGCCATCACTTTATAGTGTGGTATTGCGCGGATAAAGTATATCCGGGTCGAAAGTTTACAAGGTACGCCCTCCTCGGTGACGATATAGTCATCGCGGACGCGCGGGTGGCCGATGAGTATCAGCGTGTTATGAACTTGTTGGGAGTCAAGATTTCTTTACCGAAATCTTTAACGTCCTCTATAGGAGCCTGTGAATTCGTGTATATATATCTATGTATATATAGCGTTCTCCTGCAAACAAGACTTTGTGCAAACTCCTTGACAGAACCACTTGGGTCCACATGGATGAGTGGGTTTGAAAGGGATTGGCTTGTATATGATGCCTATAAAATTTTGTTTTGATTAGATAAAATAAGCTACGTTTTTAAAGGCCCTTAAAATTTCACGTTTATCTAATGATGGAAAATTATCGAGTTAGATCGATGGGCTTCCAAAGTCCAATTAGTGTCAAATTGGGATAGGTGCAATTCACAGTAGGGTAGAGGTGGGTGTAGGGGGAAAATGGATCCATCTGATCCACTATGGGCCCCACAATCCAAAGTTTGCACCAAACTTCATGCAAACTTGTTTGTCGATGATCATTGTTATGTAAAATAGACACATCGTACACCTTTTTGTTCAATAAATACAAAAATCAATTTCTTCTTTTTCTCCCTCCATTTCCACTTTTGCTTGACATTATGGTATTGGAGCTAGTTTTTTCCAGTTTTTCACTATCTAAGGACATCCATCACTGTTCATCACAAGTGGGGCCCACCTGCAAGATTGTCTTCAAAAACCCACTACATCTAGATTGTCTCCCTATCTACTTGCTTCATCTATTTTTCAACAATTTTTGGAGCAACACAAGGTTAGATTTCAACTTTACCCTTTTTCCTGCAGATTGGGAAAATACCAATATTGTTACCTTTCCAACCCTAGATCTGGCCCATTCCCCCACCTCTTGCCTTAAGACTCGACCACCCTAGTCGCTCATTATCATGGTTCACATCCATAAGGTTGCCTATATGATTCAATTTTTGGTGGGGCCCATTTCATGTAATCGTCATATTGCCATTGGGGACATCAAATCTAGTTTGTTTTTGGGATTTTTCCTCAAATAAGGGATGTTTCTCAAAGTCAGCACCTATAATCTACATTCTCAGTGTCACCCTATGAAATATTTTGCATCACATTTCTTGGATTAGGGTTTCAGGGAGAGTGGAGTCCATTATATCTGCTACAATTGACAGTTTCCCGTTGTTTGATTTCTTTTCTACATTATTTCCTGCATATTCTGTTGATCATGGCTTCTTCTAATAAGCTAGAGATTCTTGGTGGATGTTGCTCAGATTCCGCATGGTAAAATCACCACTGCCCTTTTTGAGTGAAATCAATTCCATTCAGTGGTCTCATTTGGCCAAGACAGTCATAGGTGCCAAACAGAAGATAGACTTTATCCATGGGACTACTAAGGTGCTCCCATTCACCAATCCTGAGCACAAAGATTGGAAGGCCAACAATTACCTGGTTTAGCCATGGTTTTTACATTCTATGCAAGAGAATATTAGACAGATGGTGTACATGTTACCCATTAAAAAAGACATATTTCTATTACATCACTTATTGCATATTAACAAAATACAGTACTACCCATCCAAAGCAGAAGAATACATTGCCAACTAAGCTTACAAATGTATTATATAAGTATCTATGCACAAGTATATTATCTAATTATCAGAGTTTCTAATTAAGTATTACTAGCAATAACTTTATGTTAACTGTAATATTTACAGGCTATTATAAAATAATTAAAAAGGTTTCATTATAGAAAATGGCTTAGATGATGACAATGAATCGATGATACTGATGGTTAATAATAGAAAAAAGTTTTTATAGAAGCTAGGATTAAGGTAAGCCTATCTTAGAACTAGGCTAGGTGCAAAATGGGTTTTGGAGCCTAGTATCACAATTCGAGACTCCATGACATGCAGGTAAACATGAGCACAAAGTAGGGGCGAACTCATTGAGAAAGGTTTTTGGGACAGATTCTTGGAAGATTCAAAATGAGACCACAATGTACTAGAAGGATCAAGAAGAACATGGAAAGTTTGAGCTGTTTTTTCTTTTCTTTTTTAATAGTAACTTCATTAATCAAGAAAGAAGAGGATACAAAACAACAACTTTAAGGAGCAAGCACATAAAGCCTGCTACCCAGGAAAAAGCAAACAAGAAAAAAAAAACCTAAAATTACATCAAATTATTCACAATTTCCGAAGATAAAGTCACAACCTGACGAGACAATTCATCAACCTTGGAATTTGCCGAGTGAGATTTGTGGAGTTGTCTAGAAGAATAGAAGTCTATGGAAATATGTAGAGTCTTCTAGAGTTGTGTAGCATTGTGTAAGTCTCTAAAAGTATGTAAAGAATATGGAAGAAAACGGAAGTGTTCTAGAATGTTGTAGAGTTGTAGGAATTTCTAGAGCATGTTGGAAGATGAGGGAATTGTAGAGATTCCAAGAAGGTACAAGAGAGTTATCTAGAATGTTCATGAGTTGTAGGATGTTGCCATGTTTCAAGATCCTAGCCATCCATGGGCTAGGACCTCAAGTATAATAAATAGGGGTTGGGTCTCATTTGTATGTAAGCTTGCATAGAGTCAAGCCAAGGTCTTGTAAAGCTTGCAAGGAGTCAAGCTAGAGAGTTCTAACCATCGCAAGAATACATTTAGCAATAGAGTGAAGTACTCTCTTTGTTCAACATATTTGTGGTTTCTCTCTAACTCTAATGTCTGCGAGTGGCGTGAACTTTGGGGTGGAAACCTTGGTCTTAAGGGGGGACCAAAGTTGATCAAGGCTGACTCACCTAGCAAAAGAGCCTTGAGTGAGTGAGAAATAGGCTAGGATGGTGATTCAAATTGTCCGTGACACTATGCACCTAAGACACATTGTTGACTACTAAGCATCCATTTGATTATAGACATATGGACCAAGGCAATAATTTCATTCTTAACATATAGACAACAACATCTCAAATTTCATGCTAACCAAATAGCGTTTTGTAACTAAACTGAATTACCTTAACCCGGCTAAGTGAATAAAGATCGCCCTGTATACGGCAGAATTCCTTTTCAACATCAGTTGCCACAAGTCCACTATCATAATGTGAAATAGTAGAATTGACCAATGCAAGGCAAGCAGTTATCACCCAAACTTCCCTCATACAAAAGGGTAAGGTACTCTGCAAAAAATCAGAAGAACAAATTATCGAAAGAGTTAAATATAACAATAATTTTGGACCCTAACAACTGAATCTCAAAAGTCGTACGAAAAAATGACAAGAAAAAAAAAACAACAATTACAACATGTAAGCGGGTGTATCACATACTTCATGCATTGCCAACGCCTTTGAGAAGCTAATTATAAATGAATAACCTCGTGATGCAACTTCAACTGGACGGTTGAGCTTGAATAAAAGCTGCACAGTTTGAGACCAAAGAGAAGGAAGATTAAACAACCAGTCAAGAAAAAATCAACAGCAATTACATAAGTATAAAAAAAAAAAAGAGTCCACTAGAACTCATTGCAACAAATTGAAGAGGTTGTAAATGAGCAGTGCCGGTCTCTAGCCACATTTTAGCATGCAATGTGTGTGATCCCAAGACTGTGTCGTGTGTAGCATAAGACTGGCAGCCAGCCCTATAAAATTATCCATTTAATATGAGATGATGATGATGATGACATCGATGAAGATGATACTTATGACAATGAATAAATTGTAGAGATGATAACGTAGATGTTTCATGAAGATTTAAGAACTCCTTTCAGGACTTTGTGTTCTTAGTTACTGC
This sequence comes from Chimonanthus salicifolius, assembly GCA_013350335.1. NCBI lineage: Eukaryota > Viridiplantae > Streptophyta > Magnoliopsida > Laurales > Calycanthaceae > Chimonanthus > Chimonanthus salicifolius. The sequence continues at coordinate 8,667,586 of CM023537.1, read as the reverse complement.
TGATACCAATACAAACAACTTCTATAATATTTCCCTGGTCTTAAAAATCAGGGTATGCAAATCATTTCCATCAAAACAGAAAAGCACATTTAATGCACATGATGAACACAGGTTCAGTACCTCATAGTAACTTCAATTTTGGGTGCATCTATCGATTAAAATGGAGGGATTGACTTGGATATAGCTAATAGAATGGACAGAAGGTGAGGAAAGTGTAAGTAAGCTAGTGGGGTGTTTAGCGATAGTGTTACGGGCATTTGTATAAGTGGCAAATCAAGTATGTTAAGATGGAACATGGTGTATTGAGAAAAGACAGAAATACTATACTAGAGAAAGCCTGAAAGTTTCTCTTATAGCAGAAAGGATGAAGGATGTCATTTCAGATTGTTCATACTATAGAAACAGCCCCACTGTCAAGAGTTGCAGCATTATGAATAGAAGGTACTTGGTGAAGGGGAGACTGTTAAAGGCATGGTTTAAGGTGGTAAAACAGCATATGATAGTATTTAAGATGTAGAGGATATGACTATCAACAGGGGTAGAGTCAAAAAGTAGAATTAAAAAAAAGAAGACCCAAAACACAAGGGTTAAAGACTTTGGTAATGATTAAACAAAATTTTGTGTAGAAAATAATGCCCAAAGAAATCTAGTAAAAAATTATGGTCCTTGTATTGTCATTTATCCATTCTGGCATGACTAATGTCATTTTGACTGATGAATGTCAGAGGTTCAAGATTGGGAGCCCTCCATCAAAATTATGGTCCTTGTATACGAAAACAACAAAGAGATCTGGACTTGTTCATGCTGCCAAGCTATCATATTATGAGACAAAAAATAAAACTTAGGAAGAGAGAATATGCTAATACAGTAACACCTCTACATTCATGACAAGTAGAAACATAACCAAAGCAGTTTTTGCATTCAACTACCTTCAAAAAGTTTCAGAGAGGATGAAACTTATGTATGTCTTTTTAGTGATTTAGAGAACTATAAGTGGTAAATATTGAAGATAAATGCTTCGACAAATTAGATCCAATTAATCTGAACTATCATCAGTTAATGAATGGCCTCATAGGTGTGTGTACAAACTTAGATCTAACTAAATGACTCCTCAACAAATCCAATGAAGCAACTTTTCTACTGGATCTAGCAGATGCCCAAGGAATGTCAAGTTCTTCTACTTAACGAGTCCAAACAAGGAGCGCCAACCGAGCACCTAGCTATCTGTTGAGCTATGGTCATACCATCATATAAGGAATGTGTCTCAAATGATGCAAGAGGAAGTAACAGATGACAAAAGAATAAATATAACTTTTTAACATTAAATAGAATAGTTTCTTCAACAATCGTATCAATCCAGCACATGGTTGATGTTGTTTTCAATTTACAGACCTTAGATTGGCAGGCAAATAGATACTGTCTAAATTCAAACTCTCTAAAGGAATCGTCCTGAACAATCTGTGTTAATGGCTTGTATCCAGGCTTTAAAAGCGCAGCTTCATCATCACCATGGTCCAATCCTCCAAAATCCCTCTGTCTGGCAGCAGATGAGTTTACTGCAATTATAAAAAGAAATTAATAGCAATCACCATTCATGATGCACAGAGTACCGGCCACCAAAATGCACAACAAAGCACCTACTCAAGTGTCTGATTTTACTAACTCCTATTATAGCTGAACCAATAAAAAAATAAAACCCATTAAGCAGTCAAATTTTTTCTAATAACAGCATCTACATTATAATAAGTGTCAATTCTACTGCTAATAATAATAGAGTATTACAATAAGTACAGTAAAATAAGTGTCAATTTTACTGAAAATAGTAATAGTAATCATAATAATTCAGATTGACATTGATGGAGTAGACCAAGGTTCAAGTCATATGGGCGTCAGATAGGCAGTCAGCCCATGAAAAACAATTTAACAAATTCATTTATAAAACTTCAAGTAGGTAGGATAAATGGTTTTGATGATGATGATGATGATGATGATTGATGCAGTTCGATACACCATAAGTTGAGATACAATAACAGATTCAGCAAAACAGCTAAATCGGGCTCTCATTTTTATCTCTGCAATAATTTGATTAAGGATCATTCACTGTTGTACTGAACAAAAGAACTTCTTGGCAAAAATAACATGACCATAATGCAAGGCATGCTGGGTCAGTAGTGACAAAAGCTAAGGCTGTGTTTGAATGAGGAAGAGGGAGGTGGAAAACTTAAGATCACCCTGATTGGAAGAGAGTTGAGAGCAAAAGAAATGTAGGCCCCACAATGAAGCAAGTCACCTTGAAATGGAGGGACTTTGTTCCCTTTAAAGGGGTGTTGCCTTCTCGTTCCCTTCCCTACTTTTCCACTCTCTTTCCCAAATGCCTTTTCTCACTCCCCCCATGTCTGTCTTTATATTCTTCTCGTCCTCCTCCTTTGTCTATTCTCTCTTGCCCTCACACTCCTCTCCTTCCTCCCCCACCTCATTTTTCTTGTTGTCCTTTGGTGACCAAACAAACAACAAGACACAACCAACAACTACAAAGCTATCTCTTTGTAAAAGTGTTAAGGAAATGGTGGATGTCAGAGGAATGGGATTGGAGGAGGTATGGACAAAATCTGGAGATTGGGAAGATCGATGGGAAGGATTTGGAGCTTGGTTCTAATGAGATACCATTTCCCTTTGACTCTATCTTTTATTGAGATTCATGGTTCTCTTGCAATTTCATGGATCATAGAGAGAGGCGACATAGGAAATATATCAATTCCATTAAATTAGATGACCTAATTCTCCAGCGACAGTGGCTGAAAATTTGGAAAGAATCCAAAGACAGTTTTTATGGAATGATGATGGAGAGAGGTGGAGATTCCACTTCGTCAATTGGTCTCAATTTTGCAAACTTAAGAAGGACGAAGGTTTGGGAATTCGACCAATTCGTCAATTCAATGATGCTCTATTGGGGAAGTGGTTATGGCGGTTAGGTGACTCATCTGATGCCTTATGGAATGATATTATTCGCCAGATGTATAGGGTACAAGGTCGTGGTTGGCGACTAATAACCAATAATAGAAGAATTTTTGGCTTTTGGAAGGGAGTTTGTCTGGTGGCTTCAGTTTTTGGTTGACATATCAGGTATCGTGCATATTCAGGGGATAACATTCTATTCTGGCTGGATAAATGGGTGGGAGAGGAAACTCTAGCAAGTTCATTTCCTCTGTTATTTTCTTTAGCAGATAATAAGGAAGCTACAGTGAAGGACATCTATGAACTCATTAATAAGAAGGTGGTTTGGGGTCCTAAGTTTCGAAGAGAGTTGAAGGATTGGATGGTGGATGGATGGGTCTCTCTCTTGAATTTATTGGATGGGTATTTCAGAATGGAACAAAAGAATTTTTCAAAGGTAGGCTCAGTGGTAAATTTGATTTACGTCATTAAACTACGGGTTGCTTGGTGGATGGTGGGCTCATCGAAGTTCAAGGGCATTTCCGTCTTCGATTTGTGTAGGGATTGGGCATCATTTGATTATGTTCTTCCACATTCAGATTCTAGACCTAACCTGTCTTGGATTCCTCCGGATACGGGACGTTTAAAACTTAATTTTGATGGAAGTTGTAGGAGTGAGGATGGACTTGCAGGCTATGGTGGGGTCATCTAAAATGATTCGGGGTCGACTGTACTCTCCTTTGCTGGACCTTTTGCAAATGGCTCTGTCATTGAGGTTGAGTTATTAGCATTGTGGAGAGGCGTCTTGGAGTTGGAAAAACTAGGGGCTACAAGGAGCATAGTCAAAGGGGACTCCAAGGTGGTTGTGGGGTGGGCGTCCGGCTCTCAATGCCCGTGGATCTTCTTGGACAAAATTTAGCAGATTAGGCATCTGATCTGACTTCATAACTTTCAGATTGCATGGACACATCGGTCAACATCTGCAGCATATGATATGGCTCGCTATGGGGTGTTTTTTACTGCAGAAATTGTAAATAGGCTTTTATAATTCAGGGATTTGCTTGTGATTTTTTTTTTGGAGCTCTTCTTCTCGGCCTCCATCTATTTTGTATTTTTCTCTTTTTATTTAATGTAGTTAATTTTTACAGCATGAAATCCATGCAATCCCAAACATCCAAATTCAGAGCCCCATCCTAGATCTTGGAATATAAATAGCCGGAAGACAACAGATGTTCAAAAGAGAGTGCACTTCAAAATCATGCAGATCTCCTCTTAAAACTGAACCCCGATCTAGCATGATCATGGACAAGAGCCTCCTTGATGCTGCCAAGAGATACAAAAACTGCAGAAGGGATACACCCAACACCATACAATCTCATGAATTAATTCTTGCCGTATTAGCTACTCGCGATCCTATATCTAGTTTGAATGACTATTTTTTGGCAACAATTGCCTTCCAAAAACCCAACTCTAAAACGGCTCAAACAGCCAAACATCAATATATTTGTATTCTTTTAGAAACTTTTTTCTATAATAGGCCTACTTTTTAAAGTTCTTTGTTACAGATAGCAAATACTATAGTTAAGATGAAATAATTGTTAGTAACACTTCATTAAAAATTCTAATTATTTGATAATAGGTGCATATATATATATATATATATATAATGTGCTTTGAATGATTAGTATTGTATTTTGTTGATATTGATGCAATAAGAACACGAATCTATGAATCTACACATATTTTTAAGTATCCAAATTTGTGCCAAGAAATATTAGGCTGGCGCCTAGACATACACCTTGCGCGTTGATTGCACCTTGCACTTTGACTACTATGCATTCAAAAAAAATAAAAAATCAAATGCCAAAACCACATCAGAAATTAGTTTATAAATCCATGACCAATCAATCCCCCAAATGGTATTTTTTATTTTTCGTCCATTCTTTGCCCCAAGAAGTCTCACTGAGGCCAGTTAATCCACTAAATGTAATTCTTCTCTTGATCACTTTCAACATAAATTACCTTACTATGTTGCACAAATACTTTAATTCAGGCGACATGACCTTGTCAGATACATGCACATCCGTGTTGGACACTTCATTTATGTGTAAAATCCATGTCTTGGCGTATCAATAACGTGCCCCTGACGTTTCCATGTCATGTCCAGGCATCATAGTTACCTTGTAACAAATTATTGGTTTTACACAACAAGATTTTTTTTAGAAAGAAATGGGAAGATAACAGATTTATACCCAGTAACAAGAACTATTATAAAGATAGAGACAAGTCAAAACCTTCTATAGATTTTAAATGGAGAGAAAACAATGGATTCTTTTCTTTTTCTCTTTGAAACTGGGTCAAAAATGGATTCGTATGATACCTGTTTCCAAATAACAAAGTTCTAGTTCGTCATATTCACGTAATGCATCCTCATGAAGATGAGCCATCTCAAACATGAAAGCTAAGCTCTCCTGCAAACAAAGGAACAAGTAGTATTGTACATCCATAAAACTCCAATTTGTACAAACAAAGCAAAAATTATCCAAAATTTAAGTACTTCAAAACATAAACTATAAGTGACACATTCTTAGTCTTAAAAGATCGCAATAAGTTAAATTTTGGATAATTTTTACCTCTCTCTCTCTCTCTCTCTCTCTCTCTCTCTCTCTAATAGCCCCATTGACCATCTCTCTCTCAATCTATCTTTCTTTTCCCTCGTCACTGCCTAGCAACAATTGTTGACACCGCCACCGCCACTGTGCTACACCCTTTTCTTTTTTTAATTAAAGAAAACCCCTTTCCTCTTTAAAACTTAGGGTTTTTTAGGGGTTTAGTTGTTAAAAAAAAAAACTTTTTCTTTTCTTATTCTTCAAACCCTTTTACCCTTTTATCCTCTTTCCCTTTCCCATTTCTTTTGTGTTATCATATTATTGTATTTTTTTCATATTCTTTTATATTAGTAATATTTTTAGCTTGCTATTTATTTGTTGTTTCTTTTTTGAAAAGGATTTTTCTTCTCTAGTTATTAGTTAGTTAGTTATTTTATTTATGTAGCTATTGTTACTTTTACTCTTTTTCTCTTTGCATATCTAGATCGTTTTTAACTTTCTTATTAGTATTCCTTTTTATATATTCCATCTTGTTAAGCCCTTTTACGTCTCTCTCTCTCCTTTTAATGATTTATATTTTTTATGCCAGATTTATTTGATTTTAATATTATTTGTAGTTAAGTGCTAGGTATTTATATATATAGTTTTAGTATTTTTGTTTTTTTCCTTCCTCCTCCTTACAAGGGTGGGATGTCAGTCAAGGCAGTCGGTCCGTGTTTTCACCCACTTGTTGAATCTTTCCTAGAGTTCTTTCTTCCTTTTTACCCTCTTTACATAATACTTACGTCACTTTACAACCCTAAGTGTCTGTAGATGGGGCTAAAGCAATCCCAAAAGAACGACTAGCATCTTGGAATTTGGGCACCCTAACAAGGAAGAGTATAGAGTTAATAGGTGTTATGAAAAAAAGAAACATAACATAGCTTGCTTGCAATAGACCAAGTCGAAGGGTAGCAAAGCTAAAGATTTAGGGGAGGGTTCAAGTTATTCTATGTAAGGGAGTGTAATTCTAGAAAGGTGTAGACATAGCGGTTAGTGGCACTATTAAAGAGAAATCGTTGAAGTTCTACGAAGAACTAATAAGATTATCATGATCAAATTGATTTTAGATCATGAAACCCTAAACATTATTAGTGCCTTTGCACCGCAGTCTAAGTTGGGAGAGACTGCGAAGGATGACTTTTGGCAATCTATGGATGATCTAGTGGAAGTATATCTTTGGATGAGAGAATCATAATTGGGGGTGACCTTAATGGACATGTAGGAAGTACCAATGATGGGTATAGAACCACACATGGAAGACATGGGTTCAAAGAAAGAAATGACATAGGGGAATCAATTCTCGATTTTGAAGCAGCCTATGATTTAGTCCTAGCTAATAGTTCCAAAAAAAAAAACATCTTATTACATTTAGGAGTGGGGGCAGTTTAGGTTGTAAATAGACTTCTTTCTACTTAGACGTAGAGAAGTGACCCGTTGTAGGGATTACAAAGTCATCCCTAGTAAAAGCCTCACAACACAACATAGATTTTTAGTTTTGGACTTGTTAAGAATAGATCACAAAAAATAGTAACAAAGGAGCCTCCCAAAATTAGATGGTGGAATTTGAGATGAGAAAATGAAAAAAATAATGAAAGACAAGGTGCTTAGTATTGGACAGTGAAATGATGATTCAAATCTTAATGAGATGTGGGGTAGGATGTCTAAACTCAATAAAGACATAGGCAAAATAGGTTTTGTGAAACTAATGGTACTAGAATAGGCTTGCGGAAGGACACGTGGTGATGGAACACTAAGATAGAAAGATCCATATATGAAAAGAAAAACCAATTTAAGATAAAGTAGAAATCAAGGAATATAGTTGACTAGAAAAACTACAATATAGCCGCCAACAAAGTTGTAAATAAAGCCAAATATGAAATCTTTGATGATTTATATGCCAAATTGGAAATGAAGAAAGGAGAGAAGAATTCGCACCACTAAGGCGTGGGAGCAAAGAAGTAGAGATCTTGACCACGTGAGGTGCATTAAAGACGATAACCAAAAGGTTTTAGTGAAAGGCAAAGAAATTAGAGAAAGGTAGGAAACCTACTTTAAAGACTTGTTGAACATTTGAATTTGAAGATGGAAGGTAATATGGAAGGAGAGGCAAATGAGAGGATGGTGTAAAAATAACAAAAATTGAAGTGAATCAAGCCTTGAAAAGGTGAAGAAGAATAGAACGTTGGGCCAGATGACATTCCAATCGAAGTTTGGTCTATTTTAAAGTGGAGTTTGATGGTTGACCCCATTCTTTAACAAAGCTTTAGCCTCCAAAAGGATGCCCGACGAATAGTGCAAGAGCACAGTAATCCTTTTTTATAAAAACAAAGGAGATATTAAAAGTTGTGTCAATGACCGAGCGATCAAACTCATTAGTAACACAATGAAACTTTTAAAAAGGGTAACAGATGGTCACCTAATGACAAGAGTCAAATATCTCTAAAAATCATTTTGGGTTTATGCCGGATAGGTCAACAACAGAAGTTATTTTTATTCTAAGACAACTTATAGAGAAATCTATAACTTTTATCGACCTAGAAAAGGCATGTGATAGTGTACCAAGGAAACTAATTTGGAGAACCCTGAGAAATAAATCACTCGCCAATGACTATGTTGAGATCATTCAAAATATGTATGAGGGTGCAACCGCTAACAATAGAACAATTTGTGGGAGTTCCCTATTGGAGTAAGAATCAATCAATGATCCATTTTAAGCCCATAACGTTTGCGCTAATTATGGACGACTTGACATCAGGAATCTAAGATGAATTGACATGGTGTATGCTTTTTGCAAATGATATGGTATTAATTAGGGAGACGAAACAATAACTCAATGCAAGGTTAGATTTGTGGAAGAAAACATTGGAGTCAAATAGATTGAAAGTTAGTAGAGCTAAAATAGAATGCATGAAATGTAACTTTAGTGGGTTAGATGATAGTGACAGTAACTATGGTAAAAATAGAGAACAACTTAGTTGCACATTGTGATAAGTTCAGATATTTAGACTCGACGGTAGAACCTTAAGGAGGTTTCTACTTAGATATAACAAATAAGATAGAAGTTAGGTGCGCAAAATGTAAATAAGCTAGTGAGGTCTTCTGCAATAGAAGTCCTCTTTCGCTTGAAAGGACGATTCTATAAAACAAGTATTTGATCTACAATGCTATACAGAGCAGAGTGTTGGGCAATGAAAAAGGACAAAAAACAAAGTTAGGACAGCAGAGATGTCCTCTTTCGCTTCAGGACGATTCTATAAAAAAGGTATTAGATCTGCAATGCTATACAGAGAAGAGTGTTGGGCAATGAAAAAAGACAAAAAACAAAGTTAGGATAGCAGAGATGTGTATGCTACGTTCAATAAGTGGTTTAACCTTAAAGGATAGAGTTAGAAACAAAACGCATTAGTTAAAGATACCTCTAATAGATGAAAAATTTGAGAGAAACTCGTTTGAGGTGGTTTGATCATGTTAGTAAAAGACCAAATCCAGCCCCAGTGCAGTAGAGTTGAGAGGCTACAGATTGAGGGTACTAGGAGGAGAGGGCAACCTTTGAAAACATGGAAGAATGGGATAAAAAAAAGTCTGTTAGACTGTAGAGTGACTGATGGTATAGTTTATGGTAGGTTCAACTAGAGAAGAAGAACTTATAATGCCAACCCCAAATAGATGGGATACTAGCTGATGATGATAATGAAACAAATCAAACTATTACAGCCAACTAATTGTTCAAGTCAAAACTATAAAGGCTTTATAGCCATGGGTGTGTACAACTAGATATCAACAAGATCCTGAGTTCTTACCACTGCAACCATAAAGCTTGCCGATTTGAGTTAAATGAGAGTCAAATAGGCACTTGGCCCATGGAAATAATTTATAAAATCCAGTTACAAATGCCAACCCCAGATGGATGGGATAAATACCTCTGACGGTGATGAGAAAGCCACATGCTCCACTGTAAACATGTTAATTGAAAGAAATTACCTTCAAAATGAAGAAGTTACAAAAGTTCCAAACTGGCATGAAACGTTGTTCACTAAGCTTGCGAAGTTCATCCTCATAGAACTGTACACGCTTATCCAAAGTATTCCGAATGGCCTCAACCATCTTGGATTCCAAGTCCTCCCAAAATTTCATATCAACTCCATGTAAATCTAATTTGCAACACCTGAGTTAAATGTAAAAGGATCAGGAGAAGTATGATAATTCATATCTTTTGAAAGAAATCAGATAAGGTATAGTTGTGTACCTTTCTCTCCTCCTTGAACTAAAATCAACTTCAAGTTTTGCATATATCTTTTTGGCTAGCTTAGTTGCTTGGTCATTGGTAGGATGAGCTTTTGACACAAAGACAATAAACCATTCTCGATCATCATTTTGAACAATCAATTTTAGCCGTGGTTTTAAAATGGTTTTGAACTCATCAAGGTCCTGATCATGGAGGGGAAAAAATATATGAATAATATGCCAGTATAAAGGCAAAAGGGAATAAAAATAATCATATACCTAAGCACCAAAAAAAAACAATAAAGACCAATTTATATATATATATATATATATATATATATATATTCAGTAATTAACACCAATACTCATGTCTATATAACCAAACAGATTGATGAATAAAACTAGAAATACAAAATCCATGAAATTTATTCACTTTATAGCATGGTTCATCTGAAATGTTGAATTAGCTAACCAACAGGTAATTTGAGGAAAATGAATACACCTTCAAGTGCAAAAGGGAAACAATAAATTTTTGGTTTGATTGGTGCTCCAATATCCTGCTTTATACAAAATTAGTTACCTCATTCCCACTGAATATGAATGACAGGTCCCCTGTTAGAGACAACTTTGAAAGATTGGAGGTCAAGTAGTTTGGTTCCCAAGAATCTGGAGGAACACTTGGATGAGGAAGCCAATGATTGGATGGCACGTGGTATTACTGAGTGGATTTTTCACTATGATATCAAGAGAAGCTTGTAGAATCTGGTATGCAGATCCATCAGCTCCTTTTTTGTCAAGTCCTACATTTGGAATATAGGTAACTAAGGATGATCATTAGTGTTTGCATTTGGTCATCCAAGCAACCCTAAAGGCCATGGAATTCAATTACATGATGATTGGACAAGATTCTAAGAGAGAATCTTCACCTTCATCAGCATATCATTATTAAAGGCTGCCCTCCTTGTCTATATGATGCAGTGTCAAATCATCTTGTTCATTGCCCTTTGATCCAGAGGCATATATTTTTCTCTTTTCCCCCTTTGCTTTTTGAAACAAAAGACATCTCAAACCTATAACATTTTAAGGTTGCACAATAAGCACTTACCACACAAACATAATCATGGTGGAATGTGATCTAACCATTAGTACAATGCATTTGATATCGATATACATGGCTCACCATAATGGGTGTAAGATGCTATGGAACATTTCGATTGGCTCAGAAGCCCTTTCAAATAAATTTCTAGCCTTGTATCAAATTGCAGTTAAGAAGTCTGATCTAGTGACAGAATTCGTTGAAGGAAGAGGCTCCACATTTATTTGATTCCTACTTCTAAAAGGAACCTTAATGATATTGAGATCCAGGAATTTACCAACATTTGGGATGACTTGCAGAGTATCGACATTCCTCCCAATGATCAAGACATGATTATGGTGGCCTGACAATTATTGTCAGTTCTCAGTAAAATCTTCTTATAATTTTTTCTGGCCCATCGATGATGTTCAACTGGTATCCCCCTCCTGGAAGATGCCTGCTCCTCTTAGGATTATTGCCTTTTTCTGGTTAGCAGCAAATGATAAGATTCTAAAGTAAACCATCTCTGAAGCCGTTGTCACTCATTATCTGATGTTTGCATTCTGTCTCAGAGCTTCAGAAACAGTAACGCTCCTCTTTATTCATTGCCACTACTCTCAAGAGGTTTGGTCTATCAATCTAAGAAGCTTAAATGTGGCCTGGTGTTTCCCTAGCTCTTTGGATCATTCGGTAAATGCTTAGAGAGCTTTTCAAGTTGATGACAAATTCAAAATTTTCTGGAACCTTCTCCTTTTTGCTCTACTTGGTGCATCTGGCGAGAAAGAAATGACAAGTTGTTTAATAACAAATGCTCTTCAGCAGTAAGGGTTGCTGATAATGATGTCTAAAGCTGTTTCTTGGGCTTTGGCTCTTCCTCATTTTAGTAATCTTTCAAAGTCAAATATTTGCAGATGCTTTACGATCATCTAAGCTCTCAACTTCAGAAGAAGATCAAGAGATGAGTTAGCCCTTTATGGTGTCTAACGCTTCCCATGTTGTAATGACCTTTGATGGTAGCATGGACTTAGATTCCTCCTTTTTGCTCCTACTTGGTGCATCTGGCGAGAAAGAAATGACAAGGTGTTTAATAACAAATGCTCTTCAGCAGTAAGGGTTGCTGATAAGGTGATGTCTAAAGCTGTTTCTTGGGCTTTGGCTCTTCCTCATTTTAGTAATCTTTCAAAATCAAATATTTTCAGATGATTTTAGGCTCACCTAAGCTCTCAACTTCAGAAAAAGATCAAGAGATGAGTTAGCCATTTATGGTTGCTTCCCATGTTGTAATGACCTTTGATGGTAGCATGGACTTAGATTCCATGACAGCGGGTATGCGAGGCGCAGTGATGAAGATGTTTAGTTCTTAAATTTGTTCACTGAAAAGTCGTGTCGTATGGACATAATTGAAATAGAGAGGTTAAAGCCCTCCTGAAAGGCTACAAAACTTCGCATGAATTAAACCTTAAAGCAGTTTCCCCGCACAGGGGTAGCTTAAATGGTAAACACCCTAGGCTCAAGAACCACAGGCGCCAAGTTAAAGTCTCATAGTAACCCAATGCACGTGGCTTGCGAGGTCTGTGTGCATCTGGAATTTTACCTAACGCCCTCGTACTTGGGGAGAAGTGAGGTCTTAGGGTTCTCCGTCATTTAAAAAAAAAAAAACCTTAGAGCAGTCCATATTTAGAAGATTCCATGTGTGCAATTACTCGGGCCATGAGACAGCACCCCTACCCTTGGAGATTAGCTAATTAGGTGGAGGAAATTAGACATCTCATCACCAATTTCCACATTCCAAAAGAAGGTAACTACCTTGGAGACTTGCTGGCAAAAGCCGAGCACCTCTCTTCTGTTTTGTGAATATATAACCTGTATCTTGTTCCTCCCTGGACTTCGTTCTTAAGTGCTTGTCTGTTTTTCTGTTCTCATCTTGAGAAGTCTATTATCAACAATATCTGTCACCATTTCAGGAAAAAAAAAAAAAAAAAAGGATAGGGGGAATGCAACAATACCCCCTTCAAGGCCCTAGGCAGCACACAAAAATAACCTATTGCACTCAGAAGACTTTCAGCTACATCATAATGCAGGGTTAAACTTAAATTCGACGCCAACTGTTGGTTCAAAGTCATTAATAATGTATAAAGATACAAGTTTCCTGTCAAGGCACATCAATGAAGTAAGTCAACTTCTTCAATGAGAAGATGTCCCAGAAAAAGTCACTTGAAAGTTTTTAATCCTTCTAAAAAACCTCACACCTCAGCTTAAATTTAGTTATTTAGTGCAATAAATCCAGAAAAGCAAGATTTGCTTCCATACTTTGCTATCTTGAGAAACGTATCCCAGTTGAATCAAGGTCATGGGATGACTTCTGATCATAAAGCACATTTGGCTAGTCCTAATTGATTTGTCACCTCATAGACCAACTTCAGCTACTAACTTTCAATTTGTAATGAATGATGAGTTACTTTGACCAATCTTAGATTCTTTTACGGGGAAAAAAAGAATACACTGCTTGACACTCAAAAGAAACAGAACTGAACAACAAGAAGATTACAGGGCCCTCAATAAAGAAAAGTTAGAACCTTGTTAGGGCAAAAAAGATGCTCCTTGTCAATCCTGCCAAGCACCCTCCTTCACAAGGTATCAGCTCCCTGATTAGTGCTTCAGCAAAAATGGGTCAAATCTCAAAATACTACACAATTCCTTTTTCCTTATATATACCAAGTAATAGAATAGGATCTCCTATACAGTTACATCATTATCCTCTATCTCTACTCTATTAATGAATAGACCTCCTTGCATCCATTCAAGAAATCAATGTCTACATCAGAAATACCCAAACACAATATCAAACCTCTTCCAATGATTACCTTGCATGCACATTAAAGAACCAATTATGGGTTCAACTTTTCTCCATAAACATGAATGTGCCAGGCCAGGGGTGGGGGGAGAGACAGAGAGATGGACGGGGGTGAGGTGTGGTATTTTGCATGTAATTTCTATTACTGATAAAAGGTAGGACTGACCAGAGATAAATGTTTTTGCTGCAGCATAATGGTCTCATAATTCATCTAGCGGAAACAAAACAGATAGTGTAACCAATAGAAGGAACACAAAGAAACACTGAATAAGTAACATAAATTGAGAGGATACCTCACAAGTAACAAGAACTACTGTTGCATATGGCTCCCGAAACCAAAATAGGGACTGTTCCTGTGGGAAACGGCTACGTAGCCTTGCATCAGTTGTCAATATCAATTCAGCTGGCAGCTTCTCCACATAGACCGAATTGCGAGTCTTGTTATTCAACGATGCCTTCTTGAATGGCAAGCGTTCCTCAAACATGTCTTTGACATTAGGCCACAAGTCACTTACATCTTCAACTGGAAATCAAAGCAAGAAAATCAAATTTAGAAAAACATGAGGAAAAAAATAGACACTTGCCATGTGGTTTGATTAAGCATCCAAAAATCTCCATGGGTCCATAGAGAAAGAAAGAACTTATATGAGGATTAAGGCACGTATGCAGAAAATTTAAGATGCACATGGAAGGATCTAACTAAACTTAAATGCCGTTGTCATCATCATCATAATCATCACCATCAATGCCATTTACCCGTCATATCATATTTGGGTTTGGCAAATTGTGTACCTGGGCCACCCACCTGATCCCCCTTCATGTGCAACAGGCACACGATGAATGATGGATACCTACTTTTATGGTAGAGTTAATTGAACTAGTACAATTATAAGAAATTGCAGATTATCGTATTTTAATATACAGATCAATGTTCATAGATTGCACAGATATGGATTCATAAGCATTTGCAGTTAAAATAAAGAAACATATCAAGGCAGCAGCACTTCCTACAATTTAACAGCAAATACAGCTGATATAGTGCTTTCAAATGCACCTCGATTCACTCGCAGAGTTCGAACATTTTCAAATGGCTGTATGTTTTTGGTCGCACATGTATCACAATTCATACCAAGTGGGAATTTATTTTCCGACCTCTCCACAACAAATCGAGATCAACTACCAGAGCTGACAATGATGATTATTTGACATAGGAAATGGCAGGAAAACAAATCTTGGTTCTCAATTCCATGCACACACAATACCGTGCATCAAGGGAAAAGAATTGGCAACTGTTCTTGGAACAATTTGTGCTATGATGAAATGTAAAGCAACCGTAAAATGGTGAAAGTTTAAGATCAATGAAAAGAAAAACTATACGAATTCTTAGTGAATATTCTTTTTCAGCCTCTTTATGAATCATCTCAAACGTGCAAACAATGAAATATCCTATGCTTTTACTATGTAGATCTGGGTGAGATCCAGTTCAAAAAATAATAGCGATAAATAAGTAAATGAATAAATTACAAAAAAAAAAAAAAGGAAAAGGGTAGTTCTGGGATGAGAAGAAGAAATGGAGGAAGAATTCAATCACCTGCAATGATGAGATGATCGCAGGTGCTTTTGATGGTCTGAAACTGAGCGAGGAAATTCGCCATCTGAATCTAAAATGGGTGAAAACGCATCGCAGAGAGAAAATGGTTACAAATTTGGGCCTTTTATATTTCCTTCCTCACCGCCTGCAACTTTCAGTCATCTCTCTCCGATCTAACAGCCATATTTCCCCATCTCTGTTTTCTTTCTGTCGTCCCTACTCGTCTGTCTCAACCAGAAAAACGCCTCTCCCTTCTCTACGAAAATATTTCCCTCACGGCGCGGTTTTCGTTACGGCTTTACGGCTATGCATTAGAGGACGACACGTATTTTACCTTTTCCAACTTCTTTATTTTTTTTTTATGCTGGCGTTTTTAACTCTCTTTTTAGAGGTAACTAAGAAAATTATATTAAAAATAAATAAAAAAAGTATAGATAAAAAAATTCAGAAGAGGTCTAATTCGAGGAAAAGAAAAACAACAAGCAAAAATAAAATTACAATAAATACAATGAAACAAGAGTTCTTCCATGCTCAATGAAGGAAAACACTATAAAAAAGGTCCGTAACTTTAAGATTAACAAAATAATATGCTACTTCATTTGTTGCTAGGCCAATTTGGACAAAAGATACATTCATCTCCAAGATGAACTCTCTAATTTCCTTAACTAGTGTGATCAATTTTCAAGGCGAACATCTTTATCCATTTGTCCACTTAATTTCATTTGTTGAATTATCCTCACTAATGAGTTTTCTTTGACATTTTGGACAGTATGGGACCTTGTGACATCCTCACTGGCACAAATCTCTCTACAACCATTCACTGCTGGCCCAGAGATGCCCTGAAATCTCAGGGGCCCTCGGCGCAGTGAAGACCCTAAGATTGTGAGTAAAGTAATTAGTCGCATTGGTGTGGGCTTTAAGCGGCGGCCTACTTCGCCTATAGCCAAGGCCGGCCCTGTGGCCATTCTCTCTCTTACACCCCTCCACACAGGTGGAAGCCGTCACAATCTCACCCCTTGGACAAGAGTCGTCCCCAGCTTTAACACTCTCATATTCCCACACCTTGGTCTGAGAGTTGAACTGGACTCTGATACCACATGTAATGGTATGCCCCATTAGCACAATATTGTCCGATTTGGAGTCCATAGATCTTCACGATTTTGCATTGTGCTCTAGTGTGCTCAAGTGTCACACTAGAGCCCAAAACGCGTTGTATTAGATTGGACGAGAGCATTAGCTTATAAACTTCTTTCCACTTTTTGTCTTGAGCGGTAGGGGACCTTGTGCATTCCTCACTAGCGTAAATCTCTATATGACCACTCTCTCTCTTACACTTCTCCACACAAGTGGAGGCCATTATAGTTTTCTCCCGGCAAGAGTTGTTCTGTTGTCGTTGGTAACTTAGGGGTTCTAAGTTTTGAATTCCTTGACCTAGTTTGTAGAAATTGGTCTAAATTAACATTTGGCCATGGGTTTGTGAAAGAGTGCAATTTTCATTCCTATTATGGGGTTTTTTATGAAAAAAAAAAAATTAATGTTATAAAATACATATGTTTAAAGACTTAAATGAAGAGTCCTTAATGTGATTGATATAAATTTAGAGTTTTTGGTGATTTTTCTAATTTTTCAACATTTTCAAGATGTTCAAATTTTTTACACAAAAATAATTATAAACTGTAATAAAAGATACATGTTGTTATGGGGAATTAGAGAACATGAATTTCATATGAGAGTGTTTTCTCATATTGATTTTCTATTTTATAAAATTATTGTCATTTTTAATTATTTAGGAGATACTTTATACTATTGAAACTTTGGTTCTAAAGGTTCTAATGCTTTATGAGAAAGAACTTTTTTTTTTTGGTCAAAATATGCTCACATTAGATTTTTTCCATATATTTTTTTTAATTTTTCTTATAAAAATATTTTTTTAAAAAAATGGTGGGAGAGAAAGGTGGAGTATAATTCAACAAACCAATATATTTCGCCGTTCGATACATACGGCCACTGAATTTTTTACCCTAAGAATTTAGACTAATGTAGAATAAGCGTAGTGCAAAAAGAGATTAAGTAGGGTCTAATGACCCTAATGACGACAATGGTGCTTCAATAATTACACTTTTAAAACTTATGATATTTTACTTTTACTCGTGCAACTCATTTTATTATTTCGTTGGTTTGAACGCGTGGTTAAAACTTGGGGTGTTGAAGAGATAACCAAAATGTAGACATCTTAATTATTAATTTTAAAAAAATTATATTTTCAAATTTTATAAATAAATGATAAAAACGTAAGCTTAATTATATTATAGTCAAGTCTATTACACTTAATCATTTTTCATAGTCAAAATACACAAGGGTAGAGCCTATGCATGCGACTTCTTGAACTTCCTAACTATTGCAAACTTGTATAGACTTTTCATGGACATGGGAAGAAGTGGAAAGACTTGAATGGATGTATTTTTCTAATTGTCAATTTGGTATTATCACCAATGTTAAGTTCAAATGCAACTTTACCATTAGCCTATAAAGATCAATATGTCTTTTGGAAGAGAAGTTTGAAAATATTTTTCAAAAATTCGAAACTCATACTCAACTCAAAATTCCATCAAGTCGAGTAATTTGGGTTAGTTTTTAAATTCAATTGGACAAAACTTAGTAAAACTAATTGACTCGAATTGACTAACTTGGATTGACTGACCCTTTTTTTTTTTTTAATTTTTAAATTGTGGTTGGAATTTCTTAAAGATATAAGTCACCACTATTACACCTATAATTTTATGGGTTGGAGTTAACTTAAAATATGAGAATATGTTCATGTTTGATCTCCAATCAGGCAAACATGTCTTAAGAAAGATGAAAAATAATAACAACGGAGACGGATAGTTCAGTTTGTCTAAACTAAAAGGTCTTGGATTCAACTCCTCTTTGGCGTTTCTGATGCATGTGGTAATCCAACCTCCAACATGGAGTGGAGATGCTTATGTTATCTAAATTAAGAAAAATAATCAATGAATCTTATAATAAATTGAGAAAAAACAGTGTCATAATAAAAAAAGTCTAGTCTCAAATTTTTGTGCAATCTAAATGCTGACATATTTAGTGATTTACAATTACAGTCTCAATATTTGAGTAAGTTAGTAGAAAAAAACTTCAAAAAAATGAGTTGGAAAAACAGAGGGAGGCACAACAATTGCCCATTCTCCAAAAAAAAAAAAGAGGTCCATGTCAAATATTTTAATCTAATCTAATAAGGAATAAAGGTAAAATACTAATAATAAGAAAAAAAAAAAAAAGGTTAATCAAATTCAGTTGAGACACTATCAATTATGATAAAATACCAAATGAGAAGCATGGATTGCCTAACCAATGTGAGTTTAGCCCATAGACTTAGTGGGCCACTGGCCCATTTAAAAGGAATGCTTCAATGGGCTTGAAATATCTATACATTGAAAGCAAAAGAAGTGTAGTCTTTAGTACTGCTAGCACGACTTGAAGCCGCTCTGGAGTCAGGGCGACGGGAAACCATATATGAGAAACTCGCCTCTCCATCAAAGAAATGTGAGTCTTGCCGACGGCCAAGGCCCAGGCCCTGGCACTGGCTCTGGGCCCTTTTACAGTATATGGTCCCGTCATCTTCAATGTTGCAGACTATGAAGTCAGCGTCGCTAAAGTCATTTTCTGTCAAAAGTGCTACATCTGTGTCAACATTCCATCACAGGTGATACAAATCCACCGTTGTGATTTGCTTGAGAAGCTGATCCATTAGCTTCGCCGTTAGTGGGCCAGTTCCCGTGGTGTGACTTCATGGATTTCTGAGGTATTACTTGGATGTTGAACTGATCGATTGGCATTTCTATTACTAATCTTGGTCCACAATGTTCTTCTTTTGCAAAGTTTGGAGATAAAATTTGAAGGCGGATTGGATCCCTTAACATCATCGGTGGGTCGGGTCCATTTTGTTCCTTCGGTCTTGATTTCAGATGTAGGGGTTTGTTGAGGAACTGATATATTATCGACTTCTTCTTTAGTGGGGCTGGAGCATTGTGTGTTATCATGACATTCAGACACAGAGCTTGGATGAGGAACTGATGATCCATTTACATTGTACTTTGTGGGCTTGGTCCAGAATATGTTCCTTCTGTAGATTTTGGAAATAGGGCTTGGACAAAGAATTGATGATTTGCTATTGTTGTTATTGGGTGTGGGTCGGGTTAAACATGTTTCTTCGGACTCAATCTCGGATATATGATTCGGATGTAGAACTGATTCCTTAGTGTGCTGAGTCAACATTGTATGTTTGTTGTAGCCACGGCCCTTTGTTGTAGCTTTAGTGTCACTGTCCCTTGAATCGACGACTTTTGCATGTGAATTTCTCATTTCTGCATCCAAGCATTTAAATAGCAAAATCAATACCCATATTGTATTTTTCCAAAATAGAGTACCTACCAATACAATAACGATACATGTCTGAATATTCGCTAAATTACCACTTTATGCTAAGAGTCTAAGTCTCTTAGAACTTCCGACTAATCCTTGAGATATGACCGGTAAGTGTAAGCCTCTCTACCAACACAATCGAGTAACTCTATGAAGAGTGACCTGATACTCCACCCCAGATGAGGGCCCAACCTTATCAATACATAGAGATAATGGGACATGACCGGTATGCCTAAGCCTCCCTACCAACACAGTTGGGTAACTCTATAAAGAGCGACTCTGGAGGGGTGGGGTGGGTCAATATATGGAGATAAAATTGTCTGCTCTGGTCTTAAAGGGGGTAGGTTGCGATATCCCACCCCAGATGAGCGGCCAACCTTGAGCCAGGCGTCCATACATGGAGTTAAAATTGCAGGCACCACTCTAAAGTCCCACATTGCCTAAAATGGGTGTGTTTCCCTGGTATTTAAGATGGAATGCTTCCTCCTTTTAGTACAATTTTTTTTTAAATATTCCTTGGGTATGTTCGCTAGAAATAAAGTTGTGCGGACCCATCTGCGGGTCCAAAGTGAACAATATTGTGTTAATGTAGGTTTTTAACAATGACTTTAAGTCAAGTCAGTCAACAAATTTTATTGAGTTTGAGTCAAATCTAATTTTTTTAAAACCTATTATATCCAAAATGAACTGTTGTAGACCACACATGCATTGTTAATTATCTCAAATCACACAAGTACCAATTAGGACGGAGATTCAGGCCGATTCGGCCAGGTTTTGATATATCCAACTCTAACTCATGTAAAAAATGGTTGAGTCTGACCAGGTCTAACTTGACTTGGTAATCCAAATTCAGGAACCCAACCTGACCTGGATTTATGTGGATTTTTTCCTTAACCAAATTTGACACGAATTTGAAATTGTATAACTTAGCCCTACAAAAATTTCGGGTCTATGTCAAAACCCGACCCAAGTTTCACCTCTACTATCAACCAATAGACATGGTATCAACAGATAAAATAGATCATGGTATATTCTTACAAATTCAACCTAAGCTCATACTTAACATTTAAAATCTTGACATGGATAAGTGAACGTGAGTTATACAGTGCTATTCATTTTCTTGATCCATTTTTTTCCCATTTTTCCATTCAAATGGGTCCATTTGACATGTAACCGAAACTAGGATTCTTAGGCAATGGCATTCATATGGATATTAACTTAACACCCAAATACTAAATATCCACAAAAAAAAAAAAACAGAAAAGAAAACAGAGGACAAAAGAACCTGTTGGTGGAACAAGGCAGCAATGGAAGACCATCTTCGTTCTTTTCTTCATCTTTGCTACAATACTGTTTCTGCAAGTTGCAAAACATGAATGATTTTGATTTAGTGGGTATATTTAAAAATCTTTATTTGTTTCAATGAAATTAAATAAATCACAACACAAGGTTTTAAATTTGAAATTCTAGTTTAGAGAGAGAGACCTTCTTGTCATAGAGATGGTGAAGATTGGAGCAACCTCAGAATTAGATTAGATGTGATGAAGATGGAGATGGAGATGGAGATGTGATGAAATGGGTGAATTCATTCATTTTGTTTTGTTGATTTTCTAATGTAGGGAGGATTAGTTTGAAATTCAAAACAGAAGTGTGAGAACGTGAGTTAAGGACACCGTAAATTTAGACTATTTCAATGCATTCCATGCCGTAAACAGTCCCTTGATTTTATTAGTTTGTTTGAGATGACAAATTTAGTTACAAAGATATTGGAAAATTGGGGATTTAAATTGGTAAATGCCAGTGTGTATTATATACCTAAACTAGTGTGTCCAATTCTCCAAATATGGACTTATGCTTTGAGGACAAATTTGTATATTGAATCATATTCGTGTATTTTTTAATCGTGGAAATCGGATAGTGATTATTGGAAAAACCTTAGATCCGTAAGACTGCCCATAAATACTATGGATCAGATAAGATACTTTAAAGACGAGACTTCCCACGGAAAATAGGGATATCCAACCACTTGAACGTATAAAGCGATGGATAGAATATATAGAGGGGGTGAGATTAAGAGTGTATCTAGGTTGGGTTTAAAAATTAAGTCAATTTAGGCTAGGGTCTAAAATTAATTTAAGTTAAAAAAAACAAGGTCGACTGCAAAAGGTCATAACCTACTTGAAAAGCCAATTTAAACTCGAAGCTCATCATATTCAATACTTGTGTTTTCATAGTCCTACCAAGTATATATTAAATAAGTATGAGATTTAATTAAAAATCTTAACAATTAATTTAGACCCTTTAAAATTAGAACCATTTAACCCTACTCAATCTTAATCCCTAATGTATTTTCTCACAAATCTGCCATCAAATGGAATTTGAATTTACACGCTTGCTCATGTGAAAGAAAGTTTTTATCATATCCAAAAATGGTTCATTAATGATACAGAGATTGTAATGGCCTGGAATTTGTAAAGTAATATATATATATTATTATTTATTTTTTTATGGTGGAATTTGGAAATTGGATGGAATAGATAGTAAATGGATCAAAATGTAGACAAAGGCCCAACTAGGGCCCAATGGATTATGGATTGGATTTAAGTTTACTTAACGGGTCAATGTTGGTCAATTGGGCCAAGGATGGTCAAAGTGGACCCAATACCCAATTGGGACCCAATGGATCAAGATGATGTAAGCCCTAAGGTAAATGGGTAAGGCTGAATGTAATTGGGCCATGGGCACAATGATGATCCAATTAGTTGGAATGGGTTGTATTAAATTTAAATCACCTAAGTTAATTTGAATTAAGCCAAGGTGATGTGGCCAATTGGGACCCACCTCCACCTCACTAAGTGAGGTGGTGTGTGGACCAAGAATTGTTGGGGCCGGCCACCATGGTTGACTTGGTCAACCATGGGTGGATTTTATGGAAGAAATTTAATGGAATTAAATTAAATGGGAATTAACTTAACCTAATTATCTAATTAATTAAATGATTAAATTATTCAAATGAGGGTCAAATGGTCAAAAGGTGGAAAACCAAAAGCCATCTTATCTTAAGGCAAAAAGAAAAAAAACGTTGGGTAATGTGGTTGGGTCAAAAAGCATGAAAAATATCTAAGTTTGGTTGGTGGGAGAGTTAATGTGGAGTGTATTTTAGACAACCAAGAGATGAGATGACTTTTCATCTCATTCTCTCCACTCCAACGATATCATACTCTCTCTCTCTCTTGTTCTCCACCACCGTCCCACACCCAAGGAAAAGGAGAGGAAGAAAACCAAGAGAAAGAATAAGAAAAGAGAGGAGAAAGGTGTAAGCTTGGGCTCATCACTCCAAGATCAAGACCTTGGGTTATTTATCTCCATCTTCTCCTCCCTTCTCTCTCTCAAATCAAACCCTATCATGGCCAAACCCAAGCTATGGTGTTTTCACCATGGATCAAGCATCTTAGCCGTTCAAACAAGGAGACGAAGAAGAAAGGAGGCCAAGGAAGCCGATGGGAGTGACGGAAGTCGGAGGAGGCGTCGGATTGTAAGTAATTCCTAAACAAGAGATTTGGATTTTTAGGGTTTAAGTTTTGGGATCCATTCTTGTTAAATTTGATGGTGGCCAAATAATCATAGGCCTTGGATCTCAAATCCATCAAATGGAAGGATGGAAAAGTGGATAAATTAGGTTAAGGAAAAATAAATACATTAAGGACATTATGTAATGAAATTTATTTAAGCATGAAATGTGTGTGATTTTTGGAAGGAATTATGGTGAGTAATTAAGTAAGCTTAAATGGGGTTTTTAAGATCAAAACCATGGAAGGGGGATTTATGATTTTAAGATGTTAATGAATAAATGTTAGTGAATTTAAAGAGTTTTAATGAGGAAAAGAATGGAGGATGATTAGGGTTTGTAAGTGTTTAATGATTAAATATGGTAGTTCTTTTTAAAGGGATCTTGAATGAAAATCATGGAAAGATGGCTTATGTTTTTTTTAAGGTGCTAATGATTAAATGTGGTGATAATTTTAAAGGGGTTTAAATGAGGAAATGCATAGGAGATGTGAATGATGTTAATGACCTCAAAAATAGTAGGTGTTTAAGTGAATTATTAGGGTTTATAAATAATGGAAGCCATGGAGGATGATTTAGGATTTTAAGATTTTAATGGTTAAATGTAGGTAATTAAGGATCTTTAATGGAGTTTTTAGGGTTATGTGTTTGTAAATTTAAATGGGTTTGGAAGGATGGAAGGTATGAAATAATGTACTAATAAATTGGAGGCTTAAAAGGGGTCAAAGGTTTGTAAATTTTAAGGGGTTTTTAGTGAAGGAAATCATGGAAGGTGGCTAAGTGATTTCAATAGGGAGATTGGGATGAATTTGGTGTTTTGGAACCATGAAAAAATAAATGGGAGTTATGGTTAAACTAATGGACCAAAATGTATTTCATGATGATTAAGGAAGGATGATTTAAATGTATGAGTTAAAATCCCTCATAGTTGGACTTATGTGTGTGTCTAAATTAATGGGGAATAGGTCATGATTAAAGGGGTCATTAATGGACTCAAGAATGTATCAAGTGATGATCAAAGTTGATGATTTAAATGCATGATGTAAACCTCCTCATGGGAGGGCTTATTATGGATCTAAATGTGGTGAAAAAGACCCAAGGAAAAGTGGGGATTAGGTTGAATTAAAGGGGCTAGTTTTAATAAAGCCCATGACTCATTGAGAGTCCTCTTTGGGCTAAGGTTTAAGGTGTGTGCATGTGTTTAAAAATTAATGGAATTAGGTTAATTAGACTGGTTGAGGTAAGTGGTCTTGTTGTATGGTTGATGGATCAATTAGGGACCCAAGATGTGGTTAAGAATGATGATTCAATTGTAAGTCATTTTATGGACTCAGGAAGGGTGTGTGTATGTGGTTGGATGAATGGAAAAATTAGGCTAAGTTAAGGACTAAATTATTAATATGCATATCATGGTTAATGAGACATCAATGGAACCATTTTGTGAATCAATTAATGGGTCTAAGTTATGGATCAATTATGGACCATGATGTACATGGATTAAGTAAATGAGTAACCATGGAAGGGTAGTGGCAAAACCGTAAATATTGGCCAAAATGAAGAAACCCATGGGAGGTGGTCATGGACTTAGGGACTCTAAGTAACAACCTTATGAGTGATTAATAAAGCCTAGGGTGGCTGGTTTTTAGACTCATATGATTAAAATATTTAATGGACTAAATGGGACCCGCAAAACTTAGTTAGTGAGGTTCGGCCATGGTATATGGCCGAACCCCACTAAGATGTGATTTATGGACTTAAATGGTTAATACATGGACTAATTGATGTGTATAATAAGATACCGGACATCGCAAGCGGTGCGTGATCGGCGACCGGGTCTGTCGGACGGAAACGAAGGAAAGAACACTAGTCGATATTCGGTAGGATTCCTACCTTTTTGTAAGCCATGGATTGAGTGATGGTTTCTTTGAATTAGTTTGGAAATTATATGGTATGTTTTAAGATTGGTTTTGAATTATGTATTATGTAGGGGTTTTTACTTGATTTATTCCGGTAAGCATATGATTGGTTTAAAATGGGTTTTAATGCTATGATGTGATTATTGAGGCTTTGCTTGATCTATTTTGGGTAATCAAGTTATATGTTTTATTGATGGGATTTTTTTAAATGTCATGGTTTGTTATTATATTCATTACATGGCATATGGCATCTACATCTCATGCATGGCATGGGAGGGATATGACAGGGGAATGATGAAATGAAACCGGAGTCCATGCTTCGTCGGGGCAGACCGATAAACAGACATGGAGATATTTTGATGTGTTTGATGTATCAGGGATGTTGTATGTAATTATGATACCTTGATGATAGTTCTTCCATCAAGGGGGATGATTTGTGATTGTTTTATATCTGGACGAGGTTTTGCCGTCTAGGGGAATGATTTGTGATTGTTTTATATCTGGACGAGGTTTTGCCGTCCAGGGGGATGATTTGTGATTGTTTTATATCTGGACGAGGTTTTGCAGTCCAAGGGGATGATTTGTGATTGTTTGTATCTTGACGAAGTTTTGCCAGTCAAGGGGGATATGACAGCATGATGGTATCGATGATGGGTGGGATTCATAACACAGACACCCATGGCATAGCATTCATTTTATGGTTTTCGTTATACTATTATCTATATGCTTTGTTATCACTAATCCATGTGTTAGCCCTACTCGGAGTCCTACTGAGCGCATTAGTCTAACGCCCTACTTCTACCCTAACTGATGACGCAAGAAATGCCGGAGCAGAAGGACGGGACGGGAGCCAAGCTTAGAAGCTTGGGGAGGCGAACTGTTTACTTTATTAAAGATTATTTTTGGGAAATGTATATTTGAACAGTTTAGCTTATCGGACTGTATAATTAGATTACTCTTATATTTTGGTTTATTTTGGAAGTTGAGACGTTGTGATATTTTGGTAATATTAAGAATGTTATCTTCCCTGCTATCTCAAATTTGTAGGCATAGTCTTTATTGTTAATTCCGCACTTAGTTGTAATATTCCTTGAACTTACGTCTACGTGTGAGCTGTTCTTCGTGGACTTCGTTCCACGCACACGTAGGATTGGCTAGTTAAGGGCCGGGCTTTAGAAGCTCGGACTTAACTCGCGTCGTGACGTCCGCGCCCTTTGTCACTATTGAAAAAAAAAAAAAATAGACTCTGATTTAAGGTGAAAAGGGGTGGACATTACAGAGATGGTGATAACAAAGAGCAAAGATGGGATAATAGCTGCTGATGATGATGCAAAGAGCTAAAAAATAAGAAGTTAAATTACATTGACCGCCCAAAGGACCATTTGAGCTCTCATTTATTTTTTAAGAGTCAAGTCTAAATTTCATATAATTAGAATCCATTTTGAACTAATGTGCCCCTCACAATATATGCCCTAACCCAATCCAACTATAAAATTTTAGTATTGAAAGAAAAAAAAAAAAAAATTCAGTGTTCCTAGTGGTTAGAATATTATGTGTGTCGACTCGAGAATTGCAAATGATTATGCTGAAAATCAATAACATGTCGGGTACAGAATTAAGGAGAGTGACCCTTTTCACGTTGAGAGAGGCTTGATCCCAAGACCCCATAAACAATAGTAGAAATTGACCATCAAACTAACCATTTAGGATTGTTCATTTTGCATACTTATAGTGACGTTGGCTTCTATTCATAGTCAAGTGTAAGAGGAATTAGTCTCATCTCTAATGAGAGGTGGAAATATCCATCTTAAAAAAAAAGGGGTAAGAGAAATTCGATTTTATTACAAATTTAAGGTTTGAATACCTCTATTTATCTTTCTTTTCCAGTACAAATAAGGTGGCAATTTTTTATCTGATATCTTCTTCAATCTAAAAAAATCATATTTGGGTTATTATTTATTAAAAAAAGGTTAATTTGACCCGACCTCTTCCAACTCAAAATAAATTTGGATCGAGTTGGGTGAAGGAACCCTAAATGCAAACTTGCCCTGAATTAATTAAAGTTAATATTTAAATTATTTATTTATTTTTTACCTATTAATTTTAACCGATGTATCTCACCAAGTTAAAAAATCTTAGTCTATTGCCTCAAGTTTCTATATCCCAACATGCTCACATGAAAGGGAAGCCTTTTATCTTTTATTTTCTATTAAAAATAAATTTCTTCTCATTTTTCTATTTTTTAAACTTTTATATGAAGTCAAGTCGGGTTGGATTGAATTGGGTTGAGTCCGGTCAGAATGTATAAAATAAAAATTAAGTTGAGTCACACCAGGCAATGGTTATAAAAATCAAGGTCAGGTCAAGTCAAATTAGTAAATTTGTTATTAGTTATTGCCAACTTCCTACCCATTGCCACCCTTAAACACAAAAGCTACAACCTTAAGCACTCAAGCACTTGGAATTCTTTTAACCCATTTTCACCCTATTTTCAATGTATTTAAGCCCTTTTGAGTAATATAGGCTAAGTTTTGAGATTATGTGCTAACTATTGAGTTTCAACACTAAATATTGAGTTTATGTGCTAGCTATTAGATTTATAAGTTAGTGCATGAGCGTTCGGGTTTTATACACTGATGTATTAGATCGAATACACTACTTATAAAATTGCATAAGTCAAATCTAAGTACATAAAGTAATGCTATTCAAGGTACATATCGAATACACTACTTATAAAATTGCATAAGTCAAATCTAAGTACATAAAGTAATGCTATTCAAGGTACATACTACATAGAGTTTTAAAAGAGAAACTCTAATATACGCTAGTGTATGAGGGGTTTTTCACTTAATTTTTTTTTTTTGAGAGGTACTACCAACCAAAATCACAGTTTTTAAAGTATTTTGATAAAAAAAAAAAAAAAAATCACAATCTATTTTTATATAATATCATAAATACATGTAATATACTTTAGCCGAATTCACTCAGATCAAATGACCCTTGAGTATCAAGGATTGTCTTTTCTCCCTCCATCCAAAGCAAGGAATTCCAAGAGTTAGAGCGTTGGAGTTTATAGTTAGTTTCTACAAATCTCTCTTTCAGTTCTCTCCACCGGTTCTCACCGTGGCTCCACCAAGATTTCTCTCTCTCTTCTTTTACTTTTCTACTTTATTTCCCTTTCTCTTACTATTTTCTTCTTTTATTTTTATTTTCAATTATTATCTTCTTTTTCCTTTTATTTTAATTTTCTTTGATTATTTTCTCCTTCTTTCTAGTCATTTCCCCTTTTTTGGCGTTTTATTTTCTATTCTATTTTTTATTCTTTTTCGTCCGTTTTCTCTTTTTATTCTCCCTTTTCTATTTTTTCCAGTTTTCCATTATTTTATTCTATATTCTCATTTGATTTTTTTTCTATTTTCTCTTATTCTTTCTCCTCTTCATTTTTTCTGTCTTCTATTTTTCAAATATATTGTCTCTTATTCTTTCCCTTCCTTTTCTTATTTTCTATTTTTATTTTTATTTTGTCATTTTCTTGAATTTGTTTCATTTGATTCCGTAATCTATTTCGCTTGACTTTACGTTTTTTCTTAAATTTTCTATTTCTTACTGAATATTGATTTTGTTGATCTTCATTTTTATTTTATTTTATCCTATTTTTAATCGAGCTCAGTCTCGCAGTCTAGCTTCTTTAGATTGTGGAAATTGAGCTTGAGCATAGTATATGACGTGCCAGATTCAAGCCTGGCCCATTCCCATTTTGATTTAAATATTCCTTTCAAGTAGAAGATCGAAATGTTGGAACTCATAATTTTTTGAGAATCTGTGTATTCAGAATTTTATCCAATATTTTTGTACAATAAAGATTTTAAAGTTCAAACTCTGTAACTTTCAAACACCCACGATAAAATTTGGATAGTGATCCTTCCACAGGCATTTTGTGTAATTTTTACTGTATTACTCATTTTACCCTTCGAATCACTTACACAAAATGACCATGAAAAAATCGTTGGCCTAAAATTTTAACAAACACCCATGATTGGTACTTGGTAGTGTATGCTAAAGAAATTTATAACTTACAAGCACCAAAAGCAAAAGTAGACGCCCTAATTTTGAAAAAATGATAGTCCATGGCAGTGCCCTTAATATATGTTTTATTTAAACAGGTCATGCATTAACTAAATACATTCATATTAAATTAAGACATCTATTTTATTTAAAAAAATAAAGAATTATGTATCATATCTATCAACTCACACATTCGGCAATAGTAATCGATTTGATGGGTGTAAATACATCTGCTTCTTATATGCAAAGAATAGTTACAAGAGCATGTGTTTTAAAACTTAATTTTTTAACAAGGCATTTCCTATATTAGACTGAGGAAAAACTAAATTCAACTTTAGAATATAAATTGATACAGCAATTCAGTGACCACAACAACCATGGTGGAGAGTCCTAAACCCACAACCACTTAACCAATCTTCTCAGTATTTGTGTCATCTGATGGCCACACCACAGTCTCCATAAGGCGTTCCCTCATCAACTCTAAGTTCTGGTCTGAAATTTGCTGGTATATTTTTGCATGATCACATTTCTGGAAAACAAAAACAAAAAGAAAAAGAAAAAAATAACAGTGAAAAAGCATGATCATGTTTCTGTAGAAGAAAAACTGGGAAAAAGGGGGGAAATATGTTATTCTTCACTCCAAAGAACATTTGATGTTAGTGAAAGGTAAAGTGTGAAGTCTATTGTTTTAGGGGCATGGCACTGTGGAAATTATTTTTATTAAAGGGTTATTAGTAAATCTTATTTTCACTTTTTACACTAGTAAATGTTTAAAATTGTTAAAGATAAAATTGACACTCATAATCAAATTAAAAATATTTTTTCATAGAATCTGTGATCTTCACCGCTGCTATTTTTATTGCTGTTTTGTTAGAAAATGGTGAAGAGGCCACTTACAGAATCTCTACAGAGGGATAAAGAATTCGGCAACTTCATTCATTCATCAGCTTCACTTCTCAGTTCTCACCAAGTCACAAAGTCCCACATCTGTTATCCCGCAGCTAAGCGCCCTCTGGATAACTGAACTGGGCCGACCTTGTGGTCCAGAGCTGGATTCTGGGCCTGAATATAGGCCCAATATCCATAAAAGCAGGGCTCAACAAAAATGATTCTGCCTGGCCCAAACCATAATGACTGGAGTGGCCATATCTACCAAACCCAAACAAATTATAGCCCTTGAACTGAGGCAGGACTGCTTAGAAATTGGGCATACATTTTAAGCAAGCCTAGTCCAACCGCTGAATTGATAGACCCAGCGACACAAGTGGCCGACCCAACCCATCGACAGCTAATAATTTCTAATTAGCATTCTTCCACATACCTTAATCCATTTACTATACAGATGGAGGCGTGTTACCATCACTCTTTCAGCTAACTCCTGCCTCTCCTGCATGATACAACAATGCGGTTTTCATCATTTTCATTGGAGTAGCAAGATCCACATCATTAGAAATTGAAAGATCTATGCGATTTTTGCTTGAACTTTTTTTAAAAAATACCTTCACTAGAGTTTTAATGAAGCGATCCCCGTCTCCAAGACTGTGTGTTGCTACAAACCTAAAAGAAACAGGGTATCAAATCTAAGAGAAAGCAAGTGAGAACCATAAACCCTAAACCCCATACTATAATATGATATTATCATCTCTCTTCTAAGTAGTAACGATTTATGTTTGAAATCATTTACATTTAAATGGGAGAATCTTCATGGTACCTAAAACAAGACATGGACCGAATTATGAATCATTGAGTTACAATAAATTGGAAATGAAATTTGACCACCACTTGTATAATGTTTCAATTTAATGATAACTAATCTTCATACAAGATGGCATAGAGCTCATTATTTATCACTAAGAGACAAACTACATCTTACAAATTTTGTTATAAAAACTGTACCTGCATATTCAGTTTTTTCAGAAATATTATCAATTGTAAACTAGTTTGCAACAGAATAATATCTTTTGAATGAAAATCTTGGTTGATTTCATAAAGGAAAACTAACACCTTTTTCTTTGGGGCTGAAACTCGAGTCGGATTGAGTCGACTTTCAATAAATGCAATTCAACTCATGTCAAAAATTATTGAACCCAACTCAAATGGCTGACCCAAGTTACTCAACCCGACTCGACCCGAATTTCTGACTCAACATAATCCGAGTATTGTTTTATAACTTGGTGCACTCAGATCAAGTCGAGTCAAGTCGGATTGCTTTTAAATGTCTCAAGCCAACCTCAGGCTGGCCCTGGCTTTAGGCCAACTAGGCCGCCGCCTAAGGCCCCGCCAATGTGACCAATGGGCTATAGGATCTCCACTTGCACTGCTCTCAAGGCCTAGGCCCCCCACCAATACATTGCGCTTAGAGCCTCTGAGATTTTAAGGCCGGTACTAGCTAACCTGATCTGAATTTCACGCGAGTTTATTTTTTTCAACCTAATCTAACCCAAGATATACAAAAACATTATCCAAATCCATTGATTTTTTGGGTCAGATCGTAAAAGTCTGATTAAAATCCGACCCAAGTTTACACAAGTTTTTTTGAACTTTGTGAATCAGTGCATAATAAATAATATCGTAGTTTTTCATGAGAATAAAATTGACTTACTTGAATCCTCTCTTTACATGAAGATGGAAAGGGATTAAAAAGATCCACTTACTCATAAAACCATCTGTATGTTGGTGGGTTCATCTCATAAAGTTGGTGGAGAACGGTCCTCACAGCCTTGATTGTAAAATACTTTATAATTTGCTGCAATTAAAAAAAAAAAAGAAAAGAAATTTGTAATTAATTGAAATAAAACGTAACTGTGCATATAGGATTCTATTTTCATGGCTTTCCCCATCAAGGCATCAACCATTGCACAGATATTAGGAGACTTCACGATTTTTATACCCTGAGCACAACTTTTGTGGAGAACAAATTCCCAGTGGAGATATTTGAGAACAATTTCGACAACTTCAAATTAGGACCAAATATGTGTAGGTGTACGATTATAGTGTGGATATGTTTTTCGTCACATTTTTTTAAATTAAAAAAATAGAAATTTTGAGAAAAATAGGAAAACATAATATGAGCATACTTTTGTTAAAAAAAGTTATTTTTTTAAAGTATAAGATACTTGATAGTCAAAATTTTGAGAATAATTAAGATTCTTAAATTTTGAAAAATGACTACTTTACAAACTATATTAATCCATTAAAGTATCCACATTCAATTCTATATAAGTATTTAATATTATTTCATTAAATTATTTAAAAAACCTAAAATTAAAAGAAATTGATGAAATAATTTAAAATAAGTAAATTTTTAAGAGAAAAAACTTAGAATTGACAATATTTTTCAGATTTGAAGAACTTACTTCTAAACAGTCTTAAAATTATTCTCAGTGTAAAAATCAACTCAAAAAATTATCAAAATAATTTTTCAAAAAAATAAAAACAAAATAGAACAGTAAACATAATTTAAAATAGTGGACATTAGCTTTTTATCATTTTCTCAATATACCCAAATACATCAATCAAAACCTCTGCAACGGAAAACACATACAGCCCCATTCAATCACAAACGTTGGATTCAGTTTTGAGTTGGTTGGGATCAAATGCTTTAAAAATTGTTGAATTATTAGACATCTATCTTTGGAGGAAACTCCAAGAATCAATAACGTCTTAAATTGAAGGATTGTTATTCATGTTGTTATTTTAAAACAGTAATCGTGAATTCGATTTTCAATTCACTTGAAAGAGTTATTTACCTTAGTGAACACATTGGTAAAAGAAAAATAGAGTTAAAACCTAATCAATAGATTAAAAAAATTAATAGATAGAAATTTTACATCCAACTCATTTGTTTTAATTTAGACACGTTCGGCACGAATTATTAAGAATCAGACGCGTATTTACATTCTATTTGAAAAAAGAAATATGAAATCTAATTTGATTATGTTAAAAAATTAAAACAGAGTAAAATCAAAGCAATCGACTTACCAAGGTGACATCTTGGAAAGTGT
The DNA here is from genome assembly GCA_013350335.1 of Chimonanthus salicifolius. NCBI lineage: Eukaryota > Viridiplantae > Streptophyta > Magnoliopsida > Laurales > Calycanthaceae > Chimonanthus > Chimonanthus salicifolius. The sequence goes on along the minus strand of CM023537.1, from coordinate 8,634,265 downwards.
CTTCGTACTGACCGCCCAATTCATCGACGATCACAAGATTCCGAAGCTTCCGCTGCCTCCTCGACTGCCGACGAACTCTCGACGACGACAGACGCCAGTCTTGCGAAGCATTGACAAATGAACTGCTCAAATCCGACGGTGGAGATCGCTCCGCTCGCTTTCTGTACCTCCTTAAATCCCCACAGCTGCTCCTGAAGGTAGAATTAGAGAGAGGAAGAGCCGAGTGGCAGATTTGCGAATCTACGACTACAGAACCTATCATCGACAGAGCTCCGACCATCCTGAACAAGCAAGAGCAGAAACGACGGAAGTTGCAGAGCCACAGAGCTAAAGAAATTCTCCTTTTTACACTGCGATCTGGATCGGAGGAAACGAATGACAACCGTAGATTCGCAGATTCACAAGAGAGATGGATCTGAGATGAAACGAGAATCTTTCTTTCTCTTTCTGCCCTTTAAAAATTCCTTTAATATTATAATTAAATATTTTTTGGGGGTATGAATTGGAAGTGATTCTGATTGTTTACAGCGTCTGCCAAATGGATTCTGAGGTCGAAATCTCTCCACCGAGAAAGCTCTGAATCAAGCACGACTTGTGATACTGGTTCATGGCTGTTGGCCTTATTGGGGCTAGTTGCCACGTGTCTGCTCCTTATTGGGAAAGATCGCAAGAAAGTTCCAAAGCCTTTGGAAATTAGGTACTCTTGATACCGTACACGTGTCTAAATCCCCAACATGCAGAATTACAGAAAGCCATGTGATCAAGTCATACAAAATTACAAACCACCTCCCCTGCGTTGTTGGCAAGTCTGGATCACTGTTATAAATACCGACTTTGGAATATAAACATCGATCAGTATATTTTTTTTTTTAAAAATGGGTTTTTATCAGAAAATTAAAGAAAAATTTCATGGAAAATATAACATTTAAAAATAGTATAAATATTTATAAATTTAAAATCTTAAGAGGGAATTTAATTTCTCAAGAATGTTTACCTTACTGGGGGCCCAAGGTGCCACGTGTATGCTCCTTATTGGAAAAGATCGCAAGAAAAGTTCCAAAGAAATTAGGTACTCTTGGCAGCCGTACAAGTGTAAGTCGCCATCATGAAGAGTTAAAGAGAACCATGTGATCAAGTCATACAAACCACTTCCCCTACGTTGTTGCCAACTTTGGATGAGGATCTAATGGTATTAAATTTGGATATTTCTGGTTGCGATTGTAATTTAGTTTGATTATATTTTAAAAAGAAATATTTTTCACACTTTGAACTTGCATGTCTTGAAAAAATTGTTGTATGCTGTCATATATGAATTATAGAATAAGATTGAGAAATGACCTCAAGTTATCATCTTAATAGTAATAATGATAATAAATAATAACCATTGAGATTTATGCAATTTTAATTAATTTCTATTTATAAAATTTTTATATATAGATGTTGTGAAACTAATGAGCTTGGCATTGTGTAGATCAATTTTTTTAAACGGCAGTGTAGATCAAATGAAAAATATTTAATTAGAAAATTGATGAAGTTTATTATGTCTTTCATGTTATTCGTTCAATGATAAGTTCACTGGAACTCACATCCGGCCAGAAACCTACCTTAGAAAGTTAGTGTCTTTAATTTAATACCCACTCCACCCTAAAGAGCCACTGGTAGAATCATCCAGCACTAAAGAGCAGGATCATTCAGTGCATCCACAATTGCAAAATCATAGATGAAAAACGCTGAGGTAATTAACTCAAGCTATCACATATCCACCTCATCATATTAATCAGATGGATCCCAACCATCCAACTGGAAACCACAAAGAAAACAAGCTCCGCATCAGCAGTAGAGATTCAGCACACGCATGAATGACTGCACCTACAGCTATTGACAGGTATAAATGACAGCATTGATATGATAAGTAGCTGATAATGTCAATTCCAAACCCTAAACCCAAAAGCAGGCACATGTCGAGCCCACTTTTGCAACAACATTATATTAATCGGATCAATCAAAAATCATATTTTAAAGAGTTTAAAGATTTAAGAATACTTTATAGTGATAAATGGGATCAGTTCCCCAACCACGTGGATCGGGTTGGGCACAAGCATAACCTCTTTTCACGATATCAATATACCCAAAGCTTCTGGTGAAGGAGCACTCAAATGCACCAAATCAGAGCCATTCATCATATACAATCAGGCTGTAATTCCACTCATCTGGAATATGGAAAGCCATTAGTGTACAATGAATAACTTACCTGCATTGTTGCTGCAATGAAATGACCCACCCTGATAACTGGGTATGGTTCCTGACCACTCTTTTTTCAATTTTTGAAAGATTAGACACCAGTTTATGTGACATAGTCGTATTCATTGTGATCTGAAATTTCATACAAATGACTGCAAGCAGAAGCAGAAGACACTGCAATCCCAGTTTTTGAAAACCTACAAAGCCTGTTGGAAATGGATACATCCATATAGCCACAAATCTTCAACAAAATTTTGACAAGGCATACGTCAAAACAGCATTCATCAGAGAGAAGCAACTAATTTGGTACGAGATAATTGTATACTTTGAAATAATACCAATGAAATAGAACTGCCTTAACAAAACTATATAATAACTGACCAAAATCTTCACAACAAGAAAGCTCGAAAACAAGTGAAATCTTACTCCATCGTCTACCCACAAACCCACAGTGGGATTATGTCCTACTGTTCCCACAAGGGAGAAAAGAAAAGAAAACCTTAAGAAAGTTACTTGACCTTTATCTAAGCTTCTAGCTTCTCAACATCCTCCAGAATAATTGCCTTAGTAGACTTTGCCAACAGATCCGTGTACTCCTGGAATGGGGATTTCATGAAGCGAGTCTCCCTCCAGAAATCAGGTGTGAGAAATCCATATGTTTTCAGAAGACAATCAAATGTTGCCTGCCAAAAGGAGGAAAAGGGAATGAATGTGCAAATAATAGCCAAGAAAATGTAATAACAGTGCATCATCGATTGCTGAATTGTCCTTTGCTTGGGATATTGCTTCTGTCTTGCCGAAATGTACCTCATTGTGGTAGTTATCTTTTTTTGCCACTATTTGAAGCCTTTGGTGGAAACAAAATAATTTGTTGTTAAAAGATAAGAGTGAGTTCAGTGCGGGAGTTGATCGACGTGCCATGGCTAAGTGTGCCTCTTGGGCTGTGTCGTTGCAGGAGTTCCGAAATATTTCTATGTCCGAAATCTTGCGTACTGGGAAAGAATGTGTTGATCTTGTCTGATGCTACTCTTTCTCATTTCTTTTCCAGTCATTTCTAATTGTAGTTTTATCTTTGTCCTTTGGTTGTATTTACACCTCTAGTGCCCTTTATATATTAATATATCAACCATTTCAAAAAAAGAAACAATTATATCTTTCAAAATAAATGTAATAACAGCTATAACAACCATAAGAGGTTACCACTGCTTATCAGCAGGTTAGAGAATGGCCCACACAAGATTGCTTATCAGCAAATTCATGGATGACTAGGTCACTATACTATATTTCTTTTTGGTGAACCCCAATAACAATTACCCACCAACAACCAGTACTCTCCCCTAAGAACATGTCATGTCTTTTATAGGAATCCTTTGCACTAGTGCCCCTTCCAGAGAACAGATCCTGGAGAACAGTGCTCTTAAGAAACACATTACATGCTCTTAGTGCTCATTACCCCATACCAACATTAGTTGCATTCCATTGTACCAAAAATCAGCACCAAGCAAAGATGCCCAAATACTTGTGTATGCTCATTGTATCACATTGAATATCCATACTCATGTCAAATACCCAGAAGCTTACATATGATACCAAGTAGAATATGGGCCTTTAACTAATTGTTGTCCGTAGTTCTCACATTTCAACTTGTAGGAAACTAACTTAAAAATAGGGTTGTAGCATACTTTAATCCTAAGGAGGGCAGGCTATAAAAATAACTTAAAAATGTCACCACCAATTCAAAAAAGGAAAGAAGAAGAAGAGTGGAAACTAAAATATCATATTTATTGATGGGATTATTTATAAGAATGCTGCTAGACCTGCAAAGCCAAGTGTAAGTTGCATGTTGGGTGATGAAAAGAAGACAGGTAGAAGAAGTAACGGTGACAAAATTGCATATGTTAAGATGGAACAATCTTTTAAAAAGGTAGAATAGAAATGAGTGTGTTTCTTAAAGCCTAATGGTTACTCCCATATAAGAAATGATAAGGGAATATTAGTTAACATGATTTGGGCACATCCATATAAAACCAAAAACAACTCCAATACAAAGAGTCAAAGGAATAGAAGTAAATGATTTTCGGAAAAGGAAGACACCATTACAAACATTGATTAAGTTGATATGACACGATAGAATTTGAGGTCATTAACAACATGAGTGAAGACGTAGCACATAATAAGCCAACTCCAAATAGATGAGACACAGACTTGATAATGATGACAATGACAAAAATGGAACTCCTTGTTAACAATCAACTTTATTATTTAAATAAAATAGATAAAATAATTAAATGAAACTCTATATTTATAATTGGCATTCTAAAATCTCCAATTTATCTTTTTAAGGTTTATTAAATATAATAAATTAATATATTATTGAAATTAAAAATTGAAACTGTAACATGACTACATACCAACACTTGACTTTGTGAGATGGAACAATAAAAAGTAGGAGAGAAATATATTGTTGGAAAGAGCGAGATTAAACATGAGGAGAATGATATGGGGAAAAGAGAGAGAAGAGAGAGAGGCGTGCATGTTCCCAAAGGACTAGTCGGAGGAGACACCTGGACACCTTCGGTCATCAAAAAGAGAGAGAGAGAATAGAAACATAACATATCAAAGGATACAATCAATATTTTAAAACCCGCCATTCCCAACGGTTCAACCTCAGTTCAAACTTGACCTCTAGCCAAGTATGATTCAGTTAAATTTTAAACACTTGAAATTCAAAACCTCATAAAATCTTAATAACTCCCAGCTCCAAAAGGTTGGGTGGTCAACCCTCAATAAACACCAAAATTTGGAACTTATTATGTGCAAATTTTTTTTGAAAGTTAACTTATTATGTGCAATAGTTGAACTGTTTTATTATTTATAATTGTAATTAGTAGGAATAATATATTCTTATAAAAATATTATCATTAACTTTTCATCTACTGTGTTTTGTATTTGACACTTTACAGTTTTTTGAACATTATTAATTTCTAACTTAATGATTATTAATTAATTGGTTAATTAGTTAATTAATATCATATATATGATCAGGCCAATGTCATGAGTTTAAGTTTGAACTTAGTTTTGCCCCATCCAACTCAACCTTTCCTAAAGATAGTTTGATCCATGAATTGGTTTTTAAAAGATTAGATATTATCATCATTTTAACAAGGAGATTATTACACTAACCCTTTGTTATAATCTTTTATACCCTCAAGCTCAAGTGTAAAATCATAATTGGTTGGCTTTTCAAGAGTAAAGATACCAGTCAACTAATTGCCCATATAAGCAAAGGGTATAAAAGGGTATAACTTAAGGGAAAGTTTAGCATTTTCCTTCAATAATTTTCTAGATTTAAAGTGAGCAGAGCATGTAATAGTGTGCACCTAAGCACAAAAACAGTGATGCTCATATCAACCCACTTTGCAAAGACCTCATGTTTTCTCTCAATTGTATAAACCAATTGTCTTTTCAACAATTGTAAAATGTACCAATACCTTTCAAACAAATTTCAAAGATCTCATTTAAAAGATTAAAATAAAATAGATATCCAAAATGTCCACTAATATTCAAAGAGCTAATATATTAACACAATCTTATGAAAGCACCCTACTAAGACAACTTACAAATATAAATAGGTTCAAAACAATAGTGTGAGATATGTAAAGGACCACATGGATAAGAGGTGGGTGAAGTTTTACTCCCATTCAATCATTCTATCCCCATTAAGTGTGCCCTTGAAAGATATAGCTTGCTAAATCAATTTTTCAAAGACCAAAAACACAAAATTAGAATGATTGAATGAGGTGAAACTTCACCTACCCCCTATCCATCTGGTCCTACACATTTCAACAAACTACATTAGCCCGCCTACTTATAAAAGTGTACTTCAAAGGATGTCTCATCAAGGACATGTGTTATTGCAACTTTGACTACTAAAGGGCATCTTGGACATTTTACGTGTTAAGGGCAAATAATACAAAAAGATGTTACATTCCACAATTCTTGAAAACATACAAGGGAGTCTTTGAAATTACCCTTGATAATATATTGTTTCATACCCCAAAAAACCTAAGTACAACCTTGGCCACAAACACAACAATATTTTAATCATAACTCTTTCAACAATAATAAAGTTAAAATTGACCAAAATGCTCTAAACTTGTAGCCCTATGATACCCTAATAAGAAACAAACAATAACAATATTCCTTACTTTTTCAAGGGAATATAGATATGATATCATGCATTAACAATATATATAATATATAATAATATCAAAACCATTATAAGCTAAGAAGCAATCTCTTTGCCACCTCTCATTACATTTTTTTTCATTAAAAACTCTACCACCTCCTTTATAAATAAATAAATTGAATAAAAACTAGAGAATATCTAAAATCCATTAAATAATAGAATCCCAATTTAAACTTCAAATATTTGGCCTCCAGAATTCAAAACCAATCCCTTCATTAAGTTTTGTAGCGAGTTTGGGTTTTATTCGGTATTTACAAAATGAATTCATATTGGGAATCCAACTCGGGATCGAACCCATCAATATCCTCACTTACGAGGACCTCCATCAATAATAAAAACACCAAAAAGTTAACTTAAAAAAGTTTCAACGAGACCAACAACTTCACTTCATTAGAATCCGTAAAGGTCTATCAAAACTAAAAAAAGGAATGCATACACGTCATCCTCATTATCATGAAGAACCCCTGATAGCTAACCTTAGATTCCTCTTGGCTGCAACATCAACATATAATGTAGAACTTCTTCCAAATGTATCCACCATTAATCAACCTCAGTTCCTACTTCGTTGTTATTTGCTACAAAGTGCAGAATGAGAACCAAGACTTGTGAGACAACGGGTGAAGTTGACTCAATGGACTCAATCAGTTTACTAAGCCGTCTAAATTTATTTATTATAATGTTAAATCATTGAGTAATAGAACAGGTTATCACTATATTTATTGAGTAAGTGTTCCTTTATTAGAGCCTCATTGTACATAGTGTAACCAGATCAAGTTTTAAAGAAAATGTCTGGTTCCACAAGAAAATGCAGTAGACATGTTTTTTCAACTTTTGTGACCCTATCACCTAAGAAGTGTTGAAGTTGACCCAACCAAGTACTAAGTTGTAAAGCCACTATATCAACCTTTTTGCTCTAAGTCTGCCCAGGTGTTTTTTTGATCTCATACTAGATAGGTTGTCTAAATTCTAAGTTCTATAAGAATAGTAAGAGTGTTGGAGTCCAATTACGAGTGCAAGGTCTCAGACTTAGCAAACTGGGAAAAAGAACTCAAGGATTAGACACCATATTTAAATAAATATGAATATAAATCTATTGTAAATGAAAACGAAGTGTGAAAAAACACTTATAGAAAATAATGTACTATCTTTGCTCTAAACAATCAAGTGACAAATCTATTGATATTTAATATTTTAATTAGGTTTCAAGAGAAGAAATGTGTGGTAATAGTTTGGTCATCTTCAAAAACAATCTAGAAAGTACTAACAAAGTCCACGAAGAACAGGTGCAAATGTCTAACACAGGGGTGAGTATCTCACATGAGTGTAAATGAATTTATTTTAGCCATTTGCATTTTTTCCTCCATGGAGAGGCTTTCTCTGGAAATTGATATTTCAATTTGCAATGCACTAGAGATGACATCATTCATCTTTCCTTCATTTACTATGTTTTCACATTATTCATGGATTAGGGAAAACAAATTCCGTTGAACACTTGTGCATGGAAACCACCATTTTATGCATTTTAACCTGAGCAAACGCAAAAAGAGTTCAAAGAGTTGCTATGAAAATTCATTACAGCCTAAGGGTACATGAGTGTGCTTTCTCTTTGGATTGTGCAAAGCACATTGCACACTATAATCTCTGTTTAGATTAGTGATGCCATCTAAGATTAGGTATTGTTGGTAAAATTAAGAGTGGGTTTTACCATTTGGAGTTTGTGCTAGGCACACACACTACATTTTTCCCGTTCTTCTCTCTCTAGTAGTGAAGGCATTTCCCCTTTCACCCATGGTCTCGCCTGTATAATATGTGTTTGGATTAATTTCCCATTTTGTCTCTCTAGTTCAAAAGTTTGGTTCAAACTTTCTCCACGAGACAACACCTTGAATGAATCTGATCTAGATTTAACTAATCATAATCAAAGTTACGTAGATAGTGATGTGGAGCTTGGAAATAACCCAAAACCAATAGCAGTAAAAAAACACTAAATTATCTAGGAAAGCAAGGAAAACACAACCTTGACGAAATTCCCAAGAGTTTTGGTGGATCCACGCGACGATGTGAAGACATCTTCAATCCCAGCAAACTGCAGGACCTTCTTGGGCACCCTAGCAGCAACAATCCCGGCACCACGAGGAGCAGGCACCATCCTCACAGTGACAGATCCACACTTGCCAGTGACCTTACACGGCACAGTATGGGGCTTCCCAATCTTGTTCCCCCAGTAGCCTCTGCGGACTGGAATCACGGACAGCTTGGCAAGAATGATGGAACCGCGGATAGCAGTAGCAACTTCCTTGCTGCACTTGACTCCGAGGCCAACGTGGCCATTGCCATCACCAACAACAACGAAGGCCTTGAAGCGGGTGCGCTGACCGGCACGGGTCTGCTTCTGGACGGGCATGATCTTCATAACTTCGTCCTTGAGCTGTGGGCCGAGGAGGGTTTCAACGATCTGATGCTCCTTGACGGGGAGGGAGTGTAGGTATATCTGCTCCAGGCTTCGGATCTTCCCTTCCTTTACGAGGCGCCCCAACTTCGTTACAGGCACCCATTTCTCCTCCTCCTCGCGACGACCGCCCCTACGGCCACCGCGGCCTCGGCCTCGGTCCCCGCGGCCACCGCGGCCAAAGCCTCTGCCAAAACCGCCACGATCGCCTCCTCGTTCTGCCATGACTGGTATCTGTGCTGCCTAGGTTAGAGTTGAGTTTCGGGAAGTAGGGAGTGAGGCAACAAAGGTAGAAACCACATGAGGCCGTCTTTCCATTCAATATATAGCGGGGATTAGGGCTGCGTTTGGATGGGTGGTAATTTTAAGGGGGTGACCAGTAGGGTTCACTTTTGCGGGACACCCTTGACTTATCTTGTTTGGTGATGAGAACGGGAGACCCTTCGAACGGGATTACTCTTTGTAATTACACTGGTGAAAAGTAACAGTTTATCGGGTAAAAAATCTTATTTGACAATTAAAACTAAGTGTAATTTGATATATTAATATTTTTTAAATTTTTTTATAAAAAATAATTTGTAAATAATATTTATGAAGTAAATTCTAATAATATAACTTATAATAATATTATCTATTTTTTATAAATTATTTTTTATAATTATAATTTAAAATGAACACTTGCATTCTAACATTAAAAAAATAAAACAAGATGTTTTTGATATTATTATTTTAAATCTCAATGAATGAATAAAAAATATTAACATATCTCTTCATAAAAAATTATAATTATAATTTTTATATTATATAAATTTAATAAAAATATTAATTCTCATAAAATTGTTAATATGTCAGGTTACCCTTACTCAAGAGTAACCTCTGCAAAATTTACCCCTCATCTAAATGCATCACGTTGAAAATATTGACAAATTTTTAAAATAAACATTCAACAAAATAAATTGTTAATTATCCTAAAAGAGATTAACATGAAGCTCAAACTCTTTTGGAGTTTCAAGACCCTTTCAAAATTGGACAAAATCACTCCTTAAAAATAGGACATTTTGACAAATATGCTTCATAAAATTTTGTAACGACCCGAACTGAATACAGAACTTAGGGTCCAACTCAGTGTGATATTGTCCGCTCTGGACCTTGCACACAAGCGAGCCCGCACGGATTTGCTCTTGGGCCCAAGCCCACATGGCCTGGCCCAAAACGCGTCACATGAGTTAAGATTGGCTGGCCTCAAATAAACCTCCATTTTTTTTCTCTCCACTACCGATGTGGGACTCTCCCACATCGGTCCAGGTGCTGCTGTTTTTTTTTTGGCAGGGGTTTCACAATCACCCCCCTTAAGGCCTCGAGCCTCCCTCGGATCGACTCGGCCCAGCTCAACAACACCAAGGAAGGAGGAAAAGCCCACACAGTCCGAGTGTTGAACTCGGCTCTGATACCAATTGTAACGACCCGACCTGAATACAGAGTTTAGGGTCCAACTCAGTGTGATATTGTCCGCTCTGGACCTCGCACACAAACGAGCCCGCACGGATTTGCTCTTGGGCCCAAGCCCACATGGCCTGGCCCAAAACGCGTCACATGAGTTAAGAGGGGCTGGCCTCAAATAAACCTCCATTTTTTTTCTCTCCACTACCGATGTGGGACTCTCCCACATCGGTCCAGGTGCTGCTGTTTTTTTTTTGGCAGGGGTTTCACAATTTTATTCTTATTTTTTATATTATATAGATTTAATAAAAATTATTAATTCTCATAAAATTGTTAATAAGTCAGGTTACCCCTTCTTACAGTTACCCCTACTCAAGGGTAACCCCACGTCACCCCTGTAAAAATTTACCCCTCATCCAAATGCATCATGTTGAAAATGTTGAAACATTTTTAAAATAAATTTCTAACAGAATAAATTGTTAATTACCCTTAAAGAGATTACCATGAACCTCAAACTCTTTCGAATATTCGAGACTCTATCGAAATTTCGATAGAATCACCCCTTAAAAATAGGATATTTTGACAAATATGTTTCAGAAAATTTTATTTTTATTTTTATATTATATAGATTTAATAAAATTATTAATTCTCACAAAATTATTAATATGTCAGTTTACCCCTACTTACAGTTACCCTTACTCAAGGGCAACCTGGGGTAACCCTTGTAAAAATTTACCCCTCATCCAAATGCATCATGTTGAAAATCTATATAATATAAAAAATAAATTGCTAATTACTTGAAATCTATTAATTTTTCAATTATATAATATATAATTGAAAAATAGAGGAAGGCACGGGGTAAATAGGGACAAGGTTTCCTTAAAAAATAAAAAATAAATAAAAAACTGCTATTATTATTTTAAATTTCAATAAATGAATAAAAAAAATTCTACATATCTCTTCATAAAAAAAATATATAATTTGTTGTTTGGTGATATGAAATGGAAATAATAGAATGCTTTTAAAACAAAAATAAAAGCCAAGTATTCACCAAAATAAATAAAAAGATAAAATGTAAAAAAAAATCTCATCAAAAAGAAGAAGACGGCGGGTAAGGAGGGGTATTCAAGAGTGAATACCCCAAGCCCCATGGGGGTATTCAAATGGGTGATGTGAGGGGTAAAAAATGGATTTTTTACCCTCACCCCCTTGTTACCAAACGTGGGTAATGAGGGGTAACCCCTTGTTACCTCCAATACCCTCCATCCAAACGCAGCCTAGGGTTCCTCAATAATGATATTTTTAAGATAATACGCCACGTGGCAACTTTGGCCCTTTTTTTTTAACAACATGCATAAATTAAAAAGCTATTGATAAAAATTTCAAGTGAATCGTATAAAACTGACTGCAGGTTAGCTGTTAAAAGGTTATATTGATGTTATCAAAACTGAACCGTGTAACAAACCGTCTTCGAGGAGGTCAGGGTTTAACCGGATTCGACAGTGGTCAAAGCTGGTAAAAGTCGGTCAAAGCCGGTCAAGTATTAAAATAATATAAATATTATATATAATATTAAGTAAGATATATTTTACCAATAATATTAATATAAATATTAAAAATAACATTTAAACTCTGAATAATATATCAAAACGGTGAAATATATGGGATAGAAATAGTAATAAACTTTTATATTTCAAATATACACATTTTTTAAGGGGAAAATTTTAAAAAAATATAAAAAAAAATCAAATATATGAACCGCGGTTCACGGTTCCCAGTTTTTATGTCAAAAACCTCATAAAACCGCAGGTCTGACCGATTTTATGCGGTTTTGACCGCTAGCCTGTTTTTGGGGTGGACCAAACTGCAGATCCGGCAGTCACGGCTGAACCGGCGGTTTATCTGCGGTTCAGTCCGGTTCTGATAACACTGGGTTATATAGTTCTAACTCTCTATTTCTCCTTACTCATATACATTTGTTAGTAGGTATTTACGTGAAAAATTGATTAGTGCATAACATTTTTAATTTTAATGCATAAAAAATAAGTAAAATATCTATTTTGTCTAAATATATATATAAAGATGACAAGGAGAGAGATTAAAAAAATAGAGTAAAATTAGCTCATTTTTATACACTAAAAATAAAAAAGTGCTGGTGCGCCAATTACTTCACATCCACATATTCATATTCTCCATGTAACAAGATGATTTGTATTTCGTAGGCCCACTGCATTAGCAGCAATTGGGTTTAATTTGATGGCCTTTGAGGCCCAAACGTCACCTAGATGGGCCTAGACCCAAAACTAATTTAAATGGGCTTTTATTCCTGTTGCAAGTGAGTCTATTAGGTTGCACTTGAGGCTCTCTCTTCCCTCCATCAATTTTAAAATTATTTGGAGAAGAAAGTTATCAAAAAAGGTTTCATGATCCCATTCTTGTCTAATGGGCCTTCTTCTTCAATCTCACCTGGTTCAATGTAGCTTCTGATGGCCCATCAGTATCCATTACAGTAACCTCGTTTGGACAGAGAAAATATACTACGTGCTTTAGCTCCGCTGCATAAGTTCATCTGTTATTTTATTTCGTAACCAAAGTAATTAATAACATGAAATATATAATATATTGAATCAACAATCTATTTCTTAGAAAAAAGTAAAAAAATAATAATCAATTGACAAAATTAAAAAAAAAAGGAGTAATGTACATATTTTAGGTAATGCAACAACCTGATTGTTACTTACTTAAATATCATATTTTACTATTTTATCCTCTTTACATGAATTTTTATTCATTTTTTTTAGGTGTTGGCATTGATAAGAACCTGTTCAATCTTTACAACTCGACAAATCTAATATTAAAATCCTCTTTTCTATTTGTCATATATTGTTTGCACTAACTCTCATATTTTTAACTTATCAGTTACGATAGAAAAGAGTAAAAAATCATTCCAATATTTTAAATATTTTTGGAATTTTTTCACAAAATTTTCATATTTTTTAAGTCAAGACTTGTCAAATCCTTCTTACTTACTAGAGGTGCAACTTGAGTTGGGGTTAACTCAAAATCCATTGGTATTAGAAAAAAAATTGACCCATTTTTAATTTGGGCTAGGTAAGAATCTTGTTTTGTATAATCAACCCACCCAAACTATCAAATTATAATAAAAACACTACTCATTTTTTATTTCTTTATTTGGATTTTTTTTAGATTTAAATTTTTATGGTAATTTTGCTTTAAGGGTGAAGGCCTTTTTATAGTTGTCTCTTAACTTAAAATATGTCAATCCAACGTATATAAATCCAATTATCTTCTTATTTAAATGGTTTGATCAATGGTCCAATTTTACTCAACTCAAATTGGTTGGCCTGAATAATAATGTGTCAAGGTTCAAAAAATGAGTTGGATTATAGGCCCAGTTGAAGAGAGTTGAAATTTGACTTGAGATGAAAGATATTGAATTATTGACCATAATTTAATATGGACCGACTAAGATTAGGCTCTATATTCGACAAAACCCACCCAGTTACACCGTTATTTCTCTCTCACTAAATACAATTTTAAAATATTTTTTTATTCTAACCATTATTTTTTCAAATTTAACATAATTTTTATATTGGCATGAAAAAATACGAGAAATCAATTTAAGTTACCAAATATTCCTAACATCTTTATTTCTATTTTTAATTATTTTATACATAAAGTTTTTCTATTTTCAAATTATAAATTATCTCAATCATAAGTTAATTGGACTATCAAAAATCATCTCACTATAAGTTTGAGTTGTCTTTTAAAATAAAGTATATAAAATTAATAAAAATATAGAAAAGTCGTTTCTTAAGGACAAAACAATTATTTGTGAAAAATATAATATGATATAATTGAGTTGTTTTAGTTTTAATAATACATCACTTTATTAGAAAAATGAATTTATTTAAATGAATTATAGATTATTAATATAACAATTTTTAAAATAAAAAAGTATTTAAAATATTTTATTCATTTAACTTAAGTAAATAAATTTGATAGGTAAAAAAACTCTATTTTAGTCACTAATTTTACTTAATTTCAAATTATATTTTTATATGTTTAATAAATTACAATTTCATAAATTCTTTTGTTGATAACAATTTATTTTTCTTTTATTGCTTTTATTTTGTAGAATCGGTAGACGTCATCTCATTACAAAATGACATTTATTTTGACTTTAGTCAGACTTAATTGTTCCCGTTTCTGCAAATTTCGTCCAATTCCCGGCATTTCGTCGTCTTATATGTAAAACTGAGGGCCTGAATTCTGGCGATTCGTTGAAGTCTCTCATAAGTTCCGATTCCGCGCTTTCTTTCCGCGGAATTCGGGACTTTTCCGACGCAGACTTCCGGATTCTGTAGAATTTCCCGACGAAGATTTTCAGAATTCGGAGAATTCTCATCCTCGAATCTTTCCTTCCTCACATAATCCCGTCTTCATCTTCAAAAGAATCTTCTTTGCTCGAATCCTTGTTAGGCCTTCCCCTTTCCTTTTTCCGTGAGAAAAATCCAAGAAATTCGAATTCCATTTTCAGACGTGAATTATCTTGGTAATGGGAACTCTAGAATTTCCAGATCTTGGGAAGCATTGCAGCGTCGAAGATTGCAAGCTCATAGATTTCTTGCCCTTCACTTGCGATGGATGCGACCAGGTTCCATTCTCCTTATTCCAATTTCTTTCTATGATTGATTGGAAATTTCTTCATATCTACCATCTTTCATGCTTGTCTATTCATTTATTATTCTGTTCTGCATGGATGGCTTTTGTGGGAGAGTCACGGCGAAAGTTTGAATCAGCCAACAGTATATCTGCATAATCAGAAATGTTTGATTGTACATTCACCAAAGAGAGTATAAATGGTTTTAATTTCATTAATTATTAAACAAATGTTAGGCTCCACTTGGATGCATTTAAAATGAAATTCTTTCCTTTATTTTCATCTGAATCTAAAGGCCCATTTAGACCAATATTATCTGAACCAGACCTTCTAACGAACCGTTTTCGAGGAGGTTAGGGTTCGAATATGGTCAAATTCGGTAAAAGGCGGTCAAATATTAAAATAATATAAATATTATATATAACATTAACTAAGACATATTTTACCAATAACATTAATATAAATATTAAAAATAATATTCAAACTCTTATTAATATACCAAAAAGGTGAAATATGTGGGATATAGATAGTAATAAACATTTATATTTCAAATATACATATTTTTTAAGGGGAAAATTTAAAACAAAAAATAAAAAAATAAAAAATAAAAAAAATTCTAAACCGAGGTTCGCAGTTCGAAGTTTTTGTGTCAAAACCGCATAAAACTGTGGGTCTGACCGGTTTTATGCGGCTTTGACTCAAAGCCAATTTTTGAGATAGATCGAATCGCAGATCCCGCAGTTGCGGCTGAACCGCCAGTTCGACCGCGGTTCGGTCCGGTTCTGATAACACTGGTTTAGACACCGCTCAATGGTGTGGAATTACCATTTTCCCCTTCTATTTTAGATCGTCCTAGATCTCCCTCTACACTTTTAATGTGAGAATCGTTTGCAACAGCCCCAACATATGGAGCAGAAATAAGTACATCTTTCCTCCAAAATTTTAGGAGACAATGAGATGGGCATCCCATTCAAAATATTTTAGAATTAGTTTTATTATTCTTCACTTGAAACATTTTACCTACATTATTTCTCTAACTTTTATCAAATGAGTTGGTCTTTCAATCATGCTAAATGTCACATAGTTCCTTTTTTATAAAGCTATTTTTTCTGGGAGCACTTACACACACCCGGAAATCCTGCCTCTACACACCCGAATTTGAAATTTCGTGGCAAATTACCGTTTTACCCCCACATTTTCATTCATTCGAATAAATGCCCAGTTCATTTTGGCATTCATTCGAATGAATGTCCATGTGTGATTTCAATTCATTCGAATGAATGGGCTGCACAGTAACGCGGAATACTGTTCAGCCCATTCGAATGAATTTAAGACTTCAATCATTCATTCGAATGAAAAAAATTTCAACTATACATTCGAATGAATGAGCCTCATTCATTCGAATGATTGTTACATATTTCAGTTATTTAAATAATAAAATTTATTTTAAAACTTTAAAGTTATTTTTTAAGCAGTGTGTATTTTGAAAATTTCTCAAATTAAATATCCGGACTAATTACGATAATCCGATAAAAATACTTAAGACTTCAAGGATCTTTTGAGACTTCTAAATATTTAAAACACAGAATTTTACAAATAAGGTATCCCTAGGGTGTACCAAAAACACATTTAGGAGTGTCAAAAGACCTTCAAGTCTTAAAGTATTTTTATCACGTTATCGTAATTAGTCCGGATATTCAATTTGAGAAATTTTGGAAATACACAGTGCTTAAAAATAATGTGCATAGTGTATTAAATAATAAAATCTCCTTTAAAACTTTGAAGTTATTTTTTAAGCACTAGTGTATTTCCAAAATTTCTCAAATTGAATATCCGGACTAATTACGATAATCTGATAAAAATGCTTTAAGACTTTAAGGTCTTTTAACACTCCTAAATGTGTTTTGGCACACCCTAGGGATACCCTTATTTGTAAAATACTGTGTTTTAAGTATTTAGGAGTGTCAAAAGACCTTCAAGTCTTAAAGTATTTTTATCACGTTATCGTAATTAGTTCCGGATATTTAATTTGTGAAATTTTGGAAATATACAGTGCTTAAAAAATAACTTTAAAATTTTAAAGGAGATTTTATTATTTAATACACCTATGCACATTATTTTTTAAGCACTGTGTATTTTCAAAATTTCTCAAATTAAATATCCGAACTAATTACGATAACATGATAAAAATACTTTAAGACTTGAAGGTCTTTTGACACTCCTAAATGTGTTTTTGGGTACACCCTAGGGATACCTTTATTTGTAAAATACTGTGTTTTAAATATTTAGGAGTGTCAAAAGACCTTGAAGTCTTAAAGTATTTTTATTGGATTATCGTAATTAGTCTGCATATTTAATTTGAGAAATTTTCAAAATACTCACTGCTTAAAAAATAACTTTAAAATTTAAAATAAATTTTGTTATTTAAATAACTGTAATCTGTAACAATCATTCGAATGAATGAGCCTCATTCATTCGAAAGTATAGTTGAAATTTTTTCATTCAAACGAATGAGCTTCATTCATTCGAATGAATGCTGAATGCTTGAAGTCTTAAATTCATTCGAATGGGTTGAACAGTATTCCGCGTTACTGTTCAGCCCATTCATTCGAATGAATTGAAATTACACATGGGGATTTATTCGAATGAATTGAAATAACACATGGGCATTCATTCGAATGAATGCCAAAATGAACTGGGCATTCATTCGAATGAATGAAAATGCGGGGGTAAAATGGTAATTTACCACGAAATTTCAAATTCAGCTGTGTAGAGGCAGAATTTCCGGGTGTGTGTAAGTGCTCCCATTTTTTCTTCTAAAATTTTTAGAAGTTCAAATATAACAACCCTAAGGGTCCAATGGTCCATTTGCATGAGGAAAAAACAGGAGAATGTAAGGGACTCCTTTCCCTTGTTTGGCATTTAGTAAACAGGCAAATAGGGGGAAAGTGCTCCATGATCACCCTTGCCGTGAAGGTCGACATGAAGATACAGTATCATGTTGGCTGAGACGACAGATCTTGGGAGTTTGATTTGGAACTTCCATTTCATTTTCCTGACTTGGAGATGACATGCTAATTAACCTCTCAAGTCCTTATGATGATGATCATTTTGCTACTGACTTAATTTCTGTTATCTGAGAAGAGTGATTACATTATTATTATTATTAGTAATTTTTGGTAAACCAAGTGATCAAGTTATTTGGTTTATGCTTACGACATCACACCAAATTTTGTACAGGTATTCTGTTTAGAGCATAGAAGTTATAGTAGACATTTGTGCCCAAAGGCCAATAAAAAAGATGTTACTGTCTCAGTGTGTCCCTTCTGTGCTAAAGGAGTCCGCCTGGTCCCCAATGAAGACCCAAACATTACTTGGGAGTCGCATGTTAATACCGATTGTGATCCATCAAACTACCAGAAGGTGACAAAGAAAAAACATTGTCCTGCGCCTGGCTGCAGAGAAACTTTGACACTCACAAACACGATAAGATGCAGAGACTGCACAATTGAGCACTGTTTAAAGCACCGATTTGGACCCGACCACAAGTGTCCTGGACCAAAGAAACCTGATTCAGGTTTCCCATTTGTAAGTCTTTTAAGGAGGAGCCTGAAAGATGACTCAAGGCCGGGACGCAGCCGTCCAAATGCGCCAACACATTGGGCAACCTTTGTCTATGCGGTTCGAGCCTCAGCTGAAGAAAGCATGGCAAAGTTGAGTATTGCAACTAGCCAAGCATTACAGAAGGCGAGGGATGGGATGTCACAGAGCAGCAATGGTAGGCTAGTTCAGGAATGTGTTCAGTGCCAAGCAAAGTTCTCCACTGTTGGAGCTCTCACAGAGCATGTGAAGAGGGTTCATGAAGGTGGCAGCCATGCTGGTCCTAAGAAGGTAAAAGTTGATGTCTGCCCCAAGTGCAGTAGAGGATTTCGAGCTGCAGTTTCTCTGGTGGAACATGTGGAGAAAGATCATGGAGGGACTTCAATTTCTTGAGGTAAAAGCAAAAATGTAGGCTCAACTGTAAAATGTCATGACCTGTATCGTTTGCATATTATACATACAATGATAATATTGTGTAAATGATTGCAAAACAATCCTAACCATCCATATTGTCGATCCACTGTTAATAGAGCATAATTGAATTGTTTGAGAAAGGACCAGAAGGAAGATGGTCATGTTCACATTGTCATCACTGCAATATTAATTGTTCAGAGCTACATTATAATTCCAGAGAGAAAGGAACATTGTTTGCTCACAATCACTTATCCAAAAATGGCTTCCAGCAAAATTTATGAACTTTGGATTTAGCAGAGTATTCTAATTCTGTATTTGTAAATGTTATCTAGAATTTGAGAATTCTATAGTCCAAGGGTTTGTTTGTTAGCCTGGAATTCCTTGATGGAGTCGAAATTCTGTAAAACTTAAAATCCAGGATTACTTCTATTTTTGGTGAAATTGGAAATCCATACCAAAGAGCACATACTACAGATTTGAGTCAAATGAGCATGAAAAGGTAGTTAGCCCATATAACAATTTACCTAATCCAATTATGATTGTCAACAGTAGATAAATGGGATATGTAGTGTTTTTTTTTATGATCAAGGTGTCAAGGTGTTGGGACATGGGACATTTTTACCTGATTAATCCTTAGGTTATGTGCAGTCCTCCCAATACTACACACACTAGGTCAGCAACTACGGGGAGTGGCCCATTAGAGTTGAGCATGAATCAAACTTAAGACCCTGCTTCGTGAGGTGGGCTTCTTAACCCCTTGAAGTTAGATATATAGCTTTTTCATGTAGATGATGACGTTGATAGTGGGAGATATCTCCAAGTCCCATGTGAGTGTTATTTTGAATTTTAGAAGCCAAAATCACCCATATTATGGAATTCTCTTCTTCTAGTAATAGTCCTAATCTTGTCAAACACATATCCATGTTACAGGAATTCTTTAAAATTCATTCCAGAATTGGGAAATGCAAATGGCAGTTGAATTAGCTGGCCCGAGTCATTTAGGCTTTATGCTTTGAAACAAAACACTTAGATACGGGTGTATAAATATCTTGAAATTTAAATTATATGGTATTTAAAACTCCCAGAACTTTAGTTTCTTGATTTCTTTTTTTGAACTTTATGAACCACAAAAATCCAATTTCACTTGAGAATCTGTAGCTACTGAAGAGGCCTTAAAAGTGGCTGGTGCAATCCAGGCCTGACCAGACAGCATTGCTAGCAAACCTATTCATTGTTGTTATTTATGAAAGCCAGCAAGTGTCGCTGGTCATAGTTGGATGAATAGAAAAGCTGCTATTGCCTGCATTTGTGCCTATTGAGTGCTGGGAATGGAGCATATTTTAGAAAATATGATGGTTTTGGTTGAACATATGTAGCCGGTTGGTGTCGTCTGCTCAGAGCTTCAAATTAGAGTAGGCCCAGATGTGGCCCATCAATTTATTGGGCCATAATATCAGGTCTTGCCTAAGCTCAAAATACAAATCACATCTTGGGCCATAATAACCAACTTCTTTGAGTCTTGAGACCAGTTTAGCCTGCCAATGTACTGGCGCTATGGGTCAATTGCAAGGCCATTTTGGTTTAAGAACAGAAGGAATAAAGTAGATTGATGCTGCTAAAGTTCAAGTTCATCCATTACGTTCTCACTATTTCTAAAACCAAATATGGCCTCAGTAAATGAGTCAAGCCTTTGGCTAATCTGGAGCCCATTTCTTCCTGACTAGTCAAATGAAATTTTAGGAAAAGGTAATAGAGGGTGGCCTAAAATAAGAGTAAAATATATTAGAAAACCAATTTGAGCTTATGTTGGTAGGTCAGCAGCCGAAGTGATTTTTATTTAAACACAACCAATTGGAAATTCTGGGAGAAGAGGAAAAACCTCTATATGATTTTTATTGACTTAGAAAAGACCAATGATAAAGTACTTAAAGAAATTAATTTGGAAAACTCTAAGAAATAAATACATTCTCAACAACTATGCTAAGATTATTTAAGATGTGTATAAGGGTGCAACCACTAACGATAGAATAGAGTTAGAAACAAATGTATTAGGGATAACTTAAAGATAATCCGGGAAGATGACAAATTGAAAGAAACTCGTTTGAGTGGAGAAGAGAGGCTACGGATCAAAAGTACTAGGAGGAGAGGACGACCTTAAAAAATATGAAGGGAATGGATAAAAAAGAACACGTTAGATTGTAAAGCAACTAATAATCTTGATTTATAATAGGATTAATTGAAGAAGAGCAATACGATTATTGACTAATGATGACGACGATGATCCATGAATAAGATCCTTAGTTATTTTTATATATTCTAACTTACAATGGTAATTTGATTAAATTCAAATACCATAAACCTGTTACATATCTAACTTTTAAAATTTTACTTAAAGAAATCAAATAAAAACATCTTGGTTAATCCTTTATTTAAATATAAAACAGTTCAACACAAAGCGAGTTCTACCAAGAATGTTTTGACACAAACTTTTCAATATAAAGAACTCTCGGTCGATTATTTATTAATAAATAAGTATGGAAAGAAAAGAATTTATTCTAATTAGATTATGACATGAATGGACCAACATTAAAAAAAGAAGAGATTAATTTTTTTATCAAATTATCTAACCTTATAAACTAAATTTCTATTGAATGTCAATTTTGAATGTTTGAAGCATGATTTGTAGGCAAGTAATGATTGATTTCAAAATCAACTGTGAAGAGTTAAGAGAGTGGAAAATCATGATCAAATGTTGAAGTCCTAAAGTGAGAGGTGAGTTACAAAGGGGTAGTTTACTCTCAAATCTTGGCCATGCAATGGTGGGAAAAAGGTTGATGATTTAGTACATGAATGATCATGCATGGATTCCACATATTTTTTATTAAGATATAAAGAAGAATGAAAAAACAAAGGTTTAAAGAAAATTAGGCTCAGAAAGAGAAACAAATAATCGAAACAAGACAACTAGAAAAATACAACTCCACTACTACAAAAGTAATTATCCTCTCATTAAATGGAAACACCCCATATTGTTCTTCCAACTCCATTTTTTTGCAAAAAAAAAAATCTACCGCCCCATTGGTTGTTCAATTGATATGTGTAAAGGACACCTCCAAACTCTCAGTTAATCCTTTTATCTTCCTTAATAATGTAATTAACCTTCATTGAGGATACTTCACTCACCTACGAGTGTTAAACTTTTTATTTCAGTTGATGTTTTAATAAAAATTGAATCTCACTCAGAATTCAATTCTTTATCCATTTTTATTTAAAACTATATATAGAAACAGGAGGGACACACCCTTGTGAATAGAAAAAAAAAAAATTATAGATCTCTTAACATTTATTTTATAGAACATTTTCAAAATCATTCAACAGAATTTATAGTTGTAAGTGTGTGTTCGAATCTTATTATCTTATTAATATTTTGAATGTTCCAATCAAGTAAAATACTTCATAGAAAAAGGTCTGAGGCCACGTGTAAGTTGAAGAATACGACGAACAAAATACGACAAAACATCCTTTCACTGCGCCCAATTCTTCAATATTTATTAAATTATTATTATATTTGGGTCAATCCGTCAACCCTTTTATTATTTCCGATTCTCTTCATCAGAACGAGGAAATAAGAGACAAGTGGGAAGTAGTGAGAACTGAGAACAGCGTATAGATTGGAGAAATTATAAATTTATATAATAAAAGGCACATCGAGATTGGGGACAACTCAGTGAAAATACTCATTTCAAACTCAGTTGGGGAATTTAATTTAATTTAATATTATTTGTAATCTCAGACTCGAGAAGAAAAGCCTACGTACAGACATCAACTGGTGCAAAACTCGCTTCATTCATGATTTGGGCCATGAGTTTGTCATATCTAGGGTTCCATTTTTTTATTAGATATTGAGTTTCAAATTCAAAAAAGTTACTTGGGGGACATGCTCTGCTTCTGCCTTGGGTTTTTTTTTTTTTAACTGTTCCATCTCATAAAATTTTACCAAACTCAAGAAAATAGAATTTTAAATTATATCATTTTTAAAAGTAAATAAATTCATTTAATTTAAGGATAATGATCTATGTACTCTGAGTTTTTACCGTAGTATATCATTTTTAAAAGAGATGACAAAATGATCTTTTCCTTTTAAAATTGGTGAACATGGTGGAAACTCATGGTGCACAGATCATTATCTTAATTTAATATGAGTCCATCCAAAATAAATTCAGATCAGATTAGGCAGAACGGTGTCAGATCTGAACCTAATAGACCAAATACATTGCTACCTTTGGAGGAATTTATGCATTTTAATTCAATATGTAACTTGTTATTTATTTATTTATTTTTTTTTAATAATGAGAGTATCCCTGAGGTATTGATCCAATAAGACTAATCTCTCGAGGCCCAAATTGTCATTGCCCATACAGCCGGCACAGATGAGTCAGGTGATAGCACCAAGGTTGATCCCGAGACATGAGGGAGCAAAAAAAAAGTTATAAATTTCTCGATAAAAATATATTTATTCATCATTTAATTTAGTGTATAAAGTGTCGACAACTATGACGTCTAACCCATGAGTTATCTAATAATTGTAAATAAGAGTAACAATTTAGGTAACGTTCTCTCATCTTTATTAGAATCATCTCTCTTTAGATGCTAAAGAGTAAAGATGAAACTCATTTAATAAAATATAGATTGTTTAATTCACTCAATTAAATGTCCAATTTATCTCAAAATAATTGATGAAGATGATGAAATGAGCCAAACATATTTATAAACTTTGTGACACCCATTTTATTTCTTTTTAATGAACTCCTTATTTTCATGATAATCTTTGAAAATGTCCATGCAACATTCTTACTCAAATTAGACACAATAAATACCAAGTTGCTTTACAACTCAAAGCATTCTATGAGCTTCAAGATCTTCTTATGGAATTATAACCACTCAGTGTGTACTTAGACATGGATGTAATCAATTTTAGAAAAAGGAACATGTATTTGAATTATATTATAAAATTTAAATTGTTTTAAAGATTATTAACGATAAGGGTTTTCATTCGTTATTGCTTAATTAATGAAAATATATAATAAGAAATGCTATTTTTTTGTAAACATAAAAGTATCTCACTCACTCCTCAAAATTCAAATGAAAGCACTGAAAAAATAGATAAAACTTTCTTCTTTACTTTTCAGTGAAGTCATTGACCATTGAAGATTTCAATTCAAGTCTATACTAAAATTCATGTATCTGTTTTTGAATTTACACATGTAAAACCACAGGAAATCCAGCGTAAAATTTCTACGGACGATACCCACTACCTTTAAGGTACACCAGGTTAGATTATGGGAGCTCGAACTTGGCACCTCTTGCTTCTTGAGGTGGGAGGTTAACCCGTTGAACTACACCCATGTATCTTTAGATGATAAAAGAGTAAAGGTGATACTCATTTTATAAAAATATAGACTATTTAAGTCACCAATCAATTAAATGTGCAATTAATATATCTCAAAATAACTTATAAGAAACATGTTTATAAACTTTGTGACACCCCTTTTTTTCTTTTTAATGAACTCCTTATTTTCATGACAATCTTTGAAAATGTTCAAACATTTTTACTCAATTAGATACAATCAAGACCAAGTTCCTTTACAACTCATAGCATTATATGAGCTTCAAGATCTTCTTATAGAATACATACATACGGCTTTAAAGTTTGCTAAAATTGATTTGTACTATCACCCTTTTTTTGTAAAAGGAACATGTATTTGAATTATAATTTAATTTATGCATTTTTATGTTTTAGTTTAATTATATTATAAATTTTAAATTGTTTTAAATATTATTAACGATAAGGGTTTTTCCTTGTTATTGTTTTATAAAAAAATTTATATCTCACTCACTGCTCAGAATCCAAATGAAAACACTAAAAAAATAGATCAAAACTATATAATTTTTTTAATGAAATCATTGACTATTGAATATTTCAATTCAAGTCTATGTAAAATTTAAAAAAAAAATTGGGACCCAACACATTCAGAGTCGAAATAACGTAATAGGATTATAGGAACAGGTGAGGTGATCACCTACTTTTCCTCCTAACTCGATTTGAAGTTTGAACTAAAGATCTTTTCAAACTATTTTTTTTCTTTTACCTTGACTTTTCATAATATTTTTTTTTTTTTGGATTAGCATGGAAAACTCAGACATAGTCTTACTAAAACCCCTATGAATGAATCCACTATTCATAAAGCACTACCAAAGTTAGGCCATAGGGACTCGAACCCGTAACATCGCACTTCATCAAGAGTTCTAAGTGAGTTTAAAGCTCTTTTAATTTCTTGAATAAACTTAATAAAATATTAGTTATTTTCAATCTAAATTGTAAATTTTTAAATATTAGTAAAAAAAATGTTTATGTCAGATAAAAAAATTCTATTGCCCCAAAATTGAAATTAAGGTAAAAAATCTGTTTGATTGTAGGACCAGTAGTGATCACCATGATAATGAACATGTTTCATTTTCCAGCACCTAATTATGGCCCACCAAATGCCAAATTTGGATGAATGTAATAGCAGATTAATATTCATACTGAGCTGTTTCCTATTGTAAAAGGACAAGAACATTATACGTCTGATGGAGTGAGAAAAAAATTAGTGCTAGAAAAGTAAATTAGTTAGGTTCAGGTTAAATTCATGTGAGGTTTTTATTATTATTTTTAAAATTTGAATTTGAATTCAACTTGAATTTTGATTGCATAATCAAATCTGCATCCTCATCAAGATACTTGAGATCAGGGGTTGACATATCGGAATCGATTGCAAAATTTCTCTCTCTAATTTTTTTTTAAATTAAAACCACCGATATCGAATGATATCAGTTATCGGCCAATATTAAAACCCCTACATGAAACTAAATTAGGATCTGCATCTATTTTATTTTGTGGTTTAAATTAGATTTTTTCCTTGTGTGCAAACCATATTCATACTGTATTATGCTATCTTTAT
Source organism: Chimonanthus salicifolius (assembly GCA_013350335.1). Taxonomy (NCBI): domain Eukaryota; kingdom Viridiplantae; phylum Streptophyta; class Magnoliopsida; order Laurales; family Calycanthaceae; genus Chimonanthus; species Chimonanthus salicifolius. The sequence goes on along the minus strand of CM023537.1, from coordinate 8,608,187 downwards.
GTGCATTGTTTACATCTAAAACATTTAATTTAATGGATTATTAGATTTAGAATTGGCCATATTTGAATTTATGTCACAAGACCAACAGGATGATAAGTTCTGTACAACTTTAAGTTGAAAGGATTAAATAGATTTAAAATTACATCTAAAAATTACTTATTCTAAATTCATTAGCAATCGACTAATCCTCGGAGCATATGCAAACTTCTCTATCCACACATACTAGATAATTCAACAGGGAGTAGCTTTTTAGAATGGAGTGAGAATCGAACTCAGAACTCCCGTTTTCTGAGACGAGTTCCAACCGACTAATCCTCGGAGCATATGCAAGCCTCTCTATCCACACACACTAAATAATTCAAGAGGGAGTGACTTTTTAGAATGGGATGAAAATCGAACTCAAGAATACTGTTTCATGAAACGAGCTCCAAATACGATTCTTGATGAAAACAGTGCTCCATGTTTCTATAATGTAAATAAATGTAAAAGTGGATGATGAATGAAGCTGGATTATGTTGACTTTAACAAATAAAAAAATGACTAGTATGTGTCATATTACATTTGTTTTAAACCTTATTACCATATTGTCAAGGCTCACAACTCTGGTAATTCAAATTTGGAGTTGGCTCCACGGTTTCCAATTGTATGACAGGCCACCCTGTAACGTAATGTAACATAGACTGCCTGTTGGTGGGTCTTTCTTCAATGCTATTTTGTAGCAGGGCCCATATGCCACAGACGGAGGAGAAAACTCATTAACTGCACTACCCTTTACATGCTTCTTGTTCATGTCAAACATTTGAATCCCTTTGTTAATTAGACCACTCTAATCTATCATTATCTTTTTTTTATTTTATTTAAACACAATTTTACAAAAGGGTTTAGAATTTAGAGTGAATTGGTAGTTTAAAATTATGTTAAAACTTTGATTAATACGTCAAAGCTTTAGGAATTGATATGTCTAGAAAGCTGTCCTTGTAAGTTATTATTGCTTGAGACATTACAGCAGTCACGGAGATGAGGAGGGCCAGCAGGGGCTGAGTGATACCAACTCAAGTACCAACCCCCTCCATAGTATCAACTTTCAACTTTCAAAAGACCCCTTGTCCTTTTTTTTTTATTATTATTATTTTCTAAAGAATTTGCATTTTAGCTACTTAGAGAAATTGCAATTTGTAGATTGAACCCTGCAGAAGAAGTCGGTTTGTTGGCAATGGATTTTTCAAAAAACTAGGGTGATCCACACTTGAATTAAGGAGAACAATGACATCCCATTCCCAACACAGTAAAAGTTATTTTAGAAAGTTAGCAATGGTAGAAATAGTATCAGTTGGTCATAACTTCAATTCAGTAATTACTGTACATAAAATAAAGAAGAGCAGGAAAGGCATGACTCAGTGTGAGAACTGAAAAGGAAGAATGGGTGTGTAAGAGTTTAGATTAATAAATGTGTGGCCCACTTACCCCACAAGTGAAGGGGACTGATCCATGTAAAGTACATTATATATAGGAAGATGAGGAAGATGAATTCTTTTAGGGTCTGTTTCAAATATAAATGAAGGGGCAGAGGAAGGTTGGAAAGTAGAGGACAGACCAACAAGAGAAGGAGAAGAAGAGGGCAAGGGAGGGCAGGACAGGAGGGTTGTGATTTGTGAAGAGGGAGCCAATGGGTGAAAGATAGAAATTGATAACTCTTCCTTCTTTCCATGAAGAAATTAATGCCAATCAACAACTCTCTCTATCATTAAATTTAATACTTACTAACAAACCTCCTTCGACGGCAAGTCATTCCCACTTCCATTAAATTATTATTATTCAAATCAAATCAAACTCTTTTAAAATCTCAAACTCAAACGGGAGAGAACAAACTACCCCCTATGCGAATCTGCTACATTGAATCTTTAGAAATAAACAATACACTAGCATGCCATGTGGCATTTACAAGAGCCTGACCTTATGTCAGTTGAACAGTGGCCTGTGGCTTGATGGGTTTTGCTGTGAATGAATCCCACGTCAGAATTGCAAAGAGAGACCTACAGCCTGATTATTAGATATATATTAGTTTGATTGTAGATCTTTTTAATTGAAGGTAATTATGAAATTTTATATTATAAATGTGTAAACTCTAATCAAACCAATATATAATGTCCCTTTTTGTAACTTGAGTCAGCTGTCTTTTCTTCTTCTTCTCGCCTTTAAGTATTGTGGATGTAGTTTAAACCTATGAATGTACTAAAAGAGAACCACATAAAATCTCTATTTTTTTTTGTATTTAATCTATAATTTGTTTTTCTATTTATTATTTATGAACTTCTTTTTCCTACACTATAAATTTATAAAGGATTAAGTCAATTTATCTAACAAGTTAATTTTTTGAGCCGGAAACTCAAGATCTTAAAGTAGAAAAAAGCACTATGATAGAAACTACTTTTTAAAATATATTACATTCTATGAATTAATAAAGTTTAATGTAAATCTTATAAAAATTAATTATTTAATTCTTAAACAATAGATTTACAACCGGTGATTTCCTATGTTTTGCAGGTGGAATGAATCTGGAATGTAACTCAGCTGCTTCTCCTCTGTGTTGCCTTTAAGATTTACAGATACGGATTCTCTGTCACGAAACTTTTTTTCCTTTATTAAATGTGCCACCGTGCATGTACGACGAAACACCCAACGAAATTTTATCTTTACAAATAGACTTTTTTGAAAATTGAAATAGTCGTGTTATTTTAATTTTAACATTCAAATCATTGATATTTTTTTTAAAAAAAATTTACATATGGAAAATTACAGTAAATGTGAAATTCTCATAGGTGATACACACTACTCTTAAGATACAGAAGATTAAGTTATTGGGACTAGAACTAATGTTAATCAGTTGAACGACATTTATTGTTTACCTTAAAATATTTTATTGACCAAAATAGAATTAAAAACTCCAATGCCTAAAAGAACTCATTGTGATTACTGATTAAGAATTAAATGTCTTAGAGTCTCGAAGTTACTAGATATTTCTGACTAGAGCTTTCTGGATTCGAAGTTTTACTCAATGCCTCTGTACTTGAAGATGTAGGAGTTTTGAATTTCGTTGTCTTTAAAAGAAAAAAAATAGTTTTAATCTATGTTTCATATATAATAATAATAAATTATACTATCAAATTGAGAATTTATTTGTAAAAAAAAAAAAAACTAATATGAAATTTGACGTAGTTGTCTAGAAAGAAAAGGTCTAATCTCAAGAGACGTTAAATAATATAACAATTTAATTTTCATGCTCTTTTTTTTTATTATTATGGCAGTATGTAAAAGTTGCAAATGTCTCAATTTTTTATAGAGGATATTGAGCTAATAAATTGTACTCTTTGAAAGACTACCTAATGACTTTTAAGTTAATCCAAAAAATAATAATTAATTCATATTTTTTTATATATATATCATTTTTTTCATTTTTCTTTCCTCACCAAATCTAATCTTAAAACCTTATTTTATATTTTCCTTTTTTTACATGAATAAGATCAAATAAAATCTTTCAACGTATCATATCCATTTATAAAATCGTTTTTCTATACAAAATTTTCTTATTTTTCAGATCAAAATTGATCAAATCCTTCTAACTCATGAAATCCAACTTTAAAATTTATTTTTCTATTTTTAACCATTTTCCAAAGATTCTCTATTTTAAATCTCCTTAAAATATAGACTAACATTCAATATTCATTTAAAGGCCGTTTAAAATTTTCTTTTTATTTATAAATAAAATATATACATGAAATCATAATTATGTTCTAAGATTTTTTATCTTTACATTTTAATATTTACTTATTGAGCCTATAAAATAAAATGCACTGGAATAGATGAATTGGTCTTTTCCCTCAAAAGATTGATGATATTTTACTATAAATAGGCATAATAAGTAACCATTTGGCAACGAGTAAACAAATTCCACATTCCAATCATGAAATTTATTGGAATTTTTTTTTTTTTTAATTTATGTGTACGCAATTGCAGAAAATCAGTGTAAAATCTTCCCAGGTGATATTCACTGTCCCTAAGACACCAGGTGAGGCCATTGGAGCTCACATATGACACCTCTCACTTCTTAAGGTGAGAGATTACCGGTTGGAACTTTAAATCTACTCAAGAATCAATTTAGCTATATATAATTCATTAGATCCAATCTTACAATCCTTAATAGAATTGATAGAATTTTTAGTCGGAGTTTGATTCCAGCAAGAATTTGCTTTAAGCTCGTATATTTTTTGTGTTAATTATAGAAAACCTATCATAAAAATTCAAAATGAAGTGTTGTGGTTTATGTTTTTTGATGATGATATAGTTATAAATTAGTGAGATCAAAAGACATCTCAACAGTAAGTTAGAATATTGGAGAACGTTTGAGACGAACAATTCAATAATTAGTAGAACTAAAATAAAATACAAAGATTATAACTTTAATCAAATAGAAGAAAGGGAAGATACACTGATTGAAATTGAAAATTACTTAGTTGCACAATGTGAAATTTTATATACTTATGATCTATGGTGAAATCTTTTGGAGGATTATACTTAAATATAATAAACATGATCGGTATGGGCAAAAATGTAGAAAAGACAAAATATATAATCTAAATGTATATCATCCACGAATATCCATTCATCCATAAAAAAAAAAAAAAATCACAAAAGTAAATATCTTAAAAAATCTATCATAAAATATAAATATCTATTAACAAATATAAATTCTTAGAATAATATTGTTCATTGAAAAATCATCCATAAAAATATTCATCAAGAGTTAGTACTAAAAATATTCTTTGAGGTCAACTTAAACCATATAAAATGGTAACTTGTCATTAATGAAAAGTGAACGTGGTAAAAAAAATTATAAAAAAGTCGTGAAAAGTGAAATATAATAATGCTCAGTTGCTCACCAGTGTCTGCTCGACAAAACCCAAGTTGTTCATTTTAAAAATCAACCAATTTACATTTGTCAAATTGTTTGTTTTAAAATTTAAATTGAAAGGATCACCCTGTGCTAAAAAAAAAAAGATTAGCCATATTGAACCTTTAAAATAAAAATAAAAAAGGCTTCCACTGCCAAAAACTGATATAAAAAATAAAATAATATCTAATTTACATCTAATGCATTTTAAATTATATTGTACAATTGTTTATTATTGTAGTAATTTTGGATATAAGTCACCTATGTAAAAAAGCACATCAACAGTCAAGATTGTTAATATATGGTGTAAAACAAAAACCCAATTTCACATTATATTATCTAAAATAGTTAAATGAAAAAAAAATACAGACATTAGAAACAAAATCCATCTTAAGAAGTTAAGATGGATTGGATTAACTAGAAAAGGATAATCTTTTGAACTTGAAATTGTGGTCTGAATTATATTATATGACAATGAGAGTTAATCATTTAGTTATCTCTAATCAAGATTGTATATCATATTAATCTATAAAATTCATTCAAAATTCAAACAGTGTGATATCTTAATATTAACTATTATTTTTTTTAAAAAATAGTCAGTGGCTATAATTTAGATATTTAGAATTGGCCCCGCATTTTTGACGCATGGAAACAAAGATTCAACGTGGGATCCACTTAATATTGTATTTCGTTCATTTTTTTTTTTAACTTAGATTCAACCGTTTATAAATTTTATTTGATTTAATGAATCTTATTTTTTTGATAATATAATAGTTCCCATGATAATCTATCCTTCTATATAATTTTTTAATTATTAAAAAAACCCATCATCTGACACAACCCATGAGAAAACCCAGGCCTTTTAACCAGTGATTGGTACCGCTGAACATCAGTAAAATTCTGATTCAATGTTAATTAAAATTAGAAAAACGATTAATATATGCCTCCATAGAATCAATCAAATCGATGTCGAAAAGCCTAATTTAAGTGGTGTTCATGACAAATTAACATAGACATGATCCGACTAATCATGAATTTCTAAAATATTAATGAAATATAATGCCATATATCTGAACTATACATATAAATATATATATATGCAGTTGAGGCGTATGGCAATATACATGTTAATTGAAAAATTAACAATATATGGCTCTTATCTGAAATTGTTTTAAAAGAAAATATAGATAGATGAAAGAAGGAAAAAGAGACCATTATAAATATAATTTGAAAAGATAAGAAAGGATATAATGAAGTGTAGAGTATCAGATGGTATCACATGTTTAACAAGATTTAATAGAATAGACCTATTCTAAAAGTTGAAATTATTAACGTTGGTGATATTAGAAATATGATTTTTTTTATAATCAAGATGCTCAGGTTTCAATTTTTTTGGCACGTGTAAGCCTCTCTATCTATACACACTAAGCAAATTTATGGGAAATAACCTTTTAGGGTGGAGTATAAATCAAACTCAAAACTCTTGCTTCTTGAGGCGAGTTGCTGGTCATCGCTCCAGCACTTTCGGGGTTATATTATAAATATAAATTGAAGGGGTTAAAGAAGATATATATGGCTGTATTTGAATGAGGTATAAATTTTGCGGGGGTGGGTCATCAGGGGCAGTAACCAATTATGAATACTCTTTGCTTCAAAAGATTTTTAAAAAATGAGAGTAGAGGGGTAAACGAGGGTAAAATTGAGTTTTTTTACACTTACTCTTTAGTTATCAAATAAGGATAAGGAGCAGAGGTTTAACATTCGATATCAGCCGATATTTTTTTTATTTTTTATTTTTATAAAAATGATCGATATCGGTCGAGATATCGACGTATCGGCCGATATTTAGACCCTGGTAGTAACGGCGGATAACACCTCATTCCCCTAATACCCCTCTCATCCAAACGCAGCCATAATAAACTTCATAGTATCAGATGATATGATATAGTTGATAGGATTAAATGGAAGAGAATCATTTTTAAAAGTCAACTTTAGATAATTAAAATTATTAATTTTTTTTATGATGAATTAGCAATGATCGGTAAATATGTTACCCGGGTGAAAGGTGTTGTGTAGAAAATAGAAATCGTACGTACACATCAGCCATATTTAGAGCTCTTCATTTAATCCTGGAAACATTTGTATATCATTTCATTTTTTTTTACAAGAAACTAAAAAATGGGAAGTATTTTACAAATCCCGACATTTATCAAATTTTAAAAAAATCTTGAAAATCACACAGACAACTTTAAAACTATGTGAATGACAATAATACATCTCCATTTAATTCCATAAACACTAGATATTATTTCATTAACTTATTTTCACAAAAAACTCAAATTTTAAAATTATTTTACATCTAAAACTTGAAGAAATTAGTGAAAATAATTCAAAATAATTCTACAATTGAATAAGTTGTTGCGAAAACTTTTTAATCGATATTATGCAATATCGACCGATACATACCAATACATATCAGCCGAAAATTCGGTCTAACCTTATTTTTATTTTCCGGAGCCTCTGTATTTTCTTTTCTCTCAATTGGATCTCCATTCTCATTTATTTTAATTATAAAATTAAATTAAATTTTACTATATTAGATGAGATTTAAAATATTAACAATTAACAAACCCTTTATAAAAAAATAATTAATCACTGAATTGACCAATGTGCAGATTGGGCCATGTAGAAACCAGTAAGTGCCTCCGCAGCTATTATTATTCTATGGCTTCTTAACGGATAATTTTCCTTGTGAGTTGGAATTACACCTTAATCATTTTGCAATTTGAGCATACTTTAGTTTTAAACCGTTAAGGTCATTTTGGTCATTTGCAGTTTGAGTTTTTGAAAAAAATTAAAATAAATAGAGAAGAGAACCGAATCCCCCCTTTTACAGAAAACGAGAAGCACGCCCGACTCTGCTCCAACTATCCAATCCTTCTTTTCCTCTCTTCTCCACTGGAATCTCTCTCGTCTCTTCTCCACCTTTCCCCTCTAATTTCTCTCTTCTTCTTGTCCATCCCTCCCCCAAAATCTCTTCTGTTCTTCGATAGTGAATGCCACTTACATCTACTAGTTGAGAAAATCAACCAAAGTCTCCATTCAAAAGACCCAGAAGAAGAGAATAGAATCCAAAGCAGAAGAACAACAAAAGTAGAGCTGAATATATGTCTTCGAGAAAACCCAAATGTCAAATGCCACCTCCTCCACCCAGCCCCAGAATTCTCCACCTTCCCAGACGGACAAGGCGCTCCAGGACAGCCAAAACACCCTCCGGGAAGCTGCTCTCAGTCAAAGAACAGCCGGAACACCACTGTGTAGACCGCAGGGGGAAGCTGGAGGCGCTCTTCGACCAGGAACGCGTTTTCTCCCGCTCAGTCCCCATCGTTCTCTTCAACTCCGACGACTCGGAGCGTCGAGAACGAGTGGAGGGCGGCGGGAAAAGAGATTCCGAAGAAGAGAAGTGGAGATTCCAAGCTGAAATTCTCCGGGCGGAATGCAATTTCCTGAGGATGGAAAGGGAAATCGCTTTGAAGAAAATGGAGCGGAACAGATTGCATGTGGAGAGGATTATGCAATCAGCTCTGGATACTCTGCTTTCGGTTCGTATCTGTTGTTTTGTTCGCTTCTCCTTTGTTTTTGGTCTGACTGTTAAAAAGAGTCTCAATACCTTTTTTTTTAATATTTTTCATGCCAATTTAAAATTAAAGTTTAGTACAAAAATAAAAGGAAACAACTATAACAATTAATCAAGGATATGAACTTTTTTGACAAAAAATCATGATAAGAAATTAATGGGTTAATTATAAAAGTGGAATATATAAAGAAAAAACTCTCCAACTTCTATTGTACATGCTCATGGAGTTGAATAAATATATTTTATCGTTAGCTTTTTTTTAAAGCCGCAAAATTTTACCATTTTTACTGATTTGGAGACAACTGATGGTATATATATATGTATATTTTATGGAGCCCAGTGGGAAAATATAATTTATCAACATGATGTAATTGTTTTTGAAGATGATCACAACAATGTTTAATTTATTTAATAGAGATGCTTTTGAATTTGATGAAATGGGTTAGACCCAAAACAAGATTCCTATATCAAACATGAGTTGATATGGCATGAAATGCTGATATTTTCAGACAATGACAATCTTCTCTAGAGAGAAATTTGAAATTTTTTATTTTTTTCCGTTTTCTAATTTTCTTTACAAATACAAATTCAGGGGCGGATGAAGATGAACGAGGGAAAAAGCAAAAGCCAAGGGATTTTGCTGGAGAAAGAGATCGAGTGGCTGGAGGAGAAGATCCAGGAACTGCAGAAAAGCTCTGAATTTGGGGATTTTGAGGTGAGCAAGTGCAGAAATTTCGACAGGCAGGCGTCTGTTCTCCGTCGGAAGCTGGAGAAGATCGGCGAGGTTTCGGAGGAGAAGAGATGCGTGCGAGAAATACGAGAGATGGCGGAGGCCAGCCTCAACATCTCCGCCCATTCCCGGTCCGACAAGAGCCCTGCTTCCCACACAAAAACCCGGTTCGCCGATGTAAGATTGAACCAAACCGCCTTCTTCTCTCTCTCTTTCCTCTGTTTCTGTAAACATTCACAAAGAACAAGCAGCATAACTCAGTTACAAATTCCGGCCCAAATGCAAAATATCAGCCAAAATTAATGTATAATCTCATATTGAAGTCTGAATTTTTCATAAATGGAAACTCTTTATCAGATGGATAAAATTCAGACTTATTTTGAAGTTTCGCTTATATTGGGGCACCGGGTTTTTATAATAAGGGATAATTGATTTTTATTTTTCAATGTCATGCATAAAACTTATAATATTGTTAATATAGAAAGGCAATTGAAAAAACAAAACAAAAAAACTCATGAGAAAATGCTAATCTCATGAAAACCATCGAAATTCAAAACAAAACTCTTAAAAAATAAAGATCATAAAAATAAATAGCTATTATTGAGGATAACATTTGAAGATAATTTTTTTTTTTAACTGTTTAGTATAAACTATGAAGGTCATGAAAATGAATCTTTCTTTAAAGATTAAAAAAAGAAATAAAAAATTGATGCTAATTTTTTACTATTATTTTGTCAACATCATTTTGAATTGTTTGTATGAGTGGTGTTGCAGAGTATTCAATAATATTTTCTTGATAGGTGATACATTAAAATTGAGGTATAATTACAATAAATATTTTTTTATTAGAATTAATTGTAAAAATAAAAAAGTTTAGTTATTGATGATGTCAATCATAAGACTATTAACTTAATTTTTTAATATTTTTCTTTAAATACACTACAAAAATCTTATTTTTTTAATATTGAAGTTGACCATATTACTTAGTTTAAACTTTAAACCAAGTGGCTGAGTAAATTTTTCAGGGATTATTTAGATAAGTTGATTCTGGAGAAGTCCCCTTTTCCACTTGAGTAATTTTTTATAATGATTTATGAAAATTCAAGAATGTAGTCATAAGGCACTCAATATTTTGATAAAAGGATTTTTTCTATTTTTGAGCACATAAATAATTATATATTTGTAAAATACAAAAGGAGATTCTCCTTATTATCAAAATTTCTATATGTTAATAGTTTCTTTATAACAAAGAAACTCAAGAACCTCTCTTGAAGAGTATTGGTTAAAACTTGAAATGCATGTAACCCTTTAAAACTACATGACTACGAGATTCGAACGTAAACTGTTAAAATTTAAATGTATATAATTAATATGGGTGGCTCTCTAGTTATTGGGGTAAAAAATATTAATTTATTATTTAAATTCAAAAATTTAGAAATATATTTAATAATATTTATATTCTTTTTAAATACGAATGATCGTAGATGTGGTCATTGTAGGTGGAAATACTGCGGTTGAAGATGGAAGGTCTGTCCAAGGGAATGTTGCAGAAGATGGAGGAGTATGGAGCTTCGGTGCTCTCGAGTGCCAGCAACAGCAGCTCTGCTGCTAGCTCAGCTTCCACTTCCAGGAGGATCGAATTTCCCGAACTGGCAAAACGACAGCAGGCAAGATTTAATTAACCCTAAAACTAGTTAGACATTTTTGTTTTCTCTTAAATAAATTAGGATACGTAACATATTTCGGTAGACACGAGGTGCACAGAAGCGAGCTCTAGTAGCCGTTGAGCTTCGTACGGTTCAATATAATATTAGTGTCGAATTTTTAATCTTTTAAATTTGGTGATGAGATTCAAATAATTTTTAAAAATCAGACTGTCAGTTAAGTTATTTCGAATTACAGTTTGCTTTTATTAGTATCGTCTAGAATCGTTTGACTCGGTAATTTTAGTATAATATGATAATAATAAAATATATTTATATTTAAATTATTAAAAATAAAAAATTATATTTCTAAAAATCGATTTTATAAATTATTACATTTTATAAGACTCTAATGGTAAAAAATAAGAATAAATTTTTAATAAGAAAAATTAAAAATATAAAAGTATAATATTTTTAAGAAACTAAATCATTTAAAAGGTCGAACCATCTTAGAAATCAATTTAAGTCTTACCTAAGTTGAACTCCATGATTCATTAACCTACCATACCTCCGTCTCAAGTGGTTCTCATAGTTGAATAAATATTTATATATTTTTAATTTAGAGATATTTTAAAATAACACATTATTTTTTTTAGTATTAAAAAGTTTCATATTACTGACTATGCCTATCATCTCTAAGCTGTGGAAATCACATTTTGTAATGAATGTAATAAGAGCCATAGTGGGGCCCATTTAGGTGGTGCGTTAGAGTTATAATTTTTTTTATTGCCGAAGAATTTGAAGACTTCTATCTCTACTCAAGTACGAGGGTGTTTGGTAAACGGTAAAAAAAACGATGGGATCAAGATCTTGACGTCTCGGCTGAGATCTTGGGTCTATGAATATCAGCCGATATTTCTCTCTCTCTCTCTCTCTCTTTCCCCAAATCTCGGCTGTGATGTATTGTATCGGTCGATATCGGTGAGATCTCGATCATATCGACCGAGATCTCGCATGTACGGCCGATATATCTCTTACCGGCTAAGATATCTCGAGCGTCCAAAATCCGAGATATCTCGGCCGATACATCTCGTATCGGCTGAGATTTGGACCTCTGCTTTAGATGAATGTGACTCATAGCAAGCCATGTGAATTTAATATAGAATTCGAACCTAAGGCATCTGATTCCAAAGTTAGAGTGTCTGATAGTTAAGCTACTCCGTACATTATACTGTCAAATTATAATTTGAGGACACATCTCTAGGTGATCTTTATTAATAAAATGAAATAGAATAATTATACGAATGGTTAAGGTACTCTTGATTTCATTGGAACTCTCTTAAATATGATAATTTGTTTAAAAATCTTAATCTATATAATAAAAACATAATTTAAGTATTAGCATCGTCCTAAAAGGGGTCAAACATGATACACCACTTTGGAGTTCATACATTCCATTAAGTGTGTGCTCTGGTTAATAATTGTTAAAAAAAAAATATTAGAGCACATTGATTTTAGAAAATATTATTTTAAAATAAGGCCATTTTTTTTTAAAGAAAAAGAAGGGCAATTTGGATAATATCCATACTCGACCTATACACTAATTCCAATGTCATGCTAATATTCCATTTGCCATTTGATTTTTAACAGACTGGATATAAATATAAGAAAAATATATTTGAAGTTGAAATAACTAACGGCTATTATACATTTGATATGTAGTTGAATTTGGTATTTATTTCATCTGAGATCATCTTTCCTTACTAAGGTTGAAGTTATAACAACTAAATTTATTTTTGATTCGAGTCAATTTAAAGACTCAGATGAGTTATAGACAAGGTCAAAAAGTTAAAAGTCAGCTAGATCTAATTAAAGTAATACTATTTTGATATTATATAAATGCAAATAATGAAATTAGAAAATAATAATGTTACAAAAATATGAAGGAAAAAATAATGTATGAAAGAAATGGAAAAAATAAAAATAAAGAATTAAAAAGAATAGGAATGATATAGAAAGAAAATTAAAAAGAATGAAAAAGAGGATAAAAAAGAAGAGACAATAGAAAAAAAAAATCCAATTAAAAAGTGAAAAATGGAAGAATAAAAAGGAGAAAAATTCCTACCTTGATACTTCTTCCCCTCTCTACTGTTAGCTTTAAAACTCTCTTTCTCCCTCTCACTCAACTAGTGGTGAAAGTTGGGTTGTGTTTTAACCACACCCACATGATCTCGATTCGAGAAATTAGTGGACTGAGTTATGTATTTATAAATTTAAAGTCCAGTCGGGTTGGGGAAAAAACTCTGCATGGAATTCGAGTCAAGTTTGGCTCAAAAAATTAAATTCAACCCAATTCTACCTGAGTTTCAGAAAATATAAAAATCTATTGTTGATTTTTTTCCTTAAATTTGGACTAAAAACGGATTGAACTGTCTAGTTAACAAATCCGATTTGACTCAATAACTTTTTATATAGATTGAATTAAGTTTATTAAAACTAGGCCGACTTGCCTGAGTTTCAGCTCTACACTCAAGCCAAAAGGAAAGGATAAGTTGCTTTCTTAACCTTGTCCTAAAAAAAACTGTAAATGACATCTATGTCCTACTTAAGTTTCTTCAACTTGAGTTAACTCAACTTAATCAGCTGAACCAAAACGAGTTTTATTCTATGGCTTAGGCCACAGGCATGTCACATGTCCATGCAAAAAGTACCATATAAAAAATAGTGCAGCATTTAATGCATGCAAAGCACGAAAAACTCTCTCTTAATGAAAGGCTAGGGCTTATTTTACAATAAGAAAATGTATGATTTTATTTTTTTCATACCATTGAACAACAATTAACCCTTTTTTAAAAATATCTCTTCAGACTATATGTAAAATTGGTGTACAATCTAAGCAAAATCCTTTTAATCCTTATGTTAAAAATAAATGGGAGCCTTTAAACCTAAGTTATTTATCTTATAGATGCTTATTTACAATTTAAATTTTCGTCAGTTTTTTTTCCTTTTTTATAATTTTCAGTTTTTTTTTTGAATTTACGTGTGGGAAACCGCGAGATACCCAAGTGTTGTTTATAAATTAATTTATGTAACTATAATCACGTACTCTTTTCATGTTTTTGTTTTTCCGTTATTAGGGTGCCTCGAATAATCCTCTTATTTTTTAGAGTCATATTTGTACATTCTTACATCTTATTAATGAAATTCATTTGTCACTGTTTAAAAAATAACAACATATTGAGGATTTTCATTCATTTTTGGAGTGTAATATGATCCATTGTCTTATATCCACTGAAGTAGTAGTTAATTTTTGAATTCTTGTTCCAACGGTTAGTTTGTAAGAGCAGAGGAGAGGGAGCTCTCTGTTATTTAGACAGAAAAACTATCAATTTTGACTGAGGAAGGTGTAATGTGGTTGGATAGGAAGCTTGTTCTGGGCACTGCAAGGCAATCGTGAGGAAGATCGTGGAGCATGTACGAGCTGAAACAGAGCAGTGGACCCAGATGCAAGCAATGTTGGGGCAGGTGAGAGATGAGATGAATGATCTCCAGGCTTCCAAGGATTTCTGGGAAGACCGAGCGTTGGAATCGGATGAAAGACTTCAAACTCTGCAACTCCAAGTATGCCTTCCAATCCTCCCTCTTTTCCCCTCTTTCCTCCATCATCCTTGTATTCTTACTCTCTTTCTTTCAACTTCTACTGTTACTGCAGCTTATTTGTTGAAGACTGCTTTTTGGGATTATCCAATTCTAAGCTGTTTCAACATTTTAGCATAATAAATTGTCATTTCTTACATGAAAATGTAAAATTCGATAGATTGGATGGTTGGATGCTCTCTGTCTTCTTCCTGCTCCCTTACATTATTCAGTGCTAGTCGTTGATATTGCTTTGGATTGAAAATGTTAGGAAGACAATTTCACATCTACCATGATATCTGGCTTTTGAATTGCCCCTTTTAAATTCAAATGAAATGACTTGTGGAAATTTTGGAACCCATTTTGATTAGTGACACCTGTGAGCTCCCACAGAAGGAGGATGATCTGTTGTCAAAAGTTACACTCAATAATAGCTAGTGATCAAGGTAGGGAATGCCCTCAATGGTAGAGATAACCATGAAAACCAATCAATTTCTGGAAACCGTCATCACCTGTCTGGATCGATCGAATAAGTTACTAAAATTGCAACTCAAGGTTGCTATCTATAATTGGAATCCATTGCATTTGGCAAAAAACACTTTCAATAATTAGATTGGGTTTATGCAAGTTAATGTTTGACCGTTGAGCTTCTACTGATCATCTACACACTTGGGTCCCCTGTTCTATCAATTCAGGATTAGGGGGAATCCATTTTTCGTGGAATTATCTTTACTGGTTTCTCTAGTGTTGTAGACTACCAATAGTTTGAAATATGCCATTCTTCAATTTGGATTTCATGATTTGAATTCACAATTCATCTTGCAAGCATGCCTATAGTTTTTTTTTCTAATACGCGTCTGACTCATTTGTCGATATGTATTGTTTCAGATGCATGATTGGAGACAGAAAGCATTGTCCTCTGAGAAAAAGGCTTCCGAATTGCAAAAGCATATATCTGAGCTTCGAACTGAACTTGAAAGATTCAAGACTGAACCAATGGATCGATACGCACCAAATCTTCAAATTGTGGAACCAACTAGGAGTAGGGGCTCTCATAGACCTCCAGATAATCAAAGGGAGAAGGAGAAGCGAGTTTTGATTTGCCGTTTAAAAGAGAATCCCCAGAGTGGTGGCAAGAAGAATGATGAGAGGGATGAGAACAAGAGAATGCACAGTTGCAGGGTCATTTCGAAGCGCTTGCCATTGCAAGAGATCGGTAACTCTTCGCCGCAATTGGTGAGGCATAGCAGAGCAGTGTTCCCCTTGTACTCCCCTGAGCTTTCCAACTCAGAAAGCGTCTAATTTTGGATAACAAGATACTGTGTGGATGTGATCCATGTACTCAACAGCATGGGACTTGGATCTCTGTAACACAAATGGTGAGATTTCTATGTGCTGCCACTAATATCTCATGTGTAGTCCTTATATCTCTAAGTTCTCTCTATAATATATCGGCTTGTGTTTTCATAGGTTTTCTTTAATGTACTTGAGTTCTCCTTAACTATAGATTACTCATTGATTGTTACCGGAAATGAAGTAAAATGAAAAACGTGAAAGGAAGGGATAAAGAAAGGCATGACAGACAACGTGATAGATTATTATGGTATTTGGTAGGGTCACATGGAATAGAATTCAAAAACAGACCCATTTATCCCAGCAATCTTAGATTAGGTTTTGCATAAAAGATGACATTTTTCTTGTCCCAATCCAATTGACTTTTGTGAGCTGATGGAGGATATCATATTCATTCCTAGCATCTAAAGACCATAATTTGGCTTTGTCAATGATGAGAAGAACATTCAATGCCAATAGGAGAGTTGTTTTCCATTTTTTTTTTAATTGTGTGCTATGTTGAACAAAGGAAAATGCTCCAATTAGAAGTATTTTATCATTTCATTGGTAAAAAAAGCAATGGCTTTAGGAGATGCAGCTTTTGGAAGTTGGAACATTCACAATGATTTATGCATAGTTCTTGTGAGAAATGTTTCGTTTTCTTTAAGTTACTTAAAGATAGAGTTAGAAATGCACGCATTAAAGATAATTTAAAGATAGTTTGGATAGATGACAAACTGAGAGAAACTCGTTTGAGCCTTTGAGATGGTTTGGTCATATTAGTAGAAGACTAAGCACAACCCTTAGTACGTTGAGTAAAGAGGCTATGGATAAAAGACATTAGGAGGAGAGAGCAACCTTCGAAAATATGGAAGGAAGGGATAAAAAAGAACATGTTAGACATGTGGAGTGACGGGTGATATGGTTTTATGATAGGGTTAAATGGAGAATAAGAACTCATAAATCCGACCGATGATGACGAGTATAACAATATGAAATATGATGATGTACCAAAGCCACCACAAACAATTAAATGGAGAAAAAAATATAGCATAGAGAGAGGGCACAATGATTTATTTACAAGGAAGCCCCTCTCCAATAAAAAAGGGAAACCCACGAGACTAAAATCCAAATCCCCTGTGCAAACATAAGTGGCATTAGCTTGAGGATTACCACCTCATGAATACAATAGCCCCCTTTGCTACTTTTTTTTTATTGAAAGAAGAAAGCAAGGATGCTATTGTTGTGGCTTATTCTTTCTTCTTTTTTTTCTTTAACAAGAGAATGGGGAATGAGTTATGAGTGAGTCACACTAGTGAAGAAACTTAGTCTCTATTTGAAAAACTCACACATGCAATTAAAATAAGTGGATCCCACGTGAGGATGGACCATTAAAATCCAACAATCTTCCCTCTTGACTAGTGAGAAGGGTCGCATGTTGCATTGAACAACCCAACAAACCAATGGTCACATAGCATCAAGTTCCACCAAGCATTGGCAAAACTGCATTGTCCTTTGGTGAGTTTTTTTTATTATTAGTGTGTGGGAAACTCAGGCACAGTACTACTAAAACCTTCACGGATGAGTCCACTACCTCTAAGGCACACCAAGGTTAGGCCATGGGAGCTTAAACCCGCAACATTTTAGCTTCCCTAGGCAAGAGACAACCAGTTAAGCTACACCCTTTGGTAAGGTCTTTGTCATCATTTCTAATGGCTTTCTACTTATTTGAATTATTTCAGCTCTATCAACCTTGTTTCCACTTTCCACTACACCTTTGGATCCAATTATACCACAAGTAAATGTGTTTAGTTCTAAAGTGATATACTGGATTTTTTGTTAAATGTATAGCACCATTACTACCACAATAATCACAAGCTTGTTTAATTTTTTAATCCCAAATTAAACAAAGTATTCTTTATCCATAGCATGTCCTCACAAGTTTCAACTATTGTAAAATACTCAACCTCATTAATCGAGAGCACAACAAATTTTTCCAACTTGAATTGCCATGAAACTATTCTCACTACGTATGTAAATGCACAAACTTAGACATGTTCAAGGGCTGAGTTTGGGCTAAGCTTTCCTCTAACTCAACCCGTCCAATTTTAGATTTCTAAAAGCGTGAGCAGGTCCTTAGCCAAAGCACAAGCTGCCTATTTAAGATCAAATTCAACCATTTATATCAAAAGTACACATAACAAGCAATAAGCAGATCAAAATTTTCATATTAAAATTCAATTTCTATCCACTTGATTTTAATAGTTAAAACCACAAACATTCTTAAAAACTGAAAGACAAGGATAGTTAGTGGCTTTCATCACTGATATCAAGTAGTTAAAATTTGAGTTTTCAGCTGAAATTTACTAGAGTTGTACCTTATCATGTGTGCTTTGAAGCATAACAATTTTTTTTTTGAATTTCAAAATAATTTTAAAGAAAATAAAAATTGAACGAGTGTATAAATATGCACATACATTTAGTTAAATGGGCTGAAACGCTCAACGAGCTTAGCCATTTACCCTAAGCTCACCCATTTAGCTAAATGTGCCAAAACAGGGGTCGAAATATCAGCTGATACATATTATATCGGCCGATATGTATCGGTTTTTCAGGGCCGAATAATATCAGCCGATACGATATGTATCGGTCAGTCAAAAAGGTTATCGGCCGATATGACCGATATTCGGTCCAAAATATCAGTCACCATATCGGCCGATATGTATAAAAATCGGTATTTAAAATTTATTTGATTTTTTTTAAAACAAAAAATAAAAACCAATACGGTTTTTCACGACTTTGAATATCGGAGGAGAGAGAAATGCAAATATCGGAGGAGAGAGAAACTTATCGGCCGATATTTCAAGTCTGGGCCAAAAAAATTATGCTGAGCCCCGACCTAACAAGCTGCTACATATGTTTAAAATTGTTCATTTATAATGGGTTCTAAACTTCCAAGTGTCCATGTCTCCTCCAAGTCTACATTAGTGAACTCCTTGATCTCTACCTTTCTAAACATAAATCATATCTTGGAGGTACTAATATCCTAGTATTCACTTAAATTTATTTATTTTTGTTTGGATTGGCAAGAAATCGGCTCACGATGCCAATTCCATTTATAGTATATATTTTACCTTATCAATTATTTAACATAATAATCACATCTTTAAAAATGGCCATAACATGAAATTCTTAGTTGTTTAAACTCCGAGGTCACTTCTAATCCAAAAGAGAGTTCTGCAATTACAAAAGTAAAACTAGTAGACTGCTAGAGGCAGAAATACAAATCATAGTAAAAGAAGTCTGAACCAAGTCAAGGTCGAGCTTACAAATTCAAGATAATGTAATGTGACCGTTGCAAATTGTTGCCTTGAAAGGACAAAATTGCTCACATCATTGACTTCACTTGGAGACAGGTAAGACCCTAACTTGATCCAATACAGGTCCACAAAGAGAGCCAAAATCATCAATCCTTGTGTGGTAATAGGAGCTGAAAAAAGTTATCCTTGTTCTTGCATCTATGGCCTTGAACTTGAGGCTTGCAGCATTGAATCTACCCTTCCCTTTGGAATGGAAGGGGACCTTAACTGTGTCTTTGGCAGCAAAGGCTTCAACCAGCATTGATCCATGGCAGCCATTTTTTCGCGTCCCCAATTACGAAAGTGAGGTTGTAGAATTTGTTGGGAATTGTTCTTATCACTTGGGCAATGGCACTCTCTCTCCCGGCAACTAATTCCACTGCAGCTAACCCATAGGGGACAGAGAAATGCTTTGAGTCGATGTACTTTACTGGCTTTAAGTGATTCAATCATCCAACCAGGAAGTGGGGATGTGACATCTTCCTGTTTGGGTGGGAGGAGGACACCATTGGTTGAGTTCTGGAATAGATGGGGACCCTCTTCAAACCCGCCATTCTTTACCAAGTTATCTGCAATAAAGAGAAGCATTGTTAAGAAATGGATTGTTAAGTAATGCAGAGGATAAATGATTTACCAGATGAAAATTTATTGAATCGTATGAGTTTGTTCAGGTTACATCAAGAGCATTCACAGTAATATAATTAGATGAATGAATGAAGCAAGCCACTCGAAATACTTGGGATTCACAAGAGGATGTTGAGATGACTCCAAATATTGAGAGCCATATAATGAGAATGGTGAGTGACTTTTCAATTGGACTTTGGACAATCCTGAGCAATTGGAAAAATTACATATGTTGGTCACACTGTGAAGGCAAACCTAATTGAAATGAACCAAAGATCAAAATAAATACTATGACTCGTTGTATGGTCAACAAGAGAATCTCAAAGAATGGTTTTAAATTACATGGAATAAAAGAACTTTGCCTAAACAATGCTGGATGTAGTTCAGTTATGCTCTGCAACTTCATGGAGAAACTAAACATTCTGCAAGAATCAGATCTTTTGCATTCAAGGGTCTATTATCCAACAGAAATTTCAGAGAATATGGTTCTCTAAGATCTCTCAAGGGATTCATCCCTGGACAATCTAGTAGACTAGTTTCTTGTAATTGATCAAGGTTTTGAACCCAACTTCAAAAGACCAACATTTACAATAAATGATGTTTACTTGATGAATCATGGTCAATGAGAAATGAAACTTGATGAATCATTCTATACCAATGGTCACCATTTTCAGTGATGCAAATATAATTCTGAACACTAAACAGATAGCCACAATTTTATAAATCATCATCATTGTCAAAACCATTTATCTCGTGGCATTCCTAATTGGATTTGACCAATGTTGACAAATGTTATCCCAGTCACCATCTCACAATGTAGACAGATGTTTTTCCCCAAACTTCCAACCTGAATATCCTAACCATCCAACTCGATCCAACATAAAATAAAAAAAGAGCAATCAAGGAAGGCCCAGACAGTCTAATATGGGTACTACAAGGATTTTGTAAAAGCTCCCATAGTTCAAACATCATGGCTTATTGTGAGATAGGCCATGAAAGATCAATGGCTTATGGCATTTTAATTTTTTCTAAAAGTCGAAAATCATAAGACTAGGATAATCAGATGGGAATATGAAATTTTACTTTTCCGTGTCCATGTCATTTTCTAGAATTTCCCCCAAACATGTCTGACCCAATAGAAAAATTAATACACAAACTTGGAATCTCCCTGACTTGGGAGGCATGTTTCACAAAGGAAAAATATTGGATGGTAAAGTATCTACAATTTCATCAAATAGGTCCAATCATGGTTTTTCAAGATGGTCTGCTATGATGATACGTTTAGTTCCTTTACTAGATAGTTAGGATCTTACTACTCTTTACAATTTTGACAATGTTTTGGTTTTTTCTTTTTCTTTTCCTCTTTTTTGCTTTTTTGAAGTGGTAATGATGATTTTAATGCAAATGGGCACAAGATGTGCAGAAAATATAAAGCAGATATCAAGAAACAATTTTTACAATACATCTGATCTACTTTGGAACTTAAAGTTGTTGTTTCTAGATCAACCATAAAAGCCAAAAGATTGAAAGTACTTGAAACAATCAAGACATTTTCCTTGTAGGGAAGGAGTGAAGGTGAAGCACAATATAATTTTCATGTCCAAAAGAATCTTTATATTTTGAATTTGCTTGAAAGAAGCTTCCAAGTATTTTTTTTTCCATCAGCATCATCAAAGTCATTTATCCCACTGTAGCAAAAATTGTACAAAGGCCACTCGACAGTCATTGACTACTAGTCCATTGCAGTTTGACTGCATTTTAACGAGGGGTAGAGGGGTGAAAACGAGGGTAACCCTCGTTTACCCCCATTTGGTAACGAAGGGAATGTGCAAGAAAATCCCAAGTTTCCCCTCCCCAGCACAAATCAGAAAACCCTTTCACTGCAAGAGGTAATCACTTTACCTCTCCCTTAAGATAAGTTTTTTTTTCTTAAACCTTTTCTAGTGTCATTACCAAACTAGATAGGGAAACCCTTGTTCAAGGGAAACCCTTGCATAAAGGAAACCCTGCAAAATTTACCTCACATCCAAACACAACCTTTGTAAAGGAATTTTTTCACATGCAGATTTTTAGGGCACAATTCAAGGCTACCACCATTCAAGAAGCACATGATAAGTAGTTTTCTTGGATTTGCAGATCTCAAAAATCAACTAGATCAGATGATTACAGTTTCATACATGGAAACTCAATATTCAGTTCTAAACTCCAAACTAATAGTTAGTGTAACTTGAATCACATAGATTTGGGGCAAGCATGGTACGTACGATATTGTGGGGGAGAACATGGGTGACAAGAGGGCCCAAAGAATACTTTTCACAAGATGTAGGCTATTCGCAGCACATAAAATTTGGTAGTAGCATTTTCCTAAAACCCCAACTTTTATTGTATTTCTAAATATGTAAGAAGATGGAAAATCTTAGGTTAGAATAACCAAGACTAAAACAACACAATGTTAATACGTGGTGCTGAAATGGCTCTACAGAGTAACAAAAAAAATCCCAAGACAACTGAAACAGACTTAAAAGTAGACCTGCTAATGTGCCCAAACCCGGCCAAAACCTATCATGAATGAATGGGCTTGAATGCATATAAAACAGCCTGATGGGCCAAGATTGAGCTCATCTTTTAGCCCATTTAGCTAAATTGGTCGATCTTATTGAATAAGCCCGTGAAGCCTGTTGGGCGTTTTAACTCATTGCCACATATGTGTTTTTTAAACTCCTGGGCCAGTGTGCCTTTGTCCAATTATATTTTTTTAAAAATTAATTAAGAACCAACTGCTCAGATTAAAAGACATAAAATAGTCAAAAGTTTCATTTTTAGCCACTTAATCTTAATATTAGTGGTTAAAATAACTAGCGTCTTGTCTTGTCTTGTCTTGTCTTGTCTTGGGGATTTTCAAAAGCACCTAATGATTTTGACCGATAAGAATAAGAGTGGCTCAAAATTGACTTTTGAGTTAAAATTTAGTCCTCTTTTGAATCATCATGTCTACTACCAATCCAAATGCTCAAATTTTTAATGGGATCAAAGGCTCGGCTTAGGATTTTAGCCTTGAAAAGCTTGACAAACTGCAGGCAGGCTTAGGCCTTTATTAATAGACCAGGCTGATATAGATGCAAGCCCAGATCATGAATAGGCCTGCTTAAAAGCAGAATAAAGCTTCGGCTTTGATATATTATCAATATCAAGTTGAGAAATGGGTATGGGTAAACCCGAAGGGGTTGACCTAACTAACAAGATGCCCATCTCATGAAGTGGGGTCTTGAGTTCAATTCACACTTAACCTTAATGGGTCATTTCGATGTGTGTGTGGATTGGGAGGTTTACATATGCCCGTTAGATTAGTCCACCTCTAACGGGGGATGGGGATACCCATAGTTATAAAAAAAAAAAGTTTGAGAAATGGGTAAGTCGGAAAGGAAAATGAAGGATGAAAAGACATACCTTTGGTAGGAACTGGAGGGTAAAGCTCTTTAATGGCGACTGCATCTATAAGGGGCCCACATTGAGGATCCTCTTGAATCCCTGGATTGTGGAATGTCACCTTAGCGAACCCCTGAAGTGGCCCTGAATCCCCAGGCATATGTATCCCCTCCATTGCTGCTGTAAAGGGTCTGGAGAGGAAGGTCTCCATATGCAGGAGGAACTGACACCCTCAACACCTCTTCTTGGGCACATGTTCTTGAAGCTCCAAAGGTCAATGAATACAGAGATCCTTGCTTAACAGCTATTGATTGGGATATTGAGGCCTCATTGCCGAGCCTTCACGGCGTGGATGCCGTGTGCCACCGCGAAGAACATGCCCCCTGGCTGTGGCCCGCCTGATACATACTCAACCAACCCATTGATTTCCCAGTTGGGCAGTGCATACCTTCCCTTGATCACTGTTTTGTTCAGCTGTTCTGATTTTGGCCCCACTTCGAAGTTGCCATTTGGGAGAAGTCCTGAAGAGAAGGAAGCAGCAGTGAGGGTGACAGACTAGGAAGAAGAAACTGGTGAAAACTGAAAGGATGAAATTAAGGGCTTCTATCTGGGCTTTATAGGTGCAGACAAATTGATTGCAACAATGATAATGGTTATTACGTTTGGGTTTTTAGGAAAATCTTTGACCTCAAATAGGCCCATCGAATCAAATCAAAACAGGAGAAAATGAAAATCATCATACATAGAAGGAAGAAGCAAGGAAAGGAAAGGGTTTTAGTGTTTTGCAAGTGACCTTTACATGAGCAATAAAAATGTTGGTATGAACCATATTTATTATTTTATTTTTTTGGAGAAACCAAGATATATTTTCTCAGAGATCTCTCTCTGCAAGTTCATATCTAACATATTAGTGGTAGTATATTCATTTGCCATGATCTTCAATTGCAAAAAGAAGGGGAGATGGTGAAAAGATGGAGACTGGGCACAATCGATGAAGAAAGAAACAGAAGAAACTTTTACTCACACAACAAGCAAATCAAAGGTAAAAAACCCATACAAGAGTAAGAAATCACAGAACGCCAGAGGAAGGAAAAGGTACACATTATCAGAGCATTGCAATGACAAGATCTTCAACTGCGAAAACAAATGTGAAGCTCGAGAAGCGTAGAATGGTATGATTTCCATTTTCTTAAAAATAGAAACAAAATAGAGATTCCGCACATAACAAATAAAAAGGGGAAAATAATAAAAACAAGATAGCACATTATCTAACACAACCAAGTTCTTCATCTCCCAACGGGGAGTGAGGAACAGATCGGAGAAGGGAAATGGGTTTGACTACCATTTTCTTGCAGGAAGAAAGAAGCCCAGTAAGATTGACAAACACACTCAAAAAGTAAAACATATGAAGAAAGCTAACACGGTCAGAGAGACAACACGCTAAAGTAGCTTAGGTGAAAAAAATGAGAAGAAACAACAAGAAAAGTTAGTACATTTCATATCACTTACCATCAAGATCTTCTACTGCAAATGCAGGACCTGCTACTAGGGAGGAGAGCAAGAGAAACAAGATGGCTATGGTTGCCATCTTCCAGCCAGGAAGGAATAAAAGAAAAAACTAGCCAGAGAGTGAGGAGGAAGAAGAAGAAGGGAGACAAGAAGGGAAGAGGTTGGTTATCTTTATGAGCTGTTCAGTCCACTTGAAGTGAGATCTAAACTGGGTCCCACCAAACCAAATAATTCAAGAACCGTAAGATGATCCACAACGGAGCGTGATTTCTGGGCACATTCATTACAAAGCATAGGAAAATATCTAATGGTTTCAATCGTACATTCAAGGTTAAAGTTTATCTTCAATTTAAATTTTATTAAATTAACTAATTTGAGTGAATTTTTAATTTAATTTAAAAAAATTTATAAATCTTATTGATTTATTCAATTTAAAATCTCATTAAATTAAATGACATGAAATTTTCACGTGCAGCACATAAAGATAAGTGTGAAGCAAATGGTAGTTTCCTAACAAAATCAACTCTATTCAAATCTACTTACTTTATTTTTTTAACATTTAAATTATAAGACAAATTAAAATCTTATTTACTGTCATATTTTTAACATATCATTTTTAATCTGTCTATTTGTCTCTCAGAAACACATTTCCCCATTACGACCATCATCATTATTTAACTCTTTTTCATTTATTTGAAATTATCTTCATCACCGACGAGTCTCTAATTATTTTTATTTAAAAGTAGATTTTCACCACTTTATAATATAAAATTTTATTTTTTGTAAAATATAAGTGTCTGTTTTCAAATTTTATTATGTTTTTCCTTATTCATCCAGAAATGAGGGCAGCTCCTTCCATTGCGCCGACTGCCGACGGATCTAAACAGACCAAAATTAACAGGCATCGGTCGGCGTAATTTAGTAGACAACTCACGTGCTACCACATCACGCACGTGGTCCCGTTCAGTGACCAAATTCGAAGAAGGATCGCACAGTTCTGCCTGCCAACTCTCAATGTACAAACGGCATCATTATTGTCCTAATCACATCTCCTAATCTCATATTAAAATTAGATTCTACTCATTCTCTTTGAAATCTAAGCAAAGAAACAAGGGATGCCTATTCACATTGAGAAAACAATAAAGATAATCCACACTGCTTATCAAAGCAATCTACACTTATTTTCTAACTTTGAAAATTCCAAAAAAAATCCCTAATGGGTTTTGGCAATAAAATAAAAATATAATAGGTGCAATTTTTTTTATATTCTAGGAGCTACTTTGGAAGAAGTATTACAAGTTAAAACTAAAGCTTTGTTAATAAATGGGTTGTATTAATTTACACAGATAACTCAGTTGACTTTAGTTTATTGGGTTAGTTTCACCTGGACTCATCTCAGTTTTACTTCAATACACGAAATTTGTACGTGACTTTATATATTTAAGAGGATTATGAGAAGAGACTTATCATTTTCTGATCAATTTTGCAATAAGTATAAAATAAAGTATGTTCTTATTACATTAATTAAGAGACATTTTTAATAATAAGATTGAGCGGTTTAGATCTATTTTTATTTGAATGATAAATTATGATATGAGCCTATTGAAGGACTATAAGAAAGCTATGTTTTGTCTTAGTGTAGAATATAAGAACAATTCTTGGTATAAAAGAAAATAGAGATACTTTTAAAAATTAAAAAAACACTTCTTTCTGTAAATAAAAATATGTTAAAATTCAATATTCCTTTTATTAAAATTAATTATAGAAATACTCTCTATTTTTTATTTTTAATAAAATTCCTACTTGAACATCTGCATTTGATTGTATAAAGATAAAATTATCTTTTATACTTACCATTGGAATAGAGGATGTCTTTCTCAAAACAGGTTTTAATTAAAAAACCTGAACTCAACTCGAATTCTATTCTCATAAAATGAAGAGATGGTTGATTTTTTTAGAAATAAAAACAAACTCAGAAAAACTTGCCAACTTTCATGACTCAGATGACTTGCTTTTATTTGGTGTCTTTAAACAAAGATTTTAACTATTAAAAACATTATTTTCTTTTAAAAGTTTATTTTCAGCTTAGATTTTTTTTTAATATATCTTTATTATTAAAGTGAACCATTACATGTAAAATAAATTATTACTTATTTATTTTATTAAATAAAGTTAAAATAATTTGATAAGACATCATTTGATAATTGGCGATTAATGTGGACATCTTTTTTGGAAGAGGACTTGTGGGGCCATTAGCACATGATCGAAGGTTCATAGAATGAAATATATTCAATTATTGGATTTGAAATGAAAAAGCCTTGTCAGTTGTCACATGCTGGGCGCCTCTTTACTTTTTTTTTTTTCAGAGATCCAGCCTTGCGTGATTATTCTATGGACTGTTTCATGATTTAATTTTCAAATTAAATTAGAGATATTTTGTTCAATTTTTTGAAACTAATTTAATACTTAAGGTTTACAAATAGTTAGACATTTTATATATCATTGAAATTAGCTTTAATTCAAATGTGAAGTGGAATTTTTTTATGATAATAATTAGTAAAAAAATCACGCTAACCCCTTTTGGGGTTAGTCCAGTGTTTGGGCACAAGATCTCAGATTCAAATCCCGACAGCCAAAAGACTACTTCTTATACAGATATGCTCTATCGAGGAATTTGGTGTGTGTAGGAGGATGTGTACATACCTCGAATAATTAGTTGAGTGAGATGCCTGAACACACGATTGAGAGTGACCTAGGTTCAAATTTTGTTCATGATTAGTTTACCCATACGACTCTTCTCGAATATACTTCATTCATAAGATTTGCAGGTGATTCGTGTATCTATGAAATTAGTCTAATTCAATACGTATATTGATTTTGTCACTTTCTAAATATTAGCAATAAAAAATGTTTCATCTACTTAAAACTTTCCTAACTAGTGTTATAAATATAGATGCTCATACTAAAATGATCATTTGGCATCAAATTTTACCCATCTATTACATTTGCTATTTTTTATGTATCTCTAACAAAAAATGTGTGATTCACTTAAATTTTTACTAATCAGTCTCTATAAATAAAAAATATTGGCATCTAGCAACATGATCCGTTTTCAATCCAATAGTGTTGTTTGAAATTAAAAGTTAAGATCGATCAAGTTTCTCTATAAAAGGCTCATCAATTAGTAGTACTGGGGCCCTTTAATTCACTTTTTTTTTTTAATTCAAATGAAAAAGACAATCAATCAAATTTAGAACCTAATCTTCTTCAGGTGACTATAATTCAACAATTTGATATCCTCAAGTCACCGGTAAACCTTCTTTAGGCAAATTGAAGTCTCAATTTCAGTTGAGACGCCCATCTTAACACGGACAAAATTTGTTAAGAGATACGTGATAGAGTGAAATTCTCATTTTATCTTTACCGTTGTACTACCTATTAAGTACCGGTGAACCGATATATAGAACATATACATGCAAAGTGTCATATTATCGGTTCACCGATGTTTGATGAGCAGTACACCGGTAGAAATAAAAAGGAAATTGTACTTCATCCTATGTCTTCTAATAAATTTTATCCGTATTAGAATGACTTGCCTTTGAATTGATTATAAATAGTTGTTTGAATATCCTGTTTTTAGAAGCACATGCTCTCTTTCTAGTGTTTTGTTCTAACTTTCCCTTTGTTTTAATTGATTGATTATTTGTAATCACCATCACCTCTCTCATTTTTTCTTGATTTAACAGAGGATATATATGTATTAAATTACTTGTATATTTTACCTATAAAATTTTGAAGATATCTGATCATTTAAACTCTTGACTTCAAATTTAAAATTCAAAAATTTAGTTGTTTTATAATAATTATATTGAATTTAATAGTAAAGAATATCTAGATAAATATTTTGAAGAATTTTTAATAAAATAAAAGTAGGTAAAATTTATGAAGATTGAAATTTAGTAAAAAAACTATTACCCTCCTTTTAAATATAAAAAGTACTCATATCCATCAAGCATAGCCACCTCAGAATATTACCGCAATTGGTAATATTGAGATATTTTTAAATTTTGAGTTTTTATCAGGATATAAAGAGAAAAATCT
Source organism: Chimonanthus salicifolius (assembly GCA_013350335.1). Taxonomy (NCBI): domain Eukaryota; kingdom Viridiplantae; phylum Streptophyta; class Magnoliopsida; order Laurales; family Calycanthaceae; genus Chimonanthus; species Chimonanthus salicifolius. Next base: position 8,579,242 of record CM023537.1, on the reverse strand, counting down.
TGGGAAAAATACAATATTTAAAAATAATAAAAATAGATTAAATTAGAATATTAATAAAATAAAATTTTAATATGGAATTTATCACAAATATATCATGATATTATCGTGGATATTACCATTTATTGTGTTTTTAATGCGAATTTATCAGAAATTTTGTGAGAATTTACTGTCGTGCCGATAAATACACATTATTAACACAGTAATTATATTTTACTGAATAAAAATATAGTAAACTTAAAAATACTATAGATATTTATAAGATGTCGTTCAAAGATATATATATTAAAAATAAAAAATTTAAAAGAGCCAAATTCTCTATTAAGAGATGCCATGGAAGGGACATGTGGGGCCATTTAGGGACGTCGAAAAAGCAAATCTATTTTAGAAAAAATAAATATTAATAGTTTAGAGCATCGAAATTCAAAAGCATATCTTATTTGCTCTTATTTTGTCCCATGTTTTCATTAATAGAAGGTACATAAGCCAAAGGGGCAGAAACCAACGTAGAACGTTCATCGCCAGTGGGCCCACATTTGATGCAATGAACCTGTAGAAGAATTGCAATTTGAATGAATTATGGACCCACTAGACTCTGATCCTTTTGTTAATTAAAATTTAAAATTGAGATTATAGTAGTAGAAAAAAATTGATTTGTATATCAATATTTTTTTCTTAAAAAGTCATATATATAAATATATTTTATCATTCAATTTATCGCGATATATTACAAAAGTAAAAGGGTAAAAATGAAAAAATTATCAATTAATTTCAATAAATTAAAAGGCAAAATAATATTAATATCTTTGCATTTAAACAAATCATTGATACAAGCCATTAATTTTTAAATCAATTGAGATACCATTAAAATCAATGAATACAAGCCATTATGGTATCTCAATTGATGGCCTTTAAATTTTGAGAAGATTTTTATATCTATTAAATATATTTTCATTACTTGAATTAAATATGATAGGTAAAAGTTTTTATAAAATAATTTATCCTTATCTTTTAAATCAAATGAAAGAATTAATTCAATATATTTCATTTTAAATAGTTTGATAGCTCACTTAAAATTTATCTATGCATTTAACTTTTCATCATAAAGTGAGACTTTGCAATAAATCCGCTTTTAATTAAAGATCATTGTAATAGACCCATTATATTAGATAAAAGTAGATTAATTATTAAATAAATTAATAGCATTTTCATTTGATGTATATCTAAATAATAGTCACATGAAAAAGGACTTCGACAAGTTTAATTTCTATAAAATCTCTCTTTGTATGTACATAAATAAGTATAGAATTAATAAAGCACAAAAGAAATAAGCATTTTTTAATTTTTAATAATATAAATATTTTTACTTTAGAGATGAAACTAATTTTATGAATATACAAAATCGCCTACAGACTTTCTCTATTATAATCTAAAAAAAGTCGGATCTAAAACTTCTTTACCAATTTTAGAAGCTCAAATCAATTAAATATTAGTATAAAAAAAAAAATACAGTACTTTTAGGCTTGAGCGTTAAAAAGTGGCCCCACTTTCTTAGTTTGAAAGTTAGTTGAGTATTTTAAAATACACTGGGCTACGAATTGAACAACCAGTCATAACTCATTAAGGCCGTTGATTGTCATCGGCAAAACTAATTGCGCTCAACCTGGTCCCACGTCGACCGTTAAAATTGTACTGGCATAATTACAAATCCTTTTAAGCAATCCTTTCTCCTCAAGTAGTGGATCAGCATGTTGAACCGAACTCAGGCTAAATCATTGAGCCCGTTTATGTAGATTATTGGGCTCCACTTTTTCAAGACGCCCATGAAAAAGTTCAATGGGTTTTTGGCCTGTTTAGCTATTACATGTGTCTGTGTATTTTTAGGTTATTTTTATTTTTTAAGTATTTAAAAATTAATTGAACTTGAAATTCAATTTATAACCATTTGATTTTACTGGTCAAAGTCACAAGACATCTTTAAAAATCTTTAATCACTAAGTGACGAAAATCCAATTTTTAAAACTAAATTTAATTTACTTATAATTCATCATATCTTCTTTCAATCTAAATTATCGGGTTTTCAATAATCTCAAAAAGACATACTCAAGTTTCTATATATATAAATGAGCTCAGACTCGTTTTAGAGCAAAACTCCAATATTAAAACGGCAAGGAGGTGAACATCATTTCACTCATGTGATTTCAATTTTAATTATTTACCAATAATATGGCATGAATTTTAATTATTTACAATATGTTGGATTTCTTCTCCGCCTATAATACATTTTAAGTATATCAGTTTTATATTTTTTTTTTTGAATTTACGTATAAAAAACTGTAGGAAAACCAACGTATAATTTACAAATTTCATATCCTATCACCATAACAAAATTATAAAAGTAAAATAGTCTGACTCAACTCCAAACTCCAAACCTTAAAGAGCCTTACGTGTCACTTGTTACTTAGAATGGCTGAGCTGAATTTTCCAAATAGTTATTTAAAAAAAAATCTCATAAATTAGATATGGTATTTAAATTAAAATATTTTTTTGGCTACGTAGATAAAAATCTAAACTAAAACCTTTCTTATGTAATTAGTTACAATTTATAGAGATAAGTGAAAGGGTCCCTATTATTTGGTTAAGATGAATGCAATAAATCAATTGGAAAGCATCATAGGATACAAGTGGCTGTAATAATGTTGCCTTAATTAAGTTAACTATTTTAAAATTTTCATCCAACATTGGATCATCGATATCAAAGTCTCTGTCATTTTTCATTAATATTATAATATTTATTTTCCAATCTCCAACGAGGCATAATTAATGGCTTCCAAGTCGAATAATTTTTTATTAATTTTCTAATGTGAGTATCTACCTTCTTAATTAAGCAATGGCTTTCTATCAAAATAAATAAAACAGCCGCACGTAAAATTATTTTTTACTGTTTGCACTCCATTTACACTTTTATATGAAACTCACTTCTATATGAGCAAAATAGATTTAAATTTTTTAAAGTTAGAACCTTTGTTTCTTTATATGAGCAAAATATACTTTTAAAAATAAATTTGTACTTTTAAATAATATTAGTTGATATTAATAAAAGTATTGAAATTGAACTAAACTCACCCTCTGATTTGACTAACCTTTCATGTTTAATCATACATACATCAGAGAGAGCATTGGCAGCTTCCCCATTAGTTTTTATCAATCTACGATAGTTTTTTTCTCCATGCTAAAAGAATAAAAATTCAAATAAAATTAATTATTGATATCTTAAACCTATCTCAATTTGAATAAACTAATATCTACACGTACAATATTGACAAAAATTAATGTTTCAAATGTTTTCATTAGCTTTATTTTGAGTTAGATTGAAGACAAAATATGGGTCTTATTTGAGTTGTATGGATGGGTTAAAAAATATCTATCAAGACTTTCAAATTTGATCACTTCATACTTGATAACATCAACTCTAATAAAATTCAATAAAGCATTTAATTCTCATAAAATTTTCATTATTTAAAAACTTTGATAGTATACTTACAAGCTCAACTGGTAATCTCCCGTTTCAGGAAGTGGGAGGTGTCAGATTTAAACCCCCATGACCTCACTTAATATACTCTAAGGATAGTGTATCACCCGTGAATATTTTACGCTGAATTTTCCGTAGTTTCTCATTGAAAAAAAGATCAAGAAATTTACAAATGGGTATGTGGCTTGTCAGTTGAAATTTACAAATGGGTATGTGGCTGGTCAGTTGATCTACGGCTTTCAACTTAACAGATATTACAATTTTTCTAATCTAAGATTTTTTTTTTTCATATCCTGTGTAGAGAAAAAAGGAAGTTACAAGATTTATGAGTATAGAATGAATATAGCAATGAAATTCAATCTCACATAATTAGTTTCCTAGTGTTGTATCTTTGATTTAGAAAAGATTGAGAAATAGGCATACAACTTTATTTCTGATTGAAAGAGGATTTATTTAAAAAATTCTTATTATTTTAGAGGGCCATCAATAAAAAAAATTATATTTTTTTTTACAAACTAGTAAGAGTCGGGTGTGTGGGGGTGGGTGGTGGGGGTGGTGGAGAACATTGGAAGCGTTGATATGGTCATGATCATTGTCAGCACCCCTAGTTCCGTATGGGTGTAAATAATTCCGTGGCCAATATGTATCAGCTGAAATGGGTGCATTGGCAATACATATTGATTTCTTGAATTATCATTGATACGGTCTCTCCTATCAACATTTTTTTTTTAGAAAAACTATAGAAAAATAGATATATAACGGTTCGTCAAATTATCATTAATACGGTCTCTCTCTCCTACCATTAGTTTTATATTTTTTTAGAAAAATTACATAAAAATGAAAAACTTAATACGAACAATATTTTGATAATAATAATAATAAAAAAAAGGGCTCTAAAAACTTATATCGAAACCTCTTCATATAAGATTACTATTCAAAACAGTGACGATTTCTGTCTAAACCGTTATGCTTTGCTGAATGTCCACCATTGACTGTTGGTTTTATCATTATTGTTATTATTATTATTATTTTAAAATATACTGTACACGTGTACTGTAGTCATTGCTAAACGTCCACAATGGACGGTCAGCAATCCAACACCTTGGCATTGCAATGACTTTTCACGTCCTTTCTTCCTTTCCAATTGAGCTAAGTGGGAAACCCTACATTGGGCATTAGTGGCTTAGTGGCCTAGTCAAAATAAATACCTGCACCACCCAATTGTCCATTCTCTTGTCATTGTTACAATTGATATGTCTAAATTGAATTGAATAGAATAACTTTTAAAATTTTGATAAGGACATGATTTAGCCTTTTCGTAATTTAAGTGATAACAAATGAATAAAGAGATAAATTTGATATTTTTATAATAAAAAAATGCTAATGTTGTTATCAACTTCTCCAACTTTAATACTATCATTTACTCTAATTTTACCAATTTCTTGTAACACCAAGTCATGGATACTTTAGGGTTGCACCCTTTTAAAAAAGGAAAAAAAAATGAACTTTCTTATTACGGTAATTGTAGTTTTTTATTTGTTGCAAGCATTTCTGTCTCATCATCGAGCCTTAACTTATTTGAATACTTTTCAATAGAATTATTTTCTATGATTATGAAAAACTATCACACAAAGACATTACTAAGCTCACTTAAAAGTCTAAGAGAAATAATCCTATACTGCCATTGTAACGGTATCGATAGAAGTTTGAGAATTGGATTCTCTCTCGATTCCATTGGTATGTATTTTATACACAAATTACAATTCATAAAAAGAAAAATACATAAATCAAGAATCCCTTGATTAGGGAAGAATACAATTTAGGAAAACACAAATTGGGGAATGCCTATCCATGAGATAGCTTTCTGTTAATATTTCTCTTCAGACTCCGATGGTGTAGAAGAGCTGTTTTGACAGTCCTTTAGCAAATATGTCAGTGAGTTTGTCAAGAGAAGAAGCGACTTGAATTTGATGAGTGCGGACAACATGTTCACGTCAAATGACACTGTTTGAAATATGTAAGTTCCACCTCTTGATAATCTAAATCATTCAGCAATTTATATACATAGATTTTGTGAAATTATTAATCTTTCCATTGGTTGAATTATGATTACAAAATCCATAAAGCTTATCACACCCTTCTCATTTGATCCATCCAATAATGATGGGTCCCATAATTTCACGAAATCTAAAAATACATATATATGCCTCTTACATTAAAAAGTTAAGAAATAGTTAAATTGTTAAAATATTTTAGCATATTTTAAATCAGGAGTCAAAAAAACGGGCCCGGCCGATATTTCGGCCAATATGCAAATACGCAATATCAGTCGATAAGTGTCTCTCTCCCTCTGGTATTCAAAACTTGTGAAAGAACTGTAAAAAAGCTGTGAAGAACCGTGAAAAATCATGGAAAAACTGTAACACCTCGGATTTTCTAAGTTATAAATATTTACTGGAAATTACCCATTTAAATTAAAAAAAAAATAGACTCTGATTTACAGGAAGAAATAAGTGAAAAAGGGCGGGGCGTTACAAAAATCGTATCGTTTTTTTTTTTTTTAAATAAAATAAATTTTAAATATCGATATTTATGCATATCGGCCGATATGGTGACCGATATTGTGGGTCGAATATCGGCCATATCGGCCGATGTGGCCGATAATGGTTTTGTACGGCCGATACATATTGTATCGGCCGATATCATTTGGTCTTAAAAAACCGATACATATCTGCCGATACGATATGCATCGACCGATATTTCGACCCCTGATTCAAATGGTGTCATGTGGGGTCATCTTTCCCATTAAGAATACGGGATGGAATCATTCCTCAGTCAAATGAGAAGCAGCAAGACACCTTTGCCGATTTGTATCATTGCTAGATTAGATTTTTCTCCATGACTTATTTCATGTTGGTGCCTTTAAAATGGATAGTGCAGATGATCTTATATACGTTCTGCTCATTCTCATTTGGATGGCTACAATGGATGACTTAAGCATGTGTTCATTGTGTTAAAAGATGGTGCCAATGGTATAGGATCTAAGTAAACAAAAATAAAAAAGAGAGAATATGGAGTTAGGCAAAGATCTATCACATATACAAGTTAGGTCTCGTATAAAATACAAAAGTTTGATAAATAAAAGATAATTTAAAATTATAAAGATATTAAAAGTTTAAAAATTATTTTTATAATTAAATAAAGATGCTTCTGTCGGAGTGTTTTCTAAACTTCAATTTTTTCTTTTGTTTGGTTCCATGGGATAGTTCCTGATTTTGTCTGCCTGGCGTGGGCTGGGCTGTGGGATTTGATTCATTTTGTTTGCTCCCGGCCTCTTTATATTAAGGAATGTTTTTCTCTCTCATTTTTTCTTTTTGAGCAGTTATCAAAGAAAATTCATTAAAAGAGGGGGAAACAAGTACATGAAAAGGCCTAAAAGACTTAGACCGAGAAAAAAAAGAAAAAACATGATGAGAAGAGAAGACAAAAAGAAAAACTCAAATAAGAAAAACACCCTCCTACTGGTTGTCGACTCCAAGCTAAGTAAAGAAATCTGCCACGCCGTTAGCCGATCTTTCAATTTTGACAAAGGAGACACCCATCCCACTTGCCAAATCTCTCACCTCCCTAACCACATTGGTCAACCTCCAAGGTGGGTGTTTCACACCTGAAGTTCATTTAAGAGCATTAGTTGAATCCCTTTCAATAATCAAGTTTCCTTGGCCGTAGACCTTCCAAATGACAAGAGCTCTCCTAATACTGAGAATTTCTGCTTCATTTGTATCCTTCACTCCTATTGACTCATTGAACATGACGGATGTTTCACTCAAATGATTTTTGAGTACTCCGCTAATCCCTGCGGGACCCGGATTCTCTCTACAAGCTCCATCAATGTTAAATTTCCAAGTACCCAATTGAGGAGGACTCCAACTCTTCTTCCTCTTAACCTTTTTACCCTAACCTTTCAAACAACCCTCTCATGATAGCATGAGGTCATTCATTTTAAGGCCCTTAAAATTAGGATCCACCAAGAGCCATGTAAACCATCTCATTTGGACTTTTGAAAAAGATCATTTTTCGACTAAGCTACACATTCAAAAAGTCTTGCATTCCTTTCATTCCAAATAGACCAAAGGATGACTCATGGTAATAATTGACAAGCACATTTCAACCTACATTTTAGCCTTGACAAATTCCAAGCACTCAACATTTGAATACACAAATTGGTAAAAACCCAAGGAATACCCAAAAAGTTAAGAAAATTTGTTCATAATCTTTTGGCAACATCACACTTAACAAAAAGATGATCAATATCTTCCACATGAGAGTTGCATAAGATACAAGATAGGTTGTCCTCATCCCCCAACAAAGCTCTTCTCTTCAATTCAACTTTTGTCAAGATCTTCTCCTTAAGAACACACCACACAAAAATTTTGACTCTTGGTGGGGCGGCATTCAACCAAGAAGATTTAGTATAATTGTTGGAAAGTTGACTTTACACTAGGTAAATCAAAGCTTTCACTGAGAATAATCCAGAGGGATCTCCAGCCCAAATCATTTCATCCTAAGCGAATAACAACAAAGGAAATTCTCTCAGCTGATTCGAAAGACCGTTACAGGCTCTTGAATGAAATTTATCCCATATACACTGGATAAACCAATGTTTTAAAACCCCGCGTGTGGAGCGATCCGTTTTAGAAGAAGGGTGGGTTAAACAAAGTTCAACCGAGTTGACCAATAGTCAAACTCGGTCAAACTCGTGCTATTAATATAATATTAAATTATTAACTAAAGTTATATTTCATAAATTTTTTTTTTTCTTCTCACAAACCCAATTGTAAATACTAAAAATTATTAATCCAAAAATCATATTCTCAAAAGAACCAAAATCTTCATCTTCATTTTCTTCATTTAAAGAAACCAAGAGTTTTTAAAGGTCAAACATTTTGGGTTTATTAGAAAAACCGAGTTGACCTGCTGGTCGAAGAGGATTTTTAATTTAGAAGGGTCTTAAAATGACCCAACCCTTGTTCCAGCCCGGTCACGGTCAACTTGCGGGTTGGGTGGGGTTTAATAACATTGGGATAAACAACTATGGAGAGTGACAAAAAGAGTCTTGAGTGTGAATCAAATTCAAAATCTTCCTTTAGGAAGGGAGCTTTTTGACCGTTAGGCCTAACCCCTATTGGATTATAAATTTATAATGTTGAATAAGTATAAATTAAATATTTAATAAATTAGTAATTAATAATTATTTAATAAGTACTTAAAAATACCATATAAAAAGGGTTTATAAAAAATATTAATTTTCATTTAATCCGAATTAATCGTTCGTGACTTCGTTCCCTCGGCTTCTCGAGATGTCAAGTAAACGAGAATAACAGAAGAGTCAGGACGACACACCCAACGGCTGGTATAAAATAAACGGGCAGTGAAAGAGAAGTCGTCTGTATTTCCACGCCAAAGTCGCCTTCTCAGTTCCCAAACGAGAGCTCTACTTCCAAACGCCTCCTTTCTTTCTCTTTCTCTGCTTTTCTCCTCTGCAAAATCTCTCCTCGTCCCTTGCAATTCTCACTTCTCAATCCCCTCTTGCAAAATACTCTGTCTCCCCTTCAATGCCGGGCCAGATTCAGAATTCCCCTTCTTCTTCTTCCTCAGGTACACATTTCAGATTCTAGGGATTCGGATTTGATCCGAAAGCAGGTACTCTTTCTTCTCATCTCCTGCCTCTGCTTTCACATCATGTTGTCCAACCACCTCCACAACGGGATCGAGACGGCCAAGCTCGTCTGGTCCCGTCTCCCTGCATCGGAGGAAGCTGAGTCAAATGGCTTGGAGCCCTCAACATCAGCGACTGACAGCAGTCGATATGTCGAGAGCCTCGACTATGAGATCATCGAGAATTATGCATACCGGGAGGATCAGGTTGAGTATTTTAGCTTTTCTATTCAGTTTTGCTGATGAATTATATTTGAGTTATATGGGGCTTTTTTGTTGTCTTTTGATGTTCAAACAGGCGCAGAGAGGGAAGCTCTACACTGGATATTATGTGATGGTGAAGTGGTTATTCTCACTGCTGATCGGTATTGGTAAGAAGAAGGATTCTTTGTTCTTTTTTTTTTTTTTCCAAATTGCCTTCTTGAATTATGTACGTTTTTTCTTATCTGTTTAGTTGATTTATCATACTTGTTAGAATTGAGAATGATGTAAGTTAGTGTAGCCCCTAATTAGACAAGGCCATGTGAGTAGAGTATGGCAGTATCATGGCTGATACAATCACGTTATGATAAGTAATACAAAATCCTAATTTTCAAAATATAGTACGAAGTTCGAACAGATGGCAACTTAAACGAAGGAACTTTCTGAAAATTTTTTTTTTTTTTTTCACTAGGGCCCACTTCTGACCAATCCAAATCTTTCATGCACTCCTACTCCTAGAATTTTTAGGTGCCCACTTTAAAACCCATTCGATCAATGTCTGCCTTTGGATTACAATCTTTTCATTATTCATATTCAAACTCCATTCTTTATTGCCGGTGAAATTTTAGGGACTGTGATATCAATGGTTAAGATTAGGCTCGGCTTTAGACCCTAAGGCCAACCCAATAGTATGTGTATGCGACTAACCTGTGGTTTGGATCCCTTTCTATTGGGTGTTACTGAGCCCGGCACACCTTTTAGCTTTACTTAAATGATATAGAGATAAGTAAATTCTTGTGATGTTATTCATTTCCATATAACATATTATTCTAACACATTACAGTACTTGATTTCTGGTTGATACATGCTGTGCTTGGCTCCTTCAGATTTCGGAAGTGCTGAAATTTTTGCTTTTCCTGTTTATTATTATTGTTGTTGTTTCGGTTTAGTTCCCTGAAATAACGAGAGAATTTTATACTCTTGAAATGGCCAGGAGTAAATACAGGCTCTAATATGAAAGGATGTTTGATCTTGATGTTATTTTAAATTATCAGGAACTGGATATGCTGCCATATTTATCAATCTAGCTGTAGAAAACTTTGCCGGTTGGAAGTTTGCAGCAACTTTCTCCATAATACAGTGGTCATATTTTGCGGGTTTCATTGTGTACATATTGATCAACTTGGCTTTGGTCTTTTCTTCTGTGTTCATCGTGACACAATTTGCACCAGCAGCTGCAGGATCTGGTATTCCTGAAATTAAAGGTTATTTGAATGGTAAGTCCTGCTTATACATCACCATGTTTTTTGTTATATTTCTTTCTTTTTAGAACTTTATAGAGAATTGTGCGACTCCAATCGTACTTAATTGACAGGTGTTGACACATATGGCATTCTTCTTTTCAGAACTTTGATTGGAAAGGTAGGTCATTGTAAATAAGTTTTATTGTGCTTTGCTTTGATTAATGTGTTTCCTGTTTATAACTTAAATATCTCGCCGTGCTTTGTTTTTTCAGATATTTGGAAGCATTGGTTCAGTAGGAGGTGGGCTTGCTCTTGGAAAAGAAGGCCCACTTGTCCACACAGGTGCTTGTATTGCTTCATTGCTTGGACAAGTAAGCACTCACTGCTCTGAAGATTGAGTGGTGCACATGCTAAATCTGTATGGAGTCTATGGACATTTTGATTTTTATAATTTTTTTTCCCTACAACTGAACTCGCTGCCTACGTTCCGTAAGCGGCCAAAGATCTGTAGCCTAATTTAAATGGAAACTATAGACCTCTATACAACCAATCAACCTCTGCCATGAGAGTTTTTATGTTCGTCTATGTGATCCTCCTCTGGTCGTTGCTGTTTTCTCTTCGGTTCCCGACGGTTCTCCGTGCTCACCCGTCACGGCTCTTCCCTCTTCTTCGCCCTCTGCGCTCTCGTGTCCATAAAAACGGCTCAATTCTGAAACGTTAAACGTTTGGGACGTTCCAAATTTTGGGGCTGTGCAGCGAGTCCCACATTCTAAGTGTAGAGGGAGATCTAGAGATTTATAAAGGACTTGGGTCACTCCACCTAATAGGCTGGTCTTTTGGGATGAATACCAATCCTAGCAAGTGGTATCAGAGCTAGGTTTCAGGTTACCTCATGTGGACTCAAGAGATCCTTAAGATAGACAAGATGGTTGGCCTCGTTCAAGGGGGAGATTGTTGGGGTTGTGAACGAGTTCCACATTGTAAGTGGAGAGGGAGATCTAGAGATTTATAAAGGACTTGGGTTACTCCACCTAATATGCTAGTCTTTGGGATGGATACCCAATCCTAACACCAAACTCTGCGGGGAGTTCTACCTTGGTTGCTAAGCATTGTCGTTGTATTTCTCCAGAATCCTAAATGGAAAAATCCTTCGCTGCCGCAATTGACCGCGTCTCTCTGCCTGACTTCCTTTCTCAGGACCACACTTCATCACCAACCTCAAACTCCTGCGCTCTCCGGCGTGGCTTTACATTTCTATCCTTGCTTTGCTCCCCCCCTCACGCACCTCTGCGTGCAGTCGTTCCATCTCCCTAGCAAAGTCATTGATATCCAAGCAGTTTTCCTCTTATCTTATTCCGGGCGGAGCCAACTCTTTCATTCCTTTTTTCTTCCATACACACAAACGGCGATCTCCCAGTGCTTCTAAAATGATATCTAATATTCTTTGTTGTTGTCTTTAAAACTCCGGAATTTAAGGACTTATAGTTTGATAGTTATTCCTCCCAAAAGCATTGATGTGTCTCGCACTTCATTTTTTCTAACAAAAGATGTTGCTTGCAATTGGTGTCCATGTCTAGATCCATAGTTTTTTTCTTTTTGAGATGGTTAAATGATTCGAACCCACATCCCTCTCGTTGTAACAATGACCACCTACCATTTGTGCCACAAGCTCGTCTAGAATTTACATATGCATATTAGTTACTATTTATCTATTTCTTTTTCCTTTTTTTTTTTTGGGAATTACATGGGTATCCCCACCCCACATTGGAGGTGAGACTAATCACGATATACGAAACCACCTGCAAGCCTCGTGTATCAGGTAAGCCCGGGAGGAGTTGAACCCAAGACCTCTAGTCTAATCCTAAAAGCTTAGACCAACTGATCTACTTGTGCGGGTTTCTTATTCCTTGTTGTCCAACATTTTTCTCCATATGGTGTCATGAGTCTAGCTTTTGTCTTGTAGAATTTCCCTTCTAGTTGACATGGTACTCTTCTATTATATTAAACTTCCTTAGCTTGTGTGCAAATAGCTCACCTTGCACCCATTCTACTGGCTATGTCCACTTTAGATCTCCTTTGGTTTCATGTTTGCACCCAAGTATCTAAAATTATCATAATGTGCTAATGTCATTTTCAATTTTGTTGGGTTCATACTTCTGTTTTCAGATTGACTGAAAAGTCCACTTACGATTTTTCTTTTTCTTTTGAAGACCATGGTGTCCAGGCCTCTTAGAGCACCTGTCTAATCCTTGGGACATGTGCAAACTTCCCTATCCACACTCACTGTGTAACACTATGGGGAGTGACCCTTGTGTGTTGAGAGTGATTTGAACCCAATACCTCCCGCATCTCAAGTGCATTCTTGACCGCCAAAATTTTGTCTTTGTTCTACGAATTTTTATCTCAAAATTTTCCCTCCACAATTATAGTTTATTGTTTGATTTGTTCTTTGTCTCATTAGTTATTTCTATATTGTTTGGCGAAAGCTAGTGTTCAATTACAAAGTCCATCTTTGGAAGTTTTTTCATCTTCACCGCCTTGACTTTTGGGATTGGGGGTTACATTTGGAACTTGTGTTGGGTGGTCTATTTGATGTATTTTTTTTTTTTTTTTAATTTCTTATTTTTTCTGTGTTCTTTTTCTTGTTTCTTTTCCTTATCTTTGGCTCTGAGTATATATCATTATATCTCCTATACTCAGATCCCTTCTCTGTACTTCCTTCTTTTTAATGATATTAAGTCGCCAATGTTTAAAAAAAAAATTATTGCTATATTGTTTGCAACCAACATGCACCATGGAACATCACCTTGGACTTTTTACGTTATGTTGTCCATAAAATAATACAAATAACTAAGGGCTCAAAGCAAACTATTGTTGAGGTGCTTCAATTAGGAAGTTTATTATCCTTTCACACATTGTCACTATACCTGATGTTGCCCCTTCATCTATATCTTCTATAATATTAATATATGCAGTTCTTTCCAATCTTTTTCCAAATTAATTACCTGATTCCCTATCAAAGGTCTTTGCTAAGTTCATAAAAACCGTGTGTAAATTTTTCATTTTTCTTTTTCCCTCTAAACTTCATCATGAATTGTCTCAATAATTTTTTTTTGAAACATTAACGACTTAATTCCATTAAAATAAGAAAAGAGTACATAAGAAGGATATGAGTATATAGGAGATATATACTCAGAATGAAGGGAATTGTCTCAATAATTGATAACTCCTATTGTTGATTTACTTGGTATAAATCCAAATTGGTTTTGGAAGACGTTTGATTCTTATCTTAGGCATTGCTCTAAAAGTCCAAACCCTTTATCTGCACATAATAGGTAAAATGGTCATTGAAAGGAATTCTTATTTTTATTGAAGTGGCACTCAGCAATCTCAGTATTTCACGACACTCTTCTAGTCTCTACTTTTATTTGTAATCATCCAAATCTAAACTTCTTTTTTGTTGTATGGCTGCCCCTAAGGATCAAGATCTATATTGTTTACAGTTCACACTGTCATTTACTCTGATCTCTCAGTTCAACTGAACATACAGATTATTTTGTCTAGCTTATCACCACACTTATAATTAGTTGATTTTTTTTTGGTCTGAATAACTAATGCTATATTGTTTGCAAATGACATAGGAACTTCATTTTAGATTTCTGATTTTGTTCATAAGCAGTTTGTGGAGCACCATGTTTATTCTATGTTTCCTAGTGTTCATACTTCTTTTGGGTATTACTTCAACATAATAACAGATAGTGGATGATGTGAATTTGTGTAACGGTTCTTAAATGCTGTAAAAAGCATATCATTCATCATATCTTGTTAGATCATCTGATCGGCTATGGTTCAGGGCTTCGGGCAATGTCATATTTTGTAAATGCTCTAAATGTTTTCAGGGTGGATCCACGAAATATCATTTAAGCTCAAGGTGGCTACAAGTTTTTAAAAGTGACAGAGATCGTCGAGATCTTGTAAGTAACTTTCTTCATGTTTGAAGGATGTTTGATGTGAAAGTATTGTTTGAGATTATTCATTGGGTTTTTCATCTCATGTTTATTCTTCAATGTCACGTTTGACACTGATTTAATTTCAACCGTTGATGCTTTGGTAGTGTTATCCTTTACAACAGAGTAGCTATGTGGATAGTAGGAAGTCCACGTGATTTCAGAATTATAATTTGCTAATTTCTTTGAAATTGGTGCTGGTTGTGGACTAAGTGTGTTGTTTTCAGTAGTCATCTTTGGAGTCCTATTTATTTATTTTTGAGCGAGGGTAATTTAGTATGGAAAGAAAAGAGAGAAACTAAGAACAATAATAGAAGACAACCCGATTTGTGGCCAAGCCTCCTGGTGCCCTCCTCAACCAGACACACATAAGTTTAACGTTGACGGAGCAGATAGGGGAAAACCGGGTCCGGCAGGTATAGGAGGGGTGTTACGTGATTGTACCGGCATGACATCAATAGTCTTCTCTGAATCGATAGGCCAGAAGGATTCAAATGAGCCAGTACTTATTAGTATAATGAGAGCCTTGTCCATATGGTCACATTTAGGGAGGGGAAAACTAATTGTGGAAGGAGACTCTACAAATGCAATAAAGTGGGCGTCTGTTCAGGAGGAGAGATCTCTTTCATTCCGGTTCGGAGATCGGCAAACAGGGTGGTTGACTTTTTTGCCAAAAATGGGGTGGGTTCTAATATAATTGGAGTGTTTCACATACGATGGATCTCAGGACCTGTAATATTGTTGTATTTCAGAGGAGTGTTTGGTGTACTCATAGGGGTCTTGGGGAATGTTGTACCTTTTTCTTTTTGGCCTACCGTAGGTCTATACCTTTTAGACCCCAAGGAGTTTATTCATGTACAATATTTCTTTTTAATAGATTCTTTTGTCACCGCTCAAAAAAAAAAAAAAAAACAGGACTGCAAATTTCCTATTTTAGGGTGGTTTGACACCCAATTCCCTTTAAGCAAGGTTTTCAGCTCTGTATTTACTTTTCTAGAAGGGTATGCACAAATGGGACATCAATATTCTCTTTTAAAACGTAATAATTAGATCTCAAAATTGCCCAAAATGTCAGGGATATCCTAAATAACATTTGCATTCTCCATAGAATGACACGTCACTTTATAGCCCAGCTAATAGCAGCCAAGGAGTGTTCTTGTTAATGAGGAAAGAAGTTCCTCTTGACAACTTTCATCACTCAGGAATGCCAAACCTAGTGTCATGGTAGTCAATGGCCATGTGAGCCCCAAAATGGCAATGAATATGATTGCAAAGATGAAAAAATAGAACTGACCCCTACACGACCAGGGTTTCTCCCAACACTAGCAATTCAGCTTAATAAAGCTTGCAGAGGGGCTTTCTGCTTCTGATGCTTGTTGAGGGAACAGGCTTAATAAAGCTTGCAGAGGGGCTTTCTGCCCATGACATTAACCATACAACCCCTTAGGCTCTAATATTATCGACTAAGAAAAATATGTAAGCAGATGATTGCTTCTTCTTCTACTTCTTTTCTTTCCTTTTTGTGGTTGGGTATAATCACTATCAACTCCCTTTTTTTTTGAATCTTCATCAAAATCTTTTGTTTGGGGAGTTAAAATAGCATATCATAATCTTATTTGATCTAGTGTGTGGGAATTTTCTCTTTTCTGTTTTTAGAATTCAGTTGCTACTTTCTTTGAAAGTGGTACTGGATACATGCTGTGTTTTCCCAAGATGGGATATGTGCTGCGGATGGAAATTTTAGATAGTTCAATTGAAATCTGTGTAAACTTTATGTGCTTTTATGCTTCAGCGTTTCTCGTGTTTCTACTACAGATATGACCATCTCGTAGATAGCTTGACATGAGGATGTGGATTAGTGATGCCGTAATCGATGTTTAGACCAAAACCAATCATGGGAGATTGGGAGAGGGTGGGGTTGAAAGGCCATCATGGAGTAGGGTTGAGCAAAAATTATTGAGCTGGATAGTGATACTAGAATTCTAGGGCCCAATAAATTTGTTGTTGTAAATGTAAAGTGATTCATCCAATGGTGAATATTACTCTAAATGGGAGAAACTTGGATGTATTCCAATTGGTGGGTTGGAGATGATTGTTTGGTTTGGATTCACTAGAGGTGGGGCCGATATTAGGCTCAAACATATTGACAGCACTTGTCTCATGTCTTTATGAACCTATATCATAATTTTAGCATAAAAGAAGTCATTTCCACGTAACAAATAGGATTGAAGGCAGTCACTTGTTGGAGTTTTAGAAGTGTATGGAATAATCAATTACATGGAACTTTTTTTCTTTTTCTTTTTTAAATTTTATGGGTTCATATTTCACTTTTTTCCCATTTAAAATTAGAAAAAATACATGAATATATATATATATATATATATATATATATGTTTTTCGTGGAAATAGTATTCATTTTGTCACTCCAACCCATGAGTGTTGTTACTACTATTACTATTACTACTACTACTACTATATATTTTTTTTAAAAGAACTATTATTGTTGTTATTGTTGTTTTTATTACTACTGCTACTGCTCATGCTCGTTCTACTACTGTTGTTGTTATTTTATTAAATGGTTGTTGCTGTTGTTTTATTAACAGTACCCCTTTTTTTTTTTTGAAAGAAGTTTCTGTTGGCTTGCTATCATTTTTTAATCATGTTTTGCCTGTGATGACTGGACTTCAATGCTTTGGTAGGTAACATGTGGATGTGCAGCGGGTGTTGCTGCTGCATTTAGAGCTCCAGTTGGGGGTGTCTTATTTGCACTTGAAGAGGTTACTTCTTGGTATATATATTCTTAAAATGTCTACTTCAATATATTCTTGAATTTAAACTATACTTTAGTGCCAACCATGTAAAGAAAAAGGGTAAAAAAAAAAAAAAAAAGACAAGACAGAAGTTCAGCTGTGCTGGTAGAACTAGAATCACCCTATATTGCAGATCATCATAATCATCATATCCATTTTCTATCAATTCTAGTCGGCCTTCAATTACCTATATATGTGTTTTTAAGGGTCCTAGTAGAAGGAGGGAGGGGAGAGCTATTGTTTTCTTTCCGAATGGGGCTTGCCTCAATCATATATATAAGACTTGGATCCCCTAAGGTGCCTTATTTGCAGTACTTGCATGTGGGCCCCACATGGGCCCATTTGGATGGGTTGGTTGGAAAAGTCATTACTTGAATTGGATGTTTATCAAAAATCACCTTAAGCGGATAAGTAAAGCCATTTTTTTTAAGTCCCAAAAGATTCAATTTTATTCGACGGTGTAAACTTTACGCAGTTAGATTAATGGTCCATTTAAGTGGGAATGAGGTTAACTTGAGTAAGGATCTAATTCATGAGAGGTAGGTGGGTGTGATTGGGACCAAGGTGGGCCCGGCAAGACCTTCACTGCATGAAGGTTACATCCGGTGACCGCCTTAGGGGAAAATTCCATGTAAGAATTTTTCCTTGAGTAGATTCATGTAATTGTATTAGATTTCCTGCAAATAACCAGTTGTCATGGTCAAACATGTAGAATATCAAATGGAGTAGGTCTTCTTGAATGGCTGCCTTGATTCGATAGATTCTCTTACAGGGTGAGACAAAATAATTATGTTTCTATTATTGAAGGTGGAGGAGTCAACTTATGTGGCGTGTCTTTTTCACTTCTGCTGTTGTGGCTGTTGTGGTACGTTCTGCAATGGGATTGTGCAAGAGTGGCAAATGTGGGCACTTTGGTTCAGGTGGCTTTATCATCTGGGACATATCAGGGTTAGAGCATAAAACCTTGTTTCCTCCATTGATTGTATTGGCATGTTTTGAAGCAACTATTACTACTGTCTGCATGTTCTAACCTCTGCTAAATCTTTCTTAGTGGTCAAGAAGATTATTCATTCCAGGAACTATTACCCATGGCTGTAATTGGGGTTATTGGAGGTCTTCTTGGTAGGATCTTTGGAAGCTATGGTCACCAGAGCAAATTTGAATGTACTCAAGAATGAATATGGATTCTCAATATGTTTTCTTTTTCGTTTTAGGAGCCTTATTTAATCAGCTAACTCTTTCTATTACTCGTTGGCGCCGGACATACTTGCATAAGAAGGGGAATAGAGTTAAGGTAAGTTAGGGGACCTATGATCAATTGTTTGTACATGAGCAAGTGCATAAATCATATGTTTACCTATGAGCCAGTGCTTATATCTATTTACTTCATTGTTTGTGATTCTATGTTTATATACTTCTTTTGACCTTTTATCTTTTTTGTTTCCTCCCCTCAATGTCACAGATCATTGAAGCGTGCCTTATATCCTTGATAACATCAGTTATTTCCTTCGGGCTACCGCTTTTAAGAAAGTGCAGTCCTTGTCCAGCTTCAGAAGCTAGTTCTGGTATAGATTGCCCTGGACAACGAACATATGGAAATTACGTAAAAGTGAGCTTTTGTGTTGTAGTTTTGTTCTTGTTTTTCTCTGTTGATGTATTGCAATATACGTACAGATTTTAATGTTTCAGGTCTTCTACATCTCCACCACTCATTTTGAAAAACTTATATTTTAAAATTTCAAATTTCATATATGAATGGTGGAGATGCAAGAGTTGAACATAATATGGTCTGGTCTCCCACGCTTGATTATTTTTCCTTACATACCCCAAGGTCCATCCCCCAAGAATCGAGCCGCATGGATTTTTGTGTACTCTGCCCAGTGGAGCCAACATGGGTGCAAAAGGACATTGCTTGCGTATGTTTCCTATAAAAAATCATCTTGTTGGATAAGGGGTTGTTTGGATGTCTCGAATTTGATAGAAAAACATAAAATACATATAAGGTAACTCGCTTGGGTGGCTTGATCAAGGAATTAGTAAGAGGTTTGTTAGATCCATGTCGTAAACTATTTCCTTGGAATCTTTTCAACGAGACGTCTGAGGGAGGGGTGTGAAATAGAGGGATTTCCCTTTATTTCTGTACCAGCCGAGGAGATGAGTAGAAATATCCTTTGTGATTGTGTATTTCAGAACCCAATATAGGAGAAGAGAAGATGAAAGGAAAAACCACTGGAGAAGAAGACGGAGTGGAAAGAGGAAAGTGCAAGTTTCTGTTTCGCTGTTTCTTGTTGGAATTGGAACATGAAGATGGTGAACTGGAATGTATGAAAGTCTGCAGAAATTTTGTGTGGACCCCCCATCAAAATAGGATTTGTAGCATGTATATAGGTACATTTGCCTCTCCGAATGAAATAAGATGTTAGAGATTGGCAATATTCCAAGTCATATCATGTAAGGCTTTTAACCATCCAATATGAGCTCATGAAATATACATAAAATGAATAATCACACTTTAATTGCTTAAATTAAATGGTTTATACTTAAAATGGAGCTTACATATTAGGTTGATGAAATTTAAGATCAAGCTACAGTTTCATACTTTGATAAAATTAAAATTTACTTTTATTTTGTAAGGCCAATAAACTCCATAATCAACAAAAGCAACTTATAAATCAAACCTATTTCACTGGTTATTAGTTTAATACTAACTAGGCTTAACAACTTAAAATTTTATTCTATAATTTTAGATTATAAAACCTATTATCACTGAAGACAATGACTATTAATTGTTAGATTTTTTTACTTTTTAAATTATTTATTTATCTATTTTATCTTAATATAATTTGAACAACCACAAATTTCTAAGGTAAAAAAATTATAATTATATTATTGACAAGGTTTAAGTATTAATATGTAGATTTCAAAATAAATCAAGTGATAAAAACCTTCAATTCAAATGATAGAGTCTAACTATTTTTCATATGTAATACTATTTCCTAATTCCAAATATGATTGGCAAGAATATATGAGGGTATATCGCTAAAAAAAAGAGAATATATGAGGGTAAATGTTAGGGTTTTATTCTCATATAGTTTAACACATCATATCATTATTGCAACCTTAAAGTTGTAGGTGCAAGTCCTATGGGTGTTAAATAGGAAGTCAGTCTATAGAAAAAAAAAGAAATATGGAAAATCCGAATGTGCCACCAACCGAAGTTGATGGGATGAATGGCTTTGATGATGATGATGACAAAGTATAAATATGTAGATTGGACAAAGTTTTAGTTATTGAACGTCTTAAAATTTTTATTGATCAATTTTCGGGAAATCATGTCTAAGTAGGTTTTTAGCATTTCTTGAAATACAACTGAAACATCCAAATAATTTTTCAACATTTTTAGGAAATGTCTTTGGACAAAGAATCCATTGTAAATCTAGTTTCCTGTAATAGTAGCAAAGAATCCATTGTAAATCTAGTTTCCTGTAATAGTAGGAAATACATGTAGTCATGTACTACATCTCAACTGAGTTGGCTCAATCCAAATGACTCCCAAGTGAATCATGTTTTTAGGGCGCTCAAAAGTTCAACTTTGTTTGCCAACGGAAATTCATTAGGTTAGATCAATGGGTTGTACTTGGATTGAGGTCAAATTGGGTCCATGGCGGGCCTTGCGATCCATGTGGCATGGGCTTGGGGAATAAATTGTATCTATGTATATATGGAGATTTTTGTTTTTCTGCCAACTTTTACAACTTTTAATGTGGCATTCTAAGTCTTCCATTTAGCATGTTGAGTAAAATATTTCAAGTATGAAGACAACAATGAAATATGACACCTTAATGGTGATCCACAATGTTATAGTGGCCTGCTTGGGTGGGTGAAAGGGAATGGAGAGATCTGCATGTGCATGCACGTGGATGTGTGCATGGTTTGCATGTGGGTGAAGTACTACAGCTAACAAAGCCAAACCTAGATGGATAGGATAAGGCTTTGAGATGATGGTGGTGGTGATAATGTTCAAATACTATTTGATTATTGTGAGAACTGTCATATAATAACTACTGACCACAGTAATGATATATTTATAATGCATTGTTTTGATTTCTTATCAAGGGATTGTGTTTGCAGTTTCATTGTGCGAAGCATGAGAATGAATACAATGATCTCGCAACTCTTTTTTTCAATACTCAGGTCTTCTAAGTTTCACCTTTTCTTACATTCCTTTTTTTACATGAGTACGGGAAAGTTATCTTTAAAAAGAAAAAGGGCCATGTAATTTTTTAAAGAGAGCATGAGAAGTTTTTGTGTTCTATTTTGAACTAATTCATGTTGATTGCAGGATGATGCCATACGCAATTTATTTAGTGCAAAAACACTGCATGAATATAGTGCGCAGAGCCTTTTCACCTTTCTGGTATAATTTCTTCACTTGGACCCTTGGTTGTTTTGTATATGAGGAAACCAGTAGTTTTAATGGTTGTATTTTTTAATGACATTAGTTAATTGCATGTTCTTTGCTCCAGTCATGATCTTGGATGAATTTTATGTTATAAAGGATCCATTGATGTCATATGTTTCCTGTCTTCTTGTTTACATGCCTTTGACGTTTGCCTAGAATAGAACAAGACACTTTTCCAACAACAAAAGGAAACATGTGAAACTGAATTCATTCTATTTCAGTTATTTGCAATCCTCTCAGCATTCAATAGGATGACATTTGGAAGTGGGGCCAAGTTTAAAGAGGGTTGTGCTACTAAGTGGAGCAAACATGGGAGAGCATGGTTTGGAGTTCATCAAAGAAAGTGGAGGTGAAGAAAATGGGAGCTAGGTCTCCACTTTGGAGAGAAAGGTTGAACAGGGTAAATGGTGATTGCACCAACGTAAAGGTTTACATGTTTGCAGCAACACTTGGTGCTACTACTTTTCATTTTTCTCCACTTAGGTGCACTCACTATAGTGCAACTATTTCCAGGTCCCTATTTCTACCATGTCCAAACACCATCAAGTGTTTGTAAAATAAGCATTTGAGCCAAAGAAAAAAAAAAAAGAAAAATTGGGAGAAATGAACACAATGTGTTGTAATGTGTAAAAAATTGTTATGCAATAGGCAAAAAATAAAATAAATTATATAAACATACCACAAAAGGTGAGACAAGAATTTAACTTAGTTCGTCGTCGAAGCTTACATCCATAGTGAAAGGGATGATAGCATTAGTAGTTAGAAGAGAGAAGAGTGTGAGAATCACAATATGCCAAGCACAAACCAAAAGTGCTCACCACTGTCAATCTCTTGCAAAGAACTTTTAATATAAACAACAACTCTCAAAATCTTTTTGGAATACTCTCAAAGGAGATTCAAAGGAAGACCCACAAATTTTTGTCTATCACAATTATGGGGCTAAGCCTCTCTTATCTTTGGATCTCCAAAATTAAGGGGAGAAGATCTCTACACAAATCCCATAAAATAATAAATTTTAATAACAACTTTGAACTCTTTTTTTTTTGTGTGTGGGGGTGGGGGTGTGTCGGGGCGTGGGCGTGGGCGTGGGTGTGAGTGTGTGGTGGGTGG
This sequence comes from Chimonanthus salicifolius, assembly GCA_013350335.1. Classification (NCBI taxonomy): domain Eukaryota; kingdom Viridiplantae; phylum Streptophyta; class Magnoliopsida; order Laurales; family Calycanthaceae; genus Chimonanthus; species Chimonanthus salicifolius. Next base: position 8,556,161 of record CM023537.1, on the reverse strand, counting down.
GGGGTGGGGGTGGGTGGGTGGGTGGGGGGGGGGAGGAGAGAGAGAGAGAGAGAGAGAGAGAGAGAGAGAGAGAGAGAGAGAGAGAGGGAGGTTGGTGTTTGTTGCTATTGTTGTCCAAATTGGTGGCTTGCCATCACTTTTCAATTTCACATCAATTGGTAACTTGCATGCCATCCCCCATTGGTGGTGGGATGACTATTTCTAAACATAACAATCTCCACTTTGGTGAGAGTTTCGTTTAATCTCCCTGAAGATGCTTATCAACCTATTATCCATACACCTACTTTGAATATTGATTAAGGCTAAGCATTGGTTGAACTTGTCAACAGGAAAGAGCTTTGTTAACATGTTTACAACATTATTCTTTTTTTTTTAGCAGTAACCAAGAGAAATATATTAAAGGAAGAAGAGTACAAAAACACAAGAAGAAAGTCTAACAGGATTAGACCCAAACAAAAGAGGGAAAAAAGAAAACAAAAATACATTGAGTAAAAAAGAAAAAACTCCTCTTAGTAGAAAGTAGGAAACTCCAGAAAAAAGGTCTGTGACTCCAAACTAGGCAAAATAATCTACTACTCCATTAGCTGCACGACCGATCTTGACAAATGATACATCTATTCCCAAAGCCAACATCCTAATCTCCCTAACCACGGTGATCAATTTCCAGGGCCGTTTTCTTTGACCCTTTGGCCACTTAATTGCGATTACCGAATTCCCTTCAATAATGAGCTTTCCTTGACCATACAACTTCCAGATGTGCAAAGCTCTCTTAATGCTAAAAATTTCTGCCTCATTGGAATCTCTAGTTCCTACCGATTCATTGAAAACAATAGATGTGGTTCCCTCATGATTTCTAAGCACCTCTCCTATCCCAGCCGGCCTCGGTTTCCTTCTTGCTGCCCCATCTATATTGAACTTCAAAACATTATGTTCTGGGGGTTTCTATTTATCTTTAGACTTCATCTTCCTTCTAAAACTATTCATAGATTTGTCCCAGGATGAAATGAGGTTCCGTAAGTCTAAGACTGCTAAACTATGTGCTCGAAAGAAGCCATACACAAAGCCTTCAATTTACTAATTGGATAAGATCATTAATATCTGCTGCTTTTCCTTCAAAGACTTTTGAATTTTATTCTTTCCAACTGGTCCATAAGATGGCTGCGGGGAGAGTATTCCATGTAAGTTTTAACCTTGGAGTAAGTCTTGAAATAAACCATGATTCCAATGACTCAGCACAGGTTCGATCAAACACCTAGGATACCTTAAAACGATTAATAAAGTGAGTCCAAAGGCAATGAGCTAGTGGGCAACTTTGTAATAACCCGCCCCAGAGGGGGTCTGTAGGGTGGAGTGTGAAACCAAGAAAGATACATTTTGTTGTTGTAGGTTTCAACTAGTTAGTATTCACATAGACATATGTAGAGCAACAAAAATATGCAAATCAGAAAAAAAATTGAGGATTACCTAGACCATGCCTCTTTAGGAGTCTTCAAGCCCAAGGCCATAGCAGGTGATCTATCGACTAAGAAACAAGCTTTGTTAATAGCTTCTACCCAGAACTATTTGGATAAAATGGCACTGTTAACTTATTGTGCACTCCTTCCAAAGTGTTTTGTTCAAATGCTTTGCAACACTGTTATGTTATGGGGTACGTAGTGTAGTTAGGGCTGTAACTCGGGTCGGGTTTTGGCCCGACCTGCATGACCCGACTTGAGAAATCATGCGGGTCGGGTTACAATGGTCGGGCTATAGGGTCGGGTCGGGTTGAGAAGAGAAAAACCAGATCGAAATTCGGGTCGGGTTGGGCTGATGAAGTCTTTAAATTTCAACTTGACCCGACCCGACCCGACCCGAGAAAACCCGACCCGACCCGACCCAAATTTCATAACTTAATATAAAACCCTAACCCCTCAAACCCTAATCAAGAACTTTCATTTTCAATTTCTAACCCTAGCCAGCAGCTTCTTCTTCCTCCCTTCCCTCCGGTTGGCATTTTTCCTTCCCCCTTTCTTATGGTAAAAGGTCTCCCTATTTATCTTGATCCATTGGTAACTACTGAGCCCACTTCCTTCATTCATCTATGCGGAGCTACGAGTTCTCTCTCCTCTCTTCCTTGGCCGGCATTCTATCAGGGTCATCGGAGCACCACTGTCCTCAACATGTCGCTAACCGGTCAGACACAATTCGGCAGCACCTTGATGAATGCATTGAACAAGCAACAGCAGACTGGGAGGATTCCTTTGGATCTTAAAGTCGAAGTTCCAGTCAGAGTGAAGTTTGGGGGGTTGAAGCTGAGGAAGGTGAAGTTCTTGGTGGGATGCAACTTGGTGGTGGATAGCTTGACTGCCAATAATCTAATTAGTATCAGAACAAGCAGCTGTAATTTTAAATTTAGGCTCTGATTTCCTCTTATTCTATTTTTTTTTTTTATAAATTTTCTCTTTGGGATTTGCTGATTCTTGTCTATTAGTTTGATCTTTTTTCCTTTTTTCTTTCTTAGGATAAATGAAATGGAGGGTATTTTATCATCTAAACTAATCTCGGGTCGGGTTCAATGGGCTGCAACTTGGGTTGGGTCAGGTGTCAGGTTAAGGGTATTACAAGCTCGGGTCGGGTCGGGTTCACTAAATCGGGTTTTTGATTCAGGTCGGGTCTGGTCGGGTTCAATGTGGTGAGAGTCGGGTTAGGGTTGGGTTTATTAAAACCCGCCCCGCCCGACCCGAGTTGCAGCCCTAAGTGTAGTAAAGTGATGAGAGAGGCATTCATCTTTGCAAGATTTTCTAAATTCCTTTCATTTATATCCTCTACCATTGTTTGTCTTCAAACACTTCACCTTTTGGCTTATTTGCTTCCCAACTATCGCCTTCCACTTCTTGATAGTGGTAAATACCTCATATTGTTCTCTACAGTGTAAATCCAAGTTCTTCTTGACAAGTTATCAATAAAGGAAACAAAGTAGTCAGATCCTCCCAGTGCACCTAGGAAGGACCCCAAACATCTGAGTGCATAATCTAAAATACCTTTGGTATGGTGAACTGTGGTCTTGAAACTACTTTGTGTTTTTTCTTGGAAACAAAATGCTCACAAAGCTCTAACTTATGAGATTTAATACTTTTGAGCAGATTCCTTTGTGCAATTCTCATAGGCCTCACTCATTTGACCCAGTCTCATGTGCCATATATTTTTGATCTGCGTCATCGGAATGTAGACATTGTTGCTCCATTCATAATTGTACTTCCCAAAAGGTTATATAAATTTTCAACTTTCTTTCATTTCATCACAATTAAAGCACGAACCTTCATAGTTCCTCTTTCTGTAATGATTTTGTAACCATTAGAATCAAGTGTATATGAGAATATTTGTTCAGATAAGAACGTTTCTCACATCTATAAGAGTTCTGACAATGCCATCATGCATTTCAATTTTGTTAAGAGACTTGATCATGTAGAAAGTATAATGTTCTCAGCACAAATCCAAAAAGACTCACCACTCTCAATCTCACGTACAAAGAACTCTTAAGATACATAAGATAGCTCTCACTAAATGTCTTTCAAACACTCAATGAGGCCCAAAGGAAGAACCCTAATTTTTTTTTTCTATCACGATTGAGGGCCTACTCTCTTGCAGACTTTGTACCTCCAATATTAGGGTCACATAAAATAATAATTTTTAATTAACGTGAAAAAAGAAGAGAGAAAGAAACTTGAGCCATGTTGGCCTGTGCCATCGCAGTCTGTGACTTGTCACCTTCCAGTTTCTCATCAGCAGCTAGCATGCATGCCATCCCATGTTGGTGACTTGGTGGTGGCCTGGCCGTTTCTAAATATCACAATATGCTGAGCATATTACAGCTCTAGTCTGATTGAGTTGATTTGAATAACAAGCAAGCCTTATCATGCTTGAGTTTATTTTGCAATGAATGTATCTTGAACTGCATGCTAAAGCATTGAATTGGTTTTTATCATGTTTTCCTTCTCAAAGCATGGCTTCACTGTTTTTGAATTTTCTAATTTCAGGCCATGTTTTATGCACTAGCAGTGGTGACATTTGGGACTGCTGTACCTGCTGGTCAATTTGTTCCAGGAATAATGATTGGATCAACATATGGGCGACTTGTTGGAATGTTTGTGGTTAACTTCTATAAGAAGCTAAATGTTGAGGAGGGAACGTGAGTCTCTTATTTGTTGGGGTGTTTGTGGCCAACTGTTACTTTCTAGGTCTTTTACTACAAAATTATGTACCCAACGTTTCAGGTATGCTCTACTTGGCGCTGCTTCTTTTCTAGGAGGTTCTATGCGGATGACAGTATCCCTTTGTGTCATTATGGTTGAGATCACCAACAATTTGAAACTTCTACCTCTTATCATGCTTGTCCTCCTTATATCAAAGGTATGCTCATTAATGTGAGGTTTGTACTATTACTTGCAATTAAATGTTTGCTAGTGATTTATGCTTAAAAAATGTTTGCTACTGATTTATTCCTTTTACAGGCTGTTGGTGACGCTTTCAATGAAGGATTGTATGAGATGCAAGCACAGCTAAGGGGCATCCCGTTACTTGAGTCAAGGCCAAAACAACACATGCGTAAAATGACAGCAAGGAGTGCCTGCAGGAATCAAAAGGTTGCTCTCCTTAGAAAGCTTTCTTATGAATCTCTATTTTCTTGCATGTTGCTTTTAACTTACAATTATCCTGCCATTTGGCCTTTATGTAAGGCTGTCTACTTCTCCCGTGTTGTTAAAGTTGCAGAAGTTGTTTCTGTTTTGCGAAGCAACAAACACAATGGCTTTCCTGTAAGTTTCAGCTCTACCCCTTTTTAGATGTTTGTCATTAATCTCACCACCCTCTCTCTAACATATGACATTTGGGTTGGTATTAGGTGATTGATCACGCACGGAATGGAGAACAAATAGTCATTGGGCTCATACTTCGTGGGTAAAACTTGAAAAAGTTCTAGATACTTGTGGTGTTTGTTGTGCTGTTTAGTTAGAAGCATTGATACTTATATAACATATGCTTGCAGCCTGTCATTAAATGAGGCAGTGATGCTGTCAGAGAATGGCTGACCTTTTTTTTTTATATATGCAGTCATTTGTTGGTGCTACTGCAGTCTAAGATTGATTTTCAGCACAGCCCTTTACCCTGTGATTCAAGAGGTGGATCCATACCAATCAGGTTAGTGTAAGCTTGATGCCAGTAGTCTTTATTTTCCTTTTCTTTTTCATGTGTGAAGTTAATAAAGTGGTTGAATTTAAATTCCAGGCATAACTTCAGTGAATTTGCGAAACCTGTATCAAGTAAAGGACTGTCCATAGAGGACATTCATCTGAGTCAAGATGACTTGGAAATGTATATGGATCTTGCCCCTTTTCTAAACCCTTCCCCATATATTGTCCCAGAAGACATGTCTCTGGCCAAGGTATCCTGCCTCACATATCTTATCTCCATTTAATTCTTTCTGCAAGTTATATCATATTTGCACAGAAATACTTGATAAGTATTCTATGTGTGACAGGTGTACAATCTTTTCCGTCAACTAGGATTGAGACATATATTTGTTGTTCCTCGTCCTTCTCGGGTTGTAGGTCTTATTACGAGGAAGGACTTGTTGATTGAGGTACTTAACTGGATCAGCTCTCTTTTAACTTATCCAGTTCAATGAAATTCATGGTGACTGATGCTTTTTTGCTGTTGTTACAGGAAAATGAGGATTCAGCTACAATGGAGCTCCAATCAACTAGTGTAAGGTCTTCACACAGCTTTACCTATGTTCCATCTTTTTCTTACCTTGGCATGGATCTTTATTATTATTATTTTTTTCTTCAAACACTTGAAAGGATTCTACAAAGTCCAACTTGTTGCAGTTACTTGCCGGAAGTGCTCTGTTTCTTTAAACATTTTCTCTTTTGAAACATTAGCCAAAAGCACTGGAAGGGTCTAAACCATTACTAGAGTCGGAGTGTTGGCTTTGTGAGGTCCACCTGGATTGCTGCCACTCATAGGGATGGGTACTTCAAAAGTTTATATATTTTTTAAATTCCAACACATGCTATTTGAAACTTAAAAAATACCACTAGGTCGTATAATTTTACATGGTATAGATACATGCGTCAGATTCCAACAACTATACTAGGTATCAGATTCAGCTGATTGAAACATGGGATTTATGGATTGGCATATAATATTTACACTATTTTGATAAATAATTATTTTTGAAAGAAAATAACATTCAATAACTGTTCAAAACAATCAAGTAGTTAACAAATCCTGTTTTATTTTGATTTCAAAAGAAGAAAAGGTGTTAAATTATTTTGTGATCTTGGAATACAATGTTACATATAATTAGAGAAGAATCGATGAAAAATCTTATAAAGAATCCAACATGGAGACATTGAAAGAACCATGCAACATAGATGTGGGTCAGACATAGTCTTGCTCAAATATTGTAGTATAAGTTGCACAGGTACGGGTGCTAGGATCCGACACGGGTGCTAGTGTTGGATCCGACACGGGTGTGAGGTCTTGGACTTAGCGATTAGAAAAAGTAGGATATAGGGACACAATACCATATTTAAATAATTGGAGGAGGAAGGAAAGAGGTGAAAGTGAGTAAAAATAAAGGAAAAAGCCCACGATCTGAGTAGACTGTCAGCAACCTTCTCTCCGTTTGCTCGCTTGAGTCGTTTTTCACTCCTCCAAATGGTCTTAGGGGTTTTGAGAAGAGTATCTATACTATATTTTCCTTTTCCAATTTTTGCCCTTAAGTTTTTGGGAAATGACATCTGTGCCCTTTTTTTTTTGTTGACCGAAAGTGTCCAAGCGTCTCACTCGACTAATCCTTCGGGGCACGTGAAAACCTCCAAATATGCACTATAGGAAAGGCTTACTTCAAGATATTTTCAATTGCCCTGCTATCAAAACTTCAATGAGAACTGAATGGTTTTTTTTTTCAACTGGTAATTTCAGGTTACCATCCCCATGCTTGTCATGTGGTGGCAGAATTCAATTCCATCAGTCATTTACAGCTATTTTATGTCGGGCATAGATTACTTTTATTATAAAAGCCAATGAATGCCTCTGGCATCTTGTTTGGGCCAACAGGATGTAGCACAAGTTGGGTGTCCAGATATTAATTGTCAGCTTCAATTCTGCCATTTTTCAATAACTTTTTCTATCTAGATGGATCTGTGATTCCATTCAAATCGGGATTTTTGAGTTCATATCTTTATGTATTTAATAAGATTTGGTGAATATAATTTGGTAAAGTTATCTAGTTGGGAATTGATTTTTTCGCCAGTACTTTTTTATTTTTGACAGGAAACTGGACGATGTACATTTCAGATTCTTTCCTTTTTGCCCCTTTACCTTTTAATTCATCAAGAGGCAAAATGTGAAGAGCACTAAATTTACATCATTTGGTTCCCCATTGAAGAAGTACTGGTATGCAAATCAATTTTCTTATCTAGCTTGTAGCGTTGATTTTTCCTCTCTCTCTCTCTCTCTCTCTCACTTCGTCTCCCCTATGTTTTGGATTGATACGCTAATTCTTAGTGTAGATGGTGAGAAATGCTATTTATTCTTTGGCTAGATGGATGTCTAGAGAATAATCACTTTGTATTCATGTTTCCTGTCTTGAAACCAGACATCATTGCAGAGGAAGCTTTTGTTTAAAGCTGATTGACCACTTTCTTTGGTTCATTCTTTTCTTGCTGTCGTTACATGGCTAGCTTATTTGAGATTACCAGACAATAGGAGGATTTTTTATGCAGTACATGCCTATTGCCATGTCAAAGAGCTCAATGTACTAAAGGGTTAAAATTGCATTGTCTTGACAGAACTCACGGACGAGATGAAGGAAATACTGGCAGACAAATCAATGCAGAGAACCCTCTCCTTAATATTCTTTTGAGCTAAGAACAGCAATGCTGGGATGATTATTTCTCTTGCACCTACCTAATTGCCCTTTCGTGGTAAAAAATTGACCCCAGGTTAGTGATTGATGCATGTATGTGCATTACCCTACATGCAAGGATTCTATATATCCAATTAATTCTGTAATCTAACACATCAAACAAATGGCCTCATACCTTTCTGAAAAGAGAGAAAAAAAAAAGAAAGGAAAAAAAAATGGGCCTTTTATAACATACCACAAATACCATTATTTGAGCAAGGGAAACTGGTGTATGAATAAGATTTCCAATTACTAAAGGCTGCAAAATGAGAAGAAAGGTTATACTCCCTTTAGCTTCATGAATTATGTTTATTTCTGTTTATATTCTAGGTTCTAAAAACCATGCTGATCACTTGGAGGGGCTTTCCTTTTCCTCCCCAGCAAATCTTGTTAATATCTTATTGGATGCATAAAAGGAAAGGGTACTGTGGTACAATGATCTGGTCTTGTGGGTTATTTTTGTCATGGGAGTCTTGTATCCGATCAAATCCATCCAACAAATGCAGTGTAAACGATCTTTAAGTTCTTAACCACGGGAAGTAGATCTTCTGACCATTAATCGGCCAACAAAGGATAAATCAGACTTCTACAAAGCAAGAATCTTTCATGGATAAAGGTTTTTGGCATTTGCACGTGGGTCTTACACTTGATCCAAATCATATTAAAAAATCATGATATGATAACATTCTTAACGTAGAATTTACTTTCAAAAGTTAACCATTGAGAGAAGAGTGTTTTAAGTGTTATATAGAGTCATTGATTTTACAAATTAATCGATTTTCATCACATGAATATATTTTATATCGCTTGCATAATGAAGGTGGGATGTCACCAAGCCTAGTGTATGGAATCTGAAACCCTTGGATCATCCGTCCTTGTGGCCAAAAATATTTTATTTTTATTATTCTCTCTTTTTTTTAGGCCAAAAGGTTTAATAGTGAGCATGGGCCTCCGCTCCTACAATTGGTGATCTATTCACCAAAATTTAGAAATGTGTGCTGCCAGTCAGATGCAGTTGCTAATCCATTTGGCGTCAAATCTGACTGTGCAAAAATATTTTTATAAGAATAATTTGTTGTACCTTCATGCAAACAGCCTGACTGATGCGACTTGACCCACATACATGGAAAAGTTTGAATATTCTGATTCACCATGTTAGATAGATAGATTATCTTGCTAGCTATCATATCGTGAAAAATAAGATTCATTGAATGTTAGCCCAATGTTGTATTTTTGAAATTAAAGAGTGAATCATTAGATCAATGATTGATTCAACGGTGTAGATGCAATAAATAAGAAATTATTAAAGATTACAACTGAGATTTTAAAAGAAAACATAATGTCAACATAAGATAGGTCCTATGTGGAGCCCTTGTGCCCGGGCTTTTTCATCCTATGCACAAGGGTCCGCTGTGGGACCTACTTGATGTTACACCATGAATCCTCTAAATTGGGTTCATGCTTGATGCATTCTCACTCTAGTTGAGTTCATGGCATGATTAATCAAAACGGCTCGACCAACTCCTCTACCTTCTAAATTCATGTGTGGCTTAAGTTGTATCTATAGAACTCATGTCAGCATTAAACTAAATATTAAAAATTCAAAAGGAATCGGAGTGATGGTTAAGAACCCACATTACGTAGTGGAAGTTCATAGTTTGATTTTCACTTCACCTATTATTCAATATGTGTGGATATAGAGGCTTGCACATATATCGAGAATTAGTCAGATTTTCTAAGAAGCCTGGACACTTTGGTAAAAAATAATTGAATTAAATATTAAAATAAATATCTAACCAATAGTTCAATTTCAATGGTCAAAATCAAATGTCACATTATTTAGAAGACCCAAGATCAAATTTTCACAGTACACATCCAACCATCATTATCAATTTCATCATTCTACAATAAAAAATAGAGCTGCAACTCAGGTCGGACGGGTCGAGTTTCTTAAAATCTAACTCGACCAGAGTTGATATATATGAAACCTGACCAAATCCTGAGTTGATATATATGGAACCCGACCCGATCCGAATTCTCAATCAGAACTCTAGAATCCGACCCGACTCGAATCAACTCGAATTCTGACCTGACCTGCATTATGAACCCATTTTAGCTTAATTTTAGCCGGATCGGGTCGGATTAACTTGTAAAATCCTCAACTCGGTCTGACCTGAATTTCATGTGAGTTTTTATCTTCTCAACCCAACCCGACCCAACCCGAATGATTTCTCGGGTCGGGTCATATGGGTCGGGCCAAACCCGACCTGAGTTGCAGCCCCAATAAAAAAAAAAAATTTAATATTATAAACCTGTAAAGAAAATATCAAGTCCTATCGAATATCCTAACTTGCATTCGAAATTCCTAGATGAAGGTGACCTGACACTAAGGTTGCTACACTTTCAATACTAATCATTAGGTATAATTCTCCATGATGCATAACCTCAAACGGAATTTAGCTCCTTCATCCGATTTATAGGGATTTTGTGTAAAAACACCTCAAATATGTATTTTTTTGTATTAAGATCGCTTTTGATTTTTTTTAGTTTTTTTAAATGAGAATGGCTTCTATAGCCACCTCATCGTGGAAATTACAGTTATTTTTGGTGTGAAATGTTTTTCACCATTTTAATATAGTAACTAATACATGAGAGGGATTTTTTTTAAAAAAAAAATATGAAAATTTGTATTGGATATTATGTTACCTTCACACTACTAGGATTTTCATCAATAAGACATGTATATTTGACAATGAGAGCTGGCCCTGGCTATAGATGACGTAGATCACCGCCTAGGACTCCTCAAAATAGGTCTAAAAAATAATATGCAGTAAAGCCCCTGAGATTTTAGAGCCTCTGTAGTAGGACTCCATTTTAACAATTTTGTCTAGAGCCTTGAGATTTTAGAGTATCTCAGAGCCGACACTGTTGATAATGACTTATCAAAGTCGGGTTTTATAACTTTGAATATCAAAATTTAAACTATGCATATATTTATTGGACAATCCCGACCATTGAATTGGTATAAACTTCTCAATCAATGCATCGACGTCTACACAATCAATGCTCGTGGCTAGCTTGGGCCAATTTATGAAATTAAGTTTTTTAGATCTTCCCATCAAGCCCTTTATATTTAATCAACGTGGGCTCCAGATAAAATACAAAAGACTAGAGTTTAAAAATAATTTAGAATTATCAAATTTTAGAAAGGTTACATTACATAATTTTGTTTATCTTATCAAATAGACCTCTCTCTGTTGAACCGAACTAGCAAATTGAAATAAGATGTATAATTTAAGAATTGAAAAATAATTTAAAGTAATTAAAAATATTAATTGATTAATCCAATAAAAATAAATCATTTTCAACATCATATTCATGCTTAGATTCTTTCAATAACCCCTAACATTAGTCTAACATAACTCTACATTTAATATAAAAGTTAAAAATTAATAAGTATTTAATATCATTAAAAATTAGAGAGCTTTAAAAAATATAACTTTGTTGATAATGATATAATCAAATTATTTTTTTAACTCTCATCTCCATATTTAAATCTTCCCGATAGCCTCGTTTAATTGGAACAAAGTGAGCCCACTTAATATAAATTTCTTCTATCATACTCATTCCTGTAAATGCAAGTTCCTAAATATATTTCCTTCTTAGTTCGTACACAAACTCTAAGCAGAAGTGCCATTTCTGCAACTACATTTTTTTTGTTAATAGCATGTACTTGTAAATGTGTGAGTCTAAATCTACAACTGAGAATTATGGTAGCCATCGCCAATCTTCCCTGTCTTGTTTCCATTTGCTTCAAAATCATGCTTCTCAGTCTTCATCCATGAATCTCTTCCAAAACCAGTGCTGCTTCCACACCCTCTCTGTCATCTCCTCGATCGGAATGTTCTTCGTCTCCGGTAGAAAAAAGAGCACGAAGAAAGACATGATTATAACCCATCCAGAGAAGAAGATAAAGATGCCGTACTTCATATGGCACAGCATTGACAGAAACGCCTGTGCAATTATAAAGGTGAAGACGAGGTTCACACAGACCGTCACACTCTGTCCGGCCGATCGCGTCTCCAACGGGAAGGTTTCGCTAGGAATCAGCCATCCTAATGGCCCCCATGACCAGGCGAATGCCGATACGTATATGCAGACCATCACCACAACTAGGATGGCGTAGCCATGGCCGAGATTCTCCGAGTGGTCTTGCACCTTCAAACCGAGTATCACCGCAATCACCACCTACATACATTCACCCAACAATAATTAAGAAGGAGAGCCAAGGGGATGGATGGGATTGATCACAAGTGGTAATTTAACCACCCAAAAAGAGAATTGAGAAGAGAGTGGTGTACCCACCTGGGATAAGAACATCTGGATCCCTGCTTCCAGCAGCAGAACACGACGGCCGAGCTTGTCGACGGAGTAGATGGAGACGATGGTGGAGACGGCGTTCACAGCGCCAGTGATTACAGCTGAGTACAAAGAGGCATCATTCTTGAAACCTAATGTATTGAACAGGACTGGTGCATAGAACATTATGGCATTGATGCCTGTGAATTGCTGGAAGATCTGTACAGTAGCAAACACAAATAGGTTAAAACAAGTACTAATAGATCAGTTATCAATGAAATGAATTTTTTCATTGGAATTCTACCATCAACTATAAAATCCAATTTAAAATCAATGTGTCTCCTTTTTTTAATAATTTATATCTTTTTTCCTTTTTGACGACTTAAAGTGTTCAAGGAGTCTCACCTGTACTTAGACATGAGACATTTTAATTCGATTAGTCATTAGGGTATGTGCAAGCCTTCAAATCCTACACATACCGAGTAAGCAGCTATAGTGAATGACTCAGAGGTGTAGAGCATGAATCGTATTAAAGACCTTTTTTTATGAGAAGATCTTCTTGACCGTCAGATCAATCTCTTCTTGAATTAAATCTTATCTTTTGTAATAAATGATTTCATAAAAAAAATGTTTAATTTTTAGTGATTTTAGCAAAGAGTCCTTTCCCATAAAAGAAAAAAATAGTCTCCTCTTTATATTTATTATTTTTCAAGACTAAAAATGACAAACAATTAATATTGTAATATGATATGGTTGTGTAGTGTGACTGACCTGCAAGAGCACAGCGATAACCAACTGGGGTCGGTTGCGGCGCTTGAGTAGGTTTCTGAAAGGGTGCTTGACTTCCTTGGCGACACGGCTAGCCTCCACAAGTTCCAGGTACTCAGGTTCAACATTGCTTGTGCCACGTATCCTCTTAAGCACCGCCTTACCTTCATCGAGCTTCCCTCGCTCGATGAGGCTGTTGGGTGTGTCGACCACAAGAATAGCCCCAATGGTTAGGAGAAGAGCAGGGATCCCAGCTAGCCCTAGCGACAGCCTCCAACCCCACCCAGGGATTCTACAATTCAACATCAATAACGCTTATTGTCAGCAATAAAAATAGTGAGCATAATTTAAAATTTTAAGTTTGAAGCGTATTTTATTTTAATTAAAAAAATGAATTAATTTGTTGACTCATTTAACTTAAAATCTTATTGAATTTAATCAATTCAAATTAATTTTTCTAATTGAGTAGGTTAGCCCATTTAGTAGCCACGCAAGTCCACCAGTAGCATGATGGTTTGGGTTTTGGGGCGCACACTATCTCAAAAAAGATTAATCCACCAGTGGCAAGCCCACTAGTTCCATCTCATCATGTTTCTCTGGATCACTAATGTGGGTCCATTCACTTTCTAAAATAATAAACTCGATTCACTGTGAAAAGAACTTCAGCTGTGGCCACACTGCCACGTAGGATTTCTAATCTTAATATTCAAAATAAAATGATTTGTCTTTGAAAACATTTATGCAAATGTTTTATTAATTTTCACTACACATTCATTTATATTCTATAAAAAACGAATCTCCTTTTATGAAATAAGTGAGAAAATATAATAAAAATTTATAATTGTCTAATGAAGCTTTCTTATTCAATAATTCAATGCAATTTAAAAAAAAAAAATCTGCATTTAAATACATAGATAATATTGATAAAAATTTAAATTCTTCGTAGATGAAATTTATGTCTGTAAAATAAAATAAAAAAAATATTATGATAATGGTATCATATCCGAAAATGATCTATTGTGGTTATGCGAAAAAGACCGACACCTCATGACTCAGGTGAGTCTTTTGTAAGACAGCAGAAGCCACCTTTAGTTCACGAGAATCTTGGTTCGATAAAACTTAATGAATTATATTATTTTATTTTTCTGTATTAATGTGAATATTAATTTTGTTTATGACAAAATTGCTTTATTTGTTTGATATATGAAGGCATAAGCATATATTACAGAGGTTTAAAGCAACACTCCTGAATTTCAAATTCAGTGATTTATTTTAAAATAATAATTTTTTCCAGGTACTGGAAAAAGGAATTAAAGAAAAAAAAAAAACAAGAGTCACGTTTCAAAGTAAAGGAACAATATAAAAGAGTAGAGGAGTGGAAAAGAGTAGCTTACTTGGAAGTTCCGTAATTGATGAGGTTAGCGAAGAGAATGCCGAGTGTGACATTAAGCTGGAACAAGATGTTCAAGCCACCACGAATTTTCGTAGGAGCGATCTCCGATAGAAACAGCGGTACTGCCTGAAAATCATTTATTTTATTACACGGTCAATCACAAGAAAAGGAAGCAAAAAGACAGATCTTTCACCCTTTTGACACGACAAGTGAAGATAGGGAAAGAAAAGTATAAAGCTCTGAATGCCTACCTTTACATCAAAATTCAGAAATAAAAAGATTTTTAAAGAGATTTTTAGGAGAGAAATTTTTATAAGTGAGAATTTTTCTTAATTAAAAAGGATTATAAATTTATTATATAAGCTAATGATATATATATATATATATATATTTTTAATTTACATATAATAAACTGTGAGATATCATAAATCTTTATAGATGAACCCATTACTCATAAAACATACTAAGATTAGACCATAAGAGTTTGAATTCCCAACATCTTACTTTACGAGACAACCAATTAACTACATCCACTATTTTATAATATATAAAATAATGATTTTGATTCCTTTTTTAATAAAAAAAAAAATTTAAGATAAGCCCTCTATCCTATTTACCCATGCAAAGAAGACATTTGTTAGGATACGTCTATCTCGCGCCGTGTAATTGGCTTCGGGACTAAATGTCAATCAGAGATTGAGAATAAAGTGTACAACAGTGCCAAGTCGTTTTCCTTGGTCAGTTGAACGTGCCACTCCACATCTTGGGGGCATCATACGTAAGAAGAAATTTCAGATAGCAGCGTCAATGCCTCAAGGATGGGTCCCATCATAATCATATTATTTTACAGATGTCATTTTGTTCCAGAGAAAAATTAGTGTCCTCGTAATATAAAAGTTTACAAGATCTTCTATGATATTCAACATCGATTTCTTTAAATGGATTTTATATTTTATATGATTGTGTGTAATTTAAAATAAGTTTTATGGGTAGAAGGTTTGTGCAGTTTTAGGCTCAAGTAATCTTCGAATCTTCTGACTTTTGACATTTTAAATGAATGAATATATTTATTAAAATTTAAATATTAAGATTATGATGGTCTTCTTTGCAACAAACCTACAATAAATTCAATCATTTGAAACCCATAAACAATTTACGAGGCATTTTGAATATGAAGTCTTATTTGCAATAAACCATTAATTTCATTAACTAATACCAATCTATGAATATCATCAATATAAAAGTCTCTATTAAAATTTATTTTACATCACCATCTTATATTCGAAGAGAGTGAGAGACTATGTTAGGGATATATGAAACCTTGTGTATCAAATAAGTTTAAAAAATGTTGAACCCAAGGCCTCTCTGGTTAATCCTAAAAGCTCATATCAAGAGTGAGGCACTCATGCAAGTAAAAGATGATTCAAATTTTTGGCCTATAGGCTATTCGAGAGGAAATTCCAACGGGCAACCAGTGGGAGGCCTACATTTTTTTCCAATTTTGAAAAGATATCTACTGTAGCCGACGTCTGATTGCACGTCACCGTTAAGTATGAGATTCCAAGATATATCCGCTTCTCCAAAATTGGAGTCTTATTCTATATACTAGACAAACATAAAATTGTCTAATTGGGCAACTGGAATTGGTGATCTGTTGTCCATCTATCAATTGCACAATAGAGAACGTTCAACTCGACTAAACCTAAAAAGATGGAACTAAACAAGCCATTTTTGGGGGGAGTCGGTATGAGATTGGCATCGTTTTACCTACTTTTGATGTAAAAGCCAATGCAGTTGGGTATTTGGGCCTAACAGAGTTGTCCCAAGAATTCTCTCTTTCTTGAGCTAAGAATCTCCCTATCAACGGTAGAAAAGTGGTCAAGGCAAATCGTCCTTCTAAAGCCTGCTGAAAATGAATCTAAATCGCCTTATTTGGTCTAAATTTTAAATCTTTTATAAACGTCAATCACTTTAGGTTTTGATTATTAAGGAACTAAAAAGGCTATGAGAAGAGGGAGATTGATTTGACAATACCAACTATTTAAAAGGGAGGAAGCCTCGTATGGTTGAACAGATCACTGTTTAGTTCTACGAATTTGACTATTAGAAGTAATTAATTTTAGATAGATCATCTTATCATACTAAACAATGATTATTACAAATAAAATTCATTCTCTAGAATTCATCCATCTCCAAATTAGATATGGTCAAGTGGACATCAAATGATTTTTTTAAGATACATCACAAAGCCAATGTCCATTGCAATATTTTATCAAAGATATTATGTTCGCCAGTGGATTTAATTACATTCAAAATCTAATTCTAAAGTATTTCATAATTAAAATTTAAGATTAAAAGAACATTTTTAGTCATTAGATTTTGGTTCATCAAAATTGATAGTGAAATTAGATGTTAATTTCAATGTATTTAAATTGAATGACTAATAATTATATTTGAAATATCATTTTTTAATTTAAAATACTTCACAATAATGATTTTAGTAAGATGGAACTAATAGTCCATTACATACCCCAGCTGTCTCCCAACCATTGGGTTAAGAATTGATAGGTCTAACAGCATCAAATCATATAAGAATTAAAATAATATTAAAAGATCAAAGTATCATGAGAGAATCAGAAATAGACCTGATTAGCGAAGCCGACCCCACAGCCGAGGAGGATCCTTCCTATTATAAGCATTTCAATGTTCACCGCTGCAGGTGTTCATTATCACACCCAGTATGAAAAAGACCCCAGCAATCAGCATAGTCAACCGCCGACCCAGCCTTCGTGTAGTGTAAGACGCAAAGAAAGTTGAAGTTAATCCGGCGAGATACAGTGACGAAGTAAACAGCTGTAAGCCTTGGTTATCGTATTTGCAGTAATTGCTGTTTATCGCAGGATCTTTCGTCCTTTTGTACACCGTAGGGAAGAATTTTATTAAAAAGTCATCCATTGATGTCACACCCCCTGCAAGAAATAAAAATTATTATATGGTCATTGCTCTAATAAATCTCACAAATAAAATATTATAATAGTTGAATGATAACAATCTTAAAAATAAATTTTAATAAATATGATGACCAACTAAAAGAATTAATTAAGTAAGACAATGAATAATATCTAATGGAGCTGACATGACCTCTCACGTAACTTTTCTAAGATAAAACAGGGTATTTGCCACAACCTTTTAAATAACAAATTTTATAAAAAGTGGTAAATATCAGGAATTATAATCCACAGGACCATGGGTTAAGATCAGGTAGATAATTTCTACGACCATTTCCACAAAATATGGAAGAAGTCCTGCAGACATGCAAATGTCAAATGCGGTGGGCGGGCTTGATACTGGACAAGGCTAAGCTGACATAAAGAGTTGTAGAGTTATCACAAGATTAGTTATTAGAAAAAATAATTAGTTATTGATATAATAATTAAAAAATATTTTCATTAAATATATATTCATTTTATGGAAATTATATAAATAGATAATTAAGAATAACACCGACGACTTCCTCTGGGGCTTTCAGCTTGGCGGGAAAGAATCGTTTCCAACAACTTTCGTTTTTATCCGTTTCTTATATCCTCTTCTGAACTTTTAGAAATTGAAAAAAACGATTTAAAAAAAATCCATTAAAATTTCAAAATTTACTAAATAAAAAACTGGAAAACAGTTTCTCTCAAAACTTCGTCTGAAAAACGTTCGTACCTATTTGAAGAATTTTTTCATTTCAACCAAATAAAAAAAATAATGATGCTTGCGCAAGCTTCGCGAGATATTTCTCAAAGCATTAAAAATCCAGGAAAGAAACCAAACAGAGCGCGGAAAGCGTGCCAATTTCATATTGAGAATCGCGCCTTATATATATATATATATATATATATATATATATATAAACTAACTGGAAATACAGCTTCCGAAATTCAAAACCAGATTACTTCCACTAAACCTGGTGAAGCGATCTCGAGATTCCAGAAGAGAAAAACATATCCGCTTTGCTCTTTTGCACAATTTTGTTCATTTTTTTTTAATTTTTTTACTCGAAGATCCGGCTGGAAATTTCATAGCAAGATCTGTATGCTTATACAAAACCTCTCTTCCAGTTTACCAAAGATAATCATTAGAACTGAAGAAAGCTCAACCAAATGGATTAGAAGGCCCTAGAAATTACCAATATATGAAATCTCACCTGAAACACCGACGTCGTATCCAAACATCAGGCCGCCAGTTGCAGCCATTATGCAAGAAATAATCACAATCGGCGTTATCTTTCCCTCGAACTCGATGCCGGACGCCGCCGGCGCAGAAAATCCTCCGGCAGGCATGGCTACTAGAGAATGAGTGAGATAACTTCGACTCGTTTCAGAAACCAAGCGATTCTACAATTCAACTCGTGTTGGAAGAGAAATGCAGATAAGAAACAGAGAAGAAATTGATTCAACTCGGTTCTGTATTGGTGATTTTAAACGAGTAGACTCTTCTCGGAAGAGTAAAAGGGGGTTGGGAGGGCGAGGGAGAGAGCACACGAGAGATAGAGAGACTGGCGAAGTACTTTGCAGGATATGGAGTTGTTGTCGTTATATAGACGACACGAGGAAGACGCGCCCAGCGACTTTTAAGCACGGAACAATAAGATTCGGCCACGTCGATTGATCAAAACCGTCTGCTTCAGACGGCTGGCCAGTCAATGAACGGCACTCGAGTTAGCCTGATTTCCAAATCCTATTCGGATAAAGTTAGACAAGAACGAGTTACTCTGATTTACTAATACTCGGATGAAGTTAGAATAGAACGACGAAGGTCTCGTATTCTTTTGACAAATCTCATCATACAATAAATCTTAGGTTATAAAAAAAATATTTCATGCGTCCTATTTTAATTGTCTGATTTAAAATATTTATATTTTTTAAAAAATATTTTATATAATTTTATATATTTTCATCACATTTTATATTATTTTAATACAAATGAGACAATTATTTTAAGACGATTTTAAAATCTATATAGAACAACTAGAGGTGGTTTTGTTCGTAACCTCAATACAATAAAATATGACACGTGGCTCTTTTTTTGTACTAAGAGATCATCAAAGTTTGGATGGATAGGAATTTCGAAAACGTCTGTGACAGTACATATGTGGGCCTGTGGGTTAGGATTACCGAACCACAGTCAAAGTCGATCGGACAGTAAAGTTGCGGGATGTTCCGATTATCCCTGTTGGGCTCGTGCCGTGGACTGTGGCCATCAAAATGGACTTCCAACGGGCTGGTGTCAACAAAAACTTGTCGACGATTAGTGGATCGAAGTCGGAACTGAACATCTGTTTTCGACGTAAGTAATGTACCCCACCTCTTGATAATGTCTAGATTAGAAAATTACTGGGAAAACGGGCACACGTGCGGCAAACCAAACCCGGACCAGGTTTCTAAATGATGGTGGACTTGGCTTCCACAAGAACTCAACAGCTCATCTTGCTAATAATTAAGACGTGGCATGTCAACGGCGTTATATGATTTACAGTGCTATTAATCATTATATATTACGACTAAATCACCTATGATAAATGTTTTAATGTTCATTTTAAAATGTTAGTTGAGACTAATTTTAAAGATTATATGTTTAATAATATTTAAATTTTTGATGATTGAAAGACAAGTTATAATGAGTTCAAATTAAACAAAAACTAAAATAAAACAAAAATCTCAAATTAAGTTGAATCTTTTTTAAATTTTTTTTTTTTTAATTTATATGTGAGAAATCACAGGATACTCATTATAAAATCTCTAGGATGAGCACATTACTTTTAGAGCACATAAAAATTAGGTTATGAGAGTTCGATAATGAATATTGATTTTATTTATTTATTTTAAACTTTAAAATTTTAATTGAATTATAGAATTTTATTGCGCTATCTCACAAATTACAGTGATTTAATGCACTATTTTTTTTTTATTACCCAACGGCCTTGGGACCCTTCTAGAACTCCAATATATAAAGTGGTAGTTGAGCCGTTAAAATAAAGATAAAAGTGTGTAAACGTGGACCACTAACTTCTTTTAGAAAACGTTTTTAATAAATAATTTTTTAATATAAGGTGAGTATTGTTTCACTTTATTTACCGTCCTAGCCATTATATTTTACCATAAAACAAATCAATAAGGGGAAATAATTTAGTCCTGTCTTGGCCATTGCACTTTAGTGCAGTTAGGACATTTCTTTTACCAGTAAATATTGATATGTGAACTCTTTTGGTTCCCCATATCATTATATTTTACTTTTCCTATATAAGTCTACAAACAAACTTTTTTAATTTAAAAGAGACTTCTACATCTACTTCCTTCCAGGCTTAGCCATTCGTATTTTTTTTAATGTTATATAAAAATATAATTTAAAAATAAATTTAATATTTGAGTTGTTAGAAAATCATGACCTGATAATATTTTTGAGGTAGAACTCATTTTTGAAAACTAGCCGTTGAGAGAAACATGTTATCTTAAGTGTTATATGAAGTCAATTATTTTTTTAATCAATTGATACGAGACTTTTTCTTACTTTATTGTAATAAACATGATTCAAATTAGCCCTGACCATAAGGTTTGAAATTGAGCAAAGAGTCCGAAACAGAGCCAGATGATCTTACATTTGTCTTTTTTATATCTAACCCATTAATATCCTCGTCAACAAGCATTAGTTGCTAGTGCCAACATTTTTCAACCATCACCTTCAGTCTTACTCCCGTTGTGTTGTCAGCAATGAATCTAAATGCAGATATAAAACTTGTATTCTAGAAATTTAGATCGGTTGGCTGAAGGAAAAGATTATGGGATCATGTAAAGTCGTGCGAGTATATGAGCACTGATAGCGGATAATATTGTGTTGGGTAGAAATGGATCATTACAAATTGTTATACCAAAAGTCTCAGAGTTGAAAGAACGTAGAAAATTAGGAACTCCGATTCTATTCTATGTAAGATTGGCCAACATCCGAAAATGAATTATCCATGTACATATCAAGTTATTGATAAATCTCAATAAGTCAATAGAGCATTCTCATTTTAGTTTAATTTCACCTTTCGGGTCTCCAGTGGCCCAAGCCAAGCACACTTGGGCAGAACAAAACTGACTTTCGGAGCTTGATCCTGAGCTGGTCTCAAGTCTCATAATTCGGCCCAACTAAGTTTTCTCCTCTTAATGTCTTACTGAGTAAAGGTTTGATAAGCCTGGTCCAAAAGTTAAGACAGATGGATCTAATGATTTACTAATGGAACAGGCTCATGATATAACTTTAGGCCCATTTGCTGGAGAAGCATCGACAGTTTCGACTTTCGACACAAGCTAAGCCGGTAACTCGGTAAGAGATGGACTGGGCTTTGACAAGATTTGATCCAATGAGCTGTGAATGTGTCCAGCCCTTGCTTTACTGCAAAGTTCAGTCCATAGTTGACATGGACCTCAACCACACTTGGGTCCTGTGGTTGATACAAGTACTTAATATCAATGTGGTCTTAATTATAAAGCATACCTCAAATTAAAATGTATAATATTTACCAAGCATATACCATGGTCTTTCCAATGAAAATTGGACCTGTATCACTCGGGTTGGGTTTCAGGTCTCTATAGACAAGTCCGAATCATAGTTAAGAGTTTGAAAAATACTTAGGGATGAATTTGTACGAAATTGACTTGACTCGATAGGATTTGAATTGCATGAGTCTTTTAAACTAGTACTAAACTCGAAAAGATTTCGAGTCGAGTTTGTGTCCAAATAGTTTTAAACGAATGGTCCTAAGGAATCTGAGAATTGAGAAGTCAAAGTGTCACGTTCAGAAGACAGATCAAAGAATCAGGATGGCAAGTGGGCAGGTAGCATCTGTTTTATTCTATTCTAACCTGATCTCCTGTTTGTTTGGTTAAATGTCTGACCAAAGATGGTGGAAGACCCACACGGTTTTGCATCTTATATCTCTTTTCATGTGAATCTCCTTCCTGCAATGGGATATCAATTTAGTAAATGTGGGGCTCGTGTAGGCAACGTGTCGGTCTGATCCAAACCAAAGAAGAAGTGGGTCCCTCTCGTCTGCCCAACATGGGAGCAACGAGAGAAATGTGAGCTGAGAAAGGAATAGAAAGTCAAAGTGATGGTGGCTGTATGTATCGAATATGAATGCAAGAGCCTAAAGTTTTGGAAATTGGAAGATTCAAAGAAAGCACAAAACGTAACGCTTTTGTTTTATTGAATGGACCCAAATCCAAAACAGCCATGGATGGATGTCAGTAACTTTAATTCAGAAACTTGAGCAAGCTTCATTCTCAAGTTTCTTCTGTACAATTCTCTAATCGATACACTTTCAGATATGACTCACAAGATTAAATTTAATAGGATTTGGATCTGGGTTGAAATTAAATTATTTTATTACTTAGAGACTAATGACGGCTCCACAAGCATTTTATGTAACTTGACACAGATTTTATTGTATTATTTATTTTGACCTTCAAATTGACACGTCAAACCTTTTGCTGATTCGAAAGTCAAAATGAGTAATACATTAATACTTATATCAGATTAAATAAAATGCCCGTCAGAGAATCACTATCCATGACTTAAAATTATCAAATTCAATTATCAATAAGTAACTTTGGTAGCATGATTTAATCAGGTCTGAGCCAACGTCTTTATTGTAACTTAGGTGAACTAATATTAAAAAAAAAAATTATTATTGTTTTTCTTATCATTGCATGACTTTTGATTGAGGTTGACCCATAGTCAGGATAATAGGGTCTATGAAATCTTGGCCCATAGGATAATAGATCTATGAAATCTTGGTCCATAGGATAATAGGGTCTATGAAACTTGGCCCACAGGATAATAGGTCTATGAAACCTTGGCCCATAGGGTAATAGGGTCTATGAAATCTTGGCCCATGGTTAGTACTACTTTTTTTTTCATTTTTCGACTGTCTCAGACTCTCAGGTATCAGAGACTTAAGTACTCATTTTCAATGAGAAACTGTATATATTATTATGAGATAATTTTTTGTAAATTTTTTTAAGATTAAGGCATTCTAGTGTCATATTAAAATTTTGAGATGTCTCACTTAATTAATTTTTGAAATATATGTAAATCTCTTAATTTACACACGCTGAGTACATAATTAAGGAGAGTAACTCTTTTTGTGTTGAAAGGATTAGATTATTATAGGATTTTATAGATAATATAAATTAAAAGAAATTCTTGACCTAATTATTATAATTTTGTGAGATAAATTATAAAAAATTAATAATTTCATTATAAACTAAAATTTTAAACCATAAAGTCCATATGACTGGATGAAGAGTATTCAAATTTTATCTAATCATTTCTTAAATATTTTATTAAAAATATATAAGCTATTTTAATATTAAAAAAAGAGATCCTGAAGACTTTCCACGAAGGACCCAAAGTGAAAGGAGCCTTTGAGCATCTGAAGACACAATCCGGATACTATGTAGTTTAAGGTTGAACGGTGAAAGTCGTTCAAATTCATGACATCAACGTGATTTCTTATATAATATTAATTAATTCATTAAAAATAATAAATAAGTGTTAAATTCGAAACAAATAAATATAAAAATTTATAATCAGTTTACACTAGTTACAAGTATAGATAATAAAATACTTTAATAGTTTAACATATTAAATTTCAAATCTTTTGAATGTTTTTGACCTTCAATGATTATAACTCTGTCGATCTATGAGTTATTAAGAGATTTTGAAAGTTTGAATTTTGAAAAGATTTTAAAAATAATCATACCCTATTTGGTAAAATGTAAGGATTGAACCAGTTCGATCTGATGTACCCTTTAATATTATTATCATTTTTGTTATAATATTATTGCAACGTTTATCAAAAATCATTATCAAAAATCACTAGGAATTTGCATATTTAAAGTATAAATTTCTACTTTATCTAATGAAGAAACAAAATTGTGTAAATGGTAGGAAAGCATGGTGGCTGGTCAATCTCATTTTATGGTCCAATTTAACTACTTCACTTCATTGGAACAAAAAATTGTTGGTTGAATCTTATTACGCTGACTCTCTTTATTTTCTTAGATGAATGCCAGATGTATGGCCCAGATTCTACACTCCACCCAACTTGCATTAATTCTAAGTTTATCTGCTGCCGCCTCCCAAAACAAGAAACAAGTCATTTGTCTGAGGATGTTGAGTTGCTTCAATAAGGAAAGTTTAGATAGAGTCAATTTTACTCAATTTATATACGTGGAATTCACGTTTCATAAGAAAAAAAACTATATCTCAATAAAGTTGTTTGGTCGATTATTATTATTCATTATTTATTTTAAATATATTTTCATTTTATTATTATTATTTATTATTTATTTTAAACTTTTATTATTATTTATTATAAAGTTATTTTTACTATATTACTAGTTATGCGATCAGATCACGTGAGAATAGGCGCAGGCCCAACCCATGTCCAGTACTCTAGTTCAGGGGTTTAAAAATCGGTATCGGCCGATACGATATGTCGACCGATATATCGTTATCGGCCAATATATCGGCCGATATTTTTCTCTTTCTTCCTCGTTTTTTTAAATATCGGCCAATATCGGCCGATATAATACGGCCGATATCAAAGCCGATACGATACGTATCGACCGATATTTACATCGCCAAAACCGATATATATCGGCCGATACGATACGTATCGGCCGATATTTAAACCCCTGCTCTAGTTTACTTTGAGTAGTTTGAGCCCACGAGCCCAATTTAGACCAAGGCTAGAGGCGAGTTGTCAATTTGTCATCTTCTTCCCAACGAGTCAACGCCAACGGATACGAAATGGGCTCATTCGTAAAGTCTACACTCCAGAATAGTCTTATGTGAACTCCTTAGAAAGCACTTAATAATTCATGTTCCACCCATTGTAAGAAAATCTTGAATTTTATACATGATAATTATAATAACAAGATAGATGATATAATTTACCCTACTTTAAAGAATCAATTTTCATAAAATTATCTACACCGCCCATCCTAATACGAGTTTTTTTTTTAGAAAACACGGGATAAAGTGAAATTCTTACTTTATCTTTGTCCTTCCGTATGCAAATTTTAAGTAGAGTACAGCGGTATATCTATAATTATGAGCGGTGTACCTATAATTATAAGCGGTGCACTTATAATTTCGAAATTAAATATAACTTTAGCTTGCAAAACCCATCAATAGCTGTACACCTATGATTATGAGTGGTATACCTATAATTCTGAGCGGTGCACCTATAATTTTAAAATTAACTATAACTTTGGCGTGCAGAACTCATCCATAGTGGTGCACCTATAATTATGAGCGGTGTACCTATAATTCCGAGCAGGTGAACCTATAATTTTAAAATTTAGTATAATTTTAGGCATGCAGAATCCATCCATAGCGGTGCACCTATAATTATGAGCAGTGTACCTATAATTCTGAGTGGTGCGCTTATAATTTTATTTTTTAAAAGGTTAGGAAGGGTGAAGAGGTAAAGTGGAGTTTTCACATAAATTATTTTTTAAACCCGTATCTCCTAACAAAAAATACCCATTGTTAGGATAGGTGGTCAATTACCTAGTGTGTATGGATAGAGAGACTTATACGTATTCCAAAGATTCGTGAGATACTCTAAAAAACTTAAATATCTTGATCATGAAAAAGATAGATGAAATAATTTAACGATTATGATGAAATTGTTATTTTGATTATCTTTTATATATCCATTGTAAAAGTTGACTGTTTTTGTTGATAGCATGCCTATACAATATAACATTTATCCAAGGAATATTTCACAATGTCGTTGGACAAAAGTCGTCAACAGGTCAGGTCCAATCAAAGATACTAGAGCAAGTCTGGCTTAGATCTAGTTAAAAACTTCTACCACATGACACTGAACATGGTAATAACAGGACCATCAACATGATGAGAAAAACTCAATGGAAGAAAGTTGGATCAATTAGTGGAGAAAATTTCAAGTTAAGATACCGTTGAGCAAGGAACGAAATATCAGATTTTTGAAAGTGAGTTATCTCGGCTGATATAATAAGTATCAACCGCACAGTACTCATATCAACGATAACGGCAATTTAAAAAAAAATTGAAATCATTGTGGGTCCGACCGATATTGGGTGCATATCGGCCCGAATATCAACCAATATTTGGGTTTTCAGTTTTTCTTTTTTTAAAAAGGGCTGCCTATTAATTTTTGTTTTTTAATTCAAAAAAATAAAAAAAACCTTATATTTAAAAAAAACATATATAGCTAATATCTCGATCGATATATGATATTTGAGGGTATCATTCTAAATCGATTTTTTTAACCCTAGTGTTGAACTTCATTGATGATTTGTCATATCTGGCATGGAGTCTAGTCTAGAGTGTCGGTCAATCTAACATTGAATTTAGATAAAGGGTTTAATTCCTAGACTCCATCAATTTTAGAACTTTTGATATATTCGTCATATCTTTGAAGTACACGTGATATCTTTTGGCTTTAAGCTCCAATGAAACTATGTTAGGAAGCCTGATCACCCTCGTAAGTAGGTGTGGTGATTTGGTTTTAAATAAAGTTGGGTTAGGTTGAATTATCTGGACCATTGAATTGCCTTGATTAATAAATAGATCATTTTTAAATCCAATGCTTATAAAATATAGGTTGGAGTCTTTAAAATGGGTTGGATTATAAACATGCTAAAAGAGAGATGGAATATGGGTTGGATCAACAAGTAGTAACCCAAATTTAATATGGGCAGGTTAAACTCTCTACCCAATCTACCCGTCCAGGTGGCAACCCTACTCAAACATAGGTTCTGATACTCTGGTCTAACTAAAAATTGGGTCAACCATAGACTCATTTTTTAAAGGTCTAGATTATGGCCCAACTCGGCATAAATACATAATAATTAAACTGATGGGCTAATCCTGTGCTGGACATCTTGACCTGACTTCAAGAAGCTTCAGCTGCCCTGGGCTGATAGAAACGGGCCAGCATTCCTAAGACTTACCAAGCCCTCGACCAATATAAGTGGAGTAGTGGACAAGCTATGTGGCCCTATACATGTCGAGGCTTTGGGCCTGACTATTTGGAGAGTGGATTCGGAACTAAGTTCATTAGTGTGGAAGTTTCGGACTCAATGTATGGACGAAACTGGACCCAAGACGTATAAGTTGTGCTTCAGTTAAATTGTTAACTTATTACGATGATGATTTGACGATAATAATAATCACAATACTTCTTTATTTCCTTGGCGAATGGTTCTAGCCAGAATGCCTCATTAGTCCAATAGTTAGTTGATTGGCCTCTTTTTTTTTGGCAATGATGGTTAGTAAATTCATTCAAAAGAGGGATAAAGCCCAAAACAATGTACATTATAGCCCACAGCCTGAGCGAGACGCGAAAAAAGAAAAGAAAATGTATATCAAAATGGGCACAAGGATGAGCCCAAAACAAAAGGCCGAGCCCACAACTTGAGCAAGGCAGGGAACTCAAGATTCAAGGCTAGACACCGATAAAATTTCAATAGTTCGTTCATTGGCCTCTTTAACTCGTTAATCCCAATGCCCCTGTGTAAAGGTTAAGAAATGGCTCTTATCTCCAATTTCTGTAGATATTTCCTAAATTTATATTTTTTGTTTTTTCCAATTTTGAAAGAAACTTTGGTCTGCTGAAGTTAGATTAGAAAATGTAATTTTTTTTCAGATAAACGTATGAGAAATTCAGACACAGTCCTATTAAAATCTTTACGAATGAGCCTACTATCCCTAAAGCACACTATAACGACCCGTCCTGTTAGTATGATATTGTCCGCTCTGGATCTCACACACGGCCTGCACGGCTTTCAATTGGCGAAGTCAATCCATTATTGCTCCCAAAAGGCCTCATATTAGAAGGAGAAAGTCTACCACTTATATACCAGGGAATTTTCAATACAACTGTCAATGTGAGACTTTAGCATGCTCCATACGACAGACCCCCCTTTTGGAGCAGAGTACTACACACACCGAAATTAGGCCTATGGGGCTCGAACCGAGCCCCATTGCCTATGCTAAAAACTCATTGTTTCAATTTGTGTGAATAATACACATTAAACTAAGATGACAAAGTTTAATATGGAAGAACCCAACCTGAGAAAATAAAAGTTTAGATTGAAATATTGAATGCATTCACCCCTTTACTAATTGAGCTGATTTGTACTCAACCCACCAATTTGGGTTTAATGTAATTTGGTGAAGTTAATTGAATCTTTACCTAACTTGACTTCATACATGATTCAACCAATTACCTACCTTAAAATTAGGGTGGCAAATTTTGACTTGGCTCGAACCTAAGTTAGAAAATAAACTTCAGATTTGAGTGAGAGATGAAAATCAGGTAGCATGATGTGGGCGGCCGTCTAATCTAACGACGACGGTTTTAGGCTTCAGATCACGGTATACAACTCTCATCGTATGTAGACTATTCAAGGGCCACTACAACCTCTATAGTCTATACATAGAAGCTGACGGCAGAGGAGTCGATTTTTTTTCCGGGCTGCCTTTGCCTGAGCACCTGCAGGTCGTACCTGGGCAGAACTCGATGTAGTTTCCATGGCATTCTTAGTTCATCTACTTCAATGGGGATTTCTCATCAACCTCTTGTTGACACTAGCATTAGGTATAATGTTTTTCCTCCTCTATTCCAAAAAATGCTTTGATTGTCTCTATGAATCTGGAGAAGTTAAAGGGCTAAAAGGGATAGATGGAAACAGAGCATGTTAGGGAAATTTCCTTGGTGTGCAGATTTCTATACACAAAAATTACCTTTTATCAGAAGATTAAATGGCCTTTGAGGAGGATTCATCTAGATTGTCATTCCTGCTTGCGTAGTTTAGTTGGTTTAACATTCTACGATTAGACTAGAAGTCTTAGAGTCAATACTTCCCAATTTATTTGATACACGAGACTTGCAGGTGATTTCATGTATCCATAATATTAATCTCATTTTCAATATACAGTGGAAATACCCATATTATTTTCACTAAAATTGAGAAAAACATTTATTTTTATAGAATGTGCGCAAAATTTTGACTCAACAAAAGCATATATATATAATAGATGTTATCCCCTCTCTCTTCTTTTAGTTGTCTCAGTTTAAAAATTTTAATTTTTTAAAGAAGGATTCTCAACAAACTTATGAACTTATCTATAACATTTTGTAACTTTTTCAAAATGTATATGGGACAACTATTATGAGATAGCCTCAAAATATATATAATACAATTAAATTAGGAGATAGAGTATAAACTAATGTGATAAATCACTCCACTCATGTGTATCAAATATCGAATATATTCATTATTAATATGAAAACTTTCTTCTACTTAATACAATAATATAAAATCAAGTTGGGCTTTTGACTTTTCAAATTCACAGTGCCAAGCATGAGCCTTACCTAATTAAATTTGATTTTCTACCTCAAATTCAGACCACATGAGTGGTTGTAGCCTTGGATCCATTTTGGATTAACCACACCAAACCATATTTTAATCTAACAACATTTTCCCTTCAATAGGACAGGACAAGAAGAAAAAGGACCCAATGTCTAACTACCAGTCTCAATGGCATATTTAGCTGATTAGTTAGAGATGTATAATTTAAAATTCTCTAAAAATTATACAAATTAAAAATATATTATAAATTATATTATTCAAGTAGAGAGTAGATGAACTATGCAATCTAATTATATTGTGTTATGTCAGAAGAAGAGGATGGGGTGCTGTGGAGATGAAGAGGACGACGAGATGACGAAGCAGCTGATTCCGGCCGTCGAAGAGGCTGGGCCCAGCGGAACTGACGCCGATGGTAGCACCATCATCATCTCGCCCATGAATTCCAACTTTTCTGCCCTGGCCTCGCGCGACATCCTCCGCTGCATCTTCGAGCGCCTGCAGCTTTCCGACCTCGCGCGAGCGGCCTGCGTCTGCCGCGGGTGGAAAGAGGTGGCCTCCGATCGGGAGATGCAGGCACGTGCCTTCATGTCCCCCTGGAAGCTCAAGCATGTTATTGGCAGCCCTTCATCCGGAAGCTTCTGGCGCGACAACTCCCTTTCCCGCTTCGCCATTTCCCACCGCCTCCTCCGCGCTGACACCGTCGCTGGCCTGGCTGTCCGTTACTCCGTCCAGGTATCCTTCCCCCTCTGATCGGACCGGAGCGGAATCCGATTTGGACCGATCCGATCCGATCCGATTACTTCAACTTGCTCTTCTTCTTCTGGTTTAGGTTACAGTCTCTCTCTCTCTCTCTCTCTCTCTTGGACGGACGTGGTTCATTTGAGTGATCCATACCGTTGGTTCGATGAGGTCTACTGTGGATGGGTGATGGCTAAGAGATCCGACGGATTGGATGAACCTAATACTTTAATTGAAGAACTAAAAGAAAGCACCGCTAAGAAATAGATTGCAGAGCTTTTTCTTTTTCTCCCTTTTGCCCACTTTGATATCTCTCAGCCTTCAACGTGAAATTAGGATTCTCCATTTCGTAACATGTTAGAAAGGGAGGCTCTCTCTCTCACACACACACACAAAAAAAAAAAAAAAGGAAAAGAAAAACGTAACTGGAGAATTTCATAGAGTATACATGAAGTATTGCATCTTTAAGTTTCTTAAAGAACTGTTGGATGTTCTTCTGAAATCAGTAAAATAAAAAAGATTTTTTTTTTTCAATTGCCTGTTTCTAATTGTTGTTGACGTCATTATTGTTTTGATTACACTGTTTAGCTTTTATATGGAATTTTGATGAAATGAAGATTGCATCTGTACACAATAGTGAGAAATTCCATAATAGACCAAGAAGAATGGAAACTACACTATTCTACAACATCTTTCATGCAAGTTAGGACTTAAAAGGGATTGCAATTTGGCTTTTAAAATGGGATTTTTTTGTTGACCATGATCCTGAAATGCTCTCATTTGGCATGGCGACACGGTATATAAATTGGAAATTGATAATCCTCATTGAGTTCTTGAATGATGGTGGAGGAATTCATTTGATGTACGTTTTTTTTTTCTTTTAAGAGAGGTAGCAATGATATTTTTTTATATAAAAAGCAAAAGGGAGATGCTACACTTATGTATAAGTTATACCTTTTTATACCCTTAAACTCATGTGGCAGAGTTTGGATTTTATTTGCTTCTGATCTATTAGATGATAGCTGTTTGTTTAATTGCACAACAGAAAGTTCTTCCAATTTCTATATGCGTGATTTGGAGTGTGAACAAGTGCTTGGATGTAATTGTTGGCTGTGCCCTCACTGTGTTTGATTCACTGATTTTCCCATGGTCGGACTGAAAGCAATTTTCAATTGTTGTTTCAAACTATGGTTTTGTGTTGCTTCGTGAGGGCATTCATGTATGGGTGTCTCAAAGCATGTTTGTGGATGACGACCCTTTTTCATCTGGAACTGTTTACTAGAGCTTTCCGGATGATCTCTGAAATGCACACACCATCAGTAGCTGGATTAAAAGCAGAGAACTGCTCAATGCAGTTTCTGCTTTCCACCCTGAGAAAGCCCAGTGCCTGGTCATGCCAATCTGATTAGGGCATGATTTGTGCTTGTCCAAATAAGCCTAGATGAGACTAACAAACAATACCTACTCTTGACATGCCTGACCTCTTTCCTTTGTTGTGAACTGAAGGAGATTGATACCTAGTCTTGTTGACCGCAGGTTATGGACATTAAACGTTTAAACAATATGATGAGTGACCATGGAATATACTCAAGGGAAAGGCTTCTAATTCCTGTGAGCAATCCAGAGATTCTCCAAGATAGCACCTGCTACATAGAAATGGATACTTGTGCAAAAAGAGAAGTGGCAGTATTTTATCTGGAAGGGGCCCCTGTTGGCAAAATCAGCTATTTGACAAACAAAATGACTGAAAGGGGGAAGAAGAAAATACTTGAATCCATGAAGAGAAGCATGCATGTTGATGATGGAACTGCAGAGTACTATTTATCCATTTCAAATGGCGATCCTAGGGCAGCATTTTCAGAGTTCTCTGAAGATCTACAATGGGAGCAGCACACAAGATCACCATAGGAAAGAGAGAAGCAGCTGAGGATGCTCATAGCCATTAAGTTTCATGTAAATCTGTATGTAATTTATTTCAAAGTCATGTAGATATACAATTTCCTAAAGTTCATTCTGTATTCTTATGTAGACAATTGTTCTCCATTATAGGAGCAGAAAACTTCAGAGATCAATGCAATTCTCCAATCTGCTCCAAGAATCGTAAGGAGATGGTCAAATTGCCAACCATCTTGAAAATCAACTCTCTTTTTTTTTTTTGAAGACCAAGGTGTCTGGGCCTCTTAGAATACTTGATCAATCCTTGGGGCATGTGTAAACTTCCCTATCCAGACACACTGGGTCACACTATGGGAAGTGGCTCTTTGATGTTGAGAGTGACTTGAACCTAAGACCTCTCTCATTTCATGTAGGTTCTTGACTGCCCAGCAAACAACCCTCACGGGTTTTGAAACTCAACTCTTCTCTTGATGAAGTCATACTCCTATGACAATTGAGTCTTCTTTATTGTTTGAACTACAAAGGTAATTTCATTTTCTAGCGGTATCGGTGTTCTATTGGTAATCCAAACACTGATGCCATGCTTAAAAATTCTCTGTAGTGGAGTAATGCAAAGTCTTAACATATTAATATTAGGTGAACCTATATTTTGGTGATGCAGACCATTTAGGACCCTGTACATGAACGGGTAGTTCTTGTAGTTGAATGTTCATATTGCTGACACAATCTAAAGATAACCAGTTTAGAAAGGGCTGAATGAAAATTTAGGATGCTCTTGGAGAGTGAGTCATACATTTTATTTCCCCATTTCTTTTGGGTACTGTCAGATCAACAATAAGGACATCAGGGCATATTTGGTGTCTTGATGAATGTTGCAATTCATTTTATTCATTCTGTTCTTAAAAACATGAATACCAGTCAAGGACATCTGCAATTAATGCAGTGCCTTTGAGGCACCTGTTGACCAACAGAGCTTCTCATCAGATTAAAATTTGGCCAACTTGCATTTGAAGAGGCCTCATTTAGACAGTGCTAGGGCCTATTTTGTTAGTTATGATTCTTTTAAGTCGTGTTTATAAACAATATTCTTCATGAAAATAGAAAATTATCTTCAAATTGAACATGTAAACCTTTTTAATGGAAATTATTTCTCTGACTTGATCAGAAAATAATTTTTATGACTCATGAATTCCAAGATCTATGACCCAACTGACAGATTAAACATTGTCCAACAGTAACCCATCAGTGAAGGTTCAAGACCGTATTATCCAATCTATGATTCGAACCCAACCCATTTATGGTCAGCATAAGCTAACCCATGACTCAATGCATTACTATTGGCCAAGTTAAAATACTATCTACAATTTATCACTCGATCTTTTTTAATGACTGAAGGTGTCCAGATGTCTCATCCAATTAACCCTTAAGAGCATATGTACACCTCCTTACATACACACACTGGATTCTTCGATAGAGACTTATCTATGGAGAGTGACAATTTATTACTTGATCCATGGCCCAACACAACCCATATCCTAACTGCCCAACCTTTTGATCCCCGAACAAGCCTAACCTGACCTAGCTTATTAATTTCCAACACCACCTGATTCAATTGCACTTCTTATTATAAAGCCTTAGTTACTTGAAAGTACAATATAAGCTGAATTACATATACAATATATATTTCGCTATTATTATTATTGCTAGTATTACTTATTACTCTAATGGATCATCGTCATCATTTAGAATCAAATATAATCGAGTTATAATCTGTCTCATCCACCTAATAGATAGAATTTCATTGATAAATCACTCAATGTATAGATCGTTTTATTGAACCAAATAATGGAAGAAGATATTGTGGAAAAAATATCATTAAATATCACTTTTATGGAAAAAGGAATCCTAGAAAATTGATTTCCATGAAAACTTGTAAAAATGGAATACAATGGAATATACAGTTTTCTTGAAGAAAGTGTTCCGTGAATCTATCGTGAGCATCCTATGAGGTACCAACTTCGGGAGAATGACAGTACGAGGGATTTGCTGAATTACTAAAGCATTGACCAGTATGAAAATTCATCGGAACCCATTTTTGCCATAATTCAAAGACATCAATCAACCAGAACAAGAATTTTCGGAGCTACGCCGATTTCTATGAAACGAGCATCTTGATGATAGACACTGATTAGTTGATTTCTGGGCATGACTACTTGGACTGAATTCCTGCACTAGCCTATTTACTGGAAGCCATTGTCAGCAAAGTAGAAATCTAGAATTCAACATTCATGAACAAGCCTTTTTTTAGATCATGAAATTGATGGAATGAGTTCATAACTCCAGAACACTAATAACACTTCTTCATCAGTAGGATACTCATTATTCTCTCTCCGTCTCTCGTAGAATGGAAGTCAAGTGCTGCGTTGGTTATAAAAATGGCAGAGGAAGCAAATCCCTGCTTGGAAATCAAGAGGGGCCAGCCAGAATGGGACCAACATTGATTAAGTTGTAACGGGCGACGGCAGTAAGGAAGAAGAGTGGTAAAAAGTTAATTAAAGTAAACATGTATATTTCATTTTCATAGAAAATAATCAATCACGTTGCAATTCCTGCAGTTAAATGTGACTACATTTGGACTTGAAAATGGGTCCGGTTAGGGTTGGATCCATGGAGAGCTTTGGCTCCTTACCTCTGCAGAAGAATGAATAGGTCTGCACCCTCCCTCCCTCTAATTCTCCATGGG
This sequence comes from Chimonanthus salicifolius, assembly GCA_013350335.1. Classification (NCBI taxonomy): domain Eukaryota; kingdom Viridiplantae; phylum Streptophyta; class Magnoliopsida; order Laurales; family Calycanthaceae; genus Chimonanthus; species Chimonanthus salicifolius. The sequence goes on along the minus strand of CM023537.1, from coordinate 8,520,852 downwards.
TGTTTTCTATACAAGCCAATTTTGGCTTCAATGGCCATGTCGAACTCGAAATGGTTGCTGCTTGACTTGAGCAACTCATGTAGAGAGAACACACTCCCTAACATGACATGCTCAGTAGGACTCCCCATTGTCTTGTCCTCTGGATTGTCTCAATAAAGCCAATTGGCTATTCAAAGTTGCAACCTCTACTTCCTGCTGTTTCTTGAGATATCTCTGTGCAGTAGAATTGACTATCTTAACGAAGAAGTTCAGCAGCATGAGCCAAACCACTGTGTTCCAGATCATAGTAAATGAAAGATCCCACTTCTTTGTCTGACCAGAGATGCAATTAGTTAGTACAATTGTCAACCAAACATATATAATAGACATATCCATGCAACAAAGTACTCTAAAATGTTAAACATCATGGATAAAATAGATGCAAATTTCAGAAGACGGGGGGGCATTTGGTTATTCCTTACTTTTTTTGGTGGTAGGCAATCCCAATTCAGAGTTCCAATTTTCTTCGTAATGGGTGGACTTGCAGAAGATTGACCACAATTTTCTTACAGACTAATTCAGAGTTCCACTTGGGTTTCAATTTGAAGAGAAACCAACTCTCTTAGCCTAAGCTCAATTAGGGGAGAATCTCTCATGCTTTCATTATTGACTAATTCAAATGCAAATAAGAGTACAATGGCATTTATGGAAACTGGAATAAAAATAGGGAAGCATCTCTCTTTTATTTAGCAACTATTCAATACCTACTAACTAAATCAAACCCTAATCCTACCATTCCCCCCACTATCAAGACAAACCTTGTCCCTAAGTAATGAATCCATCTCTAACGTCTTCCAGAAGATTGACCTTCCAACTGGAATCTTTCGTCACTGACTGAGAAGTCCATGGTAAGATGCTTCCCATAAAAAATGACAATATTTAAGAGAGAGCAAATATGACCCATTTTTTAAATGGAAGCCTTGAAGGTCGATGCTTGCATCCTTACATTGGCCAGAGCTTTGGAGGGTATGTCCACCAAACTACCAAATAGCAGATGAGGAGAAATGGAAAGATTCAATTGGTGGATTAATGTGCAATCAATAAAATTGTCAGAGTTTCCATTATCACTGAAAACAGAAATTCGGTGATCCTGAGATTATCCTAAAACCGGCATAGAGCGTGCAAAGGTCCTTCAAGAGATTGCTTGAAGTGATATTTCAGGAGAGAGTCACAAGATCTCCTTGCAATACATTCGGCACATTCTCTTAATCATGAGTATCCGCTACAAGCATAAAAATCTGTTGTGCTTTACATCGATGGCTCAGTGCAAATTTGTCATCAAAATTGTGACATAGGCTATTCGCTTCCTGCATTGCATTTCAGTGACAATCAATTGATAGGTAGAGAGTACTTCCTACTGGCATAGGTGAGGCCAAAGGTTTTACAATTGGAGGTGACGAAAGCTAGATACTTTGCTCAAACAATGAAGCTTCTCCTTTTGCATCCAGATCTATGCTAGTCTCAAGTAGTGTGCACAAGCAAAACATGCACACCTCAATGGTGATTTCTGTTGTAAATGTTGTAATTTCACATTTTACATATTCATTTGACCTTAAAATATTATTGATTTTAATTTTTTTTTTTTTAAACATTGACGACTTAAAATCATTAAAAAGGAAAGAAGTACTATCAATGATTTTAATTGATTGTAACCGATCTCCCTTTCCTTTTTTGCTCACCTTGATTGACTCTTTGTATTCTATATATATATGTGTATCCTCTTTTTATTAAACACAAGAAATACAACACAGAAATTTATCTCTTTTCTTCCTTTCTCTTGCATTAATTTTTTTTCCCTTTTTTCCCTTATAACATGGTATCAGCCAAGTTCAACTTTTGAATTTTTTGCCTTCTGCAGTTGTTTTTTGGGATTTCTATATTGCCTACAGCCTCTGGTATGCTTCTCTCCCCTTCAATCGTCTCCCTTCGTGGTTGAATCATCTCCTCAACACGGATTCACAGTTTTCATATTGCAGCAAGCCTAGGGTGAAGTTCCAGGAACAGTTTTAGTGTTCACCATTGATCTGTACGAATACTGCTCATTGGCCTTCAAAACCACCACCATCCTATTCATTTTTGGGCTCTCCTTCCATCTATCAGGTGGGCTTATGGTTGGGTGCATTGTGGGGCCCTTCCAGATTGTAAACCTTTTTTCCCTTTCAAAATTCGCTTCTTAGGGATGAATACATCTGCAATGCGACCTCATTTGCTAAAAAACTCCAACAACCAACTTCTAGATATTGAATCCAGAGAGATTTTCAACAAAAATGGTGATTGCTGACGAGTTCTGTTGAAGCGCCTGTCTCTTGTTGACGACACCCTGCCACCCAGCTCCTTGGACCGGTGATTCTCGCCCCATGCTTGCCGGATTCCGTTCACCCAAGTAAGCTCTTTGCTCCTGCTCTCTCTACCCCTACACTCTCGCCGTTCGTGTTCTTATTAGTCTATATTAAGGCCATTTTGATTAAACACAAGAAATACAATATAGAAATGATCTCTCTCTTTTCTTCCCTTCTCTTCCATTATTTTCTTCCTTTTTTTCTCTATAACAATTTCCTCTTTCAGTTCACCATTGAAGCAACTAGTTAATGCTTTCTCAGTCAATAGTCAACATGATTTGCCAATCGCTTGACTTAGTCTGATAATCGTACACTAAGCTATCTTGATGCAACTTGGACAAGGCTTCATCAAACTCTTCATATTCAATGGAACCAAATTAAACACAAAGGGCCTTAAGGGAAGAGCCCCATGTGAGATTTGGTTGAGTGCACTCATACCACAGAAACCACTGATTTGGCTTCTTCTTTAAGATGAAAAGAAACCCATAAGATCCATTTGTCATGTGAAGTAGATTGGTATTTAGAGAATTGTTTGGCATGATAAATCCACTCAGCTGGGTAGATGGTAGCATAACTAGGAAAATTGAGTCAAGCATAGCAAACTTGAAGGGAAACTCCTCCGTCACCATTACCGGTATTAGTGATTTTTTACATCATTTCCTTTTCTGAAAAAAAATCATATTGGAATGCGTCAATGGGTTGGGTCTGGGTAAAAAAGAAAAGAGGGGATGGGACAGTGTGGTGGAGGGAATGGCAGGGCCGTAGGAAGAGAGAAGGGGGTCAGTTGAAACGAACACAAGCCAAGTGAATATTGGTGGCAGCAACGGCATTGGCAGCAATGAAAATGATAGTGGCAATCTAGGACAATGATACATGCGCTTTCCTCTAATTCCTCCTCTCCCTTTTGCATCTTTTTTTCCCCTTTTTCTTTGGAAAAAAAAAATGGTGAAAATTGTCAGCTTCGATACCACATGGTAAAAACCTAATGAAACTTGGGATAGGAATTTCACTTCAAGGGGAAATCAAGCCTCCACCTAAGTTTCAATTTGAAGAGAAACCAAACCTCCTAGTCTGAGCTGAATAGGGGAAAAGTCTCCCATGCTTTCATTATTGACCAGTTCGAACATAAAAAAGAGTGCAATGGCATTTATGTAAATTGAACAAAATACAGAAGTGTATCTCTTTTATTTAGAACCACCCAATACCTTGTAATTAAATGAAACCCTAATCTTATCTTATCACAATCACAATAGGAATGGCAGTTCCTAGACATAATGCACTCTTAATTTCTTTTCCTTATGCAGTTCCTATCAATTGCACGACATTAAAAGCCACCAAAAATATTTCTTTAGCCATTTAATTTTGAAACCAAATAAAAACTGTATGCAGTTTAGAAACTGAAGTTGTCCTTGGTAATCTTAACAAATTGGAGGAGAATAGAAAAATTGTAAAGGATAAGGGTTTCAGCATTAACAACAATTAATGAAGAGGCTGAAAAGCTAGCAAAAGAAGAAGCAGGTTTATTGTTGTTGAAATTTTATTCTAAAATTGACTCCTCTTTGTAATGGGAGCCCAATTTTATTTTTCTTTTTCTGTTTTAACTCATTTGTAGTTTGTGTTTTTTAGTGTTGAAATCCTTGCTGGCTTCTTTTATTGGGATGTATCATCAAAAAAATGTTATCATGATATCATGAAAAGGGTAAAAAATAATTAATTGTAAGTTTGTGCTGGTCCTTTCTTAGAAGAATAGCAGTTTATACCTTGATACTCGAAGGAACTGGAACAGGAGCTGTCAAGTACTTGTCCTTGATCTTATGCAGCTTAGCAATGAGGTTGGGAAGAATAGATAGAACTCCAGGAATATGACCAAGCACCCAAATCAGCTCATTCTCTATCCATTCTAGAAGTTGATTATTGCAAACTGAAATGATAAAAACCGTCTGGAACACACAAGAATTGGTTGCATCAGAAGCTATAATGAAGAGGAGTATTCATAGAAAGTAAATCATTGCAAAGTGGTTGGTGCATCCAAATTGGCATAATGTTTCCATATTTTGCAGTATTTCAACACTCAAAACATATTGTACTGAGTGCAATAATACTGTATTGAATATTGTAATTTATCAAATTAAGTTGGAGCATCACGATTTCCCAGATAAAAGGGAAAATGGCTGACAGTGCTGACATTGGAGCATCTAAATATTCTGCTCAAAGCTGAATACTGCAATGGTAGCACACCACAAAAACAATACAAGATTTATTCTTCCACTCAAGCACAGCCTCGATACTGGTACTTATAACCATGAACAAACCTGTATGTGGCTCTTAATAATTGCCTTCCCTGTCAGTGTAGCAAGAAAGAACTTCCAAAACGGAATTCCAAATTGTCCACACATAATACCCGCAAGATCAAACAATGGATTTGGCACCTGAAAAGGAAAGATGCATTGGCAAGGTCTAATTTGATCAAAAAATTGAATTACTAGTACTGTGCAGATATGAAGGCTTACTGAAAGTTTTTACACTTCCATCAGCTCAGAAATACATAGCAGAACCAGCGGAACTAATTAACCAAAGGATTATCAAGGAAGATCGGAAAAGTCTTATTTCTGCAGGTGATGGACTTGCTTACTGAGAAAGAAACCAGTGAAGAACTAAACTAACCGAAGCAAGTACTAAAATTGTAAAAAAGTTCAGATGTTGGGAGTGCAAGATGAGCCACCGCTTGAGTTGCCCCAGGCGACGAGCTATAAACCCAGAATTTTCATCTGAGGATGTATCCAGTTCCTCTACAGCATCCAATCTATTGCCTGAGAAACGAGCTGCAATATAGTCTATCAGTAAATATGTATTGAAGAACTGAGCATCAACAAATCTTTGAAGTAGAGTAAACTACAAAACTTACTAATGTCAAAGAAGGTTTTTGATAGCAAAAACATGGTAAAAAATAATTTGTTACAGCTAACCATATATTAACAAGATAAATTCTGTAAAGAGGTTGAGATTTTGAAGGCCAAAACCCATTTACAATTGACTCATTTGAACATCAACACGTTCCTATCCAAGCAATGCACAATTGAGACTTAAAGGCTATATCATGGATTGCAGTAGATCCACCAAGGTATTGAGACTTATATGTCATTAGGGCATCCTTCTCCACTCAGTTAATCACCCAACCGCCCAATCACACAGAGTACAGTCCCCTTGCTTGCAAATATTCTACTCTTTCATTCTGTTCATATAAATCACATAAAAACTGACAAAATAGGTTTTCCCTATTTTGAGAAGAACCTGAACACTAACAATCCACCGATTCCACTGTAATTAGTTAAAATAATGCAAAATAGTAGATCTGGGGGCACTCCTGTCCAGACTTAATTCTTCCCACTGTTTCTGTATTATATAAAGGAAAAATGAAGAAATCAATGCTGAAGCATTCGCGTGCACACTATTATATATTTACTTATTTATTTGAGAGAGAAAGCACATAAATTATAAAAATACCTGCTCTTGAGATAAAATAAGGAGGAAGCTCCCCAAGAGCAGTCCCAAGACCCCACAGAATAGCTTCCAACTGAACCTGAGGCAAGATGCTGCTGAGTGGGACCCTAACCAGAGAACCAGGTAAAGACTGGAAATAGTGGAGGTACCAAATTCAGAACAATCCTTATCAAGCCATGATGGGCCTCTTTTCAACTGTATTGTATCATATGGAGAGGCTTTCAGATCAACACGTCCACACTGCATGCATTTTATGGTAAACAGGGCAATGTGAGGGCCTAGGTACAGCACAAATGTGTGCAAACCAGATCCTGCAAATAAGATAGGTGTAACACTGTAAACATCACTTTTTAATTGATTGAAACATATAATTAGCTACAGGCGAACAAATGCAGAACATATAGTGTGAAAGCTTTTCACTTTATCTGAAAATAAAATAAAAAAGATTTTCTACCACAAAACAAGTTTCTCAAATTAATTGTGTGTTTCGAAGCACAGAAAAACAGGTCAAGATTGAGGTCAATCCCTTAATCAAAGCAAAGACCATCTTTGCAGAGCACATTTGATTTGAATGGCAGGGTCTAAAAGACAGATCAGTAAGACTGAACCCAAACTCGAGCTGACCAAGTAATTTGTGAACAAACCCACCAACCTATCCCAGAAAAACAGTGTGGTTTGAGTGAGCTGACTGGTTCAATAAATGGGTTGATCAATCTGAACCCATTTATTTATTTAAAAATAATTAACATGATCAACACTTAAAAGAGCCTTAAGAACACTGGCTTCATTGTTCCAATGAAGACAGAAATTTTATTTATATTCAAATATAAACCTCTCTAATAGACCCATAAACGAGCCTAAAATAGGTAGTACACGAGGTGCACATGAATTAGAACAGCCTCACGAATTGATGAAGGATATCCCAAGCCCTATGGAGGTGGTGGGATCATTTGTATTATCGCTGATTTGATTTATTGACATCAAATTATTAAAAAGAATAATAAGGGATCGATAGGGATTCCCCTTTTTAAAAGGGGATAAACTTAGTACTTTTTATTTAAATGAGAAAAATGCCCTTCTAAAAGGATAATTATCTCTTGTATTAAGATTTAAGCAAAGGTAATTTTTCCATTTAAATAAAATAGAAGTATTAGGGGGTGCCCAATTGATCCCAAGAAAAAGGAAAAGGGGAAAAATGAAGGGGAGGGGAAAGAGAACATGCATTAAATGAAGTTTCAAAGGTGTAAAAATAAACTTCCATATAAGGGCCTTTTGGTCACTAGAATAAAATTAGTATCCTATTTCACTAAACTGTGGTGTCTCACTAAGAGGCCAATATTTAAATTAATCGACTAACCTGCCTAGTAGACTTTACGACTTTCCTAGTCAACTCAACCCAGTGTTCAGACAAGCTCTAGTCACTTTCCTGGTTGGAAAACAATCCTAGTGACAGCCCTAGATAATGACCTCAACCAGTCTTATCTTTGAGTTTTCAATGAAGGCTAGCAATTAAATTTTACTATTAAACTTGGTTTATAACAGAAGTAATGTTTTTTTTTTTTTACATTACTAGAGTAATGAGGTTAGCATATTTGCTGACCCTAAAGGAAGTTCCACGAATCTAACACTGTAGTTACCTTAGTGGCACTTAATCTTATAGTTATGACCATTTTTGTTTCCTATGAGGTTTTTCAAAATTGAAGGCACATATATTGGAACCATATTTCTAGCTCGAACCTCGGATGCATGAATTTAAGAGAATTACAGACTGCACATCCCTACAGTTAAGAGAGACCCATATCAAGAGATCGAACACAGATGGGAAATAGCAGAGGTGTATCTCATACTCATCCCCAAGTGCTGTCATGGGTCTTTAAGGGTGATTAACAGGATCAAGGTATCAAAGATGTGCCTCATCAAAATCCAAAGCCAGCACCCACCCTGGTCCCAATCTCAACATAGAGCAGTAATAACTAGGTTCTTCCATTTTCTTAACAAACTCTTAAAAAATACACTTACCCAGTCCAATTGATGATGCCACACCTAGTGCCACCCACCAAAGTGCAAATCTGAAATAGCTAAGAAATTCCTGAACATGCTGCCAAAAAACAAATAAAAATAATAATACACCCTTGAATAAGTTGACCACAGTCAACATGACAAACAATTGAACACCATTCACATGAAGGGGTTGGGTAAACCAGGTTATGACTAAAGCCACGAAAGCTATACCCTTAAACTTTATGTACAGTATCAATGGATTGACCATAGTGGTTCCATTACAGGTAAATTGTTAGTGTTGGACTTCAAATAATTTGTCAAATGACCTCACTTGACTTCATGACAGTCGGAACCAACATTCACAAGAGCAAATGTTGCAAATGGGTAATGCTTAAATTCCAATAATATCATCGTAGACAACATATCACATGGATATCAATTGACATGCAAAGAAAATAACAAATTCAATCAAATTTTGAGGTATGATGAGGTTTGCATAAAGAAATGGAATGACAGTACCTTCTCATGAGGCCCATCAACAGCAATGAGCAAGATTCCTAGACACAAGACCATAATACTCAAAAGCATAAACCAACCACCTTTTTTCAAAAAAAATAACATTAACCGCTTCAGATATCGCGAAGTGGCCAAAATGAAAAGCTTTTGCGTCCTCAAGGGCTGCTTGGTTAATATCAAATTCTCTAGATCCAATCGATGCTTCTCACGTAACTCTGTAAAAAAAAAAATTAAAAATAAAATGTGAATAAGGTTGATGGAAGAGAATTTACATTTACTTCTTTGACAATGAGACCATAAGTCATATCATTCTGATACTAAAAATACAACTAAAAACATCAAATTCAGAGAGGGGGGGTGGCCAAAAATAGGTGACCAATGAAGGATCCAAGAAAATGGTTGTCTATGAAATCAAAAGCTGAAAAAGGAATTATGCAATGCATATCTTTGCACACAATAATATATCTGTTTTTCAGTTCCACAGACTGTCTAATTTTTACTTAAAAGTAAAAACAATGTCTAATTTTGTGAAATGAAGTATATCGAAAAACAGGTGCGACCAGCTTGAGTACGTGAACCAGACCCTTCAATACGGGGTTCTTAAGTGAAATTGAATGGACCCTATTTGGCATTCTGGGAACAAATCGTTGGGGACATAGTCCGGTATGCTTATTTGAGGATGCCTCTTGCCTCACAAACACACACACACACACACACACACACACACACCATTGAAAGTATACTCTAGTGGTCTTTTTGGATGAGGAGAAAAAAGGAGGTTCTCCTAGGCTGTGTTTGGATGGGGAGAACTTATAGCAGGAGAAGTCACCCCATTTCTCTAAAGGCCGGAGAAGTCACCCTACTTCTCCTGAGGCAGAAGAAGTCAAGAAAACTTTTGCCTCTCCAAGATATAAGTGGTTTATTGGAGTGTTTAGTAAGGTTTAGAAGAATCATATTGGAACTTTTATTTTTCTAAATAATTATGAATCCTTAAAAGAAAAATATCCAAGTGGGATTGAAATATCATTTTAAGTTTGACAATTTCAACCAAAAGAATAAAAATTTAGCCACTTGATCTTCACAATAGAAATCACCATGCATTTTAATTAAAAAAAAAGGACCCCGGGTGATTTTAGACCACTAAGATTAAGTGGCTAAAATTTTATTTTTGGTTGAAATTTTGTTCACATTTTGTGCTTAAAATGAATTTTCAATTCCACCAATTAATTTTTTATTGAACTCCAAAAAATAAAAACAAAAGCATGACCATGTGCAACTTAAGTGATGGGTTGCACAAAAACACCATATTCTCCACAACAGGAGAAGATGGATTCTCCTGCAGGAGGTGGAGAACATTGTCCACTCCTGGAGGGGCCTCGCCTTACCATTTGACCTCTCTTCCCGTGTGTCTAAGAATACCCAGTGGCAACATTTCAATTGTCATGGCCTCTCCTGCTACCATGGTAGCACCTAGTGTGCCAACGCCAATCGTGTTCGGCCAACAAAGCTTACACTCATTCACATTGGTTCATTTGGTATCCATGTCCAAAAAGCTTCTATATTGTTGTGTGATAATCAAGTTCAAAAAACCCGAACTGGTCATTGTACCAGTTCCTACTGGTTCACGATATGAGCCAAGTGATGTTTTCAAATATCAAAAGGACCAATCCAAACCGGTATACAATTTCAAACGTCATAAAATTAGACAGATACTTCTTGCCTATTTGGGTCTAGTTGGCATTGCAGAATTGTTGAGTTTAGGTTGCACACTATTCTCCAAGTCCTAAATTCTTGCTTAAGAGCTAGGACGTTCCACTCTAGTTACACAATTTGTGTACAATACTCATAATTTGTGTAGGATTTTGGAAATTTTACCCTTTTTTTTTTTAAAGACTAAGGTGTCCAGGCCTCTTAGAGCACATGTCATTAGAGCACATGACTAATCCTTCGGATATGTGCAAACCTCCCTATCAACACACATCGGGTACCTACTATGGAGAGTGGCCCTTTTGTGTTGGGAGTGACTTGAACCCAAGAACTCCCGCATTTCAATGGGTTCTTGACCGCCAAGCCAACCCTCACGAGTTTTCGGAAATTTTACCTCTTGCTTTAAGAAAACTAAATGCATGTAATTTTCCGTAGTTTAGCAAACTTTTGGCATAATTTGACATATTTTGTTTTGAAATAATGTCTATTTTGCATGCAATTTTTTAACTTGAGAATTTGAACTTATTTATGGCCAAATATTAACATTTAATACTTAGTGAATACCAAATTATACTCAAACTATTCCTGTACCTTATTCCTGCTGTTTCTCGAATTTCTAACTATGGGCGTAGCTAATCTACTGTGATAAAGTGTTCAAACCCAAAATTAGCTGTCAAATTGGATTGATTTGTCTTCTAGTTTTCCCTTCTTCACCACCCAGGCAGTTCTGCACAAAAGTGAAATAGACTAGGCAAAGAGGGATGAAATTGTTTATCAAGAGGCTGTACAGGTGATTCAAGAATCCCTCCTTTAGGAGGAAGTGGAGAGGAATTTTGCCTTACCCAATCCAAGCAGATCCTTTGACCATGAAGTGGGAGGCAAATCGGGAAGCAGGCTCCCCTGCCAAACCCGGAGAATCTAGGTTACATCTTTTCGTCACTTCTAATATATATAAAAGATGATTACGCTCGTATATGTTGATTAAAAAGGCTCCTTTGGGGTGCATGGAAAAGAGGTACTTCTAGGGGAACGGTAATTTTTTTAAAGTAAAAAAAGATTTTAATATATCTTTTTAGCTGAAAAAAAGGTCATTTTCTACAAAAGTAATATCCTTTCCAAGGATCTGTTTGGATACATGGAAAGGAAATCACTTTCATGGAAAATTCATTTTCGACCTACGAAAGATTAAACCCATTTCTACTTTTAGTTAAAAATGATCACTTTCCAAGAACTTTGTCCGTTTCCCTTACATCCAAACGGATCACAATCCCTAACACATCGCTCTTTACAATCCTACAACAGAACAGAACAAACACCACTTTCAAATTACAATCTCCGAATTCCACAGGGGAAAAGAGAAAAAAGAGAACACCAGACACAACAAATCAAAGCCGACCAACCCCACCTCCGAAAAAAAAGATGCATTAAAAATACAAAAAAAAAAAAAAAAAAACCTGAGATGGAAGCGTCTGAAACATCTGCACTTTCAAAGGGAGAGAGAATAGGAGAGGGAGAAGCAGACGGTCTTCCAGAGCCCATATCTTTCTTCTTAGTTAAGCTCTGGTGATGAGATTCTTGATATCATACGGTTCCTTCCGTACACCTGAACCAGAGAGAGATGAGAGCGGCAACGGACGGTCCAGATGGAAGGGCTGGATGGCTTCCTTCGCGTGAGGATCACTGTAGATGTTTCCTCGTTCTCAGACGCCTGAGAGTCCGAGAAGAGACGGAAATATGGTTCAAGTCAACACACCACCCACACACTTCCGCTGTAATACGCTAAAGTTTTTGGACCTGAAATTTCTACACCGACTCCTTAGTCCTTACACGCAATTCGGAGAGGAGCAACCATTTTTAAGTCGAGTGAATTTCTTCGAGGCTTTCATCTTACTCCTGTCGTAAATTTGAGGGGGGTCTTGTCCGGTAGGTTGTAATTTGAGCAAGACTTATTAAATTATTTTAAAATTTTATCTAGGTAGGTAGGTAGGTAGGTATATAGGTAACTAGGTATATTTGCATGTATATAGTTACCTATGTTTGTATATAGATAGGTAGATAGATAAGTATGTACGTATATACATGTATATGTATATAGATATATAACTTTTTATTTTGCCTCTCATTCATCCGCATAAATCAGTTTACTTTTCAATGAATCGGTTCATATATTGGTGCACCGATTAGATCACTTAGAAATCGGTATACCAATTTATTGAAATTTCAAATCAGTGCACCCACCGGATCATTTTATATATAAATTAATTCATTGAAAAAGTGAGCCGATTTCTACGGATAGAGATAAAATAGAAAATCTGAAAAATTCATTTTTACTAAAAGAGTATTCCCCTGTTAATATGGACACCTTATATATATACATGTACTTAAAATTTTAAAATAATTTAATAAGTTTAATCTGGGCTTTTTTTTTTTAATTTGATAAGATTTCAACACAAGCTAATCAAATAAATTAAGTGTTAATTAGTTTTTATGAGTTGAGTTAAAAAATTTGTCCAAATTATTCAACTCAATAGAAATTTGAGTAGATTTCAAGTTTTGTGGTTTTGAGCTATGAGCTAACCTTTACCAATTTGGGCCAACCCGATAAATTTAAAGTCAGACTCTATTTATTTTGGGTTTGGATATGAATTAGAGTTTAAAAATAGGGCCCAATTTAAATTTGGGTTGGACTCACGCTTTCAATTCTTAGGATCTGACTTGACACAAAAACCCGAGTTAAACTTTGAGACCTACAATATTTATTATATATTTTATATTTTATAAATGATACTAATTAATATATTATGATTAATTTCAAAATTTAATCAGGGTCTACACTTTATTAATTCATATCCATCCATTCTAAACTTAATCTTAGTCATCTATATATATGCTCTCATCACTCTCTATTTCTCAATTCTAAATATGCATCTTTCTCCTCTCCTTTTAGCAAACTTATTATCCTATTTTGAAAATTAATGTTATTATTTTAAGTAGTAAAACTTGAAACATGTGAGTTATTTTTATTTTAGAGCTTATTTGTTTGGACTTTTACATGACGAGTTAATGAGAAGTAAAATAATAAATTGAAGACTTAGTAGATCTGATAGATATAATATAATTAGTAGTTATGATGGCGGTTTGTGTGATGGAAACAATAATTTTGATTCAGATGATAAATCCTATAAAAAATGTGTGAAATAAATAAGAATAACTACCCTTTAATACTATAAATTAATAGTAATTAATTTAAAAATAAATTAAATAAGGGCATGAAAACTCGAGCTCAACTTCAAATAATGGAGACCCTCATGGACCCTGTCTCAGCACAAGGCCTACATTTTCAACCCAGGCCTAAGCCATTTAGCGCGAATTAACTTGGAGCAGGGGTCTAAATATCTCCAAGACCGAGATCTCGGGCAATATTCTATATCGGCGAGATCTCGGTCTTGGCTGAGATAGTTTCTCTCTCCTCAATTTTTTTTTTCCAATCTCGGTGGCTATTTTGTTAAAAAAAAAACTGAGTTTTTTTTTTAAAAAAAAAAGAAAATGAAAAAGGTTTTTTTTTTAAATGAAAAATATAAATATCGGCCGATATTGACCGATATTTTAAATATCGGCCGATATTGACCGATATTTTAAATATCGGCCAAGATAATCCTAGGCCCACAATCGATATTTTTTTTTATAAAAAAATGAATTCAGCTGATATTTCTTTAATTTGACCAATATAATGCGTATCGGCCGAGATATTCCAGCATTCGAAAACCCGAGATTTCATTCCTTGACTTGAGCCCAACTTGGCCCGCCCAAGTTGCACCCCTTTATCTTTACATACACCGTAAAATTGGTGTATGCAGTTATAGAGATCATTAAAGAAGTACAACAAACTAAGCCATAGCAAATTTCATCTCTTTATTCATTGCCAATGGACTTAAAGTCATACATAATTACATACCAACAATTTTAGGTATTCAACAATTTGACCATTGCATAAACTTGGAGAATTTGATTTCACCCATTTACTCGATCCAAACCTAACCATTTTAAAAGATTATAGATCTAAGATTTTAGAACCATTTATTAAATGGGTAAATCTAACTCTAATTTATTCTATAAATGAGTGAACTCAATCCACACGATTATTGTCATGTCTATCTAAAATACATTCAACCATACGAGATTTATACCTCATTAAAGAATAATATTGATACCAAATCTTACGAAAAAAGATATCCTTATCAATAATAATAATAATAATTAGTAAAAACAAATCTCTGGTACTTTTTTGATAAGTGGCACTGGTGTTTTGTGCCTAAATAGCATCTTGGTATAACAAAAGGTACAGACATATTAAAGGTACATTTTTTAATGTTTGATGGGCCTATAGAAATATAATAGTAACCACTATAAGGATTCATAAACAAAAAAATTTCCATAACGTGTAATATTATCAATTAATACTTCCATTTTGGGCAACAGATAATTATTTTTTAGGATATACTCTGCTGAGATCTCTAAAATATAAACAAACACAAATAATGTCATTTTTTCCTCTCACGACACTATGTTAGATAGCTACGTAGGAAATTTACTGTGATATTATCGTTTGTCGTGCTTTTGATGTGAATTTATCAATAATTTACCGTTAAAAATGACAGTGTCAATAACTATGCGCTATTAACAAGGTAATGATATTCTGTTGATAACTTGTCTCTTAATCTGGGCAGTACATATAGACACCTGGAAATCCTGCTCCAATACACCAGGTTTCAAAATTTTGGGTGAAATGACCATTTTGCCCTTCCACTTCCACCGCACCGTACGAAATCAGCCAAAGGGTTTCCATTCATTCGAAGGATACCACCGAACCAACTGGGAAGGGAAAAAAAAAACTGTGAGCCCCACCGTTGATCGAAACCCATTGTCTTCCTTAGCCGTAGATAGGTGGGTCAGGGGTGATCATGGTGGTGTTGATCCTAGGGTTAGAAGTGCAGGATCCACTTGGATCTAACAAAAAAACCTAAATCATGGATTTTCGGACCCCCAAAATAGCAGCCGAAGAAACTGGCCAAAGGAGGGTCCCACCATACTCCAATCAGAGATCATATGGTACAGATGGATAGACCATAAAAAAATGGAATGGGTATGGTGGGACCCACAGGCAGAAACCTTTTCCATCACTTGATCTAAGGCCGAGAAAAAGATCACGTTTTGCCCTTCCACTTCCACTTCCGCCGCACCGCACAAAATCAGCCGAAGGGTTTACATTCGTTCGATCTTCTTCTCGGCCTTAGATTAGGTGATGGAGAAGGTTTATGCCCGTGGGTCCCACCATACCCATTCCGTTTTTTGATGGTCTATCCATCTGTATCATCAGATCTCTGATCGAAGTATGGTGGGACCCTCCTCTGGACAATTTCTTCGGTTGCTGTTTTGGGCTTCCGAAACCCAATTTTGTGGGGTTTTTTTCTTAGATCCGAATCGATCATTCACTTCTCCACCTAGGATCGACACCACCATGATCGCCCCTGGCCCACCTATGTACGGGTAAGGATGACCTTGGGTTTCGATCAACGGTGGGGCCCATGGTTTTTTTTTTTTCCTTCCCAGTCAGTTCGGTGGTATCCTTCGAACGAATGGAAACCCTTCGGCTGATTTCATGCGGTGCGGCGGAAGTGCAAGTGGAAGGGTAAAACAGTCATTTCACCCAAAATTTCAAAATCAAGTGTATTGGGGCAAAATTTCCAGGTGTCTATATGTGTTGCCTTATAAATTTAGAATTTAGGTATAGGAGGGTAAATGCTTAACTATAAATGTTAATCTACCGTCTACAAACGCTTTCAAGTATGTCTAGGGTCTATACATACTCCTATCACATTTACCTATACAAGTTACCAACAAGGGCGCCGAAAAAGTGAGGGTCTCAAATCATCGGCCAGTAGTCTACCACTTACTATTGCTGTTACATACACTAATACAAGTAACCGTTTGGACGCATGGACGGTAGGTGATGGCCGTGATGTCCCATTTCATCTGCCAAGATCTTTGGACGGTGGCGCAGAAGATATAATTATTTAAATATATTTAAAATTAGTTATAGTATCTATTTAAATATATAAATAAATTCTCTTCCCATTTAATATAAGGCAGCATGTATAGACACTTGGAAATTCTGCCTCAATACACTCGATTTCAAAATTTTCAGTGAAATGACCGTTTTGCCCTTCCACTTCCACATCCACCGCACTGCACGAAATCAGCCGAAGGGTTTCCATTCGTTCGAAGGATACCACCGAACCGACTGGGAAGAGGGAAAAAAAATGGGCCCCACCGTTGACCAAACCACTTCTGCCGCACCGCACAAAATCAGCCGAAGGGTTTCCATTCGTTCGAAGGATACCACCGAACCTACTGGGAAGGAAAAAAAAATTGTGGGCCCCACCGTTCACCGAAACCCAAGGTCATCCTTACCCATAGATAGGTGGGCCAGAGGCGATCATGTTGGTGTCGATTCTAGGTGGAGCAGTGAAGGATCGATTCAGATCTAAAAAAAAAAAACCACAAAATTGGATCTCGGACTCCCAAAACAGCAGTCGAAGAAACTTGCCAGAGGAGGGTCCCACCATACTCCTATCAGAGATCTGATGGTACAGATGGATAGATCATCAAAAAACTGAATGGGTATGGTGGGACCCACAGGCAGAAACCTTCTCCATCACCTGATCTAAGGCTGAGAAGAAGATTTTGGTGCCCAGGTGATGGAGAAGGTTTCTGCCTGTGGGTCTCACCATACCCATTCAGTTTTTTGATGGTCTATTCATCTGTACCATCAGATCTCTGATTGGAGTATGGTGGGACCCTCCTCTGGCCAGTTTCTTCGGCTGCTATTTTGGGAGTTCGAAAATCCATGATTTAGATTTTTTTTTTTTTGTTAGATCCAAGTGGATCCTACACTTCTGACCATAGGATCGACACCACCATGATCACCCCTGGCCCACCTATCTACGGCTAAGGAAGACCATGAGTTTCGATCAACGGTGGGGCTCACGGTTTTTTTTTTCCCTTCCCAGTCAGTTCGGTGGTATCCTTCGAACGAATGGAAACCCTTCGGCTGATTTCGTGCGGTGCAGCGAAGTGGAAGTGGAAGGGCAAAACAATCATTTCACTTAGAATTTTGAAATTGGGTGTATTGGGGCAGGATTTCTGGGTGTTTATATGTGCTGCCTTAATCTGCATATGTGATATGTGATGAGCCAAACTCGGGACATTCAATTTTTTACTTCTTTTCTGTCATTTTTTGAAAATCTTTTTCAAATAAGGGATATTCATAATACCTAGAGTAACTTCTGATCAAAGGTAACTCTAAATAACTCCTACAAAATTTATCTCTGTCCAAACGCATCCCAAATCTCAAAGAAAGATGAGGGAATTGTTTTTGTGTTTGGTTTTTCCAATACAGTAAAGACAAACCAAACCCATGCGCACAACACATGAATACATATGAAAAGACAAGAGAGAGGAGAGAGAGACCCAATGACCAAACTTCACTCAATTTCATTTATAAACACGATGCACCAACCATGCCTAAGGCATTTCAAATTTCTGACATTTACAAATATATAAAAAAAAAAATACTAAAAAACAAATTTCTAATGCTATCTTAAAACAGATCCACTGATTTATTAAGGAATCGATTTAGTTTTAGATACTAATTTTAACAGCCTCTCTTAAATCGATGTTTAGAGTCGATCACGGTAAATTCTATATACTTGCCCCAACACTGAATTCTTCTCCATTACCGTTGCTGACTCATTATCGCACAAATCTTAGTATCTCCACACAGCCCATTTGATGCGCTGGTTTATTATGATTCATGGCAAAGTTCAGAATTTGAAGAATCATATTGACCCACTTATTGGCAAGGCTTCTAATGGGTTCTGACCCAAACTGGATTTCACATTTTCGAGTCCTAAGTTTCAAACATTCATCTGAACTATCTCCAACTTGCTGCTGACTGCATCCTGGTCAGGAACTGTTTCCCTCTGGGCAACCTTCTCTTCAGTGACCATAGCCTTGTCCGTCTGCTGAAGAAGGGGAGGCTTGGCTGGCGCCACCTGATTCACTTCAACTCCATTCGTCTTGAAGAATATGCACCGGGACTCTAACCTGATTGAGGTAACTCCTTCTGATCTGCACTCCTTGGCCGATGATGCCATCCTTGCCCATATGCAACAGGCTCCCCCCACTACCACTGGGCTGCTCCTCAACTATAGCACCTAAATCCTCTCTTGTTTTTTGGTGTTTGTTTTGTTTCTCCTGGGCCTCTTATTTTGTGGGTCACTATTTTGAACCCGTGTTGATTCATTGAGTTAGATTCTTTTGTGTCTTGTCAGGGCTGTGGGGTATACTGTACATTTTTTCTAGGTTTTTTCTGGGTTACATTGATATTTCTATCTGCATTGGCTACGACCCTACGAGTCATTAAACCATTATCCTGTCAATTTCCGGTCAATTTTTTGACAGAGATTATGTGGTCAATTTCTGGTTCATTATTTTGAATTGGCTTGGCCTAGTCTGTTCAAAATTTGGGCCCAACTCCACCCTCGCTATTTAATTCTTGTTTGAAGGATAACATGGGCTAGAAATGAATAAATTGCCCGAGGGTCTTGTAACCAACCTGAAAAATGATTAGATGTTTTTCGAACATCCGAATTGTACCGTATAAGGCCCATCAAAATATTCTTTTACTAGCGACCTGGTTTAGTGGCCCCTGAACGTTGTTTAGAGGGCCCTGTTCATCTCCTTAGATGGGTTCTGTTGGTCCATGATGACGTGGGCCCAATGGAAATAGGCCAGGCCTGCCTGAGTTTAAGCCCTATTGTCTACTGAGCAAGGTCTTTGTTGGGCTAATGGAAACAGGCTGTGCCCATGCCATGCCGACTCTGAGCAAAGCCCACAATTTGCATTCTTAGCTATTTGGGTTTGAGACCTTTGAGCCAAATTTTCATTCCTGTCTCTTACTTAAATTACAGAGCTTTATTTAATTTTGTGCCACTATAACATGAGATGTACAGTTATGAAGAACTTGGCTATAGATAAAGTCAAAGTAAAAAATAATGTTTAAAAGTTAACTCAAGATAAATAACCAATACTAATAATAATGACAAAAACAATGAGAAGAATGAGGCAGGCTGATCTTTACCTGGAGTGTGGGGCCTATGTTGCTCCTCCTAGGAGTTTTATGAGGGCTATGGCAAAGGCGTACGTTGGAGTGGGTCTGAGGTTTCTCCTGAATCTTAAAAAAAAAAAGAATGCGGGAGGCCCTTTTTTCATGGCATTATCAGAATTCAGGCCCAAGAAATCCACTAATCCGACAGTTGGCCTTTGCGGTGAATTATAATGGCCAGATCTAGCAAAGGCCTGGGCTGAAACGCTTCGGTGTTATTGACGGGCTGTACTGAAAGAGTGGGTCTCCACTTATGATTAAAAAATTTGATGGATGGAAAAATTATTACGGAGACTATCTGTTCTCAAAATGGACCCATTGAATGTCTTTAAGATAAAAATAAATCATTGGATAAATATTTCTAATTTTCTTGATTAATTTGAAGGTGAGGATGCATCAAATAATTATGAATCAGGTTAGATCTAAGAGAATAATATTTTGAACAGTTTAGGTTCACTAATAAATGGGTCCTATATAGGACCCGTGCATCGCAGCACGCTGTACACCTAAGCTTAATGTCGCTTGGCCCATTTAACTTAAAGGGCTGGGTGTGTTGGTTAGAAACTTGCTTCAGAAAGCGGATATCCTGAGTTCGAATCCCATCCCACCCAAGAGGACTACTCTCTGTAATCTTACCACCTGACTAAGCTTAAATGTGTTGATTAGACCTCTCTATCGAACCCGACCTGTCTAGAGATTCAGGTCTGGTTAGAGCAATTTAAAATTTTCTTAAGAAATACATGACCCAAACCTAGTTCTTTCCTTGAATCGACCAAGTTCAGGAGTCGAGTAAAAAATTGGCATAGGAGAGATTTCTCTTTCTCATTTCTCTTTAGTTTATCTCTTTGGACAAGAAGAGAAATAGAAAATAAGGAGTACAGTTCTCTTCACTTCTCCTCTTCTAGAAAACGCTCTCTTTATCTTCAATTCGCCTACTTGAGATTTGAGAATATCTCTTCTTTTAAAATTTCCATGTCCAAACAGAATCTTGGTGTAAAAACCCATTACTCATATGCTCAACCATTTGCTGATTATTTCTTATGTGTGACGCTGATTATGATAAATAAAATTATTTTTTATCCACTTAGAATCGACTCATTGATTCTTCATTCTACTTTTCCACCAAACCTTTTGTTTAACACATTTGATCAATTTTTTTTTTCAATAAATTAGTGATGCTTCACAAATTGATACTGATAGTGTCCATTTGCATACGGAATGATCTTTTATTGAAATTTAAAAAGAAAAAATATTCATGTTTATCGATGCACAGACCAGATTAGGTACATTTGTAATGGTGCCACCCATATTATAACCCCTAAATCTTGGAGAAAAACAAATAAATTCATAGATAATTGTAAGATATGTCCGAAGTCCTTAGAAGGGAATAAGTATGTCCTAACAAAAGGGTATCTTTTGGGACTTTTCATTTGCTTAATTGGGATCTTTTACAGTCATATGAACTAAGGTGAAAGCTCTATACCGCTCTATACCTTCCAATTTTTTATGAAGAGGGGAGAAAAAAAAATAGTAATACTTTATGAATGTATGATTTTTTTTTTTAACTTTACGTATGGGAAACTATAGGATACCCAGTTACTCTCACAGGTGGACCTCTATCCTTAAGGCACACCAAAGTTAGACCATGGGGAATCAAACCCGTGACCTCTCACTTCTTGAGGCGAGAGGTAACCAGTTAAGCTACACCATGTGGGTTAAATATATGAAGCTTTTGTAACTAAGGAAGCTACTCTTTTAAGGATTTAAGTGGGTTATATGTTTTTTTTTATAAAATATGTAGAAAATAATAATGATATTGGATGTAAAAGTTTTGAGCATCGTTTGAAATTTTAATTACTATAAGCTGTCGATTTTTATGACTGTTATCATAATGTATTACTGAGAAGATTGAAGAGTTTCTCTTGAATTATATCATCTATGAAATTATCTGTCTTGTCCACTATGTGAGTTCAGTCTATAGCAAATATTCAGCCTCTCGGATCGAAAATATATTCCTAAATCTAGGTAGAGCTGCTCAAGAGATCCTTCTTTCCCCCACCAAAGTTTGCAACAAAGCTGATAAGTTTGGGGGTAAAGGGGAGTAAACCCCCATTATCTTTGTTCGGTAATTATAGGGTGATGGGATAACACCGCTCTTTACTCTCTTTTTCTCATTTTTTGAATACCCTTTTTAGGATATTTAGTTATTCACTATCCTTACCCCTGAATGCACCTCTAAAAATTTACCCTCCATCGAAACGCAGCCTTGGACATACTTAAATTGGCAATTTATTAGACTGGTCACTGAAGTTCATACTTTCATTTTAAAATTTTAAATTCGATGAAGTATGCGTTTTCATGTGGTAAGTGATAGAAACTCTACAAAATTTTAATGTTTATAATATTCAAAATACTTATTTTTAAATGTTATTTTTGAATTCAAAAGTTTGAACTACTTTTAATCTCGATTTCTAACTCTCCAAATAAAGCTCTGACGCCTACTAAAATAATATCCATACAATAGAATATTTTAAACTCCAAAGTATTAAAATTTGTTAACTTTAAATTTGAAAAAAAAAATATGATTCTACTTAAGTTTAATTATAAGTATTGCTCAATTTTATAGATGTGATAAATAGTTTTAATGATAATTAGGACGCTCCTAACACGCTATAGGGCTAGAGATTGAATGTAGTGAAGAAGCTTTTTGTGGAGTCTATACAGCTGAGCAGGGATTTCGGCCGATTTTTCATATCGATTGAGATCTCGGTTCGGGTGAGATCTTTCTCTCTTTAATTTTTTTTTTAAATCTCGGTGGTTTTTTATTTTTGAAAAAAAAATTCAAATAAAATAAAAAAGGCTATTTAAAATATATATATATATATATATACAGTCAACAAAGTTAATGAATGTTGAAAAGGTCAAAATCTGTATTTGAAATATTGTGATACCCAGCACACACCGATGTGGGTTGGGGTCTATTAGAAGGCCACCCCATGTACTCTTGTGTGAGGCCTTTTAGGTCTGGCCATGTGGGTCAGGGCTCAAGGAACAAAATCGTAGTGGGTTTGAGCTTGTGTACGAGGCCCAAAGCGGACAATATCACACTGAGTTAAGCCCTAAACCCTGTGTTCGAGTCGGGTCGTTACAAATTTGGTATCAGAGCCGAGATTCTACACTCGGACTGTGTGGGCCTTTCCTCCTTCCCTAGAGTTGTTGAACTGTACCGGGTCGAGCCGGGGACGGCTCGAGGCTTTAGGGGGAGTGATTGTGATACCCAGCCCACACCACCAATGTGGGAGTCCCACATCGGTAGTGAAGTGATGTGGGTTGGGGTATATTAGAAGGCCACCCCATGTACTCTTGTGTGAGGCCTTTTGGGCTTGGCCATGTGGGCCAGGGCCCAGGAACAAAACCGTGCGGGTTCGAGCCAGTGTGCGAGGTCCAAAGCAGATAATATCACACTGAGTCAAGCCTTAAGGTTTGTGTTCGCATCGGGTCGTTACAAATATTGCTTATTAAATATAATCTTAATCCAGGTACTAAGCCAAATTATCAAGCCCTCAAAAGTTGAAATCATCTTAAATATTCTTAATCAAACTTAGAAAGGGCATTTAATTTAACAGTGAGATGAACTTAAAATGGAGCTAAAGTGAGTACTAATATAATTAAATTTGATTTCTTTTAAGGGGTTTGAACAACTTCTATGCCACATCCACTTTAAAATTATAAACAATTACTTATTGCACGTGCTTTGCCCTTTGTGACCCACTTAATTAGTATTTAATAATATTTAATCTCGATTTCTAATGCTCCAAATAAAGGCTTGAAGCTTATTTAAATTATATCTATACAATAGAATATTTAAATTACATAGTGATAACATTTGTTAACTTAAAATTAAAAAAAAAAAATGCCCTTGTTGATGAACTTAGATTGGTATTTAGTAATGTCTGTGTATCCTCAAAAAATTGATTTATGTAAAAATGATTTTGGAAGGTTGAATACTTAACCTTTTTAACTATATATCCATTAAAAATGTGAGAGAAAATAAAATATGGAATTTATGTTATATCTTAAAACTTTAAAAATATTATCCAATAAAATAAATTTGAGATCTAAACTACTTCTGGATATAAAGTTACCAACCAACAAATTACTTCAAAATATTCAAGACTTATGTGAAGTGTTTATTTCGTAAGTTTTTTATTTATAGAATGAAAATAATTTCAGGCCATGAAAGTAAAATCAATAAATAAATACAAAACCTCTAAAATTCAGGCCATTTATGAAATGTATATCTCGTAAGTTTTTTATTTATAGAATGAAAATAATTTCAGGCCATGAAAATAAAATCAATAAATAAATACAAAACCTCTAAAATTCAGGCCATTTATGAAGTGTTTATCTCGTAAGTTTTTTATTTATAGAATGAAAATAATTTCAGGCCATGAAAGTAAAATCAATAAATAAATACAAAACCTCTAAAATTCAGGCCATTTATGAAATGTTTATCTCGTAAGTTTTTTATTTATAGAATGAAAATAATTTCAGGTTTATTTCGTAAGTTTTTTATTTATAGAATGAAAATAATTTCAGGCCATGAAAGTAAAATCAATAAATAAATACAAAACCTCTAAAATTCAGGCCATTTATGAAGTGTTTGTTTCGTAATTTTTTTATTCATAGAATGAAAATAATTTCGACTCATGAAAGTAAAATGATGAGAAAGATATGGAGTTAATATATGAGGCCATTCACAATTCATTACACCTTTCTTTGTAAGTTGCTCCTATTAATGATTTTCACAAGTTTTAAATATCAAATAAGGTGTAAAGATACAATTGACAAAATGGAGTCTTATGATAATTCCTAATAAAGCTTTGATTTAGACTCTCGTTTTTTAAGAGGGGGTCTTCTCACTCTTTCTACACATATGTCATCATTCAATTGGTGAAAAGTATCGATACTGTCTTTTTTTCCAAAATTATAAGAGATCTAATAAAAACCATATTATGAGTTGATACAACCATCGATCAAGAAGTGGATGATGACCCACATAGAGACGATGAGACTCTTGATAAAG
This sequence comes from Chimonanthus salicifolius, assembly GCA_013350335.1. NCBI lineage: Eukaryota > Viridiplantae > Streptophyta > Magnoliopsida > Laurales > Calycanthaceae > Chimonanthus > Chimonanthus salicifolius. The sequence goes on along the minus strand of CM023537.1, from coordinate 8,496,437 downwards.
ATCTAAAATTTTGAATGAAGTTCGAATGCATTACGTTTTACCTCAATCAGGGTTCCAGAGTTAGGAGAGATATCAACCAAACAACAGCGCATAATGATTTGGACTTCCAAATGGCATCATTGGAATGCATTGCATGACACCCATATGAACGAAAATCCACCTCATCAACTGTATCATTGTACGCATGGAAGCCACATCAACGATGACATGACAAGATGACAAATTTCCACATGGGAAAGAAATCATCTCTCTTTGAGCATGTAGAGTTTGGCAAGGAAGGAAATGAGTGGTCTAAGATTTGCCATGTCACTTTTTTAATTAAAAAAAAAATTAGGTGATGATGATGAGAGTTGCAGCTTTTATGGGAATCATTCTTAATATCAAGACAAAGAGAGAGAAATAGAGATCAAGACGGTGTCTCGTTGTAAATGTTCATGAATTCTAAAAATAGAGAAGGCCATATCCGCTCTATATCTACAAATCTCATTTGATCTTTGAAGATTTTCAATTTGTTGCATTTATTAAATAAAAACAAATCAATTCATGAACTAATGATTAAGTGAAAAGTTCATTCTTTCCAATTTATCACGAAAACTCTAAAAAAAAAAGTTCTGAAATTAACCCTCACAACAGTTCTATCCTCATCTTCTATACAATTGTAAAAAAGCCCCAAGTACGAAAGTCATATCCATAGATTGATATGGGTGAGTTAAATTTAAACAATTTTAATCCAATTTTGGTTAATTTGTTTTTATCCATCGGTGAATGTCACTTAGATCTTAATGATTTTAGGATGTCAATATAAAAAAAAAAATGTTAAAAATTTATAAAAAGCACTGAAAATTTCTATGACAGAAACCCACTATTAGTGAACACTTTATAAAAAATTCGGTATTTTCTATTATAATTCATAAATTTTTTATAAACAATATTATTTTCATGAAAACATTGAACAATTAAGAGAATTGCACAAATACTATATAAATTATCTCAATCACAGGTGTTTTCATTCAATTCTATAACCACCTAATGCATTTCAATATTTCATTACATTTTTCTTAAAAACCTCCCAAATGGGGATTTTATTATAGATGAAAAAAGGTAAAAGAAACTAAAAAATGAACAAATTTGAAAAAAATGAAGTTGAAATGAAAAATACCTTTCAAATGTACAAGAATTTATTAAAGAATTCAAAGTGAAAATTGTTAAATAGAGTGTTTTTTAAAATATAAAAAATTGGTCGTAATGGCTGTATCTGCCTATTTTAGCATACTATACTCTATTTTTTATATTGTAAAATGATGACATGACTGATAAATAAAGTGCACATCGACCTATGCATGTATGGTATGCATCACAGATCGATCGTATTTTATATCATAGGTATGTTATGGGTTAAAAAAGCTAGTTCATCGATACATGCGGCCGTTACACCCGTACCAGTAAACCGACATGTATCGGCTTCAATACGTCCGTAAACATCTGTCTGTAACCCATTTGCACCCATCTGAGCCTGTCTGTCAGCCGTTCGGACCTTGGTCACAATGCATTGATGCATTACTTTCCTAGTACATTACGGCCTTATCGACCACATTTTTTACACGTGGTTAAAAGATGAATGGTCAAATCATTAAAGTGAAGTGTTTAATCAAATAATTGGTGGCGTCTTCTTCTTTTGACTTTCTAGTTTTTAGCCCTCTCTCTTAATTTCCTTTTGCTTTTTTGTTGTTTATTTTCCTTTTGGTCTAATGTTTTTAGACCTCTTATATCTTTTACTCTCTTCTCTTTTAATGAAAGTTTTTCGATGTTCACTAAAAAAATAATTAAAGTGAAGTGTATTTTCAAATTTTGACAGTCACATCATGGATCTACTCTATTCACATAATTGATGGGCCATTTTGCTAAGATAATCTAAATAGAGTGATCCTAACCATTCAATAAACAACCTTGATATTTGTAAGCTGATTCTTAGGATCGTAGGTTGTGAGACGGTGAGACCATTTTAGGCTAAAGTCCAATCTTGTCCATTTATATAGATAAAAAGCCCAGCTTGCCGTTTGAATACGTAAATAGATTAATATATTTAGGTTAGGTGAATCTAAAATCTACTTTAAAATTTAATTTCATATTTCAATTAAGCAAAGTGTAAAGTCAATGTAAAGTCTCAATCTCAAGTTTAACACCTTCTTTTAGACTCGATTTTGCTTTCAAGTGGGGATTTAAGTTCTATTAAAATATAATAATAATAATTTATATAATTTTTTTTGGAGTAACAAATGGAAAACTTAGACACAGTTCTACTAAAACCTAATTAATCGTTACTTGAAAAACCGTGTCTTCCTTTCTATTAATCAATCAAATATATATATATATATATATATATATATATATATATATTAGACAGCTTTGTTTTCCCACACTTATTTGGCATGTCAATACAACACCTAATCGTTTTCATTCTCTAGACACAATTTAGTTATCTTTCTATTCTTATTGATGTATGTTCTAAATTAGTTATAATATTATTAATTTTCCTAACCATGTAGCTTGGCTTCTTGAGATTGGTAGCCCTTCAAATTTAAGGACCCTCAATTTTTGAAAACTGATTTGTGCAGTCACTTAATAAATTGAAAAAGTATAAAAAAATACATTTTCCTTTTTTGTTAATGAGATGAGGAACTTCGAGCACAGCCCTACTAAATCTCCCTTTCGAGTGACATCCCACATCCCTATAAGATAGCAACCGAGTTACACCATAGGGATTCGAATTCGCACCATCTCACTTCCTGAGACAGAATTTTGGCAGAGCGTGTATGTGAGTTAACTTTTATAGGTGTTATATATATATATATATATATATATATATATATATATATATATATATATATATATGATTGATTTATTAAAAATTATTAAATTATGTTAACTGATGATAATGAACAACTAATCAAAGCTAAAGCTTTTTTTACTTTTAACTATCTTCACTTTAAAACTCTTTCTAACAAGTTCTTCTTTATCTTCACTAATTGTTTACTTTGCTTCTTTAAATGAGTGTATTATTGATATGCTTGTAATTGTTTGGTTGTTTTATCCTTTGCCCAAGTTGGGGAAGTTGCTTTATTTATTTATCTTTTTCTTCTTAACCTTGTTAATCTTTTGGATTTTGTTGCTCGCTTATTTGGACCTTTCACAACTAGTTTGTTTTGTCGTCTTGGTTTTGGCTTTGTCCCCTTTAGGATTAACAGGATGGAGATAATATTATGTTCATCTTATTCAAATTTGAATTAATCTTTAATTGATGGAGATAATATTTTATTAGAGTTTTAATCTATATAATCATCTATGTATATTAATATATAAGTAATGGCTGAATGAATTTAATTTTTTTAATAAAATATCAACCGATACGTATCAGTATCAACTGGATATTTTTAACTATGATTTGAACCTTATGACAAGGTAGTAAACTCCGAGAATTGGAGCAAAATGAAGTAGTTTCGATGGATGAATTGTTTAAGAAATAGACTTAGGATTTAAAAGTTTTGGTCTAATTGACCCACTTAAACTTGACCAAACAGAATCCATTAGTTGAAAATCCTGAACAATCTCAGCATCTTGGCCCAATGGGTCCAATCTTAGCTTGAGTATACAACAATCTGATCATTTAACTAAATTAATCTTATTCCAAACCCTTATATTTGGTCTCTGTTTTAAAAAATAAATGCCCGTGTTGGGCCTTGGATGCATAAAAGGGCTTGTTGTTGATGGCCCATCCAATTAAAGAGAAGTTAATTCTTTCAAAAGTTGTTGGACACAATGAACTTGCGGCCCATTCATCCAAGGAAAAACCCATTTCTTTCGTACCTTGCTTTTCATCATTTTGCTAGCTGAGGGTATTCTACATGAAATGGATAAAACATCCTACCTAATTAATTTTGATAGACGTTTAAACTGCGAACAACTCAAAAGGGTTAGATTAATGATCAAGAATTCGTCTGAGGAAGTGAGAGTCCTAAGTTTAGTTCGTATTCCAATCTAAAGGACCACTCCCCTTAGAGTTATCTGATGTGTGCGGATAAGAATGCTTATATATGTCTCAATGATTAGTCGAGTGCTCTACGAGACCTAGGACACCTTGGTCATAAGAAAAATATTGCAAACACCTATATTATTTGGTCGTGTTATTTGACTTTTCAATATTGTGCATTCCACGATATCATGATTGTCTAACCATGCTATTTTTATTTTATTTTATCATGATTTAAAGAGGAATAATTGTTTCAAATGAACTTAACAATATATATATCAAATAAAATAGCTTTGAGTGCATCAATTAAAATTTATTTCAAACTTGTACAACAATTACTTGCTCTCTTTTATAACTTGTACTAGAATGAATAGCACCTATATTAGAGGTCCCATTTTAGATGAAACATGATGCATTCCAACTCATGCAGGCTAGTCCAGATTTTGAGCTTAGGCCTTTAAAGTATTTGAACCCTAGTCGTATTTAACTGAAATTAATCAAATCTAAGTTCAAACCAAATTGAAATTGTAGGGCTATATGGGGGTTTATTTGGGCTCAGATTTTTTTTTTTTTAATTTAGGTGTGGGAAACCGCGGGATACCCAATGCAAAATCCCCATGGGTGAGCCCACTGCTCCTAGGGTACACCAAAGTTAGGCCATAAGAGTTCGAATCCGTAACCTTCCTCTTCCTGAGGCGGGAGGCAACCAGTTTAGCTACACTATGTGGATAGAAATATAAGTTCTATGTTACATAAATTTTATATTTACATGTAAAATATGACTCCAATTCATAATTTCAGGTCAAATTAAGTTCAAAGCTGAGCCCAACTCAAATTCTAAGTCAGACATCATATTTTGGGCCCAAAAGTGAGCCAACTTGAGCTTTGATCAACCCGAACCCAAATTTCTTTGGGTTTTTATAGGCCCAGGCCTAGTTGCCCTTCTAGCAGTAAGAAGTGGCTAAAATTCAAAATCTCAACCAATATGTGATGCTTCAAAATGTTATACTAATAACTTCAGAGTTATGAGCAAAATATTTTCTGTTCTTGAAATTTAATGTATCAAAAAAAAAATTTAGCTAATTGATATTGAAATATAAGGTGTCCAAAATGATATTAAATCTGACCTTTATATTAAATTTAGGCACACAATCACATTGATGTACGCGCATAGTTAAAATTTTATAGAGAATACTTTTCTTTAATTTACATATTTTGTTTATAAATTTTTTATTTTTAAATATTAATATAAAAGAATCTGGATTGTATCCTTCAAAATTACCAAATATAATCATATAATCTCCTTATCTATATTTTAGTTGATTTTTATATGAATTTTCTCTATTTTTATATAATATATAATAAAATTGAACTAAATTCTTTCAACCCATCAAATTTTAAAATCTTTATTTCTATTGTTTAATTGTTTTTAGATGAATTTTGTCTTCTTATTTATTAACATAGAAATAAATCACAGTCATTCAATTAACAGACAAACAAGATTCATTTGACATACATAAATTATCTCTTTATATATAAATAGACTAAAAAATTATTTTCATAAGATATTGTTGCTATTTCATACAATTAACATAAGTAATAAAATATTTATTTAGATTGATTTTGTCACCTTTTATAATGATTTAGACTGAGGAATAAATGATTCAGATTTCCATAATAATGCCCATAATTTCAATGAATTTCCACCATTAGCGCAACACTAGCTGGCGACGCACACTGTAATTCATCTCCTAAATGTCTAAATCCTAATAGCGTCACAATCCGCCGTAAAACTTTTTTCACCTCCGTTTCTTTGTCAGCAAAAGAGAAAATCAATACCCCGATACTTTGGCGATATGATAAATTAAAGAGAAAGTTGAAAGATCGCGACTTACGGAAGAGGATGCCTTTACTGCTTCGCGGGAATCTCTTCGCCAGAGGTTTATGTCGCATCCTCGCTTCCTCTCGTTAAATCCCGCTCTGTCCCCCTCAGCCGTTCCATCAGGTCTCAGGCTGCTGGAAAATGGCGTATCCGGTAACTCTCCACCGCGTTCCTCCATCCGTCGCCGTCGCAAAGCGAGTGGACTTCTACTCAGCTTGCAACTGTCCGCCCCGGCGGAGATCTTCTCAGGTACGAATTCTTCTCTGCAATTTCAAAAATAATAGTAAAGGAGATAAAATGATCGGAAGTTTCCTCACTGTCTCTCTGTTTTTTATATTTTTTAATACAAATTGCGAAAATTCTCGTTTTACTTGATATTATAATTTTCTTTTATTTGAATTCTCGTTGAGATTCTTTCAAATCAAATCGATAACACCGCTAGCTTTATAATCATTTATTAAGAAATACAAAAATAACAGTATCTTTTATCTTTTCTTTTTTTTTTGAAAACATCAAATTCAGTGTCTGAATTTGATGAGAGTATTTTTTACGCGGAATGTTGTTTTCCAGGAGACCAAAATTTTCTCTGTTTGCTTACGCAGAAAGAATTTTCTCGTATTTTGCGCTGGAAATCTTGAAAACTCAGGACTTTTATCTTGAAAGAATTTTAGAGAGAATGATTCTTTGTAGTAAAGTGATTCTTTAAAATCCCTTTGAATTCTAAACGAATAATTCTTTATCAAAATAAATAAATAAAACATATAAAACTTTAATATTCTAAGTATCAATTTAAATACAATTATTTTAAAATATGTAACTCATTATATATAACAAATCCATCATTTATCAATAAATATTCTATATTTTCAAAGAAATGAGCTCTACCTACTTAGCATATGGTATTACAAAAGTCTTTGTGATGTTTTTACTATATTGGTTCAACTGATTTATGTTGAGTTTTCTACAGTTTTTTATATGAAAATTTAAAAAAAAAATTATATATATATATATTTTGAAAAAAGATTACAATTAAGCAATAAATGATATGAAATATAATAATGTTCAAAGTTGATTTTTTATATTATTTTAATTTTTGGTATTTAATTTAAAGTTGAATAATGAGATAAATATTGTTGATACTTAATGAAGACGTCACAATCAACACATTCTTCTGTTTCAGGTGTTTGCTTCTTCAGGACGTGTCTGGAACGAGTACAATTCATGGGCCCTTGTTCCAGATACAAAGCATCATTGCCCAAGCTTCATGTCTCGCAAGGTACAAGGCCAATCTCAAGATCTTTAAGTTCGATTCATAATTAATTTCAACTGCCACTTCTTTCCTAAATTGTGTTTGGATGAGAGGTAAATTTTATTGAGGTTATCAAAGTTACATTTAATCAAGAGTTATCTTGAATATTATGAATATTCTTTATTTAAAATGAATTTATAAAAATAAAAGAAAAGAGATAAAAATGGAAGGAAAGAGGATTACCCCCTTTACATGTCATCCAAACAGAGTCAAGTGTGTTACAAAGACTACATGTATTCCAAAGATTAGTAAGTTAAAGTCTCTCCTACCTAAAATATGTAGACACTTTAGTATTAAAAAAATATAGTATTTATTGTCTACAACATACCAAGACAGAGTGATTGTGGGCTTCATCTATTTATACAATTTATTCATCAGAACTATTAAATTATTATAAATAAAATTTATTGAGTCATATGTTAATTTATAATTTTTATAATTAAAATGAGTTATTAAATAAATATCTTTATTTATTATACTTAATTCAAAATGTATAAAGTGAACATAAAAAAGTCATTTTTTTTTAAAAAAGATTCACTGGTCTAAGTTTATCTTAAAAAAAAATCCACATCAGGTCCTGTGCCTGACAAAAATGCAGATATTTTGTTGCTTTCCCTTTATATGCATATTGAGCAAGTGCAGCCAATTGCTAAAAATCTCAAGAAGTGACAAGCAATGTTCCAAGGTGGGACTTGTTCTGTAATCAAAAGAATTAAATAATTAAATGGATAATTGGGGAGCTTATAATTTTTTTTTTAAATAGAGTTCATTAAATCATTTCAACTCTTAATTTCTTAAAATTAAAATAGTCAATATTTTTATTTTTGATGTTGAATCAGACAATAAAAAAAATCGATCATTTTAATCTAAATTTAAATAAAAAATTATTTCTGAGTAGTTTGAATTTATAAAAATAAGTGAATCTTATATGAAATGACTCGCACTAATTTTTACACCTGATTCGCAGATGCAGTTCAGAGTCGTATATCCATCGTGGAGTGGCCAGAAACGCTCTTGAATGAAGAAGAGAAAGCTATAATCAAGGTATTTGCTCTGACTAATTCAAGTTAACTATGATTAAAAAGTTAGATAGATTATCATTTAGAGGTATTAAGACATAAAATATTAAGACTCATTTAATTATCTTAACACTTAATTTTTAAGACTAAAAATAAAACAAAGCCCATTGGGTCATGTACTAGTTGAGAATTGAGATTGGCAACAACTTACTTGAGCTTAAGCTAAACTAAGAGAAAAATAAACAAATACAAAGACAAAGTCAAAACTATTGGAGTTGAGCTCGAGCTTGATATTGCCACCTTGAAGTTTGAGCTGGGCTTGGATGAACATGAAGTTCAAACCCGAGCCAAGCCCATGCCAGCCAAATTGTATTTAGATGGAACTTAAATTTACGAACTTGACTTATGATTGTTCTTATTGTCATAAATACTGTTTTTGGGATATTAAAGGCAATTATAAGACCGAAATATTTACAAATTTTGACCGTGTAATTAATAGAAAAATCTCACTAAAAATATAATATTTAAAAAATAATAAAATATAATAAATTAAAATATTAATAAAATTAAAATTTTAATAAGAAATTTATCGAAATATTACCATTATTATAATTTTATCAAAATTATCATAAGTCTACGACAATGTCGATAAATACGCGTTATGAACACGGTAATGATATTTTACCGATAAAAACGTGGTCAGTATAAAAATATCGCCAACCCTGAGGGGTTAGCTTGATGGTCCATTTTCATCCTTGTTTGTGGGAGGTCTTGAGATCAAGCTCCTCTCCAGGCCCGGCTTAACCGATAAGCTAAAAAGGCAACCTACCTGAGGCCCACGGTTAGGAAGGCCCAATTTTTTAGTTATCGCATAGTATATTACCATAAAACTCCTTTTAGATACCACATAGATGCATAATATATTACCTCAACCCTTTTTCAGTTACAACATAGACGCATAGTCGCATTAACTTCAATTTTTTTTTTGGTTATATATAATTAAATATTATTTGTAATAATATCTTAAATACCAAGAAGGCTTCGTTTAGATTTTTTGCCTTAAACCTCAATTTATAGTCGAGACAGCACTGCTCCTCTCAATATAAAAAAGTCACTTCTCTTAGTTTTGAACTCGGCGTGTGCATTTAGAGGCTTACACATGCTCTAAGGATTATTCAGGTGGGACGCTTGGATACCTTGATCTTAAAAAAAAAGTATGAAAACATCGCCGCTATTTGTGATATTGATTGTACTGATTTCAAGTTGATAAAGCATGATTAAGTTTATCTCTCTACAAATTAGAGAAATTCTTTTGATTGTAACGAAAACGAGCTACGGTTTTGTTGTGGTGCTTTAGGCCCCGGAATCAAATGAGATAAGTTGGAGAATCGACGCGATCAAGTCGATGTTGAGTTCGATGGATGATGGAGAAATAAGCATATCTGCCTACGACACGGCATGGGTCGCCCTGGTTGAGGATATACATGCTTCTGGTGCTCCTCAGTTCCCTTCTAGCCTTCAATGGATTGTTGACAATCAACTCTCCGACGGTTCATGGGGCGATCACCAATTTTTTACTGCTCATGATCGGATAATCAACACATTGGCTTGTGTTGTTGCTCTGAAGTCGTGGAACATTTGTCCTGAAATTGCCAAAAAGGTATCAAAATAGTCCATTTGTAGTAAATGCAGCTTATAAGCTGATCAACTCGAGAAACTCAGTGAGTTTTTCTGAGTTGACAGCTCGTTTAGTATGTAGAGATCAAACGAGTTGATGAATCTAAGAAATTGGATTTTCCATTTGGCAGGAGTTTCGTTTCTCAAAGACAACATGAGTAAACTCAAAGAAGAGGACGATGAGCACATGCCCATTGGCTTTGAAGTCGCATTCCCTTCACTACTTGAAATTGCTAGAACCTTGGATGTGGAAATTCCTTATGATTCTCCGGCATTACAGGATATCTATGCCAAGAGGAATCTCAAGCTCAACAGGTAAATTTGGTAATTTTATAGTAACCAAGTTCGTGTTGATGTAGAAAGAGTCTTTCTTTTATGATCGATGTTAGGGGTGAAACACGGGTCGGGTTTTGGCCTTAAACCGCATGACCCGACCTGAAAATTATGCAGGGTCGGGTTATGAAAGTCGGGTCAGCCGGTCGGGTCGGGTTGAGAAATCAGAAACCCTCATTGAATTCCGGTCGGGTTGGGTTGAGAAATTTTTAAGTTAATCTAATCCAATCCGATCAAATCCAACCCGATTCAGTAAAAAGTTGGATAAAGTAAGTTCAAAATGCGGGTCGGGTAGGGATATAATTCGGATCAGGTCGAGTCACGACGTCCGGGTCAAAAGTTCGGATTCCATGTATTAATAACTTGGGTCGGGTTGGGTTTTAGAAAACTGACCCATGCCCTAATTTCAGCGCCTAATTAATGTGTTTAGGTCTCTTAGAACATCCGGGTACTTTTTGGAATATGTGAAACCCTTTTCATCCATACACATCGGGTAACTCTACGAGGAGTGGCCCTTTTGAGTAGAATAAAAACTGAACTCACTCTTGTACTGAAAGAATAGTAGTGACTACCATCTTATGTAATGAAATACTCACTCTTGTATTGTGTCATGTATTATTAGACATATCTAGAATGTAATGTTCACTAAATCAAGTGGTGATGGACTTGTTGCAGTGGTTTTTCTTTTAATATGTTGGTGTACCAAAAATCACTATAATCAGATTGATCAAGCCATGATTTTACAAGCTATAATTTATAGGGATTAGAAAACAATCTAAAATAATGAAATTGAGAACTTTAAAAATATAGTTTGACTGATCTAATCATAGTAATTTTTGATAAACAATATATTGAATAAAAAACCGTTCCAACATACTCATTAGCACCCACGGTAATACCATGTGATCCAATGTGTGGGCAAAAAATTCATTTTTATGGAAGTGGTAGAAGGGGTATTTTCATTCGGAAAGGTTGCATGTGTAGATGATGCGATGAAATGCCTTTTGTTTTACAATTTCTTTTGATATATGTAATTAAATGATAGAAAGGTAAGAACAAGAAGCTCAATCGAAGGAATTTCTACTAATATTTTTTAAAGTGGATTCCTTATATTTATGTTAATATCAATATTAATAGAATTTGTACTTTTATGGTAGAATACCAACACAGGTGATGCACAAAGTACCAACAACATTGCTCCATAGCTTGGAAGGAATGCCTGGCCTGAACTGGGAAGAGCTTCTCAAACTACAAAGTGTGGATGGGTCATTCTTATTTTCGCCATCGTCCACTGCCTTTGCCCTCAAGCAAACTAGAGACAAAAAATGTTTGGAATACCTCCAAAAAGCAATTAATAAATTTAAAGGCGGAGGTAAATACTCCATAATTTTTACTGCACTTTTTTTATTCCATCACATATTTTGTCATGGGACTTGCTATCCTTACCGGTTGACTATGTGAGACTCATGTTTGGTCCTAGTTGACCGGTATCTTTTCGGTTTGATAAGTTGACCTCATTGTAAAGGCTAGTTGTGTAATTGATTGTATTTAGTTACTTCTTATTGTGGTCATGTGTAATTATAAATTCATATTTTCCTCTTCAGTTTTATAGATTCAATACAATACATTTAGAGAGAGAAATTCTTCTCCTCCAATATTTTATTCTCTTTCCATTATTATTATTTTCTTGTCTCCAATATTAATTTCTACATATTTTACGAACAACTAATTATGCTTTAAATCCCCAGTGCCAGGCGTTTATCCAGTGGACTTGTTCGAACATCTTTGGGCGGTCGATCGCTTGGAACGCCTTGGCATTTCTAGATACTTCAAATCAGAAATCAAAGATTGCTTAGATTATGTCTACAGGTATTGTCAATGATCTCTAGAACTCCTATGTTTTGTTTGGTAAGAGAGAGTTTTGAAGGAAAGTACTGCAAATTTTCTACTTTTTTCATATAATATTAGAAAATTCTCAATATGAGGTAATAGATTTTTCATTGAAATTGTTGTAAAAGATGCTTCTCTCTTCTTTTTTTAATGACTAACGTGTGCAGATATTTTAGACCAATTAATTCTCGAGACATGTGCAAGCCTCTCTATCTTCACAAATTAAATAATTTTATAGGGAGTGACCCTTTTGAGAAAAGTAAGAATCGATCTAAGGGCGGGTTCATAGCCATCACTCCAACCCAGCCAAAAAATAATTATGTAATTTTATATCATCCAACTTTCTTTTAAATCATGGGGTTTCAATGACATTAATAGAAATATTTTTGTAAAACTTTTAGATATTGGACCGAAGAAGGCATCTGTTGGGCAAGGAATTCAAAAGTTAGAGACATTGACGACACTGCCATGGGTTTCAGGCTGCTAAGGTTACATGGGTATGATGTTTCTGCTGGTAAGTATTTACTTCCAAAGCCATTTTTACCTTGTGCCTGCAACTTTATACATTTAGACCAGGAGTTTAAAAATCGGTATCGGCCGATATTTTTCTCTTTCCTCCTCGTTTTTTTAAATATCGGCCGATATCGGCTGATATTTTGATATCAGCCGATATAATACGGCCTATATCAAGACCGATATTGTGAATATCGGCCGATTCGATATGATATTGGCCGATATTCACATCTCTAAAACCGATATATATCGGCCGATACGATATGTATCGGCCGATATTTCAACCCCTGATTTAGACTATGAAATAGTGCAACTTTGTAAAAAGTTGGTCTTTTAGCCCTTTTACCATATTAAAATCAGTCAAGTTTTTCCTTTCATGATAAAAAAAACTCTTCCTTTCTTTGTTAGTAATTTGAGACTGAAGAAAACTATGTTAATATTTTTGAGGTAGAATTTACTCTGAAGAGCTATCTATTGAGAGGAGGATACATCAAATATTATTCAATCATTGGTTTTTCAGTCTAAATGTGATGTGAGATTTTTTGTCAACTTCGCATCCTTCAACAGCTGCTCTACATAGAGATACTTTCAAAATTTGCTCTAATATCATAAAGAAAACTATGTTAACATTTTTTAAATATAACTCACTCTTAAAGACTAACTATTGAGAGGAAGGTGCCTCAAATATTAGATAGTCATTAATTTTCAGTCGAATATGAGATTTTTTATAATTTGATACACACATTTCCATTGAATTGCAAAACAATAATGCGAAATATTGCATAGAACAATTTTTGTTCACATGGTAGCTTAGAATATTGCCAACAATGATTCAAAATTTTGCTTTTGCCCATTATTGCCAGAGGTATTCCAGAATTTCGAGAATGGGGGCGAGTTCTTTTGCTTTGCAGGGCAATCAAACCAGGCCATAACTGGAATTTTCAACTTGAACAGAGCGTCTCAGATCTCATTTCCTGGAGAGAAGATTCTTGATAATGCTAAGTCATTCTCATACAGATTTCTTAGAAAGAAGCAAGCTTCTGGACAACTTCTAGATAAATGGATTATAACCAAGGACTTGCCTGGGGAGGTAAAGCCATAATTTTTTTTTTTTTCGATTTTACGTGTCGAAAATCGTGGGATAATTCATCATTAAATTCAAAATTATTGAGAAATACAATAATATTTCATTTATCCTGACCTAACCCATTTGAAAAAATAGGTGGGATACGCTTTAGATTTTCCATGGTATGCTAGCCTTCCTCGTGTAGAAACAAGGTTCTACTTGGAGCAATATGGAGGAGAAGGTGATGTATGGATAGGGAAAACACTCTACAGGTGATTTTTTCCCCTTCTCAAACTTCAATTAAGATTATATGCAAGCTACAAGATTATAAAAGAAATGAAAAAAAGTAAATCCTCTAAATTAGTTGCATCCTAGGCTGCGTTTGGATGATCGATAAATTTTGCAGGGATTTTCCTTATATGAATCTCTCTCACAGTGAAGGGTTTTCATATTTTTTTGAAGAAGGGAAACTTGAAATTTTCTCAACCTTTCCCTTTATTTCCTAAAGGGATAGACCCTCTAACCCTCTTCCAAACGCAGTCCTAAAGTTCACAACTAAAGTGTAATTATTCAAAATATAGTTGTAAAATGATGGCATAAAATAAAATAAAATCTAGTATTGTATCTCATAAATGTAAATATACTACGTATCTTAATTTTAAAATATCATATAAAAGTTTTGTAGTGCATGATAAAGTTTACCTATGAAGGTGATTACTAGCAAATTTCATGTTGAAAACCTGACGTGCCTTGTGCTTAAGTTTATCTGTTCTCTTTTCCACAGGATGCCTTATGTAAACAACAATATTTATTTGGAGTTGGCGAAGTTGGACTTCAATGAGTGTCAGGCAGTGCACAAATTAGAGTGGCTCGCGGTTGAAAGGTATAAAGGAATTTTGACTGTCATGACTTTTTTTTTTAAAACGGTAATATTATCTTTTTCTTTTACATCAAAATTCATTGCAAAATAAAACTGGACCCAAATGTAAAGATTAACATTTACTAAATTGTGTCAAAATAAAATTGAAATTCATGGTGAGTTTACAGTACCGGTCCTGAGATATCCTAAAATCTCAGAGGCCTAAGATTGAGTCTTACTACAGAGGTCTTAAAATCTCAGAGGCCCTACTACATGTTAATTTTTAGACCTATTTGGTGTAGTTAATTAAGTAGAATTTTATGTTTTGGAATATCCATTTATTTACATTCTTTCTTGTGTAGGTGGTACGTAGAGAGCAATTTGAGAAATGTGGGCGTGAGAAAAAATAGTGTGTTGCAGGCGTATTTTCTAGCAGCTGCGAACATATTCGAGCCAGAAAGGGCGAGCGAGAGGCTTTCGTGGGCTCGCACCGCAGTACTAATGGATGCCATCTCTTCATATTTTACTGCCAAAACGAATAGCACTCAGAAGAGGAGAGCTTTTCTTGAAGATTTCACCAACGAAAGGTATATAAACAAGTCCTGCTCTTAAGTCTTAACTAAGTGTGATTCAATGTTGGATAGGATAAGTATCCATTGGATTTTCTCTTTTATTATTAAAAAAAGAACTTATTTAAAAGTTCTGGACTCGCAAAAGTTACAAAGTGGGTTTAAAGCAAGTGTAAAAAATACGGCTGATAGTTGTGTTGGGGGAAAATCCTGGCCTCGGGTCTGGGTGGGTGCAAACGAGTGATGGAGGGGTTCGGACAAGAGGTGTATCGGTCTATAATGGATGATATATTTGTTGCACCGGCAACATCCTCTATCAACGTAACACATTTTTTACTCTAGCTTTGAAGTGTTGGGATACGAACGAGTCCCACATTGGTGAGAGAGAGAAAAATATAATGAACTTATATGAGCTGGATATCTACACCTATTAGGCTAATCTTTTAGATTAGAAGTCCAATTCAGCCATATTATGTGGACTCAGGGATCTTCTAATTGAACGAGATGGTTGGCGACGTTCTATCAGCCGGATAATCTCGTTTGAGAGAGATTGTTGTGGTAGGAACGAGTCTCACATTGGTGAGAAGTAGAAAAATATAAGCACTTATATAAGGTGGAATATCTCCACATATCAGACTATCCTTTTGGACAGGAAGCCCAGTATTAACATGAAATTTGTAATAGAGAGTTTGAAATGGGGGATAAATATGGAGTTAAAAGATGAATAGAAAGTGTGTTAACTCGGACTAAGTTCTTGCCTTTGTTTTTTAGATTTACTTGTTTTTTCTTACTTAGAGTTCTGAGTTATTTTGTTATTTTCTTGGTTTGGTATCAAAGATAAATAATTTGTTTACAATAATATCTAGAAATACCTTTATAGGTTAGTCCATTTGCACAAAACAAGGCCTTATTAATAAATTTATGGATGAGGCATCTCATGGAAAGCTTACTAATAAGGCGATGAATCGAATCAAGATTTTTATAGAAGGACTAAACATAAACGTCCAAAATGTCCTAACCTTTCTATAAGCTCCATTAGAGGTATCAGTAGGCCAAGTATCATTGTTTTCTTGTTAATATGATTTCTCTCTCTTATTTTTCAGTTTTTAAAATATATGAAAATATGAGAAAATAAAATACTTAGTATGAGCATTTTTTTTTAAAAAAAATGTATTTTTACTATGTAATATTAAATTCTTTAGAGTTATAATTACGATATGAATAGAGTATATCTTAAAAATTTGAACGTTGTCTAAAAATTTCTAAAAATAAGAAATCAATACAAGAAAACACATATTATGAACATATATCTTTTATTACAATTCATAAATTTTATTGTAATAAAAAAATTCTAATTTTCATAAAAATATTAGAATATTAGAAAAAAAACACAAACACAAACCTAAACCTTAAAAATTATATAAATCATATTAAATGCTATTCATTTAATTCTATAAATATTTGTATACTATTTTATTATTTTTTAACATGAAACTCCAAAATGGCAATTATCTTAGAAAGCTCGACTTTTATTATTTTTTCTAAAAGAAACTTGAAAAATCACTATATCAATCATATCAAGACTTTTTAACTCAAGAAGTATCAAAAATGATTTTTTTAAAAAAAATTAAAAATGGAAAATACTATATTGTATCAGCGAATGCTGCGAATGGTATAGTTGTATGGTTGATACGATACATATTAGCTATTTTTCATCCCCTGGCAGTAGGTTGGGAATATTTGGAAATTTGGTGAATTACCACCTCTCAGATAGCATACGTGTAACATTTTTTCTATATGTTTTTCTATATTAAAATTTAATAACTAACATTCATATATATATATATATATATATATATATATATATATATATATATATATATATATATATATATATATATATATATATATATATATATTAATAAGTAATTTAAATTTTTACAATATAAACTTTAGATTTTTCAAATAATACTAGTTGAAGTCCCGTTGTGATTGAAATGACTCTCGTAAGAGAAGCATTGAATTTGTTTAACTAATGTCATCCACCATATTGTACTCTTCGTCGGCAACAACCCACTCAAGAAGAAATTGCATGACAGTGATTTGTGTGACAATAATGTAACTAATAGCACATTATCTTAGTAGTCAAAAAAATCGGCCAAGTTATATAGCCGATATCAACTTCTCTTCTTTCAAAATTGATTTTTTTTTTAAAAGGTTAATATTTACGATATTGGCAGACTATTCATTATGAACTGATTTATAAAACATTTACTTTTTGAATTCAATTAATATATTTTTTAATATTAATTTGAACAATATTTTTATCTAAAGACTATTGTTATAAGAAAAAATTACTCTCTTTATCCATCATAAGATTTAGTGCACATCCTTTGTGATGATGGAATTGCATAATCATGACATAGTTAATGAAAAAGTAGTCAAGACATTCTTTAGAGCAGAACCATACGAAAGTACGAAGAGGAGTAAAAGAAAGAAAATATGGAAGAAAGGCAAATGGGAAACCGTGTCCAAGGCATTTGGACGTTTGTGCTGTGACCTCATCTGCATTTACATGTTTTACTGTCGAAATGGAAAGTGATTGGTGTTCCACTCATTCAGCTTCAAATCTCGGTTTCAACCGATAGAAGATATTCGAATATGGGTCTAAAATATATTTTTTTTAATTAAAATTTGAAATATCGACTGATATATGATATATATAGACCAAAATTTACATCCCTGACTAAAATGAATGAAATATATATTTTGTTTAAATTTGTTTTAATATTTCTTCTTTCCTTATTCTGAGTATTTTACTTGTTTTTTATGCATTAAAATTAAAAAAATTGCTGTACCAAATAATTTCCTGTGAGAAGTGAAAATAAAACTGGGAAAGTCATGATTGCAGGACGGGTTCGAAGATGAGACACAATGGACTCGTGGGGGCACTACTCGTCAGCCTGCACCATTTCTCTTTGGATGCTCTCATGGCACACGGTATCGACGTCCATTGTAAATTGCGGAGAGCGGTATGTATATAATACCTCTTTCCTTCTTTTGTTTGCCTGTTTATTCTCTTAGATCAATCTCCCCTTCCTGTTGCATGTAGTACTTCTAATTCATATCAAAAAAAATTGAACACGATCGGACCCAACTCGAATAGTTGACCCAAGATACTCAAGTCTACTTGATTTGAATTTCTGACCTAACTCAACATAAGTGATATTTTATAATGTGGTCGAATCAAGCTGCTTTTAAATTCCTGAACCCGACCTGACTTAAATTTCATACGAATTTATATTTTCCCATCCCGACTCAATCCGAGATATACAAAAACATAACCCAAACCCATTAATTTCTCGGGTCGAGTCATGCGGGTTGAGTTAAAATCCGAACCAAGTTTCACCCCTAGATACATTTTATGATGGGCTTATGATAGGGCATGTCAATGGCTTGGATTAAGATCAGGTCTAATATAGACTTGGGCAGTGCTTAATTTGTAACTGTTAAATTGGATTAAATCAGGATATAATATGAATCATTTTTGTTTAATTAAATTTTATTTGAAATCTAAATGAGCATTGTCTATTAACAAAATATTATTTTAATGGAAGTAATTTTTAACCTAACATGTAAATGAGATACATGTTAGGTTCATAATAGAATTTTGTAAGATTTGATTCACTAAATTAACCTAAAGGAACTTTTTAATTGAATCAAGGTAATTTGAATTAAACTTAGTTTGAAAAAAAAAAGGGTTTGAGATTAATGTTCATCATGAATGACTCGTTCACTAGAACCCCATACTCAATTTGATTTCTCTCTTTGTTAATATTTAAAATATATACAAAATATGTACAATATAAATACAGTAAAACCTCTATAATGTAATATGGTTGGGACCATAGTACATATATTACTTTATAAAGGTTATTAAATTAGATGGTCTAACAATATTCCTTTCTAAAAATCTATTTAAAATTTTCATCTATCATTAAAATGTTTTTCGGCTTCTCTTTGTGGAAACAAATCACTCCATTTATTCTTATATAGTTATCGTTCATTGAGAACAGAGTATCTGCACTGTCCTAAAGAATGAGAAAGTTTATCAAGAAGTTTATCTCAGATCACTTTTCTGGAGTTTAAATGATATAGTTTGTAAGATCCTTAGTCACTTTTGCAATAGTTTTATATTATAAATCTATGAAATATTATTTTACAAAAGAGTTGGGGTAATACATTAAAATTTTTGAGTCCTAGAGTTTTAGATGCCCCGTAGACAGTTGAAGTCGGATATCATGCCAGTCAAAAAAATTACTATCTTCATATAACGGTTATCTTTTACTATTTTAAATTCGTGAGGCTTTCAACAATAAAAATTCAGGGCTAATCTCCCGCATTAATCTAATTAATCTTACAATACTTGTAAAAAAAAAATTAATTACATGATATATAGCACATGGAGAGCACCGTTCTCGAATGGACTTGAGCAGAACAGCATTTTCCTATCAGACATTTCTGTGTTGGAAATTGGAATATACATAGAAGTTAAGGTGTAATGCCAGGAATACTTTTAAGTTAGTACTGATCCCAAACTTGCTTTCCATGTGCAGTGGGAGGACTGGTTGATGACGTGGCAATCAGACAGTGACTATGTGCATCCACGTAGGCTTCCAACAGGGGACATGGAACTCCTCGTGCGCACCATAAATTTGTGTGGCCGCCGTCCTTTCTCGGACGTTGATGAGGTGCTGTCCCATCCACAGTATGTTCGCCTCGCCTCCTCCACCAACGCTCTCTCCCTCCGCCTACGCACCTTAAAAGTTAGTATCTCTCCTCCCTTTTTAACTCTTTCCACGTTGCATGCATTTGCTCCAATCCGGGCCATCCAATTGGTGGCTTCCACCATGGATTGACCGTGTCTCACAACACTAATGATGAGATGATTCCGATCATTCTCTTTAGGAGAAGTCATTTTCATGCATTTTTTCATGAAGGAGGTCTCCGGTTACAGTGTTAAGAGTTTCATCATTGGATTAAGATAAAATCATATTTCATGAACGAGTGATTGATAAACGAGAGTGCTGAGATTCATTAATGAGTTAAGATAAAGAATATGATTTCACGTGTTTCATTAGCTATAAAGTTTTTGTTATATTAATTAGAATCTATAACAAAAAAGAGTCCCCTGAATTATAAAATAAAGATAAACATTTATAAAATAAAAAAGTACAAAAGAGTCCTCTGATTTGTACAAGAGAATTATACAAATCAGATTATAAAATGAGAAAAAGATCATACATATATCATTATGCCAAAATAAAGAAGAGACATTTAATTAAACTAAATCTTTATATAAAATGAATTAATTAATCATTCGATTTTTAAAATACTGGTGGGTTAGAATAAGTACACCTTCCATTTGTGCAGTAGACCTTTTTCCTTTAAGTGACAATAATCGATGGCATTGACTAATCAATAAGGCCCATATGAGTCCTTTTACTACAGCTCTCGAGTGTCACAATTGTCAACCAATAGCGAGCATCATCTTTCTTTTTTCATAATTAAGATGTTCAGACGTCTCACTTGAAGGTAATATTTACCTGATCAATCCTTAGTGCATTTGAGGATCTTTTAATTTTGCACAGATTGAATAAACAACTACACAAGGTTTTCCCAAAACCTTGCATCACATTTCTTTTCCAAAACTTTCCATTACGAAATGGGAGTAATACAATCATAGAATAGAATGAAATGAAATAAAATCTAAGTTTCTATATTTGGTCAATGGGTTACAAAATGCTTATATCTTTTATCCTTTTAATTAAAATACATCTTATGGCCAGGCTCAGCAAATGGAAAGCAATGAAGAAATCACCCTTAGCCAGCTTGAGAAGAACCTCATAGAATCAGAAATGCAAGAGCTAGTGCAATGTGTTCTCCAGAGCTCCGATGGCATTGACCATGGCATTAAACAGACATTCCTCTCTGTTTCCAAAAGCTTCTACTATTCTGCCCACTCTTCACCATCCACCTTCAACAATCACATCTCTAAGGTGCTCTTCCAGTCTGTAGTCTGATCCAATAATGTAGCAAATATTATTGCATTAATCATGTATCATATGATCTTCATTGCCATCGGCATTTTTAGTTCATATTGATGTGATACAAATAAAAAAGAAAAGAAATAGCCATATAAATGTTTCTATTGTTGATTTAGTGGAAGTATCTGAAGAAGCACTTTTCTTTATATGGATGAATTCCCATACCATGTCATAATGCTTTGCTCATATCTGAAAATGGCAGACATTATCTAGAAGAATATGGAAACCATTATAACTAGTGTTGTGCTCACTGTAGCAGCCACAAGTTTTTAGGGTCAGCTTACCTTTCAAGGAAAAGAGACACATAATGGTGGACTGACTCACCTAGACCTAGTGGTAGATTTTGATAGAAAGGAAGACTGATGTTAGATAAGAAGATAAAAAAACAGACCAAAGTATGCTTCATCACTTCAATCAATGTCTAAAAGGACAATCTAGAGAGAGAGAGAGAGAGAGAGAGGGTTTAGTCTTGTAACTTAGTGTAGGTTCATACCTAATTGAATGGAGGCAATGGTTCCTATATTTGATCATCCAATGGCCAAAACATTGTCATCTAACTTGTTGAAGTAATTTATTTTATATAACATGGGTATCCTCACCCTACATTTAAGGTGAGGCTAATTCCATGGATACACAAAACAACCTGCAAATTTCGTGTTTCGGGTAAATCCAGAAGGAGTCGAACTCAATATCTTTAGTCTAATCCTATAAGCTTATACAGATAACCATTCAGAATACTGCAATTTCTAAAATTTCTTCGGAGAACAGATGAATTTATTTGAATTTGACATGTTTATAGTGACTTTATTTTATGAGGAGCCCACCAGATTGGTTGTCATTTGATATTTCCAAGATCTGCTCTCATGAAGAATAGTGGAAAAGTTGTAATAAGTTCGACATCAAAGAGTGGATGATCATACCTTTTCATACATCTTAGTGATCGGATTGTTGAATTCTATTTCAAAAGGGGTCCACATTGTAAGCCTTATCCCTTTTTTCTCAATGATGAGTCAGAAGATCTGTCATCAACCCCCCCCCAAAACAGCCAACGCCACCAACATGTCTGCATTATAACATTGCGTGGTTCAAGGCCTAGAATTATAAGAGCATGGATGGATAAAAGAATACATGATAATCCTGTAAAAGCAATGACTTGTAATGAACAGAGGACCCATTACTTGATTTTTCCAAGTTAAGTTAGTAATGAGCTCAGCCTTTAACAAGTGTTTGTTCATTTCTTCAAAGAAGTACAACAAAATCTGTCCTCATGTTAGACCATAGAACTCAGATGTTTTGCTTGTTTGCGTTAAAATCTTTATTTTTATAGAAAACAAAAGATACATTGTCACGTCAAGTGAGGAAAATAAATTTTCTCGTCTCAAATAAGAAATGAATTTCTTGTAAAGAGACAGAGAGCTCTCATTTTTAGGAGTCTATAAAAGAAGAAAGAATGACCACATCTTCTAAAAATTGAAAAATGACAAACAACCTCTAAAATGATGAGAGCAAATGAAGAAAAAGAAAGATATCATCTCAGTCACGAACCTGTACTCCTAATGATAACAACTACACTGATAAATGTTGATGTGTAGCACAAGAATTAAAACAGTCAGTTCAGAGAACCAACAGATGCTACAATCAATAAGTAAAAGAGTAAGTACACCAGGCCATCAGGAGTTGGAGTGATGGCCAGGAATTCCTTTCAGGAAATGAAAGCCTAGAGTTCGATTTCTAGTCCATCTCAAAGGGTCATTCTCCCTAGAGTTACTCGATTTGTGTGGGAAGAGGCTTGCACATGTGTTCTAAGAAGCTTGGACACTTTGATCATGAAAAAAAAGGGCTTGCATTCAATAGACTCAATAATTAGACAAATTGAGCTTCGTACATAGGCAGTCCAAATTTGAAATAATCACACTACATAATCCATTCTATTATTCTAATTAAAATAAGTTTTGCATGTTGATACTCTGACACGATCTGGATACTTCTGATCGTGGAAACCAAACCAAAGAGGTGCCTTAGCTACCCTTGGATCAAAAGTAATCCCAATCTCAATTAAAATGGATGAAATTGAATCAAAGTCAATTAATTAATGATGACCGGTTGCAAATACAATTCATCCGCTGCTGAATTAAGTCCGAAACAGTCACTGAGTTTTCATGTAAACCCGGGGCCCTAATCGGGTCGAATGGACTGATTACTCTGTCCACAAGTGGGTGGTTTAGGCCCATTTTCACTGACCTTAAAGACTGCACGGCAGGACCGTTACAAAGGCCTGCTGGACTGATTCGTCCAGTCTAACTCTCTTTCAGTAGGCCCAAACAGCAACCTGTTCGGTTCTTCACTGTAGGCCCAGTTTATACAACAGTTTATGGGCTTCAAAACAGATCTGATGCAGTCTTGTTTTATGGACTTTTCACGCCCAAAGTACTGCTGGCAACAATTCCTAGGTTCAAACCCGGGTCTTAAAACAGATCTCAAACTAGGTAGAACTCAACCGATTCAACTCAGTTAATTAAGGCAACAATTCCTTGCTTAAAGCCAAATTAATTAACAAAATAAACTGATTCAATTAATCACAGATTAAAGGAAAAAAAGGGCTTACCGGGATAACACAATGGAATGGGCCTCCAATCCAATGCACTTCAAGGTCCAAGCTTGACTCAATTTCAACAATGAACTCAACACAAAACTGAATTTATTCTTCCTTCTGCGCCTCTTCTGAGCTAGTATACCAATTTTTATTTTTAGCGGTAAAGATTTTTTTTTATTAAATAAAAAGAGAAAGAATACAAAGGAAAACTCTTTCCAACATATACAAACTCAAGCTCCTCAAGACACACACAAACACCAGATGATCACCTACTAGTTGAAAATAACATCACCAAAAGCCCATCTTTTCCTTTCAGCCACAACCTCTTATTTCCGTGATTCTGAAACCCCAAACGATCTCTGAGAGAAAAATCAACGGGAAACACCTCGAATCTCCAATTTCTTTCTCATTCTAACTTGTTGGCTAAGATGGACTGGGCTTGCCACTCTTTTCCTTTTAGAGAATCTGAATGATGAAATTTTGTCCAAGTCTTCAGCCCAATGCAAGTCAGAAAGAGCAAGATTGCCAGTGTCAAACTTCATACCCAGAGCTTTTCCTATCTCCAAAATATCTGTGCTATCTTGTTGTAAGTATCCCCTTTCCTTCAAAGATTGTAAAATTTCCTGCTTATGTGGATTATTTTGACTAGTATACAATTATTAAGGTCCACTCAAATACAAATAGTCCATCCAAATTTAAGTGTACATTTATTAATTGATCGACTCAAATTCAAATAAATCCAGTCAATGGTTTAGTCAAATTCAAATAGACTCGCCCAGTGGCCCATCCAAATGGTTATTGAAATGAGGACAACATCCTATCCGTAAATTCAATTAGTGTCAGATCACTACTCAATGTATTGAATTATACATTAAGCTAGTTTCAAATTCCAAGCCTATATAGATGAGTCCTACATTTGCATTAGTTGAATGGGCTTATGGCTACAATTAAATCAAGTGGGTGACCATGAGAAGGATCTTCATCTTGGCCCTATGGCCTCTATATGGTTGGGCTCCGCTCAAAGTCCCATCAACTCTCTCCATCCCAAAAGCCCATTTAAAATCCACGAATCTAAAAGCTATAGCATACTATCTCTTGGTCCATTAAGCCCAATATCCAAATACCTATTGGCTATTTAAGACTATCATTCAGAAGGCCATTATACAAAGGTCCATTATCTAAAATTTAATCAAGATCCATTCTCCAAAAGAATCAGTAAGGCCCATTTTACAAAGGCACATTGTACCATTATAATAGGACCTAAGAAGGCCCAAATATAAGTCTATTAGGGAAAATGTTAAAGACCAAAAGGCCTACTATTGCAAGCCCACTAAGAACCAATATAATAGAGGCCCATTATGGACCATTGTTCAAAGTCTATTAAGGTCCAATAAGACCTCTAAGGTCTATTAAGGCCTATAGTTTGAGAAGCTCACTAAGGCCTATATTATCAAAGGCTCCATTATAGCTCAACAAAATGAATTGAAGGCATTTAAACTAAGATCTTGAGGTTCAAAACAATTCATAAATATTGCAACCTATTAACTACAACTCAAAAGATGATGAAGAATTCATTTTTATATATTTATTTTTGTAATTTAGGAGATCTGTTCAATAATTAACAGTTTCTCCTTAAGGAGATATAATTAATGCCTTGTGGTAATTCATAGCTGAGAGTGTAAATCGCTCACAATTTAATAGAATCTCTTTCAAATGGTAGGAAATTTGCTTTAAATGATTTTTGAACAATATTATTTATGTATAAATTTAATGTCAACCTTTTTCTACTTAATTTTATAAGAAAAAATCAACTTGTCCAACTGGGCGGTTTGGTTAGCATATTAACTTGAACCGGGCTGTTCAAGGCAAGCCGATGTATTCATTTATTCAATCCCATCATGTAGGCCCATTGCAAGAGGGCTAGCAGCTGGGCTAAATTTTTTTGAATGATTGATTAGTTATTCATTCAAAAGAAGGAGAAAGGCCGAAACAAACAGCAAGATGGCCCACAGTTCGGGTCAGGCAAAAATAACCACAACTCGGGTCAGGATGAGAGAAAGGGACGGAACTTGGGATAAGGCCTAAATAAAAGACCAAAAGAAATAAAAGAAACCCACGTCCCGGGCCAGGCATATAAAATTATAAACCCAGACAGATCCAACCAATTAAGTAAGCCCATAAGCCAAGTCCAACAATGAACAACTTCAGTCCAGATACATGATAGTTAAACGTGTAATTTTGGTATTTACCATTTTGATTGTTATAATTGATTTTCATAGTTCGAATCATGAGAGTAGGACATTCAATGGGATTAAACTTTGCTGATCCTTTATTCATTTAGTCCTCTAAAATCTAAATATTCTACAGATTTTTTTTTTTTTTTGAGAATTAGTTTATTGTAAATCATATTTACTAATTTTTGTGGGCACATTTTGTACGACACTTTGTGGTCTCGTATTTATTTCAATTTACATAGAAATCAAGTTTATGTGATTAAAATGTTAGGCAGGAAAAAGATAGTAACTGTGACCCTACAAAAGAAATTAATTACCTAATTCATAATTAAACAATTCTAAACCAACAATTACGTGTGTCTTTCACTTATCTATTATTCTCTAACAATTGTGAACTAATTCATAAAAATTAATGTGAACTTTTTATCACAAAGTTTCAATGAGCAAAGAGCTTTCAAATTTCACTCTTTAGATTTAGCCAGTTACTAAATTCAAGGGTTGCGATTAAAAGTTCACACTAATTCTCTGTGAATCAGTTGCGACCGGATAATTATTTCTATCCATTTCCTCTTCCATATTAAATGGTTAATTATGTCAAATATGACTTAAATAAATAAAGATTTTAAATCTTGAGTTGTTAGCTTGATGATCAATTTCCACTCTTATTTGTGGGAGGTTTTGGGACCAAGGAACCTCAACAAGAAAAGGACTTCTCTCCATAATTTGTACTCGGCATGTACGAATAAAGAGATTTATATATGCCCCAATAATTAATCAGGTGGGATGCTGGATCTTAATCTTAAAAATAAAAAAGAATTTTAAGAAAAAAAAAAAAAGGAATTTCTCAGCCAGCCAAAATATATAGTTTAGCAGCAGTCAACAATAATATCTTTATAAAGGAAACAGAAAAATGTGTGGGTGAGAGTAAGTATCAAAATCAGACCCTCTCATTGGTCCAAGCATTATCACCTTATCTATTCATAGTCCACACCTCATCTAAAATCCCATTCATTTGTATACACCCATTCTCTACCAATCTTCTTTCATCCATTCAACACATTGCAATGGCAACTCAGGCCACCCTCTTCACCCCCGTTCTCCCCACACCCAAATCCACCACCAACGCTCCCGTCCCATGGAAGCCGTCGGTTTCCTTTCCGTCCACTGGTCGCCGCTCCCTCAACTTCTCCATGGCACGACCCGTTAAAACAGCTGCCATCGAGGAGAAGACCGGGACCAAAACCGAAGCCCCAGTGGGCTTCACCCCACCTGAACTGGACCCAACCACGCCGTCACCAATCTTCGGCGGAAGCACCGGTGGTTTGCTCCGTAAGGCACAAGTGGAGGAGTTCTATGTGATCACTTGGGAGTCACCCAAGGAACAAATATTCGAGATGCCCACCGGCGGCGCCGCCATCATGAGACAAGGCCCAAACCTTCTTAAATTGGCCAGGAAGGAACAATGCCTTGCACTTGGGACCAGGCTAAGGTCTAAATACAAGATCAAGTACCAGTTCTACAGGGTGTTTCCCAATGGGGAGGTGCAATATCTCCACCCCAAGGATGGTGTCTATCCGGAGAAGGTGAACCCCGGCCGCCAAGGCGTTGGCCAGAACTTCCGATCCATCGGGAAGAATATCAACCCGATCGAAGTCAAGTTCACTGGTAAACAGGTTTATGACTTGTAAGGTGGGATTATTAGTGACTTTGCTTTTATGATTATTTCTAAGTTTGGTGTTGCATGTATTTCTTTCCCTTTAAGCTACCTCAGAAGACATGGCTTGGATTGTGTAAATTTCCTTTTGCTTCTGTAATTTGTGGAATAGTGAGTGAATAGAAGAGTTAGACATGCCTTGCATCTCTAAGCTCCAGCAGTTTGAATATGGAAGAACCCCAAACACTAATTCAGGTATGCAACTAAAGATATTTACATTCCAAAAAACATCAGGGCTTTAAAAAAAAATGAATGAATGGAGAGCATTTGTTGTATGTGGAAAGTGATTTGATTCGAATATATTGTTCAAACAGATGTTTATCGATCTTATAAAATGGTAGTAATAAGATAAATAATTTAGATGATGATGATGATGATGGTAAAATGAATAGTTTTTCAATTTCAATTCAATATATTTTGGAACAATCAAAGAAGAAAAATGGAATTGAATGTGATATTTAGGGCTGAAACTCGGATGGGTGAAGTGAGGTTTTAATAAACTCAACTCTACCCATGTCAAAACTTGAGCTTGACCCTGAATTTCTCTACTCGACTTGAATTTCTGACCCAATTCAATCCAATCCGAGTGTTGTTTTATAGTTCTGTGCATTGGGTCCGATCAAATTACGTCGAATCGATTGATTTAAAATTTCTCAACGCAACTAGGCCCAAATTTCATGCGGTTTTTTTTTCCGACCCAATCCGAAATATACAAATAGATAATTCAAACTCATTATTTCTCAAGTCAAGTCATAAAAGTTGGATTAAAATCCACCCAAATTTCACACAATATTGATTTCCATATTGAGTTTTTAGACTAGAAAGTTTCTCCAAGAAGTCGACAATCTTCAATGCCATTTTAAGTTGCTGATTTAGATTGAGATTTCTTCTAAAGCAGTAAATGCTCGCTATTGAAAACTCAGCTCTAAGAGAAATTATATATCTATAAACAGAAAATATTTTAATTCATATAACTACACATGATAAATTATCAATACGCTAATTGTGGAACCAAAGGGTGTAGAGCCCATTGGGTATAAAATTCAGTTGAACTTATAATTTCTGAACTTTGGAACCAATAAATTATGTTTTCTTCATGGACTTGAATGCAAAAATTTTAATAGGCTGTGACTAAATTCTTGCTAATTTTAGAATATAAGAATTTCAACAATGTCCATTTAAAATTTGGTGGAGTTGCAACTATCGTGTGGGCTATGGAATTGTTCTATAATTTAAAAAAAAAAATTCAAAATAAGAATTATAATTTGAGGCAATACAATTTCTTTCTGATAATATAATAATCCCATAGATACACGAAGCCACCAACAAATCTCGTATATAGTTATGTCAATATCATAAAAATAACAAATACAAATATTATTTTATATTCTAATGCTCAAGAAAAAAGATAACTGTAATACAATGTATTAAAAATGTTATAAAAGAAAAAACTATTCTCAACCATAATAGTTTAAAGAAATGTTACAAGATACAATAATTTAATGATTAAAAAATCTATTCAACCGTCAAAATAATTTAATTTTTATTCCTTAATTTAAGTCAATATAATATTTGACAAAATGGCAGGGCCTAGTGGCCCGACAAGATCAAAGAAATAATTTCACTTTCGGGTCAAATATGGCTCAAGATATTGGGGCGGGTCAACAATTGTCACCTCTTAAGTTCAGGATTTCAGTCACCAATTTACTTCAATTTACTCTGAACGTTGATAAATTTTTTGAGATTAAATTTTGAGACACGTGTAAATATTTTATGTTGTATGAAATTGACATTTTTTTTTCTTCTAACCCTTAATAGATATTTATAAAAATACAATTTTCCTTTCTCTACTCACCATTCGTTGCCAGTACATGTACGGTATTTTTTTTTCTCTTTCTTAACATGTCTTTTAAATGAAGAGAAATTTTAGTAAAAAAATTATTTATGATTAATAGACTTTAATATTAGATCTGAGTTATCTTAGATACATGGGAAAAACTAGATAGATTATGAATGGATTTTTATTTTTAATTTATTATTTTAAACTTATAATTTAGACTTCTACATTTTTTATAAATATAGCTTATAAGATTTGAAATTTTTCAAAATAAGGCTTGATTTATTCCTTTAAGATACATTAAAAACTTTTTATTTAAAGCGATTTGTTGTGGTTCTCATCTATCTTTAAAATTTATAAAATAAAATTAAAGATTAAAATAATAATTTAAAGTAACTAACATTTGAAGTGTTTAAAAATATTTTTATTTTCGTGGATCCTTATTTTCATATTGCTAAACCCATTACCTCAGTCTCAAATAGGACAAACTTCAGCCGATTTTTTTTAGTTGGAGTATCAATTAAAATTTGTAGATTTAACAAACTATGATCGAACTTTTCAACGGTTAATAAGATAACTTCTCTTGATCAAAATATAAACTGAGCTCATCACATAGAGCCAAAGTGGGACCCATGTTGCATTAAAAAGTTGAAGGATTATTAAATAATTTAAATTCATTAATTTTTTAGAGCTCAAAAAACATAATTTGATTAATCCAATCAAAGTGTTCTTTTTTTAATTATATTCAAATATGAATTAGTCTAGTGCAGGTATATTTTTGACGTCCTGATTCTCATTTATTTTATGTTTTTAACCTAAACATCCATTTATATTAGGGGTTTTAAAAACATTCGTGTTAGATATTTTAAAAGACAAGAAAGAGAAAGGAAACAACCCAATAGAGAAAGGTAAACAATGAATTGAGAGAGTAGAGAAATGAAAATGGTATTTCTGTAAATATCTATTAAAAATTAAAAGAGGTAAAAATGAAGAAAACATCGTTAGTACTTAGTAAATTTCAGGTGCACAAATCAGTTCCCATGAAAGAATTGAAATAAATTAATGACTGAACACCGGTGCACTTAGAAAATCATCCCTGGAGGCGGTCACAAATCTTGACCCGCCCCAATATCTTTAGCCATATTTGACCCGACACTAGGGTTTGGTTGGTGTAGCTTTCACCCATTTAGAAAAAGGGTCATGGAGGGTCAAGTAATTTAGCCGTAGAGTTCAAAATATAAGGTATATCGACTTGAAGAAGTCAAAACGACCAAACCATTTATATATTTCTCATATTTTGTAATCTGATTAAACTAATTTAATAATTGGTGATCAAGACACTCGCTCGTAAAAAAAAGGTTTTGAATTTGATTCACACTCAATTTTTCTAGGCTACTCTCCATAAGATTACTCCTTATCGACTTAATCGGTGTATGTGGAATTAGAGAGGTTTACACATACTTGTAGGATTAGTCTCACTTCCAATGTAAAAAGTGAAGATACCCATGTTATCCAAAAAAAATAAATACAATTAATCCAAAATCATTCCCAAAGATAAAAGAAAAAATAATCTATTTAATATTTTTATTAAAATATAAAAATGACAAATTTTTATTTAAGTTAATACATGACTTCTAATTTTATTAAAAAAATAGATTTCTTAATAAATTTATATAGGGTTTAAGTGATATAGTTTAATAAATCAATTAAGTTGATTCCTTTTTTTTTTTCTTTATCATGTATTTGATTAAATATATTTAAGCATTAGAGAGATTAAAGTATATAAATTAATTTAAAACTATCACACTTTATAGATATTAAAGTATATAAATATGGCATTTACAGAGATTTATTTTTTAGTTTAGATGATTAAATTTTAATGATGCATAAACATTAGATTTTAAATTAACTATATTATATCGTTTAGTATCATATAATACAAAAATGTACAAGACACCATAGTTCCTCGAGTTCAACTCGGGATCAAGTTTAACTTAGACTTATGGGTTGAGTTACACCTTTATGACCTAAGAATGGCCCAATTTTAAACCAGATGTTATTTTTGAGCTCAAAATCAAACCTAACTTCAGGAGAAAAAATCTCAGTTGGGAATAATATCAGCCCATCTCTCAGATATTGAATATTTTCTGAGATATAAGTCGATGTCATTTTCTCTCTTCCATTTTCATTTTATTTTAAATATCGGTCAATTTTTTTTTTGAATTAAAATAAAAAATAAAAAATTAAAGGAGGCTCAATTTTGAAAAAAAAAATGAAACCATTAATATCAACCGAGATATCGATCCGATCACACCACCGAATTTTTTTTAAAAAAATAAAAAAAAAATTGATATTTAATAAATCAACCAATATATATATAGACAGTATCAGTCAATTTTATTAAAGTGCATCCGATACTGAGTCTACCGAGATTTTCTCACTTGTCCAAGCTCAAGTAAATACAATTCTAAATTTTTAACTTAAGTTGACCAAACTCAAATTGCATTCTTATTTTACACTGTAAATCTCAAATGGGCTATTTCAAAAGTCGTGATACCATTTCAATAAGAAGAAAAATGAAAAAGAAGTGTCATCAACTCATCGCTTATCTCAACCAAAATACAACAAATATCTTATGAGTGGATTTACAAAAGCTAGTATAAGTAATTTATAAGATACTTTATTAGTACAAAATAATTCACAATATTATTAGATGCTTAAATTATAACTCACGCAAACAGCGAGGATAAAAGATTCTATATAAAAAAATGATTAATGATGCGACCCACCCATAATATAATGATTGATTGATAGTTTAATTAATAATTGATATGACGTAAATATCCCACCATCTTAGGATTCTCCTCTCCTGTTTGGAGATAAGGACACGTGATAAAGCAAATACGATACCCACAAACCAGATACAAAATCGACGAATCATCCGCAATGGGATTTCTCCTCTCCTGTTTGGAGATAAGGACACGTGATAAAGCAAATACGATACCCACAAACCAGATACAAAATCGACGAAGCATCCGCAATAAGGTTAAGGCAACGAGAACCTTCTATAAATTATAAACACATGGACCATACACGTGGCACCTTCCCATTTCCCAACAAGCACGATGTAACGTGACGCTATGTCCAATTAATTAAGAGCCAGCCTTGCTTATTGTTTATTTACAACTTACCCATTGTCGTACACATCTTCCACACATACATGATATGAGTGCCACGTAAGTGGGCCCGCACTAAGACTTAAAACCAACAGAGAAAGGCAAGGATCAGTGCCATGCTGTGGTGGTGGCCACTAAAATGTGGGACCCATGACCTTCTTTCTCATGTATTGTTAAATGGTGTGGGACGCACACCACAGGGTTTAGGCCCCGACGCGCGCAGTCTCGAACTTGGACTCCATTTCGCTCCTTGTTCTGGCAACGGCGCTTTGTTTTCCGTCTGATTCAGCCCCCCATATTTCTGGGATCACTTTCTCCAAGCTGACGATGCTTTCCAAATCATAATCCGCGTCTTTGCTTTTCACAACCTTTCCAACCTTCATACGTTTCATTCCGTAAAAAGTGAGACAAATTAGGTTTTAAGCACTTCAGTCAATTATTATAATAGTTACATTACATCAATTCTTGGATTATATTTAATGCACTAAACTTTAAGATTGAAATCAGAAATTTTCTTATTAAAGAGCTAATTTACAAACGGCAATCTTTCAAGAGCCGATGTAAATTTTTTTTTTTTTAATTTCTCAAGGAGTTCTTTAAAATAATGCATATAATACAAAGGGGTCTTTTAAAAATTTTGAGAGGGGTGTGGTGGCCCTTATTAGCCAGGTCCTTTCCTTTCAACCACTGATGAAACCCTTACCTAACCAACTTTTATAAAATCTAAAATACATGTCCCACTTTTGATTTTATTTTTTAAACAGATGAAGTGGTTACATATTTCACTTATTCTTTTAATGGTAAGGTGTAAGTTTGATCAAGTTCATACTTATTTGTTGTAGTATGAAAAATGGTTGTTAAAAAATTTAGTTTTTAAAATTTCGAGGCCACCTGACTCAAGATAATCATAATTACCTTCAAGTTGTTTGTATAAACTTGATCTTGGCCAAAAAGCATTTATCCAAGTCAATCTACCACAAGTTTTTTTATAAAAAAAACAAAAGATTAACCTATTCTAAACCTGTAGACAAAATATATATAAATATATTCAACTAATAAATTAAGACTCTAGTTCTTTGGTGAGTGATCCTTCCGCAGGCACTTTGTGTATGTAGACACGAATTTTACCGTAATGTTATTTTGCCCTTCACCTACCGTATCGAAAATGTAAAACAATAGGAATGTCAGAAATCGACTTGCAAAGAGTAAAATCGGCTCACAGAATCACTCGTGAATAGTAAAATTAGCTCTTCGAATCACCTGTGAACAGTAAAATCGGCTCTCTAACTCACCCGTGAACAATAAATCGGTTTGCCAAAACCTAGTAAGGGATCCGATTGGTGAACCGATTTATGATATTCCAATTTTTTTCGGTACGATAGGTGAAGGGCAAAATGGACATCATGGTAAAACTCGTATCTATATACACAAAGTGCCAGTGGGAAGATCGCTAGCCTAATTGTTTCTTGATACTTCTTAGATTGAAGACATGAGAAATCTAGTACTTAGGAAGAAGTAATCGATGATAACCTCCATATGATAGAGGCGGCCATCATGAGGAGAATAGTCATTAGAGGCAACAGTTGAGAAGAGATGGCAATTAGAAGAAAGAAAGATGAGAAGGTGAAAAAGATACAGAGAAAATAAGGTTCTCATAGATTGGATGAATAATGTAACTTCTCCTTTAAGATAATGAAAGTTCAAAGCGTAGACTATTCTCTTATAATTGTTTAGTCAAATAAAAGAATAGTTATCTTTACATTTAACCTATATTTGCATATAAAGGAGGCAATAGCTTATTTTTTTTATTCAAATTCCTGGCAACAATTCTATTAAAAATTGTGTTGTAATGATCACCCTATATCTAATACAAGGTTAACTAAGTTAAACTCAAGTGGGCTCAAATGTACAACTGTCAAGTAGAGTTCATTTTAATAATACATTCAAATTATTAAAAATATTATTTTCTTCTTTAAATTTAGATTCAAATTTAGTTGATTGTCTATTTAATGCATCTTCACTGTTAAATTGGTCATGATTAATAAAGATATTTATTCTTAATATATCTTAAAAATTAATACAAGGACATTGAAAGTTGGTATCAAATGAGTAATCCTAGAGATGAAAATGGGCAGAATTGTTTAAATTAACATATTACCTACCAAAACAGATCGAATCATTTAAGTATAAGAACAGATTTCTATTTATTTACCTTTTATTTTCATACCATTCGTAGTTTCTGAATTGAAATTAACTCTTAACGTATTATCGGCCATGAGTTCAGGACAGTATTTTAATGGAATTGATTTGAACATTAATATATTTATTAAAGTAGGACATTGAATCTATCTTTTTATCTTTTTTATTAAAAAAAATGAAAATTAAAGAAAAAATCATTTATTATAATAAAATGAAGGGCAAAAATAGACCGGCTGCACCGAAGTGTCGCCATCAATTCCCGCGTCTCTAACGGTCGTGCGGTAATTAAGCCACGTAAGGGCCGAAAAGAAAAGAGGGAAAGAGACTATGCTAGTATGCTTACCAGCGCAGTACGGAGTCCCAAAGCCTTGCCAGCTGACATGTTCCGGTCATTGTCGTCAAAAAACAGCTGCCAAAAGGAAAGAAATCCGATCAAGACCGTCAGTTTCCTGGTTAATCCAATCAAGACCGTCAGAGATCTGCCAAAATTACCAGCAAATTTTCTACTAAGCAGACCTACCGTCCGTCTAGGATCTGTTCCGGCGAAGTCGATTGCGATCTTGATGGCATCGATGGACGGCTTCAAAACAACGGGGAATTCGTCCGGTCGTTTAGATCGGAAGATATTGGGATTGAGAGTCTCGAAGCAGATGATGTCGTCGAAGCAATCCTCCAATCCCAATCTCTCAAGAACCTTCTTCGCGTGGTTTCTATCCGAGTTGGTGAAGATCTAAATCGGAAAAAAGAAAGAGAAAAAATGGCAATCAGACTGAGCATAGCCACAATATTCCAATTCTCCTCTTCAATTTCGAACTCAAGATGTGAATTTACTTACAATTTTCCTTTGCTCGATGCTCTGGAGAACGCTCCTCAACCGTAAATCTGGTTTCAACCTCTCATACGGCAGAGATCCGTGCACGAAACTGCAGCATAACACCAAAATAATAATAAATAAATAAGAATGATAAAAATAAAATATATAACAATAACTAGTTTTTATTTACCTGTGGTAATCGTCAGCATCGATATCGTAGCCTAGAGCCTGCACGGGAAAAAAAAGAAATTAGTTTCATTTTTCTTCGAATTAAAAGAAAATACCAGAAATTTCATATTTTTATATAGATTAGGAAAATTACTCTAAGGCCAGCAAGGGAGCTGCCGTAGGTTCTGAAAAGCTCAATGCGAAGATCGGAAGCTTTTCCGGCCAGGAATCCGCATTTCTCCACCAGAAAATCTGAAAAAAAAAAAACGATAATAAAGGGATTTCGTCGATGCCAGGGTTTTTTTTCCAATCTTTGAAAAATGAGAGTGATTTCCAGAGGTTCTGTTACCTTCGATGTTTCTCTTGCAGCTTTCTGCAATTCCTATCTTCGAAGAGTACAGCGTGTCGTCTAGGTCTGCAGAAAACAGAGAGGGAGAAAAAACATAACAGAGTCATTCACAGAAACTTGATTTTTCAGAAGAACTTAAAGTATTTAACACAAGATTGTGAAGTTAGTTTCCTACTAAATATTAAATTCAAATTTAACTGTTAATAATTGGATTTAAAACATTAAAATCAAGGTCAAAATAAAAATCATTAACCGGAAATTTTAATACGCTTGAGCAAATTGCCACTCAGTGACTTTGGCTCTCAACTTTTTCATAGGTGAGTTCTCCATTATTCAAAGAGGTCACCGGAATCAACACATGTTCCCAAAAGAAATCTATTTTGAAAATTAAAATTTCTAAATTTTAACAATATTAAATAAATAGGGAACAATTTAGCATGATGATGAGAGAGATGTATATACCAAAAAGAAGGCAATCGAAAGGAGAATTGCAGCGCCTTTCCATTGTAGAGACGGAAGGAAGGAGAAAAAGCAGAGAAGAGGAGGAATTTAAAGGATTTGGATTTTGAAGTGGAGAGATGAAATTTCTAGCCTTCTTCACGAGGGGATTCATGGCTTTGGATCGACTATTCTTTTATAGACGCAGAAGGGCGACCTGGGGACGGTGAAACCGTGTGAGAGAGTTCGAATTCAAAGCTATTAAATGACTAAAATGCCCTTATGTCAGG
Source organism: Chimonanthus salicifolius (assembly GCA_013350335.1). NCBI lineage: Eukaryota > Viridiplantae > Streptophyta > Magnoliopsida > Laurales > Calycanthaceae > Chimonanthus > Chimonanthus salicifolius. The sequence goes on along the minus strand of CM023537.1, from coordinate 8,459,374 downwards.
ATGCGTGAAAAATGAGTTCCAGGTGATTATTAGATTTATAGAGCAAGTCCACCGACTCATGACTTTTAAATGAATACTGTATTACTTTTGCAGTTTCTTGGAACAGTGTAATCTCGGACGCAGAAATGGAGTTTAAATTTCGGTACACATGTTCCTGATATTAATAAAGAAAGTTTGGAGCTCAATCATATAATTCCATGTGGAGGAATGATTATTTAATGTTATCTTAATAATAATGCTGATATCAAATGATTCTATTTGTATTATATAAGATTTATTTTATAAAAATTTAAATCATTCATTAATTTTTAATTGCAAAAAAGTATATTCATATGTTTTTATATTTTGAAATGGAAAGCACTTCTATGATAAGTAATATCAGAACCAATTCAGAAGCATTGTTGTGTAGGTTCAGGAGCACTACAATGGGGACTCTCCTTGATGAATGGGCTCTAAATAAAAGAGGTGCGAGTCCCCACTGACGAAAGCGCCAAAGATTGGATTGAGGAGTCTTCACATGAATGTGTGTTGAAAAAGCCTTGAATTTACAAGTAAAAATAGACAGCATCCATAATTAGAATTATTTTGGGATGGAAAGTGCCTACCATGTCAGGTAAATGACTTCGTAATCAAGCTACTCAGGTCCGAGCAAAGTAGACCTCCTAGCAAACTAGTTTTCAATGACCTCGTGAGCTTGCTCATGTCATGAATCTCATCTGCACTCCCTTGTGCTCAATGAACTTGCAACGTTTAGGAGTAAGGATAGACCCAACGTTTGGTACCTCTTCTTGATGTTGCTCACTAAAAATTAGAACCTAAAGATTCTAAAGTAACATTGGAGAGGTTCTGACTAAGAAGTAAGAACTTGGTCCTACACCAATGTCAAGACTGACACGAGCTTGTAATAGCTTGAACAGAGACTGTGTCAGTGTGCTTTCCAAATTTTCAGTCTTCCAGATTTGGCTACTGCAGAGAGGGGAGTTCCAGATTTGGCTACTGCAGAGAGGGGAGTTCCAGATTTGGCTACTGCACACAGGAGCTAGTTATTTAGACACCTCATTTTTTTTTTAGAAAATATTTTATTTTAAAATTTCATATGAAATTATCATTTTATCCCTTTATATTTGTGTGGAGGAATCATCTTTTTTAAAAAAATTGAGGGACAAAATAATAATTTTTATACAAAATTTTGAAATAAAGTGTCTCTTAAAAAAAATAGGGTGTATAAATGGTCACCCTTATCATTTTCCTGACATTCTGTGACTCAGGATTTTTGTTTATGATCTGATCGACCCATTGTGAGTCTTTCTTTTTGTTGGGGCTTGTTCTGCCCTCTCTTTTGTAAATTTTTTTGGGAGTCTTTTCCTCTTTGAATGAACATTTATCCTACATTCAAAAAAAAAGTTCAGTTTTCGGATAGAATTATTCTGTCTATGACTCTATATTTAGATTTATTTTGAGCTTGGACTTTTGTTTTTAGAAATTTGGCTTGGAAAATCTATAAATAAGATGATTGACGTGTATGCTTATCATAAATTACAATATAAATATCTATTTTTATCATTCATTATTAAGTCTCATGTGTCTTTGATAGGATAGTTTGATTGATGAGAAAAATTTGCCATATATAAATACAAAAGTTTACTCCAAATTAATAAGATAAATGGCTAAATAAAGATGGATTTTATTTAGACTCAGGAATTCGAGTTGGATTTTATTTATTTATTTTAATTTTTTTCTTTGGAAATAAAGGCCTATGAATTTAGAGGTAGGCCAAACAACGTAGTATGTAATACGTCCATTTGAATGAGTTTATTTGAAGCTTTAGATTTTGTTTGACTCTCCCCACCGAGGTGAGTCTTATTTTAGTTCTTTCAATTTAATTTTAATTTACGTTTTCAGAATTGAATTTTATTATTCGAATTTTAATTTTTGCATGATGGATTTAAATTCATGTCTTGTATTTTTTATTCTTAATTAAATTACAGTTCCACCACAACCAAATTGGTTCTTTGAAGGTTAAATGATTGTCGAATAAAATTAGTGTCGAATTTAATTTTTATGTATGCATATCGAATTTAGACTTTTGGAAAAGACAAAGCAAACACCTACTTGAGATTATTAATTATTTTTATTTTTATAATTATCTTTGTTAGAACAATTTTTTTTTATAAAAATATAATCTTATCTTATATTTATTTAATAATTTATAATTGGCATCAATCTGATCGGGCTTCACTAAGGTTGAGGTTCCACCGTTTGAGTGACGGGTCGATTTCAATGGGCACGTACAAGTGGTAAAATGCGCCGGGTGCGCTGAGCACCTCCTTCACTGGCCTCTAGCGATGAGTCGCTCTTCCCTCTCTCGCCATTTGTTCGTCCGCTAGCCACTCTCTCGCCACAAGATATCAGAAGAAAAATGGATACTCTCATCTTCCCAAAACGCCCCTGCTCCCAAATCCCTTCTCCATTCCCCAGTTCTTTTCCTTCTTCTTCCGTTTCTATTCTCTCAAATTCTACTTCCAATTCTATGGACCATCTCCTGCAGACGATTCTGGGGAATTCCGATTCTGCTTCATTCTCTTCGTCCTCTCTCGACCTCTCTCTCGATCGGATTCTCGATTCCATTCCCTGCGATTCCAATAAGACTCGCGCCATCGACACCATCCTGCGCTTCGGATCCGCTCTTCTAGATGCCGCCAACAAATCCACTCGGAAGCGCGCCTCCTTGCACAATTCCTTGTTCTGGCCCCTTCCTCCCGATCTCACCGTTAAAGTATGATAAAAAAAACATCATTTCTGCTCTTTTCATGTATTTCTTCAATCCCTTTTTCTTTTTTTGGTTGAGAGTTTCTGTTATGTGGTTTTGATATTGGATTTTTGGCGCCGGAGGGCTTAAATTGGTTTCTTGCCAAATGCCATTTTTTTTTAATGAAGTGGTGTATATTATATCATATTACAACATATTTAGTACAAAAGTTTTTAAGGGGGACCCTTTTGATTCCAGGCTTACCAGTATGTTCTGAGATTACAAAATTAAGGACATAAGAAAACAACAATCTGTGGAGCCTCGTCACAAAAATTAAGAGGATGAGGATTCATGGCAATAATGCCGTGCTGTCCCCAGGTAATACCAAGCCCTTATGGGGTGTCTCAGTTCTCCAAGTAGTAGGGCCTGTGAAGCTACTTGATTCGCCTGTCTTGGAGTTCAAGAGAAATGGTTCCGGGTGCAAAGCTTGCTTTCTTCCCTCACTTGACTGATGAGGTCTTGGACGTGCCAGGGAGCTGCGTAAATTAATTCTGTAATCAGTGGCGTCTCCTGCAGATCCCTTCTCATACCAAGTGTTGCCTATGCATAACATTTTGCCAATATAAATCCTGTTAAATGAGCAGATAAATCATTAAGCAATGGATTAGTATTTAGATGTGAGAAAGCATAAGTTAGGAGAGGTGGTTCCTGATGATTAGAAAGTATTTGTCCTCCTCCACCTCTTCCACATGGATTGTGGACTGTGCCATCAAATTGAGCTTAACTTCATCCATGAGTGGTGGGCTCCTCTTTTCTACTTTCATGTTGATTGTGGCAGACAGATCTCATTTTCCATTCTTCAGATGCTTGCAATGCTAGCATCTTGATTGTTCGGATGGAAATTTTCTCATGTTGAAATAGCCAACTGTAAAATATAGACCAGAAATAAAGTATGGGTTGAGTTATGCATTCTGGGTCATCTGCAATTAAGAATTTTTGGGTGTTTCAGTCTAAGATGTGGGCAGGCTTTGGCCGAAATGGGTCTCCCAAACCCTCGAGGGAGGTTCCTTGGACACCCCCTCCTTTGTGCAGTATGATTTTGTTTCATGGTCCATTAACAGTTCCTTTTGTCCTTTTCTACAAGTGTTAAGAAAAGGCAATGAACTAGTCAGGACATGTAATCTTTGGATGTGTCTGTCTTGTCTTTGATTTCATTATAGTAAACCTTAGAATTGTTGTAGATGTAGATATAAGTGTATTTCATATTTTACATGTGTTTGAGAACAAAGACCCACTTATACCCTACTGGAGTCTTCCCCTGCGGCAAGGATATCATCTCCCAAGTTTGATTATTTTCAAGCACAGCCAATTCTTGAGTCAGGAGATGATGTGCAAAAAATAATTTAATTTCTGATCACATTAGAATTGTAAAAACATAAAGGCTGCCTGATGATAATCATGATCATGATACAAAGAATTGACATTTGAGAATCAAAACACAAATAAGGCTGTGCTTTGCAGGCCCAATTTAATGTTTGATGAGAATTGTCAACTTAATATACAATTGATCAAGAATCCTTACTTAAAGATAATGGAATCACAAAAAGGAGACTCCAGGTTTTCCTAGTTAGATCTAGAAACTTGGAATATGCTTGTTAAATCCTTAAACTTATTGTTTATTAGGGCTCATGCCTCCAGCCCTTATTCTAATGCATTTCCTTATATGAGGAGATTGAGAGAGGAGAACAAGGAGCTTGGAGGTTTATGATGAACATTTTGTGTCATTGATTTGAATTATGGGTTTGTGGTGCCATGCATTGTTCACTGTATTTGACTATTCAGCTCATGTCATAAGAAGGATGTTCAGTAAACTTGATGTTATGTTGTGATATGTAGGTATTTTCTGCACTTGACACACAAAGCCTTTGTCACGCTGCAGCTACTTGTTCAATGTTCAATAAGTGTGCCATGGACCCATTGTGCTACACTAATATTGACTTAACATCTGTCATTCCAAAAGTCAATAACACAGTTGTGTGTACGATGATCAAACGTGCAGGAACAAATCTGCAGTAAGTTTTTTCACCTTGTGCTTGGTTTGATGCTGTATCTTTCAAGGGGTTACTTTACCAAATTCTATACTCACCATGATTATTTTCTTAGTCTGATTGGATGTGTGTTTTCTTGTTATCAGTATGTTCTATATAATATTTTTTATAATGGATGTATAAAATCAAAGCTGATCTGTGATTGTATAGCTACTAAGACTCCCTCGTGTTTTTGTGAAAATGACGTGGTTAAATGAGTTCCCTAAGTAAAACCATAAATCACCCATTTTCATGCACATCATATGAGAAATGGATTTTCCCCATTTCCTTCGAGGAAAGTGAGCTTCATGGTAGTCAATTTGTTTCATTTTGGCTGAAATAGGCTGAAACATTTCATTAAACTATGATACTGGAATGAAATGCCCTGTTGTCGGGCCATTTTTTTTTTTGAAATGGTTCATGTATTAATATAAAAGGTACCAGAGGTGCAATACAGAAAAAAGAAGAAGCCAAAAGGTTATACGATGAAAGAAAAAACCACTAAGAGCTTACATTAGATCAACACATTCTTTCCAAGCTCGCAAGATGTCAGACATAGAAATATTCTGGAATTCTAGGAGAGAGGCAGCCCAAGATGCACCCTTGGTGAAACTACGTCTTGGAACCGACCCACATGATTTAGTAATACCTTTGAAAACCCTGTTATTACGTTCCCACCAGAGGCTCCAGATAGTTGCAAAAAAGGATAGATGCCACAAAGAGGATCACTTGGGAGAGACAGATGAAATAACCCACGCAAACGACAATTCCGCCATCGAAGAGGGCATGACCCAAGCCATACTGAACTTCTCTAAGACCGAGTTCCATACCGCGCTAGCGAAAGGGCAGTGAATAAACAAATGATTTGACTCTTCAGATGCCTGAAGACAAAAGGGACAAGCATTGACGATTGTTCTACCTCTTTTTCGCAGGTTATCTTGAGTCAAGATTTTTCCCAAACCATCAGTCCAAGAATTGTCCTCGGAGGAGCTTTGGAAGTCCAAAGTTTGGGGTTGACTGTCTGGGAAAGGATAATAGTCGATCTCCAAGAAAGGAAGGACTTAATAGAAAAAACTCCGGATTTATCGGGCCACCAAACAAGACTGTCCTCCAATCTAGAGTTAAAGGACGAAATGGTGAGAACGAGGTCCAATAAGGTAGCAGGGTCTAAGTCACGACGAAAAGGGACATCCCAAACAACATGATCGCCATAGGTGGAATAAAAACTTGAGATATTTCCACGCTAAGAGAAAGACGGTAAAGGGTAGGAAATCGAGAAGCCAACGAAGAATTATCGCACCAAGAGTTAGTCCAAAACTTAATTCTAACACCACTGTCCACCTTGAATCTGATGCCTTCTTTAAACTTGTCGACACAAGCTGCGATGGCTCGCCACATGCCAGAAGATGAGGAGCAGGATTGATTTCCCACCCACGATTACCCAAACTGTACTACTAATCAAAATGACCTTCCAAGGTGAATCACCTTCAGACCCTAATCTCCAAAGCCACTTGGTGAGAAGAGCAGTGTTAATGTCCCTAATTGGGCGCACCCCGAGGCCCCCATCTGTCGTAGGAAGACAAACTTGATCCCAACTAACAAGATGATATTTCCTCATGTCCTCATGGTCGCCCCAGAGAAAGTTTCTGATTATCTTTTCCATTGACTGAATGACTTTGTTGAGGCACCGGAAAGCTGATAGGAAGTAGACAGGTAGTGCATTAAGGACAGAATTAAGAAGAGTAATTCTTCCACTGAAAGACAAGTACTTTCCTCTCTAAGAGGCCAGGCGTTTGCTGAAATTATGGATAATAGGTTCCCATTGTGAGTACCCAGGAGATCCAATGATGTCAGGCCATTTCAAGCTGTCTCAGTTGTTGTAGTGCATTTCAGCCATCGCAAGATGACAATATTTCGGCAAAAAAAAATTAAATTGTTTTGTTATTTTTCAAAGATGCCCTTCTTTCACTTCTCTCTATGTCCCCCCTTTAAGTGTGGGTTTTTTTTACTCTTTCCACTTTAAGAATTAAAAAGGAAAATGGAGGGAGAGTTGAGGGTGAGCGATTAGGATTCATAATGTGCATTTTGGGAGATTAAGGGCATTGAGTGACTGGGACGGAGAGTAGGAGCAAGCAAGGAGACAGAGTGAGGACCTTCTTTTCAAGTTAACCTTCTTCTCTTTCCCTTTTTTTTTTTTCTTCAATTTATTTTGTTCACTTTTTCATCTTTTTCTTCTTAATTTAATCACTTCTTCTTCTCCTTCTTCAGTTCATTATTAATTTATTTTTTCTCCAATTTCATGATCTTAACATAAAACTATATTTTACTTGTAATTTGTTTTTTTTTTTTCTTTCTGTTTTCTGTTTTTCTATTTCTAGTTGTTGGTTTTTCTAGTCCTCATTATTGATTGTCATTTTGGAAAAGCAATGTCAAAAAGTACTGGAAGAGTCAATGAAGAATGGGTGAAGAATGGGTACAAGTGTCTGACATGGGTGCAAGTGTTAGACACAAGTGCAATTGTCCGACATAGGTGTGACACACTTATTAAATGAGTCTATGCAATATATCCTATATGTAATAAAGAAAAATCTACTTTCCCCCTGCTCACAGTATGTGCATTTTAAGATATTCTTCTTGAGTTTTAGAAGAAACATCTTTGAATGACTAGCTTTTCTTCATATTTCTTGTGGTAGAATATGTATATTTCAATTATGGCGAGAAGTGTATTAATTCTGACGGCATGTAGGTTTACCATGTCATTGTATAGTTGACTTAGCTTTTTTGTATAATATTTTGTCTATTTAAAGACACTCCTGTAATCTTTGTAAACACACGAACTCGATAGAAAAATTCCTAATTCTCTCCTCAAACCTTCATATTTCTCCGTTTCTTTCTCTATTTTGATATTCACACAACATTTCTAGTGATTGATACTGGTGGTTGATTTGTCATAATTAGGTCCCTCAAGCTTGGGATACTGCCTGGCCCAACTGTATCAACTGGACCTTCTCGACCCATTACTTGCTCCATTAATATTCCTGTAGATGCACCAGTCTTCTCATGGAATGACAAGAGATCCAGGCAAGGGAAGGAGTCTTATGTTCTAACTAGGTCCTGTTTACTGTCATTAAGTGCGGACAACAGTGCTGCTGGGTATGCTTCAGTTACTGGTCTACGTTAACATTCAGCAATACTTGTGTTCCTAATATGTATTTGTTATTCATACATGTGAAGGTCTCTCTTGAGGAGGTTGCACCTCTACAATATTGATAGAATTGACAATGCGGCACTTTGTGCAGCATTATCAGCCTGCCCATCCTTGCTTGATCTTGAAGTTGTTGGCCTGTAAGTCACTAATATCAGTTTCCAATCCTTTGTATTCTGTAGATCCAGATGATATCACTTAACCCTAACTACTATTCTGTGAAAAGTCATGTTGAATTGAAGCAAACGTTGGAGTCTGTGAGCACAAATTGCCACTTGATAGAGCGCTTGTTCTTTGAGTCTTCCAAAACAGGCAGGTGTTTCCCTTCTGCACTTCTCCATTTGCCAACCCTGAAAATTGTTTGCTTATTGCTTAATTTTCATTACAGGCAGAGATGACAGTTTGAAAACTCCTACTTGTTCTGCTCTGGTAAATGGGTGCCCTGCCCTAACTTCTTTAGCCCTCAGAGGGTTCAAGCTTCAGGACCATTACATTCGCCAGTTTTTTAAGGTATGGCTAGGGAGTCTTGTTGTCAATCCAAAGCCACAGCCAGCAGGATTTTTGATAGATTTAAATTTTTGTCCGCATACAGGTTTTGGCCAATGGTATGGTAATTTCTCATTTGCCAAATAAGGACATAACATTTCTTGCTGGCCCCAGTACCCAACTCCAGAGCTTGGACTGCTGATCCATAACATTGTCAATTTTCAAAAAAAAAAGAAGACATAACATTGGAAATTGTTGGGAGAGTGTGAGATAATATGGTGACCAAAATAATTGAAGTAGACAAAATGATATATTTGACTTGTATGTTTTCATTGACTCTATTCTATTTTGTTACGTGAAGAAGAATTGTAAGAGTACTGAACCTCAGGAATCTATTATGGTGACCATAAACAATGAAGTAGACAAAATGATATATTTGACTTTTGTTTTCATTGACTCTATTCTATTTTGTTACGTGAAGAAGTAGTAAGAGTACTGAACCTCAGCAATCTATTATGTTTCATGATTCCCACTTCTGATACTCTTGGGGCTCACTATCAGTGATCTGTGCTGTTGCGTATGAATATCCCAACTTGCGTGTTTACATAAAGATCCTTCTGATTAGAATGATTATACCCTGTTGATTGACTGCCTAAAAGTTACTACTGCATATGGTATGCAGCAATGTTCCTGGAAAAATCAGGAAAACGTAGATTTTGTTATTTTGATTCTGTTGTTTCTTTCATTCTCAAAAAAGGATCTCTGATGTTGCTTTGGCATCTTCCACCTGAAGTTGGGTACATTATTTGAAGCTCTTGGATTACTATATAACATGGAAACATGGACCCATAATTGTGTTATTTACAGCTCCAGAAAATCTAAATTCCTGGGGGTTAGTAAGCTAAAATTCACCTCACTTGAATATGATAGGCAAAATAGTGTGCCTTTACCATTGAGAGGAATGTAAATTTATACAGGACATACCCAAAGATGGTAAGATGGTATGGCAACTATGTTGTCGGGTCATGTTTTATTCCTTTTCTTCAGACTCTATTGTATATGAGAGCATGTAGTTTAGTATTTGTAAGAGTACAGTATATTCATAGTTGTTAAAATTTTATAATTTATAAAATTGAATCTTATGATGCCATACGATTTTTAAAGAAAATGATTTAGATCGTATAATATGATTTTTTTTAACCTTACAATTTTTGTAATTTAAATGCTACTTTTATCAAAAATATGATTTCATTTACGATCCAAGTCAAATTTCAAAACATTAGTCTTATAAGCTATCCAAGATCACATGTAATTAGCAAGTCAGATACTCAATGTTCTTTTTGTAATCTTCAACAATGTAACATAGATGACACTCAAGTTGTATATAAAATACTGTCATCATCTTTTTTGTCATTTGTAGGGACTGGGCATCGGTTGATTTTAGAAAGTTGGATTTGGTTTCCCCGCAGCCAGTCTCTTGGCTTCCTCCAGAGTTGGGTTTCCTTAGGTTAAATTATGATGGCAGTTGTGTGCGAGAATGTGATATGGCTGGGTTTGGCGGAGTGATTAGGGAGCCTTTTGGCGAGAGTCGAGCATCTTTTGTAGGCCCTCTCCCCAATTGCTCAGCTATTGAAGCTGAACTGCTTGCACTTTGGAGAGGGGTCCTCGAGATGGAGGAGTTGGGAGCTTTTGGGGGTATCTTGGAAGGGGATTCCATGGTGATTCTGAGTTGGGCTTTATGCTCTCTATGTCCATGGATATTTTTGGATAAAGTTGATAGGATTCAGCACGTCTATCTCTACGAATGGTTTCACTGTTTCTTGGGTTCCTAGATTTGCTAACTCTGAAGCTGAATGAAGTGGCGAGGCAGGGTCTTAATATGTCTTCTGATTTTTATTTTTTTTTTGAAAATTAACTTCATTAATTTAAAAAGAGGAAGAAATATACAGATGGAACCAAAGTAGGCATTGAAAGCCTACCAACAAAAAAACTCAAAAAAATATATCTTCTGATTTTGTAAACAGATTTTTGTAGTTCTCTTGGGTTATAGGGGTGGCAGGCAATGGTTGTCCGGTTTTGTGTTCATCTTCATGTAATGTTATTCTTTTTCTGTGAATAAAATAATTACCTTTTAAAAAAAATCCCAAGTCAGGATGGAATACAAAACTGGTTTGAATGCTGAAATTAGTTCTCTAGAGATTTTTCATCCTTCTGTTTTTCATTTTAGGGATTCCTCAAGCTGAAATTTGTGGATTTCTCAACATCTTATTCGGTCACTGGAACTTTTCTAAGGTTTGCATTTCTAAAGGGAACTCTTCTGGTGGTGTTCTTGCCAGCATGTGTTTTATGTCCGCATTAAATGTTTCCTTTCTTGCAATCAGTATTTCACATCTACGTTTGTTTAGGAACCTTGGAAGTGGTGCGAATGGACAATCTCTGGAGGTTCTGATCTTACGTGATTGCATGCATCTCAAAGAAGTGTGGATCTCTCTCTCTCTCTCTCTCTCTGTACACTGGTCGGGCTTGAATGCTTAGATGCAGTTGCATGTTCCGATCTTTTCCTCTTTTTATACTTTGTGCAGGTGGAAGTTGCACGGTTCTTATTGGCAGCTCTTGAAGGAGACTGCAAATTACTTAGATACCTTGTCAGTAGAGATAGAATCTCTTATCATTCTTTTAAGATTACTTGTTTGCCTGTTCCATTATATGAATATATTGGTCTTTGTACCTTTTATTGTGGCATGCAAATAGGACATATCTAACAAGGAAGGTTTGGCCTCAGAAGAAGATTGGGATGACAGATGTTATACCCCAAGGTACTTCCGAAAAGCTAACATATCTCCTTGTGTTTTATTTAATTTCTTTTTTCTAATATTTGTCTCTGCAAATCATGCAGTAGCATTCCCATATCGCGTATCTTGGAAGAGAGGCCTGAGGTCCGCCTAGTAGCTGAGTTTCCGTCTGAGGGGAGGTTGTTCTGCTTTTATGACTATCTTCAATACAATACTGCAAACATTTATATTATATTCATTACTGCTTTGGATGCATTGCAGCTTTGTTGAGATGCATGCAACTGATAGTGAACTAAACAGCGATGAAAGCATACCTTTGCAGCTCAGTGGTCAGACATCTGATGGGTCATCATTTATGAGTTCGTCTGATAGTAGCTATGCTAGTGATCAGGGAAGTGGAAATGAGGATGGCCATGATATGCCGTTTGTAATCTATGAGGAGAGCTCTGATGAGTTAGACTTTCTGGTTTTGTAGCTAAATAGCAAAAGATGGCTGCCATGCAATCTGTAATTGCCAGCAAGCTTATTTGGTATATACTCTCTCTCTCTCTCTCCCCTATCCCAAAAGTGCTATCCATGTTTGTCACTGATGGTAAACGAGTCTACTCCCTATTTAGCAAAGAAGTCTACAACACCATTGGCTGATCTACTAACTTAATGAACGAGATTTTATCGTTTTTTGATGAATGAGATTTATCGTCCCTTAAGTAGAGCCTTTATCTCCCTAACTACTGTTGCAATCAGGGCCAGCTGAAACTAAATTTTGACAAGAACAGACTGAAAGATTGTGGGAAAGCCAGGTATGGTGGTGTCATTAGAAACTACATTAGGTCCTTCCTGACTATTTATGCTGGCCTTCTGCCGGCATGTTCTTCTAATGAAGCACAACACTTTGCTCTTTGGAAAGGTGTGCAGGAGCTGGTAAAGATTAGTTCTCAGGGGGACATTTTGGAAGGAGACTCTTTAGTAGTCACTAGATAGATGGGCCAAAGGCAGCTTATGTGATGCAGGACAACTAATAGGGTGGCCCTAAATGCCTAAATTGGTTCCCTATAAATTAAAAGGAATGAAAATAATGCACCTAAAACTAATATAGGCTGAAATTAAACTTCAATTAACACTTGCAATAATTAATATAAAATTTTGGCACAAATAACTATGCAAATAATAGGAATTTAATCAACCTTCACTGTACGTGAAACAAATAAAATGGTCCCACAGTAGACCTTATCACATGCTAGTTTGACTTAAATAAAAGGGTAAAGAAGGAGAAATCAGTTTAGGGCAACCAAGCCAATGAAGGAAAACAGAGAAGAGGGGACACGATGCGAAAGGGGTGCGAAGGGGCTTGCGGCGAAGAAGGAAAAGAGCGGAAGAGGAGACGGAAGCCGAAAGGGTTGGAAATAGTTTGGCAACAAAGGAATGGCTTCGGAAATCCAGGGAAGAAGAAGAGGAAGGAAGAGGAAGAGAGAGAGAAGATAAAGGACGAGTACCTGAAGAAGAAGGAAGGTAGCCTCACACCAAGCTTCACGCCAAAAGGGTCTCACTCTAAAGGAATCGCTCCACACAAGGTTTGAAAAACTCAAAACTTTTATTCATTCAATTCATCGGTGGATGAGTTTACAAGAGAGAGGGGTTTATAGAATAAGACCTTACCCTAAATAAGAAACTAAAAACAAATTACATTAATTTCCTTTTCTAAAAATAAAACACACAAAAATAGCAAAATATGAAATTGGAAGGTGCTGAGATGCACCGCATCATTATGCCTGTGGAGGTTCCCTGAGAAAATTGAGCAAATTAGGACTTCAGTGAGATCCCATGGTTTTATGACTTTTATCATTTCTCATGTTCTGAGATCTGCCAACTCATGAGGCTGATGGGCTTGCTAAGTTGGGGGTTTTTCTGCCTGTGAAGTCTCTTAGCAGTCAGCCTAATTCTGTCTTGGTCTGTTTGTACTTCTGGTTGCATGCTTCAGGCCTGGTTTTCTTTTGGATTCTGTTTTGTAAGCTTGGTTGCAGGCTTTTGGCCTGGTTTTGTGGTGCCGTTGGAGTTGACTTCTTTCTTTTGATTGAAAAAAAATTGGTTTTATCTTTCAAAAAAAAAAAGTTAAAATGGATATAGATTGGACTGTTTTGGACTATCAGTTTAGGGTTCTTTATTTTTAAAACAAAATTGATGTGGAACAGGAAAATGTTATTGGTTGCCTATTTGCCATATGTCTAAAGGGACTTTGAATTGCTAGTAATTTTCAGTAGGATAAAGAGGGACGGATATTTACACTATTTTTTTTCATAGACATTAGCAGAATTACTTCTACGAAACATGTGGAATGCTGATCTTTCAAAAAACATACGGAATTCTGGAATTTTTTTTTTTTTTTGAAAGATGAATGTTGGAATGTTTTTGATTGGTAAGTTGCTTCTGATTCATTTTGAGGACTTTTATATTGTGAGTTACTTTGAAAAAAAGAAGAAAATGATGTTTATACTGCATGTGTTAATGCATAAATCACCCATCACCCACTTACCATCCAAAGCCAAATGAAACATTCATAAGTTGAGTTTATCTATCAACACTGGGTTATTAAGCTGCAGTAGGGAAATAAATAAAGTGGTCAATTGTGCTCTTTCTTTTGTAGAGCAATTCATCTTGTCTGAAGGATGGCTGTGTTTCTATTCATATCTTTTGAGTCAATTCAGCATGGATGGTACCTAAATTCAAATCTGGTCCTGAGTTCCTATTATTGGTATTGCTATTGTAATCGAATATATCTGTGCTGTGTAACAGGCTACAGGTGGGGTGGCTGCTTGGTGCTGCCGTCCATCTATGAAGATGGCAACGTAGTCTGCTTTTTAAGACTCTGGACACCATTTTAGCATATGAATCCCCCACTATATCTTCATAACAAGAACATGTGTAAGTGATACTCATTCTTTTTTATAAGCCAAGTGCTGGTAGTGTTATCGTCAAGATTTTTCCCCATTTTTCCTGTATGAGGACTTCCTAACATGTCTTTCATCATCAATATCAATGATGATTTGCATCAATATTAATATACCGAGAATGATTGTGTTCATAATTAAATCTTTCCATCAGCCATGGAATGATGCAGGCAGCATGCTTAATAAATTTGGCTTTTCATGGATCATTGTGCTGTTAATATGGTATCTCATGATTCATCAGATGGATTGGATAGTAGGGACATTGGATGAACCAAGCTACATTTAGTTCATAGATGAACAACTTACCAAGTTCAAGCTCAGGATAATGTTATTTAGCTAAGCATGAAACAAGTTCGAGGTAGCTTGAATTATTTAATCTGAGCTCAATCCAATGATGGCAATCCCACATCAGAAATGCCCTGGGAAGATCTTTGGGTTTATAAGTAGAGGTGGAGAAGTTTGGGAGCAGCTAGCCCTTTTGAGTGTAAAACCGACCTTGGGAATGGGACTCTCCCCGATACGTGGACTCTACATAAAAGAAGTGTTGATCTCCTTGGCAAAGGGCACCAGGGATTGGGTTGGGGATCTTGTAGGCTTGAGGCTCCCCCTAACGCGTGGATCCTACACGAAAGAGGTGTGGGTTCTCCTTGCGAGGGCGTTAGGGATTGGGCCGGAGAGTCTATAATGAGGGAAGTCCCACGTCGGAAATGTCCCGGGAAGTTTTTGTGTTTATAAAGAGGGGCGGAGAACCTTGGAAGTGGCTAGCCCTTTTGAGTGTGAAACTTTGAGCTTAGAGAGTTTTGTTTAGAGTTCTTTTTTTGTTTTTGTTTGGGGTTACTCTCTTTTTTCTTTGTTGTAATCCTTTGGGGTTGATCTAAATCTCTTAGACCTTTCGTATATGATGTTTTGTTCTTTTTTGTTCTTAGTTTTCTTATTTAATGAAATCATTTTTACTGCTAAAAAATTCTAGAATTTTCAAATTAGGTGGTCTTTTGTAAACTTCATTAGTTATGAACATCTGGGCCTGGGGTTGAAAAAACTGTCTCGGCCGATAATACAATATATCGACCGATATCTTGTTATCGGGCGATATTTTTCTCTCCTTAATTTTTTTTTACAAAAAACGGTCGATACCAGTCGATATGATGCGGCCGATATATCGGCATATCGGCCAATACGAATCGTATCGGCCTTTGGCCGATATTCAGACCCTTGATCCAGGCTATTTGAAGAGAAAACATGATGTTTCCATAGTTGACAATCTGTAAAATGGCCTGAGGTTCTCAACTCATGATGGGCCTCTTTTTTAAACTACTGACTTGACTCAAATTTTATTTTATTCAGCTTGACCCAACCTGACCTAACTCAAAATAATATAATTTTTTAAAAATAATAAATGTGAATTTGTTCTTAATTGAAAATGAGAGATGGAGTTTCACTTTCGTGTGAGCACATTGAGATATAGAAAATTGATGTAATAGACAATTTTTTTTCACTTGGTGGGGTGCATATGATAAAATTAATAAATAAAAAATAATTAATTTATGTAAATACTAATTTTAATTCGATTCAAATCAACTGAGGATTCAAATTGATGACCCTGACCCAAACTTATTTCAGGTTGGGTTGGGTCAATTTAAATGTTTTTTTAAGGCATGACTCAAACCCAATTTTTCGGGTAGCATCGGTTGGGTTCACGGGTTTGGTCAAAATTACTACCCCTACTCACGATGAATGGTAATAAGTTGTAGATTTTTCTACTCACCGACTTTCCCACGTTGCTACTATTATACGCTTCGTTATTCTACTTATTGATTTCAATGAGTAGAATTTGAATTGCTTGGAGAGTCGAATCTTGGCCGATACAGTGCATCTAGGCTGATATGTATAGTGACAAAGAAAATTCAGCTGAATATTGGTCGATTTTATTTTTTATTTTAAAAAAAAGTATCGGTGTGGACCCAGTCGATATCTATATTTATTAATTTTTTTAAAAAAAATTGTCTTTTTTTAAATGAGTTTTTTTTAAAAAAAATCACCGAGATTTAAATAAAAAAAATGAGGAGAGAGAAAAATCTCAGTCAAATTTTGGCCCTTGATCGAAATTACAAGGTGTTCTTGAAGTCTTTTTAAGAACAATTAGTAATTAGTTGGACATATAGACACCGCAATATTCTGTCAGCAGACACCGATTTTTAGATTTTAAGTGAAAATTATCATTTTGCCCTTCTATGCAGAATCAACTAAATGCTTCGATCGATCCCATCAGGGAAAGAAATCGATCGGTGGATCGCATCAATCGATTCTCTGTTGATTTATGCAACAGTAACTAAATAAAAAAAATTCTTTAAAATTTTAAAGTTTAAACACTGTGTATTTTCAAAATTTCTCAAATTGAATATCTGGACTAATTACGATAACCTGATAAAAATACTTTAAGACTTAAAGGTCTTTTGACACTCCTAAATATTTAAAACACAGTATTTTACAAATAAGGGTATCCCTTAGGTGTGCCGAAAACATATTTAGGAGTGTCAAAAGACCTTAAAGTCTTAAAGTATTTTTATCAGGTTATCGTAATTAGTTCGAATATTCAATTTGAGAAATTTTAAAAATACACAGTACTTAAAAAATAACGTTAACATTAGTCTATTTTCAAAATTTCTCAAATTGAATAT
Organism: Chimonanthus salicifolius; assembly: GCA_013350335.1. Classification (NCBI taxonomy): domain Eukaryota; kingdom Viridiplantae; phylum Streptophyta; class Magnoliopsida; order Laurales; family Calycanthaceae; genus Chimonanthus; species Chimonanthus salicifolius. Next base: position 8,442,432 of record CM023537.1, on the reverse strand, counting down.
CCGGTAAAACTTTAACATTATTTTCAAACACGGTGTATTTTCAAAATTTCTCAAATTGAATATCTGGACTAATTACGATAACCTGATAAAAATACTTTAAGACTTAAAGGTCTTTTGACACTCCTAAATATTTAAAACACAGTATTTTATAAATAAGGGTATCCCTAGGTTATGCCGAAAACACATTTAGGAGTGTCAAAAGACCTTAAAGTCTTAAAGTATTTTTATCAGGTTATCGTAATTAGTCCGGATATTCAATTTGAGAAATTTTGAAAATACAAAGTGCTTAAAAAATAACGTTAAAGTTTTATCTTTCCTTTAAAACTTTAACATTATTTTTTAAGCAATGTGTATTTTCAAAATTTCTCAAATTGAATATCTGGACTAATTACGATAACCTGATAAAAATACTTTAAGACTTCAAAGGTCTTTTGACACTCCTAAATATTTAAAACACAGTATTTTATAAAGTAAGGGTATCCCTAGGTTATGCCGAAAACACATTTAGGAGTGTCAAAAGACCTTCAAGTTTTAAAGTATTTTTATCAGGTTATCGTAATTAGTTCGGATATTCAATTTGAGAAATTTTGAAAATACACAATGCCTAAAAAATAATGTTAAAGTTTTAAAGGAAAGATAAAACTTTAACGTTATTTTTTAAGTACTATGTTTTTTCAAAATTTCTCAAATTGAATATCCATACTAATTACGATAACCTGATAAAAATACTTTAAGACTTCAAAGTCTTTTGACACTCATAAATGTATTTTCGGCACACCCTAGGAAACTCTTATTTGTAAAATACTGTATTTTAAATATTTAGGAGTGTCAAAAGACCTTAAAGTCTTAAAGTATTTTTATCAGGTTATTGTAGTTAGTCTGGATATTCAATTTGAGAAATTTTAAAAATACATAGTGTTTAAAAAATAACTTTAAAGTTTTAAAGGAAATTTTATTATTTAAATAATATAATTACTGTAGAACAAATCGATCGAACAAATCGATAGCACGATGAATCGATCGATTTGTTAAGCGATTTGTTACTGCTCGGAAGCAGGATCAATCGATCGATTTCTTTAGCTCAATCGATTTTTTCATGTGTATTCCGTGCATAAGGGCAGAATGGTAATTTTCACTTAAAAATCTGAAAATCGGTATATGATAATAGAATAGTGCGGTGTCTAAATAGGCTCCCTTAGTAATTTCAATCATGTAAGATTCAGTGATTAAAAAATTAATTTTGGTTGGAATTTGATCGACTTGAAGCTCATCAAGGTTATTTTGAATCCACATAATTTAATTATAATTTAAAAATAAAATAGACCAGATGCAACCATATATTTTGAGTTTAAATTTTGAATAATATGTATTCAAACATATTTCTTAGTGTTTTTTTTTTCTTTTTGTTTGATTCTTATGAGGTTAAAATTCAAGCTCCCTTGAAATTATTATTTGATAATCACGTTATTTTGACTAAACATATGCATTTGATAACATTTCTATATTTTTATTTGTGCTTATTAGTATTTAATGATAAACATAATTAATTGTAATTTTATACATAAAAGAGATTACAAAGATAGTGATATTACCTACCCACATGTCTCATTATTACTATATCAAAAATCAAAAATAACTTTTAGGTGTTATATCTTAAGAAAGACAATTCAAGCAAATCTCACCAAATTTTAGTTTGAAAGATGAGTTAATCCATATTATATCACAAAAATCTACTGCACATAAGGAAAATTAAAAATTCAGACACACAGTCCTCTGAAAATTCTCTCTCCCTTCTCTGCATTCCACATTTCAACAACCTCAGCTCTCTTTATCTTGCTTTCTATTATGCCTTAATAAAAAAAAATTATATACAATAATTATAAATTAATATATTATAATTACATTCATGTATCCATAATTCAAAATTTCAAATAAAAACGTGACTCGCTTGATTCTCTCGTGTTCTCCTTTCTTTACCCTTAATTTTCAGAGAAAATTGCAGAGAGAGAGCAGGCATGGCGAACAACAGCAGTGGCAGCCAGCAGCAGGAATACAAACCCTACAGGCTGCTAAAGACTCTCAACATGCACAATCGCGCCGTCTCATGTGTCAAATTCTCCAACGACGGTAAGCTTCTCGCCTCTTCTTCCCTCGACAAGACTCTAATCGTTTGGTCCTCCCAATCCCTCCTCCCTCTTTACCGCCTTCACGGCCATTCCGAGGGCGTCTGCGACCTCGCCTGGTCTTCCGACTCCCACTACATCTGCTCTGCTTCCGATGACCGAACCCTCCGCATCTGGGATGCCCTAACTGGGGAGTGCGTCAAGACGCTCCGCGGCCACACCCACTTCGTCTTCTGCGTCAACTTCAACCCCCAGTCCAATCTCATCGTCTCCGGCTCCTTCGATCGCACCCTCCGCCTGTGGGACGTTAAGACCGGGCCGCTGCCTCCGCGCCATCACCGGCCATTCCGATCCTGTCACCTCTGTCCATTTTATTCGCGACGGATCCGTCATTGTCTCTGGAAGCCATGATGGCTCCTGCCGCATATGGGATGCTGACACAGGCGCCTGCCTCAAGACCCTCATTGATGACAAGTCCCCTGCCGTCTCCTTCGCCAAGTTCTCCCCTAACGGAAAGTTCATCCTCGTCGCCACCCTCGATGACACCCTCGTATGAAATCCCTTCTTCCTGCTTTACTCTCGATCTTTCTATTCTTCTATTTAATTGTTTATGAGTCAGTCTGTTCTGGGCAGTTTGCAATGCGAAAGTTGATTTTCTTTCTTGAAGATGAATCATGCCTGTTTCTTTCCCTTGATAAGAATCAGCGAAATGATTTCCCTAATTCATTGACTGATTCTTCATGGAAAGAATTAAAATTTGAATTTTGTGTGCCTTCTCTTCGAATTTTATTGCAATTTGCAGGTGTCCCAGTTGGGAGCTGCTCAAATTGGGTAATCTGCAAATGTAATTGACAGACGAAGGGACCCAATTTGTCTATTTGTAGGTCCATCTCAAATGATTTATGAAATATGATTGCCAACTTTCTGATGGAGAGAAAAAAAAAATTTGTGCATCTTCTTTCGATCCCCATGCAATTTGAAGATGTCCTTGCTGCAAGCGGCTCAGCTTGGTTGATAGAGAACTCAAATCACCTGATCTGTTTTTTCGTCCATCAGATTCACTTGTTGGATAAAGAACAGTGTTTGTAGGATACAGAAGGGTGACCCATCGAGATCATCTGTATATAAGAGGTGATTTTAGTATCACCTAATTGATTTGACAATTTGCAGCTACCTAGAAAAGCTGTAGTTCGATTGCTCAATTATGATAAAGAGAATGTGTGTTTTCCTGATTTTGATGTCTTCGCCAGTTGCACGTACCCTGATTAGCTGCTCACCTAATTTGCAAATGATATGGAAATACAATCATCCGACTTAGTAATTGATGGGTGAATCAAATTCAGCATAATTTGTGATTTTGAAAAATGCACCTACAATTGTGCTTTACTTCTAGGACAATTAGATGAGCTTGCCACACTGTTGAAAGGCATTAGTTGTTGCGAACACTAAGGTTGCACTGCAGGTTCAAGTCATGTTAACATTTCAGAAAAGAGGAAAAGGAAAATAGGAAAATGATATGGCTGAGCCTTTGGCACAACTATCTGACCAGGCATTTGATTCTAGGAGAAGATATGGTGGATGAGTGGTAGAGCGTGAGAAGAGATGCTTACAATCCCTTGCAGTGAATGGTCTTTGGTTGTGAATAACTGAATATGCTATGGTTTATGGTTATTGTAGGAGCAGACACAATCTCACATCATTCTGAGAATTCGGTTGAAAAACAACTTACCTGCTGAAAGTGATATGGTTGTTTTGATGTGGATGACGAATCTCTACTTGGTTAAGATATAATCCAAACTCATGTTGCCAATCATAAAGAAAAACATACTATCAAAAATGAAAATTGGCCTCCATAAGTATGTTTTATGCCACTGTTGCATCATACTTTCATGATTTGCATATGAATAGTAAGATTTGTACAGGGCCATTCACCCCCAATCCCCTATATATCAACCCCTGAGCAAATCTATGTGGAGCCTACCTATAAACATGAGGCGATTTCAGTGTCTTTGCCCAGATAAGGAGTTTCAGAAATCAGCTTAATTTTATTGTTTTTGCTATGTTTTTTAGAGGCTGGAAATGCCAATTGTGAAATGACTTGTAAAAGGGTGGGAAATTTCGATCCCATAGTTCGTCCTGTGATACCCGAGTAATGTTTGCATATGAAGAGACATGTCATGGATACAAGAACACAGATTTTAAATAAATTATTGGATACAATTCACATTTTGAAGTGCCTGATTGGGAACAGGTAAGGGGCCATATAGGGTTGTTAACATGGAGTTAGTGCTCGGTATGATTCTTATGTGAACATGTTGTACTTCATAAAGGTTCATTTCTATGGTGAGAAAGCCCATTATTTCACAGTTTTTTGAAATGGTAACATAATTTCATTTCATATGCACAAAAAATACATGTACGAGATATGAGTGCTATAATGTGCACATGTAAAGATTTCACCCTCTTGTCTATCCACACCATGCTTTGTGAAAAAATCTGCTTAACTGTTTGTCAGATTTCTTACATGACAGAGAGATATCAAAACCTGCACATGATTTTCTAATCATGTTTATAATCAATAAAAGGTCATGGAGGAGGTTTTTTTTTTCTCCCAGATGCCCAAGCAATCACCTTTGTGGAATCCTTCTAAATAGTCACCTTGCATTCCATATCATCCCTAAAGAATGTCAGAGCTTGCTTTACAGGCAGCAGTCTATCTTATTAAAATCTCTATGGCTAACCAGTTCCAAACTTCAATTGTCCTCGACTATTCACCTGTTTGATATTTCAAAAGTGGTCTGTATATAGGTGATGCCAGCACTTCTTGTTGGGAGAAAGATGACTTATACCACCCCAACTGGCAGAAAATTTTAGGAAAAAGAAAAAGAAGAAAAAGAAAATTATTGCCATTTTCTTTCAATAAGCTACCTCTGTATGTAAACCAACAATCATTAGAATCTCCCCTATCTTCTACCAAATTTTTTTTAACAATCCAAAAGCATTATAAGAACTTGTATGGAAGTGACTAGATTACACATGCATGGTTACCTGATAGCTTAATGAATAAGTTAAGATGGATTAGCAGTCATTTTTACCTGAACCACTGTAAACACTGGAAGCAGTTGTCCTCATTTCCCTTCGCATATGATGCACCAAACTATGCCATCTCTAACGATGGGTAGCTTATATAATATATCATGACCATATCCTCATGCCAAACATGCCCTGAGCCCAAAGCATGATTTCTTGTTCATATGTGGATTTTAGCACTTCTCTTTGACCTTTTTGCTTGTTATTTTATCTTTATGAGCTTTGGTTCTATGGATTCTCAAGTTATGTGCTGAATGCTGATAATTTGTTACCTAGCTAGCTTCCTATTTGCTTCTCCTTTTCATTTTGATTGGATGTTTTAAGTCTAACTCATCTTTATTGTACCATGCTGCAGAAACTGTGGAACTTCCAAACAGGGAAATTCTTAAAAATTTACACCGGCCATGTTAATAGAGTATACTGCATAACATCAACCTTCTCAGTTACAAATGGCAAGTACATTGTAAGCGGGTCTGAGGATCGTTGTGTCTACCTATGGGATCTCCAAGGGAAAAATATGGTTCAGAAGTTGGAGGGTCATACCGACACTGTCATCTCTGTATCATGCCACCCAAGTGAGAATAAAATTGCCTCAGCAGGTCCTGGATAGTGATAGGACAGTGAGGATATGGGTGCAAGATACTTGATACCTTTTCACAGCCAACGAAGGTCAACAAGAATATTTGTGTGTCTCTACTCCCTTTTAAGGATTATGTAAATTGATGTTGTTCTCCTTTTGAGGGAAATAACTCCAAATAAATGTTTTTTTTTTCTTCTGTTAGAACGAGAACTCCAGATTAATGTTAATGACCAATTTCCCACAAACAACATGATTTGGAAAGAATTACTTTATGAATGATATTAAGCTAATTCGACTTGAGAGTTCAGAAAAGTTGTGATGTGGTTGGTTTCTAAAAGTTAAAATGCATGTGCAGCAGATAGTGTATAGAATGGCTTTACAAGTTTCCGACAGTTATAAGTGTACTACAATCTGAGTGTCCATTGCCCCAAACCTTTTGAATTCATTTGTACATCTTTTCCACCATTGCGAGGGGCAAGTTCCTTAGCCCATTCACAATTTAGGAACTCATTTGTCATATTCATGTCTAGGTTACTGGTATCCTCTGTGCCTCCATCAAATAATATGAAGCAATAGAATCCATAACTATGAACATCAATGCCACTGCCACTGCCACTGCCGTGTTCTTGACCCTATCGTGCCCCATTGACCCTCAACCAATGGTGTTGGTTTGTTCTGATCTTTTATTAATCTTTGCCAAGCCAAGATCTGTATCCAGTGATTTAATGGTCATCCAGTGATAAATCCTTCTGATGAATTATGCTGAATGTGCCATTTTCACCCCTCCCTCTCTAAATATGAAGCAGGATGCAGGCTTTTAGCCTAGACTTCATTTAGTAACCGGAATGTCTACTCTGTTATGAACTCACCCTTCACAATCTTACACACTCGTCTGCTGCAATTCTTATCTTGGTAAATTGTGACAATATTACGCTAGTGAATGGATCGGGAGTACTCAATTTATTAGTGAATATATGAACATGATGGTGAACTGATCTGAATCAAGGCTATAAATCTCGGCCGATAAACATCGAGGTTTTTTTAAGAAAAAAAAGGAGAGAGATATCGGCCGAGCTGATATCTCGGTATACCTGAGTTTTTTACTCCTGATCTGAATTATCGGATGACATATAAATTCCAGAGGGAGTTGGCCTGACGGTCAAGAAACTCCCCTCATGAAGAGAGATTTTGAGTTGGATTCATGCTCAAACTCCTCTGAGGCACTCTCTATGGGATTACTCTTCATCGCTTGGACCTGATATGTATGTGTAGGGAGGTGTGCACATGCCCTGAAGGATTAATTGGATAAAGTCCCCTATAGGTGAAAGGCTTGGACACTTTCAGTCATTAAAAAAAATAAAAATTGGATGCCATTTTTTCTCTTGGGATGAATGGTTTTAATGTTCTATTGGTGACGTTGCCTTATTACTAAGTCATGATGCAGGCAGAAATCAGCGATCTGGATCATCTCACATTTCATCAAGGTGGACCTTGGTTGATAGCCGCCATGGACTGATTGGCAGCAGGCCTGAATATCACTCAAGTTGGGTGCTCACTGATAAGATTGTCACAAACTGGTTCTTTTTGAAATGCAAGTCAGGCAGTGGCGACTAGTTTCGATGTGAATCATGCAATCATGCGATGGTGAATGATGCCAATGCAGCTGACAAATGGATGGCATAATCTATGAGTTAGCTGCCTCGTATGGCTCTTACTAAGAATAGGTGTTAAACTTTGTGTCAAATTTTTACATGTGATATGAAACGATATCATTCGGATTGGAATCAAACTTGCATAACAAATTATGAAGGCACAAATGTATTTGACAGTTCCTCAATATAAAGATAAAATATCCCACAAACTCTCTATACTTGAAAGTCATTGGAGTCAGGGGTTTAAAAATCGGTATCGGCCGATATATCGGCCGATACGATATGTCGACCGATATATCGCTATCGGCCGATATATCGGCCGATAAGTTTCTCTTTCTTCTTTGTTTTTTTAAATATCGGGCCGATATAATACGGCCGATATCAAGGCCGATATTGTGAATATCGGCCGATACGATACATATCGGCCGATATTCACAAGGCCAAAACCGATATATATCGGCCGATATTTAAACCCCTGATTGGAGTATTATCCTTTTAAAATTTTCTCATATTTTTTGGGTTTTGAACAGGTAGTCAGGTCACCCATCTTCATTGGAATGATCATTTGGTTGAACCCATGACAAAAATGGTTCACTTTTAGAAACTGGATGTGAAATCTGATACTTGAGACTTGGGCCAGGCTGATAATTTTTTGCTGATATTTCAGCTAATTCAAACACCAACTTTTCTTTTAAAAAATAATTTTCAGCCAAACTTCCAAATTTTAGGTCAAAATAGATCAAAATCAGACTAATTTTGACCCAAGCCCAGAATGGTAGTATTTCCAATATTTCCCCATAAGTTAGGGGTGTTCGTTCCTTGCAAGAGTGTGTCATGGGGGAAAGACACATTTGTTTCCATATTTTTTACGAGAAAATCTTCCCATCAGTTACATTACAGTGAGAAATTATCCATTGTGAACTGATTCACAAAAATTGTCTAGAACTTTCAATCAATGGAACTTGAAAACCTGCCGAAGTTCATGGTTATGACAGTCAGCACAGTCATCTCTGTGCGTATTGAGTGATACTAGTGATTTTATTGAAGAGAGAGAACAATTTAATAGGATTGACTCACCCTATGTTATTATGGGAATTCTAGTTTTCATTCAAAAGATCATTGGCAAGAACAAACAAACAGCTAAATAACTTATTAAGTCCAAGTATCAACAGTAGTTCTGCAAAAACACTATATAATAGAACAACAAATACAAATACTACACATGTTTTGTTATGCAGTGGTTTACCAAAAAATCAAAGAAATCAACTCATAAAAAAAAAAACTAAATTTTTTCATCAAGGATTCTTGGTAAGACCAAATGTGTCTTCAATACCACTATCCACCTTTTTCCGTCTCTCAGCAATCATATTCGAGTATGCCTGTAAAAAGATATTGCGTTGATTTTAAAAACATAAATATATTAAGAATATAAGTCTCCATAATCCCTTACAAATTTTATAAAGGAGCTATCAAGTATACAAAATAAGAAAATTTGAGCACCAAGTAGCTCTCAGATATGTTATTTATTTCTTTAATTTTAAATGATAAGTAACTCCTGTCAATTAAGTAAAGATCCCTTAGAATGGACATCAAGGAAGGCATCGAGCAAGCAGAATTAGGATCATGAGACACATCATCATTGGTACCAAAGGTTCAAGTAATTGATATGAAGTGGGATCTAAGCTAAACATAGCCTAGGCTCAAAGACAAGATCTCCCATGGAGTTGACTCAGCAAAATAGGAACAAAAGAAATTGGTAGAGTAGGAAAGGTCACACTTGAGGCCGAAGAGACAACCATACAGCTTGAGGCAAGAAGCTGAATCCCATGACATATTATAGAGTTACCCAATGCAAAATCCTCAACAGATGACCAGCACTGTTGAATGAGAGGACACCATCGTCACCTCTGAAAACACCTCTCTCACCCGCTGTCCTAGATCACCACAAAAAACTGGAAGATGACAACCGTACTAGGCATAGGGTCACAAAAACCAGACTGTAATTGAAACACGACAGGAGATGAAACACTCACAAATGGAGAAGAAAGGCTACAAGAAAAACCAAGGAGAAGAGAAAAAGCATTATGTACCATCCTTGGAGTTGGCTTCCCTTAAAGATGGCGAGACATGGAGAGACGACTTCGTGGCCAAATCAAGGGAACGGCAACCCGTGGGGAAGACTGCTACCCTGGAGTAGGAAAGCTTCAATGAGAACCAAAGAAAGATATCTGAGGGAAATTAAAACCTCATTACCACATCCTTAACTGCACACTTACCTTCAACCCTTCTCCCATTCACCATTAATACCTTAATAGTATTAACCCTTTTTCTCATGCTTGCCACCCTATGAAAAAAATATAGTCTTCTTATCTCCCTCTGTCAACCAAGTCACCCTAGATTTTGCCACCACACAACTTCCTCCATTCTCATGCATTCCCAAAGCTTTAACATACACTCCCTTTCCTCCATTAACTCTACATTCATGAGATATATACTCTCTCCCACCTCCTCCCAAGCCTCTACCTCCTTCAAATACCATTCCTTAATCTCTTCAAGGATCCAAGGACAATCTAGACCACTCCTTGATTTTATTCTTAAAGGAGTTTCCCTTCTTAAATAGGGTAAAACCCACACAACCCTGCACTATAGAGCTATTCCATCACTCCCTCACCTTGTCTTTAAAATCTTTTTTATCCAACCTTGTATTATTAAACCAAAATGATCTAGGTCCTCAATCCTCCTCTTCAATGTTGAGTAAAATCGGCCAATGATCTGATATAGGTTTTTCGATTTCATTTGGGGAACTTTGTCACAGAAGAAATCTATCCAATCTACTCATTGGACTGTCTTGTCCATTAGAAGAAGTGAACTTACCACCACTAAGAGAGTAATCAATAAGTTGACAAGTATCAATGCACTCTGAAAAGCCTTCCATGGCAACAGAACTCCTCCCAGCTCTCCTGTGTCAGAGGAAAACCTAAAAGCAATAAAATCTCCTCTAATACACAAGGGCTCACTCCAACCACTCTTCAAACCTTTCAGCTCATTCAATAGTTCATTCCTTTCATTATCAGCAGTTGGACCATAGACATTAGTTATCAAAATTTTTGTATCATCCTAAAAAATAGTCCCTTCTATTCACAACGAGCTCCCTCCCATTCTTTTATTGATCTCTATAAAACCAAAATGCTGATTTGGCAACATCTCATTTCATTTGGTCAGCGGTTTCACCAAAACTGGAATCTTCAAGTGCTGATGTTATAAACGGTAAATACAATTAACAAAAGAAACCACTGCAGCATAGCCACAAGTATTTTTCATGAAGAGTTGAATTTTTTCTAATAAAAAAAAAAAAAGAATATGAGAACAGAAATCTAGTACTGGATGTAGGAGGCTGTATGCAGACAATGGATGAATATGATCCACCATCCAGGTTGGAAATCCAGACTTGCATCGACTCATTATAAGTTATATATATATATATATATATATATATATATATAAAGAAAAAGCAAGACTGGTGGAAAATCTCAAACCTTTGGGTAAGCATACAGAAAGATATACCACCACGTGCAAATTAGAGAGAAGACAATCATGGTAACCACAATTGAGTGAAGGAATAGCCAGCTAGAAGCAATCACTAGTAATCCAGTAAGCGATATCGTCCATGGTTGACACCTGGAAGAAAATGGAACTTTACATGTTAGTGAGAAAAAATAGCAAAATTGGTACTGATACAGAACCCTTTCTCAATAATAATAATGATGATAATGAAAACAATACTAGTACAACAAATATAAACTTCATGAAGCATTTGCACCACAACCCACACCTTAGGTCTGGATCCTTATTATCAAGATGAAATTGTATATATATGATTTCTGATGGATTGAGATTCTCTACATTGTAGGACTCTGACCTGTCGGCATTTCATCCGAAGGCTCAACTAACATGGACGCATGAAGGACTCTGACCTAAAATTAAAGTTTTCAGGTAGTTTAGGCAAATTTTATATATAAGACAACTGATCATCCGCATCTCTCCTTAACTTCTCATGAGCCAATTTATGTAAGGCTCACATATAGCTATAGTGATCGGTTCATTGAAAAGGTCAAAGTTTGAACTAGTGACCCTCAAAAAATCATCTTGATTGGATCGACTAAACTATGTCTTTCAAGCCCTCAAAAAAATTTGTCACTTTTTAACCCCTAAAGTTTTGTATCTTTGAAAGCAATAGCTTTCTGTATCGAATCAAGATTATTTTTTATAAGACACACTGTTAAATACCAGAACTTTTGAATGGACCCATCAATATTAACATAACTGAGCTCACGAAAAGTGCAGCATAATGAGGAGTGGGGGTCATCATCTTATATATAGATGGATAAATAGCTCATCAAGAGACCTATCAAATTATCAAAAAAAGGGGATCCAAGAAATCATTCTAGGATTTAACTTTTTTAAGATCAAAATTAATCATTAGATATATATTCTTTTCTAATGATACTCAATCCAATGATGAGAATGTATAAAATGAATATCAATTTAAGTTTGATCTAAATCTAAAAGAGAGGAAAACCATATTAGCAATTTAGATCTGTCATGAAATAGGCCTCACATGGGGCCCTGCCCCTAGGCTGACGTTAGATTCAGCAATAATCAAAGTTTAGCTTGTGGGAAAGGATCATCTCTACCACAATTCATTAGGTGGTTGGCATTTCTGGACCTCAAAGTTTGGTATATTGACTTAGGCCCGATTGCAGGAAATTTTGATTTGGTGGAAGTTCTCCACCAAAGCTCAAACAGCCACACTCCCACTAGAAATTCAAACAGAAACTCTCATCTTGTGTAGATCTTTTCAGAATTTAAATGAGACCTGTACCAGATCATTCAAACGATTTTTTATCCTATTTGCACACCAACTGTTGATTGCTGACAGTATTCCTCCATGTTGTCAGCCCCAACTATTTTGGCACATCAGATGTTCGATTAAATTCTAATGGCAAATATGGGGCTTGTTTTGTACCTTTTCCTAAAGAGAAATGAGGTTTGCTAACTGGACAAGGAAAGTTTGAACAAATGGGTGCCTCATTCTATCAAAATTATGAATGCCCAATAAGTGAAGGGGAAAATAAACACCATGAAGAAGAGGAGAAATGGTACCATGAAGGCTTGGTGTCCCAAACGGAATCATATTCAAGAGAAAGATAGTTGAGATACCCGTCCATATCGTCAACGACACCATTTTCATCCAAGAAACGAGATTCTTCAGAGTCTTTTCGTGTGCCTTTTACAAGGACGGATTGGTGGGAGAAATGGGTGCGGTAGAGATTGAGTGAGAAAATGGGAGTAGAGAAACCGCGGATTTTGCGGAGGGATTGACAGGGTTTAACTTGAAGCAGGGAAGCGAATGAGTGGGGAAGGAGACAGAGAGCTCCCATCTTCTCAACCCTGATATATCCGTTTCTGTTCGAGTGGGGAAGGCAGCGTTCTCGGCTACTTCTATCGACGACGTGGAAAAGCTAAGGTGATTTTTTTATTTATTAAAGTAATCATTAATAAATAAATATAAGCTTTAAATATATTTATCAATGAATGAAATTTAATGGGATTAAACCTTTCAAAAAAAAAAATGTAATGGGATTAAGTATGCTACTTGCTGCTCATGAAGCACGAAATCATGTAATGATTTATTTCATAACTAAAGTAATTAATTAATGAATTAATATTCACATTTAAGTTCAATCATATATTAATCTATGAGAACTTTTTATATTAATATAAAATATATAAATTCATCTTAAGATTTTTTTTTCATTTTTAACTATTTTTATTTAAATTTCTCTTTTTTCGGTTGTTGATAGCTAAGGTCCAAATATCGGCCGATACATATCGTATCGGCCGATATATATCGGTTTTTTTAAACTGAGTAATATCGGCCGATACGATAAGTATCGGCCGTACATACCGAATATCGGCCGATATAGCCGATATTCGGTCCGAAATATCGGTCATAATATCGGCCGATATTCATAAATATCGGTATTTTAAAAAAAAAAAAAATTTAAACACCGATACGATTTTTCGCTGTTTTTACACGGTTTTTCGCGGTTTTCCACGGTTTTCGAGGGTTTACGGTTCTCAGGGGTATTCGCGGTTTTCGCGGTTTTCCACGGTTTTCCGCGGTTCAGGGTTTACGTGATAGGATGAGATGGAGTCACACTTAACTAATTCATTATACCATTTTTAGATTTTTTTTTCCTGCTATTTTTAAGTATTTTACATTAATTTTCTTTATTCTTTAAGATTAACAAAGGTTAAATGTTTAATTTATAAAAGTCAAATTCAAAATCATTTTATATTTTAGCTTTTTTTTTACAAATATTACATATTTTTAACTCTTGTCATGACAAAAAGTACAACAAATTAATCCAACTCACCACATCTTATCATAATTTTTTTCTATTTTAGCCTTTTTGATTGAAAATTTCTATATTATTATTAAACTAATATAAGATGGATAGATTAGAAAATTAGATCCTTCAAAGGTACCAAATCAAATTTGAACTTTTTGATAAATTTTTCCTTTTTATTTTATTTTCTTTCTCTCCTTTTTCTAGCCAAGCTAACCATTCAATATATAATTAATTATTTTTTATAATCACTTAAATTATCTCATTTATATTAAAGTTAGTTCCGATACATGCTTAACATTTAGCATTGAGTCATCTATAGATCTATAAAGCAATTAATTATAATTAATCAATTAATTGAATGGCTGAATATTGATTAGAGAGAAAGGAAGCATAATTATGAACCATCCGAACGGAATGTTTGAGCTAGAAGAACTTATGAACTTCTTGACCGCAACAAATAGAATTGATTTGTCTCCCTGAATCAAATACTATTAATAATTTGTAGCATTAAGCGATAATAATTTATTATTTATTGTACATAAAATTTTATAGGATTTTTTCATTTGAATTACATTTTTTTCTTATCACATAAATCATCATCATAGCTGATGAAGAGTAGGACCGGGTTTAACACCTACCTATGCCCCCAATGTAGAGATAAGGAATTCCACAAGATCTGGCTCGAAAGTCCTTATAAATCCAAGAAAATCATAACTCAAAGGTCCCCTATGTCTTAAAAAAATATTCAGATTAACTTTAACAGAGTAACGCTACTCAATCGCTAAACTCTAAACAAAAAAAAAAATAGAACAAGGTCAATATTTTCTAGATTTTTTTTTTTTGCATTTAGAATCTGTAAAGTGTAAACTATGGACTGATACTCGCCCATGATTTGCAATTCATAGATAATTATGCTGATCAACTACTCATGTTGGAAGTACGGTGCAAAGAGTATCTCTTTCTCTGAATCTCTCAAGGAGTAACAGAGCAATTGGTCCTACAAAGAGGCAGGAGAGGCTTTGTTTTGAGCAATGGATTGGTGTTGAAAAAGTTGGAAGGTACGAAGTTCAAATCCACCATTCAGTGTCGAAATCACAGGAAAATCTTCTTGGTATGGGATATGATGCAAACCAACAGTGTACCACAAAACAATATCCTTGTTCTCAATCTTCCGATTCCTGCATAATTTTACACAAATCAGTACATAAGTGTTAGCTTTTACTCGGTATATTTAGATAGGGAGATTTGCACGCATCTAAGAACTTAGTCAAATGTTCTTACTTTGAACTTCAAAAAAAAAATACGAAAGAGTGTAGGGAGACTAAAAAGGTTTTCTAATTTTTTATGACGTATGTAAAGAATAATAAAGACTTAGATATATAAAATTTGAATCTCATATGATCAGTTTATCTTCATAATTTTGGATTTCAAAAATTTAATTATCATAAATCATTGACTTTTAATGACCCATCTAACAATGTTGTGACGGTCAAATTGAAGAGTTTTCTTTAAATTGTATAATATGTGAAATCCTATATTCATTTTATCCAACCATCTATTCCCCTTAGTGAAAATGTATACTCCAGTCTCCCTCCCTAGACGAGGTATAGAAATAGACTCTATAGTTTTAAAACACACATTTGTTACTCTAAATTTGAAGATTAAATTAGAGATCTTGGATTTAACTCTCCTAAAACTTACTTTATATATGAAATTTATAATTGATTTTATGTATATAAGAGATTAGTCCCACCTTCAACAAAACAAATGATACCCATCTTACAAAATAATATTAAATTATAGTTTAGGTGAAAACTAAAATGGAGTTTCTTTCCGATACCAAATTGCATAACAGTGGACTTCCTCCGATGTGGGATGCAGAGATCCAGCGTGGATTGGGGAACTGATGAAATTATTCAAAGAAATCGGTCTTCTTCTTCATCCCAACTTCTTGTAAGTCCAGACTTTGATCTCGCTCTTAACGTGCTCTTGGTTGTTGCTTTTTCCATGGATCTTTTTTTTTTTCTCTTATTCATCTCTTAAGGATATCTTCTAATGATGGATGTAATTGATACCCTTAATATGGTTGATGTGGATCTCATTTATCTCTGATGAATATCTTCTCAAGATTGATGTATTTGATACCTTTAATCTGGTTATGTGGAAAAGACTATTTTGAAGAGTTTAAATCCAGTTGCACCCCACCTGTTTGGATTAAGTTCTAATTGAGATTTTATACATTTTACTTGTTAATGTATTGAAAAAGTCTTGAGTGGGAGAATCAATCATTATTATTGAATATAAACGTTGCCTAATATATAGCCTTACAAGAGCATGAAATTAGATAACAAACAACCCACGTTAACACCTCCTAACGTGGTAGATGACTAAGTCAAATAAATACCTAAATAATTGGCACTACTAACAAACTGCAACAGAACTTTCCTAGTGCCTAAGAAATAGAACAACTTTAAACAACCAGGTCAATGATAGATATTTCAACATCCTCCCTTAAACTACATCCTCAAGATCAGTTTACCACAGACTCACAATAGACTCCAAGAAATCCACGCAGCTTTATGAAGTCATCACCCTTCAATGGTTTGGTTAAAATATCAGCTACTTGTTCTTGACTTTGACAGTGAACCAACTCCAAAATATTTTCTCTTGCTAAGTCACGAAGAAAATGAAATCTCACATCTATATGTTTGCTTCTCCCATGCATCACCGGATTCTTTGACAGTTTAATTGCGGAACTGTTGTCACAATAAATTACCATTGAATTTTTCCGAGGACAACATAATTCTTCAAGTAGTCTTCTTAGCCAAACACCCTTACAAGCACAAGCTGCAGCTGCAATGAACTCAGCTTCAGTGGTTGACAATGTCACCACTGGTTGCTTCTTTGAAGACCAGGACACAGCACCTGAACTAAGTTTAAAAACATAGCCTGTTGTACTCTTTCGATCATCTAAATCTCCTGCGTAATCACTGTCACTAAAAGCAATCAATTCCTCATATTTTTCCCTCTTATAAAACAACCCCAAATTTGTTGTTCCTTTGACATAACGAAGCGCTCTTTTTGCAGCTTGAAGATGTGATGTTGCTGGTGATTCCATGTATCTGCTAATAAGACTGACTACATACATCAAGTCTGGTCGAGTGGCAGTAAGATACATGAGACTACCCACAATTTGTTTGTAGAGAGTAGCATCCACTATACTTTCACTTGAGTTCTTTACTAGCTTAACTCCAGGAATAATTGGATTCTGAACTGGATTGCTGCTCGCCATTGAAAACCTCTCTAGAATTTCAGAAGCATATTTTTTTTGTCCAATGAAGATCCCTTTGGTTGTTCGTACAACCTTTATTCCAAGAAAATATCTCATTTTTCCTAAGTCAGTCATAGCAAACTCCTCCATCATAGATTTTTTAAACTTTGTAAACATGTGCTCATTATTCCCAGTAAATATAAGATCATCAACATAAAGGCAGACAATCAGAAAATTACCTCCCTCATCTATTTTAATGAACAAGGTATGCTCGTAAGGACACTTCTTGAAACTTTCCTTCATGAAATAGGACTCAATTCGGCTATACCAAGCTCAAAGAGCTTGCTTGAGACCATAGAGTGCCTTCTTGAGTTTGTACACTTTTTGATCTTGTTCCTTCTTCTCATACCCAGGAGGTTGTTCTACATAGACATCTTCATTGAGCTCTCCATGCAAAAAGGTTGATTTCACATCAAGTTGGTAGATATTCCAACCATGTTGAGCTGCCAAGGCAATGACTAGACGGATTGTATCAAGTCGAGCCACAGGGGCAAACACTTCAGCATAGTCGATTCCTTATCTTTGGTTATACCCCTTTGCTACAAGACGAGCTTTGTACTTGTCGATTTCCCCATTCTCCTTGAGCTTAGTTTTGAATATCCATTTTACTCCAATGGACCTCTCTCCTTGCAGGTAAATCAGTGAGTTCCCAAGTGTTGTTTCTCTTGATGGCTTCAATTCTGCATCCATAGCTTTTCTCCATTTTTCCTCCTTAATTGCATCATCAAAAGCTACTGGGTCATTATCCATGTACATGGTAAAATGAGTCGTGGATTCTTCTTCTTCTGAAAACTCATCACCACTGACATAATCTTGCATCCAAGTTGGCTGTCTTCTTGCTTCAGTAATACAAGTTCTTGGTGGAGAAGCCTCATCCGCATGTATTCTTGGTGGAGGGGTAGCAATGTCTTCTTCTACACGACTGGACTCTCCTTCATCAATTTCTTCCTCATATGTGGCATGACGAGGGCCCATGTTTACATGTGCCTGTCCATCATTATCTTCAAAATCAACAGGCTCAATAGGAACTAATTTTTTACTGCAACTTTCATTCCATTCCCAGCATTGGTCTTCATCACAATGCACATCTCGGCTAATTATGATTTTTCGAGTAATTGGATCATAAAGCCTGTATGCTTTAGATTCTTCACTAACTCCGAGGAGCACACACTTCATGCTTTTGTCTTCAAGTTTGCTTCTCTTATGATCTGGTACATGAACAAAAGCTAAGCATCCAAAAATACGAAAATGCTCAACTAATGGTTTATGTCCACTCCAAGCTTCCTCTGGTGTTAGATTCTTCACAGTGAATGTTGGACTATGATTCAGAACATGTACACTCCAGTTTACTGCCTCGGGCCAAAAAAAATTTGGAACTTTCTTCTCTACTAGCATGCACCGAACCATATTCATAATGGTGCGATTTTTTCTTTCTGCAACCCCATTTTGCTGTGGGGTGTAGGCAGCTGTAAGTTGTCTACGAATGCCATTCTTCTCACAAAAAGTAGTGAATTCATTTGAAGTGAATTCACCACCACAATCAGTACGGAGACACTTAACATTTAATCCAATTTCCTTTTCAACTGCATTCTTAAATTTCACAAAAAAATCAAAGGCCTCTGATTTCTCATGTAGAAAATAAGCCCATGTTTTTCGGCTGAAATCATCAATAAAGGTAAGCAGATACCCTTTTTTGCTGTTTGAAATGGGATTGATAAGCCCGCAAATATCGGAATGGACCAGCTCCAATGCTTGAGCGGCTCGCCATGTACTTTCCTTTGGAAATTCATCTATGTGGTGCTTGCCCAACAAGCAATCCTCACACAACTTTGTTGGAGACTTGAGTTAAGGAAGTCCCTTCACCATCTTCTTTTGCTGCATCGTTTTTAGTCCTCTAAAGCTTAAGTGGCCATACCTGCTGTGCCATAACCATGCAGTGTCTGGTGTGGTGGATGCAAAACAAATCTGGTCATGAGTTGGATTTTGTGTGTTAAGAGAAAACATCCCGTTTGATGACATTTGTGCCTGAACAATGAGACCTTTTGTAGGATGGAAAATCTTACACACGTGTTGTTGAATGAGTACAATGAGCCCCTTCTCTTGTAGTTGAACAATACTTATGAGATTGTTCTTCAACCCAGGTACATAGAAAACGCCATTGATGGTTTGCAAACTTCCATTCAAGGTAATTTTGATATTACCTTTTCCTTTCACTGCTATGCTTGTGTTGTTTCCCAGTTTGACTTGCTCTCTGAAAGTCTCATCAATTTGAGAAAATAATCCTTTGTTTCCACACATGTGGTTGCTACACCCTGAATCCAAGTACCAAATATCATGGTGATTGGATTCCTTGATCTCCACGTAAGCCATCAGCAACATTTCTTTTTCTGCTGCAATAAAATTTGATTTGAGATCCTTCTCTCGTTTCGGACATTCGGATCGAAAATGCCCCAATTCATGACAATGATAGCATTCAATTGTTGATTTATCAAAATTACTTGATCGGCCTCTACCTCTTCCGCATCCTCGAGGGCTGCCACGTCCCCTTCCTCTTCCTCTTGAGGTTCCTTCATGAAAAATCTGTAAGGCTTGTTCCTCGATCACATGGCAGTTCATGCGTTGTTCATGAACTAACAAGCTGCTTTGAAGTGCATCAATTGAGAGACTGTCTATGTCATTTGACTCTTCTATAGAGCAAACAACATAATCATACTTGGCTATCATGGACCGGAGAATCTTTTCGACAACAGTTATATCCTCCATCACTGCTCCATGTATGCGCATCTTATTGGCCACTGTAAGAGTTCTAGCAAAATACTCATTTACAGATTCTCTTCCCTTCATATGCAACATCCCAAATTCCTTTCGAGGGGCTTGAAGTTGTGCTCGCTTTACTTTTGCTGTACCTTGATACTTTTACTTCAATCAGTCTTGGATGTATCTCTCTTCAGAATTGTTTCAAGAATGAATCTGTCAATGGCTTGAAACAGATAATTCTTGGCCTTTAGATCCTTGAGTTTCTGATCCTCCACCTCTTTCGCTTGTGCAGGTGTTACTCCTTCTGCAAGGCTTGGAACTCCATGCTCCACTAAATGCCAGTACTCCTTTGACCTCAGAAAGTTCTCCATCAGCATACTCCAGTGGTCATAGTGACCATCAAAACGAGGAATAGTTGGTTGAACAAAGTTACTTTCTGTCGTCATGTCTGCTTGCTGCTGCAAGACATCAAGCTGCTGCTTCAATGATTGTGATCAGGCCCTGAGTGGCTCTGGTACCACTTGTTAATGTATTGAAAAAGTCTTGAGTGGGAGAATCAATCATTATTATTGAATATAAACGTTGGCTAATATATAGCCTTACAAGAGCATGAAATCAGATAACAAACAACTCACGTTAACACCTCCTAACATGGTAGATGACTAAGTCAAATAAACACCTAAATAATTGGCACTACTAACAAACTGCAACAGAACTTTCCTAGTGCCTAAGAAATAGAACAACTTTAAATAACCAAGTCAATGATAGATATTTCAACATTACTTTAGATTTTTATTAAGCTGCTTTTAAGTTTTTATTATTTTAATTTTGTTTTCATCCACATTTACATAGATACTTATAATGTTATTTTCAAGTTTTTATTATTATTGTCCAATATTAAATAGAGAATTTATTGTTATAAGATATGCAAAACGAAACTAGTAGTTGCTTAAATCTGAATAAAAAGCTTCAATTTTAACCATTTAGAGAACTCAATGTCCCACTACTTTTTTACTCAAGTAAGTCTCAAAAATAATCTCTGAAAAAGCCTAAGAATAAGTTGAAAGAATAATTTAACTACACATTGTCATTTAAAGAGGATATCAAATGTGGCTAAATGATAAAAAAATTTAGGAAATGTCTACATCAAAGACTGGAAACCACTTTGTTTTAAATATATGATTTATGTTTTATTTGTATCAACTTAGGTCATAACTCATTTTATTATTTTTTTTCCTTTTTAAGCTTGATTATAGTTTGTCATATCACAGTGCTTAGCATCTTCTTTCGTGGCTTTCAAATGAAAATCCTTCGTTTAATCATTATAACTTTGAGATATATAATGAAAAATTAATAGTTTATAACAATTAAAATTTCAAGATTTAAAATTATAAGATCCAAATACTTAGAGGAGGTTCAAATTTTGCCCATGCATTCGTTATGATTGTCATCTTCTAAATATGTGGTCAACTTCAAACTTTAATGTGCATGCTAGGAAAATAGAAAGAAACTTGAGCCAAGTTATTATTAGTGATTGATATAGTGAAAATCCTTACTTGCGGGTCCAAATGGCCAACCCATCGTCTCCATGGCTTCGATCTGCATAGAATCCTGCAGCCCACCGCTCCGACCCATTATAGGCCGTGACCCACACCGGATACTTGGTGTATGCTGCACGAATCTGCACGTAATCGTCGTCGGAAAGAAGTGAAGTAGCCGGTGACCCAGTAATCAGACGGTAGGCGACATCATTCCCCAGATTTGTTTTCTTATTGGGATTCACCACCAGAAGATCTGCAGGGTCTGGGCCAAGCTGAATACGCGCATCAGATTCAGTCTTCGCCGTTTCTTTGACAACTGTCCAATAGCTCCTCCTAGGTGATTTTTCATCTGTTGATCTCGTAGGCTGCATCTTGGCCTTGACAAATGAGTTCCCAACACCATCAATGTCCAAATCAAGGTAATAGGTTATGAAATGATCATGGTGAACTGCAATGGTGTTCTCAGCAACCAAGCTACCATACACATCTACACCTATCTCGTCTTTGTTGGTGTACGCCACACTTTTCATCTCCATCACACCAGTGATGCCAACCTGAAACCAAAATATGTCAAATGCCATAAAAAACAATTGGAGCATATTAAAATAGGTTGCCATCTTAACTCTTCGAGACTTGTGCAATCTAAGGGCTTTTCTTTGCATGGGTTTAAAATTGGGTGTTTAGACCGTCAACTCATAAAATCAATTTGTCAAATTCAAATATGGAAATTGTTAAGGACTATAATGTTTTTATAACAAGAGACGCTACACTTAGTCTCGCTTTTGTCCCGTTGTGACCATCTAAATAATGAAAAGTACATCAGTGTCCATTGTTATAAAAAACATCTCTGTCCCTATCAATTCCTCAAATATAGAAGCAGTGTCCATTGTTATAAAAAGCATCTCTGTCCCTATCAAATCCTCAAATATAGAAGCTCAACTTTATATATCTGAGATAAATAACCTAGATGATGATAATGGTGATAATGTATGGGCTTAAGATTGCAGCCTCTTTGGATTAATATCCAAACGTGATACTTATTAGAATAATAGCATAGTAAATTTTAAATACAAAAGATACTTTAAGATTAAGTAACCATAATGAATTCCATTGACCTCTCCATCCTTGCTTTAGTAAGGGTTTAAACCAGTGAACATAGGGTGTTTCTCTCGGACATTTGTGGTGTGTGTGTATCTAACAATCACTAAGAGATGTGGTATCAAAACAATATTTATCATTAGTGTTCATACCGTTACATATAAAGAATTGATAGACTTCAGTGTTTTTTAACAAGAAACGTTAGACTTATCATTTTATCTACTTATCATCATTTAAGTGATAGAAAGATACACCGATGTCCTTTATTTTAAAAAACACACATATCCTTATGATTTTTCTACACATACACATTCACAAATATTTTAAAACTTTCTAAATATAAAATAGCATTTGATACTCAATTATCAAAGATCAACTAGAATTTCTTTTGGGAAGTGATTTAGAGACTCTAAAAATTACTCAAGCGTACACCAGTTCCTATTTTGCCATCTACTCTGTTTACCGTAAACCCACTGTCATTCACCTTTACTACTCCTTTTTTCCTTCTCTCTCTTGTTCTCCAATCTCTACGAGCCCTCCCCTCTCGTTCTCAATCTCGACCAACAGAGCCCGTTTCCAGGTGGAGGAAGTCTTGAGTTTCTGGATTAGAGTAGCAGCAGTCGAGAACTGGTCTCAGAAGCCAAAGACCATGGCAAGAGTAGGCACTAATTTGTGCTTGGTATATCGGGTTCAAACACCAAATGAAAGCATGAATATCTCAGGTTCATACATACTGTTCAGAAACTGACTGCAAGCACTTAGGATAGACCTGAGTAAAGAAGAAGATGAGAAAGGATTCCTGACTCGCTGGCTTGAGAGAGGTTGCTGGAATGATACAAACGTTCTCTGGGTCGTCTCCTGCAGTAGCATTGCCGAAGCCGAAGGAAGAAGCAGAGGATGATAGGCAAGAGAGAGAGATTAAGATTAATCTCAAAGGTGATGTCACATCAGTCAGATCTGAAGCAAGAACTTTGAGGATCACAACAGCAACTAAAATCAAAGCCACAAATCGACAGCCAGGGCGAGTAGAGATGGTGGACAGCAACTAGAATGACAATTTATCAGACGAGCAGAGATGTGGTGGGCTGATCTCCGAGAAACAAGTGATCGAGTAGTAGCGTCAGAGGTGGGAGTTGTGCATTCATGGACAGTGGGCAGAGGTTGCAGCCGTTGTGGGCATAAAGGCTGCCCTTGCAAAGAGGTTAAGTTGAAATTGAGAGCAGCCATCTGTCTATGCAGTTTATATGGAAGGCCGCACAAAGGGAGCAATCTCAGCTTATCCTGTTCTGAGAACTCACACAGGCAGACAGACGCCGTAATCAAATGGCTCTCTTTCAAGTCCATTATTTATTTTTGTTTTTTTTTTTTTCTTCTTTTTTAGGTTCGAAGGTGTCTAGGCATCGCATCCGACTAGTCTCCGAGGTGTATGAAAACCACCCAGTCCGCCTACACTGGGTAACTTTCAAGCCCATTATTATGTCTTTGTATAGGAAGACAAGGAGAGAATGAATGAAGGTCTGATCTATGTCTGAGTCATGGAGACGGAAAACCTGCTGAAGCTGCTTTTGGATGGTATCTGCCCTTTTACGACACAGGAGAACAAGAGAGGAAAAAAATGAAAGACAGTGGAACGGCAGTTTACGTAGATGAAGTAGAGGGTAGAACAGGAATTTCAAAATAAAGTTCCTATACAGTGTACCTTTGAGTATTTTTTACGGTGTATAAATCACTTGCCTTTTTTTTATTGCTGCAACTCGGGTCGGGCATGCAGGTCGGGTCGAGAATTTTGGGTCAGCGGGTCAGGTCGGGTTGAGAAAATAAAAACGTGCATGAAGTTCGGGTTAGGTCGGGTTGAGGTTTTACAAGTTAATCCGACCCAACCCAGCTAAAATTAAGTTAAAATGGGTTCAGAATGCGGGTTGAGTCAGAAATCGAGTTAGAATTCAGGCCGGGTTGGGTTGTGAAGTTCGGGTTGAAAATTCAGGTCGGGTTCCATATATATCAATTTGGGTCGGTTGGATTTTAAGGAACCCGACCCGCTCGACCTGAGTTACAGCCCTAGTTTTTAACACTAATCAACATGCATGAGTTGTTTAAGTTGATGCATTAGAAATATTAGGTCATCCTGTATTCCAGACTGTGGCCCATTTGTTTTTAGGACCTATTGGATGAATGCTTTGGATCTGTGGAAAATTGCCTGCCCAATCAAGATTTGGCTCTTAATCTGATGAACTTAGAAGAGTAACAAAGATGCATCTTACCCCAACTTTGATGGAGCCACACTGCTTGAACTCCCAATCAAGAATGTAATCATAATTACCAACAGTTGAAACTGTTCTAATCACAAGGTTAACCTCTGGTTGCCCTTCTCTAATCTGCAACCAAAATCAAACAGGTCACATTCAATGCAGTTCTCCGAAACCATGTCCAAAACCACCGGCAGCAACAGGAAAGAACCACTTACCACTTTTCCGGGGATTCCGATTTCTGTATGTCGCCAAGAAACATCTCCAGCAAACCTCTCAAAGACACAGATGACATTAGGGACCCTGACATGCTCCCCGGCGGCAGTGACCAAATGCGCATCGATGTAGGCGGCAGTCGCTGGGCAGTCTATCAGTGGCTGGAGTGAGTTTGCCGGCTGCCCAAATCCATACTCTCCCAAATCCAAGAAGGCCCTGTAGAACCACTCGCTAGTTGGATCCATGTATGGCACAAATGCCTCGGACACATGTCCCCTATAGAGTACTCTTCGTGATTTGCACTTCTCTCCATCGTAGATCGACACCGTTGATATGATGAGGCCAGCACGGGCACTGTACCGTACATGCAGGGCCCAATTGGCCCACTTAATTGTGTGCCCTTCAATTTCAAATCTCCGCTCTTCGGGGTGTTCTGCATTGCATTCCAATGCTGTGGCCTTGAAGGACTTGAAATCTGTACCTTCTGCTTTGGGCACCGGAAGGCGATATCTATCTGAAAATTCTACTATGGACATGCTGTCCATGTCTATCAACATACTGACACCCTCTATGGGCCTTGCAAAAATGTTGTGTGTCCCTTCGTCATAGAAGCAAAGGGCCCTAACAACCCTTTTTGTGGCCTTCTGTCCAAACCACCCAATTGTAAATGGGGCACAAACAACATTAGATAGGTCTAGGCCTCTTCTTTCAATTGATTTCTTCAGCCGGGGATCCTTCAAAGGCAACTGGCTAGCTTGGTAAAGCTCTTCGAGGGTGGCTGGAGGGTAACCATGCCCGGCGTACATGTGATCCGATACAATTGAGTCGGTTTCGAAGTCCACAATGATCTCATGGGTCATGCCATTGCCTCGAGCAATGACCGCGGCCCGACGTGGAGGAAGTGGCGCATGTGGATCATTGGATGATAGCCATCGAAGGACGTCTTTCTTCTCGGGTTCTTCCAAATCAACATACTGAAATGTTAGATTGGATGACCCAAGATTTGATTTGTCGATAATGGTTTTGATTTGGGTTATTTCATTAGGGTTAAGAGGGTCTAGAGGGTGTCTGGTGCTAGAAGCGAAGTGGCATTGAAGAAGGAAAACCAACGCTAGAACTTGAGAGGCCATGGATAGTTGCTTGGTCGAGTGACTGGTTTATGGCTATTGAAGCTTATTAAATTTTATTGGTATGTTTGGTGACTGTTTCCTCGGTCACAACATGATGACCAATGCCAAGGGAATTTTTTTTTTTTTTTAAATGTTGGTAAGTAAATGCCAAGGGTAAGTTGAATTTGATGTTGAAATGGCCGAAATTGTTGAAATATGAGCTGATATTTATCAGTTCATTAAAGGGAAATGATTTGTACACCCCCCATTTTACCCATGGTGCACTCCTTCAATTGTTTTTTTCCAATTTTGCCCCTCACCTAAAAAATGATAGAAATGGATAAAAGGTGGGTGGAGGGCAAAATTGGAAAAAAAAAAATTGAAGGAGTGCACCATGGATAAAATGGGGGGTGCACAAATCACTTCCCTTCATTAAAAACTCAATATCTGGCAACTTCAAACTCAAATCTAGTGATTGACTGTGCATATAGACATCTAAGTGAACTTAATAACCTCCAACCGTTCCGCTAAAACGTGGCAGGAAATAGGAGTCATTCCAAAAGGCCATTATCTGTAGTTTTATCTGATGTGTGGATAGGAAGGCTTGCATACGTCTCAAGACTAGTCAGGTCTTCTAAGGCGCTCTCGACACGTCGGTAAATAAAAGGAAAAAAAAAAGTGAATTTAATAAAATAAATTAAACTATAACTATGGTCCAAATAATTACACTTAATTATTTCTTTATCATTTAAATTAAGATATAGATTAGAGTCATGGTCACTGTGTACCCATGTTGTCAGGTCTTTTGTCGGTGGGTCTTAATTAATTTTTTCAACTCGAATAAAAGCTTGTCTCCCAAATTTTGTTGATTTGATTTCACCGTTGAAAGAATAAGACGTAATTAAAGGGAGTATGATGTTCGAACGTTTGGTATAATGGTGCTTTTCACATTTCTCTAACTTTTAATAGTAAAATATAAATTAAAATAATAATTTTTTAAAATTATTATCATTGCCTTGAAGTCATTTTTATCTAAAAGCTTTGTCATCATTCAATTTCATCAGAAAAATATGTTTTCAATATTTTATAGTATCTAATCTTTTACTTTTTGTTTTTACAATTTTTAGATTTCTTATATTTGCAGCATTTTGATTACATAAATTATATATAAATTAAACTAATGTTAGAAATTACGAGTTAACAAATCATGTGGGCCAACCAATGTCACAAATATCAATGACATTTTCAAATTTACCACGTGAAAGTACATCTTTTTTTATGACGGAGGAGGTGAACTTCGAGCACAATTTTACTAAATCTCTCCTTTGAGTGACGTACCACACCCCTAGAGGATAGGTACCAAGTTACGCCACGAGAATTCAAACTCACACCATTCCACTTTCTAAGGTGAAATGGTACTAGCTGAATTACCCCATAGAGTACCACGTGGAAGTACATACATCAACAAAAACTTGAATTTTTTTTTGGGAGCAATCCTCACACGGGTATTTTGTGTATACAGATACGGATCTTAGCGTATGCCGAATTTTCCCTCCACATGCCGTACCGGAAAGAAGAATGCATGAACAATGCAATTCTCCTGAAATTGGCTCTCCGAAATTGCAAGTTGGCTTGCCGAAATTCATGAACAGTGCAATGTTTCCTGAAATCGGCTCGCCGAAATTCATGAACAGTGCAATATTTCCTGAAATCGGCTCTCCGAAATTGTAAGTCGGCTCGCCAAAATTCATGAGCAATGCAATGTTTCCTGAAATCGGTTCTCCAAAATTGTAAGTCGGCTCACCGAAATTCATGAACAGTGCAATGTTTCCTGAAATCGGCTCTCCGAAATTGCAAATCGGCTCGCCGAAATTCATGAACAGTGCAATGTTCCTGAAATCGGCTCGCCGTAAATCATGAACAGTGCAATGTTCTTGAAATCGGCTCTCCAAAATTGTAAGTCGGCTCGCCGAAATTCATGAACAGTGCAATTCGACTATCCGAAATTTCAAATCAGTTCGCCGATGAATAGTAAAAATCAGCCCATTGAAATTTAACTGTTCACGTGAAGGATGAAATCGGAAATACTTTAAAACTCGTATCGCTAAAAACGAAATGTCCGTGGGAAGATCGCTATCCAATTTTTTTTATTAAGTTTGCAAATACTGTTCATGCAAAGTGAGTTAATGATAGGTTGGTGGGAAGGAAGAATTTAAGGCCCGCTCCAACTGTCTAAGTCGATCATTTAATGAAATTTCGATCATTTGCTCCCAATCTCTTCCTTCGTCATTGACTACGATCTGAAAATGAAAACTCCATGGCCATGTTCTCTTTCACTCCTTTGTCGACAGAAGTTGATTGAAATAGATCAGTGTCATCGAACGTAGGATAAAAAATGTCGGTTCACCCATACAAATTAATGCTATGTCCTTATCAGTTGACACGCATCCATTTGCACCCGTCTGTACTCATCCGTTGCGATTGATACATATCGATTTGCGACACCGTATAATATTTGTATATTTCAATTTTATCATTGACTTAGTAATCTAATTTTTTTATAAAAGGTCACACTTAGATTAATAAAATATATTTTGAAAATAAACTATATTCTCAACGATTTACATTTCTGGAGAATTTCTTCTTAACTAAACAACCTATAGAAATAATCTTTGGAGAAATAATCTATAGATTTTAGGTGTAAAAAGTGGCCGATACGACTGATAAAGCGGCAAATTCATTTCGGCCAATATCGGCTAATGCTAGATAATATCAGCTGGTGTTGACTTTTTAATAAATAAAAAACTCAGTTTAATGGGTTTTTGAGTTATTTTCATTATTTTTTAATTTAAAAAGGTTTAAATACAAGCTATTCAAGTTTTGAGTTATTTTCATCAATTTTGACAATTTTGAGTTATTTTCATTAATTTGTTAGACTTTAGGCTCTAAGATAATTTCAATTTTTTTATTTTTTTGTGAAAATAATTTAGTGAAATAATATTTAGTGCTTATCAAATTCAATGATATGTTAATGCCACTCTTATAATTGATAGGGCCTCTACGTGATTTTCTAAGATTTTTTTGAGAAATTAATAAAAGTCGAATTTTCTAAGATACTTTCTATTTTAAAGTTTTTTTCTTAAAAAGATAAAAAATCAAGTTCTTTAACATTTTTTTTAACTAAGGAGTTTAGACGTCTTATTCGTCTAATCTTCGGAGAATATATAAATCTCCTAATTCTATAGAAAATGGTCTTTGGAGTTGAACATGAATGAACACAAGACCCCCGCTTACGAAGATAAGTTATTTCCGATCAGGCCAGTCTCTCCATACTAAAGATATAAATTTTTCATAAAAAATATAATTATTCATTTTCTTTAACATTGCCCAGCTGGAGTCAAGCTTTGACTTTAAGAATTAATCTTATCAACCACATGTGGTAACAGTGGAGACAACCACCTTTTGCCACTTGTTGAAATCTAAAAGTAAACGAACCGACCCACTGTTTCTTCTTCTTCGTGTATGTGTGGGAAACAGTGAAAAAGAGAGAATGCAACGCAGAAGAGAAAGAAAGATTTCATGGCGTTTGTCTATGCTTTTACAGCAAAATCAGAAGAGCAGAGTGGTCTCGATACTCTCTAGCTACGTCTCGACCACGCTACCGGATTTCCATGACGACTTCTCTCCAAAACCAAAGGAGGGACGACAGTCTCACACCCTCTCATACCCTTCCACCCACGTTTTCTCCTTTCTTCCATTTTCTTTCCGCACTTGGGGAAGTGTGGCCTCCCCAACCAATTCAGCTGTACTATATCTTTTCTCATTCATTCACTTAATGGATATTCACCCACTTCCAATTTTTATGGAAGGTAATGTAATGAGCAAGGTTGGCTTGACAGTGAATAGACTCGTCTCATGAACTGAGGTATTGAGTTTGATTCACGCTCAATCTTGATGGATCAATTTTCATGGAGTTACTCTCCATCTACTAAATCAGTATATGTGGATTGAGAGGTTTACATATACTCGTTGAATTAGTCTCACCTCTTATGTGGGATGAGAATGTTGGAGTATGAATGAGTCCAGCATCGGTAAAAGGGAGAAAAATATAAGGACTTAGATAGGACAAATATCTCTACCTATCAGGCTAGTTTTTTGGACTGGAAGCTCAGGCCCAACAAGTGATGTTAGAGTCAGGTTTTTCAAGTACCGCATGTGAACTCAGAGATCTCCTAACTAGACAGGATGGTTGGTAACGTTGTATACGTTGGAGAGCCTCGTTCGAAGGGAAATTGTTGGAGTACGAACAAATCCCACATCGGTGAGAGAGGAAAATATAATGACTTATATGAGGCTAGATATCTCCACCTATCATGCTACTCTTTTGAGCTCGAAGCCCATATCCAACGAAAAATACCCATGGTTAAAAAAAAAAAAAAAATGTAATGCAAGTTTAACAACAGAAAGAAAATGATATGGTGTTTTTTTATTTCCACTCGGATTTCATGCAGGAGTGATTTCATAAAAGCGAGTAAAATCACATTCATGCATTACATATATTATATATGCAGGCCCAACTATCCACTAACATCTAAATTGACTTTTGGTATGTTCTAATCTATCAAAAAATCAAATCCACCCCAAGATTAGGTTTGATATTATCTAATCTAAAAATGGACAATCTAATCCATATATACGGTGGATTAATAATAGGCCCACATGCATATATTTTTGTGGTTGTATGAGTGCAATTCTACCGAGTCGAATGGAAATCACGATCCCATGCTATCCAAACTGAGTCTTAAATCCTTTGGAAGTAGAGGTGATGGCGACGCTTCAGCTGCGGGGAGACGATGGAAATGATGCCACCCAGTGGAGGCCGCATCTTGGACCGGTAGCCCATCTCGTCGTACGGCTTCCGGTAGAACTTGAGGAAAGGAAGAAAGGATTCCCGGCACTTGTCGGTTCTGCTGCTGCTGAAGAAGGTGGCGGGGGACTGCAGGAACGAGGAGGGGGTGGCGATGGAAGGGAGGCGCTTGGTGGGCCCAGTGACATGTGGCGTGCGAGCAGCGGGCGAGGCGAAGGAGTAGGATCGGGCGTTGAGTGGGGAGACGAGGGCGGGGCCCATGAGAGAGGGCCCGGGACAGGCGTTGGTGGTGGAGGGGCCCACCATCATCGGAGCTGAGGTGTCGGTGCGGCTGAGGTACCAGGGCTTGAGGGAGTCGAAGTGGTGTGAGACGGTGAAGGAGAAGCGAGAGGAGGAGGAGGCGCCGATCTTGTTGGCGGTGGTAGTGGGGCCGGCATCGAATCTGAGGGAGGAGGCTCGAGGGTAGGACATGAAGGTGTCGTCCAAGGCTTCCACAAAGTCATAGGACGATACCACCATCGTCACTGTCGATAGCTCCACGAACGGACGAACGCCCTACAAGCCAAACCACAAGTCAAAAAACCAATTCTTTTGAACCTTACTGAAATGCCCATGATTTCAAGTTAAATAAATTGATTGTTTAAATATTTTCTATCTACTCTATTCTAAAAAATAATTTGAGTTGAGTAGATAATAAGATTTTTGAATTTTCTCAACTTTTATAAGAATTTCATCTAATAGAATTTTAAATTGAATCCAAATTTTTAATTTTAGAAATATTGAATAAAAAGGCGCGGATTTTGCTCGGACATTTAAAAAAAAGAGTAAGTGATGATTTTTTTGAGTAGTGAGTGAGTAATAATGATAACACATAAAGGATTAAACTAAATGATGCAATGACTTCACTACCACAATCGAAATTCAATTTTAATCCTAATCAATAAAAATTAAATCAGACACAGTTCATTATTTTTTAAGACTAATGTGTTCAAGTCTCTTAGAGCATCCCATTAATCCTTGAGACATGTAGAAACCTCCCTATCCACATATATCGAATAACACTATAGAGAGTGATCATTTTGTGTTGATTCATAAACAAATCATTAGATTTAACCTTGACGGATTAGTTTAATAGGTCAATTCTCACCTTTGTTTGTGGGAGGTTTTGAGATCAAATCCTTCCTCAACACAAAAAGGACAACTCTCCTTAATTTTGTACCCGGTGTGTGTACTGATTGAGAGGTTTACACATGTCTCAAGAATTAGTTACCTGAAATAGCTTGGAAAATTTAAGTGGGACGCTTTGATAGTTGATCTAAAAAAATCATTAGATTAGATAGTTCGTTTCATTTAAAAACTTAAGAAAAAGGTCGAGTGAGTTAATTTGAATTGATTTAACTCAGTGAAATATTAAATCAAACAAATTAATAATATTTAACTGAATTGAAAAATATAATAAAATTATTGGATCCAATAAAATTTTGAGACTATTTTTTTAACCGAGGGTGGTTTATAATTGGTAGATACCTTCCAAAGGCAGGAGAAGAGTGAGGGTGGATCGATGACGAACGCCTTGTGCAGCCTTCCAGGGTAATACTCCGACACGATCTTCAGTGTCCCCACCAGTAAATTCAGGAAAGCCGATACCGACCTGAAAAAGCCTGCATTTTGCACGCCATCTCGTCATTAACTCCACAATCCTTCTCGGAAATTTGAACTCCCTCTCTCTCTCTTTTACACGTCACTGATATAATCCCTATCTATTTTCTAATTCCTGTCATCCTACTTTTTTTTGGAAAACAAATACCATATCGTAATTGGAACGGATCAAAGCTTTATTTCAGATAAAATTGGAACTTCAAAATGGATTTAGAAGTACTCTTCGCCCTTTTGAGTTTTAATGCAATGGTTCAGACTCTCCAATCACATCATTTAATCCATTTTCTTCACAAAATCAAAACTTTTTTCAAAAGGATACTTGGAATTTCTGACTGTTAGTGACCCAGAAACTGTTCTTAGCCTTCCGACAAATAAAAGAAGTGTCCCCCAAGCATTTATGAGGAAGAAAACCAAAGAAAGTAGTAAACAGAGGAAGGTGGGTAGGGGCAGTTTCTTGATTCCGAAAGAGGAAGAACTGAGCAGAGCAAAGAGAAGAAGAAGGCTTACTTCCGTCGAATAGAAGAACGAACTGCTCCACGTTTCTTGACATGGTTCCAATTGCCACTTCCAGTGTAAATGCCAGCAACCGAATATATCTAAGAAGACAAGAAAATTATATTAGAAAACTTAAAAATATATAAAATAAGAAAAAAAAAAAGTAATGTTCCTTGATACTCTGAAGGGTTGATTCTTGCTCTCATTTTATTTTAACAAAAAAAATTCATTTTGAAATGATTGTTTTCGAAGAAATTTTCTTTCCATACATTTGAGACAAATGTTTCAAGGTCGACATCGAAAGAATTCATAATAAAATTTAAATTCAATGATGGGCATCAATTGCATGGTGTTTTATGACTTATAGAGTGATTTGGATTATTCAGACTGAGATCGTTAGGAGAAAAGAAAAAACTTAAGGGTCACTTATTTAAATGTTATAGGCATGTCTGAGGAATTTGGCAGAAGAAATTAGGAAAAGAGAAACATGGAGGATTGAGTTTTAATGTCTCTCACAGTTTCTGCGAGTGGAACTTCTGGTAATCCTGCTTGATTCGAAAAACCTGGAAACAAACAGAAGAAAGAAGAGAAGGAAATTTTTCAAATTTTTCATTTTTTCCAATTTTGGAAAAGAAAGTACGGGGAAGGGGAAAAAGGAGAATCTATATTACCGTAACAGGCCTTGCTTCTTCGTCGTGACCCGCGACATAGGCCATACCATCTGCTAGC
Source organism: Chimonanthus salicifolius (assembly GCA_013350335.1). Lineage (NCBI taxonomy): Eukaryota > Viridiplantae > Streptophyta > Magnoliopsida > Laurales > Calycanthaceae > Chimonanthus > Chimonanthus salicifolius. The sequence goes on along the minus strand of CM023537.1, from coordinate 8,408,523 downwards.
TCCGCAGAAAACTCGTCTGCTATCAAATGCTCTGTTTTTTTTTTCATTTTTTCAAGAAAAAGAGTGGTTTTTTAGTACCCTTCTTTTTTCATTGATGTGAATGTTTGGCTGTTTTCTTTTCTTTTTCCTCTGCTTTAACGGCTACTTCTACGGGAAAGTGGAAGCAAAAGAGGGGAAAGAAAGATTCATGGAAAACAGAGCAGAAAAAAAAAGAGAACGGAAGAATAATAGAAGGCGAAAAAGATACTCATCCATACAGAAAAGCAGCAAAAATACCTATGCCGATGCTATCTCTCCATGAAAGGCAGGATCTTAGATGCTTGGCAGCTTTCTTCACGTTCTCGCCTCTCGCTTTGAGGAATCGCTCCACGCAAGCGTCATTGCAGAACTTCTCCTGCATTTGATCATAGACCCTTCGATTACTCACTACTGAAATGCCAATCAAACACGAGAGATTACTCACAGACCCATCGTTTCGATCCCCAAATTGACAAAACAATAATATATTTCAGAAGATCTCGAAGATTCTTCGGAAAAAAAACAGAGCCAAAATCTCAAACTCAGGTTTGAATACATGCAGAATAAATCACTTTCATCGACAATGAATCAACTAAAATCATCAAAACCCATTTCCAGTTTTAATTAAAAATGATCATTTTCCCAGAAACTAATGATCTTTTTTCCATGAATCCATATGGAATCAAAAGAAAAGCCATCCAAAACCTGTTTTACGGTGAGAGGAGCTTGCTTTCGGAGGAGCTGAAGAACTTCTTCTATTTTCTTTCGATCTTTCTGCTCTTTTCTCTCCATGTCAACTCAAAATAGAGAAGGAAACGATGCTGGAAAATCAGAAAAAACCAAGCTTCTTCACTCCTCCATGAGAGAAAGAGGGAAAGGAAGGTGGTATTTAAAGGAAGCAGGGAAGGAGACTGACGGAAGCCGTTATGCAGCAGACAGAAGCTGTAAAGGCCGAGGCCATCATGACGGCGGATGGCGATTTGTAACGGAAAGCGTCAAACTCATCTAAGGTCACAGTTTTCTCCTCGTTTGGACGCTAATTTACGCCGAGTGTTGAGTGTGTGACTGCACTGGTACGTAGAAATGAGGAATCACTAGTCCAGTTTGGGGGGAAAATTGATGTTAAAAATTTCCATTTAAGAAGCACTAACCATGTGACATAGTGATGCATGATTGGTGTGAAGGAGGGTCAAAAAGTCAATGTCAGTACAACACTAAGGTGGGTTGGAATTTTTTTATATTTTAAATAAATGTTTTAATATGGGGGTTATTATAAAAAAAATTGAATCATGGAAAAATTCAGCTTTTGTTTTTGAAATTAGTATGCATATAATGAAAATCAGTAAAAAAATTATTGTAATAAATAATACGTATTTGAAATAAAAAATAATTATAATTTAATAACGTTTTATGAATCCTGATATATGGTGTAAGACAATAATGACTCTTATTAAAGTATAAAAAGTGTTACGTTATAAATAGTTTGAGATTTTAAAGAGAGTCTTATTCATCCCTAAATAGAGGGCATGTGTCATTGTAGAGTTCAGTAAAATTGTCTAATAACGGAATGTTTAGTAAATGCTCTATTACATTTTATTGTATCGTATAGGGGTGAAAGTCGGATCGAGTTTTGGCCCGAATCTGCATGACCTGACTCGAAAATCATGCACGTCGAGTCATGAAAGTCGGGTTAGCGGGTCGGGTCGGGTTGAGAAGTAAGAAACCCGCATTGAATTCGGGTCAAGTTGGGTTGAAAGATTTTTAAGTTAACCCGACCCGACCTGTCCAGGTAAAAAGTAGAGTAAACTAGGTTCAAAATGCGGGTCAGGTCGGGTTTCCGGTTGAGTCAGATTATAATTCGGGTCGGATCGGTTCAAGATGTGTGTGTCAATAGTTTGGGTCGGGTAGAGTTGGATTCCATATATTAGTAATTCGGGTCAGTTGGGTTTTTAAAAACCCAACCCGACCCTGCCCGATTTCGAACCCTAGTATCGTATGACATGTTGAGAATGAGCATTTATAGTCAGTTAAATAATCAAATAAAATATTTTGTTTAATTTTTTCTTAAAGTTAAAATCCTTGTTAATAAATAGTCAAAATTTTAATTTGATGGTGAGAATAAACACATGCTTCTAAGAAAACAATTATTTGATTTAAAACAACTAAAAGAGACCTTGAATTGATTAATAATTTAATTTATTATGAGTTAAGAATTCAAAAAAAATCTCATTCAAAACTTTGATTCTTTTATAGTTATTGAGTAAGTATTCAAATTCAAATATAAGCCGCATTTGAATGAGGTGTAAATTTTACAAGGGTTATATGTAGTTACCCCTTAGTTAGCAAATAACCCTTATTACCCCCTATTATCCCCCCACCCCCTTAATGACACATTATGTATTATGTATTATGATATTCTTTGTAAGAATATAATGATTCTTATTAAAGCATAAAAGACGTTACACTATAAATAGTTTGAAATTTTTAAAAGAGTTCTACGCATCGCTAAAGAGAGGGCATGTTTCATTGTAGAGAGCAAAATTGAAATCAAACCCTAATAATGGAAAGTTTAATAAATACTCTAGTGCATTTTATTTGTATTTTATGACACGTTGAGAATTAGCTTTTATAACTAGTTAAAGAATCAAATAAAGTAGTTTGTTTTCAAGTTAGTATGTATATAATGAAAATCACTACAACATTTATTGTAATAAATAATATATATTTGAAATAAAAATAATTATAAACTTTAATAACGTATTATGAATTATGATATGATATCTGTTGTAATACAATAATGATTCTTATTAAAGCACAAAAAGCATTACGTTATAAACGGTTCGAAATTTTAAAGAAAGGCTTACTCATCTTTAAAGAGAGGGCATATGTCATTGTAGAGTTCAGTAAAATTGAAATCAACCATAATAACAGAAGGTTTAGTAAATACTCTATTGCATTTTATTTGTATCATAGTTTGTTTAATTTTTTTTCTCTTTTTTAAAGTTAAAATCCTTGTTAATAAATTGTCAAAATTTTAATTTGATGGTGAGAATAAATACATGCTTCTGGGAAACCAATTATTTATTTAAAACAACTAAAAGAGACCTTGAATTGACTAATAATTTAATTTATTATGAGTTAAAAATTCAAAAAAATCTCATTCAAAACTTTGATTCTTTCCGTAGTTATTGAGTAAGTATTTAAATATAGGCTGCATTTGGATGAGGGGTAAATTTTACAGGAGTTATCTGGGGCTATCCCTTAGTTAGCAAATAACCCCTATTACCCCCTATTATCCCCCCACCCCCACCCCCACCCCCACCCCCCCTTAATGACACATTATGTATCATGATATTCTTTGTAAGCCTATAATATTTCTTATTAAAGCATAAAAGACATTGCGTTATAAATAGTTTGAAATTTTAAAGAAAGTTCTACTCATTGCTGTTACTGTAGAGTACAGCAAAATTGAAATCAAACCCTAATAACGAAAAGTTTAATAAATACTCTAGTGCATTTTATTTGTATTGTATGACATGGTGAGAATTAGCTTTTATAACTAGCTAAAGAATCAAATAAAGTAGTTTGTTTTCAAGTTAGTAGGTATATAATGAAAATCACTACAACATTTATTGTAATAAATAATATATATTTGAAATAAAAATAATTATAAACTTTAATAACGTATTATGAATTATGATATTTGTTGTAAGACAATAATGATTCTTATTAAAGCACAACAAGCGTTACATTATAAACAGTTTGAAATTTTAAAGAGAGTCTTACTCATCTCTGAAGAGAGGATAGAGTTCAGTAAAATTGAAATCAACCCTAATAACTGATGGTTTAGTAAATACTCTATTGCATTTTATTTGTATCATATGACACGTTGAGAATGAGCATTTATAATCCTTGTTAGCAAGTAACCCCTATTATGGATACTTCTTGTTTGGAAAGAGTTTTCAAAAGTGGGAGAGTAAAGATAAAAAATTAGCAAATAACCCCCATTACTCCCATTATCTCTCCCAATTATGAATGCTCCTTAGAACAAGTTTTCAAAAGTGAGAGAGTAAAGGTATCTCACGATTTTTCACACGTAAATAAAAAAGAAGAAAGTGATAAAGTAAAGATAACAAATTAGCAAATAACCCCTATTACCCTCTATTATCCCCCTCCCCCCAATCCAAACGCAGCCATAGGTTCTTAAGATGCTTATCTAACTATTCGTCCTTCTTAATTGCTGTTATCCTCCTTTATCTATGCTATCAATTTTAATATCATCTAATAAAAATGATTATTAATTTTCATACAATAATTCTAGCCATAAGATTATATTTTAAAGTAATCATGAAATTGTAATTTGTTTTTAAATCTAATAAGATTCTTATATATATGCTTTCTCCACATTTACTAAATTCAAAAATAAACTTATGGGATAGTATTGAAAATTATCACTAAAGTAGTCACTGAATGAACAATAACACTTATTTTTTATTAGAATATAGTTAAAAGGGGTTTCCTTTCCCATACCTTGATAAAGGAGAAGTCGGTGGAATTTGGTGAAATTGGTAGGCGGAGCCGACGTTCTCTTGTGACGATTCTTGGAGGATTCGAACCCGTGATCGGATTTGCGGAATCATTTCAGATCTCCTGAAAAATCGTCGCTATTAAATTCCACACAACCATGATAACTGTACGGTCGGATGTGGACGGGAACTCAATTTTTTAAGAAAATTAGGATAGTTGGGTCCCCATTGTAGATGTACTTGTGTACGAGATCCAATCGTCCATCAGGTGGGCCAGAAGAGTTTAACGGCTTGATATGATGATTATCAGATGATCTTTTATCCCATGTGAACTATCTGTAGTATGTGGGGCCACCTATCGGACGGCTAGGATTAGCCCATCGGGATCATTGTAGGCCAACGTTCAGTATCTCATTTGCTGTTGCCACGTGTGAGTGCCACCGTTAACGAGGAAACCACATTCTTTTTTTCTATACTACTGTAATCGCGTGAGAGCACCACAACCTGAGACATTAAGTGACCGGTTTTTCCGGAGTTGATTTTCGGTCTCGACTATAAATTATAATAATTTTTTTTTATCTAATTTGATATGATTCAATTTAAAGTGGAAGGAGAGATAATATGAACCTTCTAAGTTTCAATGAAACAAACTTTGGTTTGAAAAGATACTCGCCAAAAATGAGCTATACATAAATCTTAGGCGAGCTTCGATTGAAAACTAGATTCAATTTGAATGAATTAAAATAAAAGAAATAAAATTTCAACAATCAAATTGGCTTGCAAGGTTGTAATTCAAAATGAGAAATTGCATATTAATAATTTACCTCAAAATGAGGACTGAATTAGTAATTCAAAGAAACTTACAAATAAAACAAAATCCAACTTCTTTTATAAATCCTTAAGAAAGGTCTTCACTCTACTTGAATGTGCAAAAGAAAATCTTAAATGCTTATCCTTGAACCCCTACAAATGTTGACTATTTATAGTGTTAAAGATGACTCCGAACCACACATAAGCCAATAGCCAACCAACCATAGTTGGTGCAATTATGGTGGGCTATTATGCTAGCTAGGTTGACGTTATTCATGACGCATCGCTAGAACTAATGAGAAAAAGAAAAAGAAATTAAAACCAATAAGAATTATGCACGTGAGTTTGATGACTTGACGCCAATTGACTTGTAAGGATTACATGAATTCCATATGCTCGAATGAGATAGGTCAATGGGAGAAAGTCAATTAGACTCCATGATTCTTCCGACCAATGTAGCCACGCCACATATGCCCTTGCTCAATTTGAACCTGATCTTACCATTGGATTAAAAATCTATCTAAAACTTACTCCATTTTCACAGTCAATCTTTGAGTTTTGAAAATCAAGGCTTCTCAAATCCAATGGACTTGATTTTTTTTCTTTTATATTTATTTATGAGAAACATCGTCCTAATAAAACCTTTCGAACCCACTCATCCTCATACACCCACAAGGCCCGAAATCAATTGTGGCAATGTCGTCGCCCTAGGAAAACTGATTTTTGTAGGAGAATCCACTCTATCGATCTTTTTCATCTAATTTAAGTAAGATGGCTGTACATGTAATTATACTTATTCTTTTAATTCTTTATATCAACAACCATTTTTATATTTTAGAGGATAATTGGAAATAACCCTTTTACAAGATGTCATATAATTTATATTGGATTGACCTAGGAACCAATTATGTGAGCTTAACATGGGTATCTGGACAAAATAAAACTCCCAAAATCATTACAATGTTAGAGAATTTGAGATAGAATGATAGAAAAGTAGTTGATGCTGCAGTCATGCCCTGTTTTTTTTTTCTCTGTTGCTTTTGTTTTTATGTCATCAGTACAAAAGAGCATCTCGTCGTGCAGTGGAGTGGAGTGTGATAAAGAAATGATAAACCAAAGTCAAAAGATATAAAAGGATGGCATAGTATTTGAGTGAGTGTCGATGGTCCATTTTATTTAAAATATGGGAAATGGAAAAGTGCAGAAGAAGTTCCAAAATGAGAAAGAGTGATGTTTAAAGTTAGAAAATTAGGGTTCCCAAAGCAAGCAGAGATCTTTTAATCTCAGTAATATATTCTAATTTGGTATTTAGTGAACATTTGTCTCTCTTGTCTTCATTGAATCATTCAAAAGGGAAGAGATTCTTTTTTTTCATGAGTTTGGGTTGGCCAAATTTGAATATGCTCAAGGAAAAAGCTTTGAGTTTTCAATCTTCTACCTAATCAAACACACCCCACAAACCCTAGATTTCAAATTTTGAAACCCAAGAAGGAATATCCCCCAAACACCACATAGTAGTTTGACAAATCACCTTCTTGCAAATTCAAAACATTAGTATCTTGATCACTGGTGCTTTCGTCCCTTCTGAATCCTTATCTATATCCTTATCTATATATAAATAGGCAGTTGATGTGTTCGTCAAATGAATCTTAACAGTTCGCTCATTGAACGGTTGTTATTAGCTTCTATGTTGGCAAATGAAAGACATGATTAGTTATAAAAAGAGATGAAGATGGGATTTGGTAAGTTGGAATGATTTGGTTTAGTTTATCTCATTATTATCAGAAAAATTATTTGTGCAAAAATTTACTTAAACAGAAAAATATGTTTTATGATTAAATTGGAGGATTTTGAAGGATATAACATAGATTCTTTTATATTATTATCTAAAATAGAAAATTCTATATAAAAATTGTGAATTAAAAAAAATGATTCTCTATAAAATTTTAACAAGTGTCACTTGCACAAACCATGTGCTTGCTATTGGTATATATATTTACAAGATAGTTTCATGACTCCCATTTTATGTTTGTAAATTTATGACAGTTCTTATGTATGGTTTGCTTTGGTTTATAATGAGGGCTCTTTAAAATATTATAGAGAAATCATTTTAATTATTTAAATCAAGCTATGTTTATAATTTCTTCAAATTTTGAATATATATATTTTTTTTTAATTTCTAAATTTTTTTACTTAAACTCATTTTGATGAACACTATAGTTAAATTAGACCTTCTATTCTTATTATTGATATTGAATGAAAGGTAGGTAGCTTTAAATGAATCCTTTCAATCCAAATCGAGTTAAAATACAATGTAAGTTGACTTGCCCTTACAAGAAAGAAAGAAAAAGGTCTTAAAAGGATCATGAATTTGAGATATGGTCAAATAGCCCAGTGGATACTGATTTTTTAATAATATGGGAGATTGAACTTTTTGTTTTTTCCACTTATTATTGTATAAATGCTGAAAAAGTATATTCATCTTCTTTATTAAAAAAAATCAGTGTCTTATATTTTTATTTAAATATCTAATTTAAACTCCAGCTACTTATTTGACTTTAAGTCTTTTTAGCCAAGATCAACTTAATGTAATTATGTGGATCTAAATTCCATTGGTAAACCTTTTCAAATTAACAAGTAAAAAATCTAAATATCATTATGATGTGACAATAAGAAGGTCCAAAAAGTAAAATTATTGGAGAATCTAAATTCTTTAGAACTAGACTTTCTTAGAGTATCCTCTTTCACTCTAGACCTTTAGGGTGTTTGGATGAGGGGTAAATTTTACAGGAGTTAATTGGAGTTACCTTTGACCAGGGGTTACTCTGGATATTATAAATACTTCTTGTTCGGAAAGTGTTTTCAAAAGTGGAAGTGATTTTTTACTCTTTCCCCTTAATTAATAAACAAGGGTAATGGAGAGTTACCTCCATTACCCCCATCCAGATGCAGGCTTAGGGGAAAAAGTCTTCTTTATCAAGAAGGGGTGAAACTTGAGTCGGGTTTTAACTGCCTTCGTATGATTTGACCCAAGAAATTAGTGAGTTTATGTTATGTATTTGTATATCTCAGATTATATTAAGTTGTGAAAAAAAAAAAATCTGCATAAAACTTAAATTGAGAAAATTAAAATCAATCAAACTTGACTTGACGTAACTCAATCAATTTAACTAGAGTGGACTAAGTTATAAAGTAACTTTTAAATTGAGTCAGGTTAAAAATTTAAGGCCGACTCGATCGAAATCAGATCAACAATTTAAGTGGAATTAAGTGGAGTTGTACAAATTTTCACACTAGTCAAATTAAATTTATTAAAATACTACTCGAGTTTCAAGAGGATCCACTTATTGAGGTGTGGACTCTGAGGTAGAGATGTCGGACTCATTTTCAAACGTTGGATGATTGGCGTATCAGGTGGGGCCCACTTTTTCCAACAATTCTGTAATCACCAACCCAGCCCGCCCCACATATAGAACATCTGATGGGTAATGGGCCCCCAATGAGAAAGGCCTCATACTGACATGGCCATAAAGAACATGACAAGTTAAGCCTGTCGAAGAAAGAAAATCCAATCATAACCCCACCACTATTAGACTATCATTGACAACCGATTCTGGTGCTCTCCTTCCCACGGGAAATGATAGACATCCGAGTTTTTTTTTTCTTTTTTTTCTAGAATATGTGTATCTTTTATTATAAAAAAATATTTATTATTGTTCCTATTTTTTTTTGTGTTAGGGTAGTTGAATATTTTTTAACACATTGATATATTTTTATAGGTTTTCTTGATATATTTTTTAGGTTTTCTAGATTATGTAATTTATATTATTATTTTAAAATTATTTTATCTATTATTTGAGTAAAATATATAACTCTTAAAAACTTTTTATTTATTCAAATATATTTTTGGTGTTTTAGAAATATAACATTTAAATTAATATAATAAAAAATCTTTTGTAATTAAATTGAGATACATAGCATGCTGCCATTTTTATGTATTAGGAGAGGAGTACAAGAGAGTTCTCTCAAGCTCTCAAGTGGAGCATGCTACCATTTTTATTTATTAGGAGAGAAGAGTACAAGAGAGTTCTCTCAAGCTCTCAAGTGGAGTAGGAATGTCAAGACTGCTCTGGCTCATCTCTTCAATCATCACATTTTTAGTTGGTCTAAACCTCTGCCATCTTTCTCCCAATCCTACCACAGATGGAGTGTTGCTTTGAAAATTGTAGTGAAGGTCCCCCCTTAAAAATGTACCATGTATTTTGATAGTTTCCAATTATTGTATATTATTTATGTTTTTTTAAATTTATTATGAAATACACAGCATAAAATCTCTACGGGTGAGTTCATTATTCTTAAAGAACATTAAAGTTAGAACATAGGGACTCGAATCCACAATCTCCCACTTCCTGATGTGGGAGGCAACCAGCTGAGTTACACCATGTGGGTAACTCTTGTAGTATATAAGGTGTATAGAAAATTAAATCTTATTTGAATTTATATTTAATTATAAATTAAATTAATATAAAATATTTTAAATATAATTAACTTAAAGGAGTTGGAGTGATGATCAAGAACCTGTCTCAGAAAGTGAGAGTTCTGAATTTGATTTCTACACCACTCCAAAGAATCGCTCGTATATAGATAGGCAGCTTTCGGATATTCTAAGAGATTCAGACACTTTGATCATAAAAATATTTTAAATGTATTTAATATAACAGCCGGTATTGATTAGATAAATGTCAAAATACCTATAAATGAATTGATTATAAAATTAAAATTCATGAGATGTAAAAACTAAAAACCCATCACTAAAAAATATATAATTTAAAGAGAGGCAATTGTATAAAAATTAAAATTCTCTTACATGTCACATGATGCATCTATATTCTATATTAGGAACCAACTGTAAAGCCGTCCCCACACTAGTCTCTTCTAGGGTCCTTAAATTGGGCCCCACCTACTATGAACATCGTCACAGAAGTCAAGGAAAACTTGTCACGTGACTTTCTTGGATCACAATGTTCTCCGATTACAGCACCAACCTTACTTTTTTACACTGAAATACTCGATATTTTAGATTTAAAAAAAAAATCGGACTTATCTGATTAATTTTAATTTATTTTTGATATAAGATAAAGATATTTGTAATATAAAAAAATAGTCACTACACAATCCTGTATGACATATTATTCTGTACAACTACAAATTCATTCAGTAAGATGTCAAAGAATTGTTACGATGTTTTCTTATTTATAATTATTTATCTTTATTAAATTAATTTTATTATTCTTAAATAAATATTCATAGTGACAATTTTTTTGCATGTTCGAAAGTATAATATCAATTTATATTTTTGTTGTCTGAATTAAAAAAAAAGGTCATTTAATTAGTTCTGTTCACTTACAAATAAATGCCCACGTGAGTGTAGCTCAATTGATTAACCTCCTGTCTTAAGAAGTGGGAGGTGTCAAGTTCGAGCCCCCATGGCCTAACTTGATGTATCGTAAGGGCAATGGATATCGCCCGTGGAAGTTTTATGCTGGATTTCCTACAGTTTTCTACACGTAAATTAAAAAAAAAAATTATAAAAAATTATAGTAATCCATTTATGCATGGGTGACGTTTTCTTCAAATTACATAATATACGTGTGAAATGATCATACCTGGTTGTCCTAAGGATAACGAATGAATCCAAATGGACAATTCTCTTCTCTCTCCAACATTTACGTTTCGTTATAAATTACATTCATACTCAATGTCACACCAATTTAATCTTTACAAGTTATAGGATCTAACCTAATAAGTTTTAACACTAAAATAAAATCGATACACACGAACACACACATACACTGTCACATAATAGACCTAATAGATCCAATTTCCTCCTCACAACCAGTATCGCACGTGAATTAATACATACCTAATTTCATACTAATTTGACCTTAAGGTTTTAAAAGTGTTTAAATACATAAATATTCCATTTAAATTGCTATTAGATAAAGACAATATGCTCTTCAAAGTTAAGTCAATAGTTGGATGGTGCAGAGTGCAAACAAACACAAACACAAACACAAACGTCAACTTTGTGGGTTTTCGATGTTGGGAATGAAAGTAAAATAACGTAGGATAATTCCAACGGTTGATACAAATAAGTGTGGTGAATTGTGAACCGTACAATATTCCATTTAGTATCCCTTCATTGAAAACTTGGCAATCAAATCAATGTAAAATACCAATGAACAGCACATAATTAACACGAACTAAAAAATAATAAATTATAATTTTTTATCCAAGAGAAATATTTATTTGTGTACAACTAAATTTTTTGATAGTTCTATCAGGTGGTTATATGAGCTCCATTACTTTATTTCATTTATCTTAGAATTATTTATTTATTAAATGGTTGTGATTTGCTTCATTTTAACAAGCGATAAAATTAAAAGAAAAAAGAAAAAAATTGATGAGGACATTAAAAGCTCAAATAAAAGAAATGACAGCGATTGGAACAATGAAAATGATGATACGGTTCTCCAAGCATGCAAGATGCAAGGTTCTTGATCGAGGAAAAATTTGGAGATGCCAATGACGAGTTATGTGAAGAAATTGTCTAATTGATACTCTAATGTGATGATAAAATTGATGAGCTAAAAGACCCGCAAATTCCAACTCAAAAGCTCATCAAAATCATTAAAAAAATCAACATATAGACATAGTATACGGGTCTAATTGTCCAATTAAAGAGTTTGCATACCCAATTGCCTAATTAGAAGACCCAAATCTAAGAGAAGTCCAATTAAAGAGTTTGCATACCCAATTGCCTAATTAGAAGACTCAAAACATGTTAAAGAAGGCCCTAACCTCCATCAAATGAGCTCTTCATTTTTGCACAATTTTATCATGAGAATCCAAGAGCCAATTCCACAATTTTAGCTTCATTTTCTTCTATTGGGCCTAAGTCGATGCAGTCGATCCATGAGTTTCAATTTGAATAAATTTATGGGCTATCCTTGATGATCATGGCTTTATTTTCCTCGATCATAAACTCGTACAGTTGCCAATTCTATTTGTCAATCAAATCTTCCACTTGATCGTCAAAGCCTTTAAAATTTTCAATTGGGCCAAAGATGTCCACATCATTCGATGTGGCCATTAAAAGCCTAATCAAATCGGGTGAGTTTGAGCAAGGCCCGTTAGATGAGAATGGGACCTATGAAGACTTATCTAACATTTTTCCCCTTCAAAGCTGTAGAAATTGATGGAGAGAGGAGATGGCCTCAAGAGTATTCAAATGGACCGACATACATTGAGAATAAAGCTCATTTGGACCAGCCATCAACCTGGGCCTGTTTTCCTCCAAAGCCCAATTATCAAGCCCATTTGATGTAAACCAGCTGTGCATCCTTGAGGACACATGGGACGTCAACATGGCATGGGAATTTTGGGTGTTAAAGCTATTTTGGGTCTGCACGACCGAATTAGAAAGCCAGATTTAGCAATTTTCTTGCTTGGATGTGTAGACCAGATTGGGGACTGATGATTTTGGGGCATCAAAATCCAGAAAAAATCATGAATCAATGGCTGAAAATCACTGCTGAAACAGCAAGATTATCAGCTGGGCGTTTGGATGATTTTGGGTTGGACCTGCGCCTGGATTTTGCAACTGTTTTGCAAGGCAGTTTTTCAAAATAAAGGGCTGAGATTTGAGGGTGATTTCGCCCATATTGACAGCATGAAACTCTTTTTTTTTTTTTTTTCAGTATTTTTAGTGAAATTTAATGGTGTAAAAATTTCAAGTGGTAATCTACATTGGATGGACCTTGAATAAGCAATAAAGCCCAATTAGAAGGCTCGGACGTGTATGTCTTGGGCGTTGTGGACCTTGAATAAGCAATAAAGCCCACTTCAAGCCCAATTGGAAACCCAATTGGAGCCATACAAGTTGATTTTTTTCCTACCGTTTTGTAGCTCCAAAGCCTATAAATACTAAGGCTTGGACGTCCATTGAGTGTGCCAAATCAAGAAGCATAACAGTTGTTATTGGGGCCCATCTTTCTAGATATCAAGGTGAACAGTGGTTGGTGTTTTGCAATATTTGACTACAAGGGTGAAAATCTAGGCCGGTACGGCTAAAATCAGCCGATTTTATTAAATATCACATGTTTTTTTTTAAACAGAAATTGTTTCGGTGGTGGGCCTAGGCTGATATCTCAGCCGATATTAATGATTTCAAACATTTTTTTTTTCAAAATTGAGCCTCCTTTCATCTTTTATTTTTTAATTCAGGAAAAAAAATAGAAATTTAACCAATATTGTAAAAAAATAAAAATGGAGGAGAAAGAATGATATTGGCCAAGATGACTGACATCATTCCTGGCCGAGATTTTTACCCCTCCTATAACATGACCGTAATATATCCCATTTTGTCAACTAAGTTTACCAATTTATGCATTCCCTCTACGCCAATCCATTGAGCCATTGTAGAAAGAGTTCTTTGATTATCCAAAGAAATTATGGATTATGATCTACAAATTAAACAAGCTACCTTGACACGCTTAATTGCCTACTTTGATGCTCATTTAGGTGGTAATCCAAGTAATTGAAGATCCTCAAGTGGGTATTGTGTTTATCTTGGTGACAATCTTATCTCTTGAACTCCTAATAAGCAAAAGACACTAGGCTCGGTTGAGCACTTAATCATCGATGATTGCTCTCCACTTATACGAGATTTAAATGTCTACCTTAAAGATTTTGAGTTAATTTCCTATAACTATCTTTTTTATTTAAGATCAAGGTATCCAAGCATTCCACTCGATTAATCTTTGAAGCATGTGTAAACCTTCAAATCTACACACGCTTGAATATAAAGCTAAGAGAAAGTGGCCTTTTTTGTGTTGTGCTTGAAATTTTCTATAACTAAGTGTTGTTTATCTCGCCACCAATCCTATCTTTCATGCACCACGCACTAATAATCGAAATCAACTTTCATTTTGTACGTGAGTGGGTTGCAAGAAAAGAGGTTGTAATCATCAAATTGCCCATGTATTTATTTAGCAAAGGCCTATCAACGCAGGAATTTTGTTTTCTACTAAACAAGCTAACAGTTGATGATCAAACTATCATCTTGCAGGATGTATAAAAGACACCACTAGATATTGATGAGCCGTTTGACATTTGCATTTTAAAATTCTGTTCTTGTTTAAATTCAAAATTTTGTTGTATACCATTGTTAGCTAGCTATAATTATTAATATGAAAATTTTAACATATCAATCATATTTTGATAGTAAAAATATATTATGGTTACTATATAGACTTCAGAAAGTACATTAGATTGGTTTGGTTTTAATACAATGAAATCACAAAGACCTCTGATCATCTTAACTCGCATTCAGACAGATAAAAGAGGTAAGAATGAAGGGTTGGGATTGTTCAATTAGTGTAGCCCGTAATACAAACTTTTTTTTTATAAGATCAAGGTATTCAAGTGACTTCTTAGAGTATGTATAAACCTTTCTATCTACAGATACCTGTAATACAAACTTATCTGAGATGAATGGCTTAGTTATCCACAAAAGCTTCATAATAAAGATTACAAGAGTAAAATAAAATAATATATAAATATATATTATTTCTCCCCACGTGGTTTCATTTGCTTGTACGACTACTGATTGTCTTTTTCCTGAAAGCAAATTACTCATACACTGACTAACAAGAGTGCCCTTTTCTTCACATTCACTCTTTTGCCTGGTTTTTATTGAAGGGTAAGAGTAGTTGCCGAAGGGGCAAAAGGCAAAGGTAGGAAGAATGGGTAAATGACTTGAAACAAAAGGAATACTGAGAGTAGGGATACAATGTAACTTCCAGAAGCAATAATTCTGTCAAAGTGATTCTCATGGTTTAGTGATCAAAACCATTGATATGATGGACCACCCTGTAGATGGTGAATCATCCAAAATATCTCACTGAATGTATGATCATAGAAATCCAAATTAATGCCTTTTTTCCTCACTTTTCCCTTGTATCCTCTAATGTCCATTTGCGTGTGTGAATATTTCTTAGGATACGGTACTATGGTATTAGATTGTTGAATTTGATGGGGGCACTGACGAGAATTTCACATCTGTTGTGAGGGGAAAATTTAAGGATTTGCACTGAGACTTGATCACTTTACTATGGACTCATGTATCCCTTAGTCAAATGAATGGTTGGTGACATTTTATCTACTGGAGAGCTTTATTCGAGAGGGAAATTGTTAGAATACGAACGAGAATCCTACATCAATTGTAAAAGAGAAAAATCTAAAGACTTATATATGAGATTGGGTTACTCCACCTATCAAACTAATATTTTAGGGCTGAAAGTTCAGTGCAAATAACATTTTGATATTTGTTGATAGTGATAATGACTGCGATCAATAAATAAGATCAAAATGGACCATAAGTTCAACCATCCAGATGAACAAGTAGGTGGGCCCACTTCTATGGACTATTGACGTGTCAGGATGGATGGAATTACTTGGAAAGGAAATGACCAAATGGGTGAGGTGTTGGGTCTTGTCCTACAAGGTTAAAAGGTGGACAAAGACATGTTACCAAGTGAATATGTTAAACATGATTGGTCTTCAAGGGAATTAAAATGTGGCAGGAACAGTGCTCAAGACTTCCACCCTTGTCTAAGCAAACCCAATGGGTTTTTCTCCTCTCTCCTCACTCCCTATTTCCTCTCTTCACCCATCGTGAACCACACCCACTCTTCCAAATGGGGTGGCTCCACTCCCTTCTCTCCCCATTAAAGAAGCTATGGCTTCGTCTGCATTCAGCCCACAAGAAGAGTACGGCCCTCTCCTTCAATAACCATCAATTTACTCCTTCCATCTTAGTTTCAATACCTTCTGCAACTATTTTTTCTTTTTCTTTTTCGGTTTTCTACTTCTCATGCTTTTTGTTGCTTGATGACACCCACCATTACCATTTTCATTCATCACTGTTTTTTTCCCTCACTTATCTTCCTTTCATGATTCTGCTCAAAACCCATCTTTCATTGATATCAACTTCTTCCGATTCATACACCATTTTATTGTTATCAGCTTAAAACCCATCTTTCAAATCACATATTTTTCCTTTTAAATAATATGGATAGCTTAAACCAACTGAGCTGCTGATACAGGTTTAGATGCCCTGTTTCGCTAGCAAATGTGGTTATTCATTCATCCCAAAAAAATGACAGAAATTTACTATCTATTTCTAATTTGTTGTTCACCCATCTTCCAAAATCCCCCATTTTGTTCATTCATACACATTACAGTAATTTATTTTTCATTACCTCCATTACTGTAAAGGAGTAGCCCATTTTGATTTGATATCACAGTCATTTAGCCCCAATGCCACCCATTTTCATCTTCATTTACTGTACTATCTTATGGGTTGATTTTATTTATTCATTTTTTGTTTTCATTTGCAGGTGGAGGGATATATATTCTCTATGAGGACGTGAAATCCTGCCCTTGTGAAGATGTTCATGTTCTATGGTCCATTCTAGTGGAATCACATGCCCCAGCCCTGCCAGCGCCACCTACACATTGAATGAGGTTTCAAAGACCCAAATCTTATTAATGTGGCTTTTCTTGTACATAGATATATACACACATAAACTTAGGGTTACAGATTTACAGACATGGCAGATGGATCACACCACCATAGATGCCTACTGCATTTCACACTCCTAAATGGAGAACTCTGTTCCATATACCCATGGATGCCACTTGCTTGGAGATGGGATGTTCATTGTAAAGAAAAGAAAAAAGAAAATGATAAAAAAGCATGATTTTTCCCTTTTTTTTCTTATGGGGTTTCTTATTATCCTTTTTTTTTTTATTATTAAAATGTTATTGTTGTTGTTGGTGGCGTGTCCATTTGAGAAGTTGGGTAACCGCTGGTGTTTATTTCAAGTTCTTTGCCCTGCTTATGAGAGTGGTGAACAGTCTATATGAGATGAGAAGTATAAAATTTTCTGAATGAGGGAGAAATACTAAATCAATGCTTCTAGCGTACATTAGGGGTGAAATTTGGGTTGAATTTTAACCTTATTCATATTTGAGTTGAGAAATTTAAATCAATTCGACTTAATCCAATTTAATCTGATCCAATTCGAGTGCATTAAGGTATAAAACAACATTCGAATTGAGTCGGATAAAAAATTCAGGGTCGAATCAAATTTGGTTCAATAAGTTTTCAAATGGGTTGAGTTAGGTTTATTAAAACTCGACCCGACTCACCCGAGTCTCAGCCCTAGTCTACATCATATTCCCTTGTATATTTTGATATAGTGTCCATCAAATTGGACAGTGATGGATCTATGAAAAAACATTTCTTTTATAATATGTGACTCATTAAAAATCATCTTAGTTGAATCAATAAGTCAATTTTTTAATTTATGAATTTTAAAAATTAAAAAAAATTAAACTGATAAAATTTAAAAAACATAAAAAATGTAATTAAGCCATATCTTCAGAATATTTTTTTTTATATATAAATTATCACATTCTACTCTTTTTTTTTTTTTTTAATTTACGTGTGAAAAACTGTATAAAACTTAGCTTAAAACTTTTATAAATGATACCCACTATCATTAAAGCACACCAAATAAGACCATATTGACTACTTGATTAAACATGCAGAATAACATGACCATTATTTGGCCACAAACAAACTACTGCGAAAGGAACAAATCAAAGATGAGTAGAAATAAGAAAAAGGGAAAGAGAAGATTCATCAAACCTCACAATTGGGGCTTCTAGATTATGTAACAGTGGACCCCACATTGGTACATTATTAATCTATATCATTCCTCTTATTTTAGTAGAAAAATAAATTATGAGCTTCATGTCTTGACACCATGCAATACACATGGGCCTTTTTAAAGCAACTTTAATGATTGTGTTCCTTGACTTTGATCCTCATCTTTGGAAATGCTTACATAATTATTATTATCACGTACAAAAGCAACTTTGAGAAAATCAAAACAGATGGCCCCATGATTTTAAAATCATAATAATAATATTCAAATTCCAAAGAGAAAGATGCAATGCTCACCAAACAACTAAGCATAATTTATGGTGGGTCCCATAGCTGATAGGATACTGTGTTGTCTACAATCTCTACTAGGGTAGATTTCCAAATTGAATTACAGTAATGAATAATGATATTAATCTAATCTCAAATCCTTTGAGTCACATGTGGACAAAATCATAATCAGTCCTTAAAATATCACCATATCACTGATACACTATTATATATTGGTCTGCTTCTTTAAAATTTAGAGAATAGACTTGATCAAGGTATCTCAATCAATTGATATAGCCTGCCAACAACCGAGTGTCAATAAAGTCACCACTCAATACAAAAAAAAAGTTAAGAGATTTTTTGTCTTTTTTTCAAAGAAAGTAATTTCTTAAAAAAGCCCATTCTATTCATATTATCTAATAAGTAATATAAAATTTAGTCCTTTTATAAAGTGTAAAGCTCGACGTTTTGATTGTTTGCATCAAAATATTTATTTTTATTGAAAATGAATGAAAATCTCATTATTTTTTCTAACAAAATTTCCTATTCTTCATATGGGAAATGGATTCTTTGGAAGGAAAAATAAGTATCACAATTTTTGTGGTATTGGCAAAGAACTTCCATTTTATGGAAGAAGAAAGAAATGTCTCATTTTTCATGTTCTCCAATAACTGGTATAAGATTTTCTTAAACAATTCTCATGCTGAGAGAGTCTCATATATTTTGTTTGGTAATTTCAAAGAAAAAAATGTAAGAGAAAACAAAGAAAAAGTAGGGCAAGAAAAGAGGAGGGGAAGCCATAATTTCTCCTACCTCTCTAAGAAACTTTTTTTTTCCTAACTAAGATGTCAGGCCTCTTAAAACACCTGATTAATACATAGAGCATGTACAAGCCTCACTGTAGACTTTAACTTGAATGCAGAGATGGATAAAAAAGAAGAAGTGAGATATGCATTTCCCCTATTTTGTATATAATGAAGAGGAGAATGAAAGAAAATCTTGTTCATTATCATGTTTTTCCCTCGTTGAAAACTTGAAACAGACAATGATTTTCGTCCATTTCAGTGCAAAATTGTTTAATTGTCTTTCATTGTTGTTATAGTTGGGATGTCAATTGTGTCACTGCCACTTTTAAATCTCAATTGCTCATCCAATCAATTCCTATGAATTGACACATGATCTCATTGTTAGATTGGTAATTTGTTAAATATTGATCATATCCTAACTCTTAAGGAGATGATGTATGAATGGTTGAGATTTATTAGAAGTTGGGTCCACATGCCTAAGGCCCTAAACTAACAGTAGCATGAATGACAAATTTTCCCTATTTTTTTTTCAATTTAATTTACTTGTGCCATGTCTACATTTTTTTTTTTAAATTTAATCAAGGACATAATCATTGATAGAAGACTTTGTTGCTATTGCATTACTTCGAGTACATGTATTGGTAGGTCCACGAGATGTCACGTGCTCTCCTTTACTCATTTACCCTCTCTAGATTACTGAATTTTCTTTAGTTTGGTTGGTGAAGCAAAAGACTGGGGATGTAGCTTCTCAAAACAGCCAAATAATTATATATGCATAGTCCATGATTTTAAGAGTTGTGAGGTTCACTATTTGAAAGGTGTTTATCACGTTAGGGGCACTTTCACTGTCCCTCTTGACTTAGGACTGCTTAAAATTCACACTTTTTATTTTTAAAATTTTAAATCAAGGACTCTTAGAGTATTCAACTATTCTTTGGGGCATGTACAAGTCTTTCTAACCATAAACCGAGGACTGTCTCTTTAGAGTCGAGTGAAAATCAAACTCAGAACTCCCGCTTCTTAAAATGGGTTCTTAACCATCACTCTAACCATAGAAAGGTGATTTTAGGGGCCATTAAACTCAATATGGAACTCATGGGCCAAAAGATGATGAATCCAGATTGAAAAAATTCTGGGCCCCATAATGGAGAAATGTCCAATGTCAATGACAACCAGAGTATCCTAACCACGTATATTAAATTTCTGGAAATTAAATGGTTAGTGGTCAGTTCAGCAGGCAAAATCAGATGCTGTCGTTTGTTCCAAGCTGATAGAACTATTCTTGCAACTTTATTATTATAATGCATGGAAAATGCACCAAAACAAAATTCTCAATTGAGTTGGGGCCGAGTCACACTTACATTTTTCAGAAAGCACAATTTGTACTTTTCACCATTTGAATAGTGACATTTATGCAAGATAAAAACCTCCGAAATTTGCACAGACCCACATTCGTGTCGACCAGTCTTGGTATTCTTAGCAAGCATGATTGGTTCTTGTTAGCTTAATCTGGTTTTCAAGCAACATTGGTGGGTTTTTGAGACAGAGAGAGATAGAAAGAGGGAGGGAGAGAGAGAGCATTGGTGGGTTTGAGAGAGAGAGAGAGAGAGAGAGAGATTGATTGTCTTCACTATAACAACATCCCCAAATTCAGAAAGAAAAGCATAAACTTTATCCTTTATTTTGTTTTTTAAATGTATTGAGTGTATCTAATGGAGTAAGGGCCAAGTGATGGGGCCCGAATAAACACCAGAAATAATTGCCCATATGTCTGAAAAATAGTAGTAGATAAAGCAACAATGGCCAACATCGACTTGGTTGAACAAATCCACATTGCCACAATCTATATAACTTGCTGCTGCAATCCTAGAAGGCACTTCCGACACTGATGAAGGAATCAGGCATAGACTCTTAAAGTCTGTCTCCAATGACCAACTGGCTACATGGCTGCTCCAAATCAGCAGTTCACAGGTCAGAATCTTCTGCACAATTATTACAGTAAATGACAATATATGGTGCAACCAGAGATTAAAATATCAGTAGTTATCAGATTACCAAACTACTGATACAATGTCATCAACCAATATGATATGCACTGCCAAGTGATATGTACTGAAGAGGTACAACAAAATACCACCATGTCACTATACTGAGAAATCAACACAAGTTCCAAGGAAGCAAGGCAAAATGATTCTCAATTGGTCTCGTTTCACCTATTTTTCATAGAAAAGTATTCAGTATTTACCGTTGTTTTCTGAATGATCTGGATTTACTGTCACATGTGGAACAATTGACATGTTAAAGTAGATTGTTGTTATATAGTAATTCTGAATGCAAGGGTTGGTTTTACCAAACTTCTATATCATTAATGAATAAGCGGATTCAACAGTAGGTGCTGGGCCATCTTAAAAAGAAAAAAGCAATAAAGCATTAGCATACAATACAAAGAGGTTCCGGTTTTATACTTTACATTGTGGCTTGGTTTACAGTGTCTCTAATTTAACAATATTGGTATCATGTATCAGATTAAATAGTGTCAATATATATATACATACACACAATATCAAATTGTTGTCAAAGCCATTTATCATGGAGTGGCACTCAATTGGTTTAGCAAATTGTTTTCCATGGCTTACTACCAGCGTAATGCCCACATGGCTCAAACCCACAGCCTTTATTTTTGCCACAATTAGGGCCCACCAACTTTTCTATAGTCTCTTCAGATTGTATATATGGTGATTCCAGAAAGCAGGTGGATAAAAAGGAAACACCATAAACATAATTAAGATACACATGAGTTCTTCAACTGGAGGATGTAACTCACTCTTTTATAGGGCAGATGGAGCCAAATGCAGAATCCAATCTTTGTAGTAGGAACGCATGTCTGTGTCAGAATTAGAAAGGGCACCTAGAGGAGTGACTGTTATCTGAAATAGAGTCACTAGTTAGTGTGTTAATTATGCACATCCTGAAAAATGTGAGTTACTTATTACCATAATCACATACATATCCTTCTTGAAGGCTAGCATGGTCTGTATCTTCTTCTTCAGATGCAGGCTGATTTTTTGCCTGGTTGATCTGCAGTAACAGATGTTTCAACAATTATTCAAGTGAGAAACAATATGCGGTTATCTGCAGTAGCTATTGTGCAATTCCTAATCCCATTTGTAGAGGCTAGAGAAAAGAATGTGGGTGGAGGCTTGGATGGAAACTAACAAAAGTGCAATGAGCACATGCATGAGCCACAAAGTTATAATATGGGTGAGAAAATATAAACAGTGGGACACACTGAACCAAGATAAAAAAATCAGAGCTCAGGACTCACTCTTTTTAAAACTTTGACCACAGTGACTCAAGCAACGCATGTTTTATGTAAATTTTAAAAGATATTATGTCAAAATAATGAATATATACTCATAAATTCGAAGTATAAACTTCATGAAACATAAGAACACAATGCAATGTGTGGAACTCGCCTTGAAAGGTCTTGTGTTCAGATCTTGGTATATGAATGTATATTAGAAATAAAACTCGCTTTGACTCGGCAACTTGGGTACAAGACACTAGGTCAACCAAAAACTCAATAAACTCATCCAAGTTGTGTCATTTTGTGAGTGTAGAGCAAGTCGCCTTGATGTTTTACCCAACCCCCTTAAAATCCTGTCAACTTGGGTGAGTCACAAGTTGACTCACAAAGTTTTTAAGTTTCCAACTATACCTTAAACATGACCAATGAGGACATCCTGGGATGCACACAAATTTCTTAAAAAATCCCCTATTCAAATGCATATAAATTTGGTGCCTTTTATTGGGTTTCCTTTGAGAGTGTATTAGAGAGATTTTGGAGATTCTTTTTTCTCTGAGGGTTTTTTTCCAGAGATATCTTGCAAGTGAGATTAAGAGTGGGTTAACATTTTAGGCTTGTGCACGGCACATTGTAATTCCAGAGAAATTTGAAAATAAACTGAATAATAGGTGCACAAGAGGGAGCATAAAGAAATCTAACCTCTCTTATGAAGAAGATTTCTTGAAGCCCAGAGGATATATTCTTTTCCCCAGTTACGTGGTCAACCTCCATATTTGTGGCAGAGTTCTTTTCACCTTGTGTGCCAGGATCTACTTGCTTCCACCCAATTTTTATCATTAAATTTCCCTGATTGGTCACCTTATAACCCTATTCATGGGGAGAGAGAGAGATTAGCATGTCACTCAATGTAAACTTCTTAAACAGAAAATTCATTATCCCACAAACTAATGGTCAAGGGGCAATCATTGGTGAAAAGCAATGGCAATAGGAACCTCCCCATGAAATGCATTCCTTCAACAACACAATCAGTCAGAATCTGCAGAGATCTAGTCTGTGCACTACCAAACTGGTTGTCATCTGAAATGCTTATCACTTGTAGAAGCAAGATGCAGTCAAATTATACCATGATGGGTAAATGTCCAGGTTAGGAGGAAGATGCACTGGAGAATATTGACAAACTACATTGACAGATAATTTCTGGATTTATTTAGAAGGGAGAAGTTGAGTAGCTGGACTGCTGAAATGGAAACAGTCCGCAGGGTGGGTATGTAGTGGTTTGAAACCTACGATGACACTAAAATGGAACAGCCATAGTTTTCTTTTCTCCAAAAATGATTACAATCATTACAAAAATGGATTTCAAAGTAGACCATGGGCATTCTATAGTATCAACTGTTTATGGATTGATAGATTGCACATGGTTTCCAAGAAGATAGAGGCCAATAACTGTAGCAATGCTGATTGAGGTGAAGGAATAGCTCCGAAAATGATATTTATAGAAAACAAGGAAAAGGAATATACATTTCATATGATAAGATTTTCCAAGATACAGATCTAGCTCTGAAAATCACCTTATGATGCATAATATCTGATGGCAAATCTATGTTTAAAAAGGATCCTTTCTGGTAAGTTTTATTCTTGATATCAGTCAGTAGTGCATTGATGATGGGTAAACACGCCTCTGCACCTATTTTGAAGTCATCAAAACTGCTCTTACCTTTCACCCTGAAACATTCATTTTCCAATTTAGTGACAGACAGACAGACAAACAGATAGATAGATAGATAGATATAGAGAGAGAGATGGAAAACAATTGTTGCAGCGTCATATAATCCTTACGCAAGCTTGCAAGATCTGTTACTCTATTGGCCTCCATAGAAATGGAGAGAAATAATCCATTGAGAACTAGCAGGATGTGATCAAGGTAATTAATTTTTAGGTGGAGCTCACTTTTGCACCCTTTCTCCCCCTCATACCCATTATTATCCCATGAATTGGATTCATAACATATTTGAACCCTTTCTAAGATACACTAACCGCCAGATTAAGCTCAAATCATATAGATGGCTAAAATAATATACCTTTAAAGCCATATTATTATCCCAAAGTGAGCCCCACAAATGATGATATCAATACCTGGTTCTCAAGGAATAGGATTCTCAAAGGATAACTTCTTTAGAAATGGAGGATCAGTGATGCAACCAAGGTCATGGGTTCCATGGAAGGCACATTGGAGTTCAACGAGTTACAAGTGGCAAGTGACAGAGTTATTGGACCAAAATTTATTTTTAGCACGCTTGTAAGACATGTCAATGAAGATCCAAGCTCCAACACAAATTAGAAGTACTGTTACAATTTATCTTTGGTTGTTTTTAGTAGATTTAGATTAAATTTAGGCACATTTTCGTCATTTTCAGTAATGGCCATATTTTAGGTCTAATACAATCTCAAATTAACATGAGATTAGATCCATTTGATAGGACACTCAACTACGTTTCTAACAGGGCCAAGTTTCTATAATTCTAACTCATATTGGATAAATTATGGCCAATTTTCTAATAGGGCTTATTGTCATGGCAAATTTCTTGTCTGTGTCTAGTTTGGTTTTGTAAGTATTTTATAAAGATGTTATTAGAAAGGGAAGATATATAAGGATTATGAAAACTATGTATTTAGTAAGTATGGATGTCTTTAGATGAGACAATCTTCCGGTTTTCTTATTTGTACAAAAGCAATCAACTATAAATATTAAAGAGAGAGAGAGAGAGAGAGAGTTTTATTTGTAAGGAAATTCGTGTATACTTTGAGGAGGGATTTTTGAAGGCATACAATCATTTTATGGTGTTTCTTAGGTTTAGGAACTGAGTCTTTTTGAGCCTATATGCTTTGGAGCACCTTAATTTTATGCCGATGAGTGTGAATTTGGTGTTTGTTTATTCATTCTTGTGTTCTCGAGCTCTTTTATTTGGATTCTTTTCTGCGATTTCAATTAAAGATTCCCCAATTACACACAATTTGAACTAGGACTACATCAATCAGATTTAAATAAAGTCAACAGGATCGATGCAATGTGGAAAGTGAAGGCAACCTAGTGAAGTGTTGTGTGGTAGAAGATTGTCGTGTTGATTAAAGGGGGAGCTCTATAAAACAACAATACAACCTGTTATGTTGTATTGAGCTTAATGTTCGCTGATGAAGGAAAGGCAAATAGATAAAGTGATGGTCATAGAGATGGGCATACTAAGATGGATGTGTAGAGTAACATTAAAAATAAAATAAGAAATGATTGCATTAGAGGAACCTTAAAATTAGTCATAGTACACAAAAAATAAGGTAATTCTATTTAACATGGTTCAAACACATACTCAAAAGACCAAAGACAGCCTTAGTAAGAAGAATCAAGAGGTTACATGTAGAACATACTAAAAGGAGTTGTTCTTTAAAGACTAGGATTGATGGGATAAGGAAAAACATGGCAAATTGCAAAGAGAGGAATATGTGATGACGGCTAAGGTCAGGTTTAACGACTACTTAGACCATCATACTGAAAATAATGATTTTGACTCGAGATCCTCGGATCCGAATCAAAGATTTTGAAACGAAACTCTAGATATCCAACTCCAACTCTCACTCTCAGAAAGAAGAGATGGTTCTAATTTTGATACGGACAAAATTCACCAAAGAAATTATGTGTTCTAAGAATTCAATTCGAATGAGGAATTGGGAATCCGAATGTTAAATTCTAACGTACTTAATTAACTTAATTAAATGCAATTAAAATTTTCAACATGCATGAATTCTCATTCGGCTCAAATTCGGATTGAAAATCAAAGAACCTTCTAACAAATTAATTTGAATATGGAATTAAATTTTAATCGTGTAATTAAAACATGCAAGACATACAAATAAATTTCACCATACAAACAAGGAGTATGGAAGATTCTGTGCATTCATGAGGTGTACTGTCTGTCTATCTATCCCTATCCACCTCACCCCTCCCCCTTCTCCTTCTTCCATCTCCCCCTTTACATCTTGAATCGTCTCTCTCTCTCTACATCTTCCTTTGCATGAGTAATCTCAACAATTAGAAAGTGTAAGTGAATCATCTAAGAGTCACAATCAGAAATCTTATTTCTAAGATATTTGGTTTTTAAACATGCCTCGATGCTTAAGCATCTATCTCTGATCCCCCTCTTCCCTCCCTCTCCCTCTCCTTTCCATCTTCTTTTGCATGAGTAATCTCAAAAACTAGCGAGTATCAGATAATCACCCCTCTCTCCCCCCTTCATCTTCTTTTGCATGAGTAATCTCAACAATTAGCAACTGTCAGTGAATCACCTAAGAGTCACAAATTGGAATACTTATTGTAGAAAAATAAGAGAAGAAGAAGATGAGGAAGAACACACTGTGTTGGGAAGAACCCTTCTCTCAATTGTATTGTCTTTTTCTCTTAGAGGATCCATCAATAAATAGAAAAAAGAGAGCCAATTAAAGTGGCCAAAAAAGGAAATACACTAGACGTATCCTTATCTATACAGAGTATACAATCATACAGCTGACTTTCCAAAATAGGGAAAATAATCATGTATCGGGTCCCACAACACTTATTTCCAAGACAAATGGATTTTTAACATGCCTCATACTTAAGAAAAACCTTAAAAGACACACTAGGAAGCAGTCATTAGAAAACTTAGTGTTAGATAATGCTAATACAGTTCTAGTAGAGAACTTGGTTTTGTGTACAGTAATTTTAAAGTGAGGAACAAAGAATCAAGCCTAGACATAAGAGGAATGAAGAGAAATATTAAACAAACATGTGATCGAAAAGAAGCTTCAAATAAAAATAAGTTAATTCATTTCTCTTCATTCAAGGGATAATGGAGTGACTATTCATACTATCTCAGCAGGATTTCAGTAACTCAGTGGCAGTAATCATTTCACATACCACTCATATGAAATGGATACAGAAGGCACACCATATAAAAATGGCTCTCGAGCACCAGCTACTGTCCCGGAGTACACACTACAAGTGGAAGAAGAGAAAGGGGAAAAAACTTCAACACAAGCAAGGAAAGCAGAAATCATGGGTATGCTCCAATTTATAGAACAAATAAACATACTAGATGAAAATTTAAACAGGTTAATTTACAGATATCATGTAAAAGAACTATAATGTGCACACTTGAAAGCATTAAAAATTATTCACAACCAACTTAATTTGGAGAGGAAAGAATATCAAAATCATAAGGATACTATGAGATTTCCTACTTTTACATGGTTCTTGTAAATCAACAGCCAACACAACATATCTTCCAGAACTTATGTGCACCGACCCACTTGCACGAGCAAGCACATATCGTTGTCATAGGCTGTTGAGTTCTCATCATGTTAGTCTTCAAGTATCCACACTTATGCAAGATTGGTGCTTGTCACTTGGAAGAAATATAAAGATAAAGGAGAACTAAAGAAGGACAAAGAAAAGGACAATAATCAGTTAGTTATTGAAATGTGGAAGATGGTGAAAAGCATGTGCATAGTGGTAAATGTTTAAATGTTTATGCCTTTTATATGAATATGGCTCATTATATGGTGATATCTTATTATCTCACTCACTTGTATGTTTTCTGCTATTTCGCATTCAAACAAGGGGCACATAAATTTGTAATGCATTTTGTTAAGTGATTATACAGAGACCGCCCAACCTCTCAATCTCTTTCTAATCTCTTTGGTCATTGTAAATATGGTACATCAGAAAATTTCATCTAATTCTTATCTCATAATTTTCACTGAGATATTATTTTTATATTTATTGTTAAAGTTTGAAATATTTCAGTGGAAAGACGATAATATTTTAATGTTAAACATCTTAGTTTTTTAAATATATTCAATTTAGAGTTGGTGCAACATGTTGGTAAGGCATGGGTCTTCAACCACTTCAACCAAACTTGTGAACCATGTCTATCCAAAATTATCCTTCACCCCCTCGAAAAAAAATTCTCGTTCTGCAGTACAGTTATTAGTTACTAGTAAGCCAGACAATAAAAGCTATGGCTAGTGACGAGGTACTAACATGTTATACCCACAGTTGCTACCCATGTTAATGCCACTGATCACCTGCAACCATACAAAGGAAAAAGTTAGCAACAGAAAGAAAATGCAAATAATTATGATGATAGCAATTGCAAAAGAACAAATTCATCCAGCATGTTTTGGAGGCAAGTTGGATTGCATCACACATTATAGTACCCATACATGGAAACAAACATGTAAGGAGAGAAAAGATACAGCCCCAAATATTTGAGATTTAGGACATAATGAAAGGATGACATCTGGTAATTAATACCATGAAAAATTTTGTTCTAGAGAAATGGTAATGTGACTCAAATTTGTAACCTTTTAGCAACCGAGAGAATTTCCAAAACACGCTACATGTTCTCAGCTTAATATCATGACAAAATTGCCAACAAGTATGGAAATAAAAAACTCAACACAATTGATGTTTGGTTCTGTGTATATGTATCCATGAAGCTTTTGCATTCAATGTCAATACAACACAATGTCATTCACTCCAATTGCGTTTTAACAATTATTTCATCTGAGCCCCCAACGCTTTTTTTAAGTGGATTTTTGTCATTTCGGGAATAGAGATGATATTCCCCTGTTTTTAGGATCTATTCTATCATTAGAACCACAAAACCCAGGAGAGAATCATCTCTGCTCCTACAATGGAGTCAAAGGCAGCAAAGTGACCACAAATTGTTTGCAGTACATAATAAACTACATCATTCAAAAGTCAAGAGTCATGTGAGTTGCAAGCTACCAAATCCGGTGGACCAGCAAAGAGTACACCAGAGATTCCCAAAGAAGCACAATCTGCAGGTGTTCCTGCAAAGAATAAATTCAATCTTATGAATAAATGTTTCTCCCTCCTTTTCTTTTAAGCTGACTCCAAATAGATGCAATAAATGACCGACAGTGACAACTGAAACTTTTCTAAGAGTGCAAAAATGAAAAGTCTCAAATGTAATATATGAATTTAAATTTTCTTTAACCATCATGACAGGCAATGATCATTCTTTATTTTGAGTTTTTTAAGGAAAGGGTAGAAAAAGAATGATACATTAATAACAACGCATAATATGTTTATGAAATGAATCACTCAATGTAAAACGAAAATGTATCCCAAGAAAAAGAAACACATTAACTTTACTTGGATTCATATAAAAGCAAAAAGGAAGCATAAGTATCTAAACTCAGACCACATAAAAGAAAGACACAAGAGTCTCCCTTCAATTTTACTTCTTCACAAGAAGTTCAATAATAAAAAGAGAAAATTATGAGAATGCCTAGAAGTAATTATAGTTACCATATGTGAAATGAAAACAACAAGAACTAGATAAAACATAATTGGGAGTTTGAACAACTGATCTAAATCTAAAACACAGAACTCAGATAAGGTAGAAAAATAATGCCATCAGTGGAATCATGTTACAAACCTTTAACTGCATAGGCTGTTGCTCCTTCAATTTGAACCTGAGTAACACCAATAGGATGGCTCCAAACGATGCTATGGCTGGTTGATGACATTTCACTGCCAAAGTGCAAGTGTATAAGAACTACTTAAAGTCTTAAAGTACAGTATCTTTAAAGGTAAACACCAGAACATAGCATTTATATGTAACAAGTAATAATCACTCATTAAATAATAGATCCAAATTAATAGATGCTTGGAATACTCCAACACCCATTCTCAAAGAGGAATTTTTGTCCACCAATCCTTCCAATGTCATCACTTATCAAGATCTGGATGGAGTAATGATAATCCCATTCACAAGTAACAACAGCAGTGAAACATGGTATACGACAATAACAACAAGTAATCATCAGTAAGGTTTAAAAGAATGAACTTGGTCTTGAACTCAGGCTGGCCCAATACTGGTACTGGCAACTTACTCAAGGCCCAATGAATTTTATAGAGGCAAAACCAGAAAAATCACTGAAAAATATGAAAAACAGAAAAACATAAGAACACAAGCTTAAAATTTACAGTATCAATGTGCTTTATGTATACTACGTAAATTTGGAGTGTTTAGAAGCATTTATCACGACTGTTTTTCACATTTTTGTGTATTCACACCTTAGTACATTATTATCAGTGAAATGGAGTTCCAATCATTAGCAAATAACAAAAATTAAAGTAAAAATCTATATAAAATATTATAAAGTAAACAAAGTTATGAACTTTGTGAAGTAATAGCCATCTAATCAATTAAACCTTCTAATACCTCCACTTGTCAAGAATTGGCTTAAATGTCATAATCCCATTGTTAAGAGCAGTATAGAGTGAATGAATAACATCCACTATCACCAATTAAGGACGGGACTGAATTTCAATAATCTCATTCTCAAGGTGAAATTGTAATACATGAAAAGAACAGAAGAACAATGTCTAATGCCCAGCTAGGGAGCAACTGCAGAAGCAGCTGCTGCTGCCATGTTTCCCATTTATCTTGGTTGGCACTAATAATTGAATTTCACAAATTTTTCATGGGCTGACTTCCAATATGACATTCACATCACTCGAACTTGCAACCTTTATGGCTGAAACAATGAGCACTGATCAACTATACTACAAGCTCATCTAATGG
Organism: Chimonanthus salicifolius; assembly: GCA_013350335.1. Lineage (NCBI taxonomy): Eukaryota > Viridiplantae > Streptophyta > Magnoliopsida > Laurales > Calycanthaceae > Chimonanthus > Chimonanthus salicifolius. Next base: position 8,377,345 of record CM023537.1, on the reverse strand, counting down.
CATTCCGGAGCAAGAAAATCAAAATTCCTGAATACTGCCACTGTAGACATGGAATACATGATGGAACCCAAACTGTTCAAACCACTGGTAGCACAATGGTGTTGTGAAACCAATAAGCTCAATGAGGTGATCCTAACCTATTCTATTTGCAACAATGATGATGATCATCATCAAATGAATAGATAAAGTAACAAATGAACAACGGTAAACAATCCATCAAAATCCAAAATGGCCTGTATGATCTGCATGTGGGCCACATATTAAGTGTGGGCAGCCATACCCCACTAGAAAGCCATGGCATGTTTTAAAAGATCTTAAACCCAGTTAGATGCTGGGTTGAAGTGTAAAAACTCAGCAAATTGCTCAGAAAGGGCTAAAACCTGGAACTAGTGAGTTCAACTAGTTGAAGTGGAGAACTTAACTGGTTTGATCAATTTAAAACACTAGAAATTTTCTAAAGTTTTATTGTAGTTTTGACATTTTACAAAATTGATCTTTTCAAACCATATGGTTAACCATTTTGAACCGAACTGGTGAACAAAACTGTTGCACAACCAGTCTAAAAAAAATGTTGCGGATATCATCAATGTGTCAACCAGGAAAGGATGTAAATGTGTTCTCAATGCTCACTCACTTCAATTTTTAACATGGACGGGTAATTTTGTACAAAAGGAAAATCATCAGATGCCATGAAAGAAGAAGAACATGGAGGAAGAGAGAGAAGAAAGGTACGAATGGGGAGCGCAGACGATGACTTGGTAGCGATTAGCCGAGACGAGAACATGAACAAGTGCTCGCAATCCGGGAGCGTCGATTCCATCGTCGTTGGTAACCATTACCTTTGGTCGATCACATCTTCCCGTTTCTTCCATTTTCCTCCAAACAGACCAAAACCCAGCCCAGAAACTTGGAGTTCGTCAATTCTTCTTTAAGGAATGAAGAGAACAGACACGGGAGTTTGGCGTTTTGCAGACGCAGAATCGGAATTCAGAGTCAGTGATGAAGGCGACAACACAGTTGGGAATGATGTTTTCAGATTGTGGGATAGTGGATCGGAATTCCTATTCCGTCCAAGAATGATTCTCCACAGCGGAGGAACAGATGCTCTGCTCATACTCTCGCTCTCGGGGCTTTTGGTTGACCCGCAGCCACGACTCACGACCCGATCGGACGAGACCAAGGATGGCGGCTTTGGCAGGATTTTTTTATAAAAACATACGTGGGTGTTGGGCATGAACCGATTTGAGAAAGCAGTCCGTTTGGGTTCTGGCCTAGAAATTTAAAATCAATTAGAATCAATTTGATCTTACACGATAGGATGTGAGTGCACTAAGTTATAAAATAACATTTAAATTAAATCAGGTTAGAAATTTGAGTTGAAGAAGTAAGTAATTTGGATCAACAATTTAGATCGGATTATGTCAAATTCAATAAATTTGAGATAAGTTTGATTGAATTTATTAAAATACTATATAAGTCTATTCGAATTTCAGTCTTACTCAATATTTTATAATTACCATTAGTGTAAGATTAAATATTTATCTCTTCAAAATACGTGGAGTATGTTTGGATGACATAAAAACATTTTAAAATCTACAAAATGATGTAAGCGTTTAACCGCAAAATAGTCTAGGAAAAAATAAATCTTACATGTCAAGGGGTTAAAATATTGATACTTATCGATTTTGTGTATGTCAAATGTACATCAGTTGATACATAATGTATCATCAGATAATTTCTGCTCAAATTCGACCGATAATTCAATTGTATTATTGCGGATAGTATTGGTTAATATTACATAAATACATAGTATTGATGGTATTCAATTTTTTTTTTTTAACTTTTCAAAAAAACCATTTTAACATTTTTTTGAGTTGAATTTTACATTGGGTATATTGTAAGAAGACTTAGAAGTATTTTTTTCAAGTGAGAAAGGTATTTCTCAATTCTAATTTCTCTTAAAATTTGATCATTTTGAATTATTTTCATTATTTCTTTTTAAATTTTTATTCTAAGATAATATCGATTTTGGAGTTTTTTGTGAAAATAATTTAATGAAATAATATTGAGTGCTTGTGGAATTGAATATAGATGTCTTGATGTGATTTGTGATACCCTACCCCTTCCTTAGAGTCCCACATCAGTGGAAAAGAAAAAGGGGGGTGGGTTTATTAAGAAGCCACCTATGGAACTCAAGTGGGAGGCCTTTTGGGCCGGGCCATGTGAGCCTGGGCCCAAATGCAAAACCGTGCGAGTTCGAGCTTGTGTGCGAGGCCCAAAGCGAACAATATCACACTGAGTCAAACTTTAAGCTCTGTGTTCGGCTCAGGGTCGTTACATGATTGATAGTTTGTAAGGTATCTGTGTGATTTTTCAAAAAAAAAAAAAATTTTAATTTAATTAAAGTTAGGTTTTCTAAGACAATTCTCATTTTAGAGTTTCTTGTGGAAAAATTAATGAAATAATACAAATTATTTATCTAATTAAATGAATAGACCTTAATGTAATTGCTATAGTTTTTTATTGTTTTTATAATTTTTTTAGGATGACTATTTAGGCACCTGACTTTTCTTTTACGAGATACCCTATTATAAAATTTTGTGTGAAAATTACCATTTTGCCCCTCAGATTTTTAAAAAAGACATTCCTCCACATGAAACTGAGAAGTAAAATGGTAATTTCGTATAAAATTTTGAAATCAAGTATCTCTTAAAAGAAAATAAAATTTAGGATATCGAAGTGCTTCTAAGCTATCTCAAGGTCAAAGGAGAACAACACAAAAAATGCAATCAGAAATTCACAAGTGTCTCTCACTTGGAAAACAGGCTTTGAAGAATTGGTTTATCAATTAGCTCGGCCAAGGTAGAATTTCATTTTTCCCTACTTGGGCGTTCCTCTAGGAGGTAGCTTGAAATCTTGAATTCCCTAAACTTGTGAAAGCTCATTGTCAAATTAATTAGCCATTTAGAAAAAAGGTTCATTTGTTATATTGGGTGGCTGAATTGCACTCTTTTCAAGTTTACCTTAAATAACTTTCTTGTCTATTGTCTCTCGTCTTTTTTTCTTTTTTTAAGATTAACATATGAAAAACTCTACCCATAAGGTACACCAAAGTTTAGGCCATAGGAACTCGAACCTATAACCTCCTGCTCCTTGAGACGAGTGGCAATCAATTGAACTACACACATGTGGCTGAATTAACCTCTTTTCAAGTTTAACTTAAATAACTTTCTTGTCTATTATCTCTCGTCTTTCTAAAACCCCTTGGCAAATTTTCTTCAAAAAAGCCAAAGACCCATTTGGTTAACTGGAAACAATGTTCCTTTTGGTTAAGAATAAGTTTCTTGCTATCATTTCTTTTCACTTCTTTCCAAAATTGGAATGAACTATGCAGAATCTATGTATCAATATTTCATTTAGTTGGGACAAGTGATAAGAAGCAGCTCCATTTAGTTCCCTAGAAATAATATATCCTTCTCATCTAAAGTGAGGGGTTAATTGGTTCGAGTTTATTTTGGATTTAAGTAACAAAATTCTAAACCCACACTCATTTAAAATGTTCGGGTTCAATTCGAATTATCGGGTCGGGACAAGTTTTGTCATCTACAAATTTGATGTCCCAACCCTTTAAGTTTTTAGTTCATACAAGAGTTGCAAGATAATGTCTCAACTTCATACACCTCTTCTAGAAGTGCCATTCTTCTCCTATTTTATTGCAAACAAGGACTACATCTCCCAATAAGATTCTATTGACTACAGAATTAAATTCCTACCAGTTTTTTTTTTTTTTTTTGAAGGATATGAGCCAATGCATTGAATCATGTTTGCAACCATTTGTGCTAAATCACTGTAAAAAAAAAAAAAAAAACCACTTGTGCTAAAAAGAGAGGAAAAAAAAGGATGGTGTACATTTCAGACATCACAGGCCCCATTTTCCTGAATCAACTATACAACTTAAAAAATATACATCTGATGTATAATAACTCGTGAGTGATATATCTTACTATATCTCTCCTTACAAGGGCCTCAGAAGTGGGTAATCTTCTAACAGTTCCCTTTCTGATAGTGTGTCATTTTCATTCTGTGGAGTCCATAACACCTCGACTGCCTGCATAGAGTTCCATTGAGAATTGTATTAGAAAAATAAAAAAAACTTCAATGTGTAAAGATTCATCTTGACTGCTACCCACCAGAGTTCTGCTCATGGGTATGGAACCCAATTTTTGCAATGCCTCCTTCAAATCTGCACCCCCATTGATGGCAGGCAGTTTATGCACTCCCTCAGCAGCCACCAGGATTGTAATCTGGAAATCGGATATTTGATATAGTAGGGTCAAAATGGACATATGAAATTTAAAAAAATGAAGAAATACTTTCCGGTGCTTGCACTAAATAAATAATTTGTCAATAAGAGATTGGAATAATAATAATAATAATAGATAGTACAGTGAGTTTTCATTGGGAAAACATCATACCACAATGTACTCATTGCTGAACCCCTTAGACCTCTGGCTGCTTGTACTTTGCTTCTTAATGTTGTTCACATTGACAAGTGTTTCTTCATCAAATTTTCCGCGTTCTTCAATAGAAAGTTGATTGAAGCGTTTCTCTCCATCCTCTATGCTACGCTTTACATCCACCTGCACAGTCATGGTATGCTCAAGTTTCAGTACCATTTGATCTCTAATCAAGTGGTTCACAATGCAAGCTTAAATAGAAAACATGTGCAATTAGATAGTCATTCTCTCAAGATGTCCAATCAGTCATTTCTTTTAACTTGTATGGAGCGAAAACACCAACTGTTTTTCATTCAACATTACTGAAGGAGATAGATGAAATGAGGATCCATATTTGAGGATATTCCAATGGGGGTTCATAATGACAGTCCAAAAAAAAACTTTCCTAGAAGCTGTGCTGACAAAATTCCACAATTTCATTTCTGAAGCAGGAAGAAATTCAAACTTACTCTATTATCGACACAGATAGTAGGAGGAAAAGAACCAAAAAAAAAATCATTCAACATTACTGAAAGTGATATATGACATTAGACATCAAGAAGGCATCCTCCGGATGTTGGAAGGAATTGCAATAGGGTTCCTGAGAGAAGTAAAAAAAGAAAACCTTTCCTTGAACTTGAACCTTTGTCGACAAAACTCCATGGTTTCAGTTGAGAGGCAGGAACAAGGAAGAAAATCAAACCAACTCCGCTGCAGGCCCACAGTGGGAGCTGACTCATCTGTCATCCAAATGATGAGGGTATACCATCCCATGCATGTGGAGACTCCTAGGTGGGGGTGTCAATTTTCCTTGAGCTAAATTTAAGGTGTTGACACCTAAGTGCTCTGCTAATGGTTGAATTTAGGCTGTGGAGTGGCCCAACCAGAACTGAGCCCTGGTTTGCATGTGGATCCAAACCTGGGCCAACTTTTGAAATGTGCCCAAGAGCTTTTTTTGGGAACAGGATTTCTGCGTTTTGGCTACTGTGACATAAATCTAGTCTGAATTTGAGAACACACAATCGACCCAGATTTCATTGGTTTCAGGGTATCAGTACCCATTGACATCTCTACTACTAACATTTATAATGTAGCATGACAAAAATTACCAAGAACAAATAGATAAGATTCACAGTTAATTTCACTGGTGAAACAGACAGGTGGAGCAAAGTTTCATTGTGGAAAAAACAATGGAAAGAGAAAGGTCCCAAGTTCCAATATAGAAACAATGATAGGAACCTGTAAGTTCAATCCATGATAGTCTCTAATTGGTGTCTTTATCAAGACTGTGAAAAGTCGATTTGTATTATAGCATATAGAAGCAAATTAATTTAGCAAGCACAATATATTATGACCAAACTGGCAGTGAAACAAAATATTTTGGTTTTGCTTACCGATGAGTAAGCAGAAATGCAATAATCTGGCTGCCGCAGTAAAGCTAATGCAGTTTCTGCAACATAAGGAAACATTGTTATGAATACAAACAGAGTTGAATACAAGTAAGCAGCCAAACCTTTTTTCACATGAAAATTTACATTTGAAGAATCTAAATGACTAATTACATCACTCCATAACTGCAGTAACATGTTCATTCATGGATTCAATTACCAAGTCAAAACAAAATTTATACAAGTAGTTTGAGTGATGACAATCACAAGAAACTGAAGCACCCATGGTAATTGAACCAAGAAAGTCCATCCAAATAAAACCAAGAAATACATAACTTGAAATCTGCAATATACAAGTAGTTTTTTTTTTTTGGGAAGAGTTAACTAGTAATTCATTAATTGTTCAAAAAACTAGTAATTCATTAAGAAATGGAAAATTATGAGGATCTGTCCATGATAAAATGGAAAGGAGCAAAGTGCAACAATATATAGAAAATAAAACAGGGTCCCTCAAGGACTAAGGAGAATTCCAGTCATTGTATGGTTGAGCTACACCAATCCTGCTCATCTCGCTTGATCAAAGACTCCAGTGGATTAATGAGGACAAAATATTGCCAACCAAGGACTTCTGCAATAGAGTTTAAATAACTTGTGAAGCAGTACATCATCGCCTAGGGTCCAGACCAGCGAGTACTCTCATTGGACTATAAAAAATCCCACAAAGCAATTTAAACTCCTTTTAATATCACAGAGACTACTAATATTCATCCTTATTTAAGAAAACTCTAATGTCACCAAATCATGAGCACTTGGGAGCTATGTTGCACGAACACTTCAATTTGGACAATGTGCCCTTGTAGGCCACTTCATTTTTATGTGTATCCCATGTCCTTGGCGTACACCTGGCAAATTTGACCCAGCCCGATTATATGAACAGAACCTTAACATTTTAAATGGGTAAGGGTCTAAAGTTTTGTGACCCAGGCCCAAAATAGACTCGAACCGTTCTTAACTCATTTAATAAATAAGTAATGGGTTGAGAGTTATTGAACCGAACCAAAACCGATCCGGCCCGATCAACCAGTTGCCAGGTCTAATTAATTAATATATAATATATTTGTGCATATATATAATACTACTTTGTATAATGTGAAGAAGATCAAATGCGAACATATTTTGGTGCTTTGGATGAGAAGCATTATATTTTGTTAGGATTGATCTGATAAGGACACAAACCAATGAATCTAAACATATTTTTAAATATTTAAACAAGTGCACCTCACTAAATCAGGCTTGCACCTAGACATGTGCCTTGAGCTTTGGCTCTAGGATCCCTTGGTGCCTTGATTGTAACTTGAGCCTTGACTATTATACTTCTAGCTAACCTATCTAAGGACATGAAATAAATAGTGAAAAGATTTCATCTTAACCATCCATTTTATTCCATAAGATCAGATAACTCACCACCACCAACACAACTTTCCGATTTATTTGGAGTAAGCTTGTTGAGTTCTACTAATAATGAAAGAAATCAAGAATTTTGAATGTACTTGGAAGATTTGGCATGAGATGATCATACAAAAAATGACCTATGTGAAGTCCAAACAGGATTATGACTAAGGTGTCATTCGCCAATTTCTATTCTAAATGCTTTACCATGGAAAATGAGGAGACAGAACAACCTTTAATGCTTATTGAGACATGAGAAATGATGCAAGTACATTCTGCATTTTGAACTGATATTCCACTTGAAAAAGGAGTCTTGTAAGGACCAAAATGCCAACTTTCCTTTCTGAATTTTCTGAAACCCTCAAATGGGTAAGTGTTTACCATCAAACATGTGGAGGGCCAAATTTCCTGACCCAAATTGGTAAACAATCCCCAGGAATGTATTGTAGAGTTGAATATGATGATGCATACAGTGCACTGAAGGCAGCATTATAAGACACAATTTTAGCATTTCAACCACACTCCAACTCATAAAGACAAATTCCACCTCTGATTACTCCAGACAAATCATTTTCAGTAAGAGCAACAAAGAGAATCCAGAAAAGGCAGCTAAATTCTTCATGAACTCTCACTATCTTTGTCATTGGCTTCTTTTAGAGTAAAACCAGGACATTATTTACCATATTTTCGCACCTTATTTTCATTAAAATTTTATTTTTTAAAATATTATTTCAACTATGTGAATCCTATGTTTTGGGATCGGAGAAATCCAACACCTCATACTATTGTCATATTCCAAAATGCTTATCCATACCCATGTACTGTAGGGTAGAGATAAGAAACTTTGAAAATTGACGAGGTAAAGCTGAAATGTATGGTGAAACCCCTTTTCTAGGAAATTGTAACTGAGTAGTATATTATTATATAGAGTGTAACTTTACTAATATGGAGAATAGAGAGGGGAAACTTTTTAAAGTTGGAAATGAACTCATATCATTTTGTGAAAAATTTAGATATTTAGGTGGAACTGTTGAACCAACTGGAGGATTAGATTTCAATATAGCTAGTAGGATAGGAATCGAGTGGGATAACGATAAGCAGGCTACTGGACATCCCCAAGAGACGAGAAAATGAGGGAAAGTTGTTTAAGGTAGTTGCAGAACATAAGTAAAAACTAAAAACAAACTAGTACGAAAAACAGAAAGGCTATTATTAGAAGGAACAATAAGGGTAGGGAGAACATCGAAAACTTGGATTTAAAAGGTAAAAACGAATATGACAGATTTTGGGGTAACTGATAATGTGATTTTTCATAAGATAAAATGGAAGAGTAGAACTTAGAAAGCGATCCCCAGATGGATAAGATCAGTGCCAACGACGATCATGATGAAAACTAATTATTTTAAAGGTAGAATATGATGGGCCAAAGTCATTGCTACCTATTCAATCCAACACATCAAAATGGTGCTCAAAAAAGTTGAATGATTTCCATCTTAACCTGATTTCAATGCCTCTGATCAAATGATTAATAATGATGTTTGGCCTAATTTTCAATGGTTGGGTAGTCCATGGCCCCATCTTAAATATGAGAGGCTTCTCCAACACACAACATCACACCTGTAAAAATTTAACTTTTCATCATTGTTATCAACATCATGAAAGCTATCTCTCAATGGATATATAGACACGCACACACACATCAAAGCCATTTATTTCATCTCTCTGGGTTGGAATTTCACTTGTCTACTTAATTCTGTCAAAAATCATGTTCTCTATGACTAATTCAGGTTGGCTTTAGGTAACTCTACCAAAATGACAGAACTTTGTCCTTGTGGCATTTTCCTTCTCAATTAACTGTCTTAGGCCAGCTCGTTCTGTGTAGTGGAACTCAAAAGGAAGCACTACAGACCTTCAAAACTTTTCAAGATACCCAAGTGGTACACCTACTTTAGTCTATAGAAATTCAAAAAGAAAAAAGGAAAGAAAAGAAAAGAAAAGAAGAACAGATTCAACACAACAGAGAGCAAGAGAAATGCTTCATTAGCAGATGCACCTGTTAGGACATAGCTCAAACCCTCCGAAGTTGAAGTGTCAGCGTTTTCGGCAATCCGATCAAGATCTCTTTGAAGCGACCTTGCCATTCCTAATAGTCCAACCTAATCAAACATAATCAATTACCACAGAGAGAGATCCAAACTCTACTTATTCCAATGCTATTAGCAAAAGTAAAAAAATTCAAGAGTAAGTTCTACCTGAAGCTTGAGAACACTTGTTTTCTGTGTTGCAGTAAGAACACTTCCGTCCTCAGATCTATCCGAAAGGAACCCAGACACCAAAATAACAGCAGCAAATCCCATCATCAACAGAAAGAATCCGGATCCCGCACCAACACCAACATACAATCCGCCACCACCCCCAAAGAACGGTGATGGGGCATAATACGGTGCTGAATATGAAAACCCAGGATTCGATGGCACCGAATAACTCCTAGATGATGAGGAGGAGAATGCCCGACCACCCATTCTTCCACCGGAGGCAGCAAGTGCTGAGGATGGATCATAGGTGAGCAGTAGCCCCAATAGAATCGCTGCCATAGCTGGCTTCTGCAGCAATTTCAAGGCTTTCGTAATAGAATTGAAGATTCCGTGAAATGGATTTCTATCCGTTTGGGACAGTTCGCACTCCCTCTTCTTCTCATGGTCAGGCGCGTCTGGGCATTGGATGAGAAATCTGGGCTTTTGGGTCAAACTTATGTGATGGAGTGAAGAATCGAGGATTCCCTGAGATGGGTTTCTCTCCTTTTGTAGGAATTCTCCTTCCTTCTTCCTCTTCTTATGGTCAGACGCGTCCGACCATTGCATGAAGGTATGCTTAGAGGAGGCTCTCAGGAATCTGGGGATATCGGTCGGATGAGTGTGATGGAAGGAGGAGAGCCTTGGATGTTGGAAGAGTGGATTCCATTTGAGGGAAATGGATTCGAGAAGGGAAGCAGTGGCCATGAAACTTTGATTTGGGATGAGATGGGAGCGTTTGGATATCTGTTTATGATCCTGTGTTTTGATAGATTTGGAGTTACCGAGTGGAAGGGAGATATTATTGGTCGGATTAGGATAGTTTTGTCCGTTGGAAACATAGGCATGGAGAGAATTAGAGAGATGTTGAGAACCAGAGAATGGAAATCTGGGTGGGCCACAATTTGGGTGTTTGGACGTGTAAGAAGCTGACACCTGGCATTTGCCTGACATCTGACCTGACATCCACGAGAAAGGATATTCCAGTGGATAGGGTTACGACCGGACACCGAAGGGATACCAACTCGGGTTTTAGCTCTTCTATTACCATTCATAATTCTTTTTGAAAAAAATCTGAATTTTATGAAAAAGTTGAAAAAATAAGAAAAATCACACATAAATTTTATAAATTATGTCAATCACATAAAAGACTCTTCATTTAATTTTACGCACATTCGTAAATCATTTTATTAATGTTTTTTCACAAAAAACCCCAAATGAAAATTATCTTAAAAAACTCAAATTTCATTATTTTTTGACAAAAAACTTAGAAATTACATAAATATCTTGAAAATCATATCAATCACATTCAAACATCTCCATTCAATTCCATAAACACTCAATATCAATTTATTAAATTATTTCCACAAAAAACTCTAAAATTGGGATTATGTTAGAGCAGAAGTTTCAAAACAATTAATGGAAAAAAGTCAAAATGGACAAATCTAAATTAAAAAAAAGAAGTAGTTGAAATGGACAAATACTTTTCACTCTTGAAGAACTTTCTTCTAAACCTCTTTAAAATCATTCTCAATGCAAAATTCAAATAAAAAAGGTTGAAATTGTAAGAAATTCATAAACTATTATTATTATCACTCAGTGTCTAATTACATTTGTATTTATATAGTCTCTGGATGATCCTAGAGCTATCTCAAAATATACTCTAATCTAATCCAAACTTCTAATCGTAACTACATAACAACTCTAATATATTCTAATATTCCCCCTTAAACTCAAGTTGTCCACTTGAATTTACAAATATTAAACTAAAAAAATTGATAATTAGATAATCCAACTACCGAATGACGCAATCTGGTGAAGCGGTAGCCGATCAACTCAAATAATTGTAAGTGAATGGTACTTCAAGGTCTCCGAAGTTGCAGTGGAATATTTATTTACTTGACCCCTGTTATAAGATATTCAACAATGATACCAGGTACGTATCGATTTTGAAAATATATATATATACTGTCGATATCAGCCGATATTGATATGTTTTTCTAAAAAAAAAATAAGAGAGAAAAATATCATTTGATACCGAATTTTTCACCAGAATGATATTACTTTTAGCATGATGCTATAAATCCATGGACAAAAGTCTTTGCTTTGGTGAAATCATCATTTCATTCCATTTGCAAATGGAGCAATATTTGAAACTTTCTCTACTTCTATAAATAAACACACAATGAATGAGTACTTCAAATAATTTTATTGCAATTAATATGACCCTGTGGTACTCAACAACAGATACACATGCAAAAGCATTTTCTATTCTTTACAGTACATTAATCAATCCAAAAGTGAAATCTGGCTTTAGTTTTACCATGCAATTTGAAATATTCAATTTTCTTACCAGTGTATCTTTAATATTGAGAATTTCAAACTTTGCTCTAATACCAAATGTGACATGATCCTCCAAACAAGTGTTTAATACAATCCTTCATTTTTTTTTCAACTTTTAGATAAATGAACTTTATTAAAAATGCTAATTTTTTTTTAAATAAACAACCTTTTGATCAGTAATTGGCTGTCTCAGAAAGTGAGAAGTGTCAAGTTTGAGCTACCATAATCTCACATAGTATACTCTAAGGATAGTGGGTATCACCTGTGAAGGTTTTAAACTGGGTTCCACAGTTTCCTACGTGTAAATTTTTTTAAAAAAAATAAAATAAAAATTACTATTATGTTATTTGTTGATATCCTTCCCCTCTTCAACTTATACAAGAAGAATCCTACTCATAAAACAATATCCCATGATAAAGACAACGAATCATGCATGGCTGGCAAAGATCTTATTTAAATGTCTCTTAGAGGGGAAAAGAGGTGCCCTCATTATAAAAACAATTTGTACGCCATAAGTGACCTGTGACTTTGTCCATTTAGAAACAGGTAATCAGCAATTGGTAAGAGTGGTTGACGCATTACATGAATTTTTATAATATTCTAATTTCTTAAGGCTACAAATATGCACTAGTCACCTTAGTTTAAAATTTTAAATTTGGATTTGATTCAAAATTAATTTTGAGTTATTCGATTGATTTTTTAGATTTAACTAAAAAAGTGCAGTAAAATTAATTGACTGATTCAACTCAAAATCCTATTGAGTAGAGTCAACTCAAATTGAGTAATCTAATTCTTTTAATTTTTACACTATGATCATGACTAAGCACTATAAATCTAAAACACTTAGTATATTAAAGATGGGCTAGGCACTATATGAGGGCTAGTGTCATGTGCGGATCACACCCTATCCACTTTATCACCCACCAGCCCACCTCTTGTGAATAGCAACGTAACTATGATCATAACTAAGCACAGTTAATTTTTGAGATATATACAAGTCTCGCTACCTGTACACTCCGATGATTCTACTAGAGAGTGACACTTTAGGACGAAATAAGAACCGAATTAAAGACTCCACTTTCTGAAATAGCTTTATGGTCATCACTAAAACCCATTTGAGTTCTAAGTATTGATTATGATAAAAAATACATTAAACTAAATGCAATTTGAAATGGATGTTTGATGAAGATTATAATAATAAAGAAAGTTTTCAAATGTCCACCGTTTATTGGAGACAGGGGTCCAAATATCAGCCGATACTATTGGAGAGATGGATGAGAAGGTGGCCGTAGTGTGCCTGTTCGAAGGAATATAGGCACAATGCATTTTCAAAAGGTTTATATAATATATATGACATCAAGTAAGTGTAAAAATAAAGGAAATATATAAATCTATTTAAGGGAGACACTACATCCGATTTTTCTGCTTCTACACACTCGTTTTCAGACTTTTGTGGTAAATTATCATTTTACCCCTACGTTTTCATTCATTCGAATGAATTGCCCGTTCATTTTGGCATTCATTCGAATGAATGCCCAAATGTAATTTCAATTCACTCGAATGAATGGGCTGAACAGTAACACAGAATACTGCTCAGCCTCATTCATTCGAATGAATTCCCAAGTGTAATTTTAATTCATTCGAATGAATGGGCTGAACAGTAACACAGAATACTGTTCAGCCCCATTCATTCAAATGAATAGATGATTCATTCGAATGATGCTATAGTGTCCAAGTGAAATTTCAAGTATACATTGTGTCCAAGTGAAATTTCAAGTATACATTCGAATGAATGGGCTGAACAATAATACAAAATACTGTTCAGCCTCATTCATTCGAATGATGCTACGGTCGTAGCATTATTTAAATAATAAAATTTATTTTAAAACTTTAAAGTTATTTTTTTAACAGTGTATATTTTCAAAATTTCTTAAATTAAATATCTGGACTAATTATGATAATCTGATAAAAATACTTTAAGACTTCAAGGTCTTTTGACACTCCTAAATACTTAAAACACAATATTTTACAAATAAGGGTATCCCTCGGCTGTGCCGAAAACACATTCGAGAGTGTCAAAAGACCTTGAAGTCTTAAAATATTTTTATTAGGTTATCGTAATTAGTTCGGATATTCAAATTGAGAAATTTTAGAAATACACGGTCCTTAAAAAATAATAGTATTTGTTGCCGATGTTACAGTAATGCATAGTGCATTAGTTAAATAATAAAATCTCTTTTAAAACTTTAAAGTTATTTTTTAAGCATTGTGTATTTTTAAAAATTCTCAAATTGAATATCTAGACTAATTACTATAACCTGATAAAAATCCTTTAAGACTTAAAGGTCTTTTGACACTCTCAAATGTGTTTTCGGTATAGCCGAGGGATATCCTTATTTGTAAAATACTGTGTTTTACATATTTAGGAGTGTCAAAAGACCTTGAAGTCTTAAAGTATTTTTATCAGGTTATCGTAATTAGTCTGGATATTTAATTTGAGAAATTTTGAAAATACACAGTGCTCAAAAAATAACTTTAACGTTTTAATATAAATTTTATTATTTAAATAATACTATTACTGTAGCAATCATTCGAATGAATCACGTCTTCATTCGAATGAATGGGATTGAGCAGTATTCCGTGTTACTGTTAAGCTCATTTATTCGAATGAATTGAAATTACATTTGGGCATTTACTCGAATGAATGGGGCTGAGCAGTATTCCGTGTTACTATTCAGCCAATTCATTCGAATAAATTGAAATTACACTTGGAAATTCATTCGAATGAATGCCAAAATGAACGGGCAATTTATTGAAAATACGGGAGTAAAATGATAATTTGTCATAAAAATCTGAAAATGGGTGTGTAAAGGCAGAAAAATCGAGTGTCTTTAAGTCACGCCAATTTTAACCATTAAAATTATGTTTTTTTAGATATTTAAATCTAATTATTTATAATTTTTATTCGGTGTATTTTCACAATTGAATTAAATATGAAAAGCCAAAATATTTATCTATTAATTCGTTTTTAATCTTAAAAAATTAGAAACTAACATGACTCAATAAATCTCATTTTTACAGTATAATAGTTTTTATACTAATCTATCAATTTATATAATTTTTATAATCATTAGATATATTATTACCTAACACCGTCAATCAAAACACTTGACTTTTCTTCTTTATATCAATCTATTCAAAATTCTAAAAGTTGTGTTCTTTCACATTTAGATATTAAACATTATAATGAAATTCTTTTAAGTTGATATTCTTTACCTAAAATAGAGAATGAAAAATAAAAATAAAATGAATTCAATTAGGAAAGATAATAAAGGCAAGACAAATGTGGTGGTGAGCAGGTATTTTGATGGTTTGACCCTGTATTCTAAGAAACGTAATCCAAACACTTTTCAAATCTGACCAAATCCGAGTTTTCAAGTCCGATCTTTAAAACCCTCCGACCTGCCATTGATTCTCGTCTGAGCTCTAACGGACAGAAATCTATGTAGCAGCATAAATATCCGCCGGAATATTCTCTCCATCAGAAGATCTCAACCGTCCATTTCCCATTGCCTACTCCTCCTCCTCTCGAGAATTATAGAAGCTTCTAGAAGATGTGCCCTCTGCGGTTCATCTTGGTATTCCTCTCAGCGACCTTGGCCGGCTACTTCGCTTGGAAATCGTTCCGGTCGGATCCTCCCCAACCGGAAGAGAATATATCCGGCGAGCAGGAACCGGTGGAGACAGAACAAAATTCCGGATTTTGGAAGGTGGGTTTTTCTGGGTTTTCTCGAGTAAGAAATGGGGATTATTTGGATTTCCTTCTCTTCTTTTTCTTGTTCTTGATTTTGATCGGTTTTATGCGATTTCTCTGTTTTTTTTTCCTCCTCCTCCTCCTTCTTCTTCCCTTTCTTTTATTCAGGTATTTGGAAGCGGATTTTGGGTTTTCGTGGATATGGCGAGTGGGAGATATTTGTGGAAGAATTTGAGAACTGCGATCAAAGGAGGAGAGAAAGCAAAGGCATGTTGAGAAAAAATGTTTGCCTCTTAATTGTTGCATGTTTCTGGCATTTGAATTGTATTTCTTCATCATCTTCTTCTTCTTACTGTAGTCAAATCACACGATTGAATGAAGCTAAGTACTTATTCTGTTTCTAATTTCATGTTATTGATGTTGTCTTAAAGAAGAAGAAGAATGGTGCCAGTTAGATGGAGATTTCTTGTTGTTTTGGTTTGGTTGTAAGAAGCTTGATCCGATTGAGCCTTTATTACAGATAAAGCTTAAAATTGATTGGTTCTGGATATTCCGATCCGATCATGAAAATGCAAGACAAAGAAATTAAAATATCCTGTTGATGATAGATCTAAATGATTAAAACTGCTATTTTTATTTAATTTTTCGTCAATATTCTTTTGATATATCTTTCTCCTTAGATTTAATATTTTAGATAGGATTATTTATTTAATAAATTTATTTTAATCTTAAAGATAAAAATAAAATAATTTAATAGGTTTTATTTCTATCAGTTTAATAGTTGGGTTCTAATATGAAACCCTGAAGTCCTCTGACATTTATCCACATGCGGATTGGATCTCTGAAGTACAGCACCTCTGGTGGAATGGTAGATATGGAAGGTAGAGACTGTCAGAAGGACGGATTCAGTGCTGCTGTGAAAGTTGGACAAAAATATGAGTGGAATCATATTTATTAAATTTTAATTAATTTTTATATTTATTGTATATAAAATTAAAAACATAAATGTCTGAGTCTGATATTATATTTTAAGATTTTCTAAGTTAAAAGTTTTGTTTCCATGTTTAGTTATCTATTGGTATGATTTTATATTAAAATTACAAAATACTTTAAAAAAATTAATAAATATAATTTAAATGGTAGAATAGGACTGAGTCCCTTATTAAAAGAACATGTATCAAAAAAATTGTAAAAAAATTATACTAATAACTAGAAATTGCGCATAATCAGAATAGGACTAAGTCCCTTCTCGATTTTCAGAATTGGGGGTTGATAATGTCAAAGAAACAGGTTGAGAAAGAAAAGTCGTGTCCCGGCCAATTCTGCTAATATATTAAAGAGATGCAGTGCATCTGAATCTACTCAGAGGCACGCACCACGTTGCGGCTTACCGTTACACGCTAGAGCTGCAGAGTTTTCTTTTAATTTTTAATCTTATGGTTGTGAAATTACTAAAGCAGTGAGATTTGCGACCTTTCGACATTAAGATTAAAGGGTAATATTGGAATTTTATTTGATAGACGACATACCAGACTACAGCTGTCCCGTCTCTTATTTTGTGCACATGACTTCTTTTGTAGAGGAAAATATATGCATTTTACTCTTATTTTAAATTTAGTAGATTCAAAAGATTTAAATATATATAATTTTTTTTTAATTTATATGTGAAAAATTACAGGATATTCAACGTAAAATTTATACAGATGAACTCACTATCTCTAAGGCATATCAAGATTAGACTATATATATATATATATATATATATATATTATTAAAAATATTTTAAATAAATAATTAAAGCCATATCTTTTTTAAGCATTCAAAATGAGATTGAAAGGTAAAATTGTAATGACTACTCAACTGGCACATTGTGGTTTCCAATTTTTTTTTTTTTAATTTATGTGTGGGAAATTGTGTAAAATCCTTACGGATAATATCCAATGTCCTTAGGGTATATCAACTTTAGGGGCTCAAATTTGACACATTCGCTTCTAGAGGTAGGAGGTTAACCGGTTAAACTACACGTGATTTTCAATTTGAATCTTTAGATTCGATCATTTCCCAAGTATAGTGATTTCCAATTTGAATCTTTAGATTCGGTCATTTCCCAAGTATTGGTAATACTATTTATTTAGTGGGTTAATTAGGTCGACACTTGGGCTTAATGGGCTATGTTAAAAAGGTAAGACCCACCATTTTGATGGGCCGTGTCTAAAGGTAAAACCTTCCTCATGGTAAAAATTTCATGATTGGATAGATCATCATGGGAACTATCAAATTACACAAAATGAAGTTCATCCAATCATGTACATTTTTACTTCTTCTAATAAAAATAAAATTAGTAGATAACTATATTTACTTATAATTTTTATTCATGAGTTCAGATGCACTAAATAAGAATAAAAAATGTTAGATCTAATTATAAAATATAGTAATTTTTTTTATTAATACCAATTTCTCATAAAGTTGACTCCACATAAGAGTGACCTTATATTTTTTATATCTGGCCTTAACTTGAAAAAAGTTTAGATCCATCATGCATGTGTTCCTTCACTTGTCTGGCTGCATGTAATTAAGAGAAAATCACCTATTTAAATGTAAAAGAAATTTATTTTTAAATACATAATTTTGAAATAGTTAATTTCTTTACAAGGTTGAATAAGGAAAGATCAATGAAAATAAAATCTTGAAATAGATAAAGTCATCAAATAATTAACAAATAAGAAAGATAAAAAAAGTATTTCTTTAAAATTTGACTTTTCATTTAAGCATTTTTAATATTTATACATGCATGACTACTTGCCTTTTCATATATAATATCAAAAATACCCCTCAAAGAGAGGTGAATATTATGCATCGTACCTACCAATTAATTTCTATAATACCCTTTATTTCATGTTAACTCAACTGTGTGGTTTGACCTTTTTTTCTCTCAAGAGAGTTGTGAGGCCTCAATATTTGAATTTAATGTCTAATCCTCCAATGTTTTCCATAAAGACAAAATAGTATATTATTAGGATATATTTACTTATTAATACAAAATATTTTAATGAAAAGGGTCAACCAAAAAGTCACATCTGAGTATTATTTCTAATTACTTAGTCTAAATTAAATTAAATGACTTTCTTTTCTTAATTCTTATTCATGAGACCAAATGGTAGGGTATGACTGTACTTCAGAAATTATTGTGCAAACTTAAAAGTCAAGAAGCTTGCTCTCTTGTCTCAACCATTTTATAAGAATATAAATAATCAGTCAGACTATCTGTGATGTTATAAATTTAACCATTTTGAAACCGCATCGTATCGTCTGATATTCGGTTGATACGATATTATAAAATCTACTGATATCGGCCGTTTTTCAAAAAAAAAAGAGGAGAGAGAATAAATTCGGCCGATATATCGACCGAATCTGAATTTTATACTCCTGCCCCATAGCGTTTAGATGAGGGTTAAGGGAGTAATCATTATCTTAGTTACCCTTTTCGGTAATTAAAGGGTAGAGATAAAAAATCAATCTTTTATCTTTTTCATTCTATTTTTTTAAATATTTTTAAGTAAGAGATATTTATAATATCCAGAGTAACCTCTGATGAAGAATAACTCCGAATAACTTTTTGCAAAATTTAACCCACGTTCAAACAAAGATGATATTCAATTAGGTTCTCGAGTATAGATTGTTTGAAACTCTGTCGAGTTAACTTGAAGACAGAAGAGTATCCTGATGAGATGTAAATAAGTAAAGTGGCGAATTATCAGTCATGAAAGTTCTTGAAGGCCTCGAAGAGATAAGATAAAAGTATTTCTTCAAAACAGAGAGGAGAAAAGTTCTTCAAAGTAGCAAATTGGTCCTCAAATTTCTTCAAAAAATTTGAGGCAGAAAAAGAGGACCATTGAGAACAATTTAAGTTAAAACATGCTTAAATAAGTGGCTCATATGGTACATAGATGGGTCTTGACGTTGCTTGATTGTCGAACTGGAGTCCTTTCCATGATTAGCATCCAATATTTTGGGTTTTCAGAAGATTTGGGTGCCACTTCTTTATTTATTTATATTTTCAATGATGTAATAAAATGGGGAGTCATTACAGATATTTAGAAAATCTGCCTCTACACACCTGTTTTCTAATTTTTGGATGAAGTTATCATTTTACCCCCGCGTATAAATTCATTCGAACGAATTTTCAGTTCATTCTCAGTTCGTTCGAATGAATATACTCATCCGAACGAACACCTTAGTGTAAGTTTCGTTCATTCGAATGAACATATATATGTCAATCATTCACAAAATTCGACTCATTCATTCGAATGAACCAACTGTTCATTCGAACGAATGAATACTCATCCGAACGAACTGAAAATGAACTGACAATTCGTTCGGATGAATAAAACACGGAGGGGTAGAATGATAATTTCACACAATTTTTTGAAATCGGGTGTGCAGAGACAGAAAAATCGAGTGCCTATATAGGATGCCAATAAAATTGATCATGATTATACGGTCGGACAATGGCAAAAAGAGATACAAAAATATCATATTATAACTTTCAACTTTTGAAAGTTTAAGATCACAAAGTTAAAATATCAAATGAAGGTGAATTTTTATTGTATTTTGCTCATTTTTTTTTTAAATGTATAATGAAGTTGATTATTATTTCGACTCTCTTCTGACTTTAATACCAAATGATGGCGACTAAGGTCGAGTTTAGCATTTATTTAAGTCGACATTTAAATGATAGAAATTCTAACAAAACCAACACTTAATCCTCTCAATTTATAAAATTTAATTTAAAAAAATTAAAGATAAAAAAAATTACGAGTCCATCTCACTCGGCAGTCGGCACTCGGACAGACTCCGTTTTCCGTCTCTGTCTCGAGTCCCTCTTTCCTCTCATCTTTGTTCTTTTGTTCTCCCTCTGTTTCTCTTTTTAGTCTCTCTCTTTTCTTTCTTCTCCTTCCTCGCAAATTGCACGGCCTTGCTAGTTTTTCTTTCTTTCTGTTCTTCTTTCTTCTCTTACTTGTTTCGCTCCTTCATTCTTTGCTGATTTTCTGCCCAAAAACAAAGGAATTTGATGCTGTTTCTAAAGCTAAAAAATTCTCTCAATTCTTCTGCATCTCACGCTTAGATCCTGATTAATTATCAGCCCTTGAAGTAGATTGTTTGCCTCCCAAACTGCTCAAGAAATCAGGTCTTTGTTGCCGGCTCGAATTGGCGATGCACGTCTAGACGGTGTCGTAGGTACTTTCCGACTTGGGGTTCTCCGTGTGAGATCGAAATAGACCGGTCTGACTTTATCAATGGGGAGTGATCCCAACCCTTATGGGTTCATAGACCCATCTGACTTAAATGAGTTTCTCGTTAATTTGGAATCAAAGGTGGGGTCCACGTGGGTCAGTGACTCATCCAAAAGTTGATTAAAATGAGTAGTGTGTTTGATAATGGTTAATGTAGTGTTTAAAACCTTATGCATTTGTAAATTTTTTAATTGAATTCAAATTTTTGTAATGCATAAGGTAAATGAAAAATTAGGGGGTTTTGAAAATAAATTCTTGTTTTCATTTAATCATTCAATTTTATGGATCATGGAGGTGTGATTTTGTGGGTTACATTTTTGAAATTGTTTATTTTTCAAATATTTCATGAATTTTTTTTTTTGGTAAATGAAATTCAAGGATGAAGTTGATTAAAATGAGTGTAATGTGTTTGAGAATGATTGATGTAGTTTTTAAGACGTTAATGTTGTGTTTAAATGTTAGTTCTCATGCATCAGTAGTTTTTTAATTAAATTCGAATTTTTGCTCTAAGGCATTTATTAGTTCTAATCATTACTTTTGAATGCATTGCAGAGTAATGAAACCAAAGATCGATGATCTAGTATGGGAGTTTGATGACAACAATCATTTGAAGATGAGATGCAAGTTGTGTGGCAAGGTCAATACTATGGAATTATCCGATTGAAGGAACACACTGCGAATGTAGGTTTTTGAAGTTGATCTAAAACAATTTAAGGTCTAAAATTTTCTACTCATAATTTTAACATCATCCAAAATATTTAAGTATAACTTTGACAAAATAAAAAAAGTACTAAATCCTAATTTAAGATATGATTATTCAGGTGAGTCCAAACACCAGCTTGTCCATCTTATACATATAGTCAAGCGATCAATGAATCTTAACATGTCAAATAATAAAGTCTAATAGTGAATATGCTTAAAATGAAAATCAACTCAATTAGACTTCGAATTCAAAATAGAGCTTTGTGCAAAATAGTTCAAATTGATTAGAGTATGGCTTCAAGCCTTCAACCATAAATCATAATTCAAACCAAATTTTTGCCCCAGTAATTTAAGTTTATATCCAAGACATAAAGCACCATTCTTTACATATCCTCTATAACCATATAACAGTAAGATTCTTGTCATTGATTTTGATATTTGATGCATTTAAGCACTATATTTACTATTTAGATTTAAGCAGTAGGATAAGAAGCCATCATGGCAATACCACACAAGCCTTCCGCGGCAGCCACATCCCTCTGCATCATTATATATCCATTTTCACCCCAACTTGTGCCCCATGAGTTTTTCACCAGCCAATATTTCATCCCATCGCCGGTTGTCCCATAACCGACGGCGGTGACTCCATGGTCTAGTTGAGTGCCACATTGACCTGTAAAGACACCACTAGAGTAGAACTGAAAGTCTGATCCTCCGGCATTAATGGCAACGGAAATTGGTTGGTTGGCCACTGCCTTCAATAGAGCCTCCTCACTGTTGGTGGGAACATCTTCGTGACCAGTGATTTTGGCAGCAGAGTTGGCTGATTTTTTGGAGTTGCAGGTGCCATCGACCCCTTCGTAGGGATATTTAGATTCTGTTGCCAATCCATGATTGTGTTGAATGAAGTCAAATGCATCATCCATTAGTCCACCCTCACAACCTTGATCCTCACCGCTGGTGTCACAATCGACTAGCTCTTGTTCGGATAAGGAAATCAACGTGCCAGTCTTGATTTGGGTTATTCCTTCTGTAGATGCAACTGCTGAGAATGCCCAACAACATCCTATTTGCCACATCGCATCACAAGTTAGCAAGATACTTCATTTGTTTCTTTGGTAACAATTGTGAGGACCTCATTGTCATAATTGTAAATAGAGAATCAAAGAAAAGTCTATGGTAAGCGCAACGAGGACTTCATTGTTGCAATTGTAAAACTTGTAGCTTCCACTTACATGGAAAATTTACTCATGAAAAAGAGTAGTCAAGTTTAATTTTGATACCAAGTCTTGGATTAATAAAATGAATGACTCTTCACAATAATGATACACGTGAGCTTAAAAACATGTACAAGTTTGAGAAAGAGATAGGATTGTCTTACCACATTGTCCTTGGTTCTTGACGGCGGTTACTGCACCTTTCTTCCTCCAGTCCATAGTAGACGGAACGGCAGTGAAATTCTCATATATGAAAGACTTTACTTGTGATTGCACCCGTGTTGGGGAGGCCTTAAAACCATTGTGCAAAGCTATAAATTCTTCATTGGTTTGGTCAGCAAATTCATTGATGCTAAGTGTGTAGGACCGGCCTCCAGCATTGTTCGACGATTCAATGAACTCTACGTTGCCCTTGAATATCTTGAAGTGCTGCTCTTTCTCCATTGCATCTTTGTACACACGCCCGTATTGCGCCATCCACTGTTCATGCCTTCCTATCATCGACGTGTCGTCAAGTGTGCGGCACATGACTTGAAAAACAAACACTCCCAAACCCAAAATGAATAAGGCAATGCGGAGAGAATGA
This sequence comes from Chimonanthus salicifolius, assembly GCA_013350335.1. Taxonomy (NCBI): domain Eukaryota; kingdom Viridiplantae; phylum Streptophyta; class Magnoliopsida; order Laurales; family Calycanthaceae; genus Chimonanthus; species Chimonanthus salicifolius. The sequence goes on along the minus strand of CM023537.1, from coordinate 8,353,825 downwards.
CTCGAACTTGCCATGGTATAAAGCACTGAGTTGAAGGATTTTGAAGATGATTTGCAATTTTGGTTATGAAATTGATGAACATAATCTAAGCTCACTTGAGTTTATATAGACATAATAGAACGGTAAGAAGGTAAAGGAATCAACTGTGTTTGATTTCCATTCAAATGTTTGGGAGAGGGAGACTTGCTACGTGCCTGAGCAAGTAACACTGAGATGGTCATTTTTGTTTTTTCTTATGTAATTCATCATCTCATGCTTGCTTTCGTGTACGTTGCGATTCTCCAGTAATTTAGTTTTGATTACTTACATAAATCAGCTTTAGTATAGTTTGATTAGAAAATCTATTCTTAGTTTAGTCTCTTCTTGTGTTTTATATGATCCAAGAAGACAAATTTGTCTCTTCATGCCGTCGCCCTCAATGGAAGCCATTGAGTTGCTAAGCCCTTGGAGATGCTATCATGATTCTTTGACTTATGATTAGGAACTTTATGAGAAACAGGTTTTGATTTTAGGGCTTAGGGCCCTCGGCTCTAACCCATGAAGGAAAATTTTATTTGATTTCATTTGATTTTGGTGGATCAGATTTTAAAATAGGTGGATCCCACTCTTAGTTGGATTTAAATTAGGACCACAGCAATGAAATGAAATGGGGCTAATTTTAAAATCTGATCGACCAAAATCAAATCAAAGAAAACTTTCCTCAGTTGTGAAAAGAAGCAATGATGTCACACTAGATTGGATCATATCGTCAAACCCATTAGATTAAAATATGGGTTAGAGCCAGGGGCCCTAAGCCCTAAATTCAAAACCTGTTACTCATGAAGTTCCTAATCATAAGTCAAAGAATCATGAAGCATTTCCAAAGGCTTAGCAACTCAATGGCTTCCATTGAGGGCGACGGCATGAAGAGACAAGTTTGTCTTCTTAGCATCCATGCATTTCATAATGGATCATATAAAACACAAGAAGAGACTAAACTAAGAATAGATTTTCTAATCAAACTATACTAAAGGTGATTTATGTAAGTAATCAAAACTAAATTACTAGAGAATCGCAACGTACACGAAAGCAAGCATGAGATGATGAATTACATAAGAAAAAACAAAAATGACTATCTCAGTGTTCTTGCTCAGGCACGTAGCAAGTCTCCCTCTCTCAAACATTTGAATGGAAATCAAGCACAGTTGATTCCTTTACCTTCAAACCGTTCTATTATGTCTATATAAACTCAAGTGATCTTAGATTATGTTCATCAATTTCATAACCAAAATTCCAAATCATCTACAAAATCCTTCAACTCAGTGCTTTATACCATGGCAAGTTCGAGTCATTCTCTCCGCATTGCCTTATTTATTTTGGGTTTGGGAGTGTTTGTTTGTCAAGTCATGTCCCGCACACTTGACGACACGTCGATGATAGGAAGGCATGAACAATGGATGGCACAATATGGGCGTGTGTACAAAGATGCAATGGAGAAAGAGCATCGTTTCAAGATATTCAAGGGCAACGTAGAGTTCATTGAATCGTCGAACAATGCTGGAGGCCTGTCCTACACACTCAGCATCAATGAATTTGCCGACCAAACCAATGAAGAATTTAAAGCTTTGCACAATGGTTTTAAGGCCTCCCCAACACGGCTGCAATCACAAGTAAAGTCTTTCATGTATGAGAATTTCACTAGTCTTTCATGTATGAGAATTTCACTGCCGTTCCATCTACTATGGACTGGAGGAAGAAAGGTGCAGTAACCGCCATAAAAAACCAAGGACAATGTGGTAAGACAATCCTATCTCTTTCTCAAACTTGTACATGTTTTTAAGCTCACGTGTATCATTATTGTGAAGAGTCATTCATTTTATTAATCCAAGACTTGGTATCATAATTAAACTTGACTACTCTTTTTCATGAGTAAATTTTCCATGTAAGTGGAAGCTACAAGTTTTACAATTGCAACAATGAAGTCCTCGTTGCGCTTACTATAGACTTTTCTTTGATTCTCTATTTACAATTATAACAATGAGGTCCTCACAATTGTTACCAAAGAAACAAATGAAGTATCTTGCTAACTTGTGATGCGATGTGGCAAATAAGATGTTGTTGAGCATTCTCAGCAGTTGCAGCTACAGAAGGAATAACCCAAATCAAGACTGGCACGTTGATTTCCTTATCCGAACAAGAGCTAGTCGATTGTGACACCAGCGGTGAGGATCAAGGTTGTGAGGGTGGACTAATGGATGATGCATTTGACTTCATTCAACACAATCATGGACTGGCAACAGAATCTAAATATCCCTATGAAGGAGTTGACGGCATTTGCAACTCCAAGAAATCAGCCAACTCTACTGCCAAGATCACTGGTCATGAAGATGTTCCCACCAACAGTGAGGAGGCTCTATTGAAGGCAGTGGCCAACCAACCGATTTCCGTTGCCATTGATGCCGGAGGATCAGACTTTCAGTTCTACTCTAGTGGTGTTTTTACAGGTCAATGTGGCACTCAACTAGACCATGGAGTCACCGCCGTCGGTTATGGGACATCCGGCGATGGGATGAAATATTGGCTGGTGAAAAACTCATGGGGCACAAGTTGGGGTGAAAATGGATATATAATGATGCAGAGGGATGTGGCTGCTCCAGAAGGCTTGTGTGGTATTGCCATGATGGCTTCTTATCCTACTGCTTGAATGGTAAATATAATGTTTAAATGCATCAAATATCAAAACCGATGACAAGTATCTTATGTTATATGGTTATAGATTTATATCTGAGGATATGTAAAGAATGGTGCTTTTATGTATTGGATATAAACTTAAATTGCTGGTGCAAAAATTTGGTTTGAATTATGATTTATGATTGAAGACTTGAAGCGATACTCTAATCAATTTGAACTATTTTGCACAAACCTCTATTTTGAATTCAAAGTCTAACTGAGTTGATTTTCATTTTAAGCATCTTCACTATTAGACTTTATTATTTGACATGTTACGATTCATTGATGGCTTCACTGTTTATACAAACTTTGGCCAAAAAACCAAAATTCAATTTAGGTAGGGGTTGAATTGAAAATACCAGTGTTATTTCAGAAAAAAAAAAATTGTATCTATCAAGATTTATGAGATTTTGGGTGAAATTCGGTCAAATTTTGAAAATTTCAGTCATATTTCAAAAAAAATTGTTGAATTTTAGAAATTGAAATCATTTTATCTACTTACAAATTTCATGTAAGAAAGTGTATATGACCAAAATATCAACTAAAATTTTCCAATTTTCAATGTCAAAAATTAATTTCTGACTGAGTCCATCCCTTGATGGCTGTTGCTACTCGTTTGCATGGCTATTGGAGTTGCTTTTGCAAGTGTAAGCATCATGCGTACAAGCTGGAACGTGAATGTATTTTGATTATTGTCATTCACATAGTTCTTACTAGGGATAGGTTTCTCTTTACTCTGATTTTTTTTTATTTATTAAAAAATCTAAAAAATAATAGAAAATCTAGAATATTATGGGCTTAATTCCTATGTAATTGTATAATTATTTAGCGGGCATTTAGATATATGGTTTTGATGTTACAAAATTGAGAATTTCACATATTTTGAAAAAATCCTAAAAGAATGGAAAAAAATTATAATAATTTTCTGTTGAGTTTTTATGTGGTTAGTTATTAGTAAATAACTATATTATAATAATTTAGTCGAATGTTCAATAAGTTAGATAAAACTCATGAACAAATAAGTACAAATTAAAATAATCTTCTATAATGAATTTCATGTATAAAATTATACCCCTACTTCTATAATTTGGCCAACCATCAATCCCTAGATTGCATGGTCCACCAAGGCAATAATAGGTAGTCATTAGGGTTTTCATTGGGTCTATATAAAGACCATTGTAACTCATTTTTCAAGCAAATTCAATATATTATTTTTGGAACCAAAACTCAATGGACTTGGGCATGTGAGTGCATACCGGATCGAGTGCCCATCGGCCCCTTTAAATCATTGGATCCAAGAGCAAGTAAGTACCTTGATTGATTTTATGTTGTGATTTGTTTAAGCTTGATTAAGTGTAGTTCAATCAATCCCGTCCTTCTCTTTTCTTTCATATTTTAATTGAATTAAAAGAGGTTTAATCTACCTTAAACAAGGACATGGCCTTCGTAGAGCTTTGGCAAGACAACTCATTCATAAGATACTTGAACGGCTACGGATCCATCGATAGCGACATTGATTTGGATCCAAATATCCTGTCAGGCTTCGGGTTAAGTTGAACACCACCCTGAGTTCAATTTTCTACTTTCTTTTCCCTCATATCAAAGGAGTTTTCATTGATAATCTTTTTTGGGATGTTGAACATTCATCATGAGTCGGGAGGTGTATAGTGGGATATATAAGGACTTTATGAATGATATAATTCAAAAGGAACCTCTCTATTCAATGATCATAGCTTTGTGAAATAAGGTATGAAAAATTAGTAGCTTAGAACAATCAAATTTTAGTGGTCTAAAACACGTTAAAACTTTTATCTAAAAAATTAATTTCTAGTAATTTAATCTTAAAGGTCAAAGTTGGTAGACGTCTTTAAAATTCAAACAAGTCCAGAAATTTTGGTTGTTGAAATCAAGTGACTAAAAATTGAGTTTTTAGTTCACCTAGACATATAACTTATCAAATAGAGTGGTGATGAGTTCATTGAAATTGTCTTCCCTTGAATATCAATCCACCAATTTGAATTCTCTAAAATTTAATCATTTTAAATTATTTTCAATCTTTAAATTTTGTGATCTTTAAAAATACGATTGGATAGATTGAGTCAAAGTGATATTTATGAGCCTATATTCAATTGAAGACACTTCTGAAAGGATTCATCACCACCTCATTTGGTAAGCCCATATTTATGTGTGTATGTAAAACTGTCGCACACTAATATGCAAGTGATTATTTCACATTTGGAACTTGAAAAGACAATTTTCTAGTTTTGAAGGTTTATTTGACTTAAATGTGAAAAAAAAAAAATTATTTATTTATTTAGGATTTGATGGTTTTTCATCTCTCATTGACAAACTAATAATAGGATGTTCCAATTCTCTTAATGCGAGTTAAATGCAGGTACAGGTACAGGTACAGGTACAAACTTGGGTTCAAATCCATTTGATCCAAAATGTAAGAAGACCAACCTAACTCAAATTTAATATGTTAAACACATCATGGCTAAAATTAACTTCAATAATTCCAAAATTTATAGACCATATGTAACTTGGTTTACGTTGACCCTAATTAAATTAAGATGTAGACAGGCTAGCCTAATCTAACTTTTATTCAGGGTAAACACCTCATCTATATCCATCTACTCCACTCTAGTCACTCAAAGTACACGTTCAAATGCAAGATTTCCTTCTACAGTAGAACCTCTCTAAAGTAATACATCTCATAATCAGGGTGCAAATATTACATTAGAGAGGTTATTATATTAGAAGGATTTGACAAATCAATGAAATTTCTATCATGAGTGCCAGCCATACAACGCTACATACACTTCCGTCTCAGATGAGGAAGAGATCATTGTCGAGAGCCTCCTAGCGTTCTGAGCCTATGACGACCAAGGCATAGAGGAAGATGATACTCAAGAAGTTCCTCGAGTGACCCCATCTGAAGCACTTCAACTGATATAGTCACTGGAAAACTTCTAGATTCCAGCAGCCTAACGCAAATGTTGATTTCCTTTCTACTCTTCAGCAGATGAAAGACAAGATCGACATTATAAGAATGAGGAAGTTCATCTAGAAACATATCTCAGATTACTTTTTCCAAGTTCAGATGATGCAGTTTGTGAAGGTCCTTAGTCACCTTTGCAGTAATTTTGTATCTTGAATGTGTAAAATATTACTTTATAAAATAGTCGAGACTGGAGGAAGAGTGAATGCATTATTTAATTACATTTTGTATGGCTAAGGTTTAGAGAGTATTAAATTAAATAGGTCCCTACTGTACCTTCCTAGTGAGGTCTAGAAGGGCAATGATTTTTCTTTGACAATTTTGAAGTAATCAAAGGATGTTGGAGGTCGACATTGCAGGCACAGATAAAAAAATTCGGTGCACCGTTACCCTGGTATAGTGCACCTAACTCGTATTTGTCAATACGTTTCTCTCACCTTCAAATTTATTTATTTTTTTCAAAATAATCTGAAAAATTACAGAAAATCCAAAATATTATGGACTTTATATCTATGCAATTGTATTATTATTTAACAGACATTTATATATTCAAATATGATTTTGAAGTTACGAAATTGAGAATTTAAAATATTTTGAAAAATAATATGGAAAAATCTCAAAAAAAAATCAGAAAAATTTAAAAAAAAATTCTAATTATTATCTGAGTTATTGATGTGGTTATTTTTCTAAACGGAAAAAAAATGGAAAAAGATTCTAGTAATCCATGGACTCTGTAGTGGAGCGCCTAAAAGTCTAAAACACAACAAGAGACAAAACTAATAATAGATTTTCTAATATGTATTGTTTATATACGTGCCTTGGCAAGTCAATTGATTTCCATTTGTTTTATTTACATGTGCCATGGCAACTGTACTTTTTTTTTTTCTTCTTTTTTGCCAATTTTATTTTTTCACAATCATTCTCTAACAATTATGTTTTTTAATATTATTATAAAAAATAAAAAATTCATTTTCTCGTAAGTTAGTACATAATATTAATAAGAAAGAATATTGGTGCCCAAATCAGAACCCCTATAAAAATTTGCACATTATGCCCCAAAACTGTCATAGTTTCATGCACTTGGACCTCATCTAAAACTAGCCCCATTTCATTTCATGGCTCTGGTCCTAATTTAAATCCAACTAACAGTGAGATACATTGTTTTAAAATCTGATCCACCAAAATCAAATCAAAGAAAATGTTCCTCCATGGAGTAAATGAAAAGAACCAAAATGGGGAGCCAAAGTCATTAGATTAAAATATGGGTTAGAGCCAAGGGGCTCTAAGCCCTAAAATCTAACATGTTGCTCATAAAGTTCCTAATCACAAGTCAAATAATCATGATAGCATCTCCAAGGGCTTAGCAAGTCAATGGCTTCCATTGAGGGCGACGGCATGAAGAGACAAATTTGTCTTCTCAGCATCCATGAATTTCATAATGGATCATATAAAACACAAGAAGAGACTAAACTAAGAATAGATTTTCTAATCAAACTATACTAAAGCTGATTTATTTAAGTAATCAAAACTAAATTACTGGAGAATCGCAACGTACACGAAAGCAAAGCATGAGATGATGAATTACATAAGAAAAAACAAAAATGATCATCTCAATGCTCTTTCTCAAGCACGTAGCAAGTCTCCCTCTTGAATGAAAATCAAACACATTTGATTCATTTACCTTGTTACCGTTCTATTATGTCCATATAAACTCAAGTGATCTTAGATTCTGTTCATCAATTTCATAACCAAAACTGCAAATCATCTTCAAAATCCTTCAACTCAGTGCTTAATACCATGGCAAGTTCGAGCAATTCTCTCTGCATTGCCTTATTCATTTTGGGTGTGGGAGTGTTTGTTTCTCAAGTCATGTCCCGCACACTTGACAACACGTCAATGATAGGAAGGCACGAACGGTGGATGGCGCAATACGGACGTGTGTACAAGGATGAAATGGAGAAAGAGCAGCGCTTCAAGATATTTAAGGGCAACGTAGAGTTCATTGAATCATCTAACAATGCTGGAGGCCGATTCTACACACTCAGCATCAATGAATTTGCAGACCAAACCAATGAAGAGTTTAAAGCTTTGCACAATGGTTTTAAGGCCTCCCCAACACGGCTGCAATCACAAGTAAAGTCTTTCATGTATGAGAATTTCACTGCCGTTCCATCTACTATGGACTGGAGGAAGAAAGGTGCAGTAACCGCCATCAAGAACCAAGGAGGATGTGGTAAGACAATCCTGTCTCTTCTTAAACTTTTACATTTTTAAGCTCACGTATGTCATTATTATCAGACTCATTCATTTTATTAATCCAAGACGGGTATCATAATTAAACTTGACTATTCATTAACTTTCCATGTAAGTTGAAGCTACAACTTTTATAATTGCAACAATGAGGTCCTCATTGCGCTTTACTATGGACTTCTGTTTGATTATCTATTTATAGCTATGAAAGTTTTGAAGTTCTATTTCTTCACAATTGTTACCTATTTACATCATCCGGCTTTTTGAATGTTGAGCTACCAAAGAAACAAATGAAGTACTTTGCTAACTTGTGATAAGATGTGGCAAATAGGATGTTGTTGGGCATTCTCAGTAGTTGCAGCTACAGAAGGAATAACCCAAATCAAGACTGGCAAGTTGATTTCCTTATCCGAACAAGAGCTTGTCGACTGTGACAATGGCGGTGAGGATCAAGGTTGTTGGGGTGGACTAATGGATCCTGCATTTGATTTCATTCAACAAAATCATGGACTGACAACAGAATCTAACTATCCCTACAAGGGGGTCGGTGGCACCTGCAATACCAAGACATCAACCAACTCTGCTGCCAAGATAACTGGTCACGAAGATGTTCCTGCCAAGAGTGAGGAGGCTCTATTGAAGGCAGTGGCCAACCAACCGGTTTCTGTTGCCATTGATGCCAGTGGATCAGACTTTCAGTTCTACTCTAGTGGTGTCTTTACAGGTCAATGTGGCACTCAACTAGATCATGGAGTCACCGCCGTCGGTTATGGGACCACCGGCGATGGGATGAAATATTGGCTAGTGAAGAACTCATGGGGCACAAGTTGGGGTGAAAATGGATACATAAGGATGCAGAGGGATGTGGCTGCCGTAGAAGGCTTGTGTGGTATTGCCATGACGGCTTCTTTCCCTACTGCTTAAATCAAAATATAATGATCAAATTATCAAATATCAAAACCAATGACAAGTATCTTAATGTTATATTGTTATAGATTTATATGTGAAGATATGTAAAGATCGGTGCTTTATGTATTGGTATAAACTCAAATTGCTGAGGAAAAAATTGTTTTTGATTTATGATTGAATGCTTGAAGTCATACTTTAATCAATTTGAACTATTTTTTATTTTGAATTCAAGTCTAACTGCGTTGATTTTCATTTTAATTATCTTCACTATTAGACCTTATTATTTGGGGTGTTAAGATTCATTGATGACTCCATTATATGCATCAGAGGGACAAGCCGGTGTTTGGACTTACCTGAATATTCAGATCTTAAATTAGGATTTAGTATTTTTTATTTTATCAAAATTATACTTAAATATTTTGGATGATGTTAAAATTAGGAATAGAAAATGTTCGACCCTTAAATTGTTTTAGATCAACTTCAAAAACCTACCTTCGCAATGTGACCTTCCTTCAATCGAGTAATTCCATCGGTAATGACCTTCCCACACAACTTGCATCACATCGTGAAATGGTTGTTGTCATCAAACCTCTCAGGCAAACTCCTATCATAGATCTTTGGTTCCATTACTCTGCAATACATTTAAAAGTAAATGATTAGAACAAATGAATATCTTAGAGCAAAAATTCAAATTTAATTAAAAAATTACAAATGCATGAGAAGTAGCATTTATACATTACATAAAGGTCTTAAACACTACATCAACCATTCCTAAACACATTACACACATTTTAATCAACTTCATCCATGAATTTCACTTCCCCCAAAGATTTCTTCAAAAATTCAGAAAAGACAATTTCAAAAATGTAACTCACAAAATCACAATTCCATTACTCTTATAATTGAATGTTTAAATAAAAACAAGAATTAATTTTCAAAATCCTCTAATTTCTCATTTACCTTAGAACAAAATTTTGAATTTAATTAAAAAATTACTAATGCACGAGAAGTAATATTTAAAGACTACATTAAAGTCTTAAACACTAAATCAACCATTCTCAAACACACTACTCATTTTAATCAACTCCATCAATGAATTTCATTTACCCCAAAAAAAATCATGAAATATTTGTAAACAATTTCATAATTGTAACTGTAGTGACCTGACCCTTATTTTGCCTCAATTTTTAATAAATGGACTAAGTTTACACGTGTGGGAAGTGTTTGAGGGCTCCCCATGGATCCCAAGTGTCAGACACGTGTCCCAAAAGTCCGGAGCTGGAATGCCTAAGTGGAAAACATTGGGAAATAAGACAAAGAATAAAAATTTTGTGGTTGTCGGTGCGACCGATCCAGACCCTCAGTCTGATCGACAGTTTCAGAGCATTGTAGAGAAGAGGTGCTTCGGCACTTCCACTACTCCAGGTTTGCAGTGCATCCCGGTGCAGAGAGAAGTTGTCACTCCGATTTATTGGACCTTTTGAGGTGCTCGATAGAGTTGGTGAGGTGGCTTACAAACTTGCACCATCTACCATGAATTGCCTGTGTTCACAATATCTCCCACGTGTCGATGATTCTGAAGTATCAGCCAGATCTGTCTCATGTACTGGACAGAGAGGATGTGAACATCAGTGATCGTTGCTTATGAATAGGGACCCGTGCAAATTATAGACTCGCTGGACTAGGTGCTTCGCGGTAAGACCATACCGTTGGTGAAGTTGTTGCGGTAAGGCCATGTGGGAGCGAGAGTCGGATGTATCCTAACATGTTCGACTCGTGAGGTATTTGTGTTTTAAATTTCGAGGGCAAAATTTCTTTAAGAGGGACAAGTTGTAATAACCCAACGCGAAATTTCTTGTTTTGAGGAGATCTATTGATCTTATTATGTCAGGATCAACTTCACATACCCAGTATATACAATTTCGAGACACTACAATAGTTTGGAAGATAAACACTTCCAATACGTATACACCTATACAAGTACACATTTTAGTGATTCATTCTTTCATTTCTTATTCATTGTAATAATGTGTCATTCTTTATTTTTATTGTTTTTATGTTAATCATTTATTTGTTTCATTAATTATTTATTAATTATCTCTCATTCTTGAATTGTAATTAATTTTAAACATTTATTTCATTCATTTTAAATTTATTTCTACTTAATTTTTATACATGAAATTTATTCATTATAAAGATTATTTTAATTCATACCCATCTTTTCATGAGTTTTACCAAATTTCATTGAATATTCGACTAAATTATTTATAATATAGTCATTTCCTAATAATGAACCATGTCAATAACTGAACATAAAATTACTAGAATTTTTTCCATTTTTCTCTACATTTTGGGACTTTTCCACATTTTTTTTTAAATATTTGAAATTATCGATTTCGTAACATCAAAACCACATTTGAATATCTAAATGTCCGTTAAATAATGATACAATTATATAAGAATGAAACCCATAATATTCTAAATTTTCTATAAGCTTTTGAAAAAAATAAATAAATATCGGAGAAGGAGAGACTTATCGGCGAATTATCGTCGATATGTATCGATGCACCGATGTTAGCGTAATGACTGTATCGGCACACTGAATTTTTTATCCCAGCTAAAACTATATGAATGGCATTAATCAAAGAGGTAATGATTTTTGCACCCGCATTTTTTTTTCCAGGGTGCAACCTTTGAAAGGAATTTCCCTATTTCTCTCCTCCCCTCTCTGTTCCTATTTTCTAAAACTAAGGACAAATTTGAAAATTCCTTTTAAATAAGTGTGCATGGGAGAAAATGAGGTGCAAAAATCACTTATATGAACGTTCCGATTTGTACGTATGATGCATACACTTGCAAAAGCAACCCTAATAACCATGCAAAAGAGAAATAACAACCATGGAAGGATGGGCTAAGTCCGAAATTATTTTTTTGGTATTGAAAAATTGGAAAATTTCAGTTCATATTTTGATCATATACAATGTCTTTTACTTGAAATTTATAAGTAGATAAATTATTGAAATTTCCTAAATTTAACCAATTTTTTTTTTTAAATATGACCGAATTTCAACAAAAAATCTCATAAATATTGATATACATTTTTTTTTTTCTGAAACAACACTGGTATTTTCAATTCCAATGTTTCAACCCCTAACCAAATTGATTTTTTTTGTCCAGTCAATCAATGAATCTTAAGTCAAATAATAGTCTAATAGTGAAAATGCTTAAAATAAAAATCTAACACAGTTAGATTTTGAATTCAAAATAGAGCTGTGCAAAATAGTTTAGAGTATGGCTTGAAGCCTTCAACCATAAATCATAATTCAAACCAAATTTTTGCACCAGCAATATAAGTTTATATCCAATACATAACAGCACCATTCTTTACATATCCTCACATATAAATCTATAACCATATAACATAAGATACTTGTCATTGGTTTTCATATTTGATGCATTTAAACATTATATTTACTATTTAGATTTAAGCAGTAGGATAAGAAGCCATCATGGCAATACCACACAAGCCTTCTGCTGCAGCCACATCCCTCTGCATCATTATATATCCATTTTCACCCCAACTTGTGCCCCATGAGTTTTTCACCAACCAATATTTCATCCCGCCGGTTGTCCCATAACCGATGGCGGTGACTCCATGGTCTAGTTGTGTGCCACATTGACCTGTAAAGACACCACTAGAGTAGAACTGAAAGTCTGATCCTCCGGCATCAATGGCAACAGAAATAGGTTGGTTGGCCACTGCCTTCAATAGAGCATCTTCACTGTTGGTGGGAACATCTTCGTGACCAGTGATCTTGGCAGCAGAGTTGCCTGATTTCTTGGAGTTGCAGGTGCCATCGACCCCTTCGTAGGGATATTTAGATTCTGTTGTCAGTCCATGATTATGTTGAATGAAGTCAAATGCATCATCCATTAGTCCACCCTCACAACCTTGATCTTCACCGCTGGTGTCACAGTCGACTAACTCTTGTTCGGATAAAGAAACCAATGTGCCAGTCTTGATTTGGGTTATTCCTTCTGTGGCTGCAACTGCTGAGAATGCCCAACAACATCCTATTTGCCAAATCTCATCACAGGTTAGCAAACTACTCTTTTGTTATAATTGTAAATACAAAATCAAACAAAAGTCTATAGTATAGCGCAATGAGGAGTTCATTGTTTACTCATGAAAAGGAGTAGTCAAGTTTAATTATGATACCAAGTCTTGGATTAATAAAATGAGTGACTCTTAACAATAATAATATATGTGAGCTTAAAATCATGAAAAAATCGGGAAAGAAATAGGATTGTCTAACCACATTCTCCTTGGTTCTTGATGGCGGTTACTGCACCTTTCTTCCTCCAGTCCATAGTAGATGGAACGGCAGTGAAATTCTCATACATGAAAGACTTTACTTGTGATTGCAACCGTGTTGGGGAGGCCTTAAAACCATTGTGCAAAGCTTTAAACTCTTCATTGGTTTGGTCTGCAAATTCATTGATGCTGACTGTGTAGGACCGACCTCCAGCATTGTTGGACAATTCAATGAACTCTACGTTGCCCTTGAATATCTTGAAGCGCTGCTCTTTCTCCATTTCATCCTTGTACACACGCCCGTACTGCGCCATCCACCGTTCGTGCCTTCCTATCATCGATGTGTCGTCGAGTGTGCGGCACATGACTTGAGAAACAAACACTCCCACACCCAAAATGAATAAGGCAATGCGGAGAGAATGGCTCGAACTTGCCATGGTATTAAGCACTGACTTGAAGGATTTTGAAGATGATTTGCAGTTTTGGTTATGAAATTGATGAACATAATCTAAGATCACTTGAGTTTATATAGACGTAATAGAACAGTATGAAGGTAAAGAAATCAACTCTGTTTGATTTTCATTCAAATGTTTGGGAGAGGGAGACTTGCTACGTGCCTGAGCAAGAACATTGAGATGGTCATTTTTGTTTTTTCTTTTGTAATTCATCATCTCATGCTTTGCTTTCGTGTACGTTGCGATTCTCCAGTAATTTAGTTTTGATAACTTAAATAAATCAGCTTTAGTATAGTTTGATTAGAAAATCTATTCTTAGTTTAGTCCCTTCTTGTGTTTTATATGATCCATTATGAAATTCATGGATGCTGAGAAGACAAATTTGTCTCTTCATGCCGTCGCCCTCAATGGAAGCCATTGAGTTGCTAAGCCCTTGGAGATGCTATCATGATTCTTTGACTTATGATTAGGAACTTTATGAGCAACAGGTTTTGATTTTAGGGCTTAGGGTCCTTGCCTCCAACCCATATTTTTATCTAATGAGTTTGCCGATATGATCCAATCTACGGTGATATCATTGGTTTTCTTCACTATACCGTTTTCACTTAAAATCAGTTGCAGAGTTAATAAAATTTAGAGTAGATGAATTTTGATACATTGTTTGTAGAAATTTGTCGAAAAACGGCCTCGTTTGAAAATCTCTCCATAATCTATAGACTCCATACAAGAGAAAAGACTATCTAAACGAACGCATTTTACACTGAAATGTTCGTTCGGACGGCTTAAGCGTCTGAACGAACGAAAAATGAACTGGATATGCATTCGGACAGTCTAAAACAGAAGGGGAAAATGGTAATTTCATACCATTTTTTTGAAAAACGGTGTCTTCTGGCAGAAAAGAGCGGTGTCTAAATGTCCAGCCTATTTTTTTATGACTAAGATGTACAATTCTCTTAGCGCACCCGATTAATCCTTAGGACATGTGCAAGCCTCTCTATCAACCCACACCAGATAACTCTATAGGGAGTGTCCCTTTGAAATAGGGTAGAAATCAGACGCATGACTCTCACTTCTTGAAATGGTTTCTCACGGTTACTTCAACCCCTTCGGTTACCAATATTCTTTATTATTAATACCATGCAGCAACTTATGAGAAAATGTTTTTTTTTTTTTTTTTTATAATAACATAAAAAAACATGATTATTAGAGAATGATTATGAAAAGTTAAAATTGGAAAATAGAAAAAAAAAATGTATTTTCAAGATTAGGAAACACCCATTTGTGGCTGTCATTATATCAGTACAGTTACCATGGCACATATAAATAACACAAATGGAAATCAATTGACTTGCCAAGGCACGTATATAAATAATACATATTAGAAAATCTATTATTAGTTTTGTCTCTTGCTGTGTTTTAGACTTTATAGCGGTCCATTACAGAGTCCATGGATTACTAGAATCTTTTTCCATTTTTTCCATTTAGAAAATTAACCACATCAATAACTCAGCAGAAAATTACTAGAATTTTCTTTCATTTTTCTGATTTTTTTAAGATTTCTCCACATCTTTTTCTTGATTTCCTAACATCAAAATTATATTCAAATATCTAAATGTCCATTAAATAATGATACAATTGGATAGATATGAAGTCCATAATATTCTTAATTTTCTGTAATTTTTCAAATTATTTTGAAAAAAAAATATTGAATGAAAGAAACGTATCGACAAATTCGAGTCTGTGCACCATACCAACGTAACGTTGCACCCAATTTTTTATCTGTGACTGCAATGTCGACCTCCAACATATTTTGACTGGTTCAAAATTGTCTAAGAAGATGGATGAAGATGAAGTGCTTATCCTGAAAAAAGTTAGATTAGGCTAGCCTGACTACATCTTAAGTAGGGTCAACTAAACCGAAATACATATGAGTCTAAATTTTGGAATTATTGAAGTTAATTTTAATCATGATGTGTTTAATATATTAAATTTGAGTTAGATTGGTCTTTTCACATTTTGGAACAAGAGAACCTCTAGTATTAGTTTTTCTATGAGAGATGCAAAACCAATAAATACTAAATAAATAAATTTTTTTTTTTTTCACATTTAAGTCAAATAAACCTTCAAACCTAGAAAGTTGTCTTTTCAAGTTCCAAATGTGAAATAATCACTTGTGTATTAGTATACCACATTTTACCTACACATCTACATATGGGCTGACCAAATGAGGTGGTGATGAATTCCTTAGAAAGGTCTTCACGGCTTATAAAAAAATCACTCTGACTGAATCTTTCAAATCGTATTTTTAAAGATTGAATTAAACATTAAAATGATTAAATTTTAGAGAACTCAAATTGGTGGATTGATATTCAAGGAAAGGCAATATCAATGAGCTCATCACCACTCTATTGGATGGCTACATGCCCAAGGTGAACTCGATTGGTTGCCTCCCGCCTAAGAAAGTGGGAGGTTGTGGGTTTGAGTCCCCATCGCCTAACCTTGGTGTGCCTTACGGATAGTGGGTTCACCCGTGGAGACTTTACGCTGGGTATCCAGCGGTTTCCCACACCTAAATTCAAAAAAAAAAAATTTAATTTTTAACCACGTGATCTTAATATTCAAATTACTAGACTTGTTCGAATTTTTAAAGACATCTACCAACTTTGACCTTTAAGATCAACTTAGTAGAAATTAATCTTTTAGATGAAAATTTTATCGTGTTTTAGACAACTAAAATTTGATTGTTCTAAGCTACTAATTTTTCATGACTTATCTCACAAAACTATAATAATTGAATAGAGGGCTTCCTTTTGAATTATATCATTCATGAAGTCCTTATATATATATCCCACTTAACTACGCAACTCCCAACTCATGATGAATATTCAACATCCCAAAAAAGATTATCAACGAAAACTCTTTTAACTTAAGGGGAAAAGAAAGTGGAAAATTAAAAAATGCATTTTGATGTAGGCTAAGGGTGGTGTTCGACTTAACCCAAAGTCTAACAGGATATTGGATCCGATCAACATTGCCATTGATGGATCCGTAGCCGTTAAAGTATCTATGAACGGATTCTACCAAGGCTTGACGAAGGCCATGTCCTTGTTTAAGGTAGATTAAGCATCTTTTAATTCAATTGGAAGATGAAAGAAAAGAGAAAGAATGGATTGATTAAAATAGACTTAATCAAACTTAAACAAATCACAACATAAAATCAATCAAGGTACTTAATTACTCTTGGATCTCCATCTCTATCCTGTGTGCTCTCACACGCCCAAGTCCAATGAGTTTTGGTTCCAAAAATAATATATTGAATTTTGCTTGAAAATGAGATACAATGGTCTTTATATAGACCTAATGGAAACCTTAATGACTACCCATTCTTGCCTTGGTCGACCATTCAATCCAGGGCTTGATGGTTGTCAAATTATAAAATTATGGGTAGAAATCTCACAAGGATTATATAAAGTAGGGGTATAATTTTATACATAAAATTCATTATACAAGATTATTTTAATGTATACCTATTTTTTCATGAGTTTTACCAAACTTCATCGAATATTCGACTAAATTATTATAATAAGTCATTACTAATAATTAACCATGTCAATAACTCAACAGAAAATTACTATAATTTTCTTCCATTTTTTTCTGGAATTTTTTAGATTTTCCATATTTTTTTAAAATATTTGAAATTCTCAATTTCGTTACATCAAAAATTCAAAACCATATATCTAAAAATTACGTGAATGACACTAACCAAGATACATTCATGTCCAACTTGTACGCATGACAACCATAAAGGGATGGGCTCAGTCCGAAATTAATTTTTTGCCATTGAAAATTGGAAAACTTTAGTTGATATTTTGGTCATATACACTTTCTTACATAAATTTGTAAGTAGATAAAATTATTAAAATTTCTAAAATTTAACCACTTTTTTGAAATATGACTAAAATTTTCAACATTTGACCGAATTTTACCCAAAATCTCATAAATATTGATAGATACATTTTTTTATGAAAAATCATTAGTATTTTCAATTTCTATGCCCTCAATTCATAATTTAATACTAATCATAATTTCATATCTTATTCAGTCAGGATCAACTCGCATACTTTATATGCAATTTTGACACACTACAACAGTTTTGAAGTTAGACGCGTCCACAAGTACATGTTTTAGAGATTCATTCATTCATTTCGTATTCATTGTAATAGGGTCTCATTCTTCATCTAAATTGTTTTTATTTTATTATTTCATTTGTTTCATTAATTATTTATTATTTATCTCTCATTCTTGAATTGTAATTAATTTTAAACATTTATTTCATTCATTTTAAATTTATCTCTACTTAATTTTATACATGAAATTCATTATATTTTTTCATGAGTTTTACCAAATTTCATTGAATATTCGACTAAATTATTTATAATATAGTCATTTCCTAATAATTAACCATGTCAATAACTGAACAGAAAATTACTAGAATTTCTTCCATTTTTCTCGAATTTTTGGGATTTTTCCACATCCTTTTTTTAATATTTGAAATTATCGATTCGTAACATCAAAACCACATTTGAATATCTAAATGTCCGTTAAATAATGATACAATTACATAAGAATGAAACCATAATATTCTGAATTTTCTATAATTTTTCATAATTTTAAAAAAATATCGAAGAAAAGAGATAAATATCGACGATATATATATCGATGCACTGAATTTTTTACTCCTAGTAAAACTATATGAATGACATTAATCAAAGTATATGCACGTTCTAATTTGAACGCATGATGCATACACTTGCAAAAGCAACCCCAATATCCATGCAAAAGAGAAGTAACGACCATAGAAGGATGGGCTCAGTCCGAAATAATTTTTTGGTATTGAAAATTTGGAAAATTCCAGTTGATATTTTGATCATATACAATGTCTTTACTTAAAATTTATAAGTAGACAAATTATAGAAATTTCAAAAATTTAACTAAAATTTTGAAATATGACCGAATTTCAACCAAAATCTCATAGATATTGATATAAAATTATTATTTTTCTGAAACAGCAATGGTATTTTCAATTCCCATGTTTCGACCCCTACCCAAATTGAATTTTTTTGGCCAATCAATCAATGAATCTTAACATGTCAAATAATAGTCTAATAGTGAGAATGCTTAAAATAAAAATCTAACTCAGTTAGACTTTGAATTCAAAATAGAACTTTGTGCAAAATAGTTCAAATTGATTAGAGTATGGCTTCAAGCCTTCAACCACAAATCATAATTCAAACCAAATTTTTGCACCAGAAGTTTAAGTTTACATCCAATACATAAAAGCACCATTCTTTACATATCCTCACATATCCTCTATAACCATATAACATAAGATACTTGTCATTGGTTTTGATATTTGATGCATTTAAACATTATATTTACTATTTAGATTTAAGCAGTAGGATAAGAAGCCATCATGGCAATACCACACAAGCCTTCTGCTGCAGCCACATCCCTCTGCATCATTATATATCCATTTTCACCCCAACTTGTGCCCCATGAGTTTTTCACCAGCCAATATTTCATCCCGCCAGTTGTCCCATAACCGACAGCGGTGACTCCATGGTCTAGTTGAGTGCCACATTGACCTGTAAAGACACCACTAGAGTAGAACTGAAAGTCTGATCCTCCAGCATCAATGGCAACAGAAATCGGTTGGTTGGCCACTGCCTTCAATAGAGCATCTTCACTGTTGGTGGGAACATCTTCATGACCAGTGATCTTGGCAGCAGAGTTGGCTGATTTCTTGGAGTTGCAGGTGCCATCGACCCCTTCGTAGGGATATTTAGATTCTGTTGTCAGTCCATGATTATGTTGAATGAAGTCAAATGCATCATCCATTAGTCCACCCTCACAACCTTGATCTTCACCGCTGGTGTCACAGTCGACTAACTCTTGTTCGGATAAAGAAACCAATGTGCCAGTCTTGATTTGGGTTATTCCTTCTGTAGCTGCAACTGCTGAGAATGCCCAACAACATCCTATTTAGCCAAATCTCATCACAGGTTAGCAAACTACTCTTTTGTTATAATTGTAAATACAAAATCAAACAAAAGTCCATAGTATAGCGCAATGAGGAGTTCATTGTTTACTCATGAAAAGGAGTAGTCAAGTTTAATTATGATACCAAGTCTTGGATTAATAAAATGAGTGACTCTTAACAATAATAATATACGTGAGCTTAAAATTATGAAAAAATTGAGAAAGAAATAGGATTGTCTTACCACATTCTCCTTGGTTCTTGATGGCGGTTACTGCACCTTTCTTCCTCCAGTCCATAGTAGATGGAACGGCAGTGAAATTCTCATACATGAAAGACTTTACTTGTGATTGCAGCCGTGTTGGAGAGGCCTTAAAACCATTGTGCAAAGCTTTAAACTCTTCATTGGTTTGGTCTGCAAATTCATTGATGCTGAGTGTGTAGGATCGACCTCCAACATTGTTGGACGATTCAATGAACTCTACGTTGCCCTTGAAAATCTTGAAGCGCTGCTCTTTCTCCATTTCATCCTTGTACACACGCCTGTACTGTGCCATCCACCGTTCGTGCCTTCCTATCATCGTTGTGTCGTCGAGTGTGCGGCACATGACTTGAGAAACAAACACTCCCACACCCAAAATGAATAAGGCAATGCGAAGAGAATGGCTCGAACTTGCCATGGTATTAAGCACTGAATTGAAGGATTTTGAAGATGATTTGCAGTTTTTGGTTATGAAATTGATGAACTTAATCTAAGATCACTTGAGTTTATATAGACATAATAGAACGGTAAGAAGGTAAAGGAATCAACTGTGTTTTGATTTTCATTCAAATGTTTGGGAGAGGGAGACTTGCTACGTGCCTGAGCAAGAACATTGAGATGGTCATTTTTGTTTTTTCTTATGTAATTCATCACCTCATGCTTTGCTTTCGTGTACGTTGTGATTCTCCAGTAATTTAGTTTTGATTACTTAAATAAATCAGCGTTAGTATAGTTTGATTAGAAAATCTATTCTTAGTTTAGTCTCTTCTTGTGTTTTTTATGATCCATTATGAAATTCATGGATGCTGAGAAGACAAATTTGTCTCTTCATGCCGTCGCCCTCAATGGAAGCCATTGAGTTGCTAAGCCCTTGGAGACTCTATTATGATTCTGTTTGACTTATGATTAGGAACTTTATGAGCAACAGGCTTTGATTTTAGGGCTTAGGGTCCTTGGCTCTAACCCATATTTTAATCTAATGAGCTTGGCGATATGATCCAATCTAGGGTGATTTCATTGGTTCTTTTCACTACTTCATGAAGGAAAATTTTATTTGATTTCATTTGATTTTGGTGGATCAGATTTTAAAATAGGTGGATCCCACTCTTAGTTGGATTTAAATTAGGACCACAGCAATGAAATGAAATGGGGACTTTAGTTTTAAATGAGGTCCAAGTGCATGAAACTATTATCATATATTCTTATGATATTTTTTGGGGCATAATGTACAAATTTTTACTGGGGTTCTGATTTGGACATCAATATTCTTTCTTATTAAACTGTGAGGGGTTGGCCTTACAATATAGAATCTATTTTAGGAAGTGGAAGTTTTGTCTTAGATTCACCTAAAATTCTAAAGGGATACTCTCTATAGTTTTATCCGATGTGTGTGGATCGAGAGGTTTTCACATTTTTTCGAAAGATTAGTCGGGTGAGACACCTGGGTACCTTCAATCATAATATATATATATATATATATATATATATATATATATATATATATATATATATATATATATATATATATATATATATATATATATATTCTTTCTTAGTAATACCGTGTACTAACTTTCGAAAAAATGAGTTTTTTATTTTTTTACAATAACATTTACGAGAAAATGAGTTGTTTTTTCAAGTTCCAAATGTGAAATGATTACTTGCATATTAGTGTTTAATATGTTACCCAGACAAATAAGTTGGTGATGGGTTAGAAAGGTCTTTAATTGAATATATGACTCATAAAAAATCACTTTGACTGAATCTATCGAATTGTATTTTTACATATCAATAAATTTAAAGATTAAAAAATAATTTAAATTGATCAAATTTAAGAGATCTCAAATTGGTAAGTTGACATTCAGACATTTTCACTGAGCTCATCACCACTTACCACTCCATTTGATGAGCTACATGATTAGGTAAATCCAAAATTCAATTTTTATTCACTTGATTTTAATAGTTAAAATTACTAAACTTTTTTCAAAGACGTCTACCTACTTTGACCTTTAGATCAATTGGTTAGAAATTAATTTTTCAGATGAAAGTTTTAATGTGTTTTAGATCATTAAAATTTGATTATTTTAAGCTGTTGAATTTTCATTCCTTATTTCACAGAGTTATGATGATTAAATAAGGAGTTTTTTTTTGAATTATACATTCCTGAAGTCTTTATGTATATCCCACTAAACTATGCACGTTCCAACTGGTGATGAATGTGCAACAACCCAATAAAATTATCAATCAAGACTTTTTGACGTTTGAAAAGAGCAAAGAAAGTGAAATTTGAAAACGACATTTTAGGAGATGAGAAGAAAGTTTGAATTATTATAATTGATTAAATAATACAATTTAATTATATAGATCAATTTTTTTTTTTTAAGTGAACTCGACATTTAAATATAATCAATTAAAACAAACTGATGTTCAACATGAAAGAGCTGCATATTGAAAGATCCAATAACATGCACTTGATAGACCTTAAAAATAGGCGGGCCATACAGACACCTACATTTCCTGCATCTATACAACCATTTTAGATTTTTTGAATGAAATTACTATTCTACCTTCGCGTTTTAACTCATCCGAATGAACTGACAGTTCATTTTCAGTTCGTTTGGATGAATACAGTCATCCGAACGAATACCTCAATATATTTTTAGTTCATTTGTTCGAATAAACAGTTTTGTTTATTCGAATGAATGTCATTTTATTCGAATGAACTAAACTATTCATTTGAATGAATGAACATATATATTTCAATCCTTCACAAAATTCGACTCATTTATTCGAATGAACCAAACTGTTCATTCGAACGAATAAACACTCGTTCAAAATAACAAAAATTACACTAAGGTGTTCGTTCGGATGAGTATATTCATTCGAACGAACTGAAAATGAACTGAAAATTCGTTCGAATGAATTTATACGCGGGGGTAGAATGATAACTTCAATAAAAAAAATTGAAAGTGGGTGTGTAGAGGTAGAAAATCTAAGTGTCTATATATCTGCCTAAAAATATTATAATATAAAAGTACAATAATTAGAATTTTAAAAATAATAACTTTTCAAAAAATAAATAAATTGTTATCCATATCTCACCTCACGTGTAAACATTCCACAATCCACCGGCCTTTCTCCTCTGATCTGCCGTTTCTCTCTGCCCGCTTCATGCGGGATTCATAATTGCCTCTCTCTCTCTCTCTCTCTCTCTCTCTCTGAAGATATACATAAGGAAAAAAGAAAGAGATTTCTTGGTTTTGCTTGAATCCCATTTTCTTTGCATTTCCTTTTAGGTAATTCATCTTTTTCCTGTCATTTGATCTGTTATGTTTTTCCTCTTTTTCATTATTTCAGATGGGTTAGTGCTGTTTCTATCTGAAATTGTAAAAGAGATATGAGGTGTTATTAGTTTTTACTTTATAGCATTTAAAAGGTGATAATCAGGAAAGTGAGACACTAATAGAAAAAACTGCCCAAATATCGGCACTTTCAGGAACCCAGATCACTGCCCACTTGCCATTATTCTAAAATTCGGCCCAGAAGTTTACCAAGTAGAGAGAGGAAACAGTGAGGAAAATCCGCTATTTGACAAAAAATGAGTATCACCACAAATTTTCATTGAAAACTTACCTTTTCAGTTAACATACTAACATAGTAAATGGAATGCAAAATAGGTTTGGTTTTTTTCTTCTTCTTTTTTTAAAAAATCTGCCTTTTCTGATGGTGGTAGTTTTCATTCAGACTTCTGTCACATTACTTTATTTGTTCTTATAAACACATAAGAAATGTGATGTACGCAAAATGGTGATGACAATGTTTCATTAATTGGTTACCACATTGTCGTTATGTGCCTTCAAAATTTTCTTAATTTGTTGCCACACTGTCTATCATGATTTCTTATGTTGAGATTCATCAATTACTTTTCAGATGCTTGTGGGTCCATTGCCGCAGGGTACATACCGCCTAGTATGAGACCCACCTAGTATGGGAAAGGATAAAAGGTCTGATTTTTTTATTTTTCATCAACTTTAGAGGTTTTGATGTATTATAAGGAATCTAACATTTGGTATCAAAACAGATACCATGTCCTATGTTCAAATCTTGGTGAGGGCAATTTAGGAAAAAAGCTACCTAGTCTAGAGTGAGAGCCGCTATAGAGTGAGCCACCAAAGGGGGTCGACCGCGAAGCATGGTGGTGAAGTGTTGATATTCATCGATGACCGATCACATGCCTGTGGGGCCGAACTCGGAGTATGGTCATTAGGTTGGACGAGCCTAGTATAGGAGAGGATAAATGGTCTTATTTTCAGTGTTCCATTAGCTCTTGAGCTAAAGTGTGTTGGTCAAGTATCTAACATTTGATGTTGATGTTCGTCGATGACTTGTCACGTGCTTGTGGGAGCCATGTTTGGGGTATGGGCATTAAGTTAGGCCAGCCTATTATTGGAAATGATAAAGTGTCCGATTTTCCGCATTTCACCGATCTTGAAGCTTTTGCCGTATTTGTTAGGTACCTAACATCTTTTGCAAATAGTTGATATAGAAGGCCAGACCATGGTTTTGGCCCATCCACCAAAAATCTCACAGGTGTGAGAACCTTGGCCCTTCAACTACTGGTAGGAAAATAATGCATAAGAAAGAGAAGTCCAATGTTTGGCTTTTGAACTGTAAAGTTGGATGGTTGGGATGTTCAAATCTGAGATATTTTGTGCGCATTGTCGTTCACAATAACGGGTTGGATTAATGAATATTAGGTCCTGCTTCAATAGACTGAAGACCTGAGTCACTATACTTGATTCATATTCTTGGCCCAAGCTTGTAATTTCTCATGCCATGCAATCCAGAGCACTTCTGATGACGAGTCCAGTGCTGCAGTATCATTCCTCATCTGGGGAAGTTAATCTATATGCATTCTAATGAGTTGTTAAGGGTAAAAAAACATGTAATATGATGGGCTTGTGTCAAACTTTTTTTTAGTTATTTTTGACCTATTTATCATCTTGAATGACCTATTTGCAAATCTATATTTCCAATTATTTTATTCTCTAATATCTTTTTTTTTTTGGTATCATGTGTCTGCTATTTGACTAGATAAAGATCACCTCCTAATGTCTACTGTGGGGAAGTCAACAAACATTTTCTGGCAAGAATGTTCTGTTGGCAGAGTTGACAGGCAAAAGTTACTCAACCAGAAGGGAAGTGTTATATGGATTACAGGTCTTAGTGGGTCAGGTTTGTTAATGTTTTAATGCAGATTTCAATTGAATCATAATTGCTATAAAGATTGAAGGTTAGCATGTGGTTAATGGTGTCTTTGGAAAGGATTAGTATTGCATTGAATCATCATTACTATGCATATTTAATGTTAGTATGTTGTCTAGGGTGCATTTGGACTTGATAGCATATTGAATATTGTCATACGAATATGTGCCTGATGCAATTACAAAAACTTGCATCATTCAGGTCAAGGGTCAATTTATATTGAATATTGTGGCAACAGGTTGAAATGTTGCATTGTTTGGCTTATACCCAAATGTGGGCTGGGCTGAGTTTGCATTATTTGCAAAAAAAAAATTAAATTTCTGGATATGCCATTTCTGTGAGATTTTATTGCAAAACACAGACTTATTTCATAGAAACTAATTACAATGTGTAAATTGGGATGCAGCCACTCTGAAAAGTGCATAACCTCAAGTATAGATACAGGGAAGCTTGGCCCAAACATTTCTTCAAAATAATTTAATGACCTTTCTGAAATTGGTGCAAATTGTACCTGGTAGCTAGAGCACTTCATATTTCACACAACATTTGGTGGCTTTAGCTTTCCAAAAAAAAAAAAGATGGCTTTTTTATTTGTTTGATATTAGTTACTTTTTTTCCAATTTCTTGTTCATTGTTTAATGCTTGTGTTAGAATAGATTTTGGATTGCATTGGCTGATCAGTGTGGCCTAATGTCTTTGTTCTCTTTGAAATTATACAGTAAGTACCATATTCTGACATGAATCTACTCCAAACTATCCAGGGAAAAGCACATTGGCTTGCACATTAAGTCGACAATTGCATGATAGGGAAAAGCTCACTTACATTCTTGATGGTGACAATGTTAGGCATGGGTTAAACAAGGATCTTGGCTTTAAAGCAGAAGATCGTGCTGAAAATATACGCAGGATTGGTTAGTGTGGTCTTTATTAACTGATTTTCAAAGTTCATTTAGGTGGAAATTTTCCTCATGTTAGTGACATCAGTATGAGTGCATATGGATGTTGAATACTGCCATTGTTATGTAGTTTCTAATTTGGAAAACCCTAGAAGTATTGTTATGCATTCAGAAGTGCATAAAAATCAGTTTCAGTTTTTTGGAAATCTTATCTATTCATCTGTTTGTTTGTCTGTCTATGTATCTATTGACAGACAGAAATGCATGCATACAACAGGTCGTATAATGTCAGGTCATACTGTAAAACATTTCTAATTATATAGCTCAAACAAACTTTATAGTAAATTTAATTTATGTTTGATTGTAAAATGATAACTTAACAGAACAAGTTAAATGTGTTTTGCTTCAAAACCCTGAAATGTTTGATATGCCTGGTTCCTCCATTGAGAAGAATCTGCGGGACAAAGTAGCTCATTGATAAATACTGTTTTTATCCCCTGTCAAAACCGTGGTCATGGTTTATACCAGCTCATAATCCACACAAACCCTAGATAGGAGAATCATTTTATCTGACTATATGCTTTCTAATATTTTCTTAACTGCTGAATTTTCTGATTTTAGGCGAAGTAGCAAAGCTTTTTGCAGATGCTGGTTTAATTTGTATTGCCAGTTTGATATCTCCTTATAGACAAGATCGAGATGCTTGCCGTGCATTATTGCCTGAAAAGAACTTCATTGAGGTTGTTCTCCTGGTTATCCTATTTAATTTAATCACTCGAAAGGAATTCCTTGAAATTTGGACATGGACTTTCTATATGCTCTACAGGTTTTTATGAACATGCCTTTAGAAGTGTGTGAAGCAAGGGATGCGAAAGGCCTTTACAAACTTGCACGTGCAGGGAAAATTAAAGGTATGCTTTAGGAACCTTGTTACCAAGACAATGACATGAATGCCTGTGTTGTGTATGGACAGTTGCACGTGGGAAAGGGAGGAAAACTGAAACACAAACATTTACTAATGCAAAGATATTCAAGTAGATTCATTGTCTTTTATTTTTGTCGAGAAGAGAGTTATCTGATCTTGATCCGGGAAAGCTTCTTATCATCCTCAATGTTGAAGAGAATTAATACAAAATGATGTGTTAAGATACGTTAAATAGGTATGATGACATTATGTTTATCTCTTAGGATCTTACGTGATCTTTCTTGATTGTGTGATATCCATCAAAGGTATACTTATACAATTTATATATTTGGTTCTCATTTAGTGTAGTAATATACAGATTTTATGTTTCTCTCTTTCTTTAACATGATAATGGGTTGGGTATTCTTAGTGCCTTCATTGGACTAATCTCTAGCAGCATGGGGCATAACGATTCAACCTTGATTAACCAATCCCTCCTTATCCAGCCTCCCTTTTCGTCTCATCTTCGACCAGCGGCCTTGGCTTTCCATCTGTATGTCAGAGCCACTGTCCATCTGCCCATTGCTCCACCTTCCCAGCCTACCCATCTACACCTGTTCCAGCCTCCCTTCTTCATCCACTTTCCAAAGTCCCACTCAAGTTGTAAATCCATTGCCTCTCCATGCACTATTTGTGTGCTTCTTTTTGTCCCTTTTTACATGTCCTATATAATTTTCACAAATCATTTAGGTGCATTTCTTCATTTTTGCTAAATTAATTGTCTCAACATCCAATTCGAGCCTCTCTTAATCAATAAAATCCATGTGTTTCCTCTTCTACCTAAACTTTTGTATGAGTTGTGTTATTGTAAAATAGCTTCTATTGTCAGTCTGCCATAAAACCAAACTGGTTCTCTAAAATACTAGATTCTTGTCATAGGTGTGGCTTTAGAAATTCTCACAAAGTTTTCATGTCAAATTGCAATGGAGCACTTGAAAGAAGCCCTTAGATTTCTGTGCATTTCTTAATTTCACTTTTGCTAAAAACAACCACCACTTGATGGCATCCTAGAATCCCCTTGAGACTGCACTGTCCCATCAAGATTGGCTTCAATGGTTTCAATCCTTGAGTGCTAAAATTTTAACCTTAATAGAATCACATTATGATGTCTTTCAACAGATTTACTATTTAACTTTAACCTTCACCAGTGGATGATAGACAATCATGTGATGGTTTACATTCTCCAACTAGGCCATCAAAAAAGAATTCTGAGTCTCTATTCAGTGTGAGAAAAGCAATTTTCTATTCATTGTGAATAAAAGTATAAAACATTCTCAATTTGGCCAGTATGTAGATCATAAGATTTTTATAATGTCCAATATTATGCTGCAGGCTTTACGGGGATAGATGATCCATATGAGCCACCATTGAATTGTGAGGTACAATTACTCTCATACATATCTGGACATGCACCCTTTACTTAGTCATAATCCTTTCAACTTTAATCACACGCCTTGTCATGCAGAAATGCACCAGTGTGAAAATGTCAAACTGATAAGTTGTGCATTATTTATGAAATCTCGGAGTTCCTCGTATGTATGAACTTAAGATGAAAATCTAGAGACCTAGTTCAATTTAACAAGCTTGCTGAACTTATTTTTCATTTTTGTGTTAATTTCAATTTGACTTTTGAATTGCAGTTGATATTTCACACTGCCTTGCTATTTGTTTGTCTAAATGAACTCATATATCTTCTTAAAGATGTTTTGATGATATGGAGCAGAGCTCACAATGCCAAACCTATATAGATGAGATAAGATTTTGGTGATGATAATGAATTAATGGTGATTTTAGTTGTTTTGTTTTGCCACACTCTTGTTTGTTATTTTCACTCATCGGCAAGTCTCATGTTTGTGATTTTATGTATCAGTATTCAACTCTAAGATTTGGGCGAGTTTGACTAAGTAAAAAAAGGTCAAGCTCAGTCAAATATATTAAAATAATGTTATTTTAATATAATATTAAACATGCTAACATTTTTTTAAAATTGAAAAATATGAAAACGTATGAAGAGAAATTTAGGAAATTAAAAAGAACTTAGAAAAAAATAGATATATTAGAAGAATGAATAAAAAGAGGTGCAAAATGAAGGTTATGAAGAGGAATTCAGAAAAAAAAATGGAAAAAACAAGTAGAAAAAGAAAAAGATGAAAAAAGGAAAACTTGAAAAAGAAGAGAGACAAAGAATAAATAAGAAATTAAGAATAAAAGCAAAAGAAGAAGAGGGTGAGCAAGAGAGGCAATGGACAAAGATAAGATTAAGATAAAATTAAAAACGAGAAATAACAAAAGAAAAAGAAAAAAAAAAGAGAATAATATGAAATCTGAAATCAAATAAATTAAAAAAAAAAACAATAAGCAATAAAATAAATGAAGAAGAATGAGAAATTGAAGGTCATGAAGAAAAATAAAAAAGCCATATTGATTTCAATTGCAATTTGAAGGCTTGAAAGCCCTCAATCCTCTCTTACTCTTTTTTTTCCCTAAAAGTCACCCCTTTCTGAAATTTAAGCAAGCAGTAGGGCTTTTTTAATCATGCATTCCTTTCCCATTTTTACCCTTCCTTTACCTGCATTGCTTGCATGGTCCTTAAGAATGATAGAAATGGCATCCTTGTCTTTTTCAAAAGGCTCATCATCTACGCTTTTCACGACTTGGCTGAATGAGGCCAAATCACTCAACTCGACCATGTTTTTGCCTCACTTGGCGAGTCATCCAAGTCAAGCACAAATCAAGTTGTCTTCGAATTACTCAATTTTGTAGTAAAGTCGACTCGGCCAAGTTAGCTGAGTCAAATCTGAGTTTTAAAACCACGCTTGCAACACAATTAGAAACGCTGTGTATTTCAATGCGATAACTGATTGGAGGTATATCATGTGTGTCTTTGTTATGGAAGCCAAAAGTCTCATTAATTGTTATCTTTCATGCTTTCTGCCCAATTTGATAGCAGTGATCAGTGATGGTAGTGCTTCAGCATGGGAAAGAGACGAGATATCATTCAGAATGATGACACTATTGTTGTTAAACCAAGAACTACATATGTCTCTCTCTCTCTCCCCCATTGCCGTCCTATCCTTCACTGAAGGATCACATACAGATTGAGGCCGATTTATGATATACATTTCTATGAATGTTCTTAATATCTAAGGAATATTCATATCTAATTTAAGGTATCTTGTGTGCCTAGCAAAATTAGGCTTGCACCTGGTTGTGTACCTTGTGACTTGAGCATTTAGGCTCTAAAGAGCTCTTTGCATTTTCTGCCCTAGACTACTCTCAAGCCCAAAGTAGCAGATAACCATCCCTCAAAGTGGACAGCCACTCTAAAATGTACCTTAACTATCTTTTTTTTTTTGTTGATGACGAAGAAATCCAAGATCCCCCACCTTTCCCTGAGTACGAGGGTATTGAGTAAAACTCTGGATACAAGCAGCCTTTCGCAAGCCAAGAGCATCGGGTGACTACATGACTCGAACCTGAGACCTTTGGCTCCTGAGCCAAAGTGATTGCTAGTTGAGCTACTCTGTGCTAGTTATGATGTGTAGTCACATGCTTTGTAAAAGTTTGGTATCCCTACCCTGCCACCCTGAGATTCATAGATGCATTATATATAGATGGCCATAGTATTAATCATCTACTATTCTTGAACTAGAATATCACCTTGTTTTCTTTTTCAAATGTTTTGCTCCAGATAGAGATACAACAAAGAGATGGGGTCTGTCCTACTCCAAGTGCAATGGCAGAACAAGTTGTACTGTACTTGGAAGAGAAGGGCTTTCTACATGCCTAGTGATTCATCATCTGTTTGCATTCTTTCAACTTTGTTTTTGAATCTCTTCTTTCTCCTTGTAAAGTGGAATGGGCATTGGCCAAATTTGTTGCCCTATTTATTTCGCAGCCTGTAAGGTGGTTTTTCCTTAAAAGGGAAATTACTTACCATGTTTCTGGGAGAAATGATGCATCAAAATTGGTGTTATTTTGATATAATAATAATTTCTTCTTTCTTTTATTTTTCTTTGACTCGTAAAAAAAGTAATCACTAATTCTGGTGATGAAATTTCATTTTGGATCTATATAGTGGAACCCATCCTCATAGGATGAATTTGATGTAAGCTTTATAAAACCACTAAGAAAAAGGAAAATTAGTATGGTTTGCAATTTTTAGCTCCACTGGAATGCAAAGTTCAACAGGAAATTATAATGTCAAAAGTATTTGATCAGATACCATATTTCTTTTGAGATGCATCCAAATGCATTAGTGTTGGAGACCCGCTTCAAAGCTAACGGAATGCATGAAATTAGGTCTTTTATCTTAAGTCATCTATGAATCTCAATTCTCTCTGTCCCGGTTGATTCATCACACAATATAATGTACCCTGTATTAGTAGCCCTTTTTACCTCTAACTGCGGACATGCAGTTCATTCTAATATCAATTGTTAGTAACCTGACTAATATGCTAAAAGCTTTAAAATGAATTCAAACCATTTATTTTAAGTCATCTACAAATCTCAATAGCAACTTTTTTTTGTGTGCGCACGTACATGTGCAAAATAGAATCACTATCAACAAAATTCATGATATAGTTTTGCAATAATCAAATGAAAGAAAAGAATTGGCACTCACAAAATTACAATCATAGCAATCAAAGGCCACCTTGCACTTTTTATAAATGTGGGTTTTTTTTTCATTTTTTTCCTTGTTAGGTGTTGAATGGTAAATACTAAAACATATTTTCCTTTTTAAGTGTTAAAATATAAATAGAAAATGCATCTTCTCATTTTTTTTCCCTATTTGTTGTTAAAATATAATAGTAGAAAATAGTTTCCATTACATATGAAAGTGGTCTTTTTCTTTTCTTTTTCATTGATGATAAGATCATTAGAATGAGGATTTTTTATAATTTTGACTTGTTATTATTTAGTTTTATATATTAGGGTTTTACTATTAACTTATTATATTCTGTACTTATACTTTTACATTTGATTCATTTTCTTTATAGTGTATATATTGCATTTGATAATAATTATATTATATTTATATTAATATAAAAATGTATTATTAAATAAATAACACATGTTTAAAAATATAAAAAAGTACACCTGAAAAAAAAAATTACGTCTAAAAATAGGCCTTACATCTTAGGCTCCCAGACCCTTGCACCTTGAGTAGTATAATCACAATCATCTATACTAAGCTTGTAATCAGGAGCATCGCACTGATGCTAATTAAGGGGAAAAAGGCACTGGTATTTCTCTACGTAGGGCCCAGTCTTGGGTGATCTAAACCATTCTCGACCGTCGATCCTGTGAGCGAGATGTTGACCAGGCCATTCCTTAAAACATGTAAAATATAATTTATGACCAGGGTCTTTCATCAGTTAGAGCTCAAAACTACAAAAGAATCAACCCCAAGGTAAAAAACATACGGTCAATATACATTGTATCTTCAATCAAAAGGGATTGGAGTTATTGTCAGGAATCCATATAAGAATTTTGAGTTCGATTCCGACTCTATCCCAAAGGGTCACTCCCTATAGAGTTATCCAGTGTGTGTGGGTAACAAAACTTGCACATGCTCCGAAGATTAGGTGGGTGCTCTAAGAGGCCTGGGCACCTTGATCTTATATATATATATATACACTGTATCATCTATACATATATACATATACAATATTGGCCACTAAGCCTATAGTATCAGCCTCTCGTAATTTCCTCTTTTAAAAAGGAAAATTACCATTTCGACCACTTTTAAGTTTGAATCTTGCATTGTTTATGATTTAAAGATGGTTTAGAAGCAAGTTCTTCTTGAGTAAAAGATATATGACTATTTGTCTATTCTAACCTCATTTTCTTTCAGATTTGTTTATTTTGAGGTTTTTTTTTTTATCATTTTTTTTTTGAATTTTTGCTATGAAGATAATCTCGATTTTAAAGTTTTTTGTGAAAATAATTTAATAAAATGATATTGAATATTTATGAAATTAAATGGAGATGTCTTAATGTCATTGATATAATTTATAAGGTGTTTGTGTAATTTCCCTACTTTTTTTTCCCTAAGAACTCAGCACAGTGCTCGATCACGGACTATATAAGTCAGACCAACACTACATCTTGGATGGACAGGCTCCAGAGATCCTAACAAAAGAGCCATAATTCAGAGTGGTGTATAAAAATTCACTTCCAATTATCCACATTCCTTCATTTGGTGTTGACCAGTTTCAGAGTCCCTTCCCAAGTCCCAAGCCCAAGTACTTGGGTAGTTGCACCCTTTCCTCAAGTGCCAAAATTCCAGCAAATGCCCTGTTATTCCATATGGGTCTACCCCAAAAAGGCCTCTCACGTAACAATTTAAACCATTCATTCAATTGGGTGTGGCTCCTCTACGGCTCCATTCATTCATTCATTCAACCCAAAGTTAAAGCCCTAACAGTTTGAACTGTGCATTTAATATGGTTGTAAAAATTGCTGGTCCGAGCACAAGCAAGTGAACAAGTTATTAACCTTTGGATTGAATGAATGTGTAGTTGTGTGTGGATCAAGGTTTTCAGTGTCTTTCATAAATGTAAATTTATAATATAATTTAATAAAATAGTGACCATATGCAAATCCTGTTAACTGGTTATCTCCTATCTCAGGAAGTGAGAGGTTACGGTTTAAGCTTCATGGCTTAACTTGGTATTTTACGTTGGATATCCCGCGACTTTTCACACGAAAATTCAAAAAAAAATTAAAAACTTCTCCAATTCTCAGATTCAAACCCATGTCACTGATTAAAAGAAAATTCATATGCTTGTATTCCTTTGTGCAATGTAACTTAAAATCAATACAATTGCAATC
Source organism: Chimonanthus salicifolius (assembly GCA_013350335.1). Classification (NCBI taxonomy): domain Eukaryota; kingdom Viridiplantae; phylum Streptophyta; class Magnoliopsida; order Laurales; family Calycanthaceae; genus Chimonanthus; species Chimonanthus salicifolius. Next base: position 8,319,925 of record CM023537.1, on the reverse strand, counting down.
CAAAGTAAATGAAAATGTATCAGGCACTTTGTTGAATTCATACAAACAAGTAACAGAGGCACTTCAACTGATCCCAAACTGCTCAAAGATCTCCGACTCTTTCCACTGCATGATTTAGTGGGACTCCAATGGGAAGAATCCTTGTGAGAAATGCTGAACATATCATCACCTGACCCGAATTCAAATTGAAGAAGTTGAATTGAGGATGTAAATAATAATGCTAATCTCTGTTCATCTGCGGCGGAGCTGGTACTTGCAATGGATTCTGGCAATCCCTCCTCTGCAACCTCATTTGAATCTGAATTCACCTCTCTCCTTCCATCAGAAGCCACCATCTCTTCTAATATCATTAGCGAATCTCTTTTCCCACCCAAAATGTTGCCATTTGCCTCCTTGTCTTTGCTTTCTGATTGTAGAACAGGGGACTCTGCTTTCCTGACAGTAATCCAACCCACAGAGTCCGACCAATCCGGACCTGATCCTGTCGTCGCCAGCGGGTGAATTCGATCTGTGGGAGCATAATAAATCCCAACTGGGTCCATCTCCGCTTGGCTTCTTCCAAAGAAATTTTCCCTTGATGAACAGGAAGATTGAGCAGAACGCCACGGTGGGAAATCGAGAGCACTCGTTGGAGAGATAAATTCACGCTCAATTTTCGAAATACTTCCTCTTCCTTCCGTCGCCTCATCAGCAACGAAGGGATGATTCAAGAGCATTTCAGCCGTCCATCTCTTCATAGGGTCCCTGACAAAACACCTGCTCAAGAAGTCCCTCCCCTGCTCTGAAATTTGGCAGGGAATCTCCGGCAATTCATCGCTGAATCCAATCCGGAAGAGGAGAGCATTGATATCAGAATCTGCCGCGCACCTCCATGCTGGCACGCCCGTGACCATCTCTGCAATTATGCACCCGAGCGACCATATATCGGACGGCGCCTCGTACACTCCATTCGCCACGGACTCCGGAGCCATGTAAAGAGGTGTGCCAACCAAACGAAACCCATCTTCCGGTTTCTCTCCTCCCTTCTTTGCCAGTCCAAAATCGGCAATCTTGATGTCTGAACAAGAACTTGGAGAACACACAAGAATATTCGAAGGCTTCATGTCACAATGAACAAACCCTTTCTCATGAATGTATCCAATTCCTTTCAAAATCGACCTCACGTAGCGACTAACATCGGCTTCTGCCAATTGCCCACCAGATTTCTTGATCAGGTCTGCAAGGGTTCCACCTGAAACGTATTCAAGAAAGACGTTGTAGTATTCAAGACCGTTCTCGGTGGTGATGTCAGAACCGAAACATTGGAGGATTTGCGGGCAGCCAGGAAGCCGTGCAAGAATCTCTCCCTCCCTGCGCAAGCAAGAAGCCTGCGAAAGAAGGGTGGATTTGACAGCCATCGTCGGAGGCATATGGCCATTGTTTTTTATGGGGTTTGCGAAATTTACAGTGCAGAAGCTGCCTCTTCCCACCAATGCTCCTCTCACCCACGCCATTCCTCTCTGCAATTCCTTTCTTGTTCTTTCTTTTTTTGGAAGTCTCTCTGAAAGAGAGAGAAAGGAGTAGCCGTTTGCTTTCTTTACTTTGAAATCTTCTTTTGAATGGGAAGAAAAGGAGGCGGTTTCCTTTATATTATTAGAATCTATTTTTATTTTTATTTTCATCAATGCACCTGTTTCAGTTTGGTTCGGCTGGTCTTGCCCTATTTAAATTTATGAATATTCCATGTTTCTCGTTACGGCAACAGTGAGAATCTTCTCTTAGGTGGGACCCATTGATTGGATCCACGAAATGACAAGAGGAGACATCAATATTAGTCATTATGTGATTTGAATTCTTTAGAAAATATGATTCTTGAGGAATTCTTTTCTTTTAATTATTAAATTTTTTATTTCAATAACGAGATGAATTTTAAATTGGAACTCTTCACAATTGTGGAAACAATCGTAGAGTTTAATCCTAAGTAGGTTCCGTTCTTAGAAATACTTCTATAAAAAAATGTGATTATACAAAAGGCTTCTTTTAAGTAAACACAATGTTGAATAGTTCAATGTTAAGAAGCGAGAGGTTGCTAGGCATCCTATGTGGGTGTAGGGTGCTCCCTCAAGAGGTCTAAGAGGGCTTATGTCGGAGGTGTTGCTTGGAGTTCTCCTTATTAATTAAAAAAAAAATATTCTTTTAAATAAAATTTGGTAGACCTACTACCACAAATGAAAATTGAGTCGAATTTGATCTTTACTTAGTTGAGCATATGAGAGTTACAACTCCCTAAGCTCTAATCATTAGGGTTTAATTAAATGATAATAAATATTTTATTTTATTTTAAAAAATAAAAAGAATTTTATTTTATTTCATTTTGGATAATTTAATAATTCTCTTTTATCTAATTGTGCAATGCATTATATATGATGAAAACAAGTTCAAATTTAATTTTTTTATAAAAAATAAAAACTTTTTTGTAAGAACTTTATTTAAATAGTAAATTAATTAATTAATAATTTAATATTATTTATAATAAAATATTTATGACTGAGCCTTGCTTGTTAGTGCTCGTAGCCTGTCACCTACGCCTGCTCTTCTTGCATCTCAAATCTGTATCGCAAATCGCCGCTCTGTTCCACTCTGCTTTCTCAGCTCTCCCTCCCAACTTTCCTCACTCGCACCGATTCCTCCCTCTCTCTCGCTAATCTGACGAATCAAAGCCATTGAACAGTCCGCGAGGAGAAGATCTTTGATCAGGATGCATCCTGCAAAAATCCAATCCCCTTCCTTTGGATGCTCTCTTCAACGCTCCCTCTTTGCTCTCGCCTCTCTAACTCTTCTGTGTTTCACCTTCCTCTCTCTCACATCCCTCCGCTCTCCCTTCTCCCGTCTATCTTCCAACACTAACCTTCCTCAGGTATTCTTGCATTCGGATCTCTATCCCTTTTTTGGGTTTCCTGATAACCTACTTCCTTACTTTGGTTTTGATCTGAAGGTCTCTGCAGATAATGGAGTTGTTGCAGACGTTGACATGGGTTTCTCTTCGGTCTATCACTCGCCCGAGGTTTTCCGGAGGGGCTATGAAGAGATGGAGAGGAATTTCAAGGTATTTATATATCCAGATGGAGATCCAAACACCTTCTACCAGACGCCCAGGAAGCTGACGGGAAAGTATGCCAGCGAGGGCTACTTCTTCCAGAACATTCGTGAGAGCAAGTTCCGGACCGATGATCCTGATCGAGCCCATCTCTTCTTTATTCCCATCTCTTGTCATAAGATGAGAGGCAAGGTATCTGAAATTTGTTTTCTTGCTTTTTTTTTTAAGACTAAGGTGTCCAGGCTTCTTAGAGCACGTGACTAATCCTCATGCATGTGCAGACCTCCCTATCCATACACCGAGTAAAACTATGGGGAGTGGTCCTTTGGGGGAGTAGGAATTGAACTCATGACCTCCCACTTGAAAAGGTGGGTTCTTGGCCATCACTCCAACCCCATTGTATTTGTTTTCTTGTTTCTTTAATTCTGGGCTTCTTTTGAATTTAGTCGTTTGAATGCAGTGGACTGTGTCAGATAGAGAAAAAAGAATGAGGATGGAGTTTTGAAGTGAATAGATAATTGAGAGAGGATTGCTCTAGGTGGGTTGTGTCCAGATCTTCTATGGGCAATGGGCAGAGACCTTTTCTGCTAGGCCAATTTGAAAGTGCTATATTTTCAAATACAAAATGTTAGAGAGAAAATATGCAAATGCAGGTCAATTCATCAACCTGCATTTCACCCCTCTGTGTTGTGCCATTGAAAAATGGCACAGTACTTTATGATTGGTCCTGCATTTGTTGTTGTTTTGCATTCTGAATCCCTTAAGGATCTGACTCTGCTGGGTGGGTGGGTTTAAAAGTTGTTGGTTTGTATATGGTGGTTTTAAAAAATAATCTCAGTAACCCCAAGGGGTTGGCCTTGTCGTTGACTTCACGATTGAGGTCTTGGATTCAATCGAGGGCCACTCCTCGCAGACTTATCTGGCGTGTGCGGATTGGGGGGGTTTCACACACCCCGGGGGACTAGTCGGATGCAACGCGTGGGCACCTTCGGACCTAAAAAAAAAAAAAAACTCAATTAGAAAACGAAGCTTTGTTTTTTAAGAGCCCGAGAAAACAATTTTTTGGTGGTGGAAATTCATCAAATTAGATCAGTAGGCTTGAAACTTGGATTGAGAACAAATTGGGTATGGGTGCAATTCATTGAGGATAGGTGGTGTGAGGGGAGATTGAGTCTTTACGGTCAATAGTGGGCCCCACATGGTACTGGTGGTGGAAGGTGCCTAGGTGTCAAATTGGGTAGGCATGCATGTATACATGCATGTATGGGAAAATCAAATCAGATGGATTAAGAAAAATCCAAGTTGGGTTCTGTTGGGTCATAAAAAAAAAGAAAAGAAACGGTTTTAACAAACAAAATATTTGCTAATTCCTACACTATCAACAACTCATTGGCATCCGTCAATCTATGGCTTCTTTTAGCTTTTCGGTTTATTGGGTTCCTCGTTCAGTAAATTCAACTGCTGATAATATCGCGCGTCAGGGGTTGTCTTGACCTTTGGAAATTGTAAATAAACTCATGTAATTGTTTGGGGGCGGCTTTTTGTTTGTATGGTTTTTTCTGTTTTGGGTGTCGGACTCTCTTTGCCCACTTTTTTGGTCTCTTGCTTGTTTGTTTTCTCTCATTGTGATTAATGAAGGTTACCTTTAAAAAAAAAGATAGCTTGGAGACGTATATAGAAAACCAGTAACTACCCTAGCATGAAGAATTGAAAGGTTAGAGGTGGAAGGTACGACGAGAATGGGAAGACTTTAAAGACTTGGATTGAGTTAATAAGAAAGAACATGTTTGGTTGTGGAGTGACAAAAAATATGACCTTTGCTAGGGTTGAAAACATTTTACTCCAAAGCTAAACCTCAATAGATTGGAAAAATGTCTTTGATGATGATGGATGAAGGTTGTTTAACTTTCTTTAGAAATTCATAATTGTAAATTTGGATTCCACAAAAGAGTTATTATATGCAAATGGCTAGAATCAAGATCTAAAGCAACATGTGGCATGTCGGTAGGCATTACAAGATGCTCAAATGTCCCAAAAATCAACTTAAAAGATATGCAATCTGTAGGCTATTGTTGCAAGCAAGTCGATGGTTCATCGGCTTAGATGTGTTAGGCTCTGTGGAGCCTGCTGGTGGATCCGTCCGGGGGTCGAGCTCTCCAGTTTACCCCTCGAAGATCCATCAACATTAAATTTCATAACATCTTGTTGAGGGGGATACCAGTTGACCTAAGATCTATCAATCCTACTTCATTCCCTTAAACAACCCCCCCAAGATGCAAAAAAATTGGTAGGTCTAAGCCCCTTAAAACTCCTTTCCAGATAACAATCACAAGCATAACCTCTATTTTTCCCTTTGAAAAAGATTATTAGCCTCGAAAGACTTTCTGTTAAAAATTCTAGAGTTCTTTTCTTTTTATATTGTCCAAAAAACTAATGCAGAAACCGTGAAGGAAGCAGTCTTCCATCTGGGCTAAGCCTCGATATGAACCACGAACCCACTATCCCAGCGCAAGTTCTATCGAAAACCCAAGGGATGTCAAAAAGGTTCAAGAAATTTAGCTATAAGTGTCTTGCAAAAGGGCAACTTATAAAAAGATGATCCACATCCTCCTCCGGGTAACCACAAAGGGGGCAAGTAAAATCCTCCTCCGTTCTCATTAAGCCTCTCCTCTTGAGATCCATCTTGGTTAAAACCTTTCCACTTAGGGCACACCACATGAATGACTGAACTCTAGGTGGAGCAAGGCCTTTCCAAGCAAGGGTTGGCAAAGGATCCCTGGTATCTTGTGGGTTGAGGAATATTTCCACCATGGATTTCACTGAATAAGAACTGGACGCCCGACCATACTAGCTCATCCGCCTCCCCTAGAGAAATCAGGAATTCTTCCAGTTGGTAAACCAAATCATCTTTACTTGCTAGCTCAAAGGATCTAAGGGGTCGCCTAAAGTCCAAGTTCTAGGACAAGTGGTTGCCTTCTGATCTATAACAATCCCGTACTAAGATTGACTTGTTCCTAACTATACTGAACAACCTCAGGAACAAATCCTTCAACGGTCTATCCCCCAATCATAAATCCTTCCAAAAGAATGTCCTATCCCCTCCCCCAACTAATAATCTAAGATTGCCTTTGTACAACCTACCAATTTTGGCTTCTCCTTGGCCCAACTGCCATCGTGCTTGTACTATCGGTGAAAATTTTCAACGTTCTTTCCTAAAGCCAACCCACAATTGTTCTCCAACCCGTATCTAGAAGTCAACACCCTTGTCCATAGAGCTTCCCTCTCCCTCCCAAAATGCCAATTCCGCTTACAAAGGAGTGCTTGGTTCCTAACTCGAAGAGGGACAATACCTAGCCCACCCACCCTTTGTTTTTGGCTTGACCACTTCCTCCCATTTGACCAAATGAATCTTTCTTTTCACCCCATAGAAATTTCCTAAACTTCTGCTCTATCTGTATATGTGATGCTTGAATTTGACAATCTGCATGCGCTCAATGATTTCTTACCATGAGCCCAACTAGCACTTAGGTACCCATTTAAACAAGCTTATTTGATTATTGAAGTTAGGACAGGATGTTTAATTGATGGCACTGTATTTCATGGATCCTTTGAAATGCCTGACATACTTGTAGTAGACACATCTCCACGTATTCATGGATTCATAATAGATAATTCTAGTACTAATTTGACATTGCTTTGCAAAATGACGGAGTATCACCATACAATTTTATTCTTTGGTCAACTTACTAAGATAGTAAAAAATAAAATAAAATTGTACATTAATTTTTTTTACTGTTATTCTTACATTTCATTTTAAAAATTTGTGATCATCAACTGTTTTCCCATCTATTCTGAGATGGCATTTTTTATTTTGAAAATATTTATTGAAGCTTATTAACATTATGCCAAGCCCATGATCCTGTATCTTGGGCTTTACTGAATTGGACATCTCACACCTGTGTTTGGTTCCTACACGTACCCTATGTATACAACTTACACGGTGATTTAGAAATTCATTTCACTGATGAATAAAGAAATAGAGTCTTGTTTTTCTATCCCACCATTTAACATGTTTTGTATCTCATTTGGCTTGTTATACGTTTAAATGTTTGCAGGGGACATCTTATGAGAACATGACAGTAATTGTACAGAACTATGTTGAAAGCTTGATAAACAAGTATCCTTATTGGAATAGGACCCTTGGTACTGATCACTTTTTTGTTACTTGTCACGATGTTGGTGTGAGGGCAACTGAAGGACTTCCTTTGCTTGTGAAGAATTCCATACGTGTTGTATGCTCCCCAAGCTATGATGTTGGATACATCCCACACAAGGATGTTGCTCTCCCCCAAGTGCTGCAACCATTTGCTCTGCCTGCTGGAGGAAATGACATAGAGAACAGGTCAGGGGAGAGTGTGAAATGCAGTAATAATATAATGTTCCTTCTATTTTGTCAAGCATATTCTGAATTACAGTTTTTAGCTTTGTTTCTAATTCTGATGGTTGAACATTTCAAATTTCTCCGATTTTTTTATTAAGATTGTCTCCTGCCATCCTCTCTTGCACCCCTTTTCTTATGCCTGGATGTACTTTGGAGGCTTTTCTAGATTCTCCAGTCTCTGGCATCTAGGCCTCTTTCCCACAATTTGGAGTTCTTTCGTGGGAAAGGAACAATCAGGTCCTTAGGTATAAGATGGAACCCCATGACTCTTTTCTGGAGGGAGGTGATGTGAAGCTGGAGGAGTTCCAGGACATCTTGGAATCTGACCTCTTTCGAGCTTGGAATGAGTGTTGGCATTGGATGACCTTTCTCCCTTGGTTGTTGGTTTCCTTGTGGGTGTGGCTTTTGTTTTTGTTTTTTTCGTTGGTGGTGGTTCTGGAGTTGGGAGTTTTTCCCTTGTTCCTTTGGACTGTTTGGGTTGTGCATTCCTTATACCCTTTCTTCAACAATGTCAGTTACTATTTCAAAAAAATTAAAAAAAAGGAGATCATCGTTCACTGCTTATTGGCGAAATCCTTAGATTATTTTCTCAAATTCTCGTTGCTAATCTTAACAATAATATCTTACAGGACAGTACTTGGTTTTTGGGCTGGTCACCGGAACTCAAGGATAAGAGTTATCTTAGCACGCGTCTGGGAGAATGATACAGAACTTGCCATCAGCAACAATCGCATAAATAGAGCTATTGGAGAGCTTGTTTATCAAAAGCGATTTTACAGGACTAAGTTCTGCATATGCCCAGGTGGTTCCCAGGTCAATAGTGCTCGGATAGCAGATTCAATTCATTATGGATGTGTTCCTGGTGAGTAATTTTAGGCAATCGGATGTGAGATAGGTGAAAGTTTTACAATTACAGAGAACTCCCCAGTCTCTACAGTAGTTAGAACTACATGCAAATCTCTTTTAAATGGGAAGATTGACCTCCTAGGCATTGTATAAGTTTTCTAGATAATCCTAGCCACCCGTTTCGTTTCTATAAGGAGAGTGAAGAAGAGGTTCCTGGAATTATTGGTTTTCTTCCAGAGATGTACTCAGAACCTTATTTGCTATACCTCGAAATTAATTATCACAAAAGAAGCTAATCTGGAAAAAAAGAAGCTTGGTTAGTGAATTACGTGGTCATCTTCTTTTAGTCTCTTCCTAAATAGGTTTTCTTTTCCTTTTTTTTTGCAGTCATTTTGTCTAATTACTATGACTTGCCTTTCAATGACATCCTTGATTGGAGAAAGTTTTCTCTCATACTTAAGGAGGATGATGTGTACCAGCTCAAGTCTATTCTGAAGGCTAAGTCAGATGAAGAATTCATTGCACTGCATAAGAGATTAGTTGAGGTAAACTCTACAAGGATAAACTTTAGTTAATTCAGCGTTATGATTTTTTGGATTGGCTCATGCTTCAAGTTCATGAGTAACTTTTAGATTCACCCATGAATTGGAGAAAGTTCATTTGTTTAATATACAAAATGTCAAAAACTGAACTTTGTACGTGAAAGGCTTATAGATGTGATGAAGCCCCTAAATGTAGACAGTTACAGGCTCATCAATGTGATGAAGCCCCTGAAATGTAGAAAGTTACAGCTCCTAAGGAAGTTCCACACAGGTCTTCAGAATCTGCATTGTCATTAGCATCTCGCAGAAGTTGCTTCAATGTAACTAACTTCTATAGATTCGATGATTTCCCTGATTCCTGCAAAACAATGATCTTGGAGCTACTGGTTTTCTGGCCCAACATGAAATTACCACCTTCAGATCCATTGTAGCTTGAATAATCTTTTGAATAACTTTATCCCTTTTCCCCTAAGGTTTTAATATTTAATGAGGGTTTTGACCTTCTTTCATCACCAATGTTTCCACCCTGTTTGAATTGCCCTCCAAATAATTCTCTCTCCCCCCTCCTCCTCTCTTCTTTTAACTACACACATCCATATTGATGTGCACATTTTTTGTGTTCACATGTACATTGTCTTATTGCCAGTCTTTGTTATCCATATAGCAATGCAGATGTAGCTGCCATTTTACAAATAAGTTCCCTTTAATCTAAGTGGTACTCAGTGATCCCTAAGACTCCACTTGCTTGTCTTAATATTTCAGATTTTACACGTTCTATTTTCAGTATCTTCATAAGATTGGTTTTTCTTATTAATACTTCAATGAAAATAAGCACCCGCTAAAGTACTGCTCATGGTATTCCAAACTCGTCGTCACAAAAATGAAGCTGCATCTGCATTGTTGTGTTCTTAACCCCCATAATATCAAGGTCTCAAATGTTATCAAGCCATTGCTGGTTTGAAGATAAATATTACTGAAAATGCCATCGCTGGAGTCTCGTGTCCAGATGATCGGTTAAGAAGATATAGCCATTTCAATTGGTTGTGCCAAGGTCCAATTTCCTTTTTGATACTTGGGGCTTTTATTGGGAGGTAATCTTAAGTATTTGTCCCACTTTTTACTATCTTCTGCACCATAGCATGGGACATTGTCTCTTGGCTTTGGCTATCGATCTTTTCATAGTAATTTTGGGGACCATTTCATTGGGAATGGTCAAGGATATTGTTGTTTGTAATAATGCGTATATTTCCTCTATAAGCCTATATTTCTATTTATTGCTGGTTAGGTCTTTCCTCATTCTCCCTTGGGGAGCTGTTCTTTTCATTTGTCTTTTTTTTTTGAAGGATAACATAAACATTTTATCAGCACTAAAAAGGACTCAACACTACGAGAAAAAAAGGCCCAGTGAGTGACTGGCCTGAGAACAAACTAATACATATAATTATGTAAAGTCTTGTGATAAATAACTCCCATTAAACAATCCCACATCAATGCCTTAGAAAGAAACCAAAAACCAATTCCCACTGAATCAGATTTGATCTGATTTTGCAAATTAAAACCTCAGGTGGAAGAGCTTGGCCATAAAAAAATTCTTTTGTTTTGTTCTAGCCACATGAACCAAAGAATAGCCAAAGAAATCATTTTCCACAAAACTTGGCTTTTCTTAGGGAAAAGGACCCGAAACCAAGGAGGATATGAGAGCTCGTAAAGAAAAAGGAAACACCTAGGCAATAGAAAAAAGCAATAAAAAATGAGACCAAATGGGTTCAACAAAAGGACAATGAATAAACAAATGATCAATGGATTTCTCGTCTTTCCAACAGAGAAAACAAATATTGGGAGTACAAAAGTTCCTTTTCTTGAGATGAGCTAACCAACCAAAGCTCTTGACTTTGGAGTAGGCTGCAGATTTCCAAATATCTTTGAAGGAAAAAGAGTGATTAGGGATTAGACTGGATGAGAGGAAAAAAAGATTTGCAGGAAAAGATCCCATTGGGTTCTCTACTTCTCTATTCCACACCCTTCTATATGATGAATCTCCAAACAGAATACACCTTGAAAAATAGATAAGAGTGTCACCAGTGATGAAATTTCGTGGTCCATCAGATTCCTTCTAAAAGTCAATGCTCACTCCTTTCTACCTCCCACCACCTTCACTGATTCCTTAACAGCTTTATGCTTTTGGGTTGAAATACAATATAGTCCGGGAAAGATAATATGAGAGGGTCACTTCCAACCTGTTTGTCTTCCCAAACTCCAGCTCCCACCAAAAGGCCGAGTTTTCTTTTAGAACAGCTCCCACATGCTTTCCTTCTCTACCAATAATAAAGATATCCTTCCTCAACCGGGACCCCTCCTTTTGAGAAACTACTTTTGGGGCTCACCCATACTTTGACTCACCATGTTACATTTTAGTAACTTCTCTCCAAAGAGCTTTTTCTTCACCAAATCTCCACCACTTTTTTGCAAGGGACCAAATTTTATCTTTTAAATCACCCAATCCCAAACCTCCTTTCTTCATGGGAAGAAACATCCACCAAGTTGACAATTTGGATTCTCTTTTTATCCCCCACTCCGTCCCACAAGAAATCCTGTTGGATCTTCTCAAGCATCTTTGCCACCTAATCAGGTAACTTGAAGTGGGAAAGAAAGTAAACTGAGAGATTATTGTGGATAGATTTAATAAGAACTAATCTTCTGCCTAAGGAAAGATAGGATTTCTTCCAAGATGTGAATTTACAGCGAATCTTTCAGTAACCGGCTCCCAAAAAGAAAAAGATTGACATGCGCTAGGCTTTTTGAATAAAATTCCTTTTATTATCTTTCAAAAAAAGTATAAAAATATTTTATGATTCTTATGAGCACAATCTTTAATGGAAATTTATGGAGGTATTGAAATTTGAGTATTCAAATCAATATGCGAATAATTTGCCCAAAAAAAGTGTTTTTTTTAAAGGTAGGTAGGTTATATGTTTCACCATTGAAACTTTAGAGGTAGATGTTGCCCTACTTCCTCTGTTGAGAACTTGAGATGCATATACAAGTCCCTTGTCCACTACTGCAACAGGTAGAAACAAAATTCTGCATGAGAAGCAGCTGTTATCTTGATTAACATTGACCTTGATTAGGAATGACGTGTACCATCATGCTTTTAAAAATCACAGTTCTGGAATTCACAACTTATTTTTGTATCAACTAAAAACTATCAAAACACCGATGGTTTTCTAAATGCCGCAGATCACTAACTGCTCTCCTCATGTGAATCCTTGATTCTGATTACTTTTAGACTAGTTTTTGGATGTGTAGACATGAAAACAGCATCAGAAGTTAAAATGGTGCAATGATAAAAAGTCCATATGGTGTCTAAGAGCAAATTTCATTATGAGCATTATTTTAGAATTTTGTGAACGTCAGTAGTTCTAATTCATAATGTTTTGTATACAAATTTTATTTCTGGAAGTTATTGACTGTGATGAAATTGGATTTATTTCTTCTGTGTGCTTTTCCCTCATTAGAACTTGTGCTGCATTAGGTGCAAAAGCACTTCGAGTGGCATTCACCTCCAGTCAGCTATGATGCATTCCACATGGTCATGTACGAGCTCTGGTTACGGCATCATGTAATAAAGTATTAAATTCAGGAAACTGTCTAATCTTGAACACTTTGTAACCCAAGGTATGGAGAGAAGATTATCTCTTTGGTTTTCAATACAGCAACTTGCATTGTGTTCAGATTCCATTACAATTACTGAATGTTTCTCAATAGAATTGGATGTTTTCTTATGACGGATCAGTTCCTGACTGTATACATCACCTGCTTCTGGCAATGCAACAAATGATATGGCATGTGCTGCATGCGCGGTGGATGAACCACAAGCGGTAGAGAATGGGGCTTCAGAGCTTGATTTTTTTCAGCTTCTATAGGGGTTGTAGTAGGCCTTGGAATTTAGTGATTTTTCTTTCATTTTTGTCTACCTTCGAAACACCATTACTCCGTTTGTAACATATTTCTCTTGCTTTTTGTAAGAATATTTTCATATCATATTCTTTAGAAATGACTTGTGACTGCGCCAACCGATGATAACTCTGCAATCATGTTTTTTAATTGGTTGGACATATAATGCCATGGACATGTATCATTGGTTTAAAAAATGAGATAGATTTTTTTCAATGACATTGAATTTATTGAATTGTGTCCGATATTTGAAAAGTTATCTTGAAAAAGGTGATTACACTCATATGTTACTGTAGCGGTTTGTTCCGCTAGCACAATATTGTCCGTTTTGAACTTACACATGGACCTACACGGTTTTGCTTTGACGAGTCAATCCACTGTTGTTCTCAAAAGACCTTATGCTATAAGGAGGAAGGTTATCTGTTATATATCAGAGCATTTCTAATACAACTGGCAATATGGGACTTTGGCACCATTTGTTGCAGGATATTACAAGTACATTGGCTCACATGGATGTGTGTTTGAGAGGTTTTGATTTTTATATGATGTCTATAAAATTTCATATTAATTAGATAAAAGAAGTCATAATTTTGAAGGTTTTCAAAATTTCACGTTAAAAATTTATCGGGTTAGATGAGTGGCTTTTAAAATTCAAATTGAATACACATGTAATTCAAGGGGAGATAGATGGTGTGAGGGCTAAATTGATTTTCACAATTTGGTTCATGATGATTCTGGCATTTGCTCGTGTACGGTGGAATTTGAGTGTATGCCCACACCTCCCACTGTAGCAAGAATTTATGATTGCTTTATAGACAAATTGTCTTTCTTAGTATTTCACTTTTTACGGTTGGATGGTTTTGGGGTTGATATTTGAAATTCTGAATCTTTGGCTTGTTAATGGAGGGTTTTATTTTTTTATTTTAATTTTTATAATAATGGGTTGTTTGTGATTCTCTAATTGATAGAAAATGATATCATTCTTTTTTTCTTTTTCTTTTTTTCATGCAATGGGGACCTTTAACAAGAATGTAGGCTTCTTCACGAGTTTGGTTTGTTTCGGGTTTTACAAAGATGCTCGAGCCTATTTATATCTATCAAGCCCTCTGATAACTCGAGTCTGCTGTTTAAAGTCAATTTATTTTTTAATGCATCACAAGTTCACACTTAACATTACTTTCATCTTTTTAAATTTAAAAAAATATAACTATCCAGATTGAAAGTAAACTCAAATACTTACCACTATTTAAAATTTTAGTTGAAAATTCAATTTCCAGTCACTTGATCTTAAAGATCACGTTAATGGATGTTCTTGAAAAAAATTAAAAAAAGATGCTTGGTGATTTCATTTGACGAATTAAGATTAAGTGATTTAAAATTGAGTTTTGGACTGAAGTTTTGCGGGTAGATTAAGTCTATTTTCACTTTGTTCAGTTATATTTTTAAGTTAATAAAATAAATAAAAAATAAAGTGTCATGTGTGACCTTATGATATATGTATATACTCCCTCTTTCCCATTTTAGTTGTCTCATTTGAAAATTTGTATTTTTTAAGGAACTCTCTGTATAAAACTATCACTCCATGTGATCTCATGCATTTTCAACACATTTTATGCTAAATGGGACAACTATTTTGGGACAATTCTAAAATCTATATAAGACAACTAAATTGGGACAGAAAGAGTAATATATAAGAAAATAAATGGGCCTAAATGCCTGATGGGTCTTGATGGGATTTAAGTAAAAGGCCAATCTTATTCATTTATATAAATGGATTTTAAGAAGCCTAACCTTGGCTTGTTAGACAAAAATTGTTTTTCAAGTTCATTTATTATTTTTTCAAATTTTTTGAGGTCAACAATTGTCAAAAACTATTTTTTAACAAGTACCATACTACACAAACCATATTATACCTGATAAAGTTCATTAGTCCGCTGATCTTTGCTTCACAATCTCTCCTCTATATTTTCTTCTCACTTCATTTCTTTGGATTTTAACCTTAAAAAACATGATTTTCAGTCTTTTTTTCGATGCTCCGTATCAAATCTCAAGTTCTTTGCTAAACCGGCTGGTAGTGAAAGTTTTTTTATGGATTTTTCTATTATTTTTTAAAAATATTTGAAATTTTCAATTTCGTAACTTAAAAACAATATTTGAACATGTAAATGTATGTTACATATTGAAAGAAATACACATTGATGAAGTCCAGAATTTTCTTATTTTTGGTATTTCTTTGGAATTTTTTTAAAGAAAAAAAAAATGAGAGAAGAGAAAAAATATCAGCCGAGTCGACATGGTTGTATGGGCATGCCATTTTTAAAATCCCAGGTTCCAAGGTAGGGGATGAAGAGAGGTAAGGGGTTAGTTTGCACCTTTTGAATATGTTCTTAAGGGCGAAAGGGATAGAAATCAGTTTTTAAAAGAGTTTGAAGTTTATGTAAAAGAGGCTCACCTAAAATCGAACAAGAGGAGGTGGTGGTTGAAGATATCCCTTATTGGTTGTCTCTAAATTGCATTGCCTATTTAGTCTATGTAAGCCTTTTTCCTCAATCATGGTGCAGCTGGGGCAATTATTATATGGTTGAGGGACAACTATTTCATGTATCTTGCCCATTTCTTGAGTGGCAAGAAGCATCCAAGAGAAAAAGGATCTTACCTATTTATTAACCAAATCAATTTGGACTTTACAGGGTCTGAGTCACTCTTGTTTAAAAACATTAGTCCACAACTTGCTGCATAACAGGGAGCTTTACTTTTTAAGCTTTTGTTAGAAGTGATTTATATGTTTTCTGACCACAAAAAGGTCATAAAAAAGCAAAACCCAACAGCTTACAAACTTCACCCATTAGAACAACATGCATCCTGCATGTCAGGGAGGTTTTAATTCCAATGGTCCATGTAAAATTAACCCCATCTACTTAATGTTAACCCTTATTAACCCATTCAGCTGGTTAGAACATGGTAAACAAAAACAATAAAAGCAATTAGATATGGTGAATATGCAACTAAGTTTCCTCTTCATCTGCATCATTGTCTTTGCAGGTATTGCAAACAAGCAATGCTGATTTATCCTGCTTCAAAGAATGCTGCCAATCCTGCATGAAGATCAATGATGCCCGGCGATCTGCGCCAATATCAGTAAATTTAATCTTAAGAAGAATAGGTTTCACCCTGTTTCGATACCCAAATTTTTTTTAATGACAAAGGTGTTCAAGCTTCTTAGAGCACTTGACTAATCCTCGAGGTATGGGCAAGCTTCCTTACCCACACACACTGAGTAACTCTACGGAAAGTGGAAACACTAATACAATACAATCTATCATGAGTGCTTGTGATTCAATTTTGAGTCTTATAACATGTGACAGAGGATGAATCGATCTAACCCACCAAAAAGCAGATTGTTATTCCTAGAAACAATTTTCCAATTGGAAATTTTGAACAAATCCAAGCCTTGACTTTTTAATCATGGCTATATTTCTCTGTTCTAGATTCTCAAAATCTTGAAATTGTGTAGAAAGCATGGACAACACTGAATGGTCTTAGAAGCACTTATCTTGTAATGCACAGAAGTCTGAAATCTAAGTGAAGCAATTGGAAAATCTACAGAAATTAGCAGACAGGAACAATTTATAGACAGTTGAATTGGTTTGCTGATATTTCTGCAACCTGAACCTGCGGTCTCTTCTATTGACTGGAACACATGTAACTTGCTATTTTGCACATGGATGCAACTCTATAAAATCTCCTGGGAAATGTCTTCCCAATTTCTTTTGGTGTTTTTTGGCCAGTAAGTACAGCCCTATAGCAGCCTATGACTGTAGTATTCCCATTTCTTTTGGTATTTCTTTTGTTTCTTTGGATCTGTTTCGGTCTTTAATGAGTGTATGAGGCTGGTGGTGTCTGTATTGTGCTTCCTTGTATCAGTTTTGATGTTGTTGTCCTCTTCTTTTTTTGGCGGGGGAGGGGTTACTGTATTTTTGGGAGGTTTTCCCGTTCTTTCAATGAATAAAAATGCTTAGAATTCAAAAAAAAATTGAAACATTAATAAAAACTATAAATTTTTATTATTTAGCTCACTATCACACATCTGGGGTGGTGGCGCAGTTGGCTAGCGCGTAGGTCTCATAGCTTCTGAGTGATCCTGAGGTCGAGAGTTCGAGCCTCTCTCACCCCATGTCTTTTTTTTATTTATTTATAAATTATGCATCCAAATGAATTTTTCTAAAGCTTTTTCTTCCTTCCCTTTTTAATAAAAAAAAAATCATATTAAAAAAATCACTCCAATTATTTCTTTACATCTTTAAAGTTTGATTAGCTTAAATTATTCCATGTTTTTATAAGATTTTTTCTTCTTCTTTGTTTTATGTGAAAACAATCACTCAATTCATGTTTTTTAAAATTGTTTAAAATTTGATTAAGTTCTTCTTCTATTTGTAGTCATTTTTAACTGAGTTTTTCCTATCTTTTGCTTATTTATGGAAGCAAATTACAACTGTACAATAAATGAACAATTAAAATCCAATTTATGATCACCAAAAACTCTCTCTTTTGTATTAAAATAGAGTAATTAAGATTTTTTTTTTTTAAGTTGGATATGTGGGCTTCTAGATCCTTCCTTTAATTGTATTTTGTTTGATTGAACATTCATTAACAGCTCCTGTTTATGAGTGGTTGGCTTTATGGTTGAAAACTTAAAATTGAGAGCAATTTGTCACAATATTTAAGCATCCTTGGCCAAGAAAAAATGTAAAATCTCTAGGAATGACTAACTGAGTCAGGTGCATTTTAGTGGCTCACTTTTAAAGTTTTAATCCAAGTTAAAAGGGCCTTAAATTGTCTACACCATATTGTTAGTACATGGCAAATGAAATTTAAAAAAAATAGGCCAGAGAACATTTTTAAAACTTTTTTTTTAATGGACTTGAAAATAAAGCTTCTACAAATACCCAACGTGGGTAGGTTAACTGGTAGCTTCTCGCCTTAGGAAACGAAAGTTGCGAATTTGAATCTCCGTATTGTTAACCGGTAGCTATCCTGTGTGGGTGTGGGACGTCACTCGAAGGGTGTTTAGGATAACTAACCTAACCCCAAGAATAACACCAACTACCTCTCCTTTCTAAATTCTAAATTAGCCATACATAGGAATGAGAATTTGACCAGAAAGCCCCAAAGCCATGAATTTTTAGCCCAATTTAAACAAGGCGAAGCTTAAACAAAAAACTAAAGCCTGCTTTATAATAGGGTAGGGCTTGGGCCTATACTTGTTATTGAATTTGATTATATAATTGGTGTCTCTTACTATTCAAAATTCAAAAATATTGGTGTTCGGGCTCAATTCTATAGACCTATATAAAAAGAAAAATATCCGGTGGCCCTTGCTATCAAAAATTTAAAAACATTAGTGTTCCTAGTAACTCCAAAGAGTGGCTATCAAGTAGCCAGAACTTTGAACAAAAGAGCAGTAACAACAATAAATTTGATTAAAATAGGATCAAATGGAGCAGTATAGAAATATATGAAAATGAGAAGGGTAAGGGATGGATTAGGAGAGGGCAAGGATCGTTTATGCTGGTGATATAGAGATGATATGGAGGAGAGCTTTGTTTTCCTTTTAACATGGGTATTCGCACTTTAGATTGGAGGCGAGACTAAACCCACGAGCATGTGTAAACCTCCCAATCCACACACTGGTTAAATCAATGAGGAGTGACTCCATGAGAGTGACCTAGAAGAGTTTGAGTGTGAATTGAACTCAAGACTTCCTTTTATGAGAGGTCAAGAAGGATGTTGAAGATGGTGAGCACATCAGACAAGAGAGGGGTGATACTGATGATGGTGAGGATAGAATGATGGTAGATGTGGAAAAAAAAAAACCAAATTCTTAACCACGTTCATGTGGTAGAATGTGAGGTGAGAGGTGAAAAATGCATAACCAAAGTAGCAATGCAACAAATTAAGAAATAATAATATGGGGAGAATAAAGGTACAATCATCTAGTTACAGAGTACTTATATATACCCTAGTGGCTTCCATAATCTATTCAAAGCATCATTTAAAAATTCAAAATGACTCTAGTAAGTTAAATCAAGCTGAGTTATTCAACAGTATTTTGAGTCAAGTTAACATTTTTTTTTTCAGATTTTTCTAAAAATTCTACTAAGTTTCTTGATTCGATGAGATTTTGAGTCAAATATAAGTATTGAGTTTTTGAACATTAATTCACTGCATGGGCCAAAGCATGAAACAAGAAGAAATAAAAGAAAAGAAACACAAATAATACCAACTTCCATTCTATAGGAATTATTTACAAAGATGTAAACAAAGTATAAAACAAAGTTCAAAGACCTCATCAAGGTAAACCCTTACAAAAAAGAATTTACACAAATCTCTTTTTACTCTCAACCCTAGAATCAATTTGGCAGAGTTTTAGTACAAATCTTCTAAATTTGGTTGTATCTTCATATTCAAGTCCCCAATTTATAGATTTCTGAGGGAGAAGAAGCTTCTAGAATGATTACTTATCTACTAATATAAGACACCAGTAGTTCTAATAATTTGTCGTGTTGACAACTCTCTTCACCTTGAAGGACCACCTTAATAATCCAGAATGTGACTTGTCATCACCCTTGAGGACAACAAACAAGTAGTAGGGAGACATGTAGCAGAATAGCAATCCAACAAGCTTAGATTTCATCATTGATCAAGAGTGAAGATGCTATTTATCAGCTAGCAAATGATACCCCATGTTAAAAGAGAAGATTGCCGCCATTCATTAAGAAACTACTCATATATATATATATATATATATATATATATATACATGAATCATAGATGAATTGTAACTCTAAACAAATCTTTTTTGCCAAGGGGACTCACACCTCTTTTATGAACGCGGGAGTCTCGATCTCACATGATGGTGTTTCGATATGCTCTGATACCAAATTATCACGGGTCAATTTCATACTCAAAAGAGTTAGCCGCTCTCTCAAGGTTCCAATCCCCGTTACATGTAGAGTCTATACGAAGAGGAGGTGTGGTCCCCCTGGTGAAGGCATCAGAGATTGGGCTGGAGAGTCTGTCACGAGGGCAACCTACATTGGATATGTCCCAGGAAGGTCTTGAGTTTATAAGCGGAGGCAAAGAACCTTGGAACCTACTAGCCCTTTTGAGTTTGAAATTGACACCTAGCTCAGATCCAAGTTCATCCATTTCATTCAATTCAATTACCCACTATTCTTGAAATGAAAGATGTCTTATAACTTCATCAAGCATTCCCATCGAAGTAAAACTCAGGCTGTTTATATAAAAGGCCTGTACCAATGGGTAAGATAATTAAATGGACAAGACTTGACTTCACCGGTGCAACTACATCAGATCATTCCATTCTTAAGAACAATGGGAACAAAATGGAATCTAATGAATGGGCCTTAGCCATATGTGTTTAAAAATAATAATAAAATGGAAATAGAGTTAAACGGAATGAATGAATCTGGATCTGGGCCTGGGCCTGTACTAGGCTCGTTTATTTCATTCCTCTTTCTTGATTCCATCTTGAAACCAAAGAGATACTAAATATTTCTGCACAAAAATGGGCTGTGAGATTGGAATCCAGAACATTAACTGCTTCGGCCTGGCGAAAAAAATTATCTTGAAAAAGCTCAGCCTGAACGCGCAGTCGAATCTCTCAAAATCCAGGCCCAACTATTCTGTGTCCACATCTCTCCCTTTAATCACCCACTCTTAAGTGAAAATAATCTTGGTCCTTGAGTTATAAAATTTTGAGATAATAGTATTATAATCCATTTGATTGATCTTTTGTAGATCTTTGCTAATGGGCCATTTTAGAAAAATCAGTACATGAATGGACAATCCCCAAAACATACAAAATTGGCTAAATTCAACTGATACAAGGCCCAAGATGAATGCTTTGCATGAATAGGATACAATTGAAGCCAACTTATGACTTTCAAACTGTTCTTGGGCCTACATTTTGGGCTTATACAATCGATCATGATTTCAGGCCCAAGAAGTAACCGAATCAGAATGAGGCCTGAACCTGACCCATTGACATCCTTCTATCTTGATCCATAATCAAAGAACTCATGAATGGCTATCTTGCATAGAATTAATGTAATTAGGATTTACTCATGTCAAACAACTCTTCATATTCCAATAGACTTGTTTATTTGATCTCCTCTTACCTCAACTGAAATCTATTTATTTATTTATTAAATAAATTTAATCATTATAACATTACTGAATTTAAACGTATTTAGTGTCAAAACAAAAATTGTCCCTTTCTAAATTTTAATGCATAAAAATGTATGGAAATATCTAAGAATATTCTCAAAGCTTTTAAAATATATTGAAATAAATCAAATGTCTCTATTGAAATAAGTGAGTCTATTTTTGGACCCATTTACCCATTTAACATCTGTGTATTAAATGGGTCAAGTTAAAACAACTCGGCTTAGACCATTTTTTGTAGTTGTTTACTCAATTGTCAACAAAGGGTTAACTTGAATTAACCACTTTTAAATAAGTTAGCACTATGAAATCTAACTGAGAGAAAACGAAATTTTACTAGGTAATTGCAACCTGAAGTGTTTAGCATAGGAGATTGATTAAAATTGATAGGAACATCTGCGGTGTTGGTATAAAGAACATCAGTGTATCTTTTTGCTACTCAAAAAATAATAAGTAGACAACAGAATAAATTTAGTATCTCTTGTTATAAAAAACACCGACGTCTCTATCATTTCTCGACTAGAATTCGAACGGAAAAACTCACACTCTATAGCAAATGTTGAAAAAAAAAAAAGAGTCACTATCAAATGAGTGTCGATAGGAACATCTCTTCTCATTGATGGACAAAATGGAGGGAGGAAAGACAACAGGAATTTCAATTTAAAACTAGTTCCATTCTTGAATGGTTGACACAGAAGAGTTGGTACTCATTGTGGAAGAGAATTTGGGATTTAAGTGTAGGAAAATGACAAAAATAAAATAAAATAGTAGCAGAAAATAGAGATAGAAAAAGTTTGAAGTTGATTATTTATTTGAAAATTAAGACATCTTTGTAATGAGGTCTGGCTGGCCCTCATTAGCCTTGGATATTTCTATTCACATATGGCAACAACAGCAAGGCATCTCTCTTCTTTATGATTATTCCATGGCTCCCATTATCCTACACATTTAGATGTGGAATCTACTTAATAAAATGATGATGGGTTTGTCAAAAAAACTCTTTTTTAAATATATAGTTTAAAAAAAAAAAATTGAGTCAGTTATAATTTTAAAGACTACAAAGTTTGAATATTAAAAAATAATTTAAATTGATCAAATTTTGAAGAGTTTAGAAAATATGACTTGATTGATTGAATCAAAGGTATTTCCAAGATACCCATCATTACTTCATTTGATGGGTTCAATATCTAAGTGTGCGCAATAATAGGTCGCAAATCATTGTGCAAATCATCATCCTTTGAGAGAAAATGCTTTACCAAAATTTAGAGAAGTAGAACTCCTAATGCTGATTCTAAATAGATGAGATTTTGGATTATAATGATGATCTAACAAATGACTCTGAAAGATATTAAAAAATATTTTTTTAGAAATATAGGGAAAATAGTTGGTTTTTTTTTAAAAAAAAATTCAATTAACAGATCTCACCCAGGGGTCGAGATATCTGCCGATATTGGTGGATTTTTTAAAAAATAAATAATGATAAGAGAGAGAAAAATATCGGCTGAAATATCAGTCGATAATGAGATATCGACAGAAATCAGCAATTCAAAGGCATCATCGAATTCAGCATATTCTTCTTATCTTTAAAGTTTAAACACATCCAGTTGGATGAGCACTCCAATATACTGATGTTTGTGGGGCACATAAATATATTATTTTCCATAATGTTGGGTAAGCATAAGGGATTTTGAAGTCAACTTTGAATAATTTTGAACTTGTAAAGTCTAAATCTAACTTCTTAAGTTTGGGAAGGGAATGGCCAAGATCCAACTTGATCAAGAAAAGAGTGGGCCTCGACAAAAGATTAATTAGCTAATTAATCCAGGTGAATCTGATTAGGATTTGAAAAAAAATGATCACCCACATATCGGTGTGCATCGTATTATCTAACATGTTTAGGTACGGGGCCTACTAATATGGTGGCTATGGATCAACTAGAATGTTCTTTAATTGAATACATGATCCATAAAAAATCATTTTGGTTAAATCGACAAAATTATATTTTAAAAATCATAAAGTTTAAAGATTAAAAATAATTTAACTTGATTATATTTTAAAGAGCTTTAAAAATATAGTTTAATATTTTATGAAAATTATTTTGATGGATCATCCTATTTGATACACTCCCTGCTTTGAGTCCTTCACATACGGAACATAGTTGTCAGATCTATTTCGGAACCTCTTCCAGTGAAACTTCCGGCATTTCGGTTGTTTTAGTTTTTCATTTCGTAAAAGACGGCATACAAAATTAAAAAAAGTAAAATAAAATATAAAGACAATAATGCAAAATTATAAATATATTTAAATTAATTATTCTCATCATTTTACGTAATTTACATAAATAAAAATATGAATTATCATTGAATAACTACTTATATTTGTAATCTCAATTCTTAATAGTGTAATTATCAAATACTAATTCCAGAGTTTTTGAAAGTTTATTCTAATTAGAATCAATTAAAAATTGAATTAGTTCAAAATTTTAAAAAAAATATTCAAGAAATAAACTTGAATTTCTCATTTTATTCAAAATTACAAGTCAAAACTTAAAACACATAGACACACATAGTCCATTTCATTTTTTTTTCAAATTTTTCATCAAAATTAAAAATTAACCATATAAATTTAAAATATACTCTATCAACTACGACAAGATCAAATTTAAATCCAAAATTTAATTTCTAACTACTTGATTTTAGTAATTAAAGTCAATGGGCATCTTTAATTAAAAATGTCTATGTCTTTGAAATTAAATGACTGTATATTTTATTTTAGGTTAAAAGGGTTTTTAGTCGAAGACTAAAGATCTTTTACTTTGTTAAAATTTAATAAACCCATTAGACTCCATCTAAGCCAAATTGCCTAACCCAAGTCACGTCAAAGTGAGCTCAAATTTTAAAGCTGTCCAACTGACTCAGATAAGAATAATTGATGGTGAAGACGACTTGGACACGAATATTATAATCAAAATATTTTAATTTATTTCATATTATAAAAATGTTGAAATAGTTTAGACTTAAAAGTTAAAACACATTCACCAACCCAATCAGGTTCAGATTTTGGCATTAAAAAAAAAAAAAGGGAATAAAAGAAAAACAGAAAAGATAAAGATAGAAAGGAAAAACTTGCTGGCTGCAACTGACACAAACCTTATTCTAAAATTAATTATGAAAAATAAGAATTTATTAAATGTAATCAATGTATTCTAAAATCAAAATTTTCACTTACCTTTATAAGAATCTTTATAATTCTGTGTGTGGGGCCATGGTAATTGACAAAACCAAATTTTACACAGGGGCAATGACGTGTAGATAACTATGGACAGCATGTATTGCCCGATGGTGGGATTTCTCCATTATATGGAGGCAGGTGTAAAAGTCTTCATATCAAATATCGGCCGATAGATTTATCTCTTAATTTTTTTACAATGATGTATGTTGAATATCAGTCAAAATTATCACCCCTCTTGGAGAGGTTAAAAATCCTCTTTGGATTTCATATTTTTCTCCAAGAATATTATGTATGGCCTTTTGTTATGGGGGCATAGAGGATGTATTCTCTAGAGAAAGAATAGACAAGATGTAGCAATCGAACTTACCTTGCGGGATTTGTCTACACCTCTATGGCTCCTTGGATAGAGTTTGAATTTGGCTTTTAAATTCATTATTTATCTCTCTTGTATTTTGTGATTTATATTATTCTCTCAGAATAAAAATACACGCTCTGTGAACGTAAATATATTTTGCCAAACCACGTAATATCGGTGTCAGTTTATTGTGGTTGGTTATATTATTATTATCTGTGTTTTGATTGTTCTGCTATTTTTCCACATATTGTTCCTAAGAGTGGATTCACAGATTTTATTATATAAACTAGTTGTGATAAGATTTTTAGGACACTAATTTAACTTTAAAAGTCATTGATCTAATTCTACGATAGATTGATTCAAAATTTTAATAATTATATAAAATATGATTTATTTTCTCCAATTAAAATGAAATTTTATAAACACTTTATGGGAAACATCACCTTCATTTGGCGATCCCCTGTGTTAAACTTGGAACAATTTTATAAGAAACATGTTAAACTTAGACGCAGGCGTGTAGGAGAGTTTAAAGTTTAAACTGACCGTAAATAACGAAGGAACATGTGATATAATTTATACATTAGTTTTAAAATTTTAGTAAAAGCTGTTTGTAACTTTCAGCTCATGGAAAGTACAGACCGGAAAAATGAGACTCTTCTCTCTTCTTCTTCTACCCTTGTATTTCGATGGAGGGTAAATTTTAGAGGAATTACCCCAGGTAATATATAAAAACTCTTCATTTGAAAAAGCGTTTTCAAAAGTTGAGGAGAAAAGATAAAAAGTTGATTTTTTTATCATTTTCCTTAGTTATCAACTTATCAACCGTTAGCTCCATCTTAAACACAGAGTACAAAACAAGATTTCTTTATCAAGAATACATAACACGAGACATTTTTTCTCTTCTTTCAAAAACATTATTAACTAATCTTAATTATTTTTTCTCTTCTTCGACATTTTTTAACTTTGAAATTTTATGGTCGAACAAGATGTCGAAGTTTATGACGTCTATCAGATAATATGAATTGTACCTAAAAATAAATTTCCTTATATAATTAATTTTTTAAAGAAATTGACACCGGGGTTTATTGTATAATGATGGGGCCAACCATGATTCCTTATCAATGATTATCCTCTTTGTCTTACTTTATGGAACCTTGTTATAATAGGCTACTAATCACCCCAATAATTTTTGGGAGAGAATTTAAAAGGAGGTGGTGGGCTCTTTGAGTTCTAAATGGGGATCTCTTTTTGAGATGATGACAAGTTTGATTGAGTGTGTGGAATTGACACAGTTAAAGCAAATGCTGAGCATTGTGCATTGAATTATATAAGGAATGTTACAGTGAATTGGATAACACAATCATGGCTCTTGCAAAGGAGAAAAGGATCCACTCAAACTCAAAAATTATGCATTATCTGTCTATCACCCATTGCAGAAAGTGGGGTATAAATGTCTGATCGATATGATGGGTATTATGTGATTTTTCATACGTAAATTTAAAAAAAAAATGAAAAAATTCTTGACCGATATGATGGGTATCGGCCGTACTATCTAAGATGCCAGTCGATATTTATGATTTTAAATTTTTTTTAAAAAACACTTAGCTATTTTTTGTTTTATTATTGTTTTTAGAAAAATAAAATAAATCAATGATATTTGTAAAAAAATGAGGAGAGAAAGATATCGGTTCATATCTTGACCAATATTCAATATCTCATTTTAGCGAGATTTTGACCCCTGGTACAAAGCATAAAATACCCCACTTTTATTAGAATTTTGTAAATTTTAAAAAATCAAAATTTTAGAATTTCAAATTCTCTTGAAAAGTTGTTATTTTTGAAATTTCAAAAGTTGTCAGTTTGTATTATGATATTTTTTAGATGTATTGGGTGCATAATGTTGGATTTCTCCAATACAAACCTCTATCTAGGGCCCACTAATAATTTTCGACATGGACCCATTTTTATTGATTATGCTTGAAAATGGAGTTCACTTTTGAGAACAATTGGACCATGTTTTTAAAGACAATAAAAGTTTGTCCTTAAAAATAATTTAAAGTAATAAAAATGTAAACAGTAAAAAAACATAGCATTGAATGGAGTCCATTAATTTTAATATAATGGCAGGTTTTAACATTTCTTTATTTTTATTATTCTTCTATTTTAATATATTTTAAAATGGAATTGTTTCCTTTTATGATTTTATATTTTTTGAGAATAATATGTTATTAGGTGGCCCACAAATTATCAACTTATCTACTGTTTTTTCAAATTTAATACTTATATTTTTAGTCCATTGTAATTTAAATAAGTAGTAAGAGCCCTTTGGCGCCTACTTAATATTTAATTTAATAATGGGATCACATACAAATCATTTAGACTTAAAGATTAAATTTTAAATATGATATGAATTTATGAAGTGTTGTTAAACAATTTTTTGTGTAATTTATATTGTGAAATGAATCTAATACAATTTTCAAATTTATAAAATCATTGGAATTTTAAAATTTCAATATCCAATTTCATAATGAACCAAATAGAGAATTTAAACACTTGGAATTCTTTTAATTCTATAATTTATTAGAATCCAAAAATCTAAAATAAAGAATTCTACCAAACAAGTTCTTAAGTCTCGAATATTAAGATAGTATGAAAGGAAACACAAAAAGGTTGCAGTGATGGTCCAAAACTCATTTCAGAAAATAGGAGTCGTGAGTTCGATTATCACTCTACACCAAAAGACCATTCTTCGTAGATTTACTCAGTTTGTGGATAGAGAGATTTATAATACTCTGAAAATTAGGCACGGGCATCTTAATCATGAAAAATAAAAAAAGTATAAAAATAGTTGAAATTAAAAACTTTGATGTAATCTCATAACTTCCTGGCTACTGTGATATTATTAGAAGTTATTCTTTCATTTTCTTCTAAGAAAAGATGGGCACCTTTGTCTAGTATAGGCTTAGGCCTTTTACATTTGGCCCAGGTTCACGTGCTTCTTTATGGTGTCTTGGTCCTACTTGACTTGACATGGTCCCATCAACATTTGGCCGTTTGTGTTCTATCAATAGAGCCACATTTGTTCTAATAGCAAAGGACCAACAAAATATGGTGTCCAAATGTTTGTAGAACCAACCTAAATAATGAAATCTAACAACTAATTTTGTATGGATCTAAAGATATCTAAGAAATGTGAAAAGAGGCAGTTTTGCAGCATCTATTATCAGTAACATGGACCCCTCCAACTTGAGAAATTATGTCCACGAGATCAATCAGTTAGTGACCAATCAGAGTTGAACAAATGGCATTTGTTCGGCGATTGTGACCCACCGTATTAATTAAATTGTTGATAGGAAATCACTTTTCTACCACACAAAAAACAACAATATCAAAAAGAAAACAGAATGGAGAAGATTAACACAAACAAACTAAAGTGTAAAGATTTACGTGGTTGCTTTTCAATACTCTCATGAGTTTAACATTGATCCACTATGTTCAAAGGCAAAAATCGAAGGAGAAACAACTTTCACTCTTGTTAAAAAAATTCACACATATCTCTCTCTCACGGAAAACAACATTATATACGGCCATGATTAGGGTTTATATAAGGTGCAATGTAAAAATTATAAAATTGTCCATCGGACTGACAATACATCTGTGATGATCAAACTCCACAAGACCTAACATAAATTGGTGGTACTTGTATTTATTTTTGGACTAGTAATTGGGGTACTAAGATTATTATAATTAAAGTCGTAATCACATCTACCTGAATTCGATTTTTCGAGTTCTACTTCTTTATTTAATTCTATCGTAAACATATAATCATTCACTCCACTATATATCATGTCGTTCGTCATTTTTTTTCCTCATACTTCTTCAACAACCTACCCCTTCTCCTTCTATTATGATTTCAGCAAGGAAATCACTTTTTGTGCAGTTAAAATAGAAATTAAGAGTATTTCAATCACTAACTTTATCCTTCTTTAAAATTTATGTAACCGAATGTGAAAGCAATTTCCAATAGTTTACTGTGTCCTCGTGACCCTCTCTTTGATGCTTGAAAAGAAAATGACTCAATTGACTACGACTGATGACAAGTGAACCCACACATGTGATTAGGATGTAGAAGCCCATCTTCATGCAGTGAACTCTCATCACAAGTAAAATAAAGACTGGAAAGGTTCATTTAAATAAAGCTTGTATTATTGGAAGCTCTCAAAAGAGGAGAACATCAAAAGGTTTAATAAGGTTGGTGAATGCCCTTTTCAAGGAAAAGCTGAAAGCTTTTCCCTTAGTTTTCTATAGTTTTTATGGCTGTCCAAACAGAAAAAGATTAGTGAGAGTAACCATGTGGAATGTCAGCCTAACACAATAATAATGAAGAATATACGATTCTAAGGTCTGATGTTAATTGAGTAATGAAAGAGGAACAATTTTATTTAAGTATTATATACATAAAAATTCCTTGCAAGTTGAGCCTTATTCTTATGTAAGTTGGTGCTCCCAAACAAGATTAGATTCTTATATCATCTCTCTTCAGAAAGGACAGGTGGAGAAAATTCTGCAACTTTCATCCTTTGTTTTTGAACCAAACCAATAGTGAGAGTGTTATCATGTCAAGATGCTCTTGCTATTTTATGTTAATTTTAGAATTAGAGTGGAATAAAAGATGGTGTTTAAGTTAAGAGTGTCTTCAAGATTCTTCAAACTCATATTAAGTCCACAAACTACGAGATAGATTACACTATCAAGATGCAAAGTATTTATTCACATGGGTGTAGTTCAACTGGTTGTCTCCTATCTCAAGAAGCGGGAGGTTGTGGGTTCGAGCCCCCATGACGTAATCTTGGTGTGTTTTAAGAGTAGTCGGCTTACCCGTAGGTGTTTTAAGCAGGGGTAAAAAAAAAAACCATCGAGATTTTCAAAAAGAAAAATGAGGAGAGAAAAAAATCTCGACCGATATCTTGGTCACATCACGCCTAATATATTAACCCTAAAATTCATTTAATGACATATCTTGTTAGTATATGATAGAATATGTCTCACTTAACTTTTTGGTGAGGAGAACCATGGAACCATCATATCTTTTAATTTCTCCAAGAGGATTTTTTTTACTTTTAAATTTTAGTTTGTAAGTCATTAAGACCATTAATATTTATGTCCTTTAAACTATACGTAACGTGATCCATTTAATTTGACTTTTGGTAAGGCCAATATTCAAACATGAATCTTCCTAACCAATTCATTTTCATAATCTAAAGTATTGACCCTAGAAAAAATTTCAATAAATGATTTTTCAATTTAATACTTTTTAACTTATCAAAACGCTGTGTTATATCTTACCCCTAATGGCATGTTTCTCATTTTTCATCTGTAAAAGATGTTGAGCAGATTCAATAAGATATTATTTTCTCCTTTTAAGAAATAAGAAAACTTAAAAAAAAAAAATAAGGGTTTCCCTTTGCTCACCAAAATAATGTATAATTCAGTGAAATTCGTAATAAATGTTGGATAATATGAATAAAATTTTAATATAATTTTTAATAAAACTATTTTGTTTGAAAAATATGAACAAATTACCTCTAAATGTTCAATATCAAACATGTGGCACAATTTATGGAAACGATTCTCAAGATGTTGGTGAGCATTGTGAGACGGAATGAGTTGAGGCCCTCACTAAGACTTCCATTCTAAATTTTAGGGTTTGTAGCATATATCATTCAATATTTTGAATTTAAAAATATTCTTGTTATTTTATATTCATGTGTAGAGTTTTGGAACTTGGCATATTGTCTCTTATTAAATAAAGTTTATAAGTCTCATAAAAGAAGAAAGAATCAATCAAAAGAAATTACAATCCTTTAATTGGAGAAGTGAACAATTACAGGCAAGCATAATATCAAAAAGTCAATCGAGTAAAGACTTCTAAGCCCAAGTCTAGTTCTTTACCATGTAGAGTTTTAGAACTTGGCATATTGCCTCTCTATTGATGTGAGTATTAAATAAAGTTTACAAGCTTCACAAAGGAGGAAAGAATCAATCAAAATCAAATTACCAGTCTTTAATTGGAGAAGAAAACAATTATAAGGAAAGTACGAAAAGTCAATCGGGTGAAAACTTTCCGTTAATACCATGAATGATGTTAAAAAATAATAAAATAGATAGAGGAAAAAACACTTTTTTTTCTTTGATGACTAAAGTGTCTAGGCTTCTTTGATCTCTTAACTAATCTTCGGGACATATAAAAATCTCCCTACTTACACTGGTAACTCAGAGAATGACCCTTCCCTACTCACTGAGTAACTCGGAGAGTGAGCCTTTAGGGTGAAATAAAAATCGAATTAAGGACTCTCACTCCATGATGGGTTAAAAAACCCATTTTTTCTTTGATGACTACAGACTAATTCTCAAAATATGTAAAAGCCTTCTACCCAAGCACGAGTAATTCAGAGAGTGGCCCCTTTATATCTACACACCGTATAATTCAAAAAGTGACCTTTCAAAATAAAATAAGAATCAAAATCATAACTCTCACTTACTTAAGAGTTAAAAAAGCTTTTACCCAAGTCTCTAACCTTACAAACAAGTTGCTTTCATTGGCTAGAGACAGACTGCGTCCCTCTTGACTCTTGTCGCTGTAAACGACTAAAACTTCAGTCCTCCAATCCCCTTAATGATTTAATGTGTAAATTGTACAGTGTATACTTTTGGGAAAAATGCCAGTTGCCAACACATTTCCACAAATAATCAGCCAATAAAATCTCACTTCATTTCTATTCTCAGATGGGTGAGTCCGACTTTACTCACAATCGCATCTCTCCTCACTCTTCACATTGCCCAATTATTAAAACTGTGCAGTGAAGTCAGAAAATGCACAAATAAGATAAATTCATGATCTCATTGATCATGATTGTCATTCAAATTATTGGTAAAGTATTTTCATCATTTTAAAAAAATTGATTAAAATAATACAAGAGAAATAAAAGAAAATATTTTTTCTTTGAATAACTCCATAAGTGTTTGAAAAAGACAAATTATATTAAATGATATTACACTATCAACATTTCTCTACTTCAAAGTTACATACTTAATTTTCTTGCATTTTTAACTTTGTTAAAAAGTAGAACTCCAATGGACTAATTTTAATGTGCTCTAGAGATAGTGGACTCACTTGTGAAAGTTTTACGCCGGTATCCTACGCTTTTCCACCCGTAAATTAAAAACAAAAAACAAAAAAAATGTAGAAAAGTTATTGAGGTGTACTAATATATTAAAATGTAAAATTTATTCTATTTTCCTCGTCCAGCCATGCAAAAATAAGAGGATATCCTCTTAAAATTCCAATCAAAGGAACTTGGGAAAGGTTTTTACCAACAGAGGCTGGATGGTTAAAGGAGTAAAGGAGTAGTAAAAGGTCGTAGGGGAGATAGAAGGCTGAAGCAGAGAAACGACAAATGGTGGAAGGAAGAAATGGACAGACATACGACGAAGAGGGAAAGGAGAAAATGAGAGAAATATGCTAAGGAAAATCACCCCATTATCCATCACCAAAAGAGCAAAAACGGGAATTTTCCATTGGATTTCATTTTCATTTTCATTGAGGGAAGGTGAAAGTTGAAAATGAAAGAGGATGCCCACGTTCCCATTCTCTCACTTAAAGACCTCCACTTGGTCAAGACATGCTACCACCCTCTTCTTGCCTTTGCCTTCGTATATATGAGAAAGAGAGAGAGAATTTAGAGCATTTTTTGGGGGAGACTGAGCTTCATCTAGTCTAGTGCTGGAAGGCTCTGATCATTGATAATGGCTGCAGAGATTTGCAGCAAGAAGAATGAGAGGATGGTGACTCTCCTCCTGCTCCTGTTGACGTTAACGTGCGCTTGGGGCAAGCCTGTTTCACAGCAGAGGCTAGACATTCGAAAGCACTTAAATCGGTTTAATAAGCCTGCTGTGAAGAGTATAAAGGTCTCTCTCTCTCTCTCTCTCTTTTCTTTTTGGTTTTGTTTCTTGCTTTGGTTTCATGGGCGAGTTTGGATGAGTCTTCTGTCCATGCATTTTATGTGGTTATGGTTCTTATAATATGGGTTTCTCAATTTCTCATTTGAGGGGTTTTCCTTTTTTCTTTTTTAATTGAATTTAATTTGAATCAGTCTCTTCTACATTTTCAGGTATTTTCTTTAGATTTCCGTTCTTAATTTCAAATGGGTTTTGGCACTCTTTTGTGATGGTTTTAAAGAGGAATTCAAATTTCAGAAGCATGAAGTGTTTTCCTCTTCTTAGTTTTTCTTTTCTTTTTCGTTTAGTTTCTTGCTTTGGTTTCATTGGCGAGTTTGGATGAGTCTTCACTCTATGCATTTTTATGTGGTTATGGTTCTTATAACATGGGTTTCTCGATGTCTCATCTGAGGGGTTTTCCTTTTTTCTTTTTTAATTGAATTTAAAATGAATCAGGTTTCTTCTACATTTTCGGTGTTCTCTTTAGCTTTCCGTTCTTAATTTCAAATGGGTCTTGGCACTCTTTTGTGATGGTCTTAAGAGGAATTCAAATTTCAGATGCATGCTGTGTTTTCCTTTTTTTTTCATGCAATTCATCATTCATTTGTTCTAGTGGGACTTTTTTATTGTTTTATTTTTTTTCATGAGAAGGGTTCTCTTCTTCTTTTTCTTCCATGGGATTCTCTGTGCTTCTGTTTTTCTTTTTTTTTTTTCCAAACGAGGAAGGCTCTCATCTCTCATCTTTAATTCCCGAAATACAGAGCCCAGATGGAGATATAATTGACTGTGTACACGTATCTCATCAACCTGCTTTTGATCACCCAGCTCTCAGAAACCACTCAATTCAGGTCAGTAGTCTCCTTTCTGTTCTTGATTTCTGACTTTTCTTTCTTCTTTTCTAGTCTTTTGACGATAGGATTTCCGTTCCTTTTTTTTTTGTTAACTTCAGCTGAGGCCTAATTTCCATCCAGAAGGGCTTCTGGGTGAGAACAAGGTGTCTTCAAGTTCTGAAGAGAACTCCAATCGCATTACTCAGCTGTGGCATGTAAATGGGAGGTGTCCTGAAGGCACCATACCCATCAGAAGAACAAGGAGAGCGGATATTCTAAGAGCAAGTTCAGTGAAAGATTATGGCAAGAAGAAGCACAAAACCATCCCTAAACCCAGATCTTCAGACCCCGATCTGATCAGTGAAAATGGTCATCAGGTAAAGAAAAAAGGGGAACTTCTTTTCTTTCTCTTCTGTAAATCTGTAATCTTTACTGTACCTTTTTCTCATTATATTTTGTTTCTTTTGAGTAGCATGCGATTGTTTATGTAGAAGGAGATAAGTACTATGGAGCAAAGGCTACTATGAATGTCTGGCAACCAAAGATTCAGCAGCCCAATGAGTTCAGCTTGTCTCAGCTCTGGATCTTGGGTGGTTCTTTTGGTGAAGATCTCAATAGCATTGAAGCTGGTTGGCAGGTATTTTCTTTTGGTTAAGCAAGGAAAGAAAATTTCATCTTTCCATAGTCCATACATTTTGTTCTTTCTACTCTACCTTTTATTTATTTCCCTGTACTTACTGTAATGCAAAAAAAAAAACAGGTCAGCCCTGATCTATATGGAGATGACAACACAAGGCTCTTCATTTACTGGACTGTAAGTTTCTAGTACATTTCCTGCAAAAGATGATCACCCTAATATAAAGGGTTCTCCACATTTTCTGCTATTTTCCTTTGGTTGCAATTTCTGGGCTAATACATTATAGTCCTTTTCTTCTTCCATAATTCTTGTTTTCACCCTCTCATGGTCCTCCTTTCTCATGAAAAACAGAGTGATGCTTATCAAGCCACCGGATGCTACAACCTTCTCTGCTCTGGATTCATTCAAATAAACAATGAAATTGCGATGGGGGCCAGCATCTATCCCCTCTCTGGCTACGAGGGCTCTCAATATGATATCAGTATACTTGTTTGGAAGGTAAAAACAAAAGAACCCAGATAAGAACACATGAAAAATAGCGAGAGGAAGAGAATCTCTGACACCTGTTTTTCACCTTCGTTTCTATATTATGGTCCCTTCTCTTTTAATGGGAGGTGATCCAGTGACATCATTGCACCATTCAATTGATTGATTTTGGACCATCCATTGACTCCAACACACTCCGGTTGGACCTTCTCACGAAAAAAAAAAAAAAATCCCCCACTTGTTCTCTGTCTATACGTTACATCTGACTTAAGGTAAGGTTTGCATGTTTTCCTGATACTGTTCTTTTCTGCGGAAAATGACTCGAGAATTATCTCTTGTATGGCCCCCAGTCCTTTCACATACTAGCAGATGCAATGTTATGCAGAATTGTTCTGGTATCTGCATGTTACTCTGGAATTGACAGGGTGATGATAATTAAGGGCACTGGGCTTGTCTCATTATCCCATTATCGTCGTCGAAATTGTTTCTTTTTATAAAAAACACCGATGTCCCTATCACTTTCCTTCACTCCGTTTCCAGTATTTTCCACAAAAAATCTTTCCCATCTTCCAAAACCGTTTCTAAGTCTGCACATTTATTGGAAACAGGCAAGCATTGCCTTAATGTAGTCCAAATTGCAAGCTGTGGCAAATGAAATGGAGGATGAAGATGGCCTATTTACATTAGTGGTGTTTTGGAAATAGTTTCAATAGGCCCATCTTCTTGTACACCATCAATCAGATTTAAGGATTTCAGATCTCCGTATTTACAAAAGTTGGAGTTGTGGGGGCTAATGGATGGTTAGTTTCATTATAAGTGATCATTCATCATCGTCAAATGTCATAAATCTTATTTATTTGGGTCTGCATTTTGAGTTTTACTTCTTCATAGGTCAATTGGTAAGGCTTTTTCCTCAAATTTTTTGTTGGGTCTTGTTGGCAGGATCCAAAGGAAGGGCACTGGTGGATGCAATTTGGGAATGACTATGTGTTGGGATATTGGCCTTCTTTCCTATTTTCATACCTGGCAGACAGTGCATCCATGATAGAGTGGGGAGGAGAGGTAGTAAACTCAGAATCGGATGGACAGCACACCTCTACTGAGATGGGCAGTGGACACTTCCCTGATGAAGGGTTTGGCAAGTCTAGCTACTTCAGGAACATTCAGATAGTGGATGGATCCAATAATCTTAGGAACCCAAGAGGGATTGGCACTTTCACTGAGGAACCCAACTGTTATGATGTGCAAAATGGTGATAATGGTTATTGGGGTAATTTCTTTTACTATGGTGGACCTGGTAGAAACCCCAATTGCCCATAGAAACCCTAATTCACCTCACCCTCTATGTATCATTCAATTTACTCCAAGGCTTCTTTATACACCCTTATTACAATTAAGAAACATTAGTAATATGTCCATGCTCTCTCTCTCTTTTTACAGTTTTTTATCTGTGTTTTTTACTTGCTCCATGTAAGAACAGAGTGGAGGGAGGTAAAAGTTTCTTTAGCCTGGAAAAACAGGCCATGTCTTCTTTTATGTATTTGTTGGGTAGCTCCTCCTCCCTTTGGAGTTACTTGTCTATTAATAGATGGATGAGATTCTTGTGTTTGTTTTGGCTTCTGGGGTTTGTAAAGGTCAATGCCTTTTGGCAAGTGATCATCTTTTTTTTATATATAAGACACTCACTTTCCTTCAAAGATGAATGAATATCTTGTATGCACAAAGGACTTCTTAGCAAATAACATTTAAGAAGGGGACTATATTGCACAAGAGATGCATCTTTTGAAATGAATAATGTACCTAATCCCATGCAAGGTTTTGAGTTCAAGTATTAAACCTATTTCAGAATAAGATTTCAGCACAAACACCTCTTTCATGCAAGGGTTGGAGACACTCAGCTCTCTCCCTTCATACAGAATTGGAGTGACGAACCTAATCTATTCTAGTGATACTCTTACTCTGATACCATGTTAAATAAATAAGTAGAACTCATCCTTAAAAACTGGCTTAAAAGAGAGAGTGTTTATGTGCTTATAAACTCCAAGACCTAAAGGTCCACTGGCAATATGGGACTTTTGCTAACAATTTAGATGAGTAGGAAAGTTTTTTTTAAGTGTAAGGATTTTTCTTGAGTAGAGGATTCTCTCTCTTATATGTGATTCTCAATGGGTATCAAATGAATTTTTTAACAAAATTTTGATGTGTGGAAGACTCACAAGAGAGTCGGTCACATCAATTTAAAAATGTCTGCTTCTATGGAGGGTCCATGCTAAAAGCAATGTCTTCATCACTTCCATCAGAGCAATGAAAAAAGGATAGGTAGAAAAGGTAGTAACTTGCATGTTCTTACATGAAATGTTTCAGTACGTATTGACATTAGCTTTTTGAGGAGGGTCCATGTTACAGCAATGGCCTCATCATATGGGATCTATAGGCAAAAAATACACATGGTAATTGAATCATCTGCTGAAAATTCTCTTCATTTTCCCTCAAAGTTTCTCATCTAATTTAATCTAATTGTACTCTTTTAAAAAAAAATGAGAAAAGGCACTAATTTGCAATTTTTTTAAAGCAATTGAATCAACTTACTTGGTTGAAATGCAGCCTTGTATCACCTTATGGGAAAAATGCAGTGTTAAGTTGTTGGGGGTTGGGGGTTGGGGGGCGCAGATTTGGGTGGTGGCAGATAAATTTTGGAGGGGTAAAAAGGATTTATCAAAGTTGAGGAGTAGGCCGCCAGCTAAGGTCTCGAAATAGATAGGACCTCCAAGTCCATAAACTCTTTTGTTATATAGGTCCAAAAAATTAGAAATTAAACCAAGTAAAATATGCTCAAAATGATAAGTCCAAAATAAAATGATTATGATATTTTATTTGGATGTTTCACACTTTGTAAAAAATGTATAATTTTATTTTTTGTGAATATATAAAAGGTCTATCTTAAGAGTTCGCGTAGAGCTCTTGAAATCTCAGGGCCGGCATTACCAAACACCCCCTATTACCTCCATCCAAACACAGC
The DNA here is from genome assembly GCA_013350335.1 of Chimonanthus salicifolius. NCBI lineage: Eukaryota > Viridiplantae > Streptophyta > Magnoliopsida > Laurales > Calycanthaceae > Chimonanthus > Chimonanthus salicifolius. The sequence continues at coordinate 8,282,263 of CM023537.1, read as the reverse complement.
CTCAATATCAAGAGCACTTATGAACATTTGCAGAAAACAGAAGCATAAATTCTCTCGGTTGGCTTGAGAAGGCGAAGTGCTTTAAGATTTTTTAAAAAAAAAATGGACGGTGGATGAGTAAAATTTGACTTCTATTTAATTATTTTTATTTTTTATTTCGAATTTTGAATTTTGAATATTTAATTGGTATAAGTTGTTGATTTTTTTAGATCCATCACACAATGCTATGATGATTGGGTGGAAGAGTTTTCCTTCATTTATTTATCGATGATATCCACGTGGGATCAATCCATGAGTTTCAACTGAGGAAATCAACAACCTTATTTCCCTAGAGGTGTTCTAAAAATATAAACTAAAAATTATTTTCATTATCATGTAAATCATTTATTCCATAAATCTAACATTAGTCATTGTATTTTAATTTGAAAAATTGTTTCTTAATACTTGTGGGACTTAAATTTAGAACCTTTGACTTGTAACAACGGAGTGCTTATTTATTGTGCTACAAGTTCTTGTAAAATATAAATGTAAAATGTTCATTATTTTTTAAAACTTAAATTTTTTTAAAATATTGGCTAGGAATTCTAATATTTTACAGTTCGAAGAGCTCTTCGACTACATATAGAAGAAGGTCAAGCTGGTGGAGTATAAGATTAAGGTGGGAACTAACTATAGCTCGTAGGGGCACGAGATGGAAGGGCACCAATATGAAGGAATTTAAATCTTGGTATAATAAATTTTTCATATATATATATATTAAAATCACCTTTATCAGTCAATATCGACGATATATATCAGATATCAGTCGAGATTTTTTTCCTGATTCTAACATTGACTGCGAATAAGTTTTTTCATACCATAATTTGATATTTGACTAAATTGCAACAAATCTAAAAGTTTGCTGACACATATATTCAAGAATAGATCATGCAATTATTAGAAATGATTAGATGTAGGAAATTTAATTATAATAAAGTGATGCTAAGCATGTTCACTATTCATTCATAAATTTTAAAATTTTAAAATATTAAATATAATTCAACAAATGTGGACTCAATATGTGTGTAGGGAAGTATGCACATGTTCCGAAAAATTAATCAGATAAAGTCCTCTATGGGTGAGGTGCATGTATACCTTAGGTCATCAAAAAAAAATATCACTATTCATCTAAAAATACTATTTTAATAAAATGGCAAAAGTCAAATAAAATTTTAATGAGAAAAAACTCAAAATCTCATTGCAGACTCATGTTCCACTGCCTCTTCCTTTCTCAAATTCATCAGTCCACACCTCAAAACTTTGAACGAGTCAAGTTGACAGGAAACTCAAGGGATTCTGAAGTTTTAGGTTGACTCTGCTGAGTGAATGATGAGTTCTTGAACCATGGTTAAAGTACCAACTTTGTACAGTTGACAAATCTTTGGATAGGTGATTGTGTAGAAGAGTAGGTTGTGAAAGTTATATGATTTTTCAGTTTGTGTGTAAATCGAACTCAAGACCTTCTTTTATGAGGGAAGCTTCTTGACCGTCAAGCAGGATATTAATCTCGGCTGATATTGTGCATATCAGCCTAGATATCTCGGATTTTTTACGTCCGATATATCTCGACCGATATGCACAGTATCGACTGTAGTAGTGAGATATAGGCCAATATGGCCGAGATCTCGTTGATATTTACACATTTATACAATCGATATTTGTTAAAAAAAAAAATTAGGAGAGAGAGATATCGGCCAATATCTCAGTCGAGATTCGAGATACCGAGATATCGGCAGAGACGCTGATATCTTGGTAAAATAAGTCCAAAATAAATTGATTATGATATTTTATTTGGATATTTCACACTTTGTAAAAAAAAATATATGATTTTATTTTTTGTGAGTGTATAAAAGACCCTTCTTAAGAGTTCACCTAAGACCATTGAAATCTCAGGACCGGCATTGCTAAACACCCCCCATTATCCCCATCCAAAAGCAGCCTCAATATCAAAGAGCACTTATGAACATTTGAAGTAAACAGAAGCATAATATTTATATGAATTCTCTTTGTTGGCTTGAGAAGGCGAAGTGCTTTAAGATTAAAAAAAGGGAAAAAGAAAAAAGAGGATGGTGGATGAATAAAATTTGACTTCTATTTAATTAATTTAATTTTTTATTTTGGATTTTGAATATTTAATTGGTATAAGTTGTTGATTTTTTTAGATCCATCACACAATGCTTTGTTGATTGGATGGAAGAGTTTTCCTTCATTTATCCAAGATATCCACGTGGGATCAATCCATGAATTTCAACTGAGGAAATCAACAACCTCATTTCTCTAGAGGTGTTCTGAACTTTGCGATGGACAAAGTAATTTTCTTTTTTTCTTTTACCTATAATATAATTCGGTTTTGTTTCAATAGTATAAAATTGACACTAAAGTTAACGTTCTAACCAGGGTTTAAATCTTGGTTTCAACCGATAAATTTCTTTTACATATATATATATATATATCTTTATCAGCCAATATCGACCGAAATTTGTTTCCCTCATTCTAACATTCGCTGCGAATAAATTTTTCCATACCATAATTTGATATTTGACTAAATTGCAACAAATCTAAAAGTTTGCTGACACATATATTCAAGAATAGATCATGCAATTATTAGAAATGATTAGATGTAGGAAATCAAGTGATGCTAAGCATATTCACCATTCATTCATAAAATAAAAAATTTTAAAATATTAAATATAATTCAACGAATGGTGGACTCAATATGTGTGTGTAGGGAAGTGTGCACATTCTCCAAAAGATAAATCAGATAAAGTCCTTTTATGAGAGAAGTTTCTTGACCGTTAGACCAACTTCCTTACAAATCATTCGCGAACCCAAGACTTTGGGAGCACTTACACACACCCGGTTTTTCTGCCTCTACACACCCGAATTCGGAAATTCGGGTGAAATTACGATTCTGCCCCCGCGTTTCCATTCATTCGAATGAATTCCCAGTTCATTTTGTCATTCATTCGAATGAATGGATTCATTCGAATGAATCACCAGTTCATTTTCGATTCATTCGAATGAATCACCGGTTCATTTTGGACTCATTCGAATGAATGGGCTGAACAGTAACACGGAGTACTGTTCAGCCCGATCATTCGAATGCCCAGTCGTTCGAATCCGCCGAATGGATTCATTCGAATGAATGCCCAGTTCATCTTGGCATTCATTCGAATGAATCAATTCATTGGAATGACTGGACATTCATTCGAATGATCGGGCTGAACAGTACTCCGTGTTACTGTTCAGCCCGATCATTCGAATCATTCGCACACGATTCCGCTGAATACATTCATTCGAATGAATGACCAGTCATTCGAATGAATGGGCTGAACAGTAACACGGAGTACTGTTCAGCCCAATCATTCGATTCATTCGCATACACAGAATTCATTCGAATGAATCAACTGATTCATTCGAATGAATGCACGTTTCTGATTCATTCGAATGAATCAGCCCATTCATTCGAATGAATCCTCTGTTATCGGGCATTTATTCGAATGAATGGGATGATTCATTCGAATGAATGCATCAGAGGCTGTCTGAGAATGACAGTCCAGGCATTCATTCGAATGAATCAGCCCATTCATTCGAATGAATGCCCTGGACTGCGACTCTCAGGCAGCCTCTGATGCATTCATTCGAATGAATCAGCCCATTCATTCGAATGAATGCCCGATAACAGAGGATTCATTCGAATGAATGGGCTGATTCATTCGAATGAATGCCCTGGACTGCCATTCTCAGGCAGCTCTGATGCATTCATTCGAATGAATCAGCCCATTCATTCGAATGAATGCCTGAAAATGTGCATTCATTCGAATGAATGGGCTGATTCATTCGAATGAATGCAAACTTAATATATAAGAACCGTCGATTCATTCGATCGACACCGAACCCTAACCCCTTCCCTCCTTCGCCGTGAGTCCATTTCAAAACCCTAGATCGAATCTCTCCCTCCCCCTTTCACTCTCCTGCTCCGGCGCCGGTTCCGGCCGTGTCTCTCTCATCCTTAGCTCTCCCTTTCCTCAATCTAAGCTCGGCCTTCCCTCATTCCGAAGTCCCTTTCCCGAGCCCTTCCCTCATTCATTCGAATCACACCCCCATTCATTCGAATCACACCCCATTCATTCGAATCACACCCCCCTTTCATTCAAATCACCCCCATTTCAATCCCAAACCCCACCCTATTCTCCCTACTTCTTCCTTTATTTTGAAAAACCCATCCTTTAACCCATGGCATCGTCCTCGAAAAGGAAAGCGACCTCAACAAGGGGAGGGAAAAAACAAAAGAAGGATACCGCATTCGACCCCACCTATTTCGTATCTTCGGAAGCGGCGACCATGTACAGAGAGGATTTCTCCACACGGTCCTTCATATTCGGTAAAATCGTGGACCTCTCATATTTCACACAATTTGGTTTTAAAGTTGAAGATTTATTTGAAAAAATAGGTTGGGGGTCATTTTTGGCATTAAAAAGTGATATGTATCCGACGGTCGTTAAAGAATTTTATGCCAATGTGGAAAGAATTGACGATGAGTCGGTTAAAACATCTGTCCGAGGGCAAGAAATTGTCATTACACGGGATAGGTTAGACCTCCTATACAATTTACCCAAAGATGCGATTAGAAAGTACGACAGTCGTACATGGCCCACTGATGTTGAGGGCTTTGACGTTTTGGTAGCCCTTAACGAAATCTGTGGGAGGACAGATATTACTGAGAAGAAGACCCCCCCTCTGACGAATTTGACATTAGAGGCACGAATTATCCACCACATAGTTGTCAACTGTGTGTGCCCTAGAAAAGGGCATACTACTGTGACATGGTTCGATGTCTTCTTGATTTGGTGCATCATGAATGGGAAAAAAATCTCCCTCTCCCATATCATCATTAGTCACATGCGCGCCTGCCGGAAGACCAGAAGATGCAGTCTTCCGTACGGTCTATTTCTATGTTCATTTTTTTAAGAACGCGGAATCCCTCTTCTCCCCGATGATAAAGTTTCTTTAGACCGATTTGATTATTTCAATGATTCAACTTTGAAGAAGATGGGATTCCAACTCGACACAGTGAGTAAGAAATGGGTACCCAAAGTTGTCGAGGCACTTCAACTTCAGGTACCACCACCACCTGAGCCATCTGAGGCATCTGAGGCGCGTGAGGCACGCGAGGCAGGGGCTCCTCCTCAAGAAGGATCAACTGGAATCAACACACAACAGATTCTTGATAGCATTTCTTCTTTGGAGGAGAAGATGGATCAGAGATATGATCAGGTTTCTGCAAAGTTAGATGTGATGCAGAATCAGATTATCGATACTTTGAGATTGGTTGTGCTTATAGCACAAGAGAGGGGGATAACAGCAGCATTAGGAGCAGAAGCAGATGGGAGTTTACGAGCAAGGGTATCTAAAGAATATGCAGGAGCAGCTTTTGTCCCTATTCGTCCATTTGGATCAGCAGCTTCAGCTTTAGGAGCAACATCTGGCAGCCCTGCTCGACCATTTCAATCAGCAGCTTCAGCTTCAGCTTCAGCATCTGACATTCCTGCTCGGCCATCTCGATCATCTGCTCCACCTTCAGGGGCAGGATCTGGCACCCATACTCCTACATCTGGAGCAGGTGCTGGCACCCATGCTCCTACATCTGAAGCAGGTGCTTCAGCTTCAGCAGCAGCAGCAGGATCTAGCACCCCTGCTCGTCCATTTGGAGCAGTTTCAGGCCCCCAGGTCCGACCGATTGGATTAGTAGCTTTTGGCCACTCTGTTCGTCCGACTGGATTAGCAGCAGCTTCTGGCCCCCGTATTGGTCCGACTGGTGTTGCAGCTGCTACTGGCTCTCGTTCTGTTCATAGTCGAGCACCAGCAGTTTCTCGCCCCCGTTCTCGTCATACTGCACTTATTCCATATGTACCTCCAGTTCATGCACCAGCTGGTGCACCTCCTGCTGTACCTCCTGCTGCACCACCTCCTGCACCACCTGCTGCACCTCCAGTTCATACACCACCTGCTGCACCTCCTGCTGCCCCACCTGCTGCACCTCCTGCTGCACCAGCTGCTGCCCGACCTGCTGCACCTCCTGCTGCGCCTCTTGATGCGCCTCCTGATGCACCTCCTGCTGCACCTCTTGATGCGCCCCCTGATGCACCTCCTGCTGCACCACTTGCTGCACCTGATGCACTTCCTGCTACACCACCTATTGCACCTCTTGATGCACCTCCTGATGCACCTCCTGCTGCTTCACCTGCCTCACCTTCTACCTCTGATCCGGATATTATTTGTCTTTGATGAACTTTTTTTTTTTTTTTTTTTGTTATTGACATGTAAAACAGATGTAAAATTCATATTTTGAATGAGCATGTTATATTATTTATCTCCTGCTCATTGTGAATTGGGTCGTTACTTTAAAAATGTTATTTTGAACTAAATTAGCATTTAAATATTCCACATAAAATGAATACATTCAAGCTGACAAGTACATTCAACAGCATTCCTAACTTAAAATTAAGTTATTGACAATCCTATCTCCACTTCATTGATTCCACCATTGCAAGAAATCGTCATTATCTCTAAGATCACCAGACCACTGCATAACATTTAAAAAAATGGACATTAGAACATATGGAAAAATTATATGTCGATTGGTAAATACATATAAACTCTTTAAGGAATGAACTTACTTCGGTCATTTCTATAGAGTTATATGTTGAATCGTCACCAAAGTTGTAAGATCCACTATCATGTGGAAAACTCGCTGTTTGTGATTCAATGAAATCACCTACATTATAATCAGCATTTAAATCTACACTCGTAGATGCCTGTGAAGAAGGTGGCCTATTCGGACAAGTTTTCCTCGTATGACCAGTATTTTTGCATAACCCACATCTCCTTCCATTTAGTTGATTATCTACAATCTCAAATGCAGAAGGATCTCGACGTGTAGATGTTTGGCCCTGTGATGAATTCCTTGAACCTGGATGACGTCCTCTAGAATATTGCATAATAGGGTGACTGACTGGCTTATCATGGATGGCAAGATTTTGAAGATGATTTAGGAGCATCTCTTGATCATACGAAGACAAATGTCCATATTTGTTCTTAATACCTTCAAAGTGTACATCTAATACATCCCCAGGGCTCCTCCTTTCAATCCTCAAGTCAGCCAATGAGATTAAGTCTATTCTCCATTGTGGGTGTATGTCATCCAAATGTAATTTGTCCATCCATTGCATTTTGTGCGCACACGGTAGGCCCATTGAAGCTGTAAACTCTTCCGTACAATGGGTTTCAATGATCGGTTCATAAGCATATCATATTCGTTGTAAACCTCATTCATTGCGAAATGAGAAACTTTGCCCTTCAATTCATCAAAGAAAGGAATAGACACATCACATGCAAACCGAATCTTCTCATCCTCAAGTTGAATCTTGAACTCTTCAAATTGATTTTCAATGACATAGGCTATCTTTCTTCTGACAACATCTAGATCACCTGTAGATGTAGATATATAACTTTTCAGAATAGCATGTGCACCCTCAACTCTTGAAGTAGCTCGATTTTTAAAATGTAAACTCCATCCGATCCATGCCTTGACGAATTGTTTTCTAAGTGGGATCCATGTCCTTGTTAAGTAATTCACTGCCTGCGAATCAGCTCTAAAATTTTGTTTGAATGCCTCAAACGCTGTATTGAATGCCTCAAACGCTGTATTGAATGCTTCTTCGGTTGGGGACTCAATCAGGCCATTCCATTCGGTAAAAAATGCATTCCAGTCTTCCATTCTCTTAAACAAAGGTTTACAACGAGCGACAATATTCTTGTTGATATGCCAGGAACACAAAATATGTACAGCATTAGGGAACTCCAAATCAATGGCATTCTTTAACGCCAATTCCCTATCAGTCAAAAGAACTTGTCGATCATGGTGCACTCCGAAGACCTTTTTAAACATCTGTAATGCCCATACATAATCTTCAAATTTCTCATTTCTTAGAAATGCAAAGCATGAGCAGAAATTCTTATTGAAACTTGTCACACCAACGACATGAAGCAATGGCATATGATATCTGTTGGTTTTATACGTGCAATCCATCAGAAACACATTATGATATCTGTCGGTAAGAAAAATTGACTTCGGATGTGCGAAAAAGAGATGGGATAGATGACCATCACTGTCATAGTCAAGAAAGTATTGATAACCACCTTGTTGAAGATCTTCTATCAAAGCTTCAATTGTAGTTCGACCCCTTAGTTGCTCTTTCCGAAGCGCAGAACAAAAGTTGTACAAATCAGCCGCTGATATTCCAATATCTGGATTTTGATTTCTAAGGGTCGTCAAAATTTGCCGTGGTGGTATATTGCTACTCCTCATTTCAATGATCATTCTTTTCTCAGAATCTGAAAAACATCTTGTACTTGGATGACCTAATAATACATCCGATATATCATGATTGTGCTCCAAACTCTTTATGGTCAACTTCCATAACCCATCAACAATCTGTTTTCCTTTAACTTCAAAAGGACAATTACATTGGCGAGAGTATGCTTTCCTCTTTCTGTCATCGTCATCCAAGCTAACCGTGCTGCGGTATTTACCTCCTCTATCGCAGCCAAGGACTAATTTATTTTCCTTTTTACATGACCTCTTTATCGTACATACAAATCCTTGTTTAAGAGCTATATTCTTAACATAATTTATAAGGTCTTCACGACTTTCAAAACATCCCTCAACAAACTCCATGCCACTTGAGGATTTAAACCTACCTCTAAAACACTAATAATAATGATTTCTAGAAAAAAACTGAGATAGGACTTACCTTCGATTCGAGATACGAGATCCAGACATTAGCTTGAGAGAGATAACTTCGACCCGAGGTAACAGATTGAGAGAGTGAGTGTGTTGAAAATGGGAATGATTTTTTTTAAGGGTTTGGGATTTAAAAGGGGTTCATTGTTTTGGGATTAAAAAGGGGGGTTGAAAATGGAGTTTTAGGGTTAATTATTTGAAAAACGTGGTTCAAAATGGAGTATAAGGGTTTGGGATTGAAATGGGGTTCAAGGGTTTGGGATTGAAAAGAGAGTTGAAAAGGGGGTTGAAAATGAGGTTGTAGGGAGAAATGTTTGCAAAAGGGGTTTAAGGGTGAAAAGTGGGTGTTGAAAATGGGGTTTAAGTTTTAAGGGAGAAGGGATTGAGAAAGGGGTTCAAGGGAGAAGGGAGAGGGAGAGGGAAACGAGGGTTTAGGGTTTTGAATGGAATGAGACGAGTGAAATTTCGTGGATCGATTTATATATAAGTTTCATTCATTCGAATGAATGCCTTGAAAACGTGCATTCATTCGAATGAATGGTCTGATTCATTCGAATGAATGCATCAGAGACTGCCTGAGAATGGCAGTCCAGGAATTCATTCGAATGAATCAGCCCATTCATTCGAATGAATGCATCAGAGGCTGCCTGAGAGTGGCAGTCCAGGGCATTCATTCGAATGAATCATGCCATTCATTCGAATGAATGCACATTTTCAGGCATTCATTCGAATGAATGGGCTGATTCATTCGAATGAATGCCTGGACTGTCATTCCCAGACAGCCTCTGATGCATTCATTCGAATGAATCATCCCATTCATTCGAATGAATGCCCGATAACAGAGGATTCATTCGAATGAATCAGCTGAACCAGAGGGACTGTCATTCCGTGGCAGCCTCTGATACATTCATTCGAATGAATCATCTGATTCATTCGAATGAATGCACGTTTGAAGGCATTCATTCGAATGAATCAGTTGATTCATTCGAATGAATGCTGTGTATGCGAATGAATCGAATGATCGGGCTGAACAGTACTCCGTGTTACTGTTCAGCCCATTCATTCGAATGACTGGTCATTCATTCGAATGAATGTATTCAGCGGAATCGTGTGCGAATGATTCGAATGATCGGGCTGAACAGTAACACAGAGTACTGTTCAGCCCGATCATTCGAATGAATGTCCAGTCATTCGAATGAATTGATTCATTCGAATGAATGCCAAGATGAACTGGGCATTCATTCGAATGAATCCATTCGGCGGATTCGAACGACTGGGCATTCGAATGATCGGGCTGAACAGTACTCCGTGTTACTGTTCAGCCCATTCATTCGAATGAATCCAAAATGAACCGGTGATTCATTCGAATGAATCGAAAATGAACTGGTGATTCATTCGAATGAATCCATTCATTCGAATGAATGACAAAATGAACTGGGAATTCATTCGAATGAATGGAAACGCGGGGCCAGAATCGTAATTTCACCCGAATTTCTGAATTCGGGTGTATAGAGGCAGAAAAACCGGGTGTGTGTAAGTGCTCCCCAAGACTTTTTAATTTATATTAAACTTTTTAAATCGATATTTGGCCATAATCTTTGTCCCAATTCTATCAAGCCTTAGAATTCATGGCCACTGCTGCTCCTTTGAAGCCAACGGTTGAGACTCAGCTTTTCCCTCATCAGACTTGAGGGCTTTCTAAATCAATCTACTGATTTAGAGAGCGATCTAGGCTGACAATTCGAATGAGGTCCCATTGGATTTGTCGTTAAACATCCAATTGGGATTGGGATCATTAATTGTGATTAGGATAGATTGGTTAAAAATGTATGTGATTGAATATGTGATCTACTGAAAATTATTTTAATTGAATCAATCAAGTTACAATTTAAAAACTTCGAATAATTTTTAGTCTGTAAACTTTTATAGCATTTAAAAAATATAAATCGTTTAATTCATTCGAATTGACTTTTGTGAATTTGACAACATGTTACACTAAAGTGCATGAATGGACAGCTCACTATATCATAAAAGCAATGATATTGTTGAAAACTTGAGAAGAGATTTGTAAATCAACAGAAGTCATATAGAATTTTAAACTTTAGCACTGCCTATTGAACAGGAAAAAGGGCATGGCTCGTGCAAAGTTTAACTCAAACTTTAGATTGGACAGCATCTGTTTATATTTCGGACAAATTTTTCAATTTGGATATAGGCCGAAATATAAAGTTTGAAAATATCGGTGATTTTTCAAAAGAAAAACCCTAAATCAACCGATATTTTTGGATTTTGACTATAATTTTGGTCAAAATTTTGTAAATTGATTTCGGCCGAAACTTTTCGGTCTCCTTAACGATGGAAAAATTGATTTCAAACTGAAATTTGTATGTAGCAGACAACCTAAACCTAAATGACTTCACCAAACCCAACCATATTAAGACTTGTTTGTTGAAATATGCATGATACAATATATATTTGGGCTTGGTTCAGGTACAGGTAGCCTGAGGCCTTGACCTGGAGAAGGCCTCTCAATTCAAGTTGAGGATTCTAGGGCTCATCCTATCACAGGGGTCGAAAAATCAGTTGAGCAGAAATTTCGGTCGAGATCGCGGGCGAGATCTATCTTTAAAAAAAAAATTGAAATCTCGGTGGGTTTTTTTTGAAAAAAAATCATTTAAAAAATCGAAAATAAAGCTGTTCTTTAAAAAAATAAAAATTTAAAAATATAAATAAGGCTGTTTTTCTCCTTCGCTTATACGTAAACGCCGTAAACCCATGTCCTAGCAAAACCTGAAGTTGGGTCACTCAGTTTTGGACTGAACGTAACCAAATCTGAGACTTGCTGGACCCGAATTTTCGACCGAGATCTCGGCCAAATTTTTTCTCTCTTTAAAATTCTTTTTTTTTTTTTTTGTAAATCTCGGTGACTTTTTTTGAAAAAAATCATTTAAAAAAATAAAAAATGCTGCTTTTAAAAAAAAATTAAAAATATAAATATCGGCCGAGATATCGACCGGGCCTGCAACCGATATTTGTTATCGGCGGAGATTTTAACCCCTGCTAGCTGTGATATCACTTTAATAGTATCGTTCTGTTCAATGATTTCCCAAGCTAAATTCAGCCTAAATTTCGGACCTGAGACCCTGCAAGCTGGACCTTAACCCCAGACTATTTGCAAAATAGTAGGCCTCTTTGAGTCTTTGTGGTGTGTAGTTGAACCAGGGGTAAAAAAAAAGCCTGAGATATCTCAGGTTTTTTACGCTCTAGATATCTCATCCGTACAGCAGAGATCTCGCCGATATTGGCTGATACGGCCGAAATTTGTAAAAAAAAAAAAAAGAGAAAAACAATATCGCCCGATATCAGTGAAATATCGGCCGAAAAATGGTGGACCCGAGATCTTGGGCTCTTTTTTGGACCCCTGAGTTGAACCCTGCAGTCTGCATGCGACCTTCAGTAGACTTGTCTGAGCCTAGTGGTTTAGCTATGGGAACCAAAAACTGGAAATAAGCTGAACCCATGGGTCAAAAATTGAATTAGAAATCCAAGAATATTGGGACCCCTTTAGATGACACAAACAACATGCAGATGGCCTTAGAGGTGCTCATTTGTCCAAACCCAGCCTGAATCCGACGTAAATATGCGGGCTTGAACAAATATATTTGTCCAAAAGCTCGGACTTTATGGTTCCCATCTCCACGACCCTCTTCCACTGTTCTCGTGTCTCCATCCCTCTTCCACACTCGTTTCCCACCCCTTCTTCCATTTGAAAGCCACTTGATGCTTCCGTCTTGCCGCTCTCCATTCCTTCTCTTCGATCTTCTCAATTCGGCATCAACGTCCCCTCTTCCATCTCGATTAAGCTTCAATGAGCCTTCTTCCATCTCAATTCGACTCTTTGAGGCCCCTTCTTCCCCCTTTTCAACCGTCGGCCATCCCCCACTCATGTCCCTCTCTGCAGCCAGTGTCATTCTCTGTGATCCGGTGCATTTGTCATTTCTATGTACTCTCTCTCTCTCATGCTACTGAATTTTTAAAAACTTGCAACACACTGATTCGCAAAATAATCGAACTTGATCAAACGGGCTAAGGCTTTTATAAAAAATGACAGCGAATCCAATCTTAGAGTTACAACAGCTGCGGACTGAAAAAATATATACACGTATGGTAAAAAACCCTGAAAAAACAGCATTTAGAGATGTATTTGCCCACAACGATTTTTTTTTGAGGTATGATAGGTGACACCGAGACAACAAATAGTGCCTGAGTTTTATCAATTTTGACACGCATGAACTAATGCGATAGATATCGGCCGAATTATAAAATTGTATTGGCTGATATTATTATGCATAGCAAAGTTTAAGTTGGAATTGAGCAGTGCTAACTCTACCTTAACCAGCCCATTTTGAGCTGGATTTAAGGAAACAAATGAGTTTAAGATGTCGACCTAATATTTTCTCCACTGCTAACTGACAGCTTTGGATCACTGAACTTCAAGGCCCGATTGGATATATGAGAGTGGGTAACAAATAGGCCTTGTATACCACTAAAGAAATATGCATGGGCCTGACTCTGAAAATTGTTGTACATAAGCATCAGGTTCAATGAACAATTAGGGTAGTCCAACAGTTTTGAGTCCAATGCTTTGCACTGAGAGCTGATTCAGCCAGTTAAGTCATTCCGAGTCTTTAGACAATTTTATCAGTCACAGTAAAATTCTATAGTGGGCACCGGCTTAGGCAATTCATTTCGGTAAATGCCATCGTCGATCCTCATACGATTGGGTATAGTACATTAGTGTGCAATCAGAAGCACTCATTCAAGTGGGTTCCTAATAAATGAAGATGAAGCATCAAAATATGTTTGCCCATTGCTGCTCAATCCACTCCCAGTACTGATAGAGAGGCTTGCTCATACTAAGGCATGGACACTTGGTCATAAAAAAAAAATTCAAACTTTTTCAGTGCAGATTGCAGAATGAACAAAATTGATATCATTTTCAACTTCAGAGCAATCCAGCCGAGAGACTTCAATGAGGGTTTTCTTCCCCTTTGGTTTGAGCTGTGAAGAGATATATGGAGAACCAAAACATGGTAAACTCAGGCAAGTGTTGCAGAGTTCTGAACACCAGTGTTGGGCCCAAATCCATCCTACTGGCTCAAAAGGTGAGCCCAAGAACAGCCCAAAGGATGGGCTCATGTCAGCCCAATCCATTAATGATGGGTCACAGTTGCAGTAGTTGCAGTAGCTGTGATGTGATGTCCCTTAAACGTCTCACCTACCATTCTCATTTCTCAATGGAGGAACCAAACAAACCCTATGTGCTTTTAAATTAAAAATCCAGAGAAACAAAAGACACTGATTTCAGATATTGCAGAGGGAAGACAAAAATTTCAAGAGACTGGTACATTTCCACCCAATCTCCTCTACTAGTATAAATGCAGTGAGAAATGTAATGTTTCTCTTACACCAATAATGGGATTGAAATGGGATTGAAATTGAAACTTCTCCTATTCTGAATCACTCTCCATACTTCCCATGGCCTTCAAACCTCTGGGTCTCTGCAATCACAAAAAGCCCAAAATCAATTGAGAGAGAGAGAGAGAAGGAAATGCAGATGAGATGAACTACAAAGAGAACATCTTATACCTTCTTAGAACTCTTCTTATCTTCTCTCACTTCATATCTCTCAAGGGATAGTTCAGATAGCCAAGTTCCTGGGCATATCAACTGCAACACAGAGATGAATTCAATAGAAATTCCCACATTTCCTCTAAAAAGGTTCATCTACAAATCACTATAATTGTGAAATGGGTCACAAGAAATCAGTGGCTAGAAATAGATTTGGGATTTCAAATCGGGTAGGTGGATTTTATCAACTAAAAAAACTTAAAAATTTATTAGATTTCTCTGAGTCGGTCAAGTTGATTTTAAACCATAGTCTCATCCATGGCAGGCTCTAATAAATACAATAAATAAAAAGGCTCCTCCTTTACTTCCACATAAATTCAGTGGCTTAGCCGTTCATTTTGCTGTCATCTCACGCACCAGAGAATCTCAGCCATCCGATAATTTACTTGCAAATAAACGAGCGATCAGATAAAAGTCAATGATCCACCCATTCAAGCTGCTGATCCTTGGTGGGCCACACTATACGAACGGTGAGGATGAGCAAATGGCTAGGCCCAGAACCGAGTTTAGATTTTGACGCGTTTAGGGTAGGAGGACATGAAAACTCGTATACACCATACTTACGTGTATGCTTTTTTGGATGAACTTTGCCCTCTTCTTGGGCCTCTGAGGAAGCTTGCACCCTTTCATGGCCATGAAATCCTCCTCTTTCTCTTTACACGACAATGAAACGAAGAACTTTGGCCAAACGAAGCTTCTCTCGTCGAATCCTTCCGCTGCGATCTTTCCAGCACCGTCATCGATTCCTGATGCCCTTGTCGCATAGAATCGATCCTCTTTCTCTGGCGAAAGTGCAGGCGATTTTGCACTCTCCGTTGCTTTTGATCCTAGATTTGTGGCCAAGTCGCCATTACTGTGAAGAAATGATGGGAAAATCAAAATCAACATCAAACTCCAAGCATCTGCTATCATTTCTCAAGAAATTCCGCTGTGGGTTTCTTCCTCAGACGGGAAATTTAAAAAAAAAAAACATCGAACTCCAAATTATGCAATTTTTTTTCTATGAAATTCAAGGAATGCACAAATGTTTCCTTTTTTCCCTAACAAGGATAAAAAAAACAACAAGAAATTCCAAGCATCCCAAATCGCATCAACCGAAATCAAACTCCACATCTGTAATCGCTTTCCACGAAATTCAAGAAATTTCTATCTAGATTTCTCCGGAATTACCTGTTTACGGGATTGTGCTGAAGAGAAGGAACTTCTGCCTCCTTATCAGCACCTGCAAGGCGGAAATCGATGCGAGAGCTGGGCCTTTTCCTAATCGAGCCGTTGGATTTCACTAGGGAAACATCGTCTTTCGTCTTGCTGCAACGGAGCCTCTTCCGGTTCCCCCACTGCAGGATAAAATCGGCTTCCGGAGCTATCGTCGCCCTTTGACTCTTCCCTTCCTTCTCCATCTCAGTGACTCTGAAAGAAACGTCAAACACCCGTGTCCACGAAATCCCAAAGGAATCAAGAAATATCGGAGTCGTTTATCCACATCTGTAGCAGAGATATCCCAAAATGAAGAGATGCCCACCTCAAATCTCCTGCAGATCGATGATTTTAGGAAGACCCATCAAAAATCTAGACAGAAAAAGGAAGAAATCTACGATAACAAAGCAAGGGATGGAATGGAGAGAAGAAAACTTACGAAATACAATGTACGATTTTTCTTTCTTCAAACAGAATAGCGAGAAGATTTCTGCAGAAGAAAACCCAAATGGATTTCTTAGCTTAGCTTCTCTCTCTTTCTCTCGCTCACTTTCTGCCTCTTGCTTTCTCCTTCAATCTCTCTCTCTTTTTCTCTGGTCTGTCTCTCTCGTTTGCTTACCCTTATTTCACCTATATTATATATCTGGTGAGGATTACTGTACAACCGTAAGATTTGGAATAGACGGTCAGATTGGACTCCCTCCAACTGGCCCTTGTTGCTTGAAAACCGGATTAGAGAAAATGAGAAAGAAATTAAGCTGGGTGGTCTGTGTGAGAGCTTAGCTAGGGACATAAATATAAAAAAGAAAATACTTCAAATGGATATATTCTACTATTTATAAAAATAAAATTTCATTAATACAATTTCACGGAGTTAAACTATTAATCTAGATAATATCCCTGTTGACCAAAATAGTATGAAAAATATGCATTGTATTGTAGTATATGATACTGATATACTGGAAAATTTAAAGGGTTTGTAGTGATAGCTAAGAATCCGTATTAAAAAGTGAGTCTTGAATTTGATTTCCACTTCACCACAAAAAATCATTTCTCTTAAAATTAATAAATGTGTGTAGATAAAGAAGTTTACACATGTCCTGAGAATTAGTCAGGTGCTCTAAGAGTTCTGACTTTATCGGCCATTAGATAATGCTCATTTGATAATAAGTCTAAATAATTTCTCACACAACTCTATTCAATAGGTTTAAGTCTAATTTAGATTAACACTAATCATACTTACCTTTACTTAATACTAAAAGATCTAAGTACCAAAGACACTAAAATTCATCGAACTAATATTTTTCTCAATGAAAATACAAGTCCACCCTCTCACTTGCAGCCCTATGTTATAAACCTTCTAAACCGATAATCTTCAAATCTGAAGGAAATTATTCTTTTCCAGCTAAGAGAAAAATCATCAATTACTTCTACTATTGTTGACTGTATCTACTATCAATTAAGATAAAATGATGCTGAAATAGGAATCAGTCATTGTGTCTAAGGCAAGTATTTACATTGTGCTTCTCTGTCATATTTATTGTCATCTTATGAAATAGATTTGTACTTAATTTGAATTGATTGGAGTAAACTCAAGTTATGTAAAAACTTTTGCCTTTTAAAATTGTACTTGAGAATGATTTTTTAAGGTAATATTTTGCCACAACTTCTTATACACAAGTAGATCTACCTAAGATCTCACATCACTATGCTGCACTTCACATGGGAGGAATCCTATGGTCAGAGTGTCAGAAAACTGGCAGCATTCTAACAAAGTAAAAAGGGCAATTTTGTGTATTTCTAGATACATCATAATAATATATAAGAGATGAAATTGTTGTAAGCCATAATGTAAAGAAGCCGTCAAGAAAAAATACCCAACACTGTCTCATTGATGAAATTTCAGAAAGTGAGATCTTGTTTACATTGTTCTCAGCCACCCTCTCCTCAAAGAAGGTAAAAATTTCCCCATAATGCAAATTTCGTGCATCCAAACAGAACCTGAAGAAGTGGTGCATGCATAGATGAGCAACAATTTGGATAGTTCCATTTTGTCCTACTGGTCAACGAGTGTTTGATCCCGAATCACTGTTTGGGGTACTTCATTTCTTATAATCACCAATCAACTGTTTGGGGAAAAGGAACAAACAATCAACATTCCACATTTAATTCGTAAAAGACCCTAATCAATTGTTCCATTTCATCTTTGAAATGATGAAATGTACTAACATCCCTCACAATGATTGTTCTGCTGCATATCAAGGAGATGATTTTGATGGCATTATGGGAATCACGACATAGTCTTAAGGTTCTTGAATATCCAAAGGGGAGTTCCTCTAGGGGTGGAAATCATCTGAAACCAAGAGCAAGTTTTTCACTGTGGTAAGATAAAAGCTTCTCCTTCTAAATTTTGTCCCCATCATGTAATGACAATCCAGTTTTGGAACATATCCAGCTTTCTTCATTTTGAAATTCAAATCATCCAACGCCTCTTATAAGTTATAATAAGCTCTTTCTGAGGGCCTTCTCTATTTTGTCCCCATCATGTAATAAAAATCCAGTTTTTGGAACATATCCAGCTTTCTTCATTTTGAAATTCAAATCATCCAACGCCTCTTATAAATAAGCTCTTTCTGAGGGTGCATTGAATCCCTTGTACCCAAAAAAATGTAAATTCTTCCCTACTTGATCCAACTTAATCCAGGAACCTTTCTCACTCCCCTCTTTCATCAACTTCCTAACTCTTCATGCATCATCCCAATGACCTGCAGCTGCGTACATGTTAGCAAGTAGCACATAGGTCGCAGAATCTTCAGGTTCCATCTCTAGAAGATGAATTGAAGCATAAATACCCAGTTCTAGAATGCCGTGAACTCTACATGCACCTAGAAATGCTCTCCATATCAATGGGTTGGGTTCCAAGGGCATTCCAAATATGAAATCCAAAGCCTCTTCCAAACGGCCTGCACGACCCAATAGGTCAACAATGCAAGCATAATGGTGCAGCACTGGCTCGATACCATATTCTGAAGACATGAGATTAAAATAGCTAAGGCCTTCTTCAACCAAACCTGCATGACTGCAAGCATAGAGAACATCACAAAGCTTACAGCATTTGGACGGACACCACCTTTTATCATCTTCTCAAACAATTGTAAAGCTTTTCTTCCATCACCATGTTGGGCATAACCATCAATCAGCGCAGTCCAAGCTATCCTGTCTCTTTCCAGAAGCGTTTCAAATACCCTCTGAGCATGCTCAATGGTTCCACTCCTTGCATACATGTCTACAAGAGCACTAGCCACACACAAGTATCAGATTCGTGCCCATGTTTAACTATTTGAGCATGAAGTTGGTTCCCCCGCAACGGATCAGCGAGCTTGGCAGATGAAATCACGGCACTAGCTAATGCAAAAAAAAAAATCAGCATTTACACATGATCTACGAATGGCAGAGTAGAAGTCAAGTGCCTCGTGATCATGTCCATTATAAGAGAAACCAACAAGAATTGAGGAGTATGATATAGAATCCTTCTCTTCCATTTTTTTTTCAAAGACTTTGCAGGCATCTTTCATGTTCCCACTCTTAGCATACATGTCAGTCAGTGCACCCTCAACAGGAACAACTGATGCATGCCCCATTTTGTAGGCAAGACCATAGAAACAAATGTCACATTGGCAATCACCAACATTGGTGCAGGCAGCAATCATATTAGCCAAAGTGAATTCATTGGGAAGAATCTCGAATTCTTCAAGTATTTGAAGGAAGATCTCAAAGGACGCTCAGCCATCCCAGCTTGAGAATACCCACCAATCAGTGCTGTACACAAATCAAATCACGAAGTGGATTTGTCAAAGACTAATCGTGCACTAGAGATGTCTCCTTCAAAGCCAGTTTTTGTTGCATACCCATGAATTTGACACCCCTCCTTTAGACCCTCCAAACATGTAGATGCCTTCAAAACACTAGTCAGAGTGTATTTATTAGGCTCAACATCCTCTTCCGGAATCTGAGCAAAGAGACTAAGAGCTTCTAAAGCCTGGCCACTGTTTGAATAACAAACAATCATAGAACTCCATGGAAATGCTTCTTTCTCTTCCATTCTCCACAAGATACCGATCGCAATCTCAACATATCCATTCTTTGCATACATTGTGATCAATCCACTGTCAACGAAAAAATTTGGCCAAACCCATTTTCACAATTGTCCCATGTAGCTGTGACCCAAAATGCACGACACCAGACTCCAAACATGAAAGGACACTACCAAATGCAAATTCATTTGGGGCGAATCCTGAATTCAGCATCTCGATGAAGATTTCAAGCGCTAATTCATGCCTGCAAAGGTGTGTGTAGCCAGAAATTAGGGCCGACCGAGACCAACTTCCTATGAGGCATTGCATCAAACACTTTTTGTGCACTTTGAATATCTCCAGATTTTGCGTATTTATGTATGAGAGTGTTGGAAGTGTAGATATCAGAATCAAGGCCCAATTTTATCAGATGCGAATGGAGATTTTGGGAATGGAGGGTTGGAATTTGATTGATTTTGATAGAGCTGGTATTGTCCTGTTTGGTTATGGGAGTTTGAGCGAGAGGGAGAACTATCAAAGAGAGTGTGGTGTGGACACGTTTGGCTTTCCGAGATTTCCGTGAAATGGAAAGAAAATGGGGCCTACCGTTTAGAAATGGTGACGAAAGATGATGATCTGACTTCGGACATAGGACAAGCCAAGCCTAACCAGACATACGTTTTATTTTTTACTTTCTAAAATTTTTATTTAATATTTCATAATTTTCATTTGATATATTCTCAACAAGGTCAAAATATTTATCTTTAAATTATTTTTAATTTTAAAGAATCAATAACTAATATGATTCAATATATGTATAATAATTTTCACGATATATCTATCAATGTAATTTTTGTGATAATTATATGGTACCTACTATCTATTATCTAACACAAATTATTAAAAAAATTGGGCTTTTCAGTCCAAACGTCTGCCAAACCCACCCTTCATGATGAACTCCACATCTAATTATATATCTTTAAGAAACAAACTATGAAAAATAAATGAATTATAATAGACAAATCTAATGGTCTAAAATAATGTGGCTATGATGATTAGATAGGATAATTATTTTATTAATTTGTTGTCTTTTTCATTCACTACAATGCTCTATAGAGCAAAATGTTGGATAATAAATATAAAATAATATTAAGATCATTGAGATGTACATATTGCGTTGAATAAGTTAATGTAAAACTGAAGGCATTAGCAATATTTTACAAATTGCTCTAATATATGACAAAATGAGAAACTTCTTTTACGTTGCTTTGATCACAAAAGCAGTAGTTCAAAGATAGCTCTAATATATAGAGTTAGAAAGGTTATAAATTGTAGGTAAAAGAGAATGGATAGATCAATGTAAATATAGAGAGAAGAGATAAAAAGAACATTATAGATAATATTTTAAAGGGTAGTGCTCTTTCCACAGGTATTTTGTGTAATTCGACACGGATTTTACTATATTGTCCATTTTACCTTTCAAATCGGTTCGTCGAAACCTTTGAATCACTAATAGCAAAGGATTCGGCGAGCTAATTCGAAAGGTAAAATGGACAATACAATAAAACCTGTGTTAGATTACACAAAAGTACCCGTGGGAAAAGCAGTACCTTTTAAAATGTTATGCTATGCAAATTTAGAGAGAAATTATCTGTCAGTTTATTAAAAATAATGTAAATTTTTAATTAAAATCTTTGAATTAGTATAAAGTTAAATAAATTTTGTTTCTTAAATTCAACTAATTTTAATGTAGGAATTAATTTTGAAAGTTAAAAAGATCAGTCTAAACTGGTTCGCAAGAATAATTTCTCAAAGTTTAGAGGATTAGACACGGGTGCTTGAGATGACTGCCCTTCTCACATCACATATCACACTGTCTTAAAAATGGTTCTTTATATAAATATGTAGTATAAATTTAATGGTCAAGTCAAGCCCCTTTCGGAACATGGATACAATCATTGGATCTTAATAAACAATTGACAAAAGTAACTTGCACATCAATAGCTCAATCAAAGATGATAGGAACATTAAAGATGAAATTTTCAGAGAACTCAAAATTTTGTTCAAAGAAAAATTGAAGACATCATTTACTTTATACAAAAAAAATCTAAAGTTAAATCTATCAAATGACAATGGTGTCCAAAACCCGCTTCCATAACCTCAAAAGTTACTCCATTTGACCTAAAATCACATGACATATGAGTCATATGATCCAAATCCACCTAAATGACCCTCAATAGCTTTTCCTTCCTATTCAAATTCAACTCTTTTCTTTTTTACACAAATATGAGCTCATGTACATGGAGAAGCCTTGGTGGAGAAGTAAAGTGAAATTTTTAGCAAGGATTTAAAGAAGGATACTTAGAATTTAGAAAGGAAATCAATTATAGAATTCGTGGTATGAATTTTCAGACAGATTTGAGATATCAAACGTTGTCGAATTGTGATGAAATTAGGTTTTTTAGAAATTATATTTAATGAACTTTCCAACAAGCCTATGTTTATAAAATTCTGATTTAAGTAGCTCGATTTATGGCCTATTTTGTAAACAAGTGTCAAATGGCAGTGTGAACAAGGAAAGTCAGTCATACATATTTTTGGGAATTTCGAATCAAGAGGTAGGATTTGTTTGTATTTTAAGTGGGTGGAATCAATGGTGATGATGAGTGACAATCTTGTAAATAGTTTTTGCACTTTTGTATATAGATATGACCCTTCGGGTTCATCGTAGAACACACAAGTTTTAAAATTCAATAAGAAATTATAGCCCTCGGCCAAATTTCTCATTTCTCTTTCTTGTTTGAGTTTGAGTGTTTTGTGTCTTCTAATTTCTTATTAGTTTTGAAGCTCTTAAGTCAAAGAAGAGTTTAAGTCAATTTTGTCCTCAGATCTCTAGTTGAATTCGGAGAATTCAATTTTAGAATTCTAGAATTCATTACTTTCCTAAGTGATTTTGCTTGGTGTCGATTTTTCCTAAAGGAAAGCGTCAACCTTATCTCCTTAGTCTCATGAAAATTTGAAGGTTTTAGTTTGCTTCCAAAGTTGCCCAATTGCTTTATATCTGAGTGGGCTATTAAGGAGCACTACGATGCCGAAGTTGGTCCGATGATCTTTTTAGACAATTCTAAACTCTCTCGAGATTTTGTCGAATTTCCAAACAAGCTTCTGAAAAATTTCATATTTCAGAATATGGGGGTGACTTTACACCCGACCCTGTCCTTTGTCAAAAAACCACACAACTCATGTGCTTCACATTGAATACTAGACATCGCATTAGACATAAAAATTAGAAATTTCCCAAATGTCCTAACTAATTTTTTTCATCAAAATCCTTTAATGTCCTTTTACTAAAATCAACATCTACAATGACTTTTGTTTTGATATTTGCCTAATTGGAGATTTTGAATTTTTTGTTATTGAATTTACGTATGGAAAATCGTGGGATATCCTGCG
This sequence comes from Chimonanthus salicifolius, assembly GCA_013350335.1. Classification (NCBI taxonomy): domain Eukaryota; kingdom Viridiplantae; phylum Streptophyta; class Magnoliopsida; order Laurales; family Calycanthaceae; genus Chimonanthus; species Chimonanthus salicifolius. The sequence continues at coordinate 8,259,004 of CM023537.1, read as the reverse complement.
TAAAATCCTCACGAATGAGCTCACTACCCCTAGGGCAAATCAAGGTTAAGCTATAGGAGCTCGAACCTACAACCTACCACTTTCTGAGATGGGAGGCAACCGGTTAAATTACCATGTTCGTATTGGAGCATGAGCGGAAGTCTGCCCAAGTTTTTAATAAATAATTTGATTTGGATGGGCCCATTTAAATTTGTTGGTAATCGGTTCTAACTTCAAATTGATATATAGAGATCAAAGCCGTCCAATATTTAGGATGAATGCAAAGAAGCAGGTGAAAATTAGAGGGAAAAAAAAAATAGAAAGTCGTTGGAAGGCCAGCGGTGGTGTTGGGACATCCAGCTGTGCGGCGCCAACCACCAAAATTGGCAGCGAAGCCACAACCGTAGAAAAATCAGCGAACTCATACCATAAATAAGCTCCAATCCAACCTCGATAACAGAACAATCCGCTCTTCTTCTTCGTCTTCCACAAATCTTCATCTCTCCTTTTCTCTTTGCAGAACATTAGCAATGGAAGCCATGAATGTCAGGTTCTTTGCCGTCGTCATGTTGTCCATGGTGATGGCCGCTTCCCTGCTCCAGCAGGCTACAGCTGCGGATTCTCCCGCACCAACTCCAACCTCTGATGTTGCGGCATTTGGTCCCACCATCTTTGCCTCTTTGACTGCCCTCTTCTTCGGATTCTTCTTCTACTGACGGCCATTTCTGACTTCTGCCCTTCATGGGTTATGTAACATAGAGATAACCCCTCCCTTTCTCTCACTGTTGATTGTGATTTGAATGTTCTTCTCTTGCTTTTTTTCTTTGTATTCTATTTATTTATATTTTTCATGTTATGTTCGTTGGTGGAAGGAAGAATATGATGGGAGAAGACGATTGTAATTAATTGGATTTTTTTTATTTTACTTCTAAAAAATTGGGTATGATTTTTCAGATGGATTGGGAAAAATAAAAAAGGAGACTGAGAGATGGAAAGAGGAAATTTGTGATGTTCCATTCCTTTATTGTAAATGCTTATATATTTTGAGAAAATAAATTATTTTCCTTTCTTTTTCTTCTTCTTTTCCATTGTGGTACGATGAGATGAGATGGTTCAGCTCTGTCGATGATACTGAAAGTGTTTTTAACTATTCAATCAATATAATTTTTTATTTGGAAAAGATATTTTTTTATAATATTAAATATCAACTTATAATATATTATACAAATGTGACAATATATTTATTAGATGATTTGACCCAATTCAAATATCCAATAGAATTTAAATGGGTGGCCCTTCTTGTCCAATTTATTAAATGGTTGATGCAACAATTTTTTCCCTCAAACTTAATTCATTTATTAAATATGTTGATGCCACTTCACCTAAATCACCTAATAGTGATAGTTAAAATTAAAATTAAAATTAGAAAATAATTTCTTCCCAAAGTTTTTTCTAAAAAAATATTACTTTAATAATCTTAAAATCTCACTTAGAAAAAATAACAAACAACAATGGAATAGAATCATTGATCCTAACATACTAAATAAGTATTTGTTAATTAATGAATCAGAAATAAATTAATCTTGTAAAATATGTATAACTACCTAATCAAAATTTAAAAAAAAAAAAGATGAATACATTTAAAATCCTTATCAAATATTAATTTTATTTGACTTAAATCTAGTGATTAAATTTACGTAAGACATTATTTTTTTCATGTTCAAGATATCCAAGGTACCTAGATTACTTTTATGAGGTCAATTGGCATGTAATTTTTTTTTTTATATCATGGGTGAATGCATCCTGTATTGAAGATGAGATTAATTCTACATATACACAAAATTACTTGTAAGATAATAAGGTGTTCTCCTAACAGCTAAAGAATACTATTTCTTCAAGTTTTCATTTTTGTAAGCCCGACTTAGAAGGGATCCAAGAGAATCGACTTCTCTAAAAGGCTTCCTCACTTCTCCCTATCCAACACAAAGGTGAGGTGTATGAGACCTAGCCATAATACGATTAGGTCCAGCATCTCTACCATTTTTCAATAAATAAATAAATATATTGGGTGGTGGAGATATGTTTGATTCAAGTTATACAGTTCTTATGCTTCAGCCCATCCACAATAGAGCTGGTGGGTTTAAACAGAAATCTGTGATTTGGCTTCTAATAAAATCACCTTTTGCTTAGGCAGAATAATAAAAGAAAATAGCTGAATGATTGTTCTAACCACTTCCAGGATATGGTTGCTGAATAGCTCCTTGGACAATGAATGGTTTCATAAATAGGTTAAAGATCTTAGAATAAAAATCAGTCACATATCAAATAGTCAGTTTAATGTTTCTAAGTGAAGTACGCGGAATTGACTCTGTATCCATTTGTAGATTTCCACAACTGACCCTTCCACGGCCTCTACCTTGACAGATATAAACATTAGATGAGATGACATTTAGCATGTTGCAGTTCAACATAACAGTTAAATGAACAATGGATTCTTCCTAGACTTAGCGTGGTCAAGGAAAACTTTGGATATGTAGACTGAGCTACTAGTGTTGGTGGGATGGGAGGTATAGTCTACAGAAACATATGGACCAGCATCTTGTCTCCTTCACCGATGGCATTGCTCACCATAGTTCCTACCTGGGTTACCCTCTACACTTTTCTCAAGATAGCTGCTCTGTCTCAACTATGAATTTCAGGTTAATCATTTTTTAAGATTGACACTCTTCAGCTTGTTAAAATCATCTGTTCCAATAGTAGTGACGAGTAAAGTGGCAACCACCTGGCAAAGGCTTCGAAGGATTCTGTCCTCACCCCAAATTGGACAATTTAAGTACTACCCTGAGGAAGCCAATAAGGCTGCCATAGCTCTTGCTCGTCTCCACCCTCATACATAAAACTTGATGATGGTCAGCTTCCAGTTTCCATTCATAGGATCATTGAAAAGGATATGAAGCTGGTACGGCACCTGCTGCAGAGGGGACACATGCACCGCTTTCAGCTGCTTTGTTTTGTCCCAGTTCAAGCTCACAGGGAATGTATGGTCTTTTGGTTAATGCTGTTGTTGTTTTGTGCTTCAGTTGTATGAGCCTAGCAGGCCTTGGTGGTCTCTTTTGTGTTCTGGTCTCTACCTTCAGCAGTAATCCTTTCCCTGTTTAAGTAAAATTTGTTTTCTACCACAGAATAAAAGAGAGATTCATCTAGTTTGGTGGCATCAGCATGGCACAGATGCTAAATATCCTATTTCTACAAGCCGACAAGAGACTAGATGGCTAGTCTAAAGAGAGATGCATCTATATCTGGTTGAGTCACCAACACAAACAGATGTTTAGAGGGAAGCCTGTAAACTGTGGAGGGATCCTGATTCATAGCAAGGGAACTGGTATAAAACAGCAGTTAAAGAGGAACAAAAAAATGCAGGTTCACCAATCTGTATAGACTATAGAGTGATCCGGGCTGTTTATCAGCCATGCCTTGTTATAAAAAAACAGTAACATGTTTTAGGATTACTCTTTGGATTTGTTTATCATTTTAATTGTACAGTATAGCTTTTTCACACTAGGGTATATTGTGGCATGGAATGCATCTCGGAAGTTTACTCCCCTTTTCTTTCATTTCTTCTCATTGTTGAAAGTAGATGGTTTTTCTTTAAAAAAAAAAAAAAAAGAAACCAGCCAGGAGGAGAATCTACAAATGTGATAATTAGAATTGCTCATAGAAACTGGTTGTTCTCATTCACCCTTATTTATTTAATTATTTTTATTTTTATTTTTTTCAAAACAGGAAATGGTTTAAGTAATATCAGAAAGCATCCCACTCAATAGAACCCATGTAACCATTCCATTCAACAGAATTACACAAGGGCTCTTGATTAAGACACCAGAACAAACTGTACTCGAGTTAAAGAGGAGAAACAAACAAGATCTTTACAATCTCACATCTCAGTAATTTGAGACCTCGAAATCAAGCTATGAGGCAATCCACAAGCCACTAGCCCCATAATACATCTATAGATCATATCAGCTGATGTTGCCCAGAGGCTCAGAAAAAGCCACCACAAAGAACATACATGCGCAAACATTTCTTTATGTAGAACTGTATACAAGATATATATCAAGTTGAAATTAGAAACACAGGGAACTTTAATGCCACAAGTGCACAGAAATGACAAAAGAACTGCAAGTTTCTAAAGATCAATTATTGATACTTACATGCCACAGAATGATAATTGACATATGCTTCTTCTCCTACTTCCTTTTGATCAAGCTGGTAATGGTTCCTCCATAACTGCAAATAATAGTTTTCAGCAACAAGTCAGTCAGTAGGGACCACTATCATACAAACAACATGCATCAAAGCCAAATTTCCCATCCAACAAATATAATTTCCCATGTCATAAAAATGCTGAGGGCTGAAATGAGCGAAGCTGATAATGCAAATTTTTTATAAATATTTGATAATGCTACATTAATGGCGTGCCCGAAAATACGATGGTTTCTATGCAGTCCACAGGCATGCACCATGTGTACGCACGCACGCACGCACACACACACACACACACACACACGCACACACACACAGACACACACATACACACACACACACACACACACACACACACACAGCACACAGCGCGCACACACACACACAGAGAGAGAGAGAGAGAGAGAGAGAGAGAGAGAGAGAGAGAGAACCTTTCTCTTTTGTGGATTCTCTTGCTGAAACATTTTCTTTGCCATCTCCAACCACTGCAGGAGTAGCTGGTGCCTTGGTTGGCACATCTGGAAGTATCAAATCCTCATCAACATCATTACGTTCTTCAGGTGATGACACTGGACGAAGAGGAACTTCTGGCAGATCTTGAAGGTTGATCTAGAGAACAAATGAATAAAACTTTCCTTTTAGATGGCCAAAAATTGTAATCTCATGACTTATTCCAAATTCAATGAGCATACGATCTTGATAGAAGTACAACTGTAGAAGTAAACCTTCTACAAAATCAGTTCTGGTAGCAGGCTAAGGCAATAGAACATCTCATCAAAGCAATGAATTCATCAACAATTTCATAATTCAGATAGACACATCTTAAACCATTCTTGAGAGTAGAGAGCAGAAATAATATCAAAATACATTTCAGTCCAACATCAGTTCATCCAATTTCATAGTTTGCAACTGAAAAGCTCAAATGACATTGAAATTGCAAATGCTATTACTGGTACAGATGACAGCAAAGCTACCAAGTTTAGAAACCTCCAGTACGGGTGCAAGCATCTGAAGCTGACAGCACAAGTATGGGAGCTTGTTGGCATTATCACTTGGTGCTAAAGTATTTAAGGTATCAGGTGTAGATGGAGTTCCCAAAAGATGAAACTATGAAATTTACAGTTGATGTAGCAACTACGGGTAAATAGAGGCAGCAGGAATGGGAGGTGTGCTACATGGTCATAGTATTAGGAGAGGTCTTGAACTTTTTCTTAATGCCAGAGCTATAACAAAGTATAGACAAAAATTTCAAAACCCACAAAATTTTCTATTGAAAATGAATTTTGGTGGTAGAATGACTCTAAGCATCAGAGTAACAACTTCTCCATGGAAGACCGACCCAACACCGTTTTGAAAAAGTAAAAAAAACCAAAGACTCGCGTACATAAGATGTCCTGAGTTCTTTGAAAGTGACATCCCGGCAAGTAGTGACTTAGTCTACTTGGTTAGAACATTCACAAATTCCAGAGCACACCACTAGATGTGAACTCGAAGTATGCCCAAAACTCCATATCTACGTGAAAGAGGAAGATCCAAAGTGCTCAATGTATTCCAAGTCTATGTGAAGATAGAAAGATAGGCCCAAATCTTTATGAAAGTGGAAGATTCAAAGTGGTCTCTCAAAAATGTAGAATCATGTACACCATGTACTGTAATAGTAAATGTACATACCTCAGTCTCCAAGTTTTCAAATTCTACAAGAACATCCTCTTCATCTTCTGCAGATAGACGCTCTCCCAATACTGCATTAATTTCCTTTAACAGTAGAAAATGAAGTCAGTTAGTGTTCATAAATGGTAAAGAGAGAAAGCATAAATAGATGGGTACAGAAACTTGTTTGATAGCAAACACTTCCAAAACATACGAAATGAAAAGCAATTTCTCCCAAAAAAAAACTACTCTTTCTTGCACTAGTCTCCAACACAGAGCCCACTTTGTAGGTATTTACTTCTTTTTTTAAGCAGTAAAAAAAATATAAAGAATGCAAGCGTCCATCAAAAGGACTTCCACGCCCCGGTGCCCTCTACCCCCATGCGTAGGAAGGGAGAGTTGTAGGCATTTACTAGTGTTTTTTTTTTTTGTCAGGACCACCTTCTCTTCAAAGCAGCTCAAATATTTCTACACCAATGCCCATTGCGGATGATGTTCAACTTGATTGTGGTAATGGTAGATGTATTGGATGAGACCTTGTTCTCAAAGATTCTCTTGTTTCTCTCTCCAAGTGAACTATTTAATGTCCAAGGAAACCTACTTCCACAAAAGTTAACCTTTCTTTCCGAAGCACTAGGGTTGCGTTTGGATGAGATCTTAAAGTAGAAGTTTCTCAAGAGGTAGGAGAACTCCCATCTTCTCTTCTCCTAGAGGAGGGAAAGATTTACTATTTGTTGGCCATTTTCTTTAGGAGAATGGATCCAAACAGGAGAAGTAGATTTCCACCCTTCAATGAAGGCCAGAAACAGCAAGGTAGAAGCCAATTAGAAAAGGAGAAAAAAGCAGACTAGAAGATGATAAAAATATTGAGGGTATACCAATTAGAGTGATCCTGCATGGGATACAAATTCATGAACCCATGCAGGATCAGTGTTCCATCTATCTACTGTTTGTAACATTTATAATTGCTTGTAATTTCTTTTTCTTTTTTAATCTCATCTTACTTTTCAAATTAACCCCACATATCAGGGATTTAGCTGATTTTGTTGTCTCTCGATGAACACATATCATTCAAATAAACCATTTCTTTCTTCCTCTCTTCTCCTTTCTACCATTCATCATCATCTTCACCATCATGCACTTCAGAAAGGCCATCTTTCACAAATTGACATTGAATTGAAAGCTGAAATGGAAGCAAAAATGGAGGCATTGAAAAAAAATCACACATGGGAGATGACTAATCTTCCTCTCAGAAGACACTTGTGGGACCCAAATGGATTTTTGCACTTACACATAATCCTGTTGTTGATTTTTGTCTCTCGATACAAAGCTCCTCTTGTTGCTAAGGGCTTTACTGAGACGTGGGGTAGACTACTTAGAGACCTTTGCTTCGGTCGCCAAACTCACTTTTGTACGTGTGTTGTTAGCTCTTGCTGATCAATTTGATTTGTCCCTTCATCAAATGGATGTGAAGAATGTGTTTCTTCATGGACATTCATGAAGAACTTCATATGTCACCTCCACCTGGATTCATTCGACAAATGGACAATGGAAAGGTGTGTTTCTTATGAAATCAATATATGGCTTGAAACATCTCCTAGGGCATGGTTTGATAAAATCATCAATGTAACACTGACCGTTCTTATTTTACAAATGGAAAGGTTACTTTTCCTCAAAGTCTATGTTGATAATATTATCATCACTAGCAATAATAATAAAGAAACATTAGCCCTTAAGGTTCATCTTCATTCTGTTTTCGAGATCAAAGACTGAAGGCCTTCAAAATACTTCTTAGCATAGCAGTTGCTCACTCCAAGAAAGGTAAATCTCTCTCACAACGAAAGTATGCTCTCGATCTTCAATATGCTAGATATCTTGGTTGCAAACCGATGGATACTCTATTTGACCTCAACTCTAAATTACGACATGATGATGGCAATCCTTTGTTTGACCCTCAGTTCTATTAAAATATAGTGGAAAATTTGATTTATGTTACAATCACAAGACAAGAGCTCTCGTATGCTCCATGTTTTGCACATCTTGATGTTGTCTTCTACATTCTTTGATCCCTAAAGAGCTATCTTGGTCGTGGGATCTTGTATGCTACTCATGGTAATCTTTGTCTACAAGCTTTTCCAATGCTGACTAGGCTGGTTCTACTAATGATCCGAGATCTATTTCTATTTATTGTACCTTCCTTGATACCACCTAATATCCTAGTGTAGTAAGAAACCATCAGTTATTGTCCACTCAATGCGAATGCAGAATATTGCACCATGGGCAATGCATCCTTTGAATTGTGGCTAAATAATCTTCTTCAATTGGGATTTCACATCCCTATCCTATGTTGCTTTATTTTGTGATAACCAAGCAGTCATTCATATTGTGAGTACTGTCATTATGAGCGAAGAAAACACAGAGAAATCGATTGTAACTTTATTTGTGACTCGGTGCAAGATTGAGACTCCCTACATTCATACCAAAGATCAACTCACTGATATGCTTATAGAGGCTGCATATCTCCCAATTTCAACTACATATTACCAATTAGAGTGATCCTGTATGGAGTATAAATGTGTACTCCAGCAAGATCGATGCTCCATCATTTATTGTTCGTAACATGTATGGATGTAGTAATTTATTTTTCTAACTCACTTTATCATAGAAGGTTATGATAAGATTCAGTTTTTAATTTCAAATCAATCCCATAGATTACGGATTTAGTTATGTTGTACATTTATATCTACACTCGAGAGAGAGATAAACACAGAAAATCATTCAATCAACATATCTCTTTCTTATTCCACTTTTCTCATTTCTACCATTTTTCTTTTTATCTACTTTTGTGCACTCTCATAAAGGCTATCTTTCACAGATTGACAACAAATAGACAACATAAGAAAAATGTAATCAATTGATTTCTCACCAATCTAACAAAGAACACACTCAAAACAGACATTCAAGATGACAAATTTTTGGAATTTCAAATGATCAAGAGTGAAGATTTCTGATGAGGACATCATGGGTCGCCAGCAAAAAAGAATGCATCGGAATCTAGATTTTCCTCATCATGGTTGGATGGTGAATTCTACACAATCCCTACATATCTGACCATGGATAGCCAAGATTGTACATTAATCAAACAGCGGATTTGAAGATTTGGCTTGATCATCCATTTACATCATCTAAATCATTCATTTATGGATTAGACCAATCTGACTGTTGATCTAGCACAATTTGGGCATTTGTTTTCGTTATCTTTTATTAGTGTCAATCAAGGTTGTCAAACTCGAATCGTATCGTGAATCAATCTAGGGGTATGAACCATAAATCGTAGAATTGTAGAATTCATAACATTTTGTTCAATTCCTCATAATATGTAAGTAAATATGCAAACACATGAATATATGACAAAATGTACCAATGCAAAATTAAATCAAAATACATTAGAAGTCAAGGCCACATCCATTTATCATCCATAGGAAATAATCATCCACAAAAAAAGACAAAAAAAAAAATATGTGATTTAAATATAAATACAATATTACATACTATAGAATAGAAGAATACAGACATAGTACAGTATTGTAGTTATACAGTATAAATACAATTTTATGTAAATAATACAATATTACATGATTACAGTATACAGTATTAGTGTATTACAGTTATACAGTATACAGTATAAATATAATATCATGTAAATAATACAATATTACATGATGACAGTATACGTACACCTGTATGGTGTACATTGTACAATGTACAGTCATCGCCAGAGGACTGTGGAAGGGAAATTGTACATGTCCTCGCCAAACTTAACTCTATTACTTTATTTTTTTAAAGCCATTACACATACATAGGTCTACATGGGTCGTGCGAATGTCAATATAGAAAAAACAAAAACAAAAAAGAGCAGAAACAAAAGAAAAGGTGTTAACCTGCAACTTAACTAGTTTACTTTATATCTATCAAATATCATTACAACCAGTTCTGCGAATTATAAAGAGGCAAAACAAAAAGAGCAGAAACGAAAGGAGAAAAAGAGAAAAGTTTCTGAGAACTGGGATCAAAGCTTGTCCTGCGTCAATTTCTTTAAGGTTGCAAGCCAACGAAAACCTTACACTAGAAGGTACATCAGATTTCTAGATACTTATCAAAAGAAAAGAGATGGAGGTAGGCTTAATAAAAGAGAAGATAGATTTTCATGAAAAGATCCCATTAGATTCCTCAATCCAAACCCTTTTGTCCACTTTGCTGATGAATGGAGTAGTCATCATCATCAACAAAGCTAGAATCCCTTGTATCTGGGGTCAGTTTTTCGAATTCTACTTCTCCATTTGACAATTAGACCATACAATCAAACATTCTACTATTTGTCATTTTTTTCTTTATCCTTTCCCTCCATGTTTTCAGTGGTCTACCTCTCCTTGTACCATAACTTGTAGTCTCTCAACTCCACGTATTGGGGTTGGATTGTCTTTGGTCTTCTGCTTACAAGCCCAAACCATCTCAAACGAGTTTCCCTCAATTTATCCCAAATGCAGTCATTTCTAACTCTATCCTTTAGCATTAATCCACCCATCCAATGTAACATGCACCTTTGTCAACCTAACTTCTTGTATTTTCTTCATTGCCCAACACTACTCCATAGAGCATTGCAAGTTTGATAATTGTTTTATAAAATTGTCCCTTCAAGCATTGTGGGACTCTTATTACACAAAATTTCACTTGTTTGTCTACATTTTGTCCACCCTACTGTCATCCTATTAACTACATCTAAGTCCAATCCTCCAAAGGATTCTACCATAGAACCCAAATACCTAAATTACCGCAGTGCACTATAAGTCATCTCCAATTTTAATTGGATCACTCTCTCTACTTTTTCACTAAAGTTGCATTGCATGTACCCTTTATTTTAACTAGCTGATCAATGGTATTCTTATTTATTAAAGCAATAGAGCTTAAAAGTGTAGTATCCCAAAATCCATCAGTTTCCACCTCAATAATGCCCACACGAACATCCCGCTAACACTTATACTGCTAGCCCTGCAAATCTGACAAAATAATCTATTTTCAGAACAAAGGACTGCCTTTGGAACTAAAACGTCCTTTACAAATGAATACAAGGATCCTAGAGTCAAATTTCTTTTCAGTTCTGAATTCATGTTCTTATGAAGTGTTGATATGAAACATGAGAACACATCTGAACCATGTGAAGAAATGAAACTGGGAGTCCCCAACCTTTGATGAAGTGAAAGAAGACAATATAAGAAAAAAATAATAAATTGAACTTCCAGAACACAAAAGACCAAAATAAAGCACCAACAAATAATTACATCTTGATAAGCTTTGGCCTCAGCTGTATCGTCCATCAGCTTCTGAACATCCTCTAAATTGATCTCACTCTGTATGGCTTTAATGGCATTATTTCCTGCCTTCAAGCTCTCAAACACAGCCTTCTGCTTGCTTGTTAGCTCAATGTCTGCCAACTAAAAGAAAAACCTTGTTTAGATAATAGCTCATAGAAAAAGGTAAACACCCATTAAAAATGTCTCCTACAAAAACAGCACAATCTATACAAGAATACAAACAAGAAGAAGAAGAATACAGCACAATCTCATTTAAATAGAATTTTTTTTCCATTGAATACAAAACAGAGTCCATTTAATAGCATTACGTACTTGCTGCTCAACGTTAATGAGCCAGGCGTCAACTTGTTTCAGTAACTCTTCTTGGGCTTTCTTCTTCTTCAATGCAAGCAAAGCCCTGTCTTTCCTCTTCTCACGTACCAAGTCCCTAGCAGCTTGCTTCTCTGCTTCAATCACAGCATCTAACTGAAACAGTTCATACCACAAGACAGAGAAAGGATATTTAGTTTGTAATAGAGGTTTTCTGTATTTTTAAGGAAACAAGATAAAAAGCTGCTGATGTGTACTAAAATCAGATTCATCTCTAGGGTTTCTTCCACAGCGGTGTGCGTGTTAAACCTGGTCCTTTTTTCTCCTCTTTTTTTTAACTTGTGAGGTTCCAATTCCAACAGCTGAGGTTGAAAGGGATCAAGATGCTCTACAAGTGCGACAAAGTTTAGCCCAAAATAACAATCTTAGCCACTTAATCTTAGTGGCCTATTTTTAGGGACTAAGCCAATTTTTTTAAGGATGTCTAGAAATGTCGCTGACATGGCTAAAAAAGGTGTTTCAGCTTAAATTTGATCAAGCTATAGAGAATCTCAAACCATTGCAATCCCACCAAATTTAGTTTTTGTTGGTCTCATAAAATTTTAGAAGAGAAGAAAAATGACTAGGCGTGTCTCATGTGACTGGTTATACAGGATCCTTAGAAACAGTATTAATCAATTTTCAATTATGATTCTCATGTGTATATATTAAGTGTTTCCAATGTTGGTCTATACATAGGGAGATGCTACACTTGCCTTGAAATTATACCCTTTTAAACCTCTTTGTTGATGTGGCAAGACAATTGGTTGGTTTTTCAATAGTTATGATATAAATCAAATGACTTGTCATATTAGCATAGGGTATAAAAGGGTATAATTCCAAGAAAAGTCTAGTATTTTCCTTGAACAGTCACTTAAAGATGTGTCTCCATTTTGGACACTTGCAGACACTCACACCTATTCTTTATGGACCCTCTAGTTCTTTTTAACATTGCTTTCCAAGATGACTAAAATATTACACCATCTTTCCCCTCTTACAACCTCATTAAAATATCACAAACACCTAAATGTTTGGGCTAAAACTAGTACATTGTTTTCTATTATGTTACTTTCCCACCTTCTTTTCATTTAAAATTTAAATTTTATTTAAATATGATGTTGTGTCTCCATGTCCTATTTTTCTAGATTGTCGAGTTTGACACCTCGCACCAATACCCATGCAAGATATATGCTCTCTCCCCAAACTTTCATGCAAATAGTCCGATGGGCTCCACTTGGACCAAATCAATGGGTGGGTTTTAAAAGTCTTTGCTTGTATATGTTGCTATAAAATTTCAACTTGATCGGATAAGTGAGAGGGAAATCGAGAATGATAGGCATAGGAGTGTGTTTTTTTTTTTTTGGAAACATTAACTGCTAAATTCCATTAAAATAAGAGGGGTACAAAGTAGGGACTTGAGTATAAGAGGAATATACTTAGGTCGACAAAGAACAACAATAAAAATAAGAACCAAAATAAAGCAAGAGAAAGAAGATACAACAAGTAAAAGTACAACAAGTACCACCCCCACAACAAAACCCCTAACTCCCAAGGTTGGCAATAGGGAAAAATTCCAAAGCCGGTGTTTGTAGATTAACACCAGCTTTCGCCAAGAAATCTGCAATGCAATTTGTTGAGCGAGGAGTATGAGTTGACAACTTGTTAACTTTCTTGACTAAACCCATAGGAATTAAAAATTCTAATGAGGTTGAACTTCTTTCTGTTAAGAGAGCCCTCTCTTTGTAGGCTTCAGGTGGGCTTGGTTCAAGTAATCTCACTATTGAGGGTGATTCGGCTAATGCAATTGCACAGGTTTCAAGTAATAGGAAACCTCCTTAAAGGCTACTTGCTATTGCTTTTTTTTTTTTGAGCAGTAACTAAAGTAATTCATTCAAGAATAAAAGGTGCAAATACATCTAAAAGAGGACTGAAAGCAATAGACCAAAGAAGAGAAAAAACAAGAAATGGAAAAGAAAGAGAAATAAAAAATACAAACACAATGTACATATAAGAAACTACCATCAAATATCCCCTCCGTCCAAAAGCAATCAAATGGCCGTCCTTGAAAGTCAAAGAAAGAAGACTCCTAAGAAGTCATTCTCAACTCTCACCTTGGGAAAGTAGTCTGCTACACCATTAATTGTACAATTAACATGAACGAAGGATACATCAAGTCCTGTCACGAATGCTCTAATCTCTCTGACCGTAGAGATCAATTTCCAAGGAGGACGCCTTCGACCCTTAGCACATTTGATTGCATTGGCCGAGTCCCCTTCAATCACTAGCTTACCTTGCCCATGGATTTTCTATATAGCCAAAGCTCTCTTTAAGCTAAGAATTTCCGCCTCATTAGAATCTCTAATACCAACGGATTCATTAAACATTATTGTTGTTCGTCCCTCATAATCCCTCAACACACCTCTTATTCCTGTTGGACCTGGTTTCCCCCTCGCAGCCCCATCCACATTAAACTTCATAACACCCCGATCCAGTGGAGTCCAACTATCCTCTGGTTTCCTGTTCCAACTAGAATTCTTCAAACACCCATCCCAAGATAATAAAAGATTCAATGGTTGAAAACCCTTAAACTCAAAACTCGAAACTAGACATGAGCCACACACAAAGTCTCTATTTTTCTATCTGAAAGAGATTATTAACTTCCAATGACTTACCCTCAAAGATTCTAGAGTTCCTCTCTTTCCATTTGACCACAAAACTACACCCAGGATCACATACCAAGCCAATTTCATTCTAGGCTGCAATCCCAACAATAACCAAGAGTCTACGCACCACACACAAGTTTTATCCAATACCCACGGTACGTCTAGAAGATTAGCAAACTTCATCCAAAGACTTACCCTCAAAGATTCTAGGGTTCCTCTTTTTCCATTTGACCACAAAACTACACCCAGGATTGCATACCAAGCCAATTTCATTCTAGGTTGCAATCCCAACAATAACCAAGAGTCTACGCACTACACGTAAGTTTTATCCAATATCCACGGTACGTCTAGAAGATTAGCAAACTTCATCCAAAGACTCTGAGCAACTGGACAACGAGCAAACATGTAATCTACATTCTCCTCTAAGGCAAATACAGGACATAAAATATCCTCTCCAGATCCTAGAAACCCTCTTCTCCAACTCTACTCTAGTCAACACACTCCCTTTTAGAACACACCACTCGAAGATTTGTACCCTTGGAGGTGCCCACATCTTTCCAAGCCATGTTAGTCGTAACTTCTTCACAAAATAGATATTTAAGCACCAAATACACCATTGACTTGACCGAGAAGACACCTAATGAGTCGCCCGTCCAAAGTAGTTCGTCCTCTTCCTCTAGTGACAAAGGAAATTCCTATAGCTGAGCTAAAATATTAACCCTACTCCCAACTTCAAAAGAGCGAAGTTCCCTATGAAACTCAAGATTCCAAGATATCTCATTACCCTCTATTTTGTAACAATCTTCAACCGATGCCTTTCTATTCCTTGAAATCCTATAAAGTCTTGGGTATATATCCCTTACAGGTTGCTTCCCTAACCAAAAATCTGACCAGAAATCCGTTCTATCCCCTCTCCCCACCAGGAATCTTGTTTTTCCACTGTAAATGCTCCCCACCACCCCATGATCTTGACTCAATTTCCACCCGGCCTTAACGACCGCTGAACCACTTGCCTCCACCTTATCTCCTAAGTGCCAAGCACGATTGTCTGCCAAACCATACATAGCTTTCAGAACTCTAACCCACAAGAACTCCCTCTCTCCCAAATCGCCAACTCCACTTGCACAACAATGCATGATTTCTCAAGTGGAGTGGGACAATGCCTAAAGCTCCTTTAGACTTGGGTTTTAAAACCTCTAACCAAGCAACCAAATGAACCTTCCGTTTCTCATCTTTATCTCCCCACAAAAATTTCCTAATTAACAGATCAATTTTCCCAACCACCCCTTTTGGTATTTCAAAAAGCAATAAGAAATAAATTAGGAGATTCAATAACATTGACTGGATAAGAGTAACTCTCTCTCCCAAAGATAGGTATCTCCTACCCCAACCATTCAATCTCTTTTCCACCTTCTCTAATCACCGGAATCCAAAAAGATTTACGCCTTGAATTCCCTCCCACGGGGCATCTTCAATCCTTTTAAGGGCAAACCTATTTTCTTTAGGCAAATTTCTTATCCAAAGTAAGAGTGGATCATCAAAAGGTTGTGGTGGGCTGCACGTAATCTTTGTAATTTTTGTATCATTTGTGTTATGTGGGATATTGATTCTCATCATTTTGTATAGGATCAATCTCGTTCTCTTATATTGTACCTTTCAATTCTAATGAATATACTTATGAATTTTATTCGGTTAAGTCCTTCGTCACTTGGAACTTTTCAACTTGTAGCCATGCGACTATTAACCCAAAGATTTGGTCCTCCAAAGCTCCTCCTAGGACAATTGGTTTCCTTTGGACTGCTAGGTTGGAGAAAATCTTGACCCAAGATAACTTGCGCAGGAGAGGAAGAACAATGGTTAGTGCTTGCCCCTTCTACCTTTTGTGCTTCCGAAGATTCAAATCATATCCTTATTCATTGTCCCTTCTCTTCTCAAGTCTGGAACTTTGTCCTTGACCAGTTCGACGTGGCTTGGGTTATGACTCATCGGTGGCTGAGTTGTCTTTTGTTTGGGACATTGTCTCCGTCTCTCAGAAATGCTCTGCTTTGTGGAATTTATCTTTATTTGCCACTACTTAGTGCCTTTGATGGGAGCATAATAACATGATCTTCAAAGGTTCCACTGAGACAGGAAAAGAAAAAAGGAAGAAGATAGGGAAAAGGCTCTGCCTTAATCAAATTTTATTTAATCCATCATGTGTGTGTCTCTCTCTTATATCCATCTGTATTTATAAGAAAACAAGCACTCAAAAATAGCAAAGTCTCTAGACTCGATTAAGAAGGCCACCGACTTGGCATTCCTATCCTACTAAAACAGGGACTCCAACAAAAATAGCAATTGTGTTTCCTAATAACTCTAAGACACCAAAAACGAAATTAACAAAAGAAAATCTACTATAAATAAACAAAATAAAATATTAGTGCCCACGTAAGTATCTTGGCAACGTGTCCTATATCAAGATTGGTTCTTAGAAGAAAGGTTAATGTAGGCAAAACTTTATCATTAAGATCAGAAAGAAGAAAGTTGGTACCAACAGGCAAGAAGAAGTGTTTCATTAAGTGGCAACCAATTCAATAACTCACTAAGTAATAAAATGCCCGGAACTGCTTTCTCAAACAAGTTAATTTCTTTAGTCTAGATGGGATGTAATCCCCATTCCCCACACTAACCAAAGCAATCCCAGCTTCAATCTCTTTATACAGCAAACAGAAGTCAAAGAGGACACAAATAAAGACGGAACATGGGTAATAACTTCGCTTGTAAACAAGATGCTCTTATTCTTCCCTTCTTCCAAATTTATTATCCTTGCCAGTGACTCATACTAAATTGGATGAACGTTATTTCTCGTGCTTAATGTGTTTTCCTACAGTAGACCATAATCATCAACTCTGCCAAAATGTTACAAGCAGATTACAATTTGGATTACATCGAAATGCACCATTTCCGCCCAATTACTATTCGGGCCACATCCAAACTCATTTTTGTGCTCTATCCACTATTGCACCCAATTATGATTTGAATTACGTCCAAACACACCCTTAGTGAAGTATTAACCTTTTACTTTTTATTTAAAGTTAAAATTTCAAAAGGGAGGTATCCAACAATATGATTTGGGGAGGGGCATAAAATTTAGATGCCTGTAGCCAAATTCCCCAAGTTTCATTCTAGGCGCAATTAAATTATATGAAAAAAAAAAAACCACAGAAGGGAAAGAATTAATGGGATGAGGGATGGACCTGTTGCTGGTATTGCGCTAGCTTTCGGCGTTGGGTCTTGAGAGAAAGTATTGCCCGATCCACGTCCGTGATTTTCGGCTTCTTCACGAACAGGTTCCCCATCTATCTATCCCTTTCTCTCTCTCTCTCTCTCCAATTTCTGCTGCTCCTATTTCTGTTTTTGACCCTTTGCCCTTTCTCTCCTTATCCAATCTTTTCCAGGAGGAAGAGTAGGAGGAGAGGAAAGAGGGAGGAAGATGAGACAGAAAGAATGTGGGTTGATCAAGGAAACCAGTTGACAAGAGAAGATGATTGACGAAAATTAGCTTTAAATGGATGCGAGCAAAACGGCGGGCTGCCTCTGGGAGGTCATTATCAATTTTCTAGTGATTGGATCGTCGGAACTCATCTTCGGTCGACCGATCACTCTGTACTTATAAAAAAATGCAAAACGCGGCTCAGTTCATTACAGACTAAGTTTGGTGCACCAAAATACCAAATGGAGCCTCACATTTTTTTTATCTTACTTTTTCATTTAAATTCGGGGTAAAAGAGGTATTTTACTCCATTTGGTGCACCTGTTTTGATGCACCGATTATTTCCCTAAATTGAGGGCACTAGTTTCTATCATTATAACTATCATGCCTCAAGCCACATGATATATAATGCTTGCATAATAAGATATAGGACGTCAAATCTAACAAGTGCAAAATTTGTTAGGAGATACAAAATAAAGTAAAATTCTCATTTTATCCTTATCAATGTACCACTAACATATATATGCAGAGCGGCGTGTTATTAGTACACCGGTACTTGATGAGCGGTACATCGATAATAGTAAAATGAGAATTTCACTCCATCACGTGTCTCCTAATAAATTTTGCTCATGTTAGAATGACTGACCTAAGATACATCATGTGAAGAAGTAAAAAGGCAAGACACATTATGTAAGAAACTAAAATGAATCTCTCTCTCTTTCTCAATTTCAAGGTTTGATCAGGAGTGCAAAATTTGGTATCGACCGATACGATATATCGTTATCGGCCGATATATAGGTCGATATTATTCTTTCTCATCTCTTTTTTTTAAAAAACATCCGATATTGGCCAATATTATCATGTCGGCCGATATTTGCACCCCTAGTTTGATCAACTGAGATCTCCATTAAATTTTCAACCAACTTTTTGGCCAAAACTTTTTGATTTTGGGCCTACCGAACATAGAAGTATTAATATTTTTATTTTTTGTAAATGCTAAAATTATTGTACCATATTGTAGTTTTTGCTAAAATGTTTGAAAATTTTGGCCCATTTTGAACCATTTTTTCCAAAATTTCAATCAAATAAATCCTTCCAGTTTAGTATAGATTTAATCCAGTTTTATAATGTAGGAAATACATGTCTCCAAGCAATACTGGAGTTGAGATGTCTAAAATCTCAGAGGCCTTGGGCACAGTGCAGATCCTGAGATTGTGACTAAAGCCATTAATCGCATTATTAAGGGCTTTAAACGGCAGCCTACTCCACCTATAATCAAAGCTAACTCTGTCTTAAATAGAACACGAACAAGAAAATTATAGTTTCTGGTATATTTTATACCTATCATGAAGCCTATCTGCTCTGTGGAAATTGGTCCCTGTGTAATAATATACGTTTTGAAGGCTTTTGATAGCCTTGACTTTACCTCCCATAGCCAATTCAAGATGTCACCATTTTCACTTCTATGTGTGAAAAAGGGTTTTCTCTAGTTTGGGGAAATCCAACGCATGCTCTAGAGTGAAGCCAAGCTCGTGGAAGACGAATGGAACTTCTAAAATCAGCAAACACTTATGACTCCCGTAAATGCTTTTTTCAAAAAAAAAAAAATCCCCCCAGCATTTAGAGTTTAATATGGTAGAAAGCTTTAAAGTTAATGAAATAAGAAAATTAAATCTTCATCTATTCTCATACTAAACTATCTTAACCTCACAACCATAACCCCAAATGCATGCATCCCACAGGAATGTGATAAGTTATAAATGAACGTGAACACTCCTCTCAATCTTAACTCATCACATAACAAATCACCACCAAACTTCACTCTATTGATCTCCTTTTAACGACCGTTACTTTAGAGTTCAGATCAAGCAGCTCTTTTCACCTTTACGGTAGCTTTCAAATTAGCTCTAAGTAATTATTGTTTTGAGCAACTTTTATCATGATTTGAATACAAGACATGATACTTGTTATGATACTAAATGTTAAATAGCTAATACATTAAAATCTCGGAAATTGATAAAATGCATAAAATTAAGCTCTTTATTCCATTCTATTAGGCCGGCCCAACTTGACATCCACACCCCCTCAAGCACATGATAAGTCGTCATTAGTTTCAAAATTATTTTATTTTTTAACAATTATAAGGGGTTTGAAAAGCTTTTTTTGAGGAAGATCACCTTACAAGCAGAGCTAGAACTTTAGGGTTATTATTTGGCATCAAGGAATCTATATTCTATAAAAGTCACAGCATTTTTGAAATTTTTTCATAAAATTTTCTTAATTGTAGAGCATTCTCTCTCTCCCAAATGACAGATGGTCAACAATAAAGAGCTTCATCGTTCATCCTTTAGACCTTTCTTGGGCTATGCCAACATTAGTGACAACATTTGCTTTTGATCCTAACCTCCCAATTTGCCACTAGATGCCACTTTCATGTACAAAATAGCTGTTATTCACAATATTTGATTTTTTTTTTGGATTTTCAAGTTGTGGCCATGACATCAAAACAGCTCATTTGTTTCTAAATTCTAGTCATTTCTCTTTATTTCCACTATGTATAGCTTCCCACTCCCTATTTAATCCTGTAGTATTAATAAATTCCATAAAAATTCTATCAAATTATGTATATTCTAAAAAATTAAATTTAGGTCACTACAAATTCATTTGTTTAAAGGTGATTCTGATATCTTGTACTAGACATTGATGAGAAGTTATTTATTGTAAAATAGTTTACAATAAATTAGTGTCAACTTTCAATTATAACATTTGGATCAAATGATTCACTGAAATTAAAAAGTGTTTTGAAAGTTCACATCAATTTTGAACTGTTTCACATAAATTTTTTCTAAAAACACTAATTTAATATGATTGTGTCATGAGAGTCATCCAACTCTTTTAATACATATTTTTATACATTAAAATTTAAGTCCTGAACATGTTGATTATGAAAAAGCTCTCTATTTAAACATTTTTATTTGTTTGATTTTAATAAATATAAGTATTAGGTATTAGAAATCTCTACTTAAATTATCTATTTCATTTAATTTAAATCAAGCAACTTTATGTATTTAATTATTTAATTTTATAAGACTTTACGTGTGGGACATGATTCATTAAAGCGTGACTCAACCACGTCAGGTTAGCCGTTAGTGAGTGTTCCCAGAAGCTATAAGTTGGCAGCTAAGGACTCCAAGAGCTCTCGTGCGCGAAACCCTAATTCGCAAACCCTAACTGGTTGCAGACTGCGGCGAGGTTGTGTAGGTTATCCTTCTGCCAAGTGCAGACCCCATCGATTTCTTCTTCTTTCTTCTTCTAGATTAGGTTTTCGATTCTCACTGATGTTTCTGCCTCTTTGAGTAGCCATATGTTTTGATGGGCAACCATATTCTGTAACATCTGGCTTAGTTAAGAGGCATAGATTGATAGACATGCTTCTTCTCAGGCGTTTTGAGGGGACTCTAAGATTCTCTTTCTTTTGTCCCCCAAGCAGCCTTGGACATTCTTCCATTTTTTCTATATTACCATCTTTCTCGAATCATCTGAAATGTTCTTGTGTTATATGATGATAAAAAAGAAATTGATGAAATGGGTCTTTGATTTTTTATTGCCTTTCGAATAACCGGATATGGCATGCTAAATCCACGTTCGGTTCAGACAGAGGCATAGATCAAGAACGAATCGGTTTGAGGGAGAGGAAACACTTTTTCAATTGTTCCTTTCCTAGATGGATTCGGATATTGATTTTGGTATTATTGGGTGTTTTTTCTCTTACTGTTGAAAATCACCCATTTGGGATTTATTGGTTGGATTTTATGTTTGCTGATTATACCATCTCAATTAAGATGGACACAGTAATTGGATGATTGACTGAGGTGGGTGGAGTTGATCTCAGGCAAAAGAGGAGAGCTAAAAATGAAACTTTACATTAAATTTTAATTTTACAATACTCTACAATTATATATTAACATGATGGTTGTACTGACCCAAACAACATTAATATTATATAAAAATAATTACATTTTTCTCTTATTTTATCATAAGAGAAATTAGCATTTCCAACTTGAGAGAGGAGGAAACTTGCCTCAGCCCAGCTTCGTTTATGGAACGACAACAAAAGGAACTGGTATAGGTGTAAAAAATATGGGTACCATTTCTATGGAGTGAATTCTGGATTCTGAAATCTCAAGGGAGAATTTGGAAAATTGACTCTTTTCCCCTTTTTTTTTTTATTAAGTGGTTTTTTGTTAGAAAGACATTTTTCTTTCTTTATGATGAATTTATTTCAGTTGGAGACTTGGAGGGAAAGAAAAATTTATAAGGAGAAGAGGGAGCCTCATTTTTATTTCAAATAATATTTTAATCATTTTTAATGAAAATAAATATTTTAATGCAAAAAAAAAATGTTGAATTTCCATGATACAATATTGGCCAAAGTTACAGCACCTGATGAATGACATAAATAAACAGATCTTTTTTTCATGGTATTACTTTTATTAAGGAAATAGACAAACAACTTCTGTGACTTAAATTTGTAGATTTATTTTACACCATAATATGAAAAAGAATATTTGAATATTTGAAGATATTCGTAAGTTTAGATCCACATAAGTTGCATGGACTCCGGAAATCCTCCTGACAACAGTAGTAAGTAATCTGATATCTGAGTAACATGGCTATATTTGTATTAAGATAGTTAACATTGGGGGTTTTGCAGGGTCCCAGCATTTAGAGGACCCTACACCTGTACTTTCCCAATCATTTAAAACGCCCTATTTGATAAATTTAAGGTGAATTAAGAGTGGAAGGTGTATCCATAATGAAATTGTAGAAATTTTAATTTCTAATTTTCTTTCCATTAGTAAGAATACATTACAACTAATAATATGTAAAGAAGCCCATAAATTTAGTTACATAACCATTCAAGAAAAAATAAGTGGTGACACATCAAACATGGAGGATGCTTAGAATATTGATCTTATTGGTCAAAATGGAAAAAAAAAAATTTGATGCAAATAACAAAAACGATGGATTTTCATAACCTGATGTAAAAAAAGAAAAAGACAAACATCAGACAATCCATCTGATGGTGACCTTTGTGTTCCTGTCAAATGCATCCACATACAAATCATTGTGAAAAATATCACTAGTTGTTCACAAGTGACAATTTTGCTGTCTCATTACTAATTGGAAAGGTGGCAATACACATTCTGGTATGGAGAAAATTGAAAGCCGGGCAAGTAAGAGTGGTCGATTTCTGTAATGAAGTTCCCCTATGCGTACAATGAGAAGTGTCCCATAAGCCAATCAATACAATACAATATACAGAAAAGCTTCTGAAATTTACATTTAGAAGTGTCCCATACTCAAAATAGAATGAGGCTACAAGTTCATTTAGAGGTAATAATGAAAAAGATGGAAGAAAAGATGTCAAAAAAGCTAACTACCATTGAAAATCACGACTCTCTATCCACCCAAGAAGCTCTCTGTTTACTCTTTCCTCCAGAGAGAGATTTTGTTCAATGGGACTTTCATTTGATCATGAATCCAATGGTGCAGATCTTGCCGAGGACGACTCACCCAGCGACACTAGAGGCTAAAGATGATGCCCAGACTCCGGCATTCTTTGCCCCATTGCGGAAGTTTCCAGCTTTGCAGAGTCGTAGCTTGCTCCATGCTCTCTTCAAGTTGACAACATGGAGTACACGCTCCAATAGCTGACTGGTTTCCCCAAAGATCCCCAAGTTCGGATGCCAGCCATAAGAGACCCAAAAAGCTCTGAGACGAGACAACATCCCAGGGAAGAAATAGAGGAACCCCTTCAAGCAGATAAACAATAGAGAAAACACCAGATAGGGTTCCCTTCTCAGAATCTCTTTTGGAGAACCATTCCACAGAAGGGGAATTTTCTCATTTTCCAAGCTGCCAGGCTGATCGAGAGCAAGATACTGGACTGGCTCAAGACCTGGACTAGAAATAGTCAGATAACCTGTCACTTACAATTGGCAGAAATGGATACAGTGATATTTTAAGGTTTAAATATAGGCTGACATAATACATACAGCATCCTCCATATAGTTATCAAATTGGCTGATGTCTGATATCTATCTGCTGTAATACTCCTATTTTAATATTTCTTTGAAAAAATTAATGGGACCAATAAGGTGCTAAATTGGCCAATATGCCTATTTTAAACCCCTTTGCATATAGATGGACAAAGTCATGACAATAGCTTACATTGACAAGGAAAACATTCCACCTTTCGAATGTCCATTCGAAGAAAAGAGGGGGTTAATAAAGGGAGGGAGGTGGTGCTCAATTTTGGTCTCACTCCCATCCGCGATAAAGCCCATCATCATATGAACTATCTGGATTGCCACATAGGCAAAGAAAAATGTATAACAATGTATATTTTCTTGTAAGCTCAAAGTGCAAAATAAAATTTTACTGGTTCAACAAAAATACCTGTAACTCTTTTATAGAAGTATACAAGAGAATTGAGATCTTTTGGACCATAATAGTGAACCCTTGATGTCCTATTTACCACCAATATAGAGGGCAAACTGTGAACTCCATATCTTGAAAATACACTGAAAAAAAAATGGTATACAGAAAGCAGGTGAGAGGTTGGCATCATAGTCAACAGCATTAAATTCTGAAAGAGGAGAGGCAGTATGCTTGGTTATTCTCACAATGGCATGACTGAAGATTCTGTGACTGCCAAGTGCGTGATTTGAGGAAACATGGAACTAAGAACATTGAAGGTTGATAGTGTACTGCGAGAGAAAGGACACCAGGAAGCATAGACAAGTACAGACGTGTAACCATTCCTCAGCTCAGAGCTCAAAGCCCTTTCCAGGGACTCCCCATCTACCTACAAAAGAAAGAACAATACCATAAATCATTCTGTACTATATAATGAGCAAGATTATCTAGCAGCATCATACTACTACAAAAGTTTCAGATGGATCAAGAAAAAAAAACTGCTGCTTGTGTGTGCGCATTAATTTTAAACAAACAAAAAAAAAAACCTGATTCCATATAAATGAGAAAATGGTTGTGATGATGATGGTCTTTTTTAAGGATGGAACAAGATGCAATGAGCTGTGACAGAACAGTATTAAGTATTATGCTGTAAAACAGCACATGTACAAAAAACCCAACACTCCCAAAACACCAGAGATCTCAAACATTCAATACAAACCCGTAAGGCAGTCAGATCACCCCATACCCACAATAAGAGAACCCCAATCTGCACCCCAGTGTAATGATTCCCTAATATAACTACCCTAACTGATTCACAGATCTGAACCATTGCCTACACCAACTGCCCCAGCATCAATGCATCAAACTCATCTATTAAAATCTTTTGTTGCAATCTCCCTTGCAAAACAAGACTCAATGGCTACACTTAAAGGGGGGATTTAAAAGCCATGTGGAAACATGAATTGGGACTAATTGATGGATGTAGCCCAAACAAGACAATTGTCTTGACTCTCTCTCCAACATAACCAAGATATTTCCACCAATTGATTTATTCTCCAATCCTACCTTGATTTCTCCTTCACCACCCCAAGAAATAGCCATTCTACTACTCTCTTTCCTCCATCGCACCCTTTTTGTTGGACTCCTATTTCTCTAATGTTCCACTGACCAGAGACTGTATCTCAACCATAAATAAATAAAAAGCATCTGCGGTTCACCCGTTAAATTGGAGCCCTTCACCCCAGTCCCATTACAGCAACACCGCTCCTAACCATCTCTGATGACAACTTTACCTTGGTCCAAGACTATTGCACATGACACTTGTATATCAATAGGAGATTGGGTTATATCATCCTCAGATCTTGTAAAGACCAGTGCTTGGTCAATTTGACTCCTAGCTAGTTCCAATGCAATAACCTATCACAACCAACCACGGGTTGGACAACACATCTAATCTGTACAGTCCCAACCTCTGTCTCCACTTTTTTTTTTTGAGGTCCGGAGGTGTCCAGGTGTCGCACCCGACTAGTCCTCCGGAGTGTGTGAAAACCCCCCTATCCGCACACACCGGGAACCTCTGTCTGCACTTTAGCCTTCATCATATCACCAGTCGCGTTGGTTGATTGCAACAGATCAGTCAAACTTCCTTCACCCACTTTTACAGTCAAGAATATCAGTTTGAATTTCAAAACTTTTGTTCATAAGCAAAAATAGATCCACATCCTCCCCATTATCATCCATGCAACCATCTACGTGCTACTGATGCCTAATAAAAGTCGCCAACCCTCAGCCACAAGAGTCTTTCAGGGATGATCAATTCAACCCTCACATGGTTCCACCAGGGCATTTAAGAAACTAAAAATTCAGAAAATATGTTGTTTCATTCCACCTCATCCAACACCACTCCCACAAAAGCTAGAGACCTGACAAATGCAACCACCAGTCCATCCATGCAGTTCATCAGTTCCCCTTCAGTTTCAGAGTCACTTGGCTGGAACAGATTCATTGAAATGCAGTGCAAAGACACAGTTCATGCAGCAAAGATTGAGACCAACGCCCAATCTCTCAGGTATGTCCCTACCATCTAATAGGTCCAACATGTCATCCACCAAGTCACAGAGATAACAAACCACCATCCTCCAAGGATGTCGTACTAGCATTTTAGTTCCCCACGGAGTGCCTCAACCATATTTGTTTACTTTCCAAGAGTATCCTCCAATCTTCTCAAGTCAATAGCTCCATGGCTTATTGTTTTTTGTCATATCCCAAATCCCAGCAACAAAAGGCTTTACCCATTACCTTCCACCTCAATAAGGAGAGTTCTGAATCCATTCACTGTATGTGTCTGAGTCAGAAATTCATGTGCAACTTCCTCAACTATCTTAAGTTTAACCCAACTGCTTGCACTCAGTAACTTCTATGAAACCTTTTGGTTTTAGCAGGTTTAGAATAAAACATCTCCAAATGTGAATTATTAGATTCACTTTCTTCAATCTCTTCTGATTCACTTACAGGAAGTCAAATAGCCCTAGCAAAATTTGAACCGCCCCGTCAACCCAACTGTCCTAAAAGATAAGGTGTTACATTTCCGACCCATTAATTAATTGGGTCAAGCCTATCAAAATACATTTATAAATGGGTGGGCTTCGGTTGAAACAACCAGCTCTTTAACAGGTTGTGACTTGTTTAATATTTGATTAGGTCACAATTGCAACCCAACCCATTTTCCTTAAAAATTTATATATATATATATATATATATATATATATATATATATATATATATATGTAGAGAGAGAGAGAGAGAGAGAGAGAGAGAGTGCACGCCCATGGGGTTTGCATCCCAGTTTAATTGAATCAAATTCTTCATTTGAGAAATAAGTTCTCTTCTTCTAGTCTTTTATGTACTAATTTAATTTTATGCTCCAATTTCTTTAATTTTCTTGCACTTGATTACTTCTAGAATTCAATTGATGTTATCTTCACTATGAGAATTTTGCATGGTATCAAATTTCTCCTAGTGAGTTTTGAGCCATCTCTTGATTTCTTTTTAAGTGAAATTGAGTGCCATTAAAACTTTGGGTTCTCCTTCAAAGAGCCATTGTTTCTTTGGCAGAGTTTGAAATTTTAAGAATCCGAGGATTATTTTTGAATTCTTTAGATGAATTGGAAATTAGGTTCTCTCGATCAAAATTAAGCCAATTTCAATTTTTTCCTTGATTCGACTTGTATAAGTGGATCTAAATCCAAATTGTGTTGAAGATTTTGGGCTCTCTCTCTCTCAATCCTATATTCAAACTATGGGACAAAGCAATTCCCCCCACCCACCTCTCAAAAAAAATACCAGAATTTATATTCAACCCCTCAACCTGTCATGTCCACCAGCTGCCCATTAAGAAAAAAAACCCCATGAGACCATAAATGAATTAAGGTGTCGCAAGGTATGAGTAGTAGTTTGAAAAAAGACAACCAACAAGATGGGACAAAAGGAAAAAGTAACAATAATTGATCAATTCCTTTAAAAAAAACAATAATTGATCAATTGATTCTCACCAGCCAACATAGTATAAAAATGTTCAATGTAACAAACTTGATTCTTTAGATGGTATAGTTTGAATATTTTATTGGACACAAAATGTAACCATCTAAAAGAATGTATCCACTATTGGTGGAGACTAATAGATAATGATTTCTAACATATTTCCATGGAAAATTATAACTGATTTACATGGTGGCTTTGCTAAAAAAAAATTATTAAGACACTACTTTCAATCACTCCACTCTTCCCCTCAAGATGTGATTGCATCATTGACTAGATGGAGTAAAGATTAAAACTATGATATCTGATAGTCCACCAAGTTCCTCCAAAATGTCAATCACCAAAACTATCAACCACCAAGGTTTTTAACTAAAAGTTTGACCGGAAACCCCTTTTGGTCAAATCTAGATTCAAAGCAACAGGAATTGAGACTCAGAGATTTCTCTCCCACCAAAATCTTCACAAAACATGATCCTCTCACAATTTCCAACCACAATTCTAGTTCCTTCTTCTTTTAGCAAGTCTCCTGCCCTATTTCTCAGTTTTGCCTTCATATAACATCTCAAATAAATAAAACAATAAAAGAAAAGAGTTAGGCCTTTCCAAATATTGATCCTCCCTTGCCATTTACTCTTCCTACATCGTACCATGCTTTCTTCTTCATGTTTTACACTAATGACCATTCTCTACAGACACTTCAGTTCCTCCTCATACCTCCATCACAGCTTAGGCATGATGTACGTCCCCCCAAAGAGCATAACCAGAAAATAGTAAAAAGACCAAAAGGTAATAAAAAAGAGTGCAAGTAACAACAGAAAGCAAAATTGTTTCTCGTGATAGCACTCACAACCCAAATTCACAAAGAAAACCCAAAAAGGACAGGCTACGAGGCAAAGGCAAACTACAGATAAAATATTTCTTCATGCTTTAGTACATCTTGAACTTTGTCTTTAGATGCAAACATCTTATAAGCCACATAAGGGCAAAAGAAAATTCATAAAAGTCATTTTGTCCAAGAAGCTAATCAAGAATAGAGATACCCAACTTCAGAGATTCCACATAGCGAAAAGGACATGCTAATAAGCATATATTCCACAATCCTTGAATTCAAACCTTCGAGAGCATGCAAACAAACGAACAAGAACATTTCAAGTCCATTACCTTTTGACTTCACTTTGAGATTTCCATTTCAACACAAAGAGAATAGAACAATAGACGTCAAAGTACACATTTCCCCATGTTCATTCTTGGGCAAAATTCCAAACATGGCTTGAAACTGCCAGATAAACACACAGAAAAAAATCTAACACTGAATATCCAACACATGATCGCATCTGATTCATCTGATGATTGAGACAAATTTCACCACCAAAATATCAACACCGCAATAGTACTCAAGAATTGTTGCCACACTAATCCCACAAAATACTAAAAGAACGATAAAAGAAATTCTCAACCAGCTTCTTTACCCACATGGAAAAAAAAATCAACTATAAGTTTACAACATAATAAAAATAAAAACTATGCTTATTTATTAAAATCTCAACAAGAAGGTGCGTTTCATTCATCAGTCAAAAAACCTTGAGAGACCCATCTCCATTTGCATCATCAATTCTCAAATCAGACACGATTTCTAATGAACCTGTCAGGACCAAAAAAAGAAAAGCCAAGGAAACAACCCAGAACAAAGGGGGAGGAGGGGGATCCTGAAAAAATAAAATAAAAACAAAAACAAAAATCTGTTTCTTCATTCTCACCAAGAAGAAAGGCCCACTTCCATTTACATCACGAGTTCTCTAAAAAGGCGAGAAATCAGAACAAAAAAACACCATCTTTTCATTTCAATCTCACCGAGATTGCGGCTTGCTCAATCAATCGAGAAATTGTAAAAGAACCATCTCGATTCACACCACGAATTCACAAATCAACACTAGTTCTAGAAAACCCATCAACCAAAACAGGAAAATCCCCAAAAGGGGGAGAAAGGCGAGAAATCTTACCTCGAGAGGAGCAGATGGAGCCATGGAGAGAAGGGGGCATTGAGACTGGAGAGCGGTGATGAAGATGGTTGATTGAGGAGGGCAGAGAGAAGAAGACGAGGCGAATCGAAGCGAAGAAAGGAAAGAAATGCAAAGAAAAATAGGGAGGAGATGCGAAGGTACGGTTGCGGCCATGAAAATGTAGAAAAAAAAAATCGAAAAAAAATATAAGAAGAAGAAGGAGATGGACGATGAAGACGACGAAAGGAAACGGGTGGGGGGGAAATTCCACCTCTTTTGTATTTTCTCTCTTGCCAAACCTGCCCTTTGCAGCACATACACAGAATTTAAATATATGCAGGAACAATCTTTAACATGTTTCAGATGTGGATTAAATTGATTAATTGTTTTTTATCCATAGGAAATAGAAGTATGTATGGATTCAGTGTAATTCTGCCTTATGACGAAAATGCCCTTGAGTTGGGCTGCCTAAAAGTCTAAAATACCCTTTGATTTCTTCGGCGGAGACACATGATTGACTAGTTAATTTCACAAAAATATGCTTTTAAGATAAATTACAACTATTTATAATTTAATAATAATAGTCATCTAGTCTACCTTTAAAGCAAATAAATGAAGATTTGACCACATCATACATATGGAGGTCAGGTCTAATGACTCTAATCAACAAATAAAATGAAATAATTTGACATTTTTAGAAAATTGAAACCAAAGGAGTTAAGGTGACGGTCAAAAATCCGTCTTAGACACTTTAGTTCAATTCCCATTTTCACCTCAAATGGTCACTTCAGGGCCGCCTAAATACAAATTAAGACCTAAAGTAAAAAATCTAAATGACACTTTCTTGATATTTAACATATTATTATAAGTAATATTTAATTAAATTTTTTATTATATATAATAATAAGAATTCTTATAGATCTCTGGTTCAAATATCCAGCTAAGTTCAAATTGAAAATGATTTATTCATTTATATTTTGTCATTGAGTTTACATCAGAGATTATTTGTATTCTCATTCTCTTTAAAGAGAATGATGATTTACAATCATTTTTCTTCAATTCTTCATCCATTCGACTGCATTGTGTGTAGGACATTTCAAACAATATATTTAACTATTATTCTAGCAATTCTAGCATATCCAAACATTTTCAGCATTTCAACATTATTTCAAGCCTATAAGCAATTATTATTCTACCCATATTTAAATATCCAAACTTCAAAATTCTATTGTTTCAATAGTTTTATTACGACATTACCAATGTATTATCAACTACCATTCACCAAATAAAATAATAAATAACTGAATTAAAAAAGTAATCAAATGACAAAGGAATTAAAATAATAAATAAAGTAATCAAAAGACAAATGAATAAAAAAATATGCATCTTAAGTTCGACAAACACAGATAATGGTTGGCGTTGGATTAGATTAGGTGGGAAAGGGGAAAAACTGATGTTGTTTCAAGGGGCTGAAACAACAATATAAAATCTCCAATTCAATTAAATTAAGAAAAGTCCTTTAAATTTATCCCACAAGTAAGTCTAGGCTCAAAATGGTGAAGTCCAAAATTGAAACACATCCCCAAAGTGAAACCAATCTGCAGAATGGTTAATGGTTGGTGTTGGATCAAATAATTAGGTGGGAATGAGGAAAAACTTATGTTTTTTCAAGGGGCTGAAATAACAATATAAAATCTCCAATTTAATTAAATTAGAGAAGGGTATTTCGAATTTATCCCACAAATAAATCTGACCTCAAAATGATGATGCCTAAAACTGAAACACATCCCCACTTGAAACCAATAGTGGGCCTTTTTTTTAAAATGAGGCCTAAGGCGCCGGCCTAACCTGCCTTATGGTTAAGCCGGCCCTGGGTCACCTCCCACTAGAATTACTGAATATGGTGGTTTACATATATCTTGATGATTAGTAAAGTATTTTAAAAAATTTAGACACTTTGGTCATCAAAATAAATAAATAAATAAACTGATCAACCGAAACCAATTTCTACTTGACTAATTTTATACAAAACTTTGAACAACAATTGGAGGATCTAAAAAAATTCACTTAATACAAAAAATTAAAGGCCTTAATCAGAGGTAAAATAATTGACTTGGTCGATACATCAGTCGATATGCAATACATCGGCGACATTTTCCTTGCTCAGCCAAGGGATTGTACACCCCAAACACTTCTAAATAGAGTGGACTCATCAACTCCATTTAGTCTAGGACTTATTCAAATCCAAATGGGCCGACTAATTTAAATTTCAAATTGAGGCAGTAAGGCATGGATTCATAGAGTCACACTTGAACTGAGCCTAATTAACGTGTGGGAGTTTTTAGTTCCAACTGACTCAGTCAACGACTTGATTGGCTAAATTCAAATTTATTTATCTTAATTAGTTGCTAGATAAAATTAGGGACAATGATCTTTCCATAGATATTTTGTATAACACGACACGAGTTTTACTATCTTACCTATTTTGTCCTTCGAATTAGATCGTGGAACCATTTACTGTAAATGATTCGAAGGTCAAAATGGATAATAAAGTAAAACTCAAGTTATACAAAATGAATCGGGGAGCTTCGCTACTCAAATTAGGAGTTAATTTGAGTTGAATTTAGTTAGTATTAGTTTTTATCTTATTTCATTAAATTATAATTCTCGAATTGAAGAGTTCTCTTTAATTATATTATTTATAAAGTCTTTTATATATTCTACCTAACTATTTTATTATAAATGTACAATCTTTGTATTGAGAATGAATAAGATTACCATATTTTAAATTTTAAATTTCCAAATTTTATAACTCACCGTTCTCCCAATTTCCTAAATATAAAATCTACAAAATCTACCTATCGGACCGACGACCCCGGCCGGGATCATATACCCAACGTCAGGAAAAAGGTACAAACCGTGACAGAAGGCTTGCATTCTCGAAAGCAGAAGGTGCATCGCTGGCGGCTGAGAGCAGTGGAAACTTGCACTTACGTGGTCTGAAATCTGCATCTCAGTGACACAAATCCGCGAAATCGGCGACAGAGAGCAGAAATGCAAGCCGTAAGAAGACGCCTGCCCCGGACCCTCTTCGGATCCGCTCCTTCAAGACCCATTACGCACATATCAGCAATCGTCTCGCCCACCTATATCTCCAATGTCTCTTCGCCACGTGGCTCTACTCTCTTCGCTCCCTGGTCTGCCCTCCAGCAACGAGGAGCCAAAGTCCTTGGCTCCGATGTACGTTTCTCATTTCTTTCATCTGCAATCGACTTTTCAATCTATTTCATCTTCTTTATCCGTTTGTTGGTTATTTTCACTTTGATTTTGAACCCAAAACAGGAATAGTGCAATACCTATGTCTTTCTTCCTATTTCATTTTCTTTGGTGTTCCTTTTAACTCTTTTCGGTTATTGTTAGTTACATCTCGAACCCATATGTGGATATTGCAAAACATACCCAAGTTCCTTCTTTCGACTTCAATGCATGGAAAGAAAAGTGCTTTCTTTTAAAAGTAGTACTTTAATTAAAAAAAATCCAAGTGGAGCCTTTTGTCGTTTTAAACCTTCTGTGTTGCTTTTTTTACCTGTATTTCCAACATGAATCAGGAAGGCTGATACTCAATTTTCGTCTTTAAATTGCAGTATCTTTGATGTTTTATACCTATTTGTTTGGTTTCATTTACTTTGCTTTTTGAACCCAGTTCAGTGATTTTGCAGCACCTAATCTCCTTCTCTCCAATTCAATGCTTTTAGTTCTATTTAGATGCATGGAAGGAGTACTTTATTGCAATAACCATTTTTAAGTAAAAACGTACAGACATTGGATAAAGTTATTGGATATTAGAAGGTGCTGATATTTCATTCAATCATATCAGGAGACCCGTGAATGGAGTGGCCGACTTTTTAGCAGAGAATGATATGTCTAAGGAGATCATATTTTTATATTTCTCTCTAGATTGAGTTGTCTTGTTTGGACTTTGTGTGTGGTTATCTGCTTCTTCTCTTCTCTCCTCTCTATACACACACTTTCACATACCTTACGACACTTGTACTTTATCTTTCTTATGGATGAAAATTCTTTGTTACATTTTTGAAAAATCATCATTGTCATACTTATAGTCACTATCATGGTTGTCATCAACGAATCATCATTATAGACTTTATCCTTTTCCCTGCTTAGTTTCCAGCTAGAGTAACAAGTTCTTCATTTGTGGCCTCGTGAATTTCAGTCTCTTGTTTCCTATTTTATACTTTTGAAAGCTTTCTGCTCTTCTCCTATTTTATTCCTTGAAAAATGCCCTTTTTTCATCTGTAGCCTTTTGAACTTCTGTGTTACACCAACATGTTTCTCATGTATATATATTTTCTTCCACTTGGATTCTTCATGAAAACCTTTATTTAATTTCCATCTCATCATGTAGTTCATTAGAATTCAACACAAAATTCCTTTTTCCCCATTTTTTTGTTTGGATGTTTTAACTTTTTCCTTTAATTCCATGGTGTTGTTCTTGAACATTCATGTACCTTTTTATTATTGATTTCTAATATCACAGCCACAATCACCGCCATCTCTCTCGCATCTATATATGGTTAGTTTTTTAATTCCATTTTTCCATTTGATCAAGTCATGTTTTCTCTTCTACATTATTGCATCGCTTAATATAGACAGCCAAAAACAATATCTTGTTCTGTGATATAAGAATCTCTAGATTTTATAAGCCTTAAAAAGGTGATTGCTCTATATATTTTAGTAAACATGTCAATTTACAAAGTCACTATTAAAAAAGCAAGTGCTCTAAGAGGCCTAGACACCTTTGTCTTCAAAAAAAAAAAATCACTAGTAAGAAAGGGTCGCCAATTTCTTTGTTTTTAGATCACTTCTTATAGGCGCCACTATTAAATGTAACAAGGTGTTTTTCTTAAAGTTTCTATTAGCTCTAATCCAAATCACCAAACCAAACACCATAACAAAATTGAGGATACCTTTTCCCATCTCTTGTTTTCCCCTAAAAAACCGTGTCTTCATCCATCCTATCAAACTCTTTCCCCCTAAATTCCTTATATGTTCATTAAACGGTCTTCTACTAATTATATTATTCTCATGTAAGTTTAACTTTTAGTTCATCCATTGACTTATTGAGCAATATAGTTCTGCTTGATCCTAGTTGGGGTGCATCTGCATTTCATCATGACCATCACCATTTCCATTAAAACTTGGAGTCAGTTTTTTTAGTTCAACTTTTCCAACCAACCACACTGCAATTGTTTTCTCCGTCAGTGCAATCTTAACCGTTATAATCCTACCATTTTCCTTTTAACCCTTACAATATTTTTCTTTAAATCCATATACACAACAATATCTACCCCATTTTTCGAATCTCTCTTTCTTAAATGGAAAATCTTGACTCCTTTCCTGAGATCCCACCATTCTCCTTCATTTTCCAATAAAGGAAAGTAAAAGGGATCTCTAGCTCTTTCCCAAAAGGGATTCTAGCCTTGTCCCCTTAAACTTTTTTCTCATGCAAACAAATGCAATTTGTTCTCCTTTTCACAGTTTCTACTTCCTACTAACTCATCACTTTTCTCTGTTAAAGTACATCCTGTTCCCAAGATTCCGATTGCAACTTTTGCGATCTTCTGTACTCTCATCCATATTTGCGTTTTTTTTACGGCAACCCTTACTTCCAACTGTTTGTAAGTTTTGTTGCAGTGTGGTGCTTCTAGAGGAGGTCCTGGCAAACTCTTAATTCACTTCTTCTTAAAACCTGGCTCAGGTGTTGTGTTGCATCTAGGAAATGCACTAGCATTAAGTTTGAATCCTATGGTAGTAATATGAGCGACTGCTAAGTCAACTCCACTCTCAAGCACTTTAAGAGGAAGACAAAATTTGCATCTTTGAGCACTGTTTGGTGAAGGAAATAAATTATAAGTTTTGATACTTAACACCATTGGAGAGCATTTACTTCAAATTAGTACACCATTATCCTTAATCATCTCATTCACAAATTTATTCTCTTCTAGCTTTTATGCATTTATGTATCCATTCTATTGCTTTAGCTTCATGGGTAATGTTTTTGTTGCACTAATTTGTCTAAGGTCCTTTGTTTTTTTGTTGCAGGTCAGACATGGAAGTGTGATTGAAAGAAAAGGTCTGCACTGAAACCCTGTTCTCCATTTTATATCATTTTACGCAATACATTCTCTTAAGAATTTTCTTCTTTTATCAAACTGGGTTGCTTCATCTACCACATCAGGGCGTATTTATCAGGTAATGACTTTTATATAAAGCGTATGAGTACCTGTGTCCCATGGATTTTTTGCATGGTAATTTGAGATGCTTGACTTGATTGATACTTATGTATAGGTTCTAAAAGCACAACACACACAACATGGAAGAGGAGGTGCTACAATTCAGGTTATTTATTTCTTCGTTGACAAAGAGATTTATTAGGATAGCATACAAATATAGAAGTAGATGAGCATAGTGATGTGTATAATCATCATTCCCTCCTCTATATGCAATAATTGGAATGAATAGGATTGCCCAACACATACGTATAAAGACTATTGAGGCCCCTATTTCTATAACATGTTTGTCAAAACATTTGCTTCTCTATCAACTAGAAGAAAGCTATGTTACATTGAAGAGCGCAATGCTATACTTTCATTAAAAATGAAACCCACCTTGCAATGGTTATTTGGGTTCTTATTGCCCAAGGTATAGCATTTGCGGAATCTTCTTCCTCTTTTTTTTTTGTATCTTCATTAAGGGTGCTAGGAGTACTCCCAAAGAAAAGTACAAAAAGAGATACAAAAGCAAGGAGAAGAAGAAACACCTGAATACCCATTACACCTAGAAAAAAATGAAAAAGCTCTACAAGGAAGGCGGAAGCAATGTTATTAGAACCAGATCGTCTACCGAACCGTCTCCGAGGAAGGTTGGGTTAAATAAGGTTCAACCATGGTCAAACTCGGTCAAAACCATGTCCATCAATATAAAATTATAAATAATATCAAATATTCATAAAAAATATTCTTGTTCTCACAAAAACAATTATAAATATAAAAAATCTAATAATCCAACATCTATTTTCCAATATCATTGTTCATTCTAACAAAATGGTTTCATAATCTATGATCTCACAATCTAATCCATTAGTCCAATATTCATCCTCCAATAATACCATGAAAATAAAAAGTTTCATAGTCCAATATTCATCCTCCAATAATACCATGAAAACAAAATGTTTCATAAAATAAAATATATCATCTAACAACTCATTACTAATTAATGTAAAAAACAATTTAATGACTCAATGTTGGTTAATGTCTAAAAAAATGATAAAAGTTTCATAATCTAAATTAATGGCCGATTTAAGAAAAAAAATTATTTCAAAACTGGTTGAACCTCGACTCACGGTTGGAGGTTTAATTAATCAAACCGCGGTTCAACACGGTTCAATACGGTTTGGTAAGGTTTTTCATGTTTTGAGGTTTTTAAATTGAACCAGACCTTCGAAGAGCCGGTTCGATCGCGGCCAGGGCCAGATCTTACAACAGTGGGCGGAAGCCTTCACACAACACATCTAAAAGAGGAAAGGGGAAAAACATGCAAAATCACCAAGCAAGACTAACACAAGACTAGCAACCCCTGAGCATGGCACACTAATTAGTAATTACATCAAACCAGTGCAGTCGTTCCAAGCCTTAGAAATATTTGAAATTGAAAAATCTTGAAATCCCTTTAAAGAAGTCCAAGTAGCACATTTCGCCTTGATTCTACTTTTGACTTAAGAGGGGCTCTTCGCTTTTTTCATGAGTACTCTATTGTTGTGATCCCACCATAAACTCTAAACTGTGGCGAAAAGGGATGAATGCCACATAACCGAAAATCTCAAGGTCCTCTTAACAATGATCCAAACATAAGAAAGCTGAACTACAAAGAGAGGCATAGACCGGTGGACGTCAAAAGGCTAAAGTGGAGCGCCAAATTGAAGAGGAGACAGTGGAATCTTTTTCCATATTAAACCCATTGAAGGTTCCTTCAATAGTTGGAATGCTTATGTGATTTCGTCGAACGACAATTCTTTTATATCATTTCAAAAGTTATTCTAGTTCATTGTCTTAACTCTTAAGAGTTCCCTTCTCTTTGATAGTATTCCATATTGATTACTGCAATTTGGTTGGTAGATAAAAGGTAGTAGGGAATGAATATGTTACATAGTTACATGACAAAATCGGCAAGTATCTTTCTTTACATGCTAATGCGCTATTGTTATATCTGGCATTAGTTTCTTGAGTCAATTATTTGTGTCACCTTTGATATATATCAATGCTTTTGTTATAATTTTTGTTAAAGAATTTGTTATTGAAATCATATTACAAAATTTGGTTGTTGTAGGTGGAGCTTCGGGATGTCGATAGTGGGAACAAAATTACAGAAAGATTCCGCACTGATGAGGCTATTGAGCGTAAGGACCTTATGCACTTGGATTTTTATAGAGTTATTCTGCATTGATATATTTATTTATTTTTGAAAGATCTGAATTGATTTAGTCTTCTACGGATCAGATTGTTGTGGATTGGGGGAGGTGGGGATGGGAGCATTAGACTTGGCAAAAAATGGAATCTTGGCGCCATATTTATGTAACATGAACATTAGTTGAGATAATAACACTCATAGAAAATAATTCTCTAGTTTTTTCCTAACCGATCAATTGAGAAACATATCAATATTGTAATTGGGTTTGAAAAGGAGAAAGATGTGATAATATTTTTGTCATCTTGGAAAACAATTTTTTTTTTTTCTTTGAGCGGTAGTAGATACAGATTTCATTAAACAAGAAGCAAGAGAGATACAAAAATCCAGTATGAGACATACCAAAAACCAAACAAGATCTATAAAAGCAACAACGCTGAACACCCATCCCCCCACCCCTCACCCCCACAACAAAAAAGAAAAGAAAAGAAAAAAGGAATTACAACATCTCCCCAAAACCACCTCACCCTCTCACACACTACCCAAGATGTCAACTAGAGCCCCATCACCATCCACTCCTGTCTTTGCTAAAAGTTAGCCAATCCATTAGCCTCCCTCCTAGTGTGGATGAATGACTATCAACTACGAAGACATAATGTTGGCAACTTTTTCCGAATAAGTTGGGTCAATGGAATCAAATGAGGCTGAATTAAGGGCAATTAGGAGAGCAATTCAAGTCTGGTCTAGTTTTAGTAGGGGTAATCTCATTATCGAAAGTGACTCAACTAATGCCATTTCTTGGACCAGCAATAGGAAATTCCCCCCGTGGAGGCTAGTGTGTGTGGCAATGGACATTTGGAGATTGTGTCGTATGGGTGGCATCACGTTCAGTCATACACCTCGATCAGCAAATTGTGTTGCTGACTTCTTGGCAAAAGCTGGTATTCACTTACAAGCACCAGCTTTGGGATTTTTTCCTTTGGTCTAATTTGGTAGCTAGGGGGTTGGACACGCTTTGTATGTGGTGTGGGTGATTTCGGGAGTATCTTGTATCTTTTCCTTATTTTCTATTATTTGTTTCCTTTCTTTTCGTTTTTGAGTGTAATTCTCCTATACTCAGGTCTTCTGTAATACTTTCATATTTTCTTATTCTATGGAATTCAAGTCGTCAATGTTTCAAAAAAAAAACTACGAAGACATAACCCTGATCTCCCTGACAACTAGTATCAACATCCAAGGAGGGGCTTTCCTACCACTACCCCACTTTATTGCTATCACCGAGTCCCTTTTGATTACCAATTCCACAGACCCAAATTGCTAGTAATTCCAGACTCAGTTGAATCCTTAATACCTAGTAATTTTGAAATTAAAAGCATCAACTCCCTACGTTGTTCCACATTGCAACACCCTTTTGAATAAGTACAAAGAAAACAGGCACTGTATGATATTACAGTTTTTTCTCTCAACTCAATATAAAAAAATGCTTAAAGTGCCCAATTTGATGACATGCCATTCTTGTGAAGGTCTTCCATGATTTGTTTCTCTTGATGGAAGTGTCTTCAAGTGATGCCTTCTTGTGCTGTTTCAATGGGGTCTCTAAATGTCATTTTTTTTTTGCTTGATGGAGATGTCTGCAAGTAAATAGAAGACCACATTCCGAGTCCTTGATTTGTAAATTTCCGAACCAGTCTACACAATGGTAAACTCAAAGTGTGTCTTGGTCTCCAGATCTGCCCATTTGTTTTGATCTAAGTGTCTCATCAACTTCATGCCTACACAAGTATAGGCTTAAAGTGATTCCTTCAAACTCTGATTCTACCTTGCCATATTTGAAGTATTTAGAAATAAATCCGTGTCCGCAAGGGATTATAGACCTTTAGCTTTTCTCCAAAGTTCAAATATATACAAGTGCAAACCCAAAGTGTTTCCAGATTAACCACAAGCCCATGAATATATATACTCAAAAGGTTTCTTAAAGTCTCCAATTCTACATGTGTAGATGGAAGTGTTCAATTTTCTCCAAGTCTCTGTAGGAGCACAAGGGGCACAATTCCCTAGGAAAAATCCCTTTGCCCCACAAGTGCAATTGGGTATTTATAGCCCACACCAAGTTCCCCCTTTGGATCCACTCAATAACAGTCCTCACCGACTAGATTAGATAAAAAGTGCAGAAAAAAACATAAAAAAAACCATGTTGTGCACATGCAGTCCAAGCTGTGTTTGAGGTCATATAGTCTAAACCATACACGTGTAGTCTGGGTCATATGTCTGGTTTGTTTGTGTCGAGCTCGTTTGTCTCAGTTTTGGGACCAAGTTACTCCCTTTTGAGGATACTCCATTTTTTTTCCAAATTTCTGGATTATGGGCCCATCCGATGTTGCTTTGGTTGATTAGTTCCATTCATCTCTTAAATCTGATTCAAAAAGTTAAAAGCCCTTGCTCCGTGTTAGACAAATGGACATGCCCATAGGTTGCATTGGAAAGTTCACACAAATATGTTCAATCTGGAATATGAACTTTGATCATCTTAATCACTGTAGTTGGGCCCCCATGTAGCATGTTTTGATCTCTGTATCAGATCAGCGATCTGTAAGTTGCGTTGGAGAGATGATATAAGAATCTTCAACATGCTATCTCACCTTTGATCATTTGGTCATCATAGGTGTGCCTCACTTGAATCTTTTGATTGGCATATTGGGTCAAAGATCCATAAGTTAGATCAAACCCTAGAGCCCCTTTTTGATCCATTCTTTGTCCATCTCTGATCAATCTATAAGGTATAGATTAATCCAATCCTTCTTGGATTTTCTCAATTTTGCTTGCTCTCATGGGGTTTCTATTTTTCATACTTAATCGGCCCATTGAGACTTCAATGTGCCACCACAAGGCATTTTTGCGAAAATTTTAGGTGCCGACAGCTATTTGTACTAACAGAAAATGTTATTCCTCTTAGACAATGAAATATTGGTATTCTAGACATTGTCCATGCAAGTGGGATTTATGTTTCAAATATTTTTTATATTCTATACAACAATATTTGGGCTTTGTACACGTATTTTTGACTTTTGTGGCCTACTGCATACATCTGTCAGAAAATTAGATCTCTATCTTAATTGTAGAAAGTTTTCCCATTTCATATCTATTTTGTGCAGGGGTTTTTGTTGAAGAGAAATCTTACACATATTTATATACAGAAGGCGATTGTGTATTGTTAATGGAGTGAGTTCCCCCCTGGCTGCCTTGTCTTAGGCTGCGTTTGGATGAAGGGTAATTTTACAAGGGTCACCCTTGAATACCCCAAGCTTCAATGGGGTATTCAAAAAAGGTGATGAGGGGTGATTTTTTGAATTTTTACCCTCACTTGGGCTAATTTTTGGATTACCAAACAAGGGTAAGGAAGGGTTACCCCTCCTTACCCCCCATCCAAACGCAGCCTAAGTGTTCTTGTAACATTTAAAGTGTGTTCTTTTATAGAAGAAGCTGCATATTCTAAATGAGTATGCCCATACTGATTATCCCGAAGTGATTGATCAGGCCCAACACATTTGAGCAAGTGGATGTGCATAGAGACATGTTTGGCAAGGCTGCTGCCTACTTGAAAGGTAATTGTGATGCAGTAATAGATTATGTAACTGTTGTACTGTAAATGGAAGTCACCAATGTCATATTGGTGATATACATTTTTTTTTTTTTAAATTTTGAGATAGAAGGTGAAATAAATTAAATGTAGAAGTAATTTACTGGTCAGCTTGCTCCACTAGTATGATATGTTAGTTCTTTTTTCTTTTGCTACTGCATTGTGTTATAACTCCTTTATCTTGTGGTGAGCAGATAACATGAAAGTTACTTTGCAAACCTATGATGGGAAACCGATGTCAGCATCTGTACCACAACGTGTGACATGTACCGTTGCTGAAGCACAGCCCACTGTCAAGGGGCTAACTGCCACTCCTCGGTATGTTATCGTCACATCATACACCAGTTACAGCTATCCATTTTATGTCAGGTTTATATATTCTTGTGCTCAAGTTGCCCACATGGATCTCTATCAGGTCTTTTCTTACCATTTCATACATGAAAATTGCTAGAGAGCCCCAGCTTTCCATTCTAAACCTTGACCAAAAGGGAGAAGACAACAAAATTCATTTTCAAGGTTGGGCTTATTGTGATCCAACATGTTAGAAAACCTGTGTCCCATGCCCACTAACCGACATCAGACCTCAAGTAAAAGGTGTTTTTTTTTTCCTCCAAATGATGGAATATGCATTATTAATTAAGAGCGGGTAGAAAGAATCTGAGTATTTTGGCTCGATTTGTTTTGGCAAGAACTCCTTGAAGGAAATATAGTAGATCTTGATGAATAGGGTGGGTGGGTGTTTCTTTATTTATTTTATTTTATTTTATTTTTGTTGGGGGGGGGGGGGGGGGGGGGGGGGGGGGGGGGGGGGGGGGGGTGGTGGTTCATGTGTTTTGCCTGTAACTGTCTTTGTGGAGATATACTTCCCTTCTTTGATGTTCAGCATTTGCTTTGGCATAAATATTGGCTAGTATTTTATTGGCTGCTGACAACAGATTTTCTAAAAAAAGGGTTGTTACTATTGCCATAAGTAATGCTTTTGGGAAATGAATGGTCAGATGGGGCCTTTGAAGCAATCTAATCATAAATCTATACATAGACAGGTTAGATTTGATGGTCATCTCCCAACCCTATTATTCCGACAAGT
Source organism: Chimonanthus salicifolius (assembly GCA_013350335.1). Classification (NCBI taxonomy): domain Eukaryota; kingdom Viridiplantae; phylum Streptophyta; class Magnoliopsida; order Laurales; family Calycanthaceae; genus Chimonanthus; species Chimonanthus salicifolius. Next base: position 8,216,032 of record CM023537.1, on the reverse strand, counting down.
GTGTGATGTTAAGCTTCGGAGATCTCTAATAGACCCAGTAGCCATCATGGACTTCCTTGTCAGCAACTAATCTGGTCTTTATAGCGATATATGATGCCATCTTATTTGTGCTTAAAAATAAATATCCCCTTGCTTCCAACAATATTTTTTCCGTGAGGTAGAAGAGTGTATTGCAAAGTTTATTTATTATTTCTAAAGGCCTCCATTTCATCAAGCATTGCTTGCTGCCATTGAGGATGATTACTTGCTACTTGCCAAGATTTGAGAATAGACCGCTACAATGGACCTGGTTGAAACAGGTATCTTTCATAGGACATGGAGTCATTAAAAGGATCTAAAGCTCAAGAACATTTAGCCTAAGAAAAGGTAGTAGGAAGATCTTAACTAGAAGAAAGATGCGGAAATGAGTATAGGAAGAAGATTGGTGAAATGGTAGAGTTTTGAATTGTTCAGCACTTTTCATTAATAATTATAAGAACGTAATTAGTATGATATAGTTCTTTTGTAATTATTAAGTTAAGAATTGGAATATAATACTAAAAGATGCGGGTTCAAGTTGCCCTTGGAAAGTCCTGGATAAAGTGAAAATGATTCAACATTCTATCTCTGCTAATGATTTCTCTGTCGCGGGTTCCTAGAGCGGCTAACTTTGCAGCGGATAATATGGCTAGACAGGGGCTTATTTCTAATTCTGAGATTGTAAACAGATTTGTATATTTTTTTTGTTCGGGGGGTTGCGGGCTTCGATTGCCTGGTCTTTATCTGTTTTTCTTTGTATTTCCTCTTTTTTCTACGAATAAAATTGTTACCTTTCAAAAAAAAAATCTAAAAGATGTGAGTGATTTCCCTTCTAATGGAATGGATTTTGGAAGGTAACATCCAATGATGTCAATAACTGATGGGAAGGATGATGACAATGATGCCCTTTTTCGTGAATTAGGCTATCGAGCAAAACCCATTTAATATTCTCCATCTTTAATTTGGTTTTAGGTGGGGAAAAATTATGAACAAAGCAAAGAAATTCAAATGTGAGGGGAAACATGAAATGAAGGTTCTTGAGGAAGTAAAACAAGCAAAGGAGATTGATTATCTAAGATTGAAGTAGGCATATGGGTAATCAGATAACCAGTCATCATAGCATGCAACCAAAAAATTCTGGTACCTTCATTTTGAAGAGGAAGTCTCTAGTCACCTCCAAAAGATGTATTTATCTTTTCTTCTGCAAGTCCATTTTGTTGAGGAGAATCCAGAACCAGTTTGATGACCAATCTTTGTTCTTGTAGACAAGTGGAAAGGTATTTGACTTATATTTCTCATCACCTACAGTTTGTAAAGTTTTCATACTGGTACTGTTTTTATTTTATGGTGAGCCGTATGCATGAGCCATAGACATGGTGGTTTGAGATTTGTTCTGCTTACCAAGCTGGTTGTAAAGATTTTGAAGTTCAATAGCATTGTTCTTTTGAGAGAGAGAGAGAGAGAGAATATCTGAACACAGAATTTACTTATGAGCACCGTTGCAACATATTCCATGCACTTCTATGTTATGCAGTGGATGACTTATTAGAGAAAGAGTGCATGTGTGTCTGTGTGTTATACAGTGGATTACTTATTTTCAGAGAGAGAGAGAGAGGCAAGGTTTTTAATGTTGTTGATATGATGACAATTTTCCCTAAGTTTGAGTGTGGGAGTAGCTGTTTGAGTTTTGAGTCTTGAATGGCAAGTTTGAACTGTGTAATAGTTGAATCTTATGAACCTCGCTGTAATGCTTTAGACCTAATTCGTTATTTATTGCCAGGTCCTGTAATTCTTTATTTGTCTTAAACTTGAACTTTCATTTTAAACATTTTTCTTTGTACCTGAATGATCATTAAGTACAACTACCCAAAATGAATGTGACTATTAAGACCTTTTAATTTCAATGTAACTTGTGGAATATAATATGTTCCTTGCTCAACTTGCAGGTATAAAAGGGTTACACTAGATAACGGGCTTACAGTACTAGTAAGTGTAGAGCTTATTATATGACTTTGTTCTATTTTCTAAAGCATATTTGAGGTTGTTTTTGGATTAGGATGAGTTGAGGTGGGAAGTTGAACTCACCCTAAAAAATGTGAACTTAGCATGTTTGGAATGTCAATGTGTGGGTTCCATACTTGAGAAACTCACCCAAAAAAGGGTCACTTTCCAACCAAAGGGCAGGTATATCAAACGACACTCTCTACTCCTCTCTCCTTCCACTTGTCCACCCCCTAAATAATGGCTTTAACATTTCAAGGTATTGTGGTTAGGATTTTGCTATTTCCTTTCTTTTAATGGAAGAAAAACAAGTAGGGATTATAGCCTTCATATATTGTATTCGGCACCCCCCCCCCCCCCCCCCCCCCCCCCCCCCCTCTTCTTTTCTCTCTCTCTTGTGGTGATGACTTGAATATCGTCTAACCCTCACAATTTAGCAATGCATGTGGAGAAGTTTTGCCTAGGTATAGAATTATTAAAATGAAATAAGAGTGAGATATAAATGATTGCATGATATCTATCATACATGAGCCTAGCTAGTGGCAAATGCAATCACCCACATGAGCCACAAGATCAACAATTTGATCATCCTAGATGTTCAATATGTACATGAAGATTGGAAATGAGATGTGGATCCCACCTTGAATTTCTTCTTACATGGCCATGCCAATGTTTAATCAAGTGAATAGGTCCTACTACATATTATGAGTAGTGATGCCTTAACATTTAGCAAAATAGGAAAAAAAAATTCTACCATTCCCCGAGAATGTCAAGTTGTCCCCACAAATTTACCAAATAGGGTGCCTTATATAGTAGGAAGTTGAGCGCTAGTAAAAGTAAGGGGTTCTCCACTTGTAGATGAACCTCCTATTTTCAATTTCCCTAGGGAATCCCCTACTTTAACTCACCTTGATCCAAATACAATCCAATATTTTGCTACTTGTATGCTACTAAACTCATATAGACTAAACTATAACCTTAGTGCTATGTTCCTAATTTGTATGGTTTCATAGGAATTTGAAGTTCTAATGTTGTTTGAGCTATCTTATTATTTCAAAATTTTCTAGGCGCCACAGTTTATCGAAGCTGGTGATGAGATAGTTATAAATACTACTGATGACTCATACATTACTAGGTGAGTCAACTGGATCTTTGAGCTGATAATTTCAATATTATAATTTTGCAGTATGGATTCTGGTTTTTGCATTCATGGAATGTGGAAAAAAATTGATGCCTATTCTTAACATTTTTCATGTTGCTAAGATTTGTTTTTTTGGAAATGTGCTATCTTTCTAGGGAAAGAGGGGGGGGGGGGGGGGAAGGGAAGGGGGAGGGGAAGAAAATATGTGGAATTGTTTTTTGTTCCTTTTTCTTTTCTTTAATCTGTATTAGATGGGTTCATTTGGAATCATTTCAGGCTCTCATTTTGAGGTGGAGGCCAATACCCTTCTTGAGAAAGTTCATATTTTGTTGGTCTTTGAGAACAAGGTCTCATCCACACCATTGTCTATTGAGAGAATCAAGTGAGCAATATCACTCATTGTACATTGCAATTATAGGACCCTTTCTCTTGAGGAGTGTACCCAAAGTCTCTTTGGGTTTTCTCCTCTTTTTATGTACGTCTTTCTATCTCTATGGAATAAAATTTTGGGTTCTTCTTTCTTTCAATGCCTTTTTTTGAGCAGTAATAAGATGATAATGCATTAATATGAAAAATGTAAGTACAAGAGTATGAAAGAACAAGAACAAAAACAACGAGGGTTTAGGGGATGTGAACCCTAAGAAAGGGAAAAGAAAATACAGATCATCCCAAAACATAGAGCCAAACCCCTGAAGAAATGAAACCAGTTCATGAGACACATCCAATACAATCAAGACAACCCGTATGGCCCCTCCCATCCCATCAATCACAGATAGAAAACATTAGGGGATAATGAGTCAACTCCATGTTTCGTGAGGCAATTTGCTACTCCATTAGCCAATTTGCTGACTTGTGAGAATGAAATCTCTCGGCCGGTGAGTAGTGCCCTAATCTCCCTCACTATTGCCGATAGTCTCTAAAGAGGTCGTTTCTCTCCTGTTACTCACTTAATTGCATTTTCTGAGTCACTTTCAATAACCAATTTTCTTAGCCCCAAAAAAGTCTAAATAGTCAAAGCTCTCCTAATACTAAGAATTTCCGCTCTATTTGATTCTTTTTTACCTACCAATTCAAAGAAAACGACAGAAGATTTTCTAGAATAATCACGCAAAACTCCACCAATTCTTGGCCCCGTTTTTCCCTTAGCAGCTTCGTCTACATTAAATTGGAAAGTATCTTGATGTGGGAGGGACCAGGTAACTAGGGTTTTAGTCCTCTTAGGTCCTCCAGCTAAAGAACCCTCCCATGATTGGTCAAAATGTGAAAATTTGAATCCCTTGAACTCCTTCTAAGATAATAGCCAAACACAACCTCCACTTTGCCTTATGGAAATCTTCTATATCCTTGCATTCCTCTCCTTCCAGATGGTCCATGGGATCGTTCTAGGAATAGTCTTACAAGCTGCTGTTGTCTACGGGCTAAGGCGAAGAAGGGACCAAGATCCCATTACTCCCTCACAAGTCTTGTCTAAAACCCATGGGATTCTCATCAAGTTGATAAAATTTGCCCAAAGTCTCTACCCGTTACAGGACAACGTATAAATAGATGACCTACGTCCCCCTCCCGCAGGACCACATAAATTGCATTGGAGGTCCTCCCCTAGATTGAGTAAACCCCTTCTGCTTAAAGCCATTCTAGTAAGTGTCTTACCTTTAAGTACTCTCCACACAAAGGCTTGTATTCTCCAAACCTCGCTGCTTCTATGAAGTGGTTTCAAGAACTTATAAAGTTCTCTATGTGCAAAGAATATGAAATGCCTTGTTAACTTCCACCTCTTTCACCTTGTACGGGATAGTTTAACTAGCAGACACTTCGGCTAAGAAAAGCAGAACTCCCAAGTTCGAGTCCCGTAGTCACCCAATGCCTGTGGCTTGCAGGGGAACTGCATATATCTGGAGTTTTACCCTAGCGCTTGTACTTGGAGAGTGGTGGAGGTCTTGGAGTTCTTTGTCATCTAAATTTTTTTAAAACACCTTCCACTTCTTTCAACTTATAGTTACATGTTGTACCTGTATTCACCAAACATATAATTGAAACTACCATTTTATATGCTTCCCACATTCTTGTTTCTTCCATTTTTTATTAGTGGCTTTACATATTTTTGAATTGATATCTGTCACCTTATAAGCTATTTGGATACATGTCCATAAGCTTACATCATTTCTTTGTTTTGTCATTCTCTTTTTTTTTTTCTTTATCAGAAAGAAAGCTTACATCATTTTGTAAACTTGAAGAAAAACTTTAGAAAGTACTGAATTTGCATGAATAGAAATTATTCCAGCTAAATTATCTTTTGAAGAAAAGGCCACACAGTCAACACCATTTCTAGTCTTAGTTGATAATGAAATTCATTGGTGTTTATCTTTTCTATTAAGTTTAATGATTCTTTTTCCTCATTTCTTGTTCCAGGGCTAAGGAGTAAATTCAAATGTGAGGCCTTATGTTTCTCCTGCTGCACTTTCAATGGTGTAACTTAATTCTTTTCTTCAACTCTTTCAATAAAGGCACGCTGGGAGGGTCTGATTACTGGCTTCTTTAGAATTGTAGGTCCAACTTTGTGCTTCTATGCAGGAGATTCTTCTATTAAATAATCTCACTGTATATCTAAACAATTTTCCATTAGGACTCAGTTTATAACATTATATTCACAAAAGGAACTCATTTTTGTAAGGTAACTAGGTAGGGTCAGAGGTGTATGCGTGTTTAAGGTGATGGTTCGTTCTCAATTAGCACCTCCAAGGAATGACCCTTTTTTGTTGAATATTGTTGTAATGAAGATATGTGAGTTGAAGTTTCAATTTGGTTGTCTCATAAATCTATTCAGCAGGCCTTATCCAAGTAAAACAATTACTTAAAGTTCCATTTTCTACTGTGGTTCTCAGTAATAATATTTTTCTCCAGTTGCTTGTTTTAATTGCATATTGTAGATCTGCTTTAATTCATCATGTCTGACTGATTGTTATGTTATAGGAGGGGATGTACATTCTGTGTGCTAGCCATGTGATAATTGTTTTGCAGATGGCTGTTTAGGAGAGAGAAGAGATTAAAAGAGATACCACATGGTAAGTTACGTTAAGGTTGAATTAGTGTTACATGCGGGGCCACTTATTATCAAACAAAACCCTTGGATCTCAGAATCTCCCTATGTTAGTGGGCCTCAAATCAATTATCCATGACAAATATTTACCGTTAGATTGAGATACACCATGATGTATGGTGCATTGAGTGACCCAAAAGTATCTCAATCCAATAGGAACCGGCCCTTGTGAGTAGCTGATTTTACAAGCTATTTATATCCAGTGGTTTTCTTTGATAAAATGAACTTTGCATATTAAATTGGGGAGGCAGTCGTAGAGTGCAAAGAAAAAAAAAACAATTCAATGAGAAGTTTGGCTTGCACATGTGCTGAGAATTACTCAGGTGCTTTAAGAGGCCTGAACACCTTAGTCATAAAAAAAAAAAAAGGGTGCCCCCCACCAGATGATTGCCTTTATTCCCACTCACAAAGATCGCTTGATTTGGGCAAGCAATCACACTGCATGAGAATATTTTGCCACTTCCATGCTTATGAGAAGGCCAAACAATTTTGTAACAAAGCTAGGTAACAAGTACTACACTACAACTATTACGGTCTTAATATCAAGAATGGCAACTAAAGTGCTGCTTTATTTACTGATATGCATAACAAAAGATTCTCAACATCTGTAGCTTAGTTCCACATGGAGGCACCAATCATCTTCCTCAAGTAATCCTGCAGTATAAATTTGTAAAGAAGTGGTCAGAAGAAAGATAAAAAAAATGCTTGAATTATATTATATTTATATTCTTGACCTACCTACATCATGGGTAGACATGCTATGTCATGTAACTCAAACATCTTACTGAACTAAGAAGGCCGTCCGGTTCAAAACTCAAGCAATGTCAATCCAAAGGGTTTAAAGTGGGAATCCTAAGTTCAATTTTCACTCTATTTCAAAGGGTTACTCTCTATAGAATTACTAGTTTGTGTGGGTAGGGAGGTTTGTACATGTCTTAAGGATTATCAGTGGAATATGTTCCACGAAATGTAGAGACTAAAATATAAGCAATGTTATATTTTTTGAAGTCCAATGTTTCGATGTCAACTGATTTTCCAGCAATATTTTTTCAAGGTTATAAAATAGTAATGTTTGTGTTGAATATAAATTTTGCCGGTATCCTGCTGCTGTTAATCTCACATTAAGCCCTTGAAAGTTGTCTTTTTCTGGTTGGGGTCATACCAGGGCCTCTAACAAAGAAAAATTGCATCTAAAATTTACAATTTCAGTTAACTTATTCAGTCCTAGATCCACATGACATGAAAATAGCAGTTTTTTTTTTCACATTCTTCAAATTATTGTGGAGGGATGAAATTTCAATTTACTTTTTTTTTTTCTTCTAAAAGTTTTAAATTAAGAGTTACATTGAAGTCCGTAATGACCATTTAGGTAAACTTTTGGGCCTATAAATTTGGAGCCCTGAACAAACCAAAACATCCCTGTGAGGCTTTTATTTACTTATTTCTTCCCCTTTTATTTTTTGGCATGACCCAAATCATAGATGTAAATATCTGCTCATACATATCGTATCGGCCGATATATATAGAGACTTTCAAGGTCAATATATATCGGCCGATACATTATGATAAAATATGTATCATAACGGGCCCACCATGCCTCGCCGATATTTCGGCCGAGACAGTGCAAAATATCAGCCAATATTTAAAATATCAGTAAATATCGGTAAATACCAGTAAAAGTAAATAAATCGCCAAATATTGCCCAATAATTTTTCTGGATTTTTTAAAAAAAAAAAAAACTCAGGACGAGAGAAAAATATCGGCAGGCCGATATTTTTACCCCTAGACCCAATAAGCAATGGAAAGATCTCAATAGATCACCAACTTGGGACCCAAGTTGAGTCAACTCAACAGCGTTATCCTAGTGAAGAGAATGGATCATACATACTTAGAGCAATCAACATTTCTGGAAACTGGGACCGGCATGGAGATGCCACAGTTGCGTGCAAGTGCCTTGGCATTTCCATCATTTGCCTGAATTTTCTGAACTGCTGTTTTGATACAAGTGCAAATAGCCTGCCTATCGGCCGTCGTCGTTGCCGCCGAGTTCAAGTTGTTGGCTCCACTGCAGCAGGCAGCTGGTGGCATCCCACTGCCACTAACTAGATAGTTGAGGCACGGACTCAAGTCTTTAACCACATCACTACACTGGACTGCAGCCTTACTGGTTGGGATCAACATTAGAAGAATCACAGCAGCTGCTGCTGCTACAACTTTAAGGCCTAAGAATTTCATGGTGGAAGAAAATTTCAGCCTGCTACTGAAAATGGGCTGGGCTTGAATTTTGTTCTTTTTATAGGACATATCAAAGGAAGCTAAAAAATGCAAGAAACATATAAAAACGAGTTAAAAAAAGGCCATGAGAGAAGGATTTTGATTGAGTGCAAGAAACAAAGAAATGTGATTATTCTTTTATTATTAGTTCGATAGCAGATTGGCAGTATATTCAAAGTTGATGAAGATCCAACTGGTTGGAATTAAGACATATCTTCTACCACTTATATTTAAAGTTTGCAAATGTGTACATTTTATCTTTATTTCATTTAAGTAAATAAAATCAACAAGTGACAAGGAACTTTCACTTAAATTGTTTATTTTATCTATTAAAATCAGGTGACTATTAAACTAAATTTAATCCTTATTTGTATGGTTAGCTAGATATCCAACTCATCGTCATAACTCAGCATTAGAAGTGGGTGATAAATGGTCAATATTTCATTAATTCCTAAACATTACTTCTATACTGGCACGACAAAGGCTTAATTGCAAATGACTTCTAAATGTTATGCATGAAATGACAATTTTTGTAAACCCAAAAATATATTTATGATTAACCTAAAATATAGGGACCAATACACAAATTACCCATTTGAAGTGGCAATCAAATTTTTTTGAAAGCCTAAAACAGATTGAAAATTTTCTCCCATACCTTACCACTTGGTAATACAAGAAACAGTATCATCAGTATCACTTATTATAAAAAACATTAAGATCAATAGCCTCCGTGTTACGAGTTTATAACAAATTTCTTTACAGGCAAATAATGATTAACTTAAATCATGATAAAAAACAAAAGATACAACTACAATTCAATCCCATTCTCACAGATAAGCGTAGGCCTTTCAACAACATCCCGGCGAAGAAAAAGGGGCGAATTTTCAAGGAGTGCTTGCAAGAAACTTAATGTCACTTGAATCTCTAGACATTCTTAACCTGCATAATAGTAGATTATATGTGCTGCAGCTAAACTGCAGATTGCAGCCCAATAATTCCTGCCACAGGGAATGCGCATTATACAGTAAAAAAGGTTAGATGCGAAGAAGGAAAAAGAAAAACACACACAACCACAACCACAAACAACCAAGATTCTCGACCTCGGGGTGATAGGTACTACTGTTGGAGAATGTATGTTTGAAGGTGAATGGAGGGTTTGGTGATCCAGGTCATACACCAAAAAAGAAGCAATTTTTGAAGATCCTAGTCATCTAATGTTTGGGCTTACTTGTTAAACATGGAACTCCAAAATGTCCATGTGCAGCCCATCATTCTAATGTTTAGGGTAAACAAGGCCAGAGAATGCATGCTTGGCCGGGGTTGAGGACCATATACCTAAAGAACTAACAGTAATTTTTTTTTAAGAAAAAAGAACCCCAAGACCTCCACATCTCCCCGAGTACGAGGGCGTTGGGTAAAACTCTGAATGCACACTGCCCTCCGAAGCCACGGGCATCGGGTTACTACGACTCTACGAGACTCAAACTTAGAACCTCTAGTTCGTGAGCCAAAGTGTCTAATAGCATATGAGATGATAGATTACCGCATCCGACTCTAGCACCTGCGTTTCCTGTTGACTTGCTCAGCTCATGCCCACCTGTGTCATCACCATCATGATTAGCTTGACCAAAGCTCTGTGACTTGAAAAGTTTGACATTAAAGGAGAAGGGTTAGATGTATTTGACATGACCCAACAGATCTTGAACCAGACAAAACCTGTTCCACTCCAGCTCCCATATACTTCTAAAATTACAGGAAAAATATTCCCTTTTTCAAATGAATTAAGAAAATTTTACTTTTTCACTTCATATGCCACATGATGGAAGGATGTCCCAACTTCATTTGACAAGACATAATCTCACTGTAGCAGCAGGGCAGTGGCCATTGGCATCTAGCAACCCCATAAGTCCATACCCTTCATCAATCAGTTTTAAAAATAACTGAAAAAATGGGGATATACACAATGAGTAGACTGTGAATACAGTACAATCTGCTAGTGTTTTCATTTTCACTTGAAATAAGATCTAATCAGATATGATCATGCACCATGATGAGACACTCAACATAAATGACAGTCCCTCCCATAATGCTTAGAAAGAATCATCGACCATATTTCAATCTACAACCTCTTAGAGCACCCGACTAGTCCTCAGGGCGTGTGCAAGCCTCCCTACCCACACACACCGAGTAAAACTATAGGAAGTGGCCCTTTGGGTGCGATGGGATTCAAACTCAAGACTTCTGCTTCCTCAAGCGGGTTTCTGGTGAGCACACCAACCCCTTCGGGTTAATCTACCTTTGTTGTTTCTTTCATTTCTTTATTTTGTAATACAAGTGGAACATGGAGCAATCATAATTCTTGACTTCATCATCATTATCATCAAAGCCACCTTCCCATCTATCAAAGATTGCTTTTTAGACTATGTTTTTCCACTTTACCCTGTCAAAAATTATATTCACTGCAACTATACAATTCCTCATGTCTATCTTTATCCCTCAAATCCTAAACCACCACTTCATGAAAGCTAAAATTGTTGCAACTTGATTGTCACAACAATGTCACCTTTCGAAAAGGAAAATGTCAGACAGACAAAGCCCCTTGTAAGCAAGTGGCTAGTGTCATTGGTAAGTTAAGGAAAGGAAAATTTCGTTCTCTCATGTGATCCTTGAGGTCATGCATTTCATCATCAAGGTAAGTGTTCTGGATGTGAATTGCTTATTAGTTACTCCATTTGTTTATGGTAATGGTTATGTTTCTTAGAATTAGATAGACATGACACAATCAGATCAATTTAAAAACACAGATTTAGATAGACATGACACAATTAGGTCAATGCATGTAGATTGCTTATTAGTTACTCCATTTGTTGCATGGTAACAGTTATGTTTGTCAGAATTAGACAGACATGACACAATAAGGTCAATCCATAAACACAGAATTATCAGACATAACACAATTAAGTCAATCCAAAAACACGGTATTGTATACTCTCTCTAACTTGATACTCTATTAAAATAAAATAAATGTCGTCCAAGAATACATATTATTTTGCGAGGGCTGCGAGCATCCGGAGTTTTACCTATCGCCCTCGTACTTGGGGAGAGATAGGGGTTTTGGGGTTATTCGTCATCCAAAAAATGAAAAGAAAAAAAAGCACACACTAATTAAAAAATGAATACCAACAGCCATCGATGCTCCATCATTCTGGGTGCCAGGAACCAAAACAAAGGATTCAAGTGGAGAAAGGTGGGTAGAGAGCATCTCGCTTTTTGTGGAAAAATGCTCTAGACCATTGTCACAATTACTGTTCTTGGGATATTAACGGGGATTGGTAAAATCAAGATATTTTCAAATTCTCAGATTTTTATCAGAAAATTAATGGAAAAATCTAGCGAAAAATATAATATTTAAAATAATAAAAATATCATAAATGAATAAAGAATTTACCGGTAATTAAATGGAAATTTATCGGGATATTGTCGCAATATTATCATTTATCACGATTTTATTGGAAACTTACAGCAATGCCGATAAATATGCATTAAAAACGCGGTAATGGTATTTTGCAGATAAAAACATGGTAAATTTGAAAATATTGCCAATATTTGTGACATTGCTATAGATTGAGTGTTTGATGCAGTCAGAGCAGTGTAAGACTGTTGTACTTTGATGGATAGGATCTCGGGGAGGAGAAATCCTCTCTCCTTTATTAGATTTAAAACTAGAAAGAAGCTCAGTGAACCCTTGACCTTGGCTTTTAGATGGGAAAGAATTTGAAAGCCAATCTCGCAAAATATGGGCTGCACAACAGAGGACGGAAAGCTGAAAGTTAATGAAGTTTCAGAAGGAAGAAAATAGGCAAAAAGAAGTGCCATATATCAAGGGGCAAGGAAATAGCAAGCAGAATAGTCGTAACAATTATTTTGAATTATCATGGTTGTCTGTACCAAGTCTTAGAATAGTAAGAGTGTATTCTTCAAAATTCATTATCTAAAAGCTCTTATTTTCCTCCCTTTGGACATGCAATGATAGACATTTCATTCCACATAAGAAAGAGATATCCAGAAGTTCAACCAAATATTCAGAAAGATGTTTCCTAGATAGTTCCCACAACAATGGCTGAGCTTCCTCTCTTTTCTGTTTGAAAGAGAACAATGGCAGAGCATTCAATGTAATATAATGAACCAGCAAAAATATGGTACATAATATACTAAAATCTGTAAATTAGGATAGCAACATCCAAAGGGAGCCAAATATCACTGACCATACCTCTGCCAAGATCATCCGGATCAGCATGAACAACAACTGCTCTTCCCAGTATGGAATGTGGCCCGCTCAGAGGAACCTATGAATTAAAATAAAAAAAACAAGTGGGATGAAATCAATGAGTAGAGCATATTCCTGTCACAGAAGAACAAAAACATCTCACCTGCCTATCCATCAAACTAATTTTAGCGACTCCTGCAACCAGCATTTTGACCATATAATTAGAAGAGAGAGAGAGAGAGAGAGAGAGAGAGAGAGAGAGAGAGAGAGAGAGTAGGTGTAGGTGAAAGATGCATACCATCTTCTCCTGCTATGATATTTCCCAGGTCACCTGCATGCCGATGCTTGTCAGTGGGAGCACCATGATCCAATTTCAATGGATTGAAGTGAGGACCTACAATAAGAGATGGAGGGGAAAAGAATCAATCAAATTCCATAACAAAAATCAATTGAAAGCCAAATCATGAAGAAGTAGACTGGAAATTAAAAGTTCAGATTGATAATATAAACCCATGATAAACATTAAAGAACTACTCTGAAATAAGACAAGCCAAATAATCAGAAGAACGGGAAAACTCAAAATTTAGTTTTATGAATCGATATAGATAGACTTTGAGATATACATCCTAAAAACTCATCAAAACGAACCTCACAAATTAACAAATGATTAAAAATGGAAAAAGTTGACCAAAAATGAATTTCATCTCAATGAATTGATACATAGAAATTGAATGACAAGTCACAAGAAATCTGCATAAGCAATTTGCATAAATCAAAGTAGAAGCTAAAATTAAGTGCATTAGAGGAGACCCAAAACATTTCTCCAACAAAAGAAAATATTTAGGAATGCTGTTTAAGATGGTGTGGCCATATTTGTAGAAGACAGGAAATAGCCTCAACACAAAGAACTGACAGGTTGAATGTATTATAGAAAAGAGAACAGTCATTGAATACTCGGCTTCAAAAGATGAGAAAGGGCATGATCAATTAGGGAGTGACCAAATAACATGATTTTTCCTAAGAAAAACAGAATCTAAAAATTTGAATTCTGATAGATGGACAAGGGCTCCATCAAAGACAATGACAATGATGACAAAAACTAGAAATGAAAAACATGGTATAAAATCACTGTCATCACCATTCATCCTATATATGGGTTGGCTTTTTAAGTTATGTTCTTCCACTTTTCAATACTCCATAATCTATTATTTCCTTTTATACCATTCAATCTATGTCTTTCACCACCCCCACTTTTCCTAATACTGTTTTTCAACCATCTCATTCTTTGAACTGAGCTGTACCTGATCCTTTGTTCGTTTATCAAAACCATCTTTAATAATATCTTATTATCTTTTTTTTTTTGTTTATATATTGGGAAAACAAAAGCTCTAATTTGACACAATTGAGTCACGAGTTCTGCACCAGCAGTTACCTTTTTATAAGAAACAAATTTCATTTAGACATCATCTTTATCCACTTTATTTAAGTAAACAAAATTGACAGTTAAAAAGGGGTTCTGCACCAGCTGTGATTTTCTTTTATACTTTTATTTATATCAGGTGGTTATAGATGTTTAGTATTTTTTTTTTTTTTGTTCTTTTAAATTTGTACATCAGCAACTATTTCTTTTCTTTTGTAGGGTCAATGGACTCCACTTTATTGCCAAATGTCAAGTAATTCAGAATTCAGTTCCAAGAGCTCATGACTCAGTTATGTCACCTTACATTGACTCTTGGGACAAGGCTTCCTCGATTACACTCATTTCTAATACTGTTTTTTCTTTTATCTATATTTATTTCTAGTTCTGTAAATCAAATCAGCAAAGCAAATAAGAAGCAGCAACATGCCAGAGTCCGAGCTTGATGAATAGATGCAGATGGCAAAAGCAGAAGAGGGTATAAAGAAACCTGTGGAATTGCAGCCGTTGGTGGTGTCTCCAAGAGCATGAATATGAAATCCATGTAGGCCTGGAGAGAGTCCACTGATGTTTCCTGTCACACGTGTGATTCCTGTATTTCCAGATGATAAAGACAATGTTCTCACGAAACAGTTGTATCAGCCCAAACAGACCCATAAACGGAAAGTTCTCAACAAACAGTTGTCTCTGACAGAAAGAACAAAATAGAGAGAAAAAGAAGAAGAAATGGATAGATGTGTATCTTCCCTGTCAGATGAGTAATTCCTGTATTCCAAATTCTTCTGAGGAGGAAGAAGAAGAAGAAACAGTTTCTCAAGTTCATCAATCCAAAAAGACCCAAAAAACGTTTTTTTTTTTTAAAAAGCAGTTGAATCGGTCCAAACAACGAGCTGATAGAAAAGAAGAAGAAGCGAAAAATGGAGACATGGGTGTTTGAAAGGAGGTGAAGAAGAAACCATTGGTATCTTGGACGAAGTGCAGGGAACCTTTGATGTTGCTGTTGCTGCCTATAATCACAGCTACCGCTTTTAGACTAGCACTGCTCATTGCCATTACAGTTGATCTCTCTCTCTCTCTCTCTCTCTCTCTCTCTCTCTTTCGAATCCAACGCTTTGGTTCTTTCAATACGGATGAAGCGGATAATAGGAAAATTTGATGCGAGTGGGTTTCTTGAAAGATTCAGGAGACCAAAATCATCATCCCGTCCTTCAATTGCGCTATGGTGACAATTAATTTTTTTTTTAAATTATACAAAATTTCCCCACTCTTGTTATATAATAGTTTAGATATTCATTGAATAAATACTGGTCATTAATTCATTAAACAATTTATTTATTAAGATTAGTCTCGCCCTCAATAAAGAAAGAGTAGGAATAATGTAGAGTAAAGCTTATTTTTTATATAAAAATTCATAATACTCCATTTATTTTACTTCTCTGATGGATGATTTTTCCTCCTCTAAACTTGTCATACATGTGCTGATCCGCTCTTCAGAGGGCCTAAGGTCTTTATGTGCGTTGTGACTTTTGGAGGCTTAAGGGCAACTTTATATATTTTATGATCAATATATGTCATTGCATTTTCTTATTTATGTTATTCGAATTCAAGTATAATTTCGATGTGTATCCACATTCTAAATGAGTTAAAATATTACTTTCAAATTGATTGTTAAATAAAGTTCTGGTTACTCTCCATAGACTTATCTGGTATGTGTGGATTGGAGGGTTTTCACATACATCGAGAGAGTAGTCGAATGCGACACCTGAACACCTCTGGACTTCAAAAAAAAATTATCCGAGCAGTGAACGAGTGAAGAAAGGAATGCAGGGCCTTCAGCTCACAATCCAGACAGTCATTGGAGTTGATTCTGTAGCCAAGAAAGCCAAAGCAGGAAGGAGCACCGCCTAAGGTATTTCCCATGGGCCCCAGAAGTCAAAATATTCTGGGCCCAGACATGATGTCCCATGCCCTCTTGATCATGCATGCCTCATTAATCAGAGAAGGGTAACGGATACCAAGCCCTCCAAACTCCTTTGGAAGGTAAAATTTCTCCTAAGGGGCCCTAATGCATCATTTTACAAGAATACTCTTTCAATCAACATGGCACTCTTCTGTTATAAAACATCAGGGGTTTTACATTCAGCACCTTAATGTCAGTCATTTTAGAAGGCTGTTATATCACAATAGAGAGATGCAAATTAAAGATAGACTTTGTTTTGCATTTTCTTGAATAACCAATTGTACCCAGAAAACTAAATGAATTGAGAAATCTATAAAAAAAGAATTAACATACCACCCCCGACACCCGGAGACGAGCTTAGCAGCGGACTCAGCCGAAACTCGTGCATTCCATCTCAGTTAAAAAGAAATCAAAGATATATTGGCAGGCATTCGCAAAGTTTAAAAGCTTTGAATAGATTGTTATTTGTCCACTCAGATCCCCTATATGTTCTTATAAATCCCGTTTCATTCTGATATAACCGCTGATGGTATCGGCACACAGTAAAAAAATGCATTCTAATAGTTAAGCAACTAGGTAAACATTCATGTGGATTACACAGTATTACTTGCTGTACTTGATCTTACCAAGCCTATTCATTCCCAACATGATTCAGAAGAAACGAATCAACTGGATTTCAACAAGCTCAGGAAAACAAAATAGCACCCATTTGTTGATTAATGCCAAAATGTGGGAATGAAAGCATAGACCCAACCATGACTTTCATTGCAAACATGAGACGATTGTCCACAACCAAAGAATTTCTTTGATCTAGTTAAATGAGAAGCCAAGTACATGGATCTTTTGCTGAAGTGACTCAAATGGAATAGGGTTGATCTTCGATTGTGACAGTAACCTTCGCCAACCATTTAGTTTTCAACTCTTAACATGCAGTATTGTAGAGTACATGCCATAGACAAGCTCAAACAAAAACTGAGGTACTGTAAACCTTGATTCCAAATACAAATGAGGTTTGTCATTCCCAGATCAAAGGGAAACAGACTATCATCCCAACTACAATCAGATTGAAACAATTATATTTTCAATGCCAAAAAAATGTACTCCGTAAGGATTCTGATAGTGTATGTTATCAATTATTATGTCCTAATTGAATGGCAGTGTAAAACCTCCCAAAGTAAAATAAGGGCCGTCAAGTTGACAAAACCAGCCTCAACTAGAAAACAGAGCCGACAAATTTTAATAAAGCTGACATAAGAATTCCATGATTGGAACTCTATAAACCAACAGATTTCTCCAGCTTCTGGATCTGGTTCAGGAATATCCACGTCATCTACAAAACAAACCGTCCAACAATCAACAATTATAGAAAGAAATGGGCTGAAATTCACGAGCTGTCAAGAAAATGAAAAAACCAAGATGACTTTACCATAACGTGGGGAGCAATCCGAACGCAGTAGACAGGAAATCCTGTATAGAATTTGAAGGGTCCACCAGATTTCAGAGTCTTCAAAGCACAATCCAAGGAACCAGTGTATGGGTACTTTCCTGTGGCATCTGGCTGCATTTTCTGTATTTGGGTTTTGACGTAATCAAAGGGTAAACTGCATGCTGATGCAAAAAATCCTGATACAGCACTAGCACCTGGTAACCAAAATAAAGAGGAAAAAAAAAAGATTGTTAACACGAAACTATGCTTTAAATTCAGTAATATACCAAATTTTTTATTCCTTTTGAGGAATCCATCAATCTATACAAGAACTTCAGAAATCCCCTGCAAGGGTGCAGGACCTTCTGTGTAGAAAAGCATCTACAAGTGAACGCCTAAAATGCTGTGCCAACTAGTGGGAAAGAATAAATTAATACTAGAGTGCATGTTGTGCTAGTTGGTCCAACACATAACCCAACAACTGCAAGCCACATCCACCAGCTATTAAATTACAGGATTCAACTGAAAGCTGACATGAAAAGATACCCAAATCCTTGCAGATTTCCAATGTAAAATTATGAACATGATATGATGCCAATACTCAAGTAAATGCTCCATAGGATAGTTGTAGATATTTTAAGTGGCTTATTTCATTAAATCTGTTACATTCAAAATGTATAATACAGCTCAAACAGATGTAAATCAAGTAGAACTTGCAAAGTCAATCTCAGATAAATAAGATTATTCTTCAACACAATGATGTTAAAGCACAACATTTTCTAGCATTTTGTCATGTGATTTTTGTATTTATTCAATATTTAGCATTAATGATCAGCAGCAAGCATTTTCACCCATGTAATGCAATGCCAATGCAGTATTGGGTGATGGGCACCCCCATTTCCCCCTAAAAGGGTCAGTGAGAAAAAATCAAACATGTTCTTGGAGGCATTAATGTCATTTTAAAGACATTTTTGGACACTTCGTACATTCTTCATGCATAAAAATTTGGGAACAACATATTTTTTTTAATTTTGGTTCTTCACCCAAAAAGGGGGCTTCAATGGGTTAAAGGAGTCTAAATGGCTTAGGTCTGATTCAAATCAAATGGATTCAATGATTTAAACACATGGGTAAATGAGTTGCAGTTAGGGAAACCACTTATGCAAGTATGTGCTGAAAAAGGCTGATCCATATAATAGATGGGTGAATTCGGGTCAGAGTCAACTAAACGGATCGAGTAGAACTAACCTCGTATAAAGGTTATCCATACAATAGATGGGTGAATTCGGGTCACAGTCAACTAAATGGATCGAGTAGAACAAACCTCATATAAAGGTTGATCCATATAATAGATTGGTGAATTCGGGTCACAGTAAAATAAATGGGTCGAGTAGAACCAACCTGAATCCTCTCCCCTTTCTTTAAGACACCAACCTGTTGCATGTCTACTCTCCCTCTCTGTCTTCCCTTATTTGAGTGATCCAACCCATTGCATGTCTACTCCCCAAAAGGTGCCAAGATTTTTTATTGGCATGCACTACCAGGGAATTCTCCAAAATATCCAAATTAGATCTGTATCATTCAATCCATTCGTGATTTAGCACCCTCGAGTAGATATATTGCTCCGGCACCATCTCCAATTGATGTCACTACACTTAACTTCAATAGAACTGACATCCATTCAACAACTCAAATCAGTTTTGGTGGCTTTGTCAGAAACCATCTACATAAATCATTGTCATCCTTCTCAAGCTCTATTAGTGTGTTCTCATCTAATGGAACAGAATTATATTAACTATTAGTAAGGAGTAGAAAATGGACAAAAGTTTGAGCTTTCTGATGGTCTTATCAAAGAGACTCTTGCAATTCAGTGGGCAACTCTACGAGCTACATTTATATGGATCATGGAAAATAGTGAAGTTGATATAAGAAACCAGGGAAACAGTCTCTTTTACCTGTATTTTTCTTAAATACCTACAAACTCAAAATCAAATCTGTTTTTTTTTAAAAAAAAAAAACTCTCAAAGTGGATCAAGTGTCTAAATTTGTAGATATCTAGTTGTCCACTGTAACTAGTGATTTGGTCTAGCTTTATCACTAGCTGGACATTGTTGTGATTATTTCTCTCCTGTTACATTCTATCTAATAAAATATCAACATTCAAAAAATAAAATAAAAATAAAAAAGGACCACCAATTCAACGAGTGGAAATCCTCAATGTATGTAACTTGATGACACCAGTTCATTCACAACTAAGTCTAAATCCACCTGATGAACAATCCAAATCCATGACTATGATGTAAGCAAAAACTGGTTTCCAGCTATTATCGAAGGGGATTCAGCTCGCACAACTGGCTGGGCAAAAAATCCGTCTTCTTTTCCTTGTATTATTGCTGATACTATTGAGCAACCAGGCAGATGTCTCCTTTGCTCATACTCTTAGAGCTGCTAATGGGGATGCAGATGATTTGGCTAAAAGAGGGATTGCCACGCATGCAATGATTGTGGGAGACATGTCCTTACATAGCTCTTAGCCTTTTGTGTTTTCCAGTCTTATAGGTGCCATCAGCCTTGGCCTGATGTTTCTTCTAGGCCAACGTTTTCTGGGGCTTGGGCCTTTCTTGTATTTTTAGTTTCAATTTTGGCCTTTGGCCTTTTTTCGTCTCTCGTGGTTTATTTCATGTATAATACTACCATCTTTCCAAAAAGACAATGATGTACAGGTGCGAGTGTCGGACTCTAGCACGGGTGCAAGGTGTCGGTCTTAGCAAATCTAGAATCGGACAGAAGGACTTAGCACCATACTAAAATAAATTTAAATCTAAATTTATTTTGAACGAAAATAAGGTGTCAAAATAACATTAATACAAAACAATGTATTAGTATAACACCAAACATTCAAGCAACAAACATATTTATAGCTTAATTAGTTTTAAGAGGGGAAAGGTATTGTAAGATTCTAGTCATTTTGGAAAACAACGTTAAAAAGCACTCAAGAGTCTATAACGAACTGGAGTAAGTGTCTACAAGTGGCTGACATGGATGCAAGAGTCTACAAGTGTCCAAAACAGATGCGTCACACACCTTTAAATGTCTGTGCAACATGTAGCATTTCAAAAATGGGAGTATACCATGGTTGTGGGCCCTATCCAACCATACAAAATTAGACGGGTACTCTTAGAATTGCCAAATTACAAAAATTCAACAAATTTGAGATATCTAATGATGTGATATTTCAACTCTTAGCAGAACACCAAAAATAGCTCTTAAAATATGTTTGAGAGGTTATAATTCGTAGGTAGATGAAGGCGTTGACCACTAAAAACATGGAGAGAATGGATACATACATGTAAGACAGTAGAGTGACTATCCATATGGTTTATGATAAGGCCAAAAAAAGAAGTTAAACTCAAAAAGCTAACCCTCTAAATAGATGGGATTTTGGTTGTGATGATGATGATGATTTCAATTCCAATCAGCTATTTTATAGCTTTAAACTAGATGGCTAAAACTTCAATATGCAGACAATTTTTTGTATTTAACCAATCTAGAGTTTCCCTTTCATTTCTTACATTTGGATTAGAGCTCAATCTTGACCTGGCCCCCATTTTGAAAATGCTAGGTAAAATTTATATAGTATACATTGAACTAGAATAGAAAAGTCTTTTTCATACAATTTATAAAAAAATTGGGACTTCGTAGAATATACAAAAAGAATAGGGCTGTTTCCAGATTTAGCAAACATGTCGAGGGTTCTTCCAAAGCATACCTAATATTAATTTTAACACAATGTCAACCACAAAATCAAACAAAAATAGCATTTAATGTAAGAGGCATATTTTACATAGCTTAAACTACAATATCTTAACATCAGTAAACTTAAGCATTAATGTATTAGTAGTGGCTGAAGTCATTCTTTGGAAGGGATGAGACAAGAAATACTTGGTGTCAAGGAAAAAAGGACCCTCATGCCTATGATGTGCTGGAGGCACGCCTCTGACTAGTCATTCTCACCTTTAAAGTGCATGACCTAAGTACTATAAGTGGCATATAAGGACCCTAGTACATGTAAGGGTACTCACTTTTCTTTTACTTAACCTAAAGATCAGTGTTGACATGGTCATACTGTTAGGTAACTATCTACCTCAACTCATTGCTGATGAACAAACTCAGTGCCTCGCATGGTTATTGATCTTTTCAACCTTCTGCTTTTTACTCTAAAAACCAAGAAAGTTGTAAACGCATCCTAAACAAGGTTAATTACGAATGGCAACAGGCAGGGCTTGGGCCAATCTTACTATGCCAGGCCCAAGCCCAATTCTTACAAAAGGTGTTCAAGTCTGAGCCTAAGCCTAACACGGGCTTAGAATTTATGCTCAAGGCCTGAAAGCCCTTTCCTAATAAAAAGCCTGATACAAAATAGTGGAAAATGAGAAAAATGAAACATGAAGTTAAACGAAAAATAGAAGCTAAGAAAATGAAGAGAAAAGAAGGAAAAATAGAAAAAGTGCATAAGTGAAAGTAAAAGGACAAACTGAAAAGAGGAAAAAAGAAGAGAAAGAATAAAAACCATGAAAAAGAAAAAGAAAATGGAAAAATTAAAAGAGAATTCAAAATCAAAATGACAGGAAATGGTAATTACAAAAAAGTAGGAAAAAAATAAATCAAAAAAAGGAAAGAAAAAACTAAAAAGAGGAAGAAGGCAGAGAAGAAGAAGAGATCAAGAAAATACAGGGGAAAATAAATTAGAACACAAGAATAAAAATATAAGATCAAAAAGAGAATTAAAAAAGAAAACAAAATAGATGAGAGAGAGTATGGAGTTCATGGTGCACCAATAAATTACTCACCTCTGGCAAATGATATGCAACTGAATCCATGTTCAAGTATTCTAAGCACTCTGTACAATAAGATATAGATTCCAAATAAAAAAGCTAAGGATCTTACCTACTACAGTACTAGCTTCACCAAAGCCAAGAGAATCCTTGAAAAACTCAACACTTTGATCATAGGAAGCAAGCATGCCCATATTCAATGCCATTGCTCTGACTACAGTAGGGCCTGCACCTTTCCAAAGTGCAAGGACCCCTTCATCAGCAACAATACGGTAAAGGGCATGAAATGCATTCGTGTAGTTCCGACGTTGGGCAGCAGGCAAAGTGGCGTCCGCTTGCATGCGAATAAGAGCTAAATCTGCAGGACTACCAACAGATGCTCCGATAGCTCCGGCTGTCAGCCCACAAAGAGCTTTCTGATAAAGAGGTAGTGGTTTCCCATCATTGGCAGCAACTGCCTTGTTTGTCAAAATCCTAAACATAATATCAAGTTATTGCTAATATATAATACATAAATGATCTCATTGAAATGAACTTCTCAAGCAATATCATTTCATATCCTACTAGTAAGAAATAAATAAACAGTAACCTTATTCAGAAAATCACTATTAAGAAACGTGAAATGTGTCAGCAGGAAGCCTCTATGTATTACATGTTAACATATTAGAAATAAACCAATGAAAGGATTTTTCTTAAAACCAAGCCACACACAAACAGATATGACAGCACTGCAAATTAATAAATAGCATGTCTTTCTGCAAATATATTCTTCCAGTTACTATCATATATCCACCTCTGTGGATAATTCATCTCAGGCAGGACACCATACACGGGTAATGTTCAAAAAAGAAGGGACACTGTAGGTGGGTTTATTTGCTTTATAATGTCGCTTAAACCTCTGTTGCCCAAGTATCATAAAGTAGTGTGCCATAGGTGGGAGAACAGATAGTACAAGTAGAAAGAAGATATTATGAGAAAAAGCATCTAGAAAGTAAGAAAACAATAACTGACACGAGAACAACAGGAATAAAAGACTCTTGAGACTTCATTGAAAATGACCAGATATTCTCACAATCACATTTACAACTGAAGTGTTTGTGATGGTTCAAGTCCTGTATTGGCACTTTTTTTTTGTAACATGGGTATCCTTACCCCACATTGGAGGTGAGACTAATCCCACGAGCATATGTAAACCTCACAATCCACACACACTGGTTAAGTCGAGAGGGAGTAACCCCATGGGGAGTGAGTGGTTATATGTTACGCATCCTCTATAAGGTTTCCTCCCTTCTTTTCACGTTCTCTGTATATTTTCATTAAGTGGTTTATTTCTTGGTAGCATTATCAACTACCATTTTTATCTAAAAGACAGGATAAACTTTTCCACTGTTGAGTTTTCTCAATGGCAATCTTCTCAGCCACAAAAAACCATGAAGTGAAGCAGAAATCAATTAATGTTTTTAATACAGTCAGTGAAGCTTTACTCACCAAAAACACATGTCATATCGTTTCAGTGACATCTAAAAATAATGCAATAATAAAAACTAAACTGAAGGAAGAAGTCACTTTGGAATTAGGTTTTTAGAAAGCAAAGGCAGCACCAGTAGGAAGACAAACTTCTGAGCTCACAACTATCAAATGAATACTCTCCATAAATGCATTACGTACATGTGATTCAAATTCCAGATCATGACAAAGATCCTCACGCAGCAAGTGAGATGATCTAAGGCCATTTTATGCAAATTAGCATGCTGAAGTCCTTGAACAACATCCCAAATGGGAAGTGTAAAATAAAAGAGGAAAGAAAAAAGAAGATAGGAAGAATGAGAAACATAGAAGAGGAATAAAATCCAAAAGAAGAAAAAATATATGATAGAAAACGCACTTGCAGGGCCCTAGGACAACAACAAATAGTACTCATTGAGGGCTTATTTATTATTTTTTTATGAGGGGTGTAGGTTGGTGATCATCATCATCATTATCGAAGCAAACCATAATAAATGGGATACCTCTTTGTCAATGACGATGGGAATGACAGCTAAGATGATGATGATGATGAACCATTTGATCAAACTTTTACCATTTAACAATATAAATTCAATAATTAAAGAGGACAAAACCCACACAATAACAAGGGTAAGTTGAGCTCGCTTTCAAAGCAAGAAAACATTTAAAGCATAGCAAGAGCTCACTTTCAAAACAAAATTATAATTATCTGCTTTATGTTCACACAATCCTCACCTGAAGGACCCAAGTCTTGCTGTTGTATATGTAGCCTGTCTGAGCAATCCAGCTGACAACCCCTGCTCAAGGAATGTAGTTTAAACACAATATATTTAAAGAAAGAATGCTTTGCCAAAATCCCAAATAACTGAATTTATTCAATGTACTTGCAAATCAATGGTTACTTGCAAAACCTTTTATTAGCAATCGCCACATCTTAGAGAATCAAGAAGAATATTGTACAAAATCCAAGACAAGATTCAAGATAAACCAAAAGTATGAATAGATGATGTTTTGCTTTGTCATCTCGGTTTTTCATCAGTCATTCAACATTTTCAAAAACCCTGTGCACCAACCAAGTTTGCTCAGTTAGTGGAAAGAATGAAAAACTAGTACCATCTACTAGTGGTACATGACATGGTATACCCTTGCAAAAAATTGCTCAAGGGTGTGTTTTGTAATGCCAAAAACAACATTTTGTTCATCACTAACAAAAATCCAGATGCCAATTATTGAGCTGACAACAGAAACAGCATGCAGAAATGGAGAGAGATTTTTTTTTGAAGACCAAGGTATTCAGGCGTCTCACCTGACTAATCTTTGGGGCATGTGTAAACCTCTCAATCCACATACACCAGGTACAGAACAATGGGGAGTGACCCTTTTTGTGTTGAGGGGAACTTGATCCCAAGACTTCCCGCAAACAAAAGCGGGTTTTGACCACCAAGCCAACTCTTCAAGGTTAAGAGATCTGATAATGCTATCTTCATTTTAGGTGATTCGATGAAGCTTCTGTTGGGAGCATTACAAAATCATCTACAGAAACTAGAATTTCTTTAAGAAATTCAAAAAATCCATGAAACTGAAATCCTATTTCTTCAGTTCTATAGGAGGCCACCAAACAAGCTGACCACTAGGGCTGAAGTATTAAGTAAAATTGATGGTGACACTTCATACAGTCAACCAAATGACCATACTTATAAGCCATACATGAAAGAACCCAGAGACAAGAATAAAAATTCTTAATGATTCCTAAATTTTGGTATCAACAGTCTCCAAATAACATCAAATACAAAAAAAATTACATTACAGTCAATCATGTAAAAAACATAAAAAGCTAGATCCAAAACCTCTGCAATAAGTTTATCAACAAATCAGTAAATAGAATCAAGCCCACCTCAAAATAAATTCAAATGGACATAAAAGGGAGAGAAACTAACTCAAGTTCAAAAGCACAAACCTTATACAATGAGCCGAAACCCTCTTCACGGAGCATGGTTCTTGCAACGTAGGTAGCAGATCCCTGACCAAGTTGAATTCTTACCTGCACAAAAATAAAAGGGACAAATAATTAAAATATAAATAAATAATCCCCATCAAAATTAACAGGACAGATCCATCACAAAAATACATGAACTAAAAGACACCATGCTAGGAAATATCCATCCGACCATACAAACCAAAATCTCCAAGGCAGATTGATTTTCAGAGGGCCTAAAAAAGAAAAATGCATGAAGTTAATCAAAAGCACCGGCCTAGAATATACCCATCTAACCAAACACCACAAGTCTAAATCTCCAAATGAGAAATAATTTGGAAGGAGCAGTCATGGAAAATGCAGAAAATTAATATGAACAGTCAAAATGGAAAAAACACCTATCAAACCAAGCATCACAAATACGACCCATGAATGAAAGAACACCAAACCAGAAGATGCTATCAAACCAAACACCACAAATCTCCAAACGAGAAGGCCTTTGATATGACCTGACAAAAGTGTGATTGGCAAGAGGGTCTGAGCCCGGGGGATTAGAAATAGTGAAATACAATAAGAATGAAATCCCTCTGTTTGAAAAATGTATACTGCCAGAATGAAATCTCTCAGTTTGACAAATGTATACTGCCACTGGAGGAGGGAGACATCATTCAACACCAGAGTGGAGAGGGTGTGATAGACAAGGGGACTCCCTGCATAGTGCAAACTAGGTCAAAGTAGATAGAGATCTATTTACATTGAGTCCCTCCTTAACTGGAAAAGTCCCATTCTCAAACAGAGTCATTCCCAATCTTCAAGGCAGGACGTGGTGATAGATTAAAGTATTGGACTGATTTGTGGTGTGACGGCTCCTCTTTGGCCTCTAGATTTCCTTCCCTCCTTAATCCTTCCGAGGTTATCTCTCATTTCTACTCCCTGTAGGGTAACCGTGTGGTTTGGGACATCCCTCTTCGTCGCAACCTCTCCACCACCAATACTAAAGCTTTCACTAATCTGCTCCAGTCCTTATCATCCTTCAGAATCAACCCCAATGTAGATGATTGCATTGTTTGGTGGCCCGACAAGAGTGGTCTTTTTTCAGTTAAGTCCTTCTATTCTTGGTCGTCGTCATTTTCCAGTACTGCTACTGTCAACCCTAAAATTTGGTCTTCAAATGCTCCCCTGCGGGCAATCAGCTTTGTTTGGACAGCCGCATTAGGGAAAATCTTGACGCAGGACAATCTTCGGAGACGTGGGTGAATCATGGTTAGTGCTTGCCCCTTGTGTTTGCATGCTTCCGAAGAGTCGAATCATCTTCTTCTTCATTGCACATTCTCCTCAAAGGTTTGGTTCTTGGTGCTTGATTAATTTGGGGTTTCTTGGGTTATGCCATCATCGATTGATGAGTTGTCCTTTTTCTTAAGACATTGCTTCTGTTTCGTCGAAATGTGCCTCTTTGTGGCAGTTATCCTTTTTCACCACTATTTAGAGCCTTTGGTGGGAAAGAAATAATTGGAGATAAGAGTGAATCTCCTTCTGCGGTTGGTCATCGCGCTCTTGCCAAGAGTGCCTCTTGGGCTGTCTCTTTGCAGGTGTTCCGGAATATTTCGATATCATACATTTTGCGTGCCTGGAAAGTTTGGATCGATCTGACTTGAGGAATCATTGTTTGCCTTCCTTTCCAGTGATTATTGTTGCTTTCTTTTTCTGTTTCTTTATTTGTACTTGCACCACTGGTGCCCCTTTATCTATTAATATATCAACCATTTAAAAAAAAACAGTCCTTCCCAATCACTGGCCTCCAAAAAGCAAGCATGTAGAATTTGAAATTCCCAATCTCTAGAGACTCAGAGTCACCAAATACACAGTAAAACAACAAAATAGAAAATACCCATTTCAGTAAACACCACAAATCTCCAAATAATCGAAACTCGACCCAAAAACGAACAGCTTGAGCAGAGCAAAGCCCATCAACGAAATGCAGGAGATTTATCTAAAACACCAAATTAGCAAGTAGCTATGTCACA
Source organism: Chimonanthus salicifolius (assembly GCA_013350335.1). NCBI lineage: Eukaryota > Viridiplantae > Streptophyta > Magnoliopsida > Laurales > Calycanthaceae > Chimonanthus > Chimonanthus salicifolius. The sequence goes on along the minus strand of CM023537.1, from coordinate 8,188,091 downwards.
AGACACTACAAATCTCCAAAAGAAAAGGATTTTGGGAGAAAAAACCCATCAAAGAAAAGACATGTGAATCAATCTAAAAAAGCTAAGTAGAAAATACCCATGTCAGAAAACAGCAGAAATGAGCAAATGATAAGGAAAAGAATGAAGAGAGATTCGAGAGAGAGAAATAGGTGGGTGACCTTGATCATGTCAACTGGTTGGATGACACAGGTAGCGAGCATTCCAGAAGCTCCTCCATTGACAAAGGGCTTGACAGTAGGCCATACGCCACCTTGCTTTGCTTTCACCTCTCCCATTTTCCTCTGAGACAGAACTCCCCAATCAGTAGACACCAAAAGGAAAGGGAGAGAGGTAGAGGGATCCCCGAGAGTCGACGGACGCAAATGTGATTCTTTACCCCCGTCCGAGCATCAAGAGAGTAGGGTATTTCGTTGCTTTATTAAATGCCCTTGGTTTAAAACAAAATTACGGGAAAAAAAAAAAACACGAGAGCCCGACAGTCATGGGCTTGGGTCGGGTTCGGCTCGTGGACCCATTTATTTTGGACCTTCAGATCCATTTTCATTCGTTTTATAGTATTGAGAAGTACAAAATTTTCTAAAAAAAATTTGTCAAATCCAGCTTAATCATTTTTCATAACATGCGGATTAGTCACGTGAGACACCTGAAAATTTAGATGGGATGCTTGGATCAGGGGTTAAAAATTCGGCTGGGCCGATATATCGGCCGATATGCGATACGGGCGATACTTCGGCCGATAAATTTATCTCTCATACCGATATCGGCATTTTCTCTCTCCTCCGATATCGGAACCGTGAAAAAACCGCAAAAAACCGTGATGAACAGTGATGAACCGTGACAAAACCGAAAAAAACCGTGAACACCCTTAGAACCGTAAACCCTGAACCGAGGAAAACCGCGAAAAACCGCAAAAACCGTAAAAAACTGTGAACACCCCTGAGAACCGTAAACCCTGAAAAACCGTGAAAAACCGCGAAAAACAGTGTAAAAACCGCGAAAAACCGTATTGGTATTTTAAAAAAAAATAAAATTTTAAAACCGATATTTATGAATATCGGCCGATATTGTGACGGATATTTCGAACTGAATATCGGCCATATCGGCCGATATTCGGTATGTACGGCCGATACTTATCGTATCGGCCAATATTACTCGGTTTAAAAAAACCGATATATATCGGCCGATACGATATGTATCGGCCGATATTTGGACCTTAGGCTTGGATATCTTGATCTTAAAAAAAAAAATATGTGAAAAATGAATTCTTAAATAGAGTTGAAAATCAAATTTTAAAGTTTATAGGCATAAGATCCAATACATTGACTAATCATAACCTAATTTGACAAGTATTAAGTTTAGAAAATTTGATAAAGATTAATTTTAATAAATTATTATAATTATACTTTTTTAAAGTCACAAATTTTTAACAACTTGTGCTTCTTTAGTTTGTCGGATTTTAAAATAGATTCAATTTGACGAAATTATTTAACTCATAAAATAATAATGAATTAGATAGAGAGATACAGTGTACATATATATTATATTTTAAAAAATACTTATTTAATCTATTATCATCAAACATTAAAATTTCAAAAGTCTATCTAAATGGATTTGACTTTTAAAATTCTATATCTTAAATTGACCATGTTACGTACCAATCAATCAGCCACTTCACTATTTATCATATCTATCTTTATCTCTTTACTTCTTTACTTCATATTTTTTGTAATTTAAGTGATTACATTTTATAATTTCTTAATTCTACAAATTAGTTATTTATAGTATTTTACTTGCATAGTCAAATCTCCTCCTAAGTACTTCTTTTATTTTATTATTTATTTAAGTTAATTCAAAATTATTTTTGATGCGATTATTTTTAAATATATTTTTTAAAATTAATTCACTCATCTAATGAATTATATATATTTGGTCATTTTAACTTTGTTTATATACCCATTTTTTATTCAACACTCTAATAAATATAAAGTCTAAAACTATTTTATATTATTTAAATTAATTTTTTTAAAGAAATATTTTACGTCCCTTGTAAATCCATTCAACATGGATTGGTTCAAAATCCGAGTGCAAACAAAAGGGGGCCCGTTTCAACAGCCTTAAAAGTGCACAAACAAGACCAGAAACGGTTACTCAATTCGGATTTCGGAAGAAACGGTTGCTCAATTCGGATCAGGCCAGACAAAACTTTTGCAAGTGAACGCTGTGTGCTGTCTATGGTGAACACGTGTAAGGCTCTCACACACTGGTCACTTAGATCTTTTTGGTTCGACCTAAAAAATACGACAACCTGCCTGCTGTCTACGGGCTGAGTTTCTGGTAGGAATTAGGATTTTAACTTTTTAAGGTCTTTTCTTTTAGAAATTTTAAGCTTTTTAAAATTTTAAAAATTATAAATTCTATTAACTTCTAGAATATGTAACAATTAACTAATTTAGGTGGGATTTACCGAACCACGTAGATTACGGTGTCTAATTATTGTAGTATGTTGATTTATATTTTTGTATTTGGTACATATTACTCAACAAGTGATAACAAAGTCAGGTCTTATACTATCTCGTATAGACTCGGGAGATCTCCCAAGCAAACGGGATAGCTGATTTCGTTTGAGGGGAGATTATTAGAACTGTCCATATTAAAAATGTAGAAAGAGATCTAGATAATAATAATAGTACAAAATATATAAGTGTTTTGTAATGGGAACGGGTCTTATGAGATTGACTAGATTAATTGTTTTAAATTTTACCTATTTATCAGTTTCATAATAAAAAACAATTGATTACGGGCTTGGTAGTATGATGGGTCAAAAACAGACAAGCAGACCCTTATCAGGCTGAGGATAGTCCAATGGGCTTATCGAGCTAGGCCGGATCTAAGGCAAATAGAATATTATATTATCGGACCAAGCCGCAGACTATCTAATAAGACTATTGGGCCGAGTCAGATCTGCCTCTGTTTACTGACCTAGTTTGATCTATGTTTGGTCTGCTTTCAATTTCAAATCTTAACACTATATGGTACTCAAGTTTACGAATATTCATAAAAGAAATTAATCTATTTGAATATAAATTATAAATACAAAAATTTAGAAACTAAGAATAAGGTTTTAAACCATAAATTTTCTTAAAAAACATATGTATAGGAGAAACTATATTTTTAAAATTGATTGCATGTTAAAATTTTTAAAAATAGGAGAATATAATGTAGATCTCTCAACACATAGAGGTAATAATACCAATGGATATTATTGAAGAATTTGAAGGGAGTTGGCCCCCTTTTGTTTTCAAAAATACTTAACATGATAGGAGAATGATCTGAGACTGTTGGACATTCAACTTTGCCACTTATTTGGATGTTATTCATAGCTACTGAGTTGCCAAAGACTCTATCAAGCTTGCACTCGATTATGTTCTCTACATAGCTTGAGTTTGACTCAGGGTCGAAAATTAGATCGAATTTTCGTATCGAACTGAGATCTCGGTTAAATTTTTTCTCTGTTTAATTTTTTTTTTGGAAATCTCGATGGCTTTTTTTTCTTCATTTAAAAAAAATAAAAAGGCCGTTTTTTTAATATATATATATATATCGGCTGACATGGACAAATATCGGCTGGGCCCACAACCGATATTCTCTTTTTTTAAAAAAAAAAAATGAAGAAGAAATCGGCCGAATTATTTTATCTCTGACCGATATGGACAATATCAGCCAAGATTTATACTCTGATTTGACCACGTGAAGACAGGCCCAGCAAGACCAGCTTGAAAAATGTGTTGAGTGAACTCTTCCATTGACTTCAGGTTGAGAGTAGTGCCACCCTTTTCTTCAGAAAGATATCTAATGCAATTGAAGTCTCCAGCAAGAAACCAAGGAGTGGTTGTAATTGACAGGCTGATGATATCTGTCCAAAGTTGGGATCTGTGTTGGGGACAATTTGCACCATATATTCCTCAAAAGAGGAAGTGGGATCTGTGTTGGGGACAATTTGCACCATATATTCCTGAAAAGAGGAAGCGCTTATCGTTGCACTTAGAGTACACTTACAGTGGATCAATTTATAGAGGATTTTTTTTTTTTTGGATTAACGTGTGGAAAAATCAGAAATAGTTTTACTAAAACTCTTACGGATGAGCTCACTATCCCTAAGGCACACTAAGGTTAGACTATAGGGGCTCGAACCCGGAAGTGGGAGGCAACCAGTTGAACTACACCCACGTGAGTGATCTAAGGATTTTAATCAGGGCTGGCCCTGGGCATAGGCGGCGTAGGCCGCTGCCTATAGCCCTCAGACAGAAAAAGGTCCCCACACACTTAAACTCCTTTAATATACCAGTCACAAAGGGCCCCTGAAATCTCACTCCGCCTAAGGCCCCTGAGATTTTAGGAGATCTCAAGACCAGCCCAGATTTTAATAAAGTAACATCTACATCTCTATTCCATGCTATCCATATACAAACATTTTTACATGAATCTATATTTGTAACATGGCTCCAACAAGAGAGGAAAACATTTTTGGACACATGCTCCACATTGATTGATCTTACTCTACATTCAGTCAAGCAAATTAATGAGAGATTTGAACTTAGGATCTTATCTTTTATTTCACCTTACATGTCGATCCTGTTCATGCCGCGAACATTCCAGATAATGCATTTCATTTTGGAGGCTTTGATGGTCGAGTGCCCACTCCCAAAGAGATCCCTCTCGAGTGTTGGGCCTGGGGTTCTAGCCCAAAAGACTAGCCTGATAGGTGGAGTTGTCCAGCCCAATATAATTCTCTATTTCCCCCTTTGTCCAACTGATGTGAGAGTCGTTTGCAGCCCCAACACTGAGTTGTCTTCTGCAGGTAAGCTAGCTGATGATATTGCAGTATTCCAAGCTGGTCTTGATTGGCTGCCACTAGTAGCAAATTGCTGGTAGTTTATTTTGATTTTCTGCTTGATTTGCTTTGTAATTTCCTTCTGTTGTGCAGGCAGGATTTCTGAATTTCCATTCAAATCAGACAGTGCCTCAAAAGAGCCCTTTGAATTATGTGTCTCTGTTAACTTTGGAGAATCAAACTTTCTACCCTTTCCTCTGATTGGTTTGACTTCTGTCCAATGTTCCACCATAAGGTCTGCTGGTTGGGTTTCAGTTTGCTGCTTCTTATTCTCAGTGACTTGCTTCTGAAATGGGCAAGAATTTCAGAATTTCTCCTTTTGCTGTTTTTGGTACATGAACAAGGGCTTGCCAATTCTACTTGCTAGTTTGCTCAAACTCTTCTTGGATCTAAAACTGAAGTTTAGATTTGGAAACTTGATCCAGATTGGAACTGTTTCTAATTCCTCTTTCTGGAGAGACATTTTTTAGTGCCATTTCTTCAAAATTAGAGGCCTTCCCATCACGAAATATGGCCCTCCTTCTAGGATTTCTTGGCAGTCTTGTGCATTTTCAATCTTGGAAAGGAAGAAACCATTTTCTAAATAATGGAAAGAGATACCAGAGTATTTCCTCCAAGCTTTCTGAAGCTGATCCTTTACAGCCATGTAATAGGGTCTTTTTCCCACAAAGTGCCATATTAAACAATTATTCCATTCTTCAGCCGTTTCTTCTACTTCCTCTTTGGTGAAGCTAACAGATAGATGGTTTTCCTGGTCAAAAGGAATGTACTCCAAGGAGATTGATTCATCCCAGGTGGGTCTTATTATACTTGCCTAGATTTTTCTTCTGATTTGCTGAATTTGTTGCATCAAGTGGATTACTTGGCATGGAGAAGTTTCCTGTGACTTGGAACTCTGGGTTTTTATAGAAGGGGTTGGAGTAATGGTTAGGTTAGGAACACGTCTCAAGATGCGGGAGTCATAAGTTCGATTCCCAATCCACTCCGAAAGGGCCATTTTCCGTAGATTTACCTAGTGTGTGGGTAAGGAGGCTTGTATATTCTTCGATGATTAGTAGGGTGCTCTAGGAGACCTGGACACCTTGGTCGCTTAAAATAGTAAAGAAATTTATTAAGAGTCAAAAAAATTGTCACTAATAGTCATGCAAGTGTTGGATAGACGGGACAAATAAATATGACCTGAGTTAATATATGATCCTAGTGTGACATGCAGAGATTCTCAACTTGCAGCCACTCATGGGTCAAGAATTGAGATCTTGATCAGGACTGAATTACAATGGCCCAATCTCTATCCAATCTTGCTTAGGGTTTGATTATTTATGGGCAATATTATTTCAGCATTCTTAACAACACCAGAGAGTTATGATTCTTCATTCTGGGAGGACTTGCTGTATAAGCAAATTCAGTTTGATGCTCATCAATAGAACATCTTGAGTTAACTGATGCATTTGTATTGAGAGGGACATGAGAAAGAGAGCATTGAAACTCTATTATTCAAGATAGTGAAATTCCTCCTATCTCAATGTGGATGTAGGCACGATTGGATATTTTCAAAATTAAAATTTTACTTGAAAAACATGTTTTTAATTTCTAAGAGTTGTCTTTTGAAATGTGTCTTTTCACTATATGTGTACCTCAGTTTGAAGGGCATGAAACCCTTAAAAACCCATGAAAGAGCATCGTGGAGGGATTCTTCGAGTCTATAAATGACTTTTAGCGATTTTGATAATGGTTTTTAAATTTCCAAAACATTTTTATTTTGTTTTCGTCACTATTTTTCATGTAATTTCTTGGGTGATAGTCGAAGCGATTCGACGCACACCAATCGCTGATGGTGTGCGATTGGTGTGGGGGCAAACACTGTCTTAAGGACAATTTTTACACATCAATTTTAACTTCAACAATTTAAATTATGTTGATGTTGAACTCTAAGTTTGGTACTTCCAGATACACGAGCAAACCATATGTTTATGTATGATATGTTTTTTTTAAGATCAAGGTGTTCAAGTCTCTTAAAGTACCCGACTAATTCTCAAAGTACGTACAAACTTTTATTTCCACTCACACTGAATAACTCCACAAGAATGAATCATTTTCCTTAACACTTGATTTTTTAGTTTTCAATGAATCAAATTAATTGCATGTGATCACTTCTCCCTCAACCAAACACCTGAAACAAATATAAATCATGGCCCCATTTTTGCATAATCAACCCTACCTAGTTTTGGATTTTTATTGCTTCCAACATTGTACATTGCACATTGCTGCATTATTGCGTACGTATCATAGAACTCCACATAGTCAAATATTATAAACAAAGTCAAGTGGATAATTCATAATTGCAGAAGGTGGCTGCTTTCCATGCCTATCTGATTAATCAGACCTCTTGTAATGCTGTAAGGATTTGTATTGATAATTCCCATGGATTATACATCCAAAAGGGTTGACAAGAGAAACAGAGAAATAACAAAAGAAGCTAATCAGACTGTTAGTATCTCTTGCAGATAGATTGAAACATCAGTTCATAAACCCTAATATCATTTTACTATTTGTGCAAGAAGATACCCTCTTTCAACTTTCTCAACAGAAGAAAGAATGAGAAGAGAAAAAGAGAGAATTCAAGTCTGTAAGAATAATTGACACAGAGGAGGGAGATCCCAAAAAGCATCTGAGGGTTCATGAACAGTCTCCAGATACTCATGAACACCATTAATGGCGTAGAGCGACGCCGATATCTGCCTCTCCACCTTCATACGTTCGAATTCTGTAATCTCTGGATTGACATTCTCGGGCAACCCAACTTGTTTAGACAAATCCATCCCATCTTGGGCAAAAGGCACTCGATCGAAGCCAGGTTCAAGGAGCCATGAGAGATCAGACCCGGAATAGCTCGATTCGAGTTCCTCAATGCAGTTGCTCAGATCAGGTTTATAATAATCTTCAACCAATTGGGTGGGTGTTATTTTCTCAAGAGAGATATTACTACTAATTCTAGTACTTCTAGCACCACTATCACTACAGACACTAGTAGTACTAGTATTACTAATACTAGTACTGTTACTGCTGTTACTGTAATTACTAGAGGAGATGGTGGTGGTTTGGGCTGCTTGTTTAGCAGCTGTTTTGCGATTGAGGAGATTGCGAATTCGGGAAGCGATAGGGGAATTAGAGGAGACGTGGGTGATGAAATTGGTTCGAGTGTTCGATCCTCGAAGGAGACACGCAGCTTCATCGTAGGCTTGAGCTGCCTCTTCTGCAGTTTCAAAGGTGCCAAGCCACATTCTAATCTTTTGTGTTGTGTCCTTGATCTCTGCCACCCATCTCCCAGAAGGCCTCTGCCTAACACCAACAAATTTGTTATTGTTTCTGCCGCTTCCTCTGCTTCCTTTGAATTTGCTTCCTTTAGTTACTGGAATCTCTCTTCTTTGTTGCTGCTGTTGTTGGAAATTAAGTTCCATGGAAGAAGAAGTGGTTGTAAGAATCTGATGGGGGAGGGAGGGGGAGATGTGGGTCTGGTTTAAGAAAGGAATGGGGAGGGATGAACTTCTAATTCTTCCACAAGAGTGGAATTCTTGTCTCTATGTTCTTGGCTGATTGTTTTTGGAATCTTTTGCCTTCTCCACGATGAACGAGTTTTCCAATAGCCACTCTTATAAAATATCGACGACTTAGTCATTTCATGTTTCTTTATATGTGCCCTTTTGTTTCTGCTTCTATTGCTGATGTGTACAGGGTTCAGCCAAACACATCCCTGTTCCATTGGATTGTCAAATCTATCCTTGTGTCTGTAAAATGATGTGCTAAAGAAATACTTTTGATAGAAAAAGAGGGTTAATCTTACTTTAATATTTGAATCGATGTAAATGGTTTGATTTAATTTGGCATTTGACTAATTTTCGAGACATGTGAAAGTCTATCTAACTCGCACACACTCAGTAAATTAATAGGAAGCGAATCTGTGGCGTAGAGTGAGAATCGAACTCAAGACTCTCACTTTGGTTGGACTTGAACCAGTCTTCAAGATGATATGGTCTTAAGATAATCACTTGAACCAAAATTATAAAAATACAATAAAAAATCTCTTTTTCATTTTTTATCACTATAGTATCATAATTGCAATATAATTTTCAATTTTTTTATATTTTTGACAAATTTATTATTAAACACAACATTGTATTAAGTTGCTATGTGTCTACTAATTATCACAAGACAGTTGAAAACAGTTGAACTAAATCCAATTAAATCAAACCGTGATAGAAAATAATTTAATAACAAGTTGTGTTTTTAAAATATTGGCCATCAATATTCTAATGTCCAAATTGACATAGAAAATAATCCAACTGCCTTCCAAATGAAATTCAAAACCTCCTAATTTAGTATGAAATAATAATTAAGTAACGAAGATTAAGGATCAAATCATTAATTAGCAGTGGTGGTAGTTTAGTAGTCTATTCAACCATTCAAAAAGGGGTTCATGGGTGTCATTGGAAGTTTGAAAAATAAAATTAGACAAGGGAACATTTTTTATGTATTTGTTGGAGGCTTAGTCCTTGTCTTTGTTCATAGCCTTGCTTGGTCAACGAAATGGATGAGGAGGGCAGCGAGAATGCCACTTGGCAGCGTGTGAGGAGTTGAGGCTAATCGACAAGCAAATGGATCAAACGGCCGGGATGAGGAGGAGATGGTATTTGAATGACGTGCACGCTGCGTTTGTTCCGACATCGATGCCATCCTTTTTATATTTTTGAGAATCGAAAGTATAATAAAATTTCTATAATATATTTCTTTATAAAATTATAATTTATCTAAAATAATATTTGCAGTCGTTTTCGATCTTAAATTCATATAAAATGTAATAAATTTCTCTAAATCAGTACTTAATACATTTAGAATAAGAAATATATTGTTCCAATTATTTTCTAAAATAATATTTCATACCTTCAAAATACAAAATTACTGGAGAAGTGACATTATTATTACTGCCGATCTTTTACTTCTCTGTAAAGCCTCTTTTGTAGTGTCTCTCTCAAGTAACACTATCAAAAACTGACCCTAGGATAATTTATTTCTAGATCTGCCAAAGTAGTAGGGTTTCTCAATAGTCTTAAAGGTTGCAGACGAAGAAGATCCAATAGCGACGATGGATGACAGTCTAGCTTTCATGCAGTAATGGCCGATGGGGCAGAAAAAAAAAGAAGATAAAAACGATTTTAATCGAAAAAACTTTTTAAGATGGGTGAGAGTTTAAACAATTTTTTTTCAAAATGAATATTGTACGTCAATCTACTAGACCCTTTAATAAATAACTTCTTTAATATAATATATGTACAATAATCCCAGACATATTTTATTATAGAGGTTTTACTGTATTTATCTTAAGAAATTAAAAGAACTTACTTATGATCATTCTAAAACTTTCACACCACCTCCCATGTATCCAAGTTGATGCATATTAACTGCTTCTCATTTTGAGAATTCAGATAAAATACTAATATTAAATATTTTATTAATGATTTTAATCTTATTTTAAAATCATGACTTGTCCCATTATTATACGGCCACTATCATGACCTACGTACTTCTCCATATAGAATAAGAACGGCAATTTGACTTGGAAAATTTGAAAGCTTGAGAAGTTCAATTTAAGAAAAATAGGTTTCGAGCATTAATTTATAGACCGATGGCTAATCGGACTTGGGTTTGAAGATATCATGATCAAGTCTGAAGTCCAATACTCAACCCGAATAATTTATGCATATTTTTATATTTTATACACATGTGATAAAATGAACTATAGAAATTGAAAGTAGATTAATGAGCCATAAGTGCACAATTTATTTTTTCAAAATCTAATTTTAATGGTCAAAATCACATGCCGTCCTTTTATTAAATTTTTTAAGGATGTAAGTTAATTTTGACCACTAAAATTAAGTAGCTGTAAATTGAAATTTATACTAAAAATTTGTGTTAATTTGTAATTTTTGTTTTCAATTTATATGTTGAATTTCTTAACTTAATGAGCCAACACTGCTCTTGACTTTGTTTGGAGGAACCACCTTTTATTTCTAAGGCTATAGCTATTATCTCATCTCAATATTTTAAGAACTCTTAGATACAAACGAATTTAGAGAGGAGGGCTTAACTTTGTTAGTGCCAAGTTTTTAGTATGTTATCATTTCTGTAGAATCACTCACTGATTGTTTTACAAGGGATAGAGAGGAATATCTTAATATCTTAGTGGAGTTTCACTAATTTCTTTTATTTATAGAGACATGATTATATGGTTTGCAATGTGGTGACCGCGATACTTTTAGTGAGACCCACAATGGTAAAAAAAAATTGGACTGTTGCTCGATCGTTGCAAGAACAACTGTCGACAAAGTGGTGTCTATGACACCCAACCATTGCGACTGATATATAATATATCGACCGAATTTTTTAACTATACTTCTAGCTTGCATCTTTCTGGAAAGTCGAAAGGCTGGAAAGATTAAACACAACTTACTCGTACTAATATATTGACTCGGATGGGTCAATTTAGAAATCTAGGTGAGTTAATTATAAATTTTTAAACTTTAAAATAAGCAATTGAAAACAATTCCTAAGTATGACTAAAAAATTAATTTAATAGTGAGTAATTTAGAAAAACTTAAAACAAAACCCAATTCAAGGGAGACAAGGCACATAGGATACTTCATTAAAATAACTTTCAATTAATATGATGCTTTCTCATCTGTGTTTCATTTATCCTTTGTTTATCAATGGGAGGGGGTGGCATCTTCAGTAGCATGCGTGAGGGTCTATATACGGCAACTCAGTATCTCATCCACGTTACCTTAATATTTCTTTGTTTAATTTTATTTTAAGAGACTCTAATATGATTACTCTGATGAAATATGCTGCACCAAATGATTTATTTGTGGGGTAGAAGATGTCTTTCATACATTCATAAGGTGAGGAATTAATTATTCTCTAAGAATCTCTACATTTTAAACTATATAAAATTTGTGTTTAATTTGGATAACTTTGAACTTATTTTAGGCCAATTAAGATAACTTGGTTTAGAAGACTTGTACGAGTAAGTTAAAGTTTATTATCAATACATTGTTACACATGATGTTATGATGTTGATAAATCAAAGTAGAAAACGAAAAGTTGACTCTAGATAGATGATGTTCTAGTTGTATGATGATAATGGTGAAAGAAAGTGAAAATGCTGAGATAATGGAGAGATCAAGGTACTATTAGTTCCTCTCTTTGTTCCAATTTAGTTGTCTTATATCAATTTTGAGATTGTCCCAAAATAGTTGTCCCATTCATACTGGAGTAGCATCAAGTGTTTTGAAAATAGATAAAATCACATGAAGTGTTAATCTTATGTAGAGAGTTCTTTAAAAAATACAAATGTTTCAAATCAGACAACTAAAATGGAATGAAGGGAGTAATATATAAGCTCCCCCACGAAGTACAGTCAGAAGAATAAGGGTTGTACATTGTAGAAGGTCTTAGCATCAGAACCCTTTGAAAGAAAGCTATTCCATATACCCATACTGGATCTTAAGTGGTGGGTTTTGTTATTTGAAATTTGAATTTAACGTTCAATTAGTGCATTCATACCAATACTTGATTGAAATTAGATTCCACGATCCAAATTTTAATCCATTATAAAGTTCTTTGAATTTGAATTTGAAATAATGTTGAATATAATTTCATGAATACATTGGGTCATTAATTTACTTTTATTTTGTAGGTTCGATTAATTGCATTCCAAATTACAATTCCATGTTCATATTGAATTCATATAAACACTTAATTTCACCGGTGAATTTGTGAGAACAAATTATCCTTGTGAAATTAGAATTATTTTTCTCCTTTAGAGTGGAAGTGAGCTGAGTTTTGGAGTTTTAATTATTGAAGTTTTGACTCATATCCAAGGATTCAGATCTAAAACTCTTATCTTAATTTGAGGGTTTCAGAAGTGTGCGAGATCACGATCAACATCATCATCAGTTGGTGATCCGAATTCTTGCAGTTACAACTTTAGCCTTCATCACTTTCTCAACATCTACTATGCAAGTATCATCTTCTTCTCCATCATTGTGACTATCATTGTTTTCTTCCTGCTAAGAAGACAGTTCAGAACACATATGGAAGCTAATGAATGGGTTTGTCATTGCTCTGGTTCAAGGGTGATAATAATTGGATGAGGATATTAAAACATTTATTACTTAGAGATCTTCTTAGCAAATTACAACTTAAGAGAATATAGTTGCCCAACTAACTGCCTCATCAAATTTGGCAATTCATCAAGAACCCACTTACTACATGTCAACAAACCTTTTACATTATCAGAAACTTATATTTCTTTGAGTATCTATATATAGACGAGTTGTATTCAATTCTGATAATCAAATACACCAGAATGCAGGTGAAGTTGTATATATGGGAAATTTATACATCTAACTAGTTGCAAGGGTAAAATAAGATTCCAGTATAGGCCATGCCAAAATTTTGCAACTTACAACCACATGTGGCGAGAAATTATCCATTGTGAAGCAATTTATAAAAGTTAGTGTCAACTTTCAGTCCTCGGAGGAGCAGAGAACTGAACCAATGATTCAGGCCATGGATGAAAGTTCACACCAATTCAAACTTAACCTCAAAATGTCAGAATATAGTCCACACTTCCAATTTCTGTAACTAGTGACAGTACTTGGGGTCAAAAAGAACAGAACACAAGTCCAGTTAAAAAATATAACATCACACGCATCTATTACAATCTCAAATAATTATCAGTTGTTTGAGATCAAATGAACAGCAAAAGAAGCCAAGAAGAGAAATAAACAGGAGTTTCAACCTAGCATCCGACTTCAAAGGAAAATACAACCCTTACTTTTTCATTAAGCAAGTATCATACAGGTTCCATAAATATACTCAGGGTTTCTCACTCTGAATGGAAAAAAACATATTATATATGTATATCAAGCTCCAAAACTGCTCTGCCGGGGCAGCCATAAACACTACTCTAGTGGTTCTTGCCACCCCAACAGGAACCTCAAAAACCCACCCCGCCGGTATATTTTCATCTGCATTCAGATGCAGCAGAAAGAATACGTTTTCAGATCATACTATACACGCTACACCGAAAGGCCACAAAGTTCACTCTCACCAACCACGTTGCATGAATTCACACATGGAATGGATAATAAAGAATGGGTAAATGAAATAGGGAATTAACAAACCGACAGCCCAGGGAAAAAAATACAAAAACAGAACTCCATGACAAAACTCTTAAGAGGAAAGGATGGATTGCAATGTTTGTAGCTGCTGGGGCTGCAAAGAAGACCAAGTTGAAGCTAGAGCAGATGGTGGCAAGCTATGCTGTAGCTGCCTGAGAAGATTAATCATCCGGCTTGTTGTTTGTTCTGTAGCCAGATCTTTGCCCGCACATAAGACCTGCAATAATAACATCAATTTGGCTTTTCATGAGCACCAGATATAATCACACCAAAAAAATAGGTGAATTGGTCTCAACCCCACCCCCAAAAAAAATCCAAAAAAAAAAAAGGAAACCAAAGCACCAATCATGTCTTTCAACTTCTTGTAACCATCAATAGTGTATATTCGCTAACATCTTAAAAATAGATAAATAAAATGTCTTTTTAATACACATTCTAGATATATTTTTTATATATGGATAAAACAAAATTCATTCTTAGTCAAATGGAGCCAATGGATTACTCAAACACTCCCTCTCTCACATCTAAATGTTCTTTCAATGGTTGGATCATCTAAATGCTCTCCCTCTCACACATCTAAATGTTTTTCTTTCAATGGTTGGATCATCTAAATTCTCTCTCCCTCTCACACATCTAAATGTTTTTCTTTCCGTGGTTGGATCATCTAAATTTTTATCATAAATTCATAAAAACAAAGATATCAAAATTCAAAAGTTATGATTTTCTATTTTTAGTTTCCATTAGACTCCTATTTGAATTTCTCATTCACTTTGTATTTTTTCTCTTATTTATGGTATTTTTTCTTACTTGTTTCCTTCTTTTCATAAATAGAACTTGTTATTGCTTGTTCTTCCATGGGAAACAAACATACTGATCGTACAATTTTTAAGATTACATGCGTGTAATTTAGTTTATAATTTTAATTTAATTTAATATTTTCAATTATCCATTTTATTTTGCATAACTATGCATGAAAAATGTCGAAAACTTGTCTTTCAAAATAAATATGTCAATACAAATTGAGAAGTAATCTAGGACAGGTATATCTATTGATGCCCAAAATTTTGGTCTTGACCAATGCAAAGTCCAAGAATGAGCTTTAAAACATGCTTCACAAGATAAAAGATAAATTATTGTATTAAAAAACAATGATGCAACACCATCATTTGGAGAGAAAAACTGATGAAAGCACATGTTTATAACATGATGCAACTACAGTAGCAACTTAACTTGCAGCAACAATCTTTCAGAAAATACATTACTCTAGCAACAATCTTTCAGAGAATACATTCCATGATTAAGAGAATTAGTTTCCCTATTCTCAGTACCAATAGAACAGGTAGAGGCAACCGCTCAATGTATTTACCCAGCGTGTATCTATTATATGGACTCCAAGCCATGGTCAACAGATAGTCCTCAAGAGTCACTTTAATAAATATGTCCTAACCAGTGCTATAAAAAACTTACATATGCAATATGTATCTCATGATTCCTAGAATAACATATAACAAACAGTCAATATCAGTTCAAAATCAAATGATTCCCATGGATGAAAGAAAGTTGTGGGAACTTGGAATTCGAAGTATGGAACTTTTGGGGTTCTTTTTCATGGCTTGAGTGTTTTTTCTTTTCTTTTTCCTGAGGGCCTAGGGCTGTGGGTTCCCTCCCGCACACCCACTTTTTTTTTTGGACAAGAGGGGTTATTTTAACTTGGGCTGCGTTGGGATGAAGAGAAGCAGGAGATTCACTTCCTTCCCCCTGTCAAGCCTAAAACTATGGTTTACCCTCCTCATTCCTTGCTTCTCTCTTTCCCTTTCTTTTCACCTCATACCTTTTCCCCTATAATTACCAAACAAAATATAAGAGAATCCCTCAAGAGGGAAATCCCCTACTCAAAGGAATCCCCTAAAAACTCCCTTCATCCAAATGCAGCTTTATTGTTGGCCTTTTTATAGCATTGATTAGATATACTGGTATGGTACTTCTCAAAGTTGAACCATTGAATTTTGAACACCAAGGTAATAGCCATAAATTGCATCTTCACTTATTATTGAAAGAATATTCGCTCCTTACTCATATTAGTACTTTTTTAGATAGTTTTATGCTTTTCATATATTTATATTTTTTGGGGGAAAATTATGAATCTTAAAATTTTACTACTTACTATTCATGACTCACAATTCAAGATGTATAACAAGTTTATGATAAGAATCAATTTTCAAAACATTCATCATATGAAGTCTCTCATTGTATTTCATGCCAAATTTCATGTGACTAGCCATGGTAATTGAATTTCAATGAAATAGTTATACATTGCATCTTCACTTATTATTGAAAGAAATTTTGAGGCTTTCTCATATTTCTACTTTTAAAAAAAATTTGCCATTCATGTAAGAAAATTATGAATATTACGTTCTATGATTTTCAATTCATAACTCAAGAATCAAGATGTATAACAAATATGCAATAAGATTCAATTCTAAAAAACAATGATCATATCAATCCTTCCATTGTCTTTAGCCCTGGTAACCAAGAAGGGAAACGACTCAATGCTGCTTCTTTTGGAATAACAAACAAGAAAAGACAACCATCTCCTAGAGTGGGTGCAAGTTTTAAGTCTGTAGAGGAAAGGAGAATGGGCATTTGACCATTGAGTGCCATGCATTCTACTCTATCAAGGAAATGGCTGGGGCTCAGTGATGATTCAGATAGTGTTTGGAAAAGGATTCTAAGTAGGATTTAGGGTATAGGGTTTAGGACTGATTAGCAGGTACAACCTTCCTGTTTCTGGTTGGCACATTCCTTTTTCTGCATCAAGGGCATACAAATTTTGGTATTGGGTAAGGAGTTACCTCTGAACTTTGAAAGGTATGTAAGGTATAGAGTCAATGAGGACTCACGACTTTCTTCTAAGCAGATAAATGAGTTGATGATTCTTCATTGATGTTAGATTTATAGCCACTGAATTTTGTGAGCCTATTGCATTGCATTTATATTACTGGAAGTTAAAAGCATACAGATTGTGGGAACCTGATATTCATGGTACATTCTCAGTCAAATTGTCTTTTTCTTTTCTTTTATTTCCTCATCAAGAAGCTAAGAGTTTCCTAGAGTCTCTCCATTTGTTTGGAGGGTTAAAAAAAGTCCAAAGAGCCCATGCATTCAACATTCAGTTAGTTGGGTGGGATGGACAAGATCCTACAGCAGAATCACCTTGGAAAACAGGAAGATGATCATAGTCATGGGTGTTGTATCTGCAGAAAGGTTGTGGAATATGTAAAGCACTTGTTCATTAACTAAAGCAACCCCTCGCATATTTGGTGCTCCATCGAACTTTGTTTAATATGTCTTACACTATGCCGAAGGAGATAGATCTCTTGATTAATGCATGGAGATATTTAAGAAGCAATGCTATGGTTCAGGTTTTGTGGAAGTTGTCCTTGTTGCAATTCTTTGAACTATTTGGCAGGAATGGAATAAAAAATGCTCCATAATAAGTCTTCATGTAAGGATGAGCTAGTTAATTCGATTCATGTCAAAGTGGATACATGGTTAGCAGCAGATAGAAGATATCAATAACACACAGGTCTCAGAAGTGGTTAGTCTGTAGACCCACATTGGGAATTGAAAGTAGGCTCGCAGTCTTTGTTAATGTTTGGGTCCTTCCCCCCTGTTGGAAAGAGGAAATTGAAATTTGATGGTGGTAGTGTCAAAGTTGATTGATTCAGGATGAAGTAGCAACAGCCCTTTCAGCATATGCCGAGCCCTTGCCCTTTGTCGTAGAAATCTATCTAAACTTTACATGTAATGGAGGGGTGTCAAAGTCTTAGCTAAGATTGGGGTAGGCTGTGACATTATAGAAAGGGATTTCTTTGTGTTTTTTATAAGGGACTTCTTCGTGGTTATTCAATGGGTGAAAGGGGCAATATGCCATGGAAACATCTTTGATATGGAAGAAATTAGGGCAATAATCCATGAGGAAGGTTTTATTCACCTTCCCAAGTTAACCAACAAAACAGCTGCCACTCTAGCTGAGGGAGTGGGTCTAAATGATTTGCAGGTATCTGAATGCAATTGTATTTGCGGTTTTTGCCTTCGGTTTTGTATCTGGCTTTGAGACAGTTGCCACAAGGTGATTCATTGGGTTGCAAAATAAACGGAAAAAAGTCAATAAAGGATCTATCATTTGAAACAACCAAATCTCTTATTCTTGATAGGGAACACCACAGAACATTTAAGTGACCTAAAGTGAGACCCGTCTTTACCTCAGATATAGCAGAGGAAATTGGTCCTACAGTACAAAGAGGCACCAGATATAGAAGCCAAATAAGAACTTTACCTCAGCAAACACATGAACAATTTTAGGAAGATGTTGATTGTTGGGGCCCAAAAGCTCCATATCAGACCTGTAGATGGGTGATAAAATGAGATTTAGTATTCCATACACGTTGAAAAGTCTAGCTGTTGACAATAGAAATACTTTCAACATGGAAGAGAAGGGGAAAAATGATCTTACAAGATTAGTTCGTTGAAATTTATATTACAATAGATCAAATGCAGACGAGCTCAAACCCTTACCTTTCAACCATTGAACAAAGCTGATCATGAACAACTTTGGCCTCAATTAAATCACCTTTTATTGGCAAGCAGCTTAACCAGGCAGGAACTACCTGTCAAATGAGAAAAGGGCACCATCCATGTAAGAAATAGCATGGGATAGGGATCGATGTTCAAAAACACAATAGAGAAGATTGGTTTTGTCACACTGCATTGTCTTACAGTAAATCTGCTACAGAGTAACACCAGAAGTATTGATATTGGAACCTTTTGAATGCATACCCTTTTACCATTTTTGTTAATATATGTAATTTAACCATAAAACAAGTCGCATTATTCATTAAAAAATCATTTGATCACTTGTAGAAGAAAAAGTCCCAACATACATATATTAAAAGATGGTAGGAATTTTATTTTTTTATATTTTATATTTTCATTCTTGGATTTTTTTTTACCATGTTCAACTTATGTCCCTCTTAAAAAAAAAAAGACAACCAACATATCCAAGGCATCAAATATCTAGATGTATCACTTTACATAGTAGCACTAGAGAGTGGAGTTCACTATAACATAAAACACATGCTGACTACTTTTTGAATGATAAAACACATACCGAAATGTGCATTTTGTGGTACTTAGAACAATGGAAATGACCCTCAGAAAACAGTGAAGACTGAAGATGCATATATAGAAACTATTTTCGAAGAACAGTAGCAAGCATGTGGGTAACATGACATCATCAAGAATTCAGATAAAAACAAATTAGATATCCCAACATCTCAGAGTTATAGGACCACAAAATGTAAAGCAATAATGCAGCCACTTGTACAAAAAGAATTTTTGTACCATCCAGGCCATTTGACAAGACCCTCTAGCACAGTTGACAAGTGCTCATTGTTGCAACAATAGAAGTTGTAGGTGGTGATCCTCAACAATACAAGTGTCTAATGGAAAACAACTTGACAAATCTCCCCCCCCCCCGGGAAAGAGAACGATTTTTTTGGAGGAAAGCATAGATATGTGAGCCAACCCAAGATAGGACGCTTAGATGGCTTCAACAATGATGATGATGGTGACATTCCATAGATGTAGATATATACAAGTGTTGCAGAGGATTGTGGGACAGAACGGATTCCTCTAAAGGATCAAGAGTTAATATCTTGGCCACCCAACCTCTGATAAAGTGATCTATTTATTCACATTTTTTTCAAAGATCAATTTGTAGGCCAAAGACCGGATGGGTAATAGAAACCAATCATATAATATTCAGCAATAAATCATTCAAAGGTGGGCCCCATCAGACTAATAATCTCAATCACCAAAAAACAGGTGCTGATTATGTAATTTTTGCATTTGAATCTGTAGTAACAAGGATCAACCATTCCCAATGAATCAAATGCTTTCACATGGATCTCCAACAATAATCACACAAATTGATGCCAGAGAAATGTTTAGCGTCCCCCATATCCATGATATACTCACCATCCTCCTACTAACTTAGATTAAGCCTAGGTGCCCAGGAGAACATTCATCACATGCCCAAATAGGCACACTTAAGCATTTTGACAAGGTAGAGAAGTGCAAGTACCTGAGCTGCATCTATACTGTCACGGTGGAACTGACATATTTTTCCAAGAGCTGACACAGCATTATCGTATGCCATTACGTTATCTGAATGCAGTGCATTAGGATGCCTGATAACAAAATTTAGCCTCGAAAGAGCCTCTGTAGATAGGAAACAAAAGCAACTGTTGATAGATGGAACCCAAACGGAATAATTACTTGAAAGCAGGCACCCAGAAAGAGCAAGTTACCTCCAACAAGAGGTTTAAATGCAGATCCACCAAATTCTGCGCAAACGCCAATTCCATAAACAGCCGCCTGTTGGGAACAAAAAATTTGAAATGTAATCCATTATCTTTCAAACAGACAGCACTATGGAGGCAGCAGTGCAAGGGAAGACCTGTCGAACATCTGGGCTTTCATCAGTGCAGGCTTCCAATAAGAATGGAAGATATGTATCATAGTACCTGTTCAATCAATGCAGTAGCAATCATACAGTGAAGGCAAGGTACTCAATTATGATGAATCATTTACTTCAAATATTTCAAAGACAAATAGCTTACTTAAGAGCTGCTTCACGACATTGCTCTGCAACATCATCGAAAATGCAAACTGCAATCCTCCTCTCTTCCGCTGTTTTATCGTTACCCTGAAAGTAAAAAACTTGACGTTTCAATCTCTTTTTTGATGACTATGGTGTCCAGGCCTCTTAGAACACCCAACTAATCCTCGGGGCACGTGCAAGCCTCCCCTCCCACACAAACCAAGTCAGTCAACGAAGAGTGGCCCTTTGGGGTGAAGTAGGAATCGAAATCAGGACTCCCGCTTCCTGAGGCGGGTTCCTAGCGATCACTCATACCCCTTTGGGTTACTTGACGTTTCAATCTAATTGACCATAAAAGAATAAATGTTGACTTCTAATCTGACACTAAGACATAGTGTTTGATTTTGCAAATCCCATAAAAGAGGATTCAAGGACATGTCATAATATATGAATGAATATTTGTTTAAAAAAAAACACATGTATAGATAATACCAATAAAAAGAATAAATTTATTCAAACAAGCAAGTAATAAAAATTCCTTTATTTTAGTTGGATTTCAAAAGAAGAAAAGGTGTAACAATGTCTGTAATATTGGAAAACAATGTTGTGATAATACTAGAAGGACCAATTTACAATCTGACAAGGGACATTTGAAACACAAGTTACAAAGAAATTGTGCAAAAAATCTAAAACTAAATTCCAATCTGCAATAACAAAACTGTTGTTTCAAGTAATGATGCTGTAACAGCTGAAAATACAGCCATCATAGCAAATTATGAGCAGTAGTTATATAAAATGTGGCAACTTACCAACATGGGTGTTATGTATGAAGAAAGTTCATCAAAGAAAGGCAGGAAAGAGGCCTTGAATGTTTTAATCAACGTGCCCAAGAAATCACCAACCTAGATTTAAAGATAAGAATCAGAAGGGTAAAATCAAAACCAACTCCAGTTACTAATGAAAAACATTTAGAAAAGAAACAGCATTAAAGCCAAAGATTCTTATGACATACTTGATCAAAAAGCTCTTCTTCTTGTTCATCTTCTTCTTTAAGTAATTCCCCTTCTTCTGCATCAAAGTCCTCTGCTTTTGCTCTCTCTGCTCTTTCTCTTTTTCTAGTTGAACTAGCTGTGATTACCTGTTTTATCTCATCCACAATGGATCTGACCTGACTTTCATCCAAAAGTGGTCCAGAAATCTGAAATGAAAGGGGCAGGAAATAAGTCTTTCCAACAAAGTAATTATGGAGTTTGCCATCATCTGTAATGATTATAATTATTCACGCACCTTTACAAATTTTCATTTCAATTGAATTATAACAGGCATAAGCAGATGATACAACTTTGAGATTCACAATGTAATTAGGGACTTTGCCATCATCCATAATGATTATAATGTTTCACAAAGCTTTACAAATTTTCATTTCAATTGAATTATAACAGGTGTAAGCAGAAGATTTAACTTTGAGAATAAAAAAAGAGAGGAAAACAACATCAACAGAAGAAAGTGATATACGGTAGAAAAAAGGCATGGAATTCAGTCCTTTCAAGGGGAGGAGCACTTGAGAAATGTGGCAAACAGTACCAGCGGCTATTCAAGACAAAGATTTTTCTTTATAGTAATAATTTTCAACGAGGGAGATCTTCAAATTGGCAAAACATTGAGTGATAAGTTATCTGTGGCTTACAACGGGCTGCGTACATCCAGAATTTACCCAACACCCTCGTACTCAGAGAGAGGTGGGGGTCTTGGGGTTCTTCGTCATCAAAAAAAAAAACATTGGGTGATAAGTTGAATGAGAGTGGAGATAATTTGAAGGGATTCCCTCTTAGTTTTACATAGGGATAGGAAATCTGTTAAGAGGATAGCATATGGTAAAGAAAGAATAAACAGAAGTAAAAAAGGCAATCAAGGGTCGCTTCATATTTAAGATCGACTGGCAAGATGGAGACAACCAGGACTAGGGCAAGTAATGAAGGGAAAC
The DNA here is from genome assembly GCA_013350335.1 of Chimonanthus salicifolius. Lineage (NCBI taxonomy): Eukaryota > Viridiplantae > Streptophyta > Magnoliopsida > Laurales > Calycanthaceae > Chimonanthus > Chimonanthus salicifolius. Next base: position 8,165,292 of record CM023537.1, on the reverse strand, counting down.
CTATTTTTAGGTCTAGAGTCTAATGAGGCAGAGTTCATCATCATCCTAGCCAATTTTCCATCTACAGGTCAGCTGTTTGGAGTCCACATTTACAATCTGCCCTACTAAAAATCATATCCACCAAACACCCCAAAGTTTACATTGTCCTTGACCAGTTAACCCCATTACGGCCTTCCCCTTCAAGTACCTATCACTTGTAACTGTTGGATTCTCCATCTTTGGCCATCTATGTGCATACCCAAAGCATCATACATGGCATTCCCTCATTTTATTATCAACCTTTAAGATTCTTGCAAGGCAGTCAATTTTAATTCTCTATTCATTTTACAGCACTCTTCCATCATCAAAGCATAAGAAACTCTGCCACCACTACTATAATCTATTTTCCATTTTTCATCACACAATAGTTACTCCAATCATCAAATAATATCTCCCGTTCAACGGACACCACTCTCCTATCCACCAATCACTTGGGGCTATATTATCACCAACTTTATCAGCATGCTCCATTACATCATTACCAATTTAACGAAGTTTCATCCAATGAAAGTAATTCTTGTATAGAGATGCCATTTGGTCCTAGTACCCTAATTTCTTTATTTATGCTAGTGTTAACTTTACTTCTGTATCAGATATTCTCTTATCCCTAAATTTGTTTTTGCCTTTATATCTATGTCATTTGTATATTCCAATATTTATTATATCTCGAAAATATATCACCCAACCATCTTATTTTTCACTATAGCCTGCTGATTTTCATTTTCAATGCATATTAAATTGCAAGGTCTCTAGTCCTCTCTTATCTTAGCAAGTTCATAAACACATGAATATAGGAATTGCCAAATTGTCATATGATTCATACTTCACTTCATGCACTGCTTTGCTGACAGGTTTTTTCGATTATTTTATATTATTATATCTTTCTAAGTCATCCAATCCTTATCTTTCTACCACATCTCTAATGAGGTGGAGTCATTAGCTATAAAATAAAGCATCGATGTTTCTCAAGAGGTATCTTCAAGTGAAATTCATGGTTGAAGGAAATTCTTGTAATGTGATGTGCTAGCATGGGGAGTAAGAATAAGAAAAGCACGGTAGAGGTTGAGACGTATCGAAGGAAATCAAAGCTTTAAAGGAGGGGATAGAAGGATCCTTTATGATGTTGGCAAATTCAACTAAAGACATGTTGGCTAATCATGGTTGAAAAACATGTGAGATGTTTATAGACTCTTCTTCGGAAAAGGAGCTGAAGCATGTATTGTGAGACAATTTATAACGATGGTCATGGTGTGATGAGGCCATGAAACAGGAAAATGGAAGAGATGACAACTTCATTTTCGACCGTGGCAAGTACAGGATTAAACTAGCCAGTCCGGGCTCCGAATTGGTAGGTTCGGTGAATGTGGACCCCACACATAGGCCCAAGGCCCACTTGGAGGAGGGTCACACGGCCAAAACCCTAACTTAAACATGGAGTTTGAATGAAGCAAGGGAGGAGCAATTAGCTAAAATTTAGCTACCTAACTAAATTCACTCATTGACAACAGAAACTACAGCAACTTTGCAAACATAATTGGGATATCAAACGATATCAGAATTTGATGAAATTTGGCTTGTTCGAAAGCTTATTCAATGAACTTTCCAACAAGCCCAAGTTTGCACAATTCTGATTTATGTAGCCCGAGTTATAACTTTTTTTTGTGAACATGTGTCAAAACCTACCCATGGTCGACCTCGCTCCTACTTTCACTCTCCTTAAACGTGTGCAACTCTTCCATCGCTGACTCCTCTCCTTAATTTTCTCTACATTGGCATGTGGACTCCACAAATCCAACATTATTTAGAACATGCAAGCTACCAAGGACTCCATGGCTGACTACACCTGGTATTTTTGTGATTGGTTGCTCTTATTTCTTTGTTTTTTCATTGGTTGATCATAAGTAGACTTAGGGTTAGTTCATGCCTAAACTAGGGTTGCTTCCACCTACCTAAAATCCTATAAAAGGATGCCTTGGGCAGCCACCAAAGACCAAGTTTGGGTCGAGAAGGCACCTAGCAAAGGCTAGAGTTGGGACTCCCGAATGTGGGATGTTCGGGTTTTCTATGTAAATAGATTTCCAATTGAAGCAAGTTATTTATGTACTTGATTGAATTAAATAAAATCTTGCATTGTGTTCTTTTTACCTAGTTCAATTGGATTAATAAGTTTAAATTGCACTGTGTTTATTTAATTCAATCGGACAAAACTAGAAATCCAGGACTACACTTTTCCGTAAGAATGTGTGAAAGCATCCCTTTTGGACTGAAATCACTCTCAGTTTACACTGAATTGAGTTCCCTTGCCTATGTGGACCAAGGGGGTTCAATTGGACTGCTACTTTGTGCTACATAATGGTGTCACGGAGCATGGTATAGAACTCATGTACTGTAATAGTTGCATTTCTACCTTTTATTACATTATATAAATGATACTTAAACTACTAAAAAAGTAGAAGAATCAGAACGGAAAACAATTTACATATGCACAAATTAATGTCATCCAAAACTAATATTTGATGTATGCATTAAAAACAAAAAACTACCCATGACCTTTTCCATGCATGCATTAAAAAGTCAAATTAGAAATGAGTGTGCTAGAGTCTAAAGGTTTCTCCTATAGAAGAAAAGATGAGAGGATGTCACTTAAAATGGTTTAGGCATTCTCCATAGAAGACTAGAAAGATCCGGTAGAAAGAGTCAAAAGATTACAAATAGAAGGTAACTGGAGATGGGGAAGGTTGTTTAAGACATGAATTGGAATGATAAAACAAGACCCAGTAAAATGAGGACGCAGATACCATGATTGTCAAATGGGGTAGAGCCAAAAAGTAGAACTCAAAAAGAAAATCCTAGCTGGATGGGACAAAGGCTTGATGATGGTGATGACATAAGGGCAAGTTTGTGCGTAATAAAATCCATGGATTTAGAGATCTAAATCCTCAATGATTTTAAATCTATAGTTTGGTGCAGCCCATATCCAAGTATTTTAAAATCTTTGAGGATCCAAAATTCCAAGATTTGCCATCCCACCTCTGCCAAGATTTAGAATTCTTCATCGACATGTCATCCCCTAGTTTTAGGAAGCCCACGTCATTGGGCACAGATTGTTTTTCCCAATTAAAAGACTTATTGGCTATATATTTATACGTTTATATATCTAAGAGATTAAATCTCACTCCTTTATCAATGTCAACCTTCTATATATCTTATTTATCTGTAAATTATGTGAAAAGTACTTTGAAATATTTATTTAGGTGAGCATCTTCATTCAATTTACATATTCATTATTAGACTATTGAAATTGTAAATAAGATCAGATGGCCCCATACTTTGTAAATATCATATCAAAGTGATTTAAATTATACCTCTTAACAATGTCTTATAATAGTGGGTCCTACCCTCTAACAAGGGCTATCATAGGAAAAATAAAACACATGAGAATGGCTTTTTTTTTTTCTCTGAGGTTATCCAATGTTCTTTACTTTTGAAAAAAAAAAAATCATAATATATATAATAAATAATCTTTTTTTAACTTTCCACACCAAATATCAAATTTTTAATGATGATTAAAATAACAGATTTAGAGTTGTTGCACTAAACATAGAATTTCTCAAAATTCAATATTTTAAAATCTCAAAGTTAAAATCCTTGTAATTTCAGGCACTAAAGATTAAAAATCCATGAATTATGCTTCATCTAAAACATGCCCTAAGAGTGTAGAACAAACCTGTACACATTCATTTAATGAGTCTAACATGCTCGAGCAAATCTCAGTCTCAGGCTCCTGCAAGCATGGTGCAGTTCAAAAACAACTTCAATATATGTAGCAGAATTTTTTTTGAAAGGTATATGTAGCAGAATTAATACTTACAGATGAGTTAATACGAAAAATAAAAGTTTTTCTTTAACAATAATGCAGAACATAAATATATATATATCAGATTGACCTTATGTAAAGCTTCAACCAATGCTGGAATGATGTAGTCAGACAACTGCTTAACATAGGACTCGTCACGACCTTGTACAAGGCCCTTTTCTATAGCTAATTTAGCTGAACGTAATAGCTCCGGCATGGCTAAATAACAGAAGAGGAACAATTAAGAAACTAAGCATATCATAGAGCAATTAAAATTGATAAGAAAATTCAAAAAGAAAAAAAGAACAATCAAACTACATGCCCCATACTATATCTTTAGTAAATACCTGAAACAGCAGCTCTCCTAACTTCTTCATGGAAATAGAACTTCAAAAGAGGAACTAAAGTAGGAGCAACCTGGGTACAGTTTGTTAATAACAAAGGATTTATGTTCCAAACTTCTTTATGGAAATAAAACTTGAAAAAGGCAGTACAGAAAGAGCAACCCAAGCACGGTTTGCTAATGATTTATGTTATTGATATTAAAAAACTAAATTGAAGGATAACTGCATCAATAATAACCTGATCAATCCACGGGTAGAACCCCTCCTTTAGTTCATCAGCATAACAACAGAGCATGTTACAAGCTGTAGCTTTCTCCTCTAAGACACTAGTTTTGATCCCTATCCGTTTATCCCCAAGGGTAATGGTTTCAATGCTGCAAATGAGAGAGAGAGACTATCAAATAGGTGTGCAAATTGTAAAGCTTAAACAAAAGCCCTGCCCTGCAGAGCAGTCAACTTGTATCACTGTGGTTTCATACAAATAATGGCCATCATGTCAATTGCAAAATGAAGCAGCAGATAATCTGTTGATGTAGAATGGAATATCTACATGCTGATGATTTGCAAGCAACAAGGTGAAGAAGAAACAGGAGTACATGTTCCTCTTCATATTGAGGAACTATAGAGGCTCAAAATAACAAACACTGCATCTGTGTAGAATATATCTTTCTTTTTCTTTTTCTTTTTTTGAAGACCAAGGAATCCAAGCGTCCCACCAAACTAATCCTTGGGGCAAGTGTAAACCTCCTAATCCGAACACGCCGGGTACAGAACTAAGGGGAACTAATCCTTGTTGAATGCAGTTAAGATTAGCACCTAAATCTATGAGACATTCAATATCCATAACCAACTCCTTAACTTCAATGGTAACCATAGAATTCCATTTCTAGTAGGTTTAGGGGCATCATCATTTTGACCAATCCCTCTTCTCCTCTTTTACTCTAGAAATCTCCTTTATTCTAGAGATATATCTCCATCATTGTCCTCTTGTTCTTCAATATCCTCACACAGTAATGAATCTCATTTGTTCTCTAGCCATTTTACTCTTTTTTAGTTCTCTTAATTCTCTTTTTTGCTCATTAATTTCTCTTTATAAGTCTTGCAGAGTAATCAGCTTTATATTAGTATCTGTAATTCTCTGCACAAACTCAGTATATTGGGGTTTCTTAAACACCTTTTGAAAAGTTGATTCTTCTTTTCCACTTTGATCTCTACATCTTTCTAAATTCTTCTCTGTGGTTATGGAAAATTCTGATGCTGTTCATTTTAACCAGTAAATCAATGTACCAGCCTCAAGCATACATTGATTTACGGGACAGCAATGGTACATCTCCATATACATCTTCTTTTGCTCAGAATCTTGGATGCTATCTACCATTTCTAATATTGATCTTTCATCAGCTGTTTAACCGTTAATTCCTAATCCAAGGTCATTTTCAGTATCTAGTTCTATATCTTCTTCATCTGAATCACAAAGACATGCTTTTTAGTTCTCTTATTTTTAAATCTTCTTCTTCTTCTTCTTCTCCCCACCCCCCCAACCCTTCTTCTACTGATTCATTTTGAAGTTCATTGATTTTCCTTTTGGGATTTTTGTTAAAACACTTAATTGAAAAATGTCCCCTTTTTCCACATTTATAGCAGTAGGGGTATTTCCTCTTTTAATTTTCTTCAATCCCTTCTTATTTCTAATAACTGAAATCTTTTGTGTAGCATTTTCCTTCACCTGCATCACTCTATCCATCCCATAACTAGTTTCACTGATTTCTTCTTTAGTGAAAACATTCACATGCAAATTCGCCCACATCAATTGTGTGGGTGGGTGGGTGGAGAGAGAGAGAGAGAGAGAGCATCCTCAATTTACAAGCATGATTTTTCAAGCACAATAACCAATATGGTGATACTTCTTCAGGAAGTAGAAACAAACCTTTCATCATCTGACTCGTCTATATCGTCATCTGAATCTGCTGAAGTAATGGTTACATCTGGTTTAAGCTGAGCAGACTGAAGCAATGGAGGCATCACAACACTCATGTAAGGAATGAAATCTTGTCCCAGACACTTGCAAAGTCTAGCCCATGCCTGCAACATTTATTCTAAATTAAATGATGCAAAAAGACTTGACAGTTGGAAACTAGAATAAAACAAAAATAAATAAATACTTGTAGCATGTAGCTTGTTGTAGGATCATCAGCTTCTGTAGGAGTTCCCTGCAAAGTCATAAGCACTTCCATAACCTGCAAGAAAAAAGAAATTGCAAAACCCAAATAATCACAGAAAGCATCCCAGATAAACAATCTGAAGAAAGAAAATCAGCCGTGAATCAACAAAACAAAAGTATCTATAAACATGTATTTGCCATACAAACGACTGAAAATTGAACAAGGTAAGAATCAACAACTAGTTAAAAATTACCTAAGAAATAAGATAGGAAACCGGTCTTCAAAAAAGAAATAAGATAGGAAACCACTGAATCATATGGTAAAGCTTGCAATATAGTATTTTATACTTCTTATCCATGTCATATTTTAAGACATGTATGAAAACACTAGGGAAGGACTGAGAAAGAAAACAGTTCAACAAATACCTGCTTAGCATCATCCCTGAACTTCTCCTTGCCGACAGCCATACCAACCAAACTAATGCACTCCATGGATTTGGCACGAAGCATGCGATTAGATTTGTCAGTTGCCTTCATCAAGATAACTTTAAGATAAGGCATAACGGCATCATAGTACTTTTGGAAGTGTTCCTGAAAAAATACATTTAATGTTAGACCAAGCCATTTCAAAGCAAAAATTTAGAAAAGCAGCCCTGATAAAGTACCTGTGATGAATCTGCAACTGATGCTAAAGCTGTCAATGCCCCCTCTTGCACCATCTGCTTCCCATTCTGGATTGCATACAAAAACAAATGATTGAAATATCCAGAACTTATCACCAATCCCCAACCTTCTTGAAAGCAATGAACTGGCAATACCACAAGACAATCTCTAAATAGACAAAAATATATAAGAGTAACACCAGATATACCTGTAGCAATACAAGCAATTTGCTCACTATTCCATCCAAGTACGGTGTTAAGATTTCTGGCGTGCAGTTCTCACTGAAGTTTAGAACTGCCGAAGCAGCATGTGCCTAGAAAAGTTAAAAAGGAATAGAAAATGAGTTGAGGAAAAACCCGTGACAAACACACCAATACTTTAATTAGATTTCAAGATGAGAATGGTGTGGTAACAGTCATCTTAGAAAATAGTGTTAAAAAGTACAAGAAGAGTTCATTAAGAATCCGTGAAGAGTGTGATATGGGTACAACTGTACCAGTGTTCAATATAGATACAAATTTCTAACACGTGTATCACAGATTTTGACGAGTCCATGCAACATAGGTGAGGGCAGGTTAACCATTTAAACAGACATCTCGATACCCCTATTTGAACATGAAACAAAGTATCTAAGGAAACATTCATCACAAAAGCAGAACTTTCTTCAGAAATAATCATAATCAGGCCTAGCTCCATACATGAGATTTAAATCTATGATGTATTTTTATGGTTTCAATTCCTAGAAAGTATCTGCAACTTGTATCAACGGCTGTTAATTAAGTTTTCATCATCAAGTAACAACAGAAAGCCAAAAAGATGAGTAAACAGAATTTACTTATCTATTTAAAAAATGAATGAAGTGTCAGAAACCGACTTACCTGCACTCGAGGATTTTGGAAGTCATCCATAGCTGAGGCTAATGCAGGTAGCACCCGTTGATGATATTGAACTTGAAGATCTGGACCCAAATCTGTCGACAATTGCCCAATGGCATTAATAGCTGCCCAACGAACACGAGGGTGAGGATCTTGGAAGGAATTTAAAACCATCACCACCACCTGCTCAAGATTTTTTAGCATAACCTACACAACAAAAGAAAATGAATAAGAAAACCATCCTAGAAAAACTCCCAATTAGCTAAATAAATAAAAAAATCAATAAACAGCTTTCTTGTCCCCTTCCTTTTTACTAAAACTGAATCCAACTATCATCATCATCTTCCCAAAATCTCATCTACATGGTGTCAGCTTTTCAAATTCTACTTCTCCATTTGGCCCTATCATAAGCCATAAAATCAATCACTCCACTATTTGTCATGCCTTTCTTTATCTCTTCCCTCCACATTTTCAGTAGTCTACCCCTCCTCCTTAAACTTACATCTTGAAAACTCTCAAATATGCGTATTATGGCTATCTCTGGTCTCCTACTTATGTATCCAAACTAACTCAGATGGGTTTCTCTCAACTTATCGTCCATTAAGGCTACTTTAAAGCTGTCTCTATTGCGGACATTATAACTCTATCCTTTAGACTAACTCAAATGGGTTTCTCTCAACTTATCGTCCATTAAGGCTACTTTAAAGCTGTCTCTATTGCGGACATTATAACTCTATCCTTTAGAGTTAATCTAGTCATCCAACGTAACACTCGCATCTTCATCAACAAACTGTCTTTTCTTCGTGAATCCAATAAAATATAGAACTAAAAAAGAACATAATAGAATGTGGAGAGATAGAAAGCTTGAATTTTATATAGCTAAATGGAAGAAAGTAACTCAAAAGGCCAACCCAAGATAGATCAAACAAATGATTTTGATGGTGACAATAATGATAAGAATTCAATGAAACAGTTTGTTTTAAGTTGTGCTCAAGACCCAAATCTCCACAAAAGAACAAATACAATGATGACAACAACAAGAACGGAGCTTCCACATCAAAGAAAGCACACAATGTTTCACTACCAAAAAAAATGCTAAATAAGGCAAATTGGCATAAACATAAACAAACAATTTCATGAACAAACCCACCACCCATAAAGCAACAAATTTTTATTTTTTGAGGAACGGGGGGGGGGGGGGGGGGGGGGGGGCGCACAGCCCTACTAAACCCCCCCTTCAGGTAACGTCCCATACCCCCATAGGATAGCCACTAGGTTATGCCACGGGGACTCAAACTCGCAGCATCCCGATTCCTGAGGCGGAATGTTACCAGCTGAACTACCCCGTGTGGGGTCATAAAGCAACAAATATTACCATGGCATGCTTGACATGAAAGACAATTTGAATACTATTTGCATGAGGAAAAATATAATCCATTGATAACCAGTTTTCTTACAAATGAATCAAATTTTAAAACATTAAAATATAGTAAGGAATAAAACACACACACACAAGTAAGATTGTTCAATGACGGTTTCTAATTTAATGGATATCCTGAAAAAAAGGTTGAATCAAACCAACCACATTCTAACACCAATGTCAAGCTTCAATTAAATTGTGAATTGCAACATTACATGGCATAAACACACAGTAATGAACTACAGAAGGCGCACAGAGAGTCTAGAAAATGAATTTCTAGTCAGTCCAATCTTTGATTCTTTGAAACAATACCCTTTTTGCAACCATTCATCTATGTATACAAGAAATTGACCACAAACCCAGCAACACTCCAGAACATCAATAAAGGATTTAAATTGTTTTATTAACATGCCATTTACAAAGAAGCTTTAAGTAGAATGTCGAAACTAGAACATCAAATGTAGCATTTAAGCTTTTTTCCAACAAGTTGGTATAGAAATAAACAGTTCTATATGTCGTTATTGAGGTCATTATCATTATCATCATCATCAAAGCCATTATCCATCCATATGGACTCCGCATTTTGAGTAACAATTTCATGCTAAACCCTACCATAAATTATTATTTTTGTCACTTCACAATCTATCATGCCCTTTCTTATTGCATCAATCCAAGTATTTAAAAGCTGCCTCCTTTATGTTGGATTCTTAGCCCTGGGGTGGTTATTGCTCCTCTAAGCATGCACCAGAACTGAAAATGCTAGAGTAACAGAACTTTGCTACTTTAGAAAAGTAACATTAAAGAAAAACTATATTTAGTATACTATGTGGACCAGTAGATCCTATCATATTGAAGATCTATAGAGTATCTCAAAATTAAAACTTAGGACCAAAGAACATTTGTAGTCATTAGATTTAGCTTCATCAAAACCAATGGTGAATGGGTATTAATTTCGATGCATTTGGATCGATTGGACCCAATAACCCATTACATGCTAGTTGTCAAAATTGAGTTTCCGTTGCTTGCCGTAACTAATCTGTCACCCACGCATGGTTCTACTAAAACAATTTTAAATGACATCTACTGATCTTTTAGTGTGTTGAGGGAACCTCTGATAGCAGTCATTTCAAATTTTATCTTTTGTTCTTATAGAAGACATCCATGTTAATGTATGCATTTTGTAACCATCACTTTGTCTGTTTTTTCCCGTTTTATAACAAATCCATTTCAATATAAGATATGAGACTTGTAATCCAAAAATACCAGGGCTGAATGTTAATACCTTTGAGCAACCCTCTGCAATCTGAGCCAAGGTGATGAGTGCCGCGTGATGCTTCTGCCACTCGGGGGCAGCCAAATAGGCAGGCAACAGCTCCGACGCAACTGGGACAATTGTATTCCCTCCCAATGAAATTGCCAGCCTGTCCAGACACTCCTGTCCAACACTGTAATTACTCGTTTCTCCCGCGTCCTCATCCTCACTCTCTGCATTGTGCCACGCAGGATCATCCTCAATATCCAACAACATCTTCATCAAAATCCCAAACAACCTCCCAATAAACTGGGGTAGCTTGCGCATCATCCCAGGTGCACGCTCCCTAGCCTCTGCTAACGTGATCACAAACTCAATCGCGAGGTGCCTTGTTCCCTCCTCAAGCCCGTCTGCCTCCGCAATCTGCAGCATGGCCCCGACAACATCTGCAAGCTGCCGCCGGAGGAATTTCGGCTCAGCACCAGCAAGCTCAATGAGGAGCTCAAGAGCCTCCTGTGCCGTCGCCTCCTGACCAGAGTTCAAAGCCTCCGTCAGTGTCTGCATCATGGGTGGGAGGAGATCTTGAAATCGGTCACGATCCACCGGCGCTGACAGGCACTGGATGAAATTGATTGAAGCAGAAAGCGCTGCAATCCGGACGTCTGCAGAGGTGGAACTGGACAGACATTGGAGAAAGATAGAATGGAGGGTGGCTAGATGGGGGGCAAGTGCGTCAGCGGCATACTGGGATAGCTGCGCGAAGATTAAAAGGGCAGATTCTTGGAGGCGGGGGGACTCAGATGTGACAAATTGGAACAGGGAGGGGAGCAGTTCAGGCCAGGCACCATCAAAGAGGATTCCGGAAGCGAGCTCAGAGACGGTGTCGCACAACTTCTTGCAGATGGACTTGGCCTCCTCTCTCTGGACAGAGGAGAGGAGAAGGGCTTTAATTTGGGCCTGGGTGGACGCGTTGAGTCGGGGCCAGAGATAAGAATCGTCGCGGGTGAGTTGTTTGCGGAGGAGGATGGAGGACATGGCGCGGAATTCCATCGATGGGGAGGAGTGGAGGAGGTGGGCGAGTTTGAGGGAGAGCGAGTCAGGCTCATGTTGCTTACATAGATTAAAAAGTGACTCGGCGGTGGATCGCTGCTCGTTGGACATAGACATGAGGTGAGAGATAAGGGTCTCGAAGGGGGCCGGGTCAGGGCCAAGAATGGCGCCAAGTTGGGATTGCTGAAGCTGAGACAGAGATTCGGAGGAGTCCATGTCGCCGGATGAGAGAAAGAAATGAAGAACTCAGGCGGATAAAGAGCTTTTCCGATCGAGCGAGAGAGAGCGAGCGAGGAGAAAAGATTGGCCTTGGCTTCTGTTTTTCTCTGTCTCGCTCTCGAAAAATGAAAAACACGCTCAGGCCGAAAACGAAGGTGACAGGAAAGGAAGAATAAAAAAAAGGGGGAAATGAGGGTTTTTGGTTTTATGATTAGGGTTGGATTAGGGCTGATGTTGGACTTTAGGGTTATTAAATTATTATTTAAATTAGAGTTATGTTAGGTAAGAAATCATCTACATATGTTAATAAAATATTTCTTTCATTGGGTAGACTCTTTTATGATTCATTTATCATTAAATAATATATGATTAAATAAAAGCAAATTACAATTAATTTTAATGAATATTAGTACCTGCCATTTGAAAGACTATAAATATTTCATATTAATATAGGATTAAGGTTTAGTCTGATAATAGATATGACTCAATTGATTGGACTTCCAAATTATTGGAGATGGTGAGTATAAATAAATTCAAAAATAAATATATCATCACAAAGAAATCTTATATTAAATACAATTTTTCAATTTGTAATATGTTATATATTTTAAGGTTAAAACAAAATGAATTGAACAATACTATAGGTGCATATTTGGTAAAAATAAATTTTAAGAGATTGTAAATTTTCACTTATTATTTTAAATGTATTAAAATCTATTTGTTTGATAAATTTGAGGGTGGATATTCTCTAAAAAAATAGATATTAAAATTTGAAGGGAACTTCAAACCCGTGAGAGATTATGCTCTATCTTTTCTATAACTAAATCATTAGGTTAAAATATATCTTTATTTCTTGTCGCCCTCTTCTCACATCAATAGCATTTTTAATGGAGTTACTATATTTGTGTCTCTATGTCCTCTTTATAATTTCAACTATTTTATATAATCAAATCAATGTTAATCTAAGAAGTTTCTTTTCCCTTTAAGGTGTCTCTCATCTCTATTTTGGTTGTCATCGCGGACAAATAATTCATGATCATATATGAATATATGAACCTCCTTTTTTATTTTATTGCTTTTAAAAGACATATTAAGTAAAAAGGTATATTTCTTATTTTCATCATTTGTTTTTGTATCTTTATATTAGACAAATCAAATCAAATTTTATAAACAAATAATAAATTTGTAGGTAAATCTAATAATTGCATTTCAAAAGATATGATTCATAGCCCCCCCCCCCCCAAAAAAAAAACACCATATGTCAATGTTATTGGTGCTACCATGGTAGCACCTAAGTGGTGGGACTATGGATCTAGGGTCATGTTCTTAAAAAACACATAAAGTATATCAATTTAAATATATTTTTTAAGCTCTCAAATATATTATGAGACTTTAAAAATTACCTTGATGAATTAACAAACTCATGTTCATATACTCTCCAAATTTAGATGATTTTGAATAATTTTTTTAAGCAATGGACAATAAATTAATTTTTCAATATTTTAGCTAAATACCAACATCTAAATCTACTAAAATTTAGTAAGATCTTAGTAGAAGTATCCAAATGCCAAGATTTTAATTTACTAAGATTTAAGTAGATTTGTTTCACTCTCTTACTTTTAGAATGTCCTAAATGAAAATTCCTTGATTACCAAACATGCTCATAATAGTGAACAATCCATTAAAATACTAAAATACATAATTTCCAATGATCTTTTGTTGTGGAATATATGTTTCTATAATTTGCTCTGTATTTTTTTTATTGTTTGTGAAGTGGTGTGTTAGAATTGATTCGAAAATTATTAAATGGACATTTAATTTAATTTGTGGAATTAATGTCAATGGTTAAAAATGTCGACTATCTTTTTTTTTTTAAAATGGCTTCTTGTCAAACATCATGTTTGCTACGTTACTAATTTACTTATTGAATTGAAGAATGAAGATGAAAACTGCGAATTTAAAAGAAAATGGAAGACATTATAATCATTTTTATAATTAATTATTTAAAATTATCTAAATTGATAGGGAGTACAACACTTGCCTTGCTGTATTTGGTCATTTACACCTCCTTTCTTTGGCCCCTCACTGTCAAGCATCTGTCATTACACTTAAGAAAGAGAGATGGTGAGAAAACCAAACCATAAACAGGGTCACAATATCTTATTTTACTAAAATAAGATAAATGATTGTATTTACTTATATTCAACTGTGAATCATTCATTGTATTATATCATTTAATTTCTATTATTTTTAAAATTCGATTTGATTGTAAACATAAGTGAAAATAAAATGAAAAGATTGGATAGATTTGAATTTAGATTTGATCTAAGCTCAAGATCATTATGCTCATTCTGTACTATTCTCACTCATTAATAGAGTTTAATGAGCCTAAAAGAATTCATCTTTTATTTATATCTTCTTTATGTATATTATTTATAACTATCATTTGGCTTAATAGGTTATTAAATTTAGAACTAGACATATTCAGATATACATAAAAAATCAAATACTCCCTCCGTCCCATTTTAATTGTCTCATTTGAAAATTTGTATTTTTTAAGAAACTCTCTATTTAAGGCTAGCATTCCATGTGATCTCATCCATTTTCAACACATTTTATACTAAATGAGACAACTATTTTGGGACAGTTTCAAAATCCATATAGGACAACTAATTTGGGACAGAGGGAGTATTAAATTTGAATGCTGATTTGTATCTTATAAAAACTAAATGGATAAAATTGGACTTTTAAAATTTAGATTTGAATGACCATTTATAATTTACAATCCCAATTATGATATAATTGCAGACACCCACCTCGACCATGCCTACAAACTCAATTTACACTCCGCAACTCAGTCAAACTTTGCACATATATTAAGCTTTGTTGGAGATTGTACTCTGACCCAGGCTCAGGCTCAGGCTCAGGCTCAGGCTCAGGCTCAGACTTCTATGTTCTTAATCGAGCTTTAACTCAGTGACCCAGCCTCTTGCCATCCCTGCATGTCTCACCCTGCTAACTCCATTAGTAAATAGCTTTTTAATTTTTTTTATTTTTCATTCATTATGTAGACAATTTTCAAAGAAATAATTACATTATATTCTAGTTATGTACTTAACGTTGGGTAACTTAATTAGTTACTTTCCGCCTCACGAAGTGAGAGATAGCCTGTTTGAATCCTAGCAGCGTAAATTGGGGCGTCCTGTGTAATTGTGGGACGTTCCTCAAAAGGGTTTATTAGGCCTCGTGGTTCCCCTCGATTTAAAATATTTATATATATTTGAAATAAGACGCTGCATGTACATAGAGATTATTCCTTTTTAATCTAGTGCTTAGGTAACAAATTAAAAATGATCAGTCTTTTAAAAACACCATAAAAATATAATATATTTAAAAATAAGAGTTGTCATCATCAGGGGTTTAAAAAACGCCTAGACCGATATATCGGCCGATATTCAAATATCGCCCGATAATTTTCTCTCTCTTCCGATATCGGAACCATGAAAAACCGTTAAAAACCACAAAAAACCCGTGAAAGCCGTAAACCCTGAACCGTTAAAAACCGTGAAGAACCGCGAAAAACCGTCAAGAACCGTATCGGTGTTTAAAAAAAAATGAATTAAATACCGATATTTATGAATATCGGCCATATCGGCCGATATTCTGTATGTACGGCCGATACATATCGTATCGGCCGATATCGTTCGGTATTAAAATACCAATACATATCGGCCGATATTTCAACCTTACGCCATCATATACCGAATTAATTGAGATTTTGCTAGAAAAATATTTATCGATAAAAACTTTGATGTCACGCTTAGTGTCCTTACCCTCGATCCATTCCATTAACAACTAGTCTTTGAGAGGTATGGAGAGATGGAAACAATTAAAAATGAGAAAAGAAGTGTAGACTATTGGTGCCATTCATTTCACAATGATTTAAAATTGGCCTGGGCTGAATGTGATAGTATTGGCCATGGAAAAATTGAAGAGATACAGAATAATAATAGAAAATATGAAAATTGAAAATGTTATTTTGTGTATATTTTTATTTAAAAAGCGATATTTGCATTAGACTATTGGACCATTGAAAGTATAATAAAATCAGTAAAGTATGTTAAATTTTTTTCGAAAAATGTCTAAAAAATTTAAAAAATAGAAAATTAATATTAGCAAACACTTAATTTTAAATTCACGACCTCTCATGCCTCTTAGTGACCCATACCTTTCATTATAATTTAAGATTTTTTTACCAAAAGCCCTATTTTTATGAAAATTTTAAAAATTAAGAAACCAACACAAACACCATATAAATTATATCAATTGTAACGCTTCGATCCGGAGGTGGGCCCGGAACGTTACTATTTTTTTTTTTCCATCAACTAACATCATAGTTGGGCTAGATCTTCAAATTTTTCAAAAAGCCCATCATAGAAAATGTCACGCGTGCTCTTCTCACATGGACTCAAACATGTACAATATATCTACCAATTTACAAGCACATATCATATAAAGAAATATTTCCATCATAAAAAGATATCATTCAATCCTATCAGATTTACTAACGGTAACATAGTGGTTCATACATGATTAACACAATAAGTACCACATGAGCTACTTTACAAAATATATAGTTCAAATGAACCAAAAGTCAACAATAAAGAAATTCCCGTCCGTGAGAATCCCAAGAAACCGCAACAGCTTATCCATCCTAAACTTGATATGGAGGTTCCTCCTCTTCGGGTACATCTCCTGAAATGTAAGTCGTGTGAGCTAACTAGCTCAGTGAAAAAGAACATAACAATGCAATATACAGAATATCAGGTTAGCCAAAATCAACATAATAATTTCATCTTGTCTAAAATCTCATCATAATTCTATAACTGCTGACATCCACCGTAACACCTAAACACTACGCTGAGACCATTAATATTAAGTTCTGACACGGTCAAAATACAATCCTTACAAGTACATCTCCGACCCACCCAAAGCCGGTACTGACACACCCAAGGTCAGCAACTGACGCACCTGGTCCAATAGATGTAACTGACACGCCCAAGGCCAATAATAGTTCAGTAGTTAAGGGTACGTGAAAGCAGTATTAACATCATCATAACTCATAAGCATTATATTATATGATCAACATCATGAATATCCACAAGCACTCTTTACAATAGTGCATCATGCATAGGTATATAAGTGGATTCATCAAAACAGATCTTTGAAACCATTGATTGCACTAGATCCTTTTTAACCTTATTTACTCTTACTGCAATGTTAAGTCTCCTCACTGAAAATGTGTGGTATATTAGTATCTGTCAAACATGCAAACAGATATACATTCAATAATCAGTCAATATACATAGCATATAAAGCAATACATATTCATAGTATTTCAAATCTTTCTATCATATTTTCCGGAAATCTCCAGGGGAAATGAAACTAAGTCTCCTTTTGGTTACTAACCATTTTAAGTTACAATAATCATCAATGTATAATAGGGTGCTTAGGCCACTTCTCATATTGTCTTCTGGACATGATCAGGTTGACGTATTGAATTAAACTTAGAGGTATAAGGTGCTCAGGCCACTTCTCTTATAGCAAATTAGGCTTAGAGGTCACTCAATGCCCGAACCCTTCTTTTCTACTGAGCGGCGAAGGAAATCGCTCAGCTACAGATAGCTATCGGGCTGAGTCAGCCACAGATAAAGATTATCGGCCTGGAAGTGAATATATAATATATATGTATATATGATAGTATCAAATAAGAGGGGTTACTATCATTTTTAATTGAGAATAAGAGTCTCTAGACAATCATCAACATAATCAAAACACAAGTCTCAAATTATTAATCTTAAACAAATTTCAAAAATTACACATATAAAAAGTGTTAACATGAATAATTAATTTAAGTGGTCTAAAAGTAATTTAAGCCTCTAAGTTATTAAATTTATACTTATTAACAAAACTAAATTAGAATTTGTCAATTTACTAATTTTAAATAAAACTAAAATTTATATATAATTGTTTCAGATTTTCTAAGATATATAAGAAAACCAACTTAACCATATATTTTCTTAAAATCACTCAAAAATGTTTAAATCGTTTTCTTAACAATTTTAAAGCTTTTTTTTTCAGAGAAATACCCAAATAATCCATTTGAAATTTTTAAGTCAAAACTTCATCAATTAAAACAATAACTTGATTAAAATACATTAAAAGATATTAAAAGCTTTATAGTAAAAAAAAATCAATCTCATTCTTAAATAATTAGAAACTTATTTTCAAAACAACTCCTAATAATACTTCTCATCATTTCATAAAATAAGAGAACTTCATTGTGTGTAAAAATAACAATTTCAAAATAATAAAATTTGACATTTCATTATTTTCATTTATTTTAAAATCATAAGAGAAATAAATAATTAAATTATTAAAAATTACCTGTGATAAAATCAAATTAGATGGTCATGGACTGTGTATTTTCAAGGCTTCAATCCAGTCAATTCCACAGAAGTGTACTGGCGTTGGAGTGCCAAAGAGGTAAGAAGAAATGAGGTAAGGTTTCTTAACTGAAAAAGAAGGGATGAAAGGGATACAAAGTTTTTTTTCCTCTCTGATAGCATACTACACATGGAAGGTATTTAAAGGTTGAATTGCATGCATGTAATAAAGGAAGGGCTTACACTTGGCCACAGCTCCTGCTTTTAGTTTCAAGGTGTCACAGTTAAAGATAATAAAATGATTTTATAATATTTTCATTTCTAAAAAACCTTATCTTCATTTATTAGATATAAAAATGGTTTAATTAAATTAATCCATCCAGTCTAAATCTTGGACCTTAAAAATCATAAACATTGTTGAAATCTGGAGAAAAATACACTTTTGAAATAGTTCGATCTAGGTAAAAATGACACGTAGGTAGATTTTTGTTGAAAATACAGTATTTGTTTAAGTATTTTTAAATCTTATTTTATAAATCCATTAAATAAACTAATTGGTTAAAAGACATATTAAATACTGGTTATTTTTCTGAAATTTTATGACTTCTATAATTATTTAAAACAATTATTTTCATAAATAAGGACCTCCCACGATCACATTTATAAGTATTTCTGAAAATCAAAAGCATAGACTAAAAGGTCCTATGAATTCATCATTTAAGATCACTACCAATGCATAGCATTGACAATCCAATTATTTCAAACAACATATTTTAATAATAATCAATAATTAAATCACCTAAATAATAATATTTATGATAAATTACCATTTTACCCTTCCAACTTAAATGAATTGAATCTGTGAACTATCGACCTCTAATTGAGCCAATCCTAGATTTCTAAAAATCTCAATCCGTAATTTTTATGATTAACGGATCAAAACACAATTAATTAATACAAATAACACAATTATCCTTAATCTTGAATTAGGGTATTCCATCAATTACATTAAAATATATCAATTACCGGCCCTGTTGGCAATACTGATCGACAAGGAGGGAACCCCGACCACAAAAATCCACTTAAGCTTGGCTGTCCTGAATGGACAAACAGGACATGTTTGTTGATTTTAGAAGAAAATACATTTTAATTGAAAAAATATATTTTAATGATCTTTTTTTATATTATCAAAAGATGGGCCTCACACATACTAAGCCAGATAGAATTTACAAGTTTCAGATGAATAAATAATTGAATGATCAAGTACAGCCTTTAGCACTGCAATATTACAACCAACACTTTGAAGCATATTAAGCCAACAAATTATATATTCGATGTTGGTAGGAAGTTCTAATAAGATTGCACGTTAACTAACTTAACCATTTCATATAATTTGAACTAAGTGAAAAGTGATTCTACCCATCACATGTGACGGATAAATATCACGAAACCCTTATAATATACATCATCATCATCATCATCATAGCGACAGTCTCATAAATTTGACTTAAATTTGGAATCAAAACTCTATTGTAAATCATATGATTTATCACTTTACTATCTATCATGTCTTCTTTAAATTTTTTATTCTCTCAAAGTTTTCATTGATCTACCCCTCATACATGCAACTTATCACCTCTTAGCTATGCATTTTTCTTAAGTCTTTTTCTAAATGTCTAAACCTTTAAACGAATTTCTCTCAATTTATCCTTTATTGAAACTACTTTTAACACGTAGTTCAACGTGGTACATTTCCAATCTTCCAAATGTTAAAGTACTCATTTATCTGTCACTCTAATTTTATCCAATTGTCTATCTTTATTGTCCAACACTCTACTCCATAGATTTAATAACCGTTTTAAAAAATCATACCTTAAGGTGAAGCAAGACTCCCATATAGGACAAAACTCCACTAGATTGTCTATATAATTTGCCTCTTGAATACATGTGTCCAATCTTCCAAGAAATTCTACTATAGACCCCAATAAATTATATTTATATTTATTGAAACATACTAACAAGCTATTTTCGATTTTAACTGGCTCACCCTCCCTATATTCTATTCAACTAAAGATACTATGTATTCCATTTTAATTCTACTAATTCTAAGACACCCTTGTGATATGGAACCTTTGTGCAACACTTGTGACTGAACCATCCCAAGTGTAGTGCAAAGTGAGCTCCATAAGGTGGGTGGGCATGCTATTGTAATTCAACCCGTCGGGTTTGATCGTTAACCACGGATACAAATGAAAGATAGGGTGAAACAAGTTAAAGGGACATACCTGCAAACTGACATGATTGAACAACGACATCATAAAGATAAGTCAAATACCTACAATGATTAATATCCAACTGCAACCAGCACTTCCTGCAAACTGATGAAAAGAAATCCTATCCTAGAGTTTATATTCAATGTCTAATGCATATAGACTCTGGGAAGTAACAAAATGCAGCCAAAACTCGCTTCCATTGGGGATAAAAAACTCTCAACGATTGGCTTTGGCGACACGCTCTATCTCATCCTTCTTCTTAATGGCATAACTGCAAGTAAAGAGACCGCATAAGAAACCAAAAAACAAAGTATCCATGTAAAGGCCAAAGGAACAACTAGAAACAGAACATTATACCTGTTTGAAGACCCCTTAGCTGCATTGATGAGCTCATCAGCCAAGCATTCAGCAATGGTTTTGATATTCCTAAAAGCACTCTCGCGGGCACCAGTGGTAAGAAGATATATTGCCTGGTTAACACGTCTAAGAGGGGAGATATCAACAGCTTGACGTCTCACAACACCAGCAGAACCAATTCGAGTTGCATCTTCTCTGGGTCCACTACATTGGGAGAGTGCAAATCCAAGTAAACAGAAGCCCAATTTCAAAGGGGGGAAAAAAAACCCTGACCAGGTTCAAATGGATTGACAAAGTCCCAAGCTACAATGGATGTCATCCAAATTTCACATACCTGTTGATTACAGCATCTACAATAACTTGAATCGGATTGAGGTCAGTGAGGAGATTAATAATTTCCATTGCATGTTTGATTATACGAACAGCCATCAGCTTCTTTCCATTGTTACGACCATGCATCATCAGGGAATTTGTCAACCTTTCAACAATAGGGCATTGAGCTTTGCGAAACCTTTTAACCGAATACCTCCCAGCTGTATGTGGAACATATGTAGCATGCTTGGAAGCAGAAACACCAATGTAATCAGCCAACGATATGTCACCAACCTGAAGAAAGATTAAGAAGATTGTGGCCTCAGTTTCCTTTTGATTCCTTTTTTTTTCCTTTTCAAAATATCAGCAAGGTATTGTCATTAAAGAAAATTGTAGAAGCGGCTTAACAATATAGGATCCTATTCTTTTTCTTTGGAAGATATATGGGCCTATGTAATAAAATAGAAGGGAGCTCAGAAGAAATGGCAGATGTTTTGGTGAACATGGTAGATTTTGGATGCTTTCGTTAAATACTATTGTGGAGAACAGGGTAGTTGAGGATAGTGCTAGAGGCTTTAATTTGATATTAGTGCTCTTCGGGGCAGCTTGTAGATGTATTTTGGTTCTAAAGTAGTAAACTGTATAGCTCTTACACGAGAAACTTTTTAGATCTGACTTTTATCAATAATTTTTTTTCTCTGGAAACAATTGGTTACAACCAGTAAGGTCTCTATTGGTATAAAATATAAATTCTCTCTAGAATTTCAGGCGCCACCAAATTTGTAGAACATCAAGTGTTATGTCAACGACATATCCAAGTTGGGCTGGTACCTCAATTCAAGGAGAAGCCTTCTTCTCTTTCACAGAGAGAAAGAGGATCCCTCATTTTTTTGCAATAGTTTCAAAGTTTATAATTCTTTCACCATAGAAAGTTACAGTGACAATACCTCAGCAGCACTAGCACAAATGCCTCGAATGGCTACCACAGAAAGTTAACAGTGACAATGCCTCAGCAGCACTAGCACAAATGCCTGGAATGGCTACCACAGAAAGTTAACAGAGGCATAGCACTAGCACAAATGCCATGGTTTATTGAATTATGTTTGTGTCTTATTGGTTTTTAGATTAAGGGTTTAAAATCATTCATCATTTAATCCATTTTATTTTCGTTCATTAAAATCTGGAATTAAAAGAGACATTAATCTAAACTCCAATAAGCATACTTAATTCCATGGTCGCTTGTCACAGAATTTGTTCGTCAACCTGTCATAAGGTAGAACCCTTTTGTAAATGTTCAATTGGCTGCACAGAATCCACTGATGGGAACGTCAATTGGATCCATCATCCTGGCACGCTTGGGCTAAAAACGAAAGCCCGCCCAAGCCTGCATCAATGTGCAACCATTCTCAATCACCCATTTTCCCATGAAGATGTCAATATTTGATCTCCCCATATCTCTGACCCACTTCGCACATCTGGGTACAACGTATTTCAATTAAAAGTGAGAATCCTCTGCCATTTATAGCTTGCGTGGTTGTTAGGCACTAATTCCTGTCCCACAAGGCTTCCATATAGTAGCCCAAAATCAGAGTCATCAACTTGTTGGTCTCAAACATTTGATTCATCCCCCCAGAACCTATACATATCAACTGACATACCAATCATGGACCACGCGTTTGGTCTGTTGTGGCTGCTTTTAATTTAAAAGATTTTTTTTAAAAAAAATTGCAAGAACATTGAACTAGAATTATAGGTGCAATGGATTTGGAGTTGTAAAGTGTATTGAAGATTATGGGCTGAACCGATATAAGCGATATCATTCTAGGCCAAACCAGTATGTATTGGATGATACAACTCAACTTCCACCACGTTTCAAAACCATGTTACTCAGATAATGCTCCTTCGTTCTTGACAATGAAAAATTGTCGAATGAACTGAAGAGATAAACAGAAAAACAGCTATCTGGAGTCAGCTTTTGAGCCTTGCAATTCCATTATGCCCCATCCAAGATATCGATCTGTTTAGTTAAACAGCTTTCTGGGGTCAGATTTTGAGCCCTGCATTTCCATTATGCCTCATCAAAGGCATCTTTTGTCACCATATAATCTAGCATATACCTTTTCAACAAGCCCATTCTTCCCCTCCCCCGTTGATCCAGGTCTTTGAAGCTCTAATCCTTCTCCTAGTCCCCAACACCTTTACTTTAATTCTGTGTACTAGAGCTGTCACTAGTTGACAGGATTCCAAGTTGAGTCGGAGATTTCAAGTTTCTTTAACTTTGGAATAATGTATCAAATCCAAAACTTCTACCACTTCAACCATTGAGGACATACATGGTTCAAAAAGGGCCAAGAAGAAGTGAAAGATAGTGTTTAAATTCATCTAAAGTACCAAAGTCATTACCATTGGAGATGTTTACAACCTGAAACAGCACAATAAAATGGATGGTTGAAATTAAAACTCCTTACACGGGGAAATGACTTGTTCATTTCACAATACGATGTAAGATGCATAGAAGCCTCAAATGAGTTTGAATTTTTATATTTGAATAGCTATAGAGGCCCTCTTTCATTCGTAGGGTTTGTAAGCCCAACAACCATACCACATTTATCCCTTTGGTTTCATCAATAAGCATATAGATTCCTGAAGTATTCATGATGTATCAAATAAAGGAGATGTAACGAAAGTAATAGGTAAAACTCCAGTAAACCCCACAACACTGTAAATGGTGCACCAATTTTATAGCATACAACAGGAGCCACTGATGATCACTAATCCTATCACCCCAAAATTGCCATATACCTCAGATTGATCTCATCCCACGTATATGCACAGTTGGAGTAGAACAGAAGAAAAATGTTTCCCTTCAAATAACACTAAACTTTTGGTAAATCTTACTCATACTTAGGACCAACAGATGGAGGTATTTTTGGCATCCAACTGCTGGGTTCTAAACGTGGCCAGCATACGGTTATATGTTCGGATTGCAAAAGTCACATGTCCATCAAAGAGAAAAATGCATTGCCAAACAAACAAACAGGAATGATGAAATCAAAATGAGATGTTATTGGAGTATCAGGTACACAAGAAATCATGAAATCAAATGAGATGTTATTGGAGTATCAGGTAGACAAGCAATCAAAAAATAAAAATGAGGTGTTATTGGAGTATCACGAACACAAGAAATCATGAAATCAAAATGAGATGTTATTGGAGTATCAGGTACACAAGAAATCATGTAATGGACCACCAAACAGAGAAGGGGTTAGAGGGAGAGAGAGAGAGGAGGTTGTGGCAGACCTCAACATCGTCGAAAGTCCACCTGTTGAAGAGCTTCACATCCGGTTGAGCAGCGACTGCCATGTCTACTACTGCAATATTCAGATCCGATGCCCTAAAAACGTAAACCCTAAAACGCCAAAAATCCCCCCCTCTGTGAGAATGTAAAAGAAAGATAACGAGACACACAAAACCCTAAGAAGGGGAAGGCGGGTGCAAGATGAAGTTACGAAAATGTCCTCCGTTTTACCAAGAATATCAGGAAATATTGGGCCTACCTAAATGGGCCCACATACATGGTCCAGACTCCAGAGCAGGGGTAAAAAAATCGGCCGGGCCGTTATCCCGGCCGATTTTTCATATCGGCCGATATATCGGTTCGGCCGATATATCGGCCGAACTTTTTCTCTCTCCTCCCCGTTTTTTTTTTTTTTTTTTTTTTAAAAAAAATTTCCAAAAAAATTACAGCAAATGCAGAAAATTATGAGCTTATTGAATATGTAATTTTTTCAAAAAATATCGGATATTTACATCTTCTAATATATTTTTGAAGTTACGATAGTGGGAAATTATATAAATAGTAATAAAATGGTGAAAATTACAAAAAGAAATAAAATAAAAGGAAAAAATTTCATCCCTTTAAAAGAAGTTATTATACATTAAATAACATCAAATAAAAAAAGTTCATGTATTATTTTATAGGTTTTACCATTTTCTAACATTTATATATCATAGTCCATAGATAATAATGAAATAATTACAAAAAGAAATAAAATAAAAGGAAAAAATTTCATCCCTTTAAAAGAAGTTATTATACATTAAATAACATCAAATAAAAAAAGTTCATGTATTATTTTATAGGTTTTACCATTTTCTAACATTTATATATCATAGTCCATAGATAATAATGAAATAATTACAAAAAGAAACAAAATAAAAGGAAAAAATTGCATCCTTGTAAAAGAAGTTAGTATACATTATATAACAGCAAATAAAAAAATTTCATGTATTATTTTATAGGTTTTACCATTTTCTAACATTTATATATCATAGACCATAGATAATAATGAAATAATTACAAAAATAAAGAAAATAAAAGGAAAAAATTTCATCCCTGTAAAAGAAGTTAGTATACATTAAATAACAGCAAATAAAAAAATTTCATGTATTATTTTATAGGTTTTACCATTTTCTAACATTTATATGTCATAGTCCATAGATAATAATGAAATAATTACAAAAAGAAATAAAATAAAAGGAAAAAAATTTCATCCCTGTAAAAGAAGTTAGTATTCATTAAATAACAACAAATAAAAAAATTTCATGTATTATTTTATAGGTTTTACCATTTACTAACATTTATATATCATAGTCCATAGATAATAATGAAATAATTAAAATAAGGAGTAAGTGAATGTAAAAAATGTTGCTGTAAATTTTAACATGTTAGTAACAGTAACTAAGAGCAAATGAAAAATGTTCATCTATTATTTTATAGGTATTATCATTTTCTAACTTTTTTTTTCATTTATGCTATTTTATGTTGAAATAGTTAACAAAAATGAATAAATAAATGAAAAAAAATAGTAACTAACAAAGTACACAAAAACTAACTACAGATACATTAAGATGGAAAAAAAATTATAATACCTATATAAAGCTTTTATTACTACATATCTTATTTAACTTCAAGCATTTTTTAACTTCTTTTATGTTATTTTTGGCTAAAAAAATTAAAATAAAATACAGATAAATCGAAATAAATTACAAAACTTACAAGATCAGTAGATCTGTAAATGAAGAAACCTTTGAACGGTCTGGATCGTTCGGTTTCAAACAAATCCGGGTCGTTTAGAACTTACTTAAATCAAGTAATGAAGAGTGTAATTTTTTTTGAAAGATAAATAGTAAAATCTGATTTTCTCTTTGAAAATAAGGTGTGAAATTTTAGATGTAGGTGAATGGTATTTATAGGAAAAAATTGGACCGGTTCGATTTTTTGGATTTAAAAAAAATAATAAAATATTCAGGCATGCCGGACCAGCCGAATCCTGCAGTCCGCTGTACACAGAGATGTGATGGGGAGAAATTGGTTGACAGGTGAGATCTCGTCCGATATCTCGCCCGATATATCGGACATGAGATATCGTCCGATATATCGGCAAAATATCGCCGAACTTGAGTTGGGCCCAGGCCCGAGATTTACTGTTTTCAGGGGGGAAAAACGGCCGATTCGGCCCAGATTCGGCCGAGATTTGGACCGATATATCGGTCATCTCGGCCGATATTTATTATGAAAAAAAAAGTTTTTTTTTAAAAAACAAAAAACAAAAAACCGAATTTTTAAAATTCGGCCGATATGATGACCGATAATTCGGTCAAAAATTCGGACATATCGGCCGAATTTTTTTTTGTACGGCCGATACTATACGTATCGGCCGATATAATTCGGTTGTTGAAAAACCGAATTATATCGGCCGATACGCACAGTATCGGCCGATATTTTGACCCCTGCTCCAGAGATAGTGTACGTCAGCTTTTTTATTTTAATTATATAAATTGTTATTTCCATCTGTACTTGGACTTAATATATCTAAAAAAGATATAATAACTTCTATTTCTGCTTTTACGATAATTTCTGAAAAGGTTGGTCATCTAATATAATTTGAAATTTTGAATTCTACTAAGATGAAATGTAAAGGGAATTCAATATAAACATTTCTAAGTTATTAGTGATGGACAATTTGTAGCTATTGAACAGGGTACAAATATCGGCTGATACGTATTGTATCGGCCGATATCTCCGTCGTATCATCTTGGCCGATATCGATCTTTTTAAAAAAAATGGATGAGAGAGAAAAATATCGGTTAATAGCGAATTTTGCACCCTGCATACTTTACAGCAAACTATTGTTAAAGGAACATGTAGAATAAGGATAATATGGGATCCAGTTTGATCACACCAAACTCCAAGATTAGTTGTATGCCCAACACATGGGCTTTGTTCTAAACTTCAATTGATAGGCTTATGTAAGATTTGAGCTTTGGATGTTCTACTGGGATACATGAGAACTAATTAAAAAATTCAAAGCTTTTTCGTAATTAGAGAGGTTAATGGAACTACTTTAGAGCTTCAAAATGTGTAGATGATTGGAAGATGTTTTCTATATAAATTATGGGAGCACTTACACACACCCAGTTTTTCTGCCTCTATACACCCGAATTCAGATTTTCGGGTGAAATTACGATTCTGCCCCCGCGTTTCCATTCATTCGAATGAATTCCCAGTTCATTTTGGCATTCATTCGAATGAATGATTCATTCGAATGAATCCCCAGTTCATTTTCGATTCACATTCATTCGAATGAATTACCAGTTCACTTTGGATTCATTCGAATGAATGGGCTGAACAGTAACACAGAATACTGTTTAGCCCGATCATTCGAATGCCCAAGCGTTCGAATCCGCCGAATGGATTCATACGAATGAATGCCCAGTTCATCTTGGCATTCATTCGAATGATCGGGCTGAACAGTATTCTGTGTAACTGTTCAGTCCGATCATTCGAATCATTCGCACACGATTCCGCTGAATACATTCATTCGAATGAATGGGCTGAACAGTAACACGGAATACTGTTCAGCCCGATCATTCGATTCATTCGCATACACAGCATTCATTCGAATGAATCAACTGATTCATTCGAATGAATGCCTTCAAACGTGCATTCATTCGAATGAATCAGATGATTCATTCGAATGAATGTATCAGAGGCTGCCACAGAATGACAGTCCCTCTGGTTCAGCTGATTCATTCGAATGAATCAGCCCATTCATTCGAATGAATCATCTGTTTGAAGGCATTCATTCGAATGAATGGGATGATTCATTCGAATGAATGCCTGGGAGACTGCCTGAGAATGACAGTCCAGGCATTCATTCGAATGAATCAGCTGTGCATTCATTCGAATGAATGGCCTGAACTGCCATTCTCAGGCAGTCTCTGATGCATTCATTCGAATGAATCAGACCATTCATTCGAATGAATGCACATTTTCAAGCATTCATTCGAATGAATGGGATGATTCATTCGAATGAATGGCCTGGACTGCCATTCTCAGGCAGTCTCTGATGCATTCATTCGAATGAATGGGATGATTCATTCGAATGAATGGCCTGGACTGCCATTCTCAGGCAGTCTCTGATGCATTCATTCGAATGAATGCTTGAAAATGTGCATTCATTCGAATGAATGACCTGATTCATTCGAATAAATGGCCTGGACTGCCATTCTCAGGCAGTCTCTGATGCATTCATTCGAATGAATCAGACCATTCATTTGAATGAATGCACGTTTTCAAGGCATTCATTCGAATGAATGGGATGATTCATTCGAATGAATTCCTGGACTACCGTTCTCAGGCAGTCTCTGATGCATTCATTCGAATGAATCAGACCATTCATTCGAATGAATGCACGTTTTCAAGGCATTCATTTGAATGAATGGGCTGATTCATTCGAATGAATGGAACTTATATATAAATCGATCCACGAAAATTCCACTTGTCTCATTCCATTCAAAACCTTAAACCCTCGTTTCCCTCTCCCTCTCCCTTCTCCCTTGAACCCCTTTCTCAATCCCTTCTCCCTTAAAACTTAAACCCCATTTTCAATACCCACTTTTCACCCTTAAATCCCTTTTGCAAACACTTCTCCCTAGAACCTCATTTTCAACCCCCTTTTCAACTCTCTTTTCAATCCCAAACCCTTGAACTCCATTTCAATCCCAAACCCTTATACTCCATTTTGAACCACCTTTTTCAAAGACTTAACCCTAAAACCCCATTTTCAACCCCCCTTTTTAATCCCAAAACAATGAACCCCTTTTAAATCCCAAACCCTTAAAAAAAAATCATTCCCATTTTCAACACACTCACTCTCTCAATCTGTTACCTCAGGTCGAAGTTATCTCTCTCAAGCTAATGTCTGGATCTCGTATCTCGAAT
Source organism: Chimonanthus salicifolius (assembly GCA_013350335.1). Taxonomy (NCBI): domain Eukaryota; kingdom Viridiplantae; phylum Streptophyta; class Magnoliopsida; order Laurales; family Calycanthaceae; genus Chimonanthus; species Chimonanthus salicifolius. The sequence goes on along the minus strand of CM023537.1, from coordinate 8,135,741 downwards.
CGAAGGTAAGTCCTATCTCAGTTTCTTTCTAGAAATCATTATTATTAGTGTTTTAGAGGTAGGTTTAAATCCTCAAGTGGCATGGAGTTTGTTGAGGGATGTTTTGAAAGTCGTGAAGACCTTATAAAGTATGTTAAGAATATAGCTCTTAAAAAAGGATTTGTATGTACGATAAAGAGGTCATGTAAAAAGGAAAATAAATTAGTCCTTGGCTGCGATAGAGGAGGTAAATACCGCAGTACGGTTAGCTTGGATGACGATGACAGAAAGAGGAAAGCATACTCTCGCCAATGTAATTGTCCTTTTGAAATTAAAGGAAAACAGATTGTTGATGGGTCATGGAAGTTGACCATAAAGAGTTTGGAGCACAATCATGATATATCGGATGTATTATTAGGTCATCCAAGTACAAGATGTTTTTCAGATCTGAGAAAATAATGATCATTGAAATGAGGAGTAACAATATACCACCACGGCAAATTTTGACGACCCTTAGAAATCAAAATCCAGATATTGGAATATCAACGACTGATTTGTACAACTTTTGTTCTGCGCTTCGGAAAGAGCAATTAAGGGGTCGAAATACAATTGAAGCTTTGATAGAAGATCTTCAACAAGGTGGTTATCAATACTTTCTTGACTATGACAGTGATGGTCATCTATCCCATCTCTTTTTCGCACATCCGAAGTCAATTTTTCTTACCGACAGATATCATAATGTGTTTCTGATGGATTGCACGTACAAAACCAACAGATATCATATGCCATTGCTTCATGTCGTTGGTGTGACAAGTTTCAATAAGAATTTCTGCTCATGCTTTGCATTTCTAAGAAATGAGAAATTTGAAGATTATGTATGGGCATTACAGATGATTAAAAAGGTCTTCGGAGTGCACCATGATCGACAAGTTCTTTTGACTGATAGGGAATTGGCATTAAAGAATGCCATTGATTTGGAGTTCCCTAATGCTGTACATATTTTGTGTTCCTGGCATATCAACAAGAATATTGTCGCTCGTTGTAAACCTTTGTTTAAGAGAATGGAAGACTGGAATGCATTTTTTACCGAATGGAATGGCCTGATTGAGTCCCCAACACGAAGAAGCATTTAATACAGCGTTTGAGGCATTCAAACAAAATTTTAGAGATGATTCGCAGGCAGTGAACTACTTAACAAGGACATGGATCCCACTTAGAAAACAATTTGTCAAGGCATGGATCGGATGGAGTTTACATTTTAAGAATCGAGCTACTTCAAGAGTTGAGGGTGCACATGCTATTCTGAAAAGTTATATATCTACATCTACAGGTGATCTAGATGTTGTCAGAAGAAAGATAGCTCATGTCATTGAAAATCAATTTAAATAGTTCAAGATTCAACTTGAGGATGAGAAGATTCGGTTTGCATGTGATGTGTCTATTCCTTTCTTTGATGAATTGAAGGGCAAAGTTTCTCATTTCGCAATGAATGAGGTTTACAACAAATATGATATGCTTATGAACCGATCATTGAAACCCATTTGTACGGAAGAGTTTACAGCTTCAATGGCCCTCCCGTGTGCGCACAAAATGCAATGGATGGATAAATTACATTTGGATGACATACACCCACAAATGGAGAATAGACTTAATCTCATTGGCTGACTTGAGGATTGAAAGGAGGAGCCATGGGGATGTATTAGATGTACACTTTGAAGGTATTAAGAACAAATATGGACATTTGTCTTCGTATGATCAAGAGATGCTCCTAAATCATCTTCAAAATCTTGCCATCTATTATAAGCCAGTCAGTCACGCTATTATGCAATATTCTAGAGGACGTCATCTAGGTTCAAGGAATTCATCACAGGGCCAAACGTCTACACGTCGAGATCCTTCTGCATTTGAGATTGTAGAGAATCAACTAAATGGAAGGAGATGTGGTTATGCAAAAATACTGGTCATACGAGGATAACTTGTCCGAATAGGCCACCTTCTTCACAGGCATCTACGAATGTAGATTTAAATGCTGATTATAATGTAGGTGATTTCATTAAATCACAAACAGCGAGTTTTCCACAGGATAGTGGATCTTACAACTTTGGTGACGATTCAACATATAACTCTACAGAAATGACCGAAGTAAGTTCATTCCTTAAAGAGCTTATATGTATTTACCAATCGATATATAACTTTTCCATATGTTCTAATGTCATTTTTTTAAATGTTATGCAGTGGTCTAGTGATCTTAGAGATAATGACGATTTCTTGCAATGGTGGAATCAATGAAGTGAAGATAGAATTGTCAATAGGTTAATTTTAAGTTAGGAATGCTGTTGAATGTACTTGTCAGCTTGAATGTATTCATTTTAAGTGGAATATTTAAATGCTAATTTAGTTCAAAATAACATTTTTAAAGTAACGACCCAATTCACAATGAGCAGGAGATAAATAATATAACATGTTCATTCAAAATATGAATTTTACATCTGTTTTACATGTCAATAACAAAAAAAAAAAAAAAAGTACATCAAAGACAAATAATATCCGGATCAGAGGTAGAAGGTGAGGCAGGTGAAGTAGCAGGAGGTGCAATAGGTGGTGTAGCAGGAGGCGCATCAGGTGCAGCAGGTGGTGCAGCAGGAGGTGTATCAGGAGGTGCATCAGGAGATGCAGCAGGAGATGCATCAGGTGGTGCAGCAGGAGGTGTACCAGCTGGTGCATGAACTGGAGGTACATATGGAATAAGTGTAGTCTGACGAGAACGGGGGCGAGAAACTGCTGGTGCTCGACTATGAACAGAACGAGAGCCAGTAGCAGCTGCAACTCCAGTCGGACCAATACGGGGGCCAGAAGTTGCTGCTAATCCAGTCTGACGAACAGAGTGGCCAAAAGCTACTAATCCAATCGGTCGGACCTGGGGGCCTGAAACTGCTCCAAATGGATGACCAGGGGTGCTAGATCGTGCTGCTGCTGCTGAAGCTGAAGCACCTGCTCCAGATGTAGGAGCATGGGTGCCAGCACCTGCTCCAGATGTAGGAGCATGGGTGCCAGCACCTGCTCCAGATGTAGGAGTATGGGTGCCAGATCCTGCTCCTGAAGGTGGAGCAGCTGATCGAGATGGCCGAGCAGGAATGTCAGATGCTGCTGCTGAAGCTGAAGCTGCTGATCGAAATGGTCGAGCAGGGCTGCCAGATGTAGCTCCTAAAGCTGAAGCTGCTGATCCAAATGGACGAATAGGGACAAAAGCGGCTCTTGCATATTCTTTAAATACCCTTGCTCGTAAACTCTCATCTGCTTCTGCTCCTAATGCTGCTGTTATCCCCCTCTCTTGTGCTATAAGCACTGCCAATCTCAAAGTATCGATAATCTGATTCTGCATCACATCCAACCTTGCAGAAACCTGATCATATATCTGATCCATCTTCTCCTCCAAAGAAGAAATGCTATCAAGAATCTGTTGTGTGTTGATTCCAGTTGATCCTTCTTGAGGAGGAGTCTCTGCCTCGCATGCCTCAAGCGCCTCAGATGCCTCAGATGGCTCAGGTGGTGGTGGTGCCTGAAGTTGAAGTGCCTCGACAACTTTGGGTACCCATTTCTTACTCTTACTCACTGTGTCGAGTTGGAATCCCATCTTCTTCAAAGTTGAATCATTGAAATAATCAAATCGGTCTAAAGAAACTTTATCATCGGGGAGAAGAGGGATTCCGCGTTCTTCAAAAAATGAACATAGAAATAGACCGTATGGAAGACTGCATCTTCTGGTCTTCCGGCAGGCGCGCATGTGACTAATGATGATATGGGAGAGGGAGATTTTTTTCCCATTCATGATGCACCAAATCAAGAAGACATCAAACCATGTCATAGTAGTATGCCCTTTTCTAGGGCAAACACAGTTGACAACTATGTGGTGGATGATTCGTGCCTCTAATGTCAAATTCGTCAGAGGGGGGGTCTTCTTCTCAGTAATATCTGTCCTCCCACAGATTTCGTTAAGGGCTACCAAAACATCAAAGCCCTCAACATCAGTGGGCCATGTACGACTGTCGTACTTTCTAATTGCATCTTTGGGCAAATTGTATAGGAGGTCTAACCTATCCCGTGTAATGACAATTTCTTGCCCTCGGACAGATGTTTTAACCGACTCATCGTCAATTCTTTCCACATTGGCATAAAATTCTTTAACGACCGTCGGATACATATCACTTTTTAACGCCAAAAATGACCCCCAACCTATTTTTTCAAATAAAGCTTCAACTTTAAAACCAAATTGTGTGAAATATGAGAGGTCCACGATTTTACCAAATATGAAGGACTGTGTGGAGAAATCCTCTCTGTACATGGTCGCCGCTTCCGAAGATACGAAATAGGTGGGGTCGAATGCGGTATCCTTCTTTTGTTTTTTCCCTCCCCTTGTTGAGGTTGCTTTCCTTTTCGACGACGATGCCATGGGTTAAAGGGTGAGTTTTTCAAAATAAAGGAAGAAATAGGGAGAATGGGTGGGGTTTGGGATTGGAATGGGTGTGATTCGAATGAAAGGGGTGTGTGATTCGAATGAATGGGGTGTGATTCGAATGAATGGGGGTGTGATTCGAATGAATGAGGGAAGGGCTCGGGAAAGGGACTTCAGAATGAGGGAAGGCCGAGCTTAGATTGAGGAAAGGGAGAGCTGAGGATGAGAGAGACACGGCCGGAGTTGGTGCTGGAGTAGGAAAGTGAAAGGGGGAGGGAGAGCTTCGATCTAGGGTTTCGAAATGGACTCATGGCGAACGAGGGAAGGGGTTAGGGTTCGGTGTCGATCGAATGAATCGACGGTTCTTATATATTAAGTTCGCATTCATTCGAATGAATCAGGCCATTCATTCGAATGAATCATCCCATTCATTCGAATGAATGCCTTCAAACAGATGATTCATTCGAATGAATGGGCTGATTCATTCGAATGAATCAGTTGAACCAGAGGGACTGTCATTCCGTGGCAACTTCTGATACATTCATTCGAATGAAGAATGAATGCACGTTTGAAGGCATTCATTCGAATGAATCAGTTGATTCATTCGAATGAATGTTGTGTATGCGAATGAATTGAATGATCGGGCTGAACAGTATTCCGTGTTACTGTTCAGCCCATTCATTCGAATGACTGGGCATTCATTCGAATGAATGTATTCAGCGGAATCGTGTGCGAATGATTCGAATGATCGGGCTGAACAGTAACACGGAATACTGTTCAGCCCGATCATTCAAATGAATGTCTAGTCATTCGAATGAATGGATTCATTCGAATGAATGCCAAGATGAACTGGGCATTCATTCGAATGAATCCATTCGGCGGATTCGAACTCCTGGGCATTCGAATGATCGGGCTGAACAGTATTCCGTGTTACTGTTCAGCCCATTCATTCGAATGAATCCAAAATGAACTGGTAATTCATTCGAATGAATGGATTCATTCGAATGAATCGAAAATGAACTGGGGATTCATTCGAATGAATGCCAAAATGAACTGGGAATTCATTCGAATGAATGGAAACGCGGGGCAGAATCGTAATTTCACCCGAAAATCCGAATTCGGGTGTGTAGAGGCAGAAAAACCGGGTGTGTGTAAGTGCTCCCTAAATTATGTATAGTCGTTTAGAGAAGGGTGCTTGAAGTGTTATATGGAGTCTTTTTTTTTTTTTAAAGACCAAAGGTATCCAAGCATCCCACCTGAATTTTCCAGGTGTCTCATCTGTCTAATCCTTGGGGCACGTGTAAATTTCCTAATATGCATACATTGGGTACAGAACTAAAGAGAGTGTTATATGGAGTTATTGGTTTCTTTAATTAATCGATGTTAGATTTTTTGTCACTTCATACTCGCTCTCACATGTATCTAGATCCTATGGGTGCACGTGGAAACTTCAAACCCGCCTTCACGTGCATTAGGCACACAAAACCTGCTCTGATACCACATTAAAAAATCATAATTTGATAACATTCTTTAAGTAGAACTCGCGCTTAAAAGCTAACCGTTGAAAGGAGGGTACTTCAAATATTATATGGAGTCGAATTAACCAATGTGAAACTTTTTGTCACTTCACAATTGGATTGCAATTGTGATTGGAGGAAAAATTCAAGTCTATTAAATATTTTCTCAACATTGAAAACTATGCAAGAATATTCTAACAGGTGTGATAAGAAAATAGAATTATCAAATAAGCTCTTGCACTCATAATAAATCATATATTCCTTTAATTATTTGAGTACAAACTACTATGACAGGTTGCTAAATAAGCAAAATAGCTTCTATAAAACTAAATCTGCTAAAATATGAGTACAGACAACAATTTAATTTTCTTCAAAATTTGCTCCTAGAGGTGTTGGATAACAAGATCTGCTTCAAAATTTGCTCCTAGAGGTTTTCATATTTGAAATGTATCTTCAGAACACCTTGTAATTTTATGTGGAGTGATTCTTTGAGTTAAAATGATAATTGAACTTAGGACTCTTGTTTTCTGAAATAAGTTACTTACTACCACTCTAAATCTTTTGGATTCAGATTACACTTATTATGGGATATTCAAACGAATAATTTTTTTTTTAATAAATAGTTAAAAGTAAGAAGACCTTTTTTCCATCCTTTGAAAGAAAGAAAAGTTTAGAACAACCCATTTCCTTGGACTTTTTTATTGTTGTTTGAGACTAAATATTTATTTAATAATGTATTTTACTTCTATACTAATTCAAACTAGTCTTCTTCAAGTTAAAGGATGATATGATTAACTAAGTTATTTATAATTACATTTTTACGATATAAAAATATATTAAATATTTAATAAAATAGTTTGTCATTCACATTCCCGTGGTTGAAGCACGGCCAAGCTAGTTGAACACATGAACAGCCGATCAACTTAAAATGCTGACCACTTGATTTTGTGATCATAATGAAGGCCGAAAACCAAAGGACGGCTTTCCACTCTCGTTTGCAAGAGAAATCGATTCCATTTCATCTCCGTACAAGTTTCTCTCTTCTATTCCATTCCCATCGACATGGCTGTCACCACATCTTCCTATTCTTCTTCTTCATTTGCCTTCTCCAAATACCTTTCTCCCATTCCCAGTCCCAAAATCACCAGCGGAAATGCATTTCATTCCAAGCTCAGCAGAACCCATCTTCCCAAAATTGTTTCAACCAAAGTAGTGCCCTTGTCGCCACTGAATTCAAATGGGTATCGCTCATTTTGTTGTTTGGCCTCCACTTTGATGGACCCAAGTGAAGAAAAGAGCCCCTTTGATCCGAGACCGACTGCAGACAGTCCCGACGTTCGAATTGCGTAATTTCTTCTCTCTGATTTGTTCTATCTATCCATCCATCCATCCATCCATCCATCCACTGTCGGTCCAAGCTAGAATGAATCATGTAGAGTCCACTGGGTGTTCGAGGTAACACTTGGCGTTGCAAGCAGCAGCCGACTGTAAGATTGAAAATTAAAGTTTCATCAACCGTCAAAATCAAACTGTGACTGATTTTTCCACTTCAATTTCACCCATATGGTTATAATATGACGTGATATAATAATCTGTCGGCCACACTAAAGTGTAAGGTATTACTCTGCGAGCTCTAAAGAGTTTGCTCCTCACTTGCGTTGTAGAGGGAAGTCCCACATTGCCTGGTGAGAGCGTGGTCTCGGTGCTTATATGTGGGATCACCTTCCTTACATTGTGTGGCGCGTTTTAAAGCCGTGACCCATCATGGGGACAATTTCTCACATTGTAAGAACTGGACAAAGGCAAATCCTCAATGATGTTTGGACTCCCTCGATTGAGGTATGAAACTGTCTATTATGTTCCCTGTTCCCCTATCTCCCCCTACCATTCTCTCTGACATACAGAGTTACAGACACACTGTCTTCACTTCTGGCAGCATATGACTTTCACTGTATTTCTTTTGAGAAAAATGATGGACTTTGTCTGTAGTTCTTTCTAGACATTCTATAGACCACTTTTTGAGCATTCACTTGAATGAGTGATGGATCAAACAATGATGAAATTTCAATGGTGCAGTTGGTGGGCTATGGATCTCCAAGAGGAGTGGTCAACTTATTTATCTGGCCTAGGTCCAAAGCCAGGGTGGATGAAGTTGAATGATACTATTTGCTCTTATGGTGGTTTTGAACTTGCAGTGGCTGCTCAATTTTTTTTGTTAAAAAGGTTCATCCCTTTATGGTCTTGTCAATGATGATGATGATGCCTAAAGCAATGGTGAACTGTTTTTCAAATAAAGGAGAACAATTGGAAAATCTACATCTCAATGAACTCTAAGTTGAGTTTTGCGAATGATGTGTATGGTGTAGCAGAATGTTAACCCATTCTCCCATTTGTTTGGGCTGGCATGGATAGAAGAATGACATTATGAAGTCCATAATTCCAGGTTTTACAACACCTTTAATTTTGATTTGGGTGATAAAATGCATCATTGCATAAAAAAAAATGAAGTGGATCAATTTGGCTGTAATTGAATACCATACATGGCATACAGGGAACTACAGAAGTAAGAACCATAGTTTCTCAAGTCCGATTTTTGAGCCTCCACAGAACCTTTTATTTGTTTATTTATGGTATCACTTTATTTCTGCTATTCATTTATTTATACTATAATTATAATTTTATTTTAACTGGTATTGAGTGTCATTTCATTCATTTACCTTTGTAGCTGAGTCAGAACTTTGTGTTAATAAACTCTGCACTTCTTTGTCTTTTCTCTGTTTAATCTCTCCTTTCTTTAGGAGTTAAATGTGGTTTGTTCTGTTTTGCAGCACGTGGAACTGGCAAGGTTATGGTATTCGTTATCAGTTTGCTGGAAACAGTGGCCCAGCTCTAGTCCTAGTTCATGGTTTTGGAGCGAACAGGTGAGAGCAATATATATATATATATATATATATATATTACTATTTTAGACAAACCAATTTTAATCATATCCCATTTTCAATTATGGATAAATTTCTTTTGACAATTGATTCATTATTCGTTTGCTTGTCTATTGAATTTCTTCTTTGAGTTATCATTGATTATGAATTATCATTATCTTATTTTCAACAGTGATCATTGGAGGAAAAATCTTCCTTATCTTGCAAGGTCATACAAGGTTTATTCAATTGATCTTATTGGTTATGGTTATTCTGACAAACCAAATCCTCGTGGCTTTGACACCAACTCCTTCTATACATTTGAGACATGGGCAACGCTGTTGAATGAATTTTGTGTTGATGTGGTTAAAGGTGAAGCATTCTTCATATGCAACTCCATAGGAGGTAACCTCTTTGCCAAGCATCTCTTGCTTTTCTTTTGTATGATTGATGCTTCTGTTTCATTGGAGGCCAAAGTTTTTCCTCCCTGAAATCATGGTCTTGTCAAGCATGTACATATTTTATTTTCTTTTGTGTTTATTGGGGTGTGGTTGAGTTGCACCTTCTCACTCACTTTAATGCGAACAACAATTTGGTGCATTCTGATGATTGTCTGATATGTCATTTTAGTTAGATGAAATATGAAGTGTTCAATTAAACATTTCTCTCAACCACCTGACTGTTTTTTTTTTTTTGAAGTCCAAGGTATCCAAGCCTTTTAGAGCACCTGACTCAGTCTTTGGGGCAAGTGCAAGCCTCCCTATCCACACACCGGGTAAAACTAGGGGGAGTGACCCTTTTATGTTGAGAGTGGGACTTGAACCCAGAACCTCTCACGGCTTATTAGGGTTCTTAACCGTCAAGCCAACCCTCACGGGTTAACCACCTGATTGCTGTCATCATCATCATCATTAAAGCTTTAGCCTATCTATTTTGGGTTGACATTCATGGTACCTTGATCAATGGAAGGACTACAGTCTTAAAGCTAACATAGTAGTGAAGATGCAAGGTGCAGTCAAGGTGCCAAGGGGTCTTAGGGCCCAATGCGCAAGGCACATTCTTAGGCACTCATTTTAAATACATCAGAATATGTATGTATATTTGTTGCTTTGTGTCTTTATCACATTACTGTTAACCAAAAACAATGTCAATCATCCAAAGCATCAAAATGCATAGCAATGAGGCTCCAAACATGTTCAATAGATACATTACATATTGAAATATATTATATCTCTATTGAGGTTTCTAATTAAATTATTGTTAATTAATAATTTATTCAAACTAAAATATGTAATTTGTTATTAAAAAAGGCTTATAATAGATGATATTTTAGAAGAACTATACATGGTTTAAGTGAGCCTGCCTTAGAGCTTGGTGAGGTGCAAAATAGGTTTTGAGCTTAGTCATGGCCTCGGTGCAGCTAAGGTGTGCATTTAACTACTATGAAAGCAAAGTATCTTTGATTCATTATTTTTTTGAGATCCTGTATCTTTGATTCATTATTAGTGACTGGATTCTACATCTGGCAGACATTTATCAGAGCCATGATGACAATCCAGTAAGATATACTTTTGATCAGTAAGAGCCCAAAAAACACATTGATAGGTCAAGGAAATAATTGAACCATATTTCTCTTGATTGTTCTTTCTTCTGCTAAAAATTCTGACAATTAAGGTTAGATGTGTCCAGTCTGTATGATCAGATGTGTCCTGTCTACAGTAAGTCCCACATGATGAACTGTTATGGACCATTGAATATGTTTGTGCACTTGGATATGTTTATTTACGTGTTAAGTTGAAAAAACAGCAGGACTTTATCTACTAGTTATTCATGAACAAGAGAAGCCAAACAAAGATGATGATGACAGCGATGATGATAATGATAACAGTTGGGTACAAGAGTCCCTATATTTCTATAGCACAGTTCATCTATAATAAATGTCATTGATGGGAAGTTGATTTCTGCCAGTCAAGTAGATATTAGCTAAGGTTTGTTTGGGGAATCCTTTTGTGACAAGCAGGCTTTCTTAATTATTTACATTAAGTCAAACAGGTAGGCACTGTTTACATGAAGCATTCATAGATCAAAAAGGAATATCTTAAATTATTTACAAGTAATATAGAAGTTATTGGCTTGCAACTTCTCAGTGCAACCTCAAGGTGTTGGGTTCAAGTCCAATGGGCATAAATCCAAATGTAAATGCCAAACCTAGATTAATGGGATAAATGGATTCTATGATGTTGATGATAGGAGTTATTGGCATTCTACCTTCAAGGCTAGAAAAAAGGTAAAGAGAAATTTTGACTGTAATAATCTTTAAGTGTCTATTTCATACTTTTATATTTTGTGTCTTGGCATGTCAAATTTGTTATATATTTTCGCCATATGTTATCTGAAGTGGTTTATGGGGTGTTGCCCGGAGAATCTTAATGGGACATATTTCTATGTGAAATAGTAATATTGTGAAATGGGTGCCTGTCCAACATGAACACCTTACTATTGCAGTACTAGCAGTCACTTCTGCTAAATGTGTAATATTAGAAATATAGTAACATCTCTGAGTTCTTGTGGTTTTGTGCAGGACTTGTTGGTCTTCAGGCAGCAGTAATGGCGCCCCATATTTGTAAAGGCATTGTCCTTCTAAACATATCCCTACGTATGCTTCATATCAAGAAGCAACCTTGGTATGGAAGACCTTTTATTAAAGCATTTCAGAGCCTATTAAGGTAAATTGTGACTTGATGGTTTTTCCTAAAGAAACTCTTCAAGGTATTAAGGTCTGGTTGCATCTTGAAGTCGATGATTTGAATGTGTCACACACTATCATGGCAGAAATACTGCTGTTGGACAACTTTTCTACAAGGCTGTTGCAACTCCAAAATCTGTTAGAAATATTCTTTGCCAGGTATTCCTTATTCAGAAATGGACATATGAGTTCTAAACTTCTAGTTTAACAATTTTTATATTCAAGAATTGGGTTCCATTTGACCTTTGATGCAGCCCATGTATTCAGTTCTCAATTGGCAACTAAATGGAGACTTCTTATCCGTGGTCTGTTTCATACCACATTGTCAGTGCCAATCATGCTATTTATTTGGGAGGCAAAGTTGGAAAAACATTTTCCTACTACTCCGATTTTCTGTTTCTTAGCTGCCCCATATACACACTGGAATGGATTATAATCCGTTCTTTCTTAATCTCAAACTGATTTTGATTTTTGATAACATCTAGAGACATTCATTTGTAAAAGATTCATGGAATTTGACTTCATTTAGTAACAAGCTATTGAATAACTATGACTATGGTGGCAAATTGGCAATTGAAAAATATTGAACTAGAGTTTGTTCATGTAAGCTACGAGTCTACAATCAACTTGAAGTTTCCTGGTTAGCTTGCAAAGAAAAAAAATTGTTCAAAAAGTCAGCATTTCTTACAAAGAAACTTGCTAGTAGTTACTAAAGGTTTTCCTCACTCTGGTTGGTGCGGCTACTTTTGGCCGATGTCTTTCAGTGTTACTACGATACTTCCATGGTGACAGATGAGCTAGTTGAGAAGATCTTACTTCCAGGACTTGAACCAGGAGCTGTTGATGTATTTCTTGATTTCATATGTTACTCAGATGGTCCCCTTCCTGAGGAGTTACTCCCCAAGGTGAAGGTCAGTATCTTTGTAATTCATCTTCAAATGTAACTTTTCGTTATGCCATTCCTCTGATTATGCAGATTGATACTGCTAAAGAATTGTCGTTTAGAAGCAAAATCTTATATGCTGGAATTTGTGTTCATGAGGCAGTTTGCATTTGCCTTTGCTGACAATCAGGTTGGCTCAAATGCCAATGGCCACATTCCAAATAGAAGGGTTGTGTGTGTTGGGGTTGGGGGGCTAAAACAGATCTAACCTGTTCTTGTGGCCCACTGATAGGCAGTGGCAATTGATATTGATTTGGGTTGCCATCTTCATGTACATATTGAACACATGCAGTGTTTTGTAGAAATACCGGCAAACTCTCTCTCTCTCTCTCGCTCTCTCTCATGCATGCGTCCTTGCTTGCTCACTTGTAGTGTCCTGTTCTTGTGGTGTGGGGAGACAAGGATCCATGGGAGCCCGTTGAACTTGGAAAAGGCTATGGAGATTTCGATGTAGTTGAGGATTTTGTTGTCCTTCCCAATGTTGGCCACTGTCCCCAGGTCTGATCTCATTCTTCATGGTTTTAAGATGCCGATATTTTTTGGTGAAAAAACTGATTACTTATGTATTTTTTTCCCTTAATTGCTGGTCGTGAAGGATGAGACACCGGATCTTGTGAACCCACTTGTTGAATCTTTTGTGGCACACCATACAACAACAGAAGTTCGTGCTGGCCCAGTAACCATCTGATAATTAAGGCATCTCTTTTTTTACTCAGGATTTACCATTATCAGTTCCATGTTTCTCAATACTATTTTTTCAAAATGCAATAGGAGTTTTTGAGTTGGGGTTGGGGGAAGGGATACTTCATTGCTTTGGTTCTAGATTCATGCGTGCAATAATGTAATAAGCTTATTGTGGGCTTGTTACATTTGGCATTATAAATGCATTTCTATACTTATGCAGTGAATATCCCTTGTAGAAAGATTGATAACTTAGTTACTTGTAATTATTTTTGATGTCTTCAACTGGTACAACAATAACACTGTAATTTATTTTTTTTGTTAGAAGACATTGTTGTTATCTTTTAATTTTTTTTTTTTGAAATGGAAGACATTGTAGTTATTTGATCAGTATTTTTAACTTCAAGCTTGAGTGCTCAAGTGAGAATTGATCAGATGTTCATCGTTGAGTGTCTGGCACTTGCCTGAAGTCTATGTGATTTGGGTTTGAAACTATCAATTTCATGAATCTTATCCAATAATTTTTATCCATGTAGCTCACTTTAATGTGTGAATCACGCCCCTTCTACTGTAGGACAATGACATATAGAAAGGCATCTTGAGGTTTTCAGCTTGTTGTAGCTTTATGAACCCTAACCTACCTTGACCGACGGCAGAAAAGAATGAATGTGACATAAAATTTACATTACATGGGAAAAAATAATAATTATCTCTTGTAGTTAAAAAAATAATGAGTGGGATCAGGTCAAGGATTTAATGTGAGCCCAAGCCCAAGCCCAAGCCCAAGTTTAGGCCTAGAATCTTTGGGTGCAATTAGGAGTGAAACTTGGGTCGGGTTTTAACATGACCCGCATGACCCGACCCAAGAAATCAATGGGTTTGGGTTATATTTTTGTATATCTTAGGTCGGTTCGGATTGGAAAAAAATAAACGTGCATGAAATTCGGGTCGGGTCGGGTTGAGAAATTTAAAAGCAACCCGATTTTACCCGAGTGCGCCAAGTTATAAAACAACACTCGAATTGAGTTGGGTCAGAAATTCGGATTGGGCAGGGCTGAAAAACTAGGGTCAGCAATTCGGGTCGAGTTGGGTTGAGTTCAATAATTTTTGACATAGATTAGGTTGGATTTATTGAAACCCGACTTAAGTTTTTGCCCCAAGTGCAATCCACGTCATAAACTCCAGTATCATATCGGACCATAAAGATTTAATGTTTATATTTTTTACATCAAATATTTGAGTTTTAATAAACAGCCCCTTAATCATAGGGTGCCTTAACACAGGTAATCCCTCCTTAGGGGAATTACCTTAAGAAGGGTGGCAATCACCATATCCTTACATGCAACTTCATTCACAATTGTCATTTGTCTACTTGAATCAGACAGTGACATCAAGTACTATAGTGGAAAAGTGTCCAAATTTTCACCAAAAGGACCAAAAAGTACCAGCAAATAAATATTTTAAACAAAAAATTGAAAAATGAATGTAAATTTTGGCCAAAATTGATTAAATCATCACCTATTTGAGCTGAAATATCATTCCACTATAACAAAACCAAAATCTATACCTAAGTGTGAGATGGATATAAAACCAAAATCTTTTGGCCAAAATTTTGACCTTAGGTTTTAGTCCACCAAACATTAGGTCCACCAAACATGAAAATATCGACACTTTCAGCATCGAAAGGATCTGACCCATTTAATAAGGAGGGACGATTTGGGTTACAAAGTTAGATAAACAAGTTTGCTAGACTCAACTCGAACTCAATTCCACTTGTTCCATTATGAATTCTAGTTAAATTGGATGAATATTTTGTTTTGAAATTATCTTTATCTTTTACTATTGTTTAATATCAAGGATTTTAATATCAATTTTTAAATGTATATAGTAGTCGATACATATCGATATCAGTCATACCGAGATTGCAACCCCTATTTAATATAAAAGAGACATTTGTAGGTAGCCATCCAATAAATCTTATCCACAAGAAATCCCAAGATAGCGTCCATAAGTGAACCCATTATGTAGGATTTTTCTTAATCTTATTCCTTATTTTTCATGCTTATTTGCTTGTATCTATCCGTGTGGAAGATTATTGATGATATAGTTTGATTTGGATGAGTTAGGCCATGTAAACATGCCATACATGTGTTTTAACTTGCAAGGGTGTTAGGAATTTTTTTGAGATTTTAGAAAGAATTCATTTATAAATAATTGTCTCGAAATGAAAATAATTAATAGTGTTTGGTCATTTATTTTCTAAATAATTATCTTCAAGTGAGTTGAATTTATTATTTATTAAATTTTTTTTTATTAACGTATGGGAAACTTAGACACAATCATACTAAATTCCCTACGGATGGGTCTACTGTCCCTGCACACCAAGATTAGGATATGAAGTCTCGAATTCATAAAATTGTGTAAGTAAATTTATTATCTCATTATTAAAACTACACATAAAATTTCATAGAGGCATGTTTATCAAGTCTAAATATAAAAGAGGGTGGTATGGATCATGTGGATTGGATCCATATAGATAACATGTGGGTGATATTTCAGACGTATTTGAGCATCTTAACTTAAAGAGAAAGACCATATTAAAAAATGATTCCTCATAAGATGATCCTATAAAAAATTGTATAAATAAAATTTAACATCATGTAAGTAAATGTTCATTGGCACTATTGAAAATTGAAGAAATGTTCATTGTAACGAAAGGTATCATTTTAATTTATGGGTTGGTGCCATGGTGGACTTTATAATATTAAACTAGAATTTAAAATTTAGAATTAGGATAAAGGACTATTTTTAGCTATCTAATGATTGATCTCAATACATTTAAGATAAAACGACAAATAATAAATTTTGTTTTGTTCTTACTCTAAATACTCTACAATTTTAAATATTATATATTGCTATTGGCGCACTTCAAGTCATGTGTCAAGATTAGTGGTTCTCGTATCTTAAGTTATAATAGTATTGATGAATTTAGAGAGATTCAAAATAGACATTTTTATATATACATAATGGGTGGCCATTTAGACACATGGCTTGGCTTTTCTACTAGGAGACACCATTTTTCGAAATTTATGGTGAAATTACCATTTTGTCCTTTCGATTTTGAAAAATCTTTCTGAACGCACATCGGAAGGGCGAAACAGTAATTTCACGTTAAATTTTGAAAAAAAGTGTCTTTTAGCAGAAAATTCGGGTGTCTAAATAGCTACCCATACATAATATGGATTATCATCAGCTATCTCTAATTCATATTGCAAGTGAGACTAATTTTTAAGAATACATGTAGGCATTCGTAAATCTCATGTTCAAGGTAAGATCACTAAGAATCCAACTTAAGATAGTACTCCATCTCCTTCTACCACTGCTTTCCATCCAAATCCAAGAAACTTCACCAATCAAACTCCAATTTGAAGAAGACATGTTATATTCAGTAATGCCTTTTTAAAAGACAGAGATCACGTATACGAAGTGTAAGAAAACATGTAAACCCACCAACTTAATCTAAAAGGGAAGCGACACGAGTCTTTGAAACTGAAAGCTTTCAATTTGAAGATAATGTCTTGCAAGTCACACCCACCTTTCTCCTTCTACGCCACAGCACTCAAGCACAAAACATGTTATATTCTTTTCTTTCAAATGGGCTAACCATTGGATCTTTCTCTGACAAAAACTCTCCATCCCTCAAAGCCATGGGAAATTGCACTGCCCTCTCTGCAGATTCGACATTTCTCACCAAGAAAAATGATCCTTTGCCAATTGAAACAACCTTCAAGCTGCCATCACCATTGCCATCTTGGCCATCAGGTAAATTCAAGTTTTCAACAGTAAAAACCTGCATGGGTAGCTCAATTGGTTTGAGCTCTTTAGATTAGACCAAAGTCTGAAGTTTGACTCCTTTCGGACTTACCCTGATAGCAAGATTTAAGAGATGATTATGTGTATCAATGAAGATTAGTCCCATCTTGATGTAGAACCGACCTAGAGGCAAGACATTGTCTCTTTTGTGTTTTGACCGACCCAGAATCCACTAGGTTGGACTCCTAGCTTTATTTTTCAGCACCTGAAAACACGTCATGCCTAAGGGGGAAGAGCTCCACCATTTTAGCCAGGATTCTAGACACTCCTGATGTGAGACTGATTCTCATCCCTGAATCCACCATGCCCCAAATCACAAATCACAACTCCTCCTACAGGAATGAGATACCCTATAACTATCCAAAAAAAAAAAAGATTTATTCCTAATTTTTTTGGTACCTTTCAGTTTTTGACGTTTTTATTTGTTTCCATTTTGTATTAGGTGGTGGCTTTTCATTAGGAAGTATAAACCTAGGAGGACTAGAGGTGAGCCAAATATCAACTTTCACTAAGGTTTGGGCTGCACTTGAAGGCGGACAGGATAACCTTGGCGCCACATTTTTCAAACCTTCACAAATACCAACAGGTTTCTTTATGCTGGGTTGCTACTGCCAACCAAACAACAAGCCTCTCTTTGGGTGGGTTCTTGTGGGCAAAGGTTGTGATATAGAAGGAGGAACTCTAAGAAAGCCAGTAGATTATACTCTTGTCTGGAGTAGTGAATCCCTGAAAATCAAGCAAGAGGGCCATGGATACATTTGGGTTCCAATACCACCACAAGGCTATGTGGCACTTGGTCACATCGTCACAAGCTCACCGGAGAAACCTTCCGTCGATGAAATGCGATGTGTTCGATCCGATCTGACAGACCCACGTGAGAATGATACTTGGATATGGGGAGCTGATAATGGAAGTGATTCAAATGGGTTTACTGTCTATGGTTCTAGACCCACCAACAGGGGAACTCAAGCTCTAGGTGTTGGCATTGGGACATTTCTGGTTCAAATCAATGGGGCTGCTTCTCCTTCAACATTAGCTTGTCTGAAGAATAAATCTTCTAATTTATCTTGCATGCCTAACCTCAGCCAAATTCAGGCATTAATGCAAGAATACTCCCCATGGATCTACTTCCATCCTGATGAATCTTACCTCCCTTCTTCAATTAGCTGGTTCTTCAGCAATGGGGCTTTACTCTATAAACAGGGTGACCCTACGCCCATGCCAATCGATCCAACTGGATCGAACCTTCCCCAAGGCGGTTCTGAAGATGGTGCTTATTGGTTGGATCTTCCTACCGACAATGGGGCAAAGGAAAAGATCAAGAAAGGGGATTTGCAGAGCTCAGGCTGTTACTTACATGTAAAACCAATGTTGGGGGCTACTTTCACCGATATCGCCATATGGGTCTTCTATCCATTCAATGGTCCGGTGAAGGCTAAGGTGAAGTTCTTCAATTTATCCCTGGGGAAAATTGGAGAACATGTTGGAGACTGGGAGCATGTGACACTTAGGATAAGCAACTTCAATGGGGAGCTTTGGAAGATTTTCTTCTCTCAGCATAGCAGTGGAACATGGATAGATACCTCAGAGCTAGAGTTCCAAGGAGGAAACAGAGCAGTCACATATGCCTCACTGCATGGTCATGCTTTCTATCCCAAGCCAGGATTAGTTCTACAAGGGGATACTAAATCAGATATAGGAATCAGGAATGACACTGGGAAAGGCAAGCTCAGCATGGAAGCCGGTGCGAGGTTTCTGGTGGTCGCAGCAGAGCACTTGGGTTCGGCTGCGGTCGAACCTCCGTGGCTCAACTACAGAAGGGAATGGGGTCCCAAGATCACCTATGACATTGCAAAAGAAATAGAGAAAGTAGCCAAATTTCTTCCCGGTAAGCTTAGATCTGCATTAGAGCGTATGGTTAATAGTCTACCTAAAGAAGTGATTGGGGAAGAAGGGCCAACTGGGCCGAAGATGAAAAGCAACTGGGATGGAGATGAAAGTTGAATGTGCTGTTTGGACTTTCTAGAAGAAGAAGAAGAAGAAGAGATGGTGATCATTCATTCTGTACAGGAAATTTGTAATGGAATCATTCATGGAGTTATTGATTGTTTGATGACATTTCTTACAATTCATACTTGTATTCTAAATAAAAACTTCTAATATCTGTGTGTAAACTAAACTCTAAGCTTGCCAGTCTAAAGATTTGTATGCACAAGTGTAACACCCTCTTTCTCACTCCACAACACAGGGGAGATCAGTCAGTTATCTATCTCTTACATATAAAATTTAAATAATTAAGTTTGATATTGTAATAATCAACACTTATCAATTGTATTAAAGAATATAAATAAAAATGGTTATTCATCTTTCTCGAGAAGAAAAAATATTCACCATTTTTAATTTCTGTACCTTTCACACACAAGCAGCATACATGGGTTTTTCTACATGCCTAATCATAACTTGCCACATTAGCAAGTTTAAATTGCTCACTATTTTTTTTACATGGTTATCTCCACCCTATATTGGAAGTGAGACTAATCTCATGAGCATGTGTAAACTTTTCAATCCACTGAAAGTGGTAAATCGATGAAGAGTAATCCTGTGAAGAGTTGCCTAGAGGGATTTGAACATGAATCGAACTCAAAAATTTCTTAATACTTTTTGCCATAGTGTACTTTCTGCTTTCTGCTTTCTATCATTTGTATTAAATTTTTAATCAACTATAATTTATTATTTATAGTATTTTTACTATATGCTCTGCTCTTTATCCACTTTAGTCTCTATTGGTTGCTTTTTATTGATTGCTGCTCTTTATATATATTTTTTTGAATTTACGTCGAGTGAGAAATTGCAGGATAGCCAACGTAAAACCTCCACGGGTGAGGCTACTACCCTTAGGGCACACCATTATTAGGCTATGGGGGCTTGAACCCATAACCTTCCCTCCCACTTCGGCAGGAGACAACCAGTTGAATTACACTCATGCTCTCGTCTTACTTGTTGCACTATGTACTCTATTGTGGCTATTTATATATTTTAGGGCCTAAGATTGATTGAAAATAATTTGAGTGTGCTAGATTGGATATATGTTTAGGCCCAAAACGGGCCTTAGCTTCAATTGACTCAAGACCCAACTCAACCTGCTCAACTTGCACCCTTAGCTATGTTAACCCAAATGGCCTGAGTCAATGAGAAAATAAATTAAAACAACTTAACACATAGGTGAAGTCAAGATTGATTATAACAAATCCATTAACAATGCTTCCTAAAATGTCTGAAGAAAACATTTCTTTAAAGGTTTTGATGTGAAATTTTTTATTTTTCTTTAGAAAAATAATTTTGAAAACTCAAATACTTAAAAGTTAAACGAAATTGTGAAAATAAATATAAATATAAAATTTCCAAAAATAAAAATTTCTAATAAAATTTATGAAAACAAAATTAAAAATTTTTGCAAACAAATATGCCCTAATATCTTCCTTGTTATCTATCTATTATTAAGCTGGAGATTAATAGGTACAAAAATCAATGTTATTAGAACCAGACCGTTTAACGAACCGTCTTCGAGGTATTTTGGGTTCAACCGCGGTCAAAGCCGGTGAAAATCGGTCAAGTAGTAATATAATATAAATATTACATATAAAATTAAGTAAGCTATCTTTTACCAATAACATTAATATAAATATTAAAAATAACATTTAAACTCTGAATAATATATCAAAATGGTGAAAGATATGTGATAGAAATGGTAATAAATATTTATATTTCAAACATATACATTTTCTAATTTAATTTGGAAAGGAATTTTTAAAAACTAAAAAATCAAAAAAAAAAAAATCAAAATTTGTGAGACGCGGTCCGCGGCTCACGGTTTGTGGGTAAAAACCGCAGAAAACCACGGCTCTGACCGGTTCTCTGCTGTTTTGACCCACAGCCAGTTCTCAACCAGAACCAATCCGCAACCGTCGCGGTTCCGGTGGTTCTGATTACATTGCCAAAAATCGACTATTATCATGCATTTTAGTCACTTTCACAGTAACCAATAACAAAAATAGAAAAAATATTATCTTTTAATATTTTTAAATTTTATATTAATATATGTTTTATGTGATTAGGTTTTTATTTGTGTTAAAACTTTAATATATTTTGATTTTGACAAATTTTCGAATTCGAATCGAAATATATGAAGTGCAAGTGGATATAAATCTTATGTTTACACAATTCGATCCGAATCAGGGTCGAAATCTCGATCGATACGCATAGTATCGGCCAGAGAGAGAAAAGTTCGGCCGATACGACAGAGATCTCGGCCGATTTTTATTTTTTATTTAAAAAAAAACAAATATTGGTGTGGACCCAGTCGATATCTTAGCTAATATTCATCAAATACAGGCGAATATCAGCCGATATTTATATATATATATTTTAAAAAATAGAATTTTTTTAATTAATTTTTTTTTAAAAAAACCACCAAGATATTAAAAAAAAAGATGAGGAGAGAGAAAAATCTCAGCCGAAATCTCGGTTCGGGTGGGCCGAACTTTCGACCTTTGATCCGAATTCAAATCCTTGAAACAGATCCGGATATTGCAAGTGCGATCCAAATCCGACCCAATTTACATCCCTATAGATAGTGGCCATGCAGCTATTGTGAGTGAAAACTAGATTTTAACATCAGAGCGAGCTGCATTCGGTGTCATTGCCGTCAATTTGAATATGAATCGAACCAATAATTGCTAACTATTTTTTTTCTTAGTTTAGTTTGCTTTTACTTTCTGCTATCTATTTTCTAGCATGTGTTCATTTGTATTAAATTTTTAATCAACTAGCATTTATTATTTATAGTATTTTTACTATAGGGTCTGCTCTTCATCCACTTTGGTCTCTATTGATTGCTTTTTATTGACTGCTTTTTATATTTTATACTTTACTCTTTACTCTCTCTTACTTGTTGCACTTTGTACTCTACTGTAGCTCTTTTTATATGTTAGAGCCTAAGATTGATTGAAAATAATTTGAGTGTGCTAGACTGGATATATGTTTAGGCCCTATAATAGCAAAATGGGTCTTAGCTTCAATTGAGTCAAGACCCAACTCAACCTGCTCAACTTACACCCTTAGACATATTTACCTATTGATTACTGAGTAAATGAGAAAATACATTAACCCAGCTTAACATATAAATGTAGTCAAGATTGATTATAACAAATCCATTAATATTGCTTCGTAAAATTTCTCAAGAAAACATTTCGTTATAGGTTTTGATGTGAATTTTTTTATTTTTCTTTAGAAAAATAAATTTGAAAACTCAAATACTTAAAAAGTTAAAAGAAATTGTGAAAATAAATATAAAATATAAATTTTGCAAAATAAAGTTTATGCAAACAAAACTAAAAAAATTGTGCAAATAAATATGCCCTTAATATCTTCCTTATTATCTATCTATTATTAAGCTGGAGATTAATAGGTCCAAAAATCGACTATTATCATGCATTTTAGTCACTTCACAGTAATCAATAACAAAATAGAAAAATATATCTTTTAATATTTTTAAAGTTTATATTAATATATGTTTTATGTGATTAGGTTTTTATTTGTGTTAGAACTTTAATATATTTTGATTTCCTCTTGTTGAGAAATTTTCGAATTCGAATCGAAGTACATGAACTGGAAGTGGATATAAATGTTTACGTTTACACAATTCGATCCGAATTCAAATTCTCTAAGCAGATCCGGATCCGGACCCGATTTACATCCCTACAAATAGTGGCGTGAGTGAAACCTAGGGTTTTACATCAGAGCGGGAGCTGCATTCGGAGTCGTCGCCCCAGAGATTTTTTTTCTTCTCTACTCTATTTTGTTTGCAGGTTCGTCACTCTCTCTGTCTATATCTATCTATCAAATCTCTCAGCAAGAGATCTCAACTGCCCATCATGTTCTGAGGCTGTTTGTTTGATTATTTGTTGAAATACAGGACAGGGGATTACTTTGCTTGTTTTGTATTCTTTGATTGGATTTGGTTGGAGAATCTGATGAGTACCTTTTGATCTGTTTCGATGCGTGAAAATATAGTATTTTTTCGGAAACTAACATTTTAAACATATTGTACAAATGGCTTTTGTTTTTTGCGTTAAAAATGATTATTTTCTAGGGAATCTCTTTTCTTTTGGTTATTTTCAGTTTTTCTTTAGAGAATGGATCTTCTGCTCGATGCAGATACATGGAAAGGAAAGTACTTCCATGGAAAATCATCTTTTTTTTTTTTTAATATGGAAATGGTTTTAATTGTTTTTGTTATAAAATGGTCTTTTTTCAGCAGAACACCATCCTTTCCATTGTAATTTAGTTAATCGACTTCCTCGGTGTGCGTGCATTAAAAGAATTTTTTCTTCGAAAATATATTTTTTAACAAAAAATTGAAATGGGTCATCCATTTGGGGAGAAGTGGTTATTTTCCAGAAAGGTTTCCTTTCCATTATTTCTGTTTTCTTAAAACTGGTTATGTGCTCACCATTCAGAAAAGAAAAGGTTATGTGGTCTTGTTTGGATGTTGGAAAACAAAATACTTTCCAAACAACAGCTATAACTGGAAGTAGAAATTGGTTTAGCCATTTTTTAATTAAAATCACCTATTTTTTCAGG
Organism: Chimonanthus salicifolius; assembly: GCA_013350335.1. Classification (NCBI taxonomy): domain Eukaryota; kingdom Viridiplantae; phylum Streptophyta; class Magnoliopsida; order Laurales; family Calycanthaceae; genus Chimonanthus; species Chimonanthus salicifolius. Next base: position 8,111,989 of record CM023537.1, on the reverse strand, counting down.
AAAGTACTTCCCTTACATTCATCTAAATTGACCATCTTCTTCTTCTTTTCTTCCCCCTCTTTCATGGCAACGCTTTCTACCCTTCTGCAAGCATTGGGCATTCTGGAATAATTACAAAGATGTTTGCAATTTATTTTTCGATCAGTACATTTATTGCTTATGATTCTTTTTCTTGTGGATTGTGACTTTAGCTTTGTTGGATTTGGTTGGACTGCAGAAAGTATATTGTAATTGTGTATATCTATTTTAATAAGGTTTTTTATTTTGTAGATTATTGATACTTACTGCTTTGTATTGCCTATCTATTCCAATAACTTCATTCGGTCAGCGTTGTTGTCGAAGGTGTTTATTTGTGGTTGCTACTTAATATTTGAATTTTGGTAATTGTTTCCTAAGGCCGAGAATTCGTAATGTTTATGGTTCCAACAATGAGCATTTAACCAACTTTGTTATTAAGTGTCCTTCATTATGTGATATATAAGTGTTACTGTTTGGATGAATTGGCTGAAGGTTGTAAACATTGTTATCTCCAAGTCAACTTGGATATGGCATAATTGATAGGGCTCTGTAAAGGACTCAAACTAAAATGATGAGAATTATCCTAAAGCGATGGGACTAGGCCAACTCCGGTGCTTATCATGGGATTGTCATTTTAAACAAAGTTTGCTTTGTGTTTCAACAAGTGTCTTGATGTAAGAGAGAGTGAATGTAGGATTGTTTGTGGTAAATGCCACAAGAATTCTTATGTGGCATTTTAAAATAGGACGCGTGGCAAGCTTATGGTGCATATGGGCCTTGATAAATGGAAGGAGATTCTTTGGGTTAATTTCATGCCAAAATTCATCCAACTTGAGATTTTTTTTATAAATATTCTGGAAAATTTCATACGACTTGAGTTTCTTTGGGTTAACCTAATGCCAAAATACATCCAACTTGAGATTTTTTTTTTAATATTTTGGAAAAGTATCCTACTTGAGTTTTTTAGGCACATACTTTAAGGTAACAAATGGAATAATTGAATTATAAAGGATGACTACAAATTTGACAATCAATTTCATGGCCTTAGAATGGCTAGCAAAGTACTATTTATGATCACTTTTTTTTTTCTTTTCTTTTTGGGCTATAGGCCTCAAAAGCTTGCCTTGTGTTCTATTTTAAATTGTCATGGAAATAATTGTGGCATTTGCCAAAGATGATAGATAGAGATGTCTTAAAAAATTATGAAAGTAGAGAAATGTAAATCCAAACACAAGTTAGATAGATATAGATAGAGATGCGATAGTAATTTCATGGAAATGGAAAAATGCAAATCAAGACATAAGGACTTCAATTTTAAGATTATAATTGTAGCTTTTTTTAATATAAATATCAATGATTTGAATTGAGCTGATCTTTGCTCAAGCTTGGCTTGAAACTTTTTGTACTAAGCTCGAACATAGTTTGAGCTCGATGGTCAAGCTCGATCCATCAAGCTTGAGCTCATTCAACAAGCTTGAGTAAAAAATAAGCCGAGTTTGATTAGGTTTTTTTAGCTAGACAAAGCAAATTTTTTGTTTATTGTGCCATTTCTTGGGGCAATATATGATGTTTTTGGGTTTACTTGTGGGTTCTCTGGTTTGATGATTTCAGACTTTCAGTGAGCAGTAGGTGGAGGGGACTAGATCAAGCCAAGTTGGTTGGTATATTTTGTGTGTTCTATTTTTAAATTTTAAATTTTCTCCAGTTGAAAGTGGTTTTTCAGGAAACCACAATTGACTTGGAATCCTTCCGTTCTTTTAATCAAATGGAGTTGATAGACTCATGCTTACACTCACGAGTGTGAAAATCATGATATACATATATACAAATGTAATGACAAAAATCCCATAAAATGATCATATATACTGGAGAAACACATATAATAGCACGTCTTGTTTGAGCCACATACAAAAATCCCCATAAAATGATCATATATACTGTAAAAATGCACATATAATAGTATGTCTTGGTTTTGTCACGTTCATGCCATGCCAAGCCAAGCCAAGTAGGCCTTATCTTTAGCTCAGCTTGCAAGTTCTTCAAGCTGAGTGAGTGAGGCTTGATAAGCTCATATGCCAAACTTGAGCATAGTTGAACTAGCATGACATGGTTCTTTTTTAAATGAATCTAGTGCGACTTTCCACCAGACATCCCAACAACTTTATTTGGTGATGCAACAAGAGTCCATGACACTATTTAATCTTTAGCTTTTGAAAATTTTGCATAGCTTTAGCTTTTGCATTATTAGCCTTTAGCTTTTTGAAATGTTATCTTTGTTTTTGTAAATTATTGTATGATAAATTCTTTGTAATTGGATGGCTATATAGCCATCGTCTCTCTCCATGTAGCCATGGATGGTTATATTGTACGAAAGAATCTATCGTACAATAATTTACAAAAGTAAAAGATAACATTTCAAAAAACTAAAGCTAATAATTCAGAAGGCTAATAATGCAAAAGCTAAAGCTATGCTAAGGCTAAGTCCCTTTTGAGAAGACTATCTGGCTGGCTAAAGCAGGATTTGCTGAATGTGGTCCATTCTTCTCGAATAATCCAAAGCATGGCGACACTGTTAGAAGAAAATTAAAGACCTCTGCCCGCCACAATTGTACTTACCTTGAGCTATTGTGTGGCAATGAATGATTAACAGCATTAAAAGAAAGATTTCCACCATCACCGAAAGAAAAAATGCCCACTAAAGCAATGGATGGCACCAAACACCAAAGGACAAAGGTCCATGATGACACCATTATGACACCCACCAAAGAAAAGAATCATGCTTAAAGTATTTTCTTTTGTAAAGTATTCGGTGGACTTAAATCTTAGCATAACTTTAGCTTTTGCATTATTAGCCTTTTGAATTATTAGCTTTAGCTTTTTGAAATGTTATCTTTTGTTTGTAAATTATTGTACGATAGATTCTTTGTAATTGGTTGGCTATATAGAAGCCATTGTCTTCCTCCATGTAATGGTATGCATGGAGTCCAGTGGATGGGTTGAAAATGTATTACTTATCAAGCCTCGATTATCCATAGTTTTCATTTCTAAGTGGCCTTCTCCTTCTTCTAGTTAACATGAATTGTTATAGGACAAGTTTTGATCCATAAGTGTCAGCCTTGGAATCCTTAGGAATGAGGATTTCTATTATTCTATGATGCTTTTGTTGCTTGGATTCACCATGGAAATTGTTCTACAAATAACTTGAAATGGAGAAAATCTAAGGGAAGTTATGCAAAGTACATATTTATTGTTCTATCTTTGTGTGACTGGCATTTTTTTATCTCTTCCCTCTGTGATTTTATTGGTCTTTTTCTCCCGGACATCTTGTTCCTTCAATTTGTAACCTCTCTACTCTATGTACTGGTGCCATCTTTGGTCTTCTACCAACATGACCACGCTACCTCTGATAAGTTTTTTCACTCATTTCATCAATCTATCGGCATGTCTTCTACCAACATAACCACACTACCTCTGATAAGTTTTTTCACTCATTTCATCAATCTATTGGCATTATTTTTAATGCCTTCCTAATGTAGTCAGCTTTAACTCTTATTATTTAATGTTAATCCATTCATCCAATGTCGTATGCACTTCTTCATTGCTCTAACTTCATATATTTGTTGTTTTCCTCATTGTCTACACTCTAGACAGCATTACGAGTCTGATGTTTTTTTAGAATTGCCTCCTTTGACATTGTAGGACACTTTTATAACATAATACTTTACTAGTTTGTCTACATTTTACCCACGTCCCTCCCTATCTGATATATCTAGATCAAGTCCTCCATTAGAGACTACTGTTAAACCCAAATATCTAGATTAATTTCAATGTAATTCTAAGTCATTTCCAATTTTATTTAGATCACTTAGTTATCTTTTGTTTGACTATAGATGCATTCCATGTTTTCTGATACCTTGCATCTGTGTTTGGTTCTGATTCATGTACCAAATGAATGCGACTTGGGACCAGTTTTTTTGCAAAGTCATTTAGTTTAGCTGCAGACTTGATGTATGACTAAGTTGGATTGACATTGCCAATAGAAAAAATATGGGATACCTTGCTGTTGACAATGCTGACAATCCACTTTCTTTTTCTGTATGTCTCCAAGCTCTAAATCAATATCCATTCCCTCCTTAAGCTCATGATTCCTGTAGTCCCATTTGGTAGTCATTCTTGGGTATGTGAATGGGAAGAAATGATCCAAGTGCACCAAGCTACTCCCATTCCTTGCATGTCATTCCAGCTATTCCTTAGTCCTGTTATTGCCAGGATGAAATCATTTCTGGAAGGAGTTGTCCTGTCCTATTTACAATTATCACTGGCTGTCCTGTCCCTGGGTTCTGGCTCAATGGATAGATGAGTTGAGCCTGGTTTAAAATTTCACGTCCTACTCATACAATGAATGCAACCTATCAGGCTATGTCTCTATCCTGCCCATCGCCACTGTTAAGTTCCAAATAATAGAAGGTTTTTGAGCCCATTTTAGTTGACATTAGAAAAATTCATGTGGTTGACTGAGATGCTGAAGCTATGATATTAGTGATCTGGCATGAGAAAGTATTAATGGGCAATATTCATGCTAGAGGCCATTATAGCAGTGTTCTGGTAAGCAGTTGGTCAGTGTTCACTTGGGCACTCTCTTTCTCTCATTCGTGTGCTACTTGCAGAAACTATTTTGTTCCCTTTTATCTATCTAATTAAGTATTTGTTATTTATTTAGTTGTATTGGGAGCATTATTAGAGGTTATGTGCTGCACATGACATCGAAAGGACATTATCTCGTCCTTGGTTTGCCTTGGATGGTAAAATTTGGAGCATGGTATTGTTTTGGTATCTAGGTTTATGATATATTGATTGGGTGGTTTTGTAAATATAGCAGCAGCAGGATGGATAGTCAGGTGAAGCTTGCAGTTGTGGTGAAGGTGATGGGACGAACCGGGTCGAGGGGACAAGTGACTCAAGTGAGAGTTAAGTTTCTGGATGACCAGAATCGGCTTATCATGAGGAATGTGAAGGGGCCTGTTAGGGAAGGGGACATCCTTACCCTCCTTGAATCTGAAAGGGAAGCCAGGAGGCTGCGCTGAACCTTCTGTTTTGACGTAATGCAGATGCTAGATGGGTTGTTTCCAGTTTGTGTTGTTAGTCTGTTGAAGAGAAGACTTATTTATAATAGATGCCATGAAATCATAGCAGAAAAGCCGTTTCTAGGATTGATTGATGGGATAAGATGTGTTTCTTAAATACTTAAATGACATTCCATGGCAAAACTCTGCAGACTATGGATTTTTTTATATTATGCTTATTGAGGATCTTTTCCCCTATTTGATCGAAATTTTAACTCGTTAATCAGATGGCCATAGATTTCTTCTTCTTCTTCTTCTTAATGCTATCTTTATTTCATGTGCAGTTTTAGATAGATTTATTGTCATTTTCAATGCGCAGACTGTATATTGATCATGGGACGGACTTCATATGGTTGAGTGTGATGGGTAGATGATCATATAGATGATATAAATCAGTTGAAACTCGTCAATCTGATCATCATAACTTTATTATGAGATAGATAATGTAAAATCAAGGGTTTTGTAACAATTTCAAATTTTAGATAGCTTATGTTTTTGTCATTGGCCAGGAATCTTTCTAAGTAGAGAGATTTGAGAAGTCTCTCTGGAGTTTTTGTTATTCGATTCTAGGGAACAAGAGTCCTGCCCCGTACTCCTGTTAGAAAGGAGAGACGTTAGGCATGAAATGAGCAGTGCCATCTGTGGAGAAGATCAACTATTTCTAATAATCAGATTTTGATAATGATTTAACAATTATTATTTTTTCTCAATTTTTAATTATAAAGTAATTTTTAATTTTAGGTTCAAGGGATCTATTTACCCACTTCTTACCATATCTAAAAATTAGAGATTCTGTGAATGTCATAGTTCTCAATTCATTTTGGTTTGGTTGAAATGGTCAGAAATGTTTCATCGGTATGAATTTGATCAATGTGATTCGTTTCGGTCAGACAAATATATTTATTTTTTTCTCTTTTTATTTTAACTACTTATTTTTTCTTAGTTAATTAGTAATTTATTTTTTAATTTTATTTTAACATAATTTACTATTTTTTCAATTTATAATTGTTATTTTCAATTCCCCATAATTTAGTTTTTCTATTTTTAGAAAATTTTCATGTATGTAATTTTAAAATTTTTCAAATTTGTTATAGTAGTTTTTTTTAAATAGAATGTCGAAATGGTTGAAGCATTGAAGTGTTCCTTTTCAAAGGCAAATCAAAATAATTTTTGAAATGAAATTGACAATTATGGTGAATGTAGCATATTCTGATGCGTATTATTTTTCAAAGAAATCTAGGGAGATCATCAAGTCTCCATATTTGATAAAGCTTACATATCAAAAGGGTAATTTTAAGTGTGTTGTACATTTCCAGTTGGAATGCGTTAACAATGACAATGGGTGAGAATTTTAAGCCCATTTAAGTTAGACTTACAAAAATTGATCCGAGTTGATTTGAACTTATCTGTTTTGATGAATGATCCAAACTTATTCGATCTATTTAATAAATGATTCAACTTTAACAGAATTTATTTATAAATAAGTAAACTTGATTCAAACTCAAAATAAATAGGTAAACTCGACTAACTTGATTATTGATATGCACATGTAATCATTCGATGTTTATATTCATTGAAGAGGTAATTTTGGTACGTGTTTTGCTAAAGAAGTCTTTGACTAGGTAATTGAGAAAACTCAATTCAAATTGAACCCAAGACAGGTTCGAATCGACTGTACCCGTTTAATAAGACCTGAAAATAGAGTTGGACCGATACCTCACCTGATCTATTGCCAAGTCTAATCTAATTCCTTTATTTTTGTAATTTTGAATTTTAAAAGTTTGTTGGACACTCTTTGCACTCGGAAGTAGGGGATGCAAATTTTTTAGTTGACTCGTTAGTCTATCCGATTTGATATTTAAATTTTGGATTTGGATTATATTTAAAATAATAAAAATAAATTGACAGGACTAATTTAGATTTAAAATGAATTTAAGTCAGATTGGGTAGAGGGATCTTGAACTCTACGCAATTGAAATGGAATTAAAATTAATATTTAAATAATTTATTTATTTCCATCTTTCAATTTTTGTCTATGTACTCTACTAAATTTAAAAATCTTAATGTGTTAGTCTTAATTTTTTATATTCTATATACAAATGAAACGAAAGTCTTTTAATCTTTTATTTTGAAGAACTAATGTATCCTACGCATTTTCTCGAGACATATGTGAACCTCTCAACCTACATACGTCGGTTACAGAATTAAGGGAAGTTGCCCTTTTTAGGTTGAGAGAGTTTGATACCAAAACCTCTCACAAATAAAAGTGAGAATTGACCATCAAACTAAACCTTAAATCTTTTTATTTTTTTGTTAAAATAATCTTTTTTCTCTTAATTTTTTTTTTAATTTTATCTGAATTTGGAGTTGAGTGGGTTGAATTAAATAAAGTCGATTTGGATCGACAGTTTGTATTCCATGTTTGTGGAGAACGGAGTTATTCTCGATAGAGTTAACCAAAATATAATAAATTTATTTCAAGCAGATAAATTTTCAAATTCATGATGTGCATTTCAACGGTGACGATGATGACACATTTTTGAAGGATGTTGTCCGGTTGCAAATCATTTACTATTACTCTAATTTTACTCAAATCCATGCAATGATTTGCATGCCAATCATTCTCCATCACCCATTTCTCCAATCCCTCTTCATCTGTTCGATCTCACTTCTTCTTCTTCTTCTTCTTTGAATGTCAGCTGCAAGCCTGCTAACAACAGCTGCAGCCATGGAAGCGGCCTTCCCTTTCATCTCTCCATCTCTTCACCTCTCAAAGTCCTCAACCAAACTCTCAACCCCTCATGAAAAATCCGCATTCTTCTCACTTACCTCTAAAAAACCCAAATCCCCATTCCCGCCAAAAAGTAGGAAAAGCCTGCAATTCGTGGTCTCATCTACTGCCCCTTCCACCACCGTCTCATCCATTCCCTTAGAGTCGGACCCATTTGCCCCAGAGCCAGAAGCACAAGAATCTGGGGAGAAATTCGACTGGTTTTCCAATTGGTACCCGTTAGCCCCAGTCTGTGACTTGGACAAGAGGGTTCCACATGCGAAGACGGTCTTGGGCCTTGAAGTGGTGGTGTGGTGGGACAAGGTGGAGGAGAAATGGCAGGTGTTTGACGACAAGTGTCCGCACCGCCTTGCACCGCTCTCGGAAGGGCGAATCGATCAGTGGGGCCGGTTGCAGTGTGTGTATCATGGGTGGTGTTTTGATGGTGCTGGGGACTGCAAATTCATTCCCCAAGCACCTCTTGATGGCCCTCCGGTAATTTTCGTTACAGTTTTTATCATAATCCATTAATACAATCCGGGAAAGACATAGTACTTATGTACATCCCGGTTGCACGTTAGTATATGGAGCCAGTTATACGTTAGTACTATGGACTATACTATTCACAAATGCATAAAACTTGGTTAGTATTTATCTCAGGCCCATTTACTATGTAGTATGTTGTTGTGTTCGGCTCCTTAACAGTTCTATCAATTTAGAAATTTCAGTCCTTATTTGCAATTTTTCGATAGCTCTACTAAGTAGAATTTCCTAACTCCATGAATTTTTTGATAATAAAGTTTCTGAAAAAGATATAAGGAATTCCCAGTTTTCATGTTCTGGACTGGCCGCTATATGGTTTAATAATCTCATCACAAAATATGCAGATTCACACATTCAAAAAGGCATGTGCTGCTGTTTATCCAAGTTGCGAGCAGAATAAGATTGTATGGTTTTGGCCAAGCTCTGAGCCTCAGTACAAAGATATCTTGGTGAAGAAGAAACCACCTTACATACCAGAGTTGGATGATCCATCATACACGCATACATTTGGGATTAGAGATATTCCTTATGGGTACATCTATCATTGTTTTGAATTTTGTTTTCCTGTCGCTGATCTATATGGAAAAGTTATGGTTTCCCCCTTTTATTGAACTGAGTGATCAAGGACTTTTTTATATTTTTCATTGACATCTGACACTTATCTATGACCGTTACAAGGATGAAGCATATTCAAAAAGCTATAGACTCTGCTCATGATGATTTAATAACTTGCATTTCAGGTATGAAGTTCTGATTGAGAACCTCATGGACCCTGCTCATGTTCCATATGCACACTATGGCATAATGAGAATTCCATCATCGAAGAAAAGATATGTATTCCTAGATAACCTCCTCTCTCATAATGGCAAGTTGAAATTTTTTTATGTAGATGGTTGTTGCATGTAAGGCATTCTTGTCATCATTGGTTGCTGCAAGAAGAAAGAAAGGAATTATATATTTATGAAGATTCAATTAACATCATTTCTGCAATTAGTTACAGATTTGGATTTTGATGCTTTGTAGAAGTTTGTATCACTAACTCATTTTTCTTTCACACCTAAGGCTGATCGAGAAGGGGGTAGGCCTTTGGAGATGGAAATTCAGACCTTAAATGCAAATGGATTTCTAGGAAAGCAAGAGATGGGCAATAGCAAGTTTATAGCACCATGTGTCTTTTATCTTTATTCACCATCAGATAACATTAAAACAGAGGTATTGTTTAGATTTGGTAATTGACTTTCTGCAATTCAAGCTCTGATTTTTTTCCTTTTTCTTTTGGTATAAGTTCTTTTATATCACTATCTGCATGCCTCTTTGTGTGCCAACACGATTTGACATGGCAGGTTGGCAGTGTACTTGCACCTAGAACAACATGCCAACATATCAGGTGCACACTTATATTTCGAAGGTGGACAATTGGAGAGGTTTATTAAGTGTCCACCTTTCTTTTATGTATGGCAGACCTGATGAGTGGACCAGGCTAAATTGGGGCCGTGTGATTTTGGAAGTTCCATAACTTATGACCACATAGGAGCATGTGGAACTAGAAAATCTCACTTATTTATAATACTTGACTTTGGGGTTGATTCAGGTACCAGGGAGTAATGCCAAACAAAGACAGCGAAGGGTTCTTCTCATTTTTATCTGTATTCCGGTCAGTCCAGGCAAAAGCAGATTGATTTGGGTCTTTCCAAGGAACTTCTCAGTTTGGATGGATAAAATTGTTCCACGATGGATGTTTCATGTGGGCCAGAATCTAATTTTAGATTCTGATCTACATCTTCTTCATTTAGAGGTAACTTCAGACTAAAGACCAAGAGCACTGCCAGTCACAACTCTTAATTCTCTTACATTGAACTAATACAAAATTTACATTTGACAAATGCCATTTCATATTTCTTTTCTTCTATAAAAATGCTTGGCATGCATCTTACCTTTTCCGTGTGTTAACATTATCTCTAGGATACTTTTATGCTCAGAAAGACCTGTGTTTCAAGAAGCAAATGTTCCAAAAAATGGAATAGAAAGGAGAAATGCCTTAGTGCTGCTCCATGGTACAAGGTCATGAGTGATCTTGTATTCTATGTATGTATGGGTGTAAGGTATTATACAATACTTCCCTAGAAAGGTTTATGTACCTCTCTTATTTTGGAGAAAGAAGAGAGAGGGGTGAGGGGGAGAGGATTCGTTATGTACAAGGAGGTGAAGAGGTTTCCTTTTTCTTTTTCCGCCTCTTACCCAAATCGATATCCTGTGTTTATGTATCATCCTTGAAGTTTACCCTAAAAGTGTTCAATTTGGTTTGTTTTAGTTGAACATTTTTCTGCTGGCTTAAATCATTTATCCTTGAGTCTTTTTTTGTCATTGTCAACATTTTATGGTTTTTTTTTTTTACTTTAAAGGAAACTTTCGGTTAGCATGTCCTTATTCTACTCTTTCTTTATAGGAGCACAAGATAGCTCAAGCTGGCCCAGAGAATTGGCTGAAGGCATGTTTTGTGCCAACGAAGTCAGACGCACTTGTGATTGGATTTAGAAAATGGTTAAGAAAGTATGCCGGCAATGGGGTTGATTGGGGAAGTAGGTCCATGAGAGGTGTCCTTCCAACTCTTCCACCAACTCCTCCCAGGGAGCAGCTATTGGATAGGTAACTAACATCTTTGTTCTCATGTTTTCAGCATTCAATTTTCGTTAATACTACATGCTCTACAGTACAGATGTTTCTCATCATAATCAGGCATAAGGTAGGAATAGCCTCAAGCACAACTTGCTCACATCAGGGCCACAAGTCTGATGAATGTGGGCAGTTGGTGATTCCTACTTCTTTTTTCTTTTTCTTTTTTTACCATTTTTCACTAGGCCAACCCTTTTTAGGTCATGAATGGTGCAGCAGACTGGTGAATCACCATCAAGCATCAACAGAATTTAATTTAATGCCTTTATTTTGCATTACAAATCAAATAGGAAGGAATGATACCTAATATACAACCAGAAATCATGCCACGATGCTGTAATGCAAAAGCTGCTTCCATATTGTTCTTGGTATGCCCAACGTGGATGAGGATGCCAGAATGATTTGAGAGTTGATACTAGCTATCTGAATGTCGTCATTCATTGTAATCTGCCGAGATGGACCCCATTTTCCAATCTGAAGATTTTTAGTCCATTCTCATCCTGTAGAGCAAATCATATGAGTGGCCTGGAAGAATGAAATGGCAAACTATGCCTCCTGCTTGTATGGAATGACATGTAATCAAATTATGGGCCCAAGAACAGATGACTAGTTCTTCCACTCTATGGCTGCGAATCCTTTGAACACCCTTTAGTAGCATCCTTCATCATAAGCGTAAGTAGTTGTGTTGTTTGAATTTCTTCCAGGTACTGGTCTCATGTCGTACACTGCTCAAGCTGTCGTGTGGCACTGAAAGGGCTCAAAGCACTTGACGTTTCTCTTCAAGTTCTCTCCTTTGCATCACTTGGCATTGTTGCAGTGATCAAGCAGAATATGATGTCAACAGCCGAGCGGAGTGCTGTGCTGTCTATGGCATTGGTCTGCTTTCTGGCTTCTAAATGGCTGTCTCATTTTATCTACAAGAATTTCTACTTCCATGACTATAATCATGCCCTAAAATGAGAAAAACCATTATTATGATCATCATCATCAATACCATTTATCCCATTTATATATGGTTGGTGCTCATAAGTGGATTTGGTAAATGGAATCTAAGATGAGAAAACTGTCTATGTAAATGTGTTATCCATCAAAATTATACAGATTACTTGTATTATACATTGTAAAGATGGAGCTAATTGCTTTGTTACTATGTCATAAGCATACTACACTCTTTTTTCAAACTATGAATTTGAATGTGTTGGTGTTCTTCGTAAGTTTGCATTGTATCTTGTAAGCTGACGAAATCAGGAAGAACAAGGCATAGAGCTAGCTTCTTTCCCATTTCCGGCATTGTAGCAGCTGCCAAACAAACTGAGCGAAGATTTGAGATAGGTATGGTTTATACCTCATCTCCATACTGAAGCCGTACTAGCCAGGGGTGATAATATTGACCGATACAATATGTATCAGCTGATATCCGATATATATCGGCGATATTGGTGGGTTTTTTTTAAAAAAAAAATAGGAGAGAAATTTATTGGCCGAGATATATACCCATGGTACTAGCTACAGACAGGGAGAACTAGGCTTTGTTGGAACTTTGATTACTAAAGACGTGAGCTTACTTGGAACTCTCCTATTTGCTATTGTCTTCGTTTGTGTTTGATGTGTCTATTAGAAAGGTGAACATAGGGCCTTAGAAAATCACCTTAATTAAATAGACAAAGGCATGTTAAGCATTTGAATTTTGGTAGGGGTGAAACTTGAGTTGGATTTTAACCCGATGTGCATGACCCGACTTGAGAAATCAATGAGTTTGGGTTATGTATTTGTATATTCTAGGTTGGGTCAGGTTGGGAAAAAAGTCGGATGAAATTTCGATCGGTTTGGAGTGAGAAATTTAAAATCAACCCGACCCGACCCGACGTAATCTAACCCAATCCGAGTGCACTAAGTTATAAAACAATACTGATAAGGGCTGAAACTCGGGTCAAGTTTGGTCGGGCCAACATTTGGGTTGAGTCGGGTAAAAAATTTAGGTTGAGTCAGATTGAGTAATTCGACTCAACAATTTGGATCTGGTCGATTTCAACATATTCTGACCTAACCCGCCTGCGTTTTACCCCTAAAAATTTGTTTAATTGCTAAAATTGGGTAGCCTCTCATTTGCATGTGGATTTGGCAAATTTCTTTCAATTTTTCTAGGGCCAATTGTATATTTGTCGCCCGTGGGACTTGAACCCTACAACCTAGAGGCTGCAACAGGAAGCACTTACCAACAAATAAGTGGCCTCTACAAACATCAATTGGTTCAATGAGTCAAAATGATTTTTGGGGGTCTCTTATTGAAACAATATGTGTGTATTAAAGAGGGTTTTGAAATTTTGACGAGCAGCTCAAAAGCAGCAACTCTGCCTTTCTTGTCTTCTTCTCTCTTGATTTTCCATCTTCATCTCCTCCTTACTTTTCTCTCTCTGCAAGCAAGTATCATCTCAGTCCTCCAAGCAGATTTCAAGTCACAAGAGAAGAAGAGGTTCAGAGATGCACCTTCCATCCAAACGGTGTGTTTTCTCCATTGGAACTATCAGAGAAGAAACAAAAAAAATGAAAATTTCTTTCATTAGTTTTTCATATTCTGATACGGGTTTTTTGTTGTTTTTCTTCTTTTGGTTTTTTGCAGGTTTTTCTTTTAAATAGTGGGATTTTTCTTCTTGTTCTTACTCTTCATAGGCCTCTCACTTGATAGTTTCTAGACATTCTCTTTCTGGTCGGACCGCTTTCTCCCGGCAACTCTTCTCAAATCACCGATAGAAAAAATCCAAGAAGGATCTTAGAAGAGCCCACAAGTTACATAAAAATTTGAAAGAATCGTCTTTATATCCCCTTAGATTTGCCGTTGTAATTCTATGATTCGATGGATTCTTCAAAACCCACATCATCAATGGCTTCTTCGAAAGTGCTAAACTTTAGCAAGTGTTAAACTAGTAAATGGTTGATGGATTTGTTACTATCTGTCAATGGAAATGGAGAAAGAAAGGAGGAAAACTAATGAGGTGGTGTTTTTTTGATTAATGTGTGGAAAATTCAGACAAAATCTTACTAACCACTAATCCTAAGACACACCAATGTTAGAATATTGAGACTCGAATCTGCAACCACCCACTTTCTGAGATGGGAGGCAACCGGTTAAATTACACCTATAAGACTATGGACTACGCTTAGATTAGTCAAATCCAGCAGAATTTTAGTTTGAGCTTGTAGATCTTAACACAATTTTAGTTTGAGCTTGTACATCTTAACACAAATTAAGCCTAAAGACAAATTTTGGTCAGTCCAGACGTAAGCCCAAGATGTATTGGGAGACATGTAGATGTACATATGAAGGAGAAGGCCCCTATATTTGGTCGAAAATATTGGGCTCTGTTGAATTGTTTAAAATGATAAAAGTGCTACAATAGACTGAAATAGGGTCAAATGAGTGAAATTTTTAACTCTTTTACAATATAGTCTAGATTTTTTTATGTAGGTTTTTTCTAGTTTTAGTTAAAAATCACATATCAGTCAAAATAGCTAATTAAGACTAAAATTATGGGGGAAAATTGATTTCCTAAGAGTTATAGAGATCATTATCAGCCAAAATTTAAATCTTAATTCTTTTGATGATGGACACATTTTCTTTCAATAATTCATTCATATTTTTGTTGAATCTTTCATCGTCGTCGTTATAGTCTGAATTCTATTTATTTATGGTCGATCAACTTTATAAATTTTACTTTTTCATCTAATCTTATTATAAATTAATAAGTCAATCACACTAGTGTTTGTCTAATCTTTTTATATCCCTACTTTCATTAATTTATAACTCGTCCTTGTAGTTTCAACTTATATACCCTCCACTATGGAACTTTTTGTCGAATCTTTCAAACTTTTAAATATCAATTAACATCCTTAATGCATGTCAGAGTTCATCACGAAGCGCCAAATCCAGAAATTGGAGAATCTTGGGAGTGGTTTGTTGGGGCATCCCTCCTCACTGAGGTGGGGCCCACAACTAATAAAAGAAAAGAAAAAATAAATAAATAAGGGAAAAGGAAACTACAGCCGTAATTACAAAAAACAGACAACTTGCTTTTGCGCGTGGATGGCAAAAACACACGGCATAAGTGAAGAAAGAAAGATAACGAGTAAGAGAGAAAGAAAAAGGAGAAAGAAGAGAAAGGGAGAAGAAAGTTTGCTTCTAACAAGAATATTTTTATTGGTTCAGATCGTGAATTTAACATCTTTACCTACTATTTTTCATACTGCTTTTGTGAGATCTCTCATTATTATATTTTTCATTATCGTTGAAATTCATCTTTCAATATTAATTGTGAGTTTATAGTTTGGATAGAGAAAAACCTTTGTAATCCCATTATTTTATAATGGAAGATTTATTCAGAGTTATTTTGTGATTTTATTTTTTAAATTTATATGTGAAAAATCGCAGGATATCCAATGTAAAATCTCTATGGGTGAGTCCACTACTTTTAAGACACACTAAGGTTAGATCATGATATTCTAACCTGCAACTTTCTACTTCCTGAGACATGAGATAACTAGTTGAAATACATCTTCATTTTACATGAGAGGGTTTTATACGTAAATATTGTGTATTCCTGTGGTGCATGATTGATTTATTTTCTGCTGTTTACTTTCATTGTTATAGCTAAAATTGTGGGACAGAGAAAGGTTGTTTTTCCTAGCAGGGTTTGGCCCTAGACAAGATGGAATGGGAGTAGGTACTTGTCCAACTCAAATACCTAATTTGCAGAATGACTCCGATTCCACCACTATGGCAGATTTTTCCAAGTGAGACAAACATGTTACACCATCCCTAACTATACATAATTGTTCAGACATGGATTATGCATTTGTCATGTCTGCAAACCAGCAGATATTAGGTCCACCATTGGGTTGTATATTTTCTAGAAAAATAGGTCCAAGTAGCTATCTATGTTTGTTTACAATTTTATATATTAGACAAGACAATTTGGAATTTGCTTGTGGAGTTATTGCTGAAGTTCCCTAAACTGAATAGAAAACCTATAGTAGTAAACACATGATCATATTTTATTTTAATTGGTGCAGTTAGTGCCCCTTCGAGATAGAAAGGTCCACCATCTCAGTTCAATCAAGTTTTTCAAGTTTTGCAATTAATTATAGAAAATTCAATGTTCGAATTTTATAATTTTCATTCTGTCCTATGTCAATATTGAGTGTGTTGATGGTTAAAAATTCGTCTAAAGAAATGAGAGTCATAAGTTCAATTCTTATTTAAAAAAGTCACTCTTCGTAGACTAATGCAGTGCATGTGAGTGGAGAGATTTGCACATACTCTTAGGATCAGTCGGATACTCTCTTGACACCTTGATCATAAAAAAGAAAAAAGAAAAACAGATATAAAAACGGGTAGCAATCCTCACATGGCATTTTTGTGTAATCAGACACGGGAATTAGTGGATTTTCCACTTTACCTTTCACCCATGTCGTACGAATAACTTTAAAAATGAATTACCGGTGAGCCATTTTGGTTCGTTCATCAACTGTAGGTTTTTCCTGCGTTTGGCTCAGGTTTTCAAACGAAATCGTTTCTCGACGGATTTCTATAAACAAGATATCAAAATTCATCTACTTTAAATATTATGAACTTCGGTACTGATTTTAAGTGGAAAAAAGTATAGTTTTAGGTGTAAAAAATCATACCCAAAGAATTTAAGAAAAATTGTCTTCCCTCTTAATTTTTTGGATACGATTTTTAAAGTCCAAAACTATACCCTTTTCACGTAAAATCAATCCGAAGTTCATAAAATTCAGAGTAGATGAATTTTGATACTTTATTTGTAGAAATCGATCGAGAAACAACCTCTTTTGAAAACCTGAGCCAAATGCAGGAAAAATCTACAGTTGATAAATGAACCAGAATAGCTCGCCGGTAAGTGTGCCGATTTTTTATATTTTTTTTAAAGTTATCCATACGGCAGCGCTGATTTTTGACATTTTTTTTAAATTATCCGTACGGCAGAGTGATGGGTAAAGTGAAAAATCCACTAATTATGTATCTGATTACACAAAAACCCCGTGTGAGAAGGATCCTATCTTATAAAAACATTGAAAAAAAAAATATGGAAGTTAATAACCTTAAAAATGAAATTTAAACATTCTAGAGAAGAACATATCAAGAAAAAGGAAAATCGGACGCAAACTTGCTGATAGTCTAAGAAAGAGAACCAAGAGAGAAGATTCTCTGGGAGACAGTAGCAAAAAATTGTCTTGACTACTTTTTCTTAATTAATTCTCAGTTATCTTGTTACGGCACTTTCACACTTTTTAGTTTTCATTTTTATTTTTATTTTTTTTAAATATTTTTTGAGATTTTAATTTTTTAATAAAACCTTCAATTTCTTACGGATGTCAAATCAGCTACTATAGATTGAAATTGTACATTAATTTTAATTTCTATATTATCATTATTGTTGTTGTTATTATTACTATTGTATTCTTCTAATTGCTATTTTTGTATTTTACTTTATCTTTCTTATTTCATAATTTTAGTATAATTCACCATTTTATTTTTTATTTTAAATCACTATTTTTCAATTCCTAATATTTCAGTTTTTTATTTTTAATTCTTATATAATCTTTTAAACTTTAAATTTTTTATATCATCTTTTTCAAATAAAACACAAACAATCAAAACACTAAAACATTTTATTTGAGAAGCAGTATCAAAAGCCCTCGGAAATACTGTTATCTCCCGCTTCAAGAAGTGAGAGCTTGCAGGTTCGAATCCTCATGGTCTAATCTTGATGTGCCTTAGAGTAATAGGCTCGTCCGTAAAAATTTTAATAGAATTCTGCCTAAATTTTCCACACGTTCAATAAAAAAAAAAACGCTCGGAAATGAAAATGGAATCTGAGAATTAAGGCTCAGGACACATTCGGTGTTCAGTATTTGGTACGATTAGAGATTTAGAGCCGCCTGTCCTTCGAGAAGAAAAGCCACACGCACACCTTGTTTTCTATTTGGAATTTTTTGGCTTTTGATTTTGGGTCTCTCTCTGCTTCCTTCTTATCTCCTAAAGAAAAAGGATTTGTGTGTGGGACATGCAAACCTCTGTCTCTATCTCTTGTCTTACTATATTCTTATTCTCCATTATAAAGTCCACCCACCCTCCATGACCATTTCAGTTCTCACTTTCAGCTTAGAGAGAGGGCATTTGAGAGAGAAGCAGAGATGAAAGAAGGTTTCAGATACTCGACTCTTTCTAGCATAAGCAGCAGCTGCAGCAGCAGAGCTACAAATTCATGTAGATTGGGATTGGCGAAGAGGTGTCTGACAATAGCAAAGCAGCAGAGGACTCGATTCTACATCCTTCGCCGCTGCATCACCATGCTCCTCTGTTGGCAAGCCCATGCCGTTAGAGATTAACGTCTTTCTTCGGTTAGCATGTCCCCACATGGTCCTGGAGTTTATAAATGCACGGACACCTTCTCTTTATAAGCCAATTTTCAGAGATGAGTTTTACTGTTATTAGAGAGAAAGGTACTACAGGAATAGGTCATGTTTGTGACTCCAGTCTTAATGAGAGAGCCGAGTGTTTCTAGCCTTGGCGGTTAAGGAGAGTGAACTCATGTATTTTATCATCTTCTATGTATATATCTCATCTTATTCATGTAACTTACTCCCAAAAGAGGAAAACTGAAAAAAAAAAAAACAGAGTACGAAGAGCTGATCTGTTTTTATATTTTTCCTCTGTTTTTCTGATTGTCTAAAGGGTTTATCCCTTCTGGAGCGACATGGGTATTTCATCTTTGAGGAACTTGTTGACATGTATGTATCACCTTGAGTTTAAATTAGCAGAGGCATGCCAAATTACTTATTAATTATCCCTCTCTCATGAAAAGTGTTAGAATGATATTTTGTTATTGTTGAAATTTATAGATGAGTTAAAGATAGAAGGGCATGATTTTACGGATTATTGATCAAGGCCCTGATAATTTGATGCAGCCTTCGCTAATGAAAATCAGCCACAAATCAGGATTTTTCGTTGAAACACCAAAGAGAATTAGGCTATGGCTCTAAATTGCAAAAATTGGAGAAAATGCAAGTAAAATTCACCCAATTCAATTTTATATCCTAAGGATTATTAGAACACTTGGAAATTTCAACAAATTTGTGAGTAAATTGGATCGAATTCCAACCCAATCGAATATGAAAAAAATCTAAAATTTGATAATAAAACAGAAATAAAAGTTCTCTCACAAAGAAATTCTACATCTGCCCAAATCTCACAAAGTCAAAGATAAAACTCTGTCAGATCTGAACTTTGTGTTGAAGTTCATTAATTAGTAGTATTTAATCCTACAAACTGATGCTAGGGTTATTCCAATTGGTTTAGGAGTAAGATTTTTAAAAAGAGATCTTGAGTTCAAATTATGAGAGCCCCAATGAAGGGTCACTTTTCATAAAAATATATATAGAATAATGTCTTATCAATTTACTCAGTGTGTGTAGATAAGGGGGTTTTTACACATTCTAAAAGACTAGTCGAGTGCGATGCGTGGACACCTCTGAACATAAAAAAAATACTTACATGTATTTTGAGAACGTATCCATTGTGAACTATTATAGTTTTATAAATTGAATTATGAGATGAATTCAAAAAGTAAAATTGGACGACTTTTTATTTATTTAAAAGTTGTGAGTGAAAATTCACACCAATTAAATTTTAACGGGCTCACCGTAGATAATTTCTCTATATTTTTCAAAAAGTGAGAAGATTTCTTTAAGATGGTTTTTAGGGTTTCCATCTCAATCTTGGGTTTTTGGGGATTGGGGGTTGATAGAAGAAGTGATTATGTCATGAGCAGTTATCAATTACTTATGATTTCAGGTAGCTAATAAATGATGACTTGTACCTACAATTGTAGAAGACTCTTACTGTTTTACCATTTTCATTAAAATTCCTTTCTACTTTGAAAGGTAGAAGAAAGTTGTTAAACTGTCTATCTTTCACTGTAATATGGAATACCAATGCATAATTTATCCCTTATCACATATCATTAGTATTAAATTCAAAATGATAAATTATAAATAATAATAATAACTATTATTATTATTATAATTCACAACTATAACCCTAAAACACCATGTTGAATTGAAAAAAGTGTAGCGAGTTCTTTAGCAAATTCTTTCATATACCGACTATCTTATTTGATGCTCATGAGATGAACATATAGCATTTAAACTATTATCACGAGTCTTGATTACTGCATGTTCTTGAAATGAAATATTCAATACAATGCATAAATAGATTGATACAAAAGCAAAAATCCGAAATATGACCCAAAACTTATAGATCATGATATTGGTGCCTTAGATGGAAATATGTAAATTTTGAAAATTTATGTTGATATTTAAAAGTATGAACTGAAAATTTTCAATTTATGTTAGGACTGAATTTTTTTATATCAGCCGGCATTTAATGATTAAAATAACAGAGTGAGACACATATTAAAAAAATTTAAATAATAGAATGGGAAAGAGAAAAAAATATTGATTCTTAAATCTAGGTGGCCACTCTTCTTCATATGGTGCAAATTGGTTCAAATTGCCACCAGGGTGGGTCCCGTTCTGATAGCCCTTACACGGCCAATCTGTCCGGTGGAAGGAAATGGCTCATTGGCCGTATGGGCTTGCCTTCATTTATCTAAATGCAAGAAAATAGATCGAAGTTAGAAGTTTCAACAATGGCATCAAGTAATTCAAATGGGTTAGAGTGATCACTACGAACTTGATTAAATAAGTGAGAGTTCTGAATTTGATTTTTATTCTACTCCAAAGGATCACTTCTAGTAGAGTTATCTGCTATGTAAGTATATAGACTTGCACATGCTCTGAGTATTAGTCGGGTACTCTAAAAGGCCTAGACACCTTGATCATTAAAAAAAAAAAAAAAAGAACAATGATCTCAAGTTGCATTGGGAGAGGGACAAGAAAGTTGAGCTTGCCCTTTGAGTATAGTTAAATTTATTTGTTAAATATGAAGAAGAATAATTTTAATGAGAATGAAACAGGAAAATAGACGAGGAGAGTGAAAACCAAGATGTCTAAGCCTCTTAGAGACCTGACTAATTCTCAGATTATGTGCAAGCCTTCCTACCCACTCATGCTGGATAAATGTACAAAGAATGACCCTTTGGAGTGGAGTGAATCTAATTTAAGACTCTCGCTTCTTGTAGCAAACTCCTGACAATCACTCAAACCCCTTTGAATTAAATAGTAAATATTTTAAATGGCAAAAATATTATATTTGATTAATAAACAGGCCCAAGATGTTTGGGTCAGAGACTCAAAGTAACGCAGTTAGTTAGTACTTATATACCTATCAAAATAAAATAAAATCATTAAAAAGTAGAAGCATTTAAAAAACAAACAAACTAATCATGTGGCTAATTCGTCTACTTAAGCTTGAGCCATCTCTCCTCTTGTGGTCTTCTTCCACCATTTGGAGTTGTGTTTCTTATATCTCCCAGCATCTTTTCCATTTTAGATACTAAAATGATGGCGGTGATGATGATGATAAAAAAATCAATAACTTTGATGATATTAATGATGACGATGATATTCATCAGATATTTGATAGTTGCAAATGCAATGACTCAGAGCGGGGGTTGAAAATTCCGTATCGGTTGTTTTTGTAAAAAAAAAAAAAAGAGGAGAGAGAAAAATATCAGCTGATAATCTCGTTATCGGTCGATATTTTTCTCTCTCCTCTTTTTTTTTTTTACAAATATCGGCCGAGATATCAGCATATCGGCCCATACGAATTGTATCGGCCGATATTTGTACCCTCGACTCAGAGAACTGGACCTAAGCTTACCTTGGTGAGAACTAAATATACCTTACTACTGGGATTGCTTATGGGTTGGGCCTTTAGTAGCCCATTTATGATAGAAAGAAAATCTTATTATAAAGGAAATAATACTTCCTTTTCAAAGATACTAAAAGAACTACAACAAAGAAGAATCAAAGTCATTTTTAGTTAACTTTTTTAAAAAGATTTTTTTTCTACCAAACACGTGAATTTTCTCAAAATCATTCTTATTCTCAATTATTCTGGAAACAAATAGGACTTTAAACTGGTGATATGACACAACCCTGAACTCCAATCCATTAGTTAAATATTCCAGTTGCTCATAGACACACTTTGTCCTTAATCCAGCCCAAAATCTCTAATATCAGGAAAATGCAAATTTATTAATGGGCTGGGCCTGATTTTACTTTTAGCTCTGCACGCTGCATACTCCGGCCCAACATAATGAAATTGGCTTGGTACGGACAACCCAACCCAACTTTTTTTTTTTCTCACTTATCAAGAGCGACTGCTACCAAGTTGGCGTCCTTAAGAGTTACGACAGCATTCCAAACCAAAAGAGTTTTCTCTAAATCGTAGTATTTGACTAGAAAGCTAGTTTTTCGTCAAAACAGGAGTCTAAATCTCAGATATACGTGATGTATTGGCTATACAGGTAAGATTTCGGTCAATATAATCGAGATCTCGTTGATATTGACCGATACAATATATCTCGCTCGAGATTTAATCAAAGAGAGTGAAATATCGACCGATATTCTTAATCGAGACGTCAAGATCTCAGTCCTAGTAGTTTTTTTTTCCCTGCTTCAAAGTAAAATGAAAAGAAATTAGTTTTTCCTCAAAACAAAATCTCAACTATTTTTATTTATTTTTTATTTTCTTTTCTTTTTCATTTTCCTTGGATTGAAGCTCATGTCAAATAATTACACCCCCTAACACCAAAACCAATAGATCCCCCATGCCACCCTACACTTGTCCTGTTCCACACTTGCCTATCCTCTATTAAGGTCGTGGATATTAATAACAGTCGAAGATACAACAAAAATGTAGTATAAATTCAACAAAATGGATTTAATGATATAAAAAAAAATCTTCTTTACTTATGAAGCTTGATTATTACTGAGTTGCCACCTACAAGGGTTTAGTGTATTAGTTAGAAACCGGCTTTCGGAAGCGAGAGTTGTGAGTTTGAATCTCATCTTATTTTAAAAGGTCACTCTCCGTAGTTTTATCCGGTGTGTATAAGTATGGAGGCTTGTATATGTCCTGAAGACTAATAAAGTGCTTTAAAATGCTCTAGTAACAAAAAAAAAAAACTATTACCAAGTTGGCCTCCTTAAAACATAGAGATAAAGAAATATAAGAGTACAAAATAGATAGAGAAATATGAGAAATATGAGAAATATGGAGAGGAGGGCTGGTGGGTACTTTAATTGCAATACAACTCATAAAGCACAAATTTTAGGCTTCATAATACAACTTCTCTATTTATTCTTTAAATAGTAATCTATCTCTCTATAACACTTGATTTTTTACATTAATATCTGATATTATAAAAAATTGTAAAATGAGTATTTCTAATGAGATTATTCTTTTCAAAATTTTCAAAAATTTTATACACTTAATTTAATTTAAAATCTATCTAACTGGCAAAACCAAATATCAACCGAAAATTTTCAGCCTAAAATTTATAAAGAAGCCAAAAATTAAATCCTGTTATGAATTTATTTCCTTTTTAAATTTTAATAATTGCTAAAAGAAGAATACGAATAGAAGATATGGTGATTATTATAATTAAATTTTATGAAGATGCTTATTTATTAAAAACGTTTACCAGTAGTCCAAAGACCAGACTTTATTTTGTCCACTGTTGCAGTATGCCAGTTAAATCAAGCCTTGATATTGGACGACACGTACAATGAATTTTCTTTGTTTTTTTACTAAGTCATAGAGAGCTGGTGACGGACTACACGAATCAGTGTTTAATTGGACCACCAAAACAACTCAGTGATTTAGAATTCTTAGCTCCACTAGAAGCTTCCTTCCGTTAACAGAATCCAAGGGCGGCCAGCCAGACAAAGTCGACGGCCAGCCGATCATGACTCCTCTTCCACCTGTGAAGATGTGAGATTCTTTCAAATTTAAAAAGCAAAGGTTAGGATAGGAAATGTCACAATTTTTAAATTTACAATTATTAAAAACCTCCCATCATTTTATGTAAGAGGTCTTGGAATCAAACCCCCTTCAACAGAAAAAGAGTTACTCTCCTTAATTTTACAGTCGACGTGTACGGATTGGGAGATTTACACATACTTTAAAAATTAGTGAGATACATTTGAAAAATTTAAGTGAGATGCTTAGATACCTTGGTCATAAAAAAAAGTTATGGTAAGGCAAGACTAAGTAGTTATTAATCATATTAATTATGGGATTTTTTTCTATATATATATATATATATATTGTGTGTATTTGTATTTTTATAATATAAGTATTCACAACTTTCATTAAAAGGTGAGACTAATCTCATAATTATGTGTAAACCTTCTAATCTACACATATGGATAAATTGATGAGAAATAATCTTATGGAGAGTAACCCAAAGAGATTTAAAACTTATTCACAAATATGAGCTAAAATAATATATCTAAATTTTTCTGTAAAATGAAATTAAATTAGTAATTTAGTGGTAATATTTTCTTTCTTCAGCAAGAGTGCCTAAACTTTTATATAATGATAAAAAAATATGTATGAAAGTTTGAACTGGATGGCGATTGTTCATGAATTTTGGAACACCCCCAATACCCCATGCATGATTCATGATGATTATGGTGGAGGAGCACGGGCAAGACATGAGCTTGCGGTCAACATTCCTCGCTGTTTCCTCGTTCTATGCAAACTGCACAGAGTTTCCTTCTCTTCTTCCTCCTCCTCCTCCTTTTAAATAATAAATAAAACTTAATCCCACTCAATTAGAGAGTCCTCCTCCTCCTTCTTCTAAATAATAAATTTTTATTAATCCCACTCAATTGAGAGAGGGAGAGAGAACGATGGAGACGATTTCTTTGTGGCAAGTGCTCTCTCTCTCTTCAATTGTAGCCTGGTTAATCATTTCCTCGTTTTTCAACTTCACGCAAAAGATCAGACCCCTCGTTCAACCATCCATCACCCACCATGTCCACAAAGAGACTCCCTTCATTCTCCGCATCCAGGTCAGCATTACTCGTCTCCCCCACTTCTCTCTTTCTCTCTCAGCTAAACAACAATGCTTCCTTCCAAATCCCAATTTGTTTGATTCCCATTTACTTGGGTATTTTGGAGGACTTTTTGGTTCCAACCCAAAACCCGGTTCCATGGAATATATCCAAACAAATTGTGATTTGGGGAAACCCAAATGTATCCCATATCAATTTTTTCCTTAATCTCATGTGGGTCTCTCTCTTTCTCTTGCAGCGATTCAAGAATGGTTTCTTGGATGCGTTCTTCTCGGCTTTGTCGTGTGTTGTCTCTGTGCCTTTTTACACTGCTTTTCTCCCCGTGCTCTTTTGGGTACCTTTCCATCTATTGCTTTGATGGTTCCTTTTTTTTGGGGGGCGGTTTATTTGAAGATCAGTAGATGCTTATGGTAGCCTGGAATTCTTGGTTGAATAGGAGATCTCTGGAATTTAAAAATTCCGCATCAACATTCTGTCCTTGGTGAAGCCAAGAATTCTAGAATGTGAATTGTGAGATACCAAAGGAAATTTCTCCATGGGATTTATTGACTCCCTGGTGTTTGGAATTCCAAATCCTGAATCACTCCTTTTATGCAATTATGAGATGAATTCTCAAGATTCTAGAAACAGCACGTAGAATTTCTAGAATTTTAACTTCAGCAAAAAAAATCTTTTAAACAGGCCCTCTTAGGTTTGGGTTTTGTGGGGTTTCCCCCTATGAAGTTTGAATGTTTATCTCGGTTGTTTCATGTAATATTGTAGAGTGGGCATAGCAAATTGGCCAGGCAGATGACAATTTTGATGGCTTTCTGTGATTATGTAGGGAACTCCATAAAGGTATTTACTTTTCTTTTTGTATTTTACATTTCATGTCTCACTGATTTTTCTATTTGTGCTTACTGTGCATTATGGACATCCCAATTTAATTTCGTTTCTATATCCTATTTGAATCTGTACCGCATATGGAGGAGTGTACAAATTAAAATCACATTAGTTGATGACATTTTTTTTTTTTTACTTTCTCGATGATCGATAGGCAGTGATGAAGATTTGGGCTGAAAAAACCAGAAAACATCACCTACATAAATTGGTGATGGATATTGGGACTGAAGAGCCAGAAAAACATATTCCTGCATAATGTGGTTTCCAATGCTCAACCTTGCTTAACATGGAGTGCAATGGTTAAGCATATGCTCTATCATTGTTTTTCAATCAGTTGCAATTTGGGATACTTTTAGGTCATTCCCATTATTTTCTATGAATTTCAAAAGGATACTTTTATGGATTTTTCCTTTAATTTACTTATCTTGTTTGTGGGTGTGATAGGATTTAGTATCAGCTCCTAGACCCAGCTGTCCACCTGTTACGAGAGTAACTGCTACAAGAGATGAGAAAGAAAATGCATTGGAATATGGGTTGCCCTCTTCTCATACCCTCAACACAGTGTGCCTTTCAGGGTATATTCTAGAATCTGCTGTTTGTATAGTCCATTTGCTTTCTCATGTTTTTTGAGCAGTAAAATGATTCTGTGTGGATTTGAGGGTGTTGCAGTTACCTCTTGCATTATGTTCTGGCTTATGACCATAAAACAAGTGTTACTGTATTGATGGCTGGAGTTGCAACAGTTTGCATTCTTGTCGGGCTTATTGGCTTAGGTGAGTTTATACTTCATTCCTATCTATTGTTTTTGAGTTTAGATATGTTGGTAGGATTTCTTTTTACCTAAGCTTTCCATTCTCCAATTGAAATTCGGTTCACTTTTTAGGAAGAATCTACCTCGGCATGCACAGCCCGGTTGATGTCATAGGTGGAATTGTTTTGGGACTTATGATCCTTATGTTTTGGATCTCAGTTAATGGATATATTGACAATTTTGTTGTCTCTGGACAAAATGGTAGGCATGTTTTTATTTTTATTTTTTCACTTTTCAGTATATATATAATTGAAATATTTAGTTAATATTATTATTTGGTGCTTGATTTATTTTGCAGTTACATCTTACTGGAGCTCCCTCTCTTTCTTATTGCTCTTTGCTTATCCGACACCTGAGCTTCCAACTCCAAGCTTTGAGTTCCACACAGCCTTCAATGGTGTTGCTTTGGGAATAGTAAGCACTAAATTCTCATCCTCATTTCTACTTCCCAGGATGCTAAGTGGCCTTAAACCATGTAAATTGCAAGATTTTTTTTCTTGCAAAAAGAATTTAAACAATGCTAATAAAGTGGGAGTAGATCAGAATAGGCAATATTAGATTCAAAACCTACCAAGAACAGAGAGCATTGTATGGGTGCAGTTTTCCAGTTTGAGATTTGTTAAAACTTCTAAACACATGCAACTTGGAGAATGGAGATGACTTGTTACATGTTAGATCCTGTTATTCGTAAGGAGCAATTGAGATTAAACTTAGAGTCTAAATTGGACCAGGAATCTCCTGTTAGAGCGAATATCTTCTTCTCAGAAAGGAAATGGATAGTGCATGTTCATAGGTTTTAGGTGAGAGGATACTTATATTGATCCACGTTGTATGAAGATCTAACTTACAGTCTTATTTGAGGAATTTGTATATATTAAGAAGTTCTATCCATCTATAGAAAGCTGCATGCTGCATTATCCCACTTTAAAGCTTCTCTGCCTTGTTTCGATTCATGTCATGTTTGGAACACTTATCATAACACCTTAACAAGGAGTTCCTTTGGTATATAAGAGGTGGTTAATGATTTCTACAGTTTGAGAAAATGTTGTTGGTCTAATGAGGATGGGCCTTGGAAGACTTTGGAGAGACTGTTAATCTCCTTTCTTGAAGTGATTTTGAAGGTTGGGGAGAAAAGGATTTATAGCATAAAATTTTATCAAATATAATCCTGAATAGTAAAGATGGAAACATGGGCATTTTGCTCTAGTAGCGAGTTATGGTTGTAGTCCTGGAGATCAATTGGACTGTATTCAATAGCAGTGTTAAGTAGTAAATCTGTAGCATCAATTGAATTTGAGAATACTATATGATTGTGTCGATGAATTTCAGTGCTTTATCTTGATGTTGCAGCCCATTCACAGTAAGTGACAATTTCACCTTCTATTTTTATATTAGGTATCCTTAGTTACTTCTGCATCCAGATATCATCTTATTTAAATCTTAGTGAATCAGATTGATGATGCACCTTATGGAATTTCAATATCAGACAATAAATCTGATTGAACGAAGGGAAAACCATTTTGAGTTTACCAAACACCCATAAATACTTTCAAGAAAACTCTCAACAATGTTCTATTGAGTTTAACAAATAGAACATTTATACCTTTCAATTGAAATTTAAATAAAACATGAGTGACTGTCCACATGCTCAATACAGTCTTCATAAAATCTGAGTTCTGACTGTTGCAATAGACAAGGGCAGAACCGGAAGTCACAACCATATTGATTCTGTAATTTCTTTTTCTATAGAAAAAGTTTTTCAGAAGACGGAAGAAAAAGAAATAAGAACCACCTGATCCTGATCAAGGTTTAAAAAACATGGGAATGGAACTGGTCATTGTTTTTGCACAGAACATGGTACAGTCCGTCTATGCTGATTTAAGCCAATAGCACAGTTACTAGGGCTCAATATTATAATCATAAATGTTTCTGGTTCAAGTCATGCCGGCCATTTAGAAAAAGAAAAAAATTAAAGTCCACCCTTGCTGGAGGGAACAGATTAGTGAAAGATGTTTTGGAATTTTGAATATCCAATAGAAGGAACAGATGTTTTTCTTAATGCTAAGACAATAATATTGTTGATAACTTTTCTTCATGATTGTACAATGCTTTGATATGCCCTGCAGTTACGAGCCTTGGCATTTTGTTAAAATCCTAAATAAATCCGAAAGTAATATTTTGTCTTTCAACTTGGACTATTGAACACGTGCAGTTTGGCCACATGCTTTGTTTGTATTGATTCCCTCAGGTATCAAAGCAATATCATGCCTTCACAGCCATCCCGTATGGACTGGCATGCTAATTATCCATCGCTACTATATGAAGATAGAATGTACACTAATTAGTGTTTTTCATGATCATTGTCATTATTTTTATTCATTTTTGAAGACCAAGGTATCTTAGCGTCCCACGCTGACTAATCTTTGGCATGTGGAAACCTCCCAATCCGCACAAGCCGGGTACACAATTAAGGGGAGTGACCCTTTTTGTGTTGAGGGGGGCTTGATCCCAAGATCTCCCACAAACAAGGATGGGAATTGACAATCAAGCTAACCCCTCAGGGTTGTCATTGTCATTTATCATTATAACCTTTATCATGTCTATCTGGGTTAGCTTTTTGAGTACTTTTCCACTCAGCCCTATCAAATACCATATTCTTTGTTATCCCATATTTAATATCCGACAACCACAATGCACATCTTTAATGCCCTCCCCCTTCTCCTAGTGCCTCCTACTTGTAAGGATTGTTTTTAGTCTTCTATGGATGGTGCCCAAACCATCTTTAGACAATATTTGGTCATATTTTCTTTTATTTGAGCAATCTTTAGGGCTTTTTTGGTTTCTAGTGGGAATGAAATGGAAAGGATTGGTTGAACCTGGACCTATCCCAAGCATAGGTGATGTGGAGTGGAGAGGGGTAGGGTACCCAACGTTGGACCACAATGAAATAATAGAGGCCGACAATATGAAATTAATAAATTTAGACTAAAAGATCCTTAGATTCAAGTCAAAGATTCTGAAAATATGAAACCTGAGGGTCTACTCTCACCCTAACTCAGAAAGAAAGAGACGGTTCTAATTTTGACAGGACGATTCCCATCGAAGAAATTAGTGGTTCGATGAGTTTAATTTGAATGAGGAATTGGGAATTCAACGCGAAGACTTAAATGCACTTAAGAAATCGAACACATGTGAATTCCAATCCAGCTCGAATTCGGATAAGAAATCGAAGAACTTTCTAATGAATTCGATTTGGATGTGGAATTAAAATTTAATGAAGTAATCGAAACACAAGCAAGACGTGAAATTCAAATTCACCAAGTAAATAAAATTCAACACTTAAATTAAACTTTAAATCAACGCAAATTAAAATCAAATCCAGAAGAAAAAATAGGCTCACCAATTTAGGGGACTCAAACAAGCCTTAAAAAGCTTAATTCAAATTCGCTCAAATTTCTCTGTGTAATGTCTGGCCTAATGATATATTTGTAGGTCTTTAAAATTAATTAAAAAAACTAGATAAATATGTAATGGACTCGTGCATTATTGTAGTGTTAGAACGGCTAAATAACGCTGAGTCCTTCAGTCGTCTTCTTCATCCTACCTGACGCAGGACAAGACAAAGGTGACCCTAAATGCCTAAATGCGATTTATGCAATAATAAGAAACTAAATGAGGCTGAAATTAAAATTAAAATTAATAATAACAATTAGAATAATAAAATCTACTACAAATAATCAATAAAATTCAAAGGAGTCAATGTAAGTAATAAAATCACAATCCAAACCATGTCATAGCTCAAAGTAGAAGGCTCTCAAAACCAAAAGGATTATCAAATCATACAAACACATAAAACCAACATCAAATAAAGATTAAATCTGATTTTAACAGCAGTGTGAGAGGTTAATGAAGTTAAGAAAAGGCCCAGTTTTGTGGGATAGCAGTAAGAGAGAGGGGAAAACAGGTTGAAAAGGCTAAGATGGGGACTGAAAGAACAGGACAGGTGTAAAGGAGGTTAAGAGAGGCTATGGGAAAACATGACAGCTGTAGTTTAGGCTGTATGGAGGTTTGGCACAGGTGGTAAAGACTGTATGAGGCTTGAGAAGGGTCCAAAGGTTTGAGGGCAGCTGTATGGTGGACTGTTAGGCTGGATGAAGAGGTTTAAAACAGTGAAAGGGTTAAAGGAGGCTAAGATAAGGGGTTCAGAAGGTGTGAAAATGGTCAGCAGGGGTTATGGTTGCTGTTTGGGACTGTCTGGGAACTGTAGCAGCAGTAGGAAAAGTTTCTGGAAAGGTACGGAAGCAGCATGAAGATGTAAAGGCTGGATGAAAGTAAAAGAAAGGATCTGGGACAGCGACAAGGGGTTTGGGATTTGGGAATCACTGTAGGTAAGGGAAGAATAAAAGGAAAAGAAAAGAGAAGAGAGAAGAGCAGAGCAGAGGAAGAGAAGAGGAAGAGGATCAAGTACTTGGAAGGGAGACAGCTTCACGTCAAACTCTCGGATTCGCTCCAAGGTAACCACGGCAGAGGATTTGTAGAGAAATTCTCAATCTTGATTTTATTTCATTGTAAAAACTGTCTTTGCCCAAAGGGTTACAAAGCCTCATATAAAGAATCACTTACTTAAAATAAAATAAAGCAAAATTACAACACTACCCTTGCTTAAAATAAAACTAACTAAAACAAAAAATAGCAAGTAAAGAAAAAGGCAACCCTTGCTTAAAATAAAACTAACTAAAACAAAAAAATAGCAATTAAAGAAAAAGGCAGGGATGCACTGCATCACTACCTCTCTATTTAGTCCAGCAGCGTCTCTGAGCTTCTTTCTTCTCGATCGGTCTGCTTCTCCTTCGCCATTTCTACGTGGTAGTCGTGCCTGGGTTCCTTTTGATTGGGTTTCCTTCTCTGTTCTCTTCCTTCTCTCACTCAAACTCTTCCTCTCTCTCAGAATCTCCTCTTCTTCCCACCCGTTCTTCCTCCTTCGAGTTTCGTGTCCTCTCCTTCCTCTGTTTTTTCGTTTGCGACGGTGTCGTTTCTGGCTTATTTGTACCCTCAATTTTCTCGAACTTTCCTCCTCCTTCTCTTGCCCAATCACAGTGTTCCCTAGCGTTCCTTCTTTCCATTCTCTCCCTGTTACTTTGTTTGAATCCTTCTCTCGGTCTGCAACCCACTTTTGTCCCTACTGCCGTTTCGGATTGGGTTCCCTGTTGGGTTGACTCAGCGAGTCATTGCGGCTTGGAGTGCTTCTGCTGAGTTCGCATGCTTGGTGGGGTCCATGTGGTGCTGACTCAGTTAATGTGGATTTAGATGTGGGCAGGCTAAGACAACAAATGGGTAGGGTTAATGGGCTTTGAGAGGCCCAATAAACGCTTAAATGGTCCCATATTTGGGTCCAATGGGTTATATCCAAGTCCAACTTCCCTCCATCGCCCGGGCATAAAGTCGGAGAGCCAATTCGTCGATCTCGTCCAACCGGGTCTCAATTGGATTATTGTCTGACTCACTAGATTCAATGTCCGCAACAATAGGTTCATACAATCCATTCCATTGTAGTCCCTCTATACTGGAAATCAAACAGACCTTCATTCTCTAATGCATTCATTTCTAAGTTCTCTTTCATTGCTACACTAGACATTCATCTTAACATACACATTTTTGTTTACCACTACTTTTAGCTAACGATCTTTTTCACCCATCACCCCAAGACTCAACTCCATGCAGCATTCCAAGCTGTCATCTTATAAAAACACCCCCCTTAATTGACACGGCAGTCTTCTCAAACGTCACTCCATTAGCTATTGAGAAATTAAACCATCTATTTTGTTCTAAACTCTAGTTTCACTCAAGGATTGAAATTCTCATCATGTGGTACTAATTCATTTTTTGTCATTTAAACTTACTCCATATATTCCATCCTTTTCCTACTAAATGTGAAACCATTTTCTTCAAAAGCTTTCCTCCACATTTTCATCTTATTCATCAATGAATTTCTTGCCTTATTATTACTACATTGTCTACAAACAAACATATACAAAGGAATTGCATAGTAGATTTCTAAATCAAGTTGTCTGTAGTCAAAGTAAATAAATAATAAACACCTAAACAAACCCTTGGTTAAGCCCCATTCCAGCTATGATGTTTTCTATTCACACATTGCTCTTATGCTTGCTTTTGCCTCTTCATACATTCATATGAGTTGTTTTTGAGTATAATACTTTGTTGTTTACTTGTTTCTGATACAGGTAACTGGAGTCCAGCAGACATACCTCCAGTTTCATCATGAAGGTGTTCCACGCCTATTTACTGGACAACTTAGTCTTCCTATATTCTTCGGAAGAGTACTTGTTGGCATCCCAACAATACTAATTGTGAAGTTCTGCAGCAAGGCACTGGCTAAATGGATACTTCCTGTTGTATTTAACACCTTGGGCATCCCAATAAGGTCATCATGCTACATTCCTTCATTGAAAGGATCCATCACAAACAAAACCAAGTTGGAGAATAAGCCATTGGGTTATCTTCAGAAGATGATCATCTCACAGGAGTCCTATGATGTTGACACTGGCATAAGGTTTTTTCAGTATGCAGGACTTGCATGGTCAGTGGTGGATCTCGTTCCGTCGCTATTCTCTTACCTAAGGTTGTAGCAGAAGGAGTATATTCTGAGGCTTGAGCATTGTACAATAGAATTCAGCACCGGTTGCACCTATTTTGGATTATTATTATTATTATTATTTTATTCATATTTTTGGTTTTAAAAGGAATCAATTTTTTTTTTTTTTAATTTGAACTTAGGCCAATGGGGCAATGACTGCAATCATATTTTTTTTTTTGGGGCCCATTTATGTCTGAGATGATGCATAGATAGGGTGGGACATGTAGGAATTAGGAAAACACATGGATAGGTGATTAAACATCCAATGGACTACTCTTTTCTTATGATTTTGGTCATTGACAATCTTGACTTTTGTAAGCTATGTTCTATTACGCACACACTGTTGAAATCTTAG
Organism: Chimonanthus salicifolius; assembly: GCA_013350335.1. Lineage (NCBI taxonomy): Eukaryota > Viridiplantae > Streptophyta > Magnoliopsida > Laurales > Calycanthaceae > Chimonanthus > Chimonanthus salicifolius. The sequence continues at coordinate 8,078,092 of CM023537.1, read as the reverse complement.
TCTATCACTTATATGGTTATTTTGAACTTTGCTCATGAGACTCTCAAAAAGCACTTCCCACAGTACTTGTGTTTTTTTTATTTTAATTTATATGTGAGAAACTGTAAGATACTCAGCGTAAAACTTCTACGGATAAATTCATTACTCCTAGAGCACATCAAGGTTAGGCCGAGCATATGCAACCTCCTGTTTCCTGAGGCGGAAAGTAATCAATACTTGCTTTTTGAGATAAAAGGAAAATCAAATTTTAAGTAAAATTCCATAACTTCAAGTGAGAACTTTTAATGTTCAAATTTATTTTTTTAATTTATTATAAAACGTCCATCTCAACAACTTTCACCCTAAGTCAAAATAGAATCCACATATAGAAGTTCACAAGTAGAAATATATAGGTAATCTTGCAACATTCTTATGTGACATTTTAAAATAAAGAGAAAACACACTAATTCTCATGTTACTTGATCGATGAATAAACCTTTTCTAGATCTAGATTAACATCTTTACCCAAACCGATTATTCTAATGATGCGAAACTAACAACCAATGATATTTATCAATCTATATCCATTTCAAAATTCAATTGAGGAACTAAGAACCTTAAAAACTCTTTAGTTTCTCAATAACCTAATGATTTTAATTTTTCCTTAGCGAAACCATATTTTTTTTAGAATGCCTAGGAAACTTGAATAACATTTTCGACAGGATATTCACCTTCCTATTCAATGTTTTGAAAACTGAATCATTCATCAACCTGTTTTTTGTTATATGGTTTGGTCTAATTCACTAGTTAATGAAGTTTGATAGAAATCATAAGAAGTTATGAAGATACGAAATAACTTTGAATATTCTGAAATAGCATTGAATATTCTGAAAATATCAACTCTCAGTAACAGTAACGCCCATTAAGAAACCGATCCTCAGGTTCATACCCTTCAGTTTAGGGAGCGACTGGACTGCCCCACGCCCCAATTCCAGTTGAACCTGGTAGAACAGGTCCGTCCTGTCAAGGTTAGAGGCAGGTGTGGAGCCAATTTTATAGTGAATCTACACATTTTTAGAATTTTTTTTAAATGAGGCAGACAAAACTTTCATTTATGTTAATAGTGAAAATGGTACAAAACATGAGGTCTTATATAAGAGGATTATATAAAGTCAAATCCTTTTTCAGAAAATAAGAACAAAACAAACAGAAAAAGACGAGGATGGCCTAGGATATCAAGTCTTAAGCCCCCGCCGACACACCTGCCTAAAAAGGGGAGCACTTGCACACACCCGGCTTTTCTGCCTCTACACACCCGAAATCAAATTTTCGGATGAAATTACGATTTTACCCCCACATTTTCATTCATTCGAATGAATGCCCAGTTCATTTTGGCATTCATTTGAATGAATCATTCATTCGAATGAATCATCAAGTGTATTTTCAATTCATTCGAATGAATGGGCTGAACAGTAACACGGAATACTGCTCAGCCCCATTCATTCGAATGAATGGCTAATTCATTCGAATGATTTAAATATTAAGATTTATTTTAAAACTTTACACTTATTTTTTAAGCACTGTGTATTTCCAAAATTTTTCAAATTGAATATCTAAACTAATTAAAATAATCTGATAAAAATACCTTAAGACTTCAAGGTCTTTTGACACTCCTAAATATTTAAAACACAGTATTTTACAAATAAGGGTATTCCTAGGGTGTGTCAAAAACACATTTGGAAGTGTCAAAAGACCTTGAAGTCTTAAGGTATTTTTATCAGGTTATTTTAATTAGTCTAGATATTCAATTTGAGAAATTTTGAAAATACACAGTGCTTAAAAATAGCTGTCTATATTTTAAAACATAGACCGTTATTTTTTAAGCACGGTGTATTTTCAAAATTTCTCAAATTGAATATCTAAACTAATTAAAATAACCCGATAAAAATACCTTAAGACTTCAAGGTCTTTTGACACTTCCAAATGTGTTTTTGACACACCCTAGGGATACCCTTATTTGTAAAATACTGTGTTTTAAATATTTAGGGGTGTCAAAAGACCATCAAGTCTTAAAGTATTTTGATCAGGTTATTTTAATTAGTTTAGATATTCAATTTGAAAAATTTTGGAAATACACAGTGCTTAAAAAATAAGTTTAAAATTTTAAAAAGATTTAAATAAATGTATACTGTTACTGTAACCTGAACTCATGAATCATTCGAATGATTCATCTCATTCGAATGATTCATCTTCGAACATCTTCGTATTCATTCCGTCCACATTCCGTCCGTGTTCATTCGAATGAACGAATGAACCGATCGTTCTGAACATTCATTCGAATGAATGGTCGGTTCATTCAAATGAATTTACGAATAAGATGAATCATTCGAATGATTCATCATGAATGAGATGAATCATTCGAATGATTCATGAGTTACAGGTTACAGTAACAGTATACATTTATTTAAATCTTTTTAAAATTTTAAACTTATTTTTTAAGCACTGTGTATTTCCAAAATTTTTCAAATTGAATATCTAAACTAGTTAAAATAATCTGATCAAAATACTTTAAGACTTAATGGTCTTTTGACACTCCTAAATATTTAAAACACAGTATTTTACAAATAAGGGTATCCCTAGGGTGTGTCAAAAACACATTTGGAAGTGTCAAAAGACCTTGAAGTCTTAAGGTATTTTTATCGGGTTATTTTAATTAGTTTAGATATTCAATTTGAAAAATTTTGAAAATATACTGTGCTTAAAAAATAACGGTCTATGTTTTAAAATATAGACAGCTATTTTTAAGCACTGTGTATTTTCAAAATTTCTCAAATTGAATATCTAGACTAATTAAAATAACCTGATAAAAATACCTTAAGACTTCAAGGTCTTTTGATACTTCCAAATGTGTTTTTGACACACCCTAGGAATACCCTTATTTGTAAAATACTGTGTTTTAAATATTTAGGAGTGTCAAAAGACCTTGAAGTCTTAAGTTATTTTTATCAGATTATTTTAATTAGTTTAAATATTCAATTTGAGAAATTTTGGAAATACACTGTGCTTAAAAAATAAGTGTAAAGTTTTAAAATAAATCTTAATATTTAAATCATTCGAATGAATGGGTCATTTGAATGAATGAGGCCCATTCATTCGAATGAATGGGCTCATTTGAATGAATGAGGCCCATTCATTCGAATGAATCGTCCATTCACTCGAATGAATGGGGCTGAGCAGTATTCCGTGTTACTGTTCAGCCCATTCATTCGAATGAATTGAAAATACACTTGATGATTCATTCGAATGAATGCCAAAATGAACTGGACATTCATTAATGAAAACGCGGAGGTAAAATCGTAATTTCACCCGAAAATTTGATTTCAGGTGTGTAGAGGCAGAAAATCCAGGTGTGTGCAAGTGCTCTCCTAAAAAGGACATATCTGTCCCTATACATCCTCTTGATATTGCGAACAACATTGACCAACCTCCAAAGGGTTCTCTTTCTACCCGAAACCCAAGCAATAGTGTTTGTCACCCTCGATGACCAAATAGTGTTCCTAGACCTCACCTACAAATGGATACCTCCGCCTTATTTGATTCCAAAATCCCAGTGGACTATAATAAAATTAATCGCATTCTACTCCTGTTATTGTCTAACAGACCCCCTATCTCAGTTGATCCTAACGTACCGCTCGTTGCATCGTCAATATTAAATTTACTTACACCTAACTCTAGTTAAGACCAGCTCACATTGATTTTCTTCCATTTTCTAACTCCTTTCATACAACCCTTCCATTTTCCAAACACCTTTCATACAACTCTCTCACGACAAATAAAGTCCTTTGATAGACATCCAATGAACTCCTCAGTGTAAGAACCACCCAACTAGCTTTTTCAAACACCTCCCCTATGGAACCCAACATCCCTTCCCTTCTAATCAGGGGTAAAAAAATCAGCCGGGCCGAGATCTCGGCCTATTTTTCATATCGGCCGATATATGGGTTTGGTCGATATATCGGCTGAACTTTTTTTTGTCTCTCCTGCCCTTTTTTTTAAAAAAAAAAAAATTCTAAAAAAATTACAGTAAATGCAGATAACTATGGGCTTATTGAATATGTAATTTTTTCATAAAATATCAGACATTTATATCTTCTAATATATTTTTGAAGTTACGATAGCGGGAAATTATATAATTAGTAATAAAATGGTGAAAATTACAAGGAAAAGGATATAAATGAGCAAAATTTGTAAAAATAATTTCATAATTTATTTTCTTAGTCAATGAATGTTATTTTAAGTTATGAATTATAGAAATAAAATAAATAAATAATAAGATAATTGAAAATTATATAATAATGTAGAAAAAATATTAGAAAATGAAACTAATGGGGTCCTAATCACTTAAACTAATAACCACATAAATGTCATACATAATAATATAAGGCTCTCCATTTATACACTCGGTTTTTCTGCCTCTACACACCCGTTTCTGGATGCGGGTGGCTAATTATCATTTTGCCCCCACGTTTCCATTCGTTCGAACGAATTCCAATTCATTTCGGCATTCGTTCGAACGAATGGACGGATACCCCATCCAATTTTGATTCGTTCGAATTCCCGTATAAAATCAATTCGTTCGAATGAATCAGGTGAACAGTAAAGCACGTCGATTTTTTTTTCAATTTTAAAGTTATTTTTTAAGCACTGTGTATTTTTAAAATTTCTTAAATTAAATATCCGGACTAATTACGATAATCTGATAAAAATACTTTAAGACTTTAAGGTCTTTTGACATTCCTAAATATTTAAAACACAGTATTTTACAAATAAGGGTATCCTTAGGGTGTGCCGAAAACAAATTTAGGAATGTCAAAAAACCTTAAAGTCTTAAAGTATATTTATCAGGTTATCGTAATTAATCCAGATGTTTAATTTGAGAAAATTTGAAAATACGCGGTGCTTAAAAAATAATGTGCATAGTGTATTAAATAATAAAATCTCCTTTAAAACATTAAAGTTATTTTTTAAGCACTGTGTATTTCCAAAATTTCTCAAATTGAATATCCGGACTAATTGCGATAACCTGATAAAAATACTTTAAAACTTTAAGGTCTTTGGACACTCCTAAATATTTAAAACACAGTATTTTATAAATAAGGGTATTCCTAGGGTGTGCTAAAAATACATTTAGGAGTGTCAAAAGACTTTAAAGTTTTAAAGTATTTTTATCAGGTTATCGTAATTAGTCTGGATATTCAATTTGAGAAATTTTAGAAATACACAGTGTTTAAAATATTAAATTATGACAATAAGATAAATAAAGAAAATATTATACTTTTTACTTTTGCATAAGTAAACATTGTATTTAAAATAAAATAAAAATATTATTTTCACATTAAAAATTACTTTTTGATAACATATTAGAGTAAACAGAGTTTCCGAGTGAGTTCTCTGTGAAAATCACGAGAGTTCATTTTGGGTTTTCACTTAAAAACCCTAATGCTCATGTTTTAATACCCTTCTTCTCCTTCACTTTCTTGGTAAAACCCTAGCAGCCGCAGCCACTCTCTATTTTTCCCATCAACGAAGAAGAGAAAGAAGAGAAAAGAAAGCTGTGAAAGGTGTGTGATTTTTTTCCTTCAATCTTTTCTCCATATTTTCCTTTTTCTCTTTCCATTCTTGTCGGATATTTTAAAAAAAAAGGGGCTAAAAAACTGATTTTTTAAAATTCAACCGATATCATGACCGATAATTCAGTCATATCGGCTGAATTTTTTTTATATAGTATCAGCCGATATCGACCGATATAATTCAATGGTCAAAAATCCAAATTATATCAGCCGATATGCACAATATCAACCGATATTTTGACCCCCACTTAGAATATCCAATTATTTATTTCCTTCCGATCTAAACCTTTTAGCTTAAGATCCACATCCATTTATTATATACAACAGAAAAAAAATGGAAAACCTAGTTCAAATAACTTTTATTAGAAAATAAACACAATCATGATCTTTACGAGTTGAAATTTTGATATGAATAAAAAATATTTTAAAATTTTAAAAGTATCTAAAATTTAAAAAAATAAAGAAATCAATGTAAAGAAACACCTAATATGAAATTCACATTGTCTAATATCCTATAGCATGTAATTTTTTTATAACAACTCAAATTCTTTTATCATAAAAAAAAAATCTTTTAAATATTGAAATAATAAAAAAAGTCACATTACATTAAGGACTTTTTAATTTTTTCAAAATGAAAATTATCTTAGAAAACTCGACAATTAAAAATCATATTAATCACACTGCGATAACTCTCTTAAATTTCATAAGCACTCGATCTTATTTCATTAAATTATTTTCACAGAACATCCTAAAACCAATACTGTTGTAAAACAAAGATTTAAAAAATTGAAAGAATGGATGGTCTAGTTAAAAAAAAAAGTTTAAATTTAACAAATTCCTTTCACACTTGAAGAACCCTCTTCTAAACTTTGTTAAACCTAAACCTGAAAAACAGATGAAATGATTTTTTTCAATTAAAAAACTAAAAATGCCCAATACTGTACAAAATGGGCCGATAATGGCCACATCACATGGCCAATAATTCTTACACAGTCGATATGTATAAATATACAAAAAACTAATATATATTGACCAACATATCAACCAGTGGAGTTGGTGTGCAACACAAATCATAATATTTTTGGAAATCCCATTTCTGTGGCATTTGCCACAGGGAAAACTTACCTGTCTTGCTTCTCAACATCATGTGCAGGAAAGGGCCTTTTTTTTTTTTCCGAATCGGTCTTCCCACATTCTATTTAGTTTAATAGGTTTAAAATAGAACAAAATAAAGTTTTTAAGTAGAGCCTTGATATATTATGCATATGCATCTGCTCCAAAGCTTACACATGTAGGAAATTGCCAGAGCTAATTCATGGAAGTCTCAAAAGAACATATTATATCCAAATGACAAGCAAATTAATCAGTTAAAATGAAAACTTAGGATAAATAGAATCCCCTTCTCTCTACAGAACCCAAAAGGCAAAAGGAGAGAAAAAAAAAGGGAAATAAAATAAAATAAAAATAAAAAATACCACTTGTTCTCCTGGAAATGATACATGCTGCTGCATTTTCACGCCACTGTCACCTTGTTCCAAGAAAATCAATGTATTTCCAAACACAAGGAAATAAGGGGCGCCTTACCTGCTCATTTTTATATGCATCTTCACCACCTCACACAGCAGCTTGAAATTATAAATGTCAACCGATAATAAATTTCTCAATATTATCAGCAACCCCAGCATGAACTAGCAAGCATACGCTAGATGCTGGAAACTCAGCACAACAGCCACATCATAGGAAGTAGTCTGGTGTCCTTCGGGTTACATCAGGCTCACCTCTCCTTGGCGCTGGCTCAAACTGCACAAATATGTTGTCAAACTCCAGACATGTCATGTATTATCTTACTGTTTGTTTTGAGTATAGTTCTCCAATACTCAAACTTCTTGTAATACTTTTTTATTCTATGAAATTTAAATCGTCAATGTTTCAAAAAAAAAAAGTCCCAACAGCAACATATCAGAAGCACAGACATCCAGCAGAGACAAATAATTATATATAGTATTACATTTCAAAAAGGAATTATAAAAAAAAAAAAAAAGAGATAAATTCAGTAAAACAAGTAAACCATAGTAGTCACAGTGCAGAGTGCACTCAAGGTATAAAGGGATCTTTAGAGCTCAAGAGCAAGGTGCACACCTAGGCAAGAGCCTAAATTAACTAGGTGTAATGTTTTAAAGTATTCTAATCATGATTAAAATGAATTTTCTTTTAAGTATATATGATTTTACCAATATTAAGTAAATACAACATTATCACCCCAAACAACTTGTATCAATTATTATTAATGAAACAAAACTAAAAAAATCTCCCAGATTATGAATTATCTTTGAGCCTAGGTATACCCTAGGATGGAGCTCCCATCAAAGTAGTTAAGTATCATTTTATACTGTAAAAGTAAAAGATGCACATGGTCATATCCATCGGAACTGACTCAAACTACCTGAATGAATGTGTGCCCTTTACAGTCGTCAACTTCCAAAATTGATGCCATGTTTCCACAACGGTAACAATAATTAGGTGCACTAAATATGGTTACCACCTTTTGTTCCTGTTACAAACAAGATACTCATTAAACCCATAAATATCCGAACATTTAACTCAGAAGCAAAGAAGGGGAAAAAACAGAATGAATAATTACATGTCCCCAGTTATATCCTTCCATGACCAATTGATGAGCTCTAGCTATTAACTTTAGGTTGTTGGTGTGGTTAAATTGCTCTGATATATCCTGCAATGACCAATGCCATAAGATAACGATCACACAAGTTTCCAACATCTATAGAAGGGGAGTGAGTGGGTGAGTTACTTGGCCAAAGGTATACCCAGCTCCACGGGGGGAAATTCCCCAACCACAGCGATCATCAGGATCAGACCATAACAGGTCACACATTGGCCCCTCATGAGGAACTTCTTGAACACGATCAAAATTCCGTATGTTGTCAAGGGTTTCAATAGATGGAGACAGACCACCATGCAGACAAAATATCTCAGATTCAACCTTCAAAATGTTAATAGAATGATTAGAATATGACATCTCTAAACCAATAACGTGAGTACAGGCTCCTATCACATAATACATCAGTGATTGCTGCGACAGCAAAACCAATGTAAGGGTTTAAATAGATGAAGACAGACTCATATCCATATGAAAACCGCAATGAAAGAAGCAAAATTCTTTTTGCTTTTTTCTTTGAGACAACAAAAAAGTCACGTGACTCCAGCTCAGAAGGAAAGAGATTATGCCAGCATCAAAAAAGGCTGTCAAAATGAAAAGGAAAAACCAGAGAAAAAGAAGATGAATTGAATTTTATTACTAACCAGTGCTGTCAATGGAAAATAGTCAAAAAGATCTGTGAAGATCTTCCACACATTTGCATTACCATACCTGTCAATTAACAATGAAATAAAGTTTTTCATTTGAAATTACCAGTCAAAAAAAAAACAGAATGCTTTCATTTGATTAAAATTTCAATGAACAGTAACATGTATATTGATAAAAGAAACTCACTTCCTTAGGCACTCATCATAAAAGCCATAAACTTGTGTGATCTGCAAAACCATTTAATGACATTCAGTTCCATTTGGATTCCCTAATGCATCCGCAATAAATAGCAGTTTAGCAATTAAATACAGGATAGTGCTTTTGATTTAGGCACTCATGTTTTTGATAGAATCAGGCATTCCCTTACTTTCAGCATTTAAAGTATATTGATGACATTCATGCATAAAGTACAAGTGTCTAAATAGCCACCAATAAATAAAAACAAATCAGGGCACACACAAATGCCAACATGCATGTGCAGATGTGCATGTGTCCATGCGCGCGAACACACACGCACACACCAAAAAAGACAACATGCATGTGAAGATGTGCCACATGTGCATGCATGCTCACACACACAAAGACACACACCTATGTTGCAAAGTACAAGTAAATGAATTGGAATCATAGAAAACAAAGTAAAAATATTATAATAGTCCATGAAGATTGAACAGGGACGCCTGCAACCACCATCTACAGAGTTTTCGGGTTCAAAGCACAGACAAAGTTGGGAACTTGTGGGTTCAAAAACTCATATTTGGACTCAACCAGAAAGACAATTGAGTTTGAGTGACTTTAGTTTTCCAACTCAGCTTAAATAACTTGATACAATTCATTGACTCGAATCAATTCATAGAAGCTTTTAAAGTTCTGAAACTATTACTTGAGTCCTACAATTGAAGTCCTTTGATAGAACCGATGGTACTGATGATAATCATGGTATAATGAAATAGTGATGACTCTTGCCCACAACCTCTCGACAATAAGCAATCACAAAATGTGCTACGAACAAAAAGGGATTAACTGCCCGTAATGTCTCAAAACAGTAAATGACTCATTCATTCGCACCCCCCTTCCCCTTTCTCCCAATAAATAAATAAATAGGAATGAAAAGATGGAAAACTGATATTGTTAGTACAAAAGGAATATATTCAAAATAGAAGCTAACATAATCCATAAATTAGATAAGTAGAGTTCAACAATGACTAACCATAATTGCAGAAACTAAATAACCCCAAGAAAAGATATACATGCACATGAGCTAGCAAAATAGAGAGAGTTGGATGCAGTCTCAACTCTAGCATTGCAAATCCGTAGTCCAGATCTCTACATATATCTAGCCAAGAGTAGTCAACATCGTGTCTTAGATGCACATAGACTTGAGACTAAAACCCGGCCTGCATGACCCAACCCGAGAAATCAATAGGTTTGGGTTATGTGTTTGTATATCTCGGGTCGGGTCGGGTCGGGTTGGGTTGGGGAAAAAAACCTGCATGAAATTTGGGTCGGGTCGGGTTGAGAAATTTAAAATCAACACGACCCAACCCGACCTGAGTGCACCAAGTTATAAAACAGAACTTGGATTGTGTCAAATTAGAAATTCGAGTCGGTCGGGTTGAGTAAATTGGGTCAGCAATTCGAGTCGGGCCGGGTCGGGTTCAATAAGTTTTGACATAAACCCGACCCAAGTTTCAGCCCTACTTGAGACCCATTTTATGTCATGCCTAGTTCTAAGGTGAGTTCACCTTAATTAAGTCTACTTTTTAAACTATAATAATCCCTTTCTAGTTTTTTATGTAATAATAATTAGATATCCTAATTGATATGAATTCTTAACTAGTTTTTTTTTAATGATAATTCTTAGCGAGTGATAATAAAAATAATTTATTTTTGAGAGAGTTAAAACTCTTAATTAGCATAGACCCCTGATAAGGACACTGGGTTTTTTCATTACATGGGACAGCAACTAGTGAGATTTTACAAATTCCTTTTTCTCTTTTTAATCAGAAGAATACCCAAAAATGTGTGTCAGATGGGGAGGGAGGAGGGAGGGAGCAAGGGAATATATTCATTCTTGTCAAGACTCAAAACTCTCACCTTCTCACTAAGGAAGGTAGTTACAAATTCCTTTTTCTCTTTTTAATCAGAAGAATACCCAAAAATGTGTGTCAGATGGGGAGGGAGGAGGGAGGGAGCAAGGGAATATATTCATTCTTGTCAAGACTCAAAACTCTCACCTTCTCACTAAGGAAGGTAGTTTGTGGCTTTAAAACATAGCTTAGTTGATCCAATTAAGTGGTTTTTTTATTGGCCATAACTTCATTCATGCACCTTCCAACTAAGGCAAATTTGCGGGTGCCACAAGTTATTACAGGCCACAAAATCGTAGGCCCATTAGGGATTGACAAATAATTTAATCATCCAAATATAATTACAAAATAGCTTGATCAAAACTTTGGCCTTTAAAAGCAAGGTGGGGCCAATAAAAAATCATCTGAATAGGATTATCCATGCTATTTCTTGAAGGCCACAAATTTTAATCATTTTTAAGTTATTTTTAAACCCCAAACTATCATGGCATACAATAACATGAGGAATCGATAAGACCTTCTCAACTGGATGAAATGAGCCATTTTAGTAGGCCACAAATTTTGAGGATTTTTTAGTGACAATTTTGAAGAAGTTAAGATATTTTCTTTTAATTTCTAAACTATTGTGGCCTGTAATAACATGTGAGACCCACACCCAAAAAAAAACACCTCTATTGGAAGGGACTATGCTTGAATGTCGGACCAATAAAAAATCACCTCAATTAAATCAATCTCAGATAATGAGAAAACCAGTGTCCCATCATAAACCATTAGTACATAATGTATATGCCTATATATAATAAATATTTGATATGTTTGGAAGCCCAATTGCCCATGCATTTTGGTGTTTGCAATGAGTAAATTGTATCTTGTTAATATGAACTTCCAAGTAGTAGGCATACCCTACAAATTAGGTGTGCACCTACGTATGCATCTTAGGCTCAAACTTGGTGCCTTCTACCATGATATAAGCATAGAAGACAGCGAAGGAGATGGGTGAGAGCAACCATCTCCAACTAAACTCATAAGCCTCTTTTAAGTGTTGACATCAAAAAATTTAATCACTGAAATGATATACAAAAGTGCCTGTCCAAAACAAGAGAGTAGACCAATTTCTCAAGAACACATAAAATTATATAAGTAGCAGTAGCAGCACTACTGATAGTAGTTAATATCAAATGGTAACATATACCTGGCGACTTTCATGATTTCCTCGAAGTATGGTAATTCGCTGAGAATAGCGCACTTTCAGGGCCACCAGGAGCTGAATAATTGAACCAATCAGTACAAATTCGAACGTCATAATTTTAAATGAATTCACAAAAGTAAAACTGCATGCATAACATCCCAAGAATATCAATATAAATATTAAAACATGATAATATCAATGCCAATCGAACAAAATCAGTACATGAAAAGGAATGTTGACCACACTGCCTCGGTCCAGGATTTGCAGTGTAAGATTCTTTTCTAGAACAAAGAAGAGTATAGAACACAAGGACTACTTAGGAGGTCAACCATCCTAGTAGTGCTCATTGAAGCACACTTGACTATAAAGTTCTGACAGGATCCTATTTTCCAGACATAGTTATGATGGGATCCTGTGCACATTAGTGTTGGAACAATCACACGCATTTGCCATATAGACTTCAAGACTATAGCTCAAGATAAGATAGGAATTTAATATTACTAAAAATGCTACAAAGTAATACATAAGCCACATCAACAGCAAATCAATCTAAGAGCATAACTATTATAGACTATTGAATAAGATGTACACACTAAATGTAATAGCAAAAGCATTCATAATTCCTGAATTATAGATATTGCCATAATGGGTTCCATTCACATCTATTCAAAGACATCCTAACTAACCCCAATGCACAACCACGTTTTCATAATATCCATCCATCTACATCCATGATCCACTCACCTTCTTCACCTTGATTCAACCTGCAATCAGCTACACCCCTCTCATGAGCCATATCAACATTCGTGAATCCTACATTAAAGATATTGCCATTAGGGATTCCATTCATAACTACTCGAAGACGAAAACCTAAATAACCCCACTGCACAACCACCCTTTCATAATTCTCATCCATCTACATCCATGATCCACTCACCTTCACCTTGATTCAACCTCCAATCAGCTACATTCCTCTCTCAAAAGCCATATAAGATAAAGAAGATGAGACATGGATAAAAGACGTGAGCTTTCAACCACTCGATACACTAGAAACTATACCTAATATTTGAGTCATGGTTTTGAATTCTGATAGTAAACAGAAGTTGCAGACATGTTGAAAATTTGCCAATGCAGATCTTCTTTTAAAGGGCATCTTATTTCTCACTATGCACAGCATATCTTGTTCCTGCATGACCCTCTTCTTTCCAAAAGAAATACAACATCAAGCTCCCATTGTTAGTTTACTTTATCACCACCATGATGATTAGATATTAGATTTATTAATAATTTATCTAATAGACATAACTGTGATGGTTTCACCAGTTGATCTATCCATCAAGATAAAACCACGACAACACACCTCATGTTTGTCAACTTCTATACTATATCATAGCTCAACTCCTGTTGAAGATCAACCACATTGATTGGGTGAAAAAATTGCCACATCGAGAAATAAGAGATTGGGGTGTGATTTGCAATTGAAATATACACCTGCAACTCTGTTAAATGCTTAAAAACTCAAACCGAGTACAAAGTTGAGCCTCAACTTTCAACAGAATGGGCTCTCTCACACATTGGTTTGAACAAACTTATAATAGGGTGTTGGAGCCAAATTTTTATTCTTGGATGATGATTGATAGAGACAGAATTTCCTAGCATATTTTTTCCCTTGTTGTCTAAAGTTACCCCACAGAACAGTTATGATCCATGCAATAAATATAACTAACAGTAACCATTTCCTATTAAACACAACTAAAAAATTAAACAAGAACAAGAAATAGTTGAAATAAATCATGATGATGCAGTAAAAGGGAATGATGGCAAGAATTTGCAGGATATTTGCAACTTCTCTGTAATTAATATATAGAAATTGTAGAAATCTAAACTGCTGCACAAACTGTCTTCTGCCCCCAAGATTTGGGTCGAGGATTTGTACAATGCATATTCAAAATTTAAGAGTTCTTAGGCAAATGCCAGGTCCTCAAAATTCTGAATTCTATTTTGGCACCCACAATATAAAAATTCACAGTTCTGCCCTTGCCAGCAACATTTATGATTGCAAAAGTTAGCACTTATCTACTGTGCTGAATATTCATCTATCAGAATGGTGATCTTCAAGAATCACCATTCATCAAATAGACAAATTCCAACAAGATCAAGAGGCTTTGAAGCATCAAAATCTAAGTCAAGCTCTAAAAGATGAGTTTCTTGACTAGAGGATTGGAAGCAATATACCATCGGTTTCTTAGAGCCAATGGGAATGAACACCTAATCTGTGCCTCTGCACCCCTTTTCTCTTTCCACTTCCTAGGGGAAAGAAAACTAAACCCCATAAAAAATACCTAAAACCCGACAGCGACATGATTGGGGGACAAAAATCTCCAAAGATCATAACCAGGCTCTATGAGATTAAGGAAATAATGGGTGAAGGCCCACAAGCAAGTTCCCTGATTGGTTGGCGTGGTTGACCAATTCTTTTTATATATAGATATGGACATCAAGAGAAGATAGTTTTGATCAAGTTCAATGAGCACACATACGATCAGTGGGAACAACCGAACAATTCCATAGCAGAGTGCCAATCAAGTTAAATGGGCATACATTGGCATGGTGGTAACACCCTAACCATTCCATAGCCAGCCAGCCCCTGCACAGCGGCCGATGCAGAAATAGAGATGAGGCTCTGATAACATCCTTCAGAAGGCAAACAAGGAGGCTAATAATCTATAACCAGAAGGCAGTTAATAGGATAGATTTAATCAATGACTCATATGTGTATTAATGCACCTTCTAGTTCTTTTTGGGGACTTTTCTCAATGGCAGTTGTATCTTTAGCACTCTCTTTTTTCTTTCTCTAAATAAAATCATCACTTCAGAAACTTCATATGCATCACCTTATCTATATTATGTAATATATATCATTACTTAGGCAAATATAAATTTGATGCGTCTTATGGCCATAATAAGCATTATAAGTGATCATTGTCAGATCCCTTTCCATTTTAGAAATAGTTTTTATGTTGTACCAAAACCCCATCATGAAAAACAAACTTCAACAGTGACTTCAAAGTATGGATGAGCCTGCAGGTATCAACTACATGTGATAGGGTGACCATGTGCACATATAACATTATCAAAATACATCCTAACTACAGACAGCTCCGAAGAAACTTACCGTTACAGTTTCAACTGAATAATACCCACGGTCAACATAGTCTCCCATAAACAAGTAATTAGTATCTGGACACTAACAACCAAGAAAAGCAAGCATAAGATTCCAAAAGAGAGTATGAAAATAATGACAAAACATCCAGTTAAGAACAGAACAGAAGAGAATAAAGACATCAAGACAGTAGAAATAAATGTAAGTTGTCAACTCCAGAAGCATTAAGTAAATGATAAATATATCAAAAAGCAACTTAAACCCAATAACTTAATGGCATTAGTTTGAGAGAATAACCTAACCAATGAGCCAATGGTTCTCTAAGAGACTTTTAAAATGTAAATGCACTTTTCCTTCCAGTGAGAGCCAATTAGCAAAAAATTGTGTTATTGGGGAAATAATTGCAATCAGTGTTGAAAATAGCAAGCAAAGCCTTGAAAGATTGAAGACATGCATTAGTGCCTTCTGCGAAAACAATGCTATGAAAGCAAACAGTCTAGACAAAACTGAAAATTGAAGAGAAGGCATGGACATGAGCTAGAAAGGAACAATTATTTGCCGAGTTTAGAGTGAGCCAGTGGCAGCTACCATTACATGCTCCATGGGGTGCATAGAATTAGAAAATGCAGGCATAAAGGTTAACAAGTCATTATCATTCAAAAAAAAAGGGTTAACAAGTCATTCAATAAAAAACAATAGTTAAAAATACCTCCTCTCAGACAAATAAATAAACATAGCTAAGAGAAATAGCAAATGGGCATTGTAATCAGTAGGTCCCAGGTCCAACCAATGCAAATATTATAACTTCAAAAAGCTTTCACCTTCCCTTCATCTAGATTGCAAATATTTTTTTGTCTTTTTCTTTCATTTGGGAGGGTGAAGAGGATTTCCTGTCCAAGGAGATGATCAATCTAGATGAAATGCCATCCATCTTGTTGGTACCATCATCATCTAAGAAGCACCGATACGAGTGCGCATATCGGATATGACACGTATCCGATACGGAGATATGGCAAATTTTGAAAAACTAAGATATGGGTGCAGCGGAATACGCCGAATTAAAAAAATTATTTATATATATACAAAATAAATTCAGACATTTACAAAAAACATAATAAATTCTACTATGAGATAAAAAGAGTCAACAAATACTAAGTACATAACTCTTTAATATGAGATTTAAATATAAATATTAAGTATTAATAAATTTAAGAAACCAACAAATAAATCAACGACATTTAAATAACCCTTAATAAGTAATAACATCCATTTACACCTTTTTTTTTTTAAATTAGAGCTATTTATTTTTTTAAAAAGATGCAATAGATTGATTCCAGAAAAAAATACATTTTTAATAGAAACAAAAAAAATTAGTAAGAAATTAAAAATAAAAAAAAGATCAGCAATGTAAGTATGTTTTAGAAGTTTCGTTTATCTTGAAAGGATTCATTTATATTTTTCTTAGGTTAAAAAAACTTGAAATATTCAGATCTTAACATTACATAAACAAAGAATAGTTAACAAAGATAAACATAATACATACTAATGTAAACAGTACCTGTGGCAGAATAACTGAGACAGTCCTTGCCCGAGGACTGTTGACGGTAAAGTAGGGAAAAAATATCTTTAGGTCCTGGAACTTACATTTGAATCAATAATAAAGGCAATGGTGTTTGGCTGTTCGCAAACTGTAAACGGAGGAAAAAAAGAAGAAAAACGAGAGCAGAGACGAAAGACAAAGGGAGGAAAGAGTCCGAAGAAAAGAAGAAGAAGAAGAAGAAATAGGAAAGAAGAAGGTGAAAACATACCTGCGATCGCTGAAGGATGGAAGGCTACAAAAGAGGTATTTTCGCAAAAACAAACTTTCCAAAAAAAATAAAAAACACAACAAGAAAAACGAGAGCGAAAGATAAAGGGAGGACAGAGCCCAGACAACGAAGAAAAGAAGAAGAAGAAGAGGAAGAAGAACTAGGGAAGAAGAAGGCGAAAACACACCTGCGATCGCTGAAGGATGGAAGGCTGCAAAACGGGTATTTTCGCAAAAACAAACTTTCCAAAAAAAGTAAAAAAACAAGACATGCGTGTATGGGCGTGTCCTGCCGTGTCGCGTGCCGCATCCTCACACATCTATGCATATCGGTGATGTATCGGGGCGTATCGGTGGCGTATCCGTTGTTAAAAAAATATTTAATTAATTGGATGTGTATCCGACACGTATCCAAGCTGTATCCGTGCCGGATACGCACCCGACACTGATACTCGAAGGGTTTCGAAGTATCCGTGCTTCATAGATCATCATTTAACAGTCAAGAGCCAGCCTTCTTTTTCTTTCTTTTTTTTTTGGATAAGTCGGTCACCAGCATATTTACTAAGAAAAAATTATTAGAGGACATTATATGGTCTATTCACTATAACACTGGCAGATCAAATTAATAACATTCCATCTCTCTACAGTACCTCAAGAACACTTCAGTCCTCATTAGCGCTCTTTGATCATTCTCACTACAATTTCTAAGCCACTCCTGCAACTCAAAAAGCAAGGCTGAATGAAAAATTGCCAGAAGTACGAATAAATACCTTCCCTCCTATTCGAAACAGTTCTGCAAGATCATGGAACTGCCCATGAATATCACCACAAATTGTCACGGGACTTTTAACTGGCTGCAATGCAGAAAGAACACAATTTTTTATTAAAACCATGCTTTAGTTCACCCAGCCCAATATAGAAATAGAGTCTGAAATTGAAAATTGTGCTGTGCTTGAACACTAACTAGAGCCTAACGGGTAAAATAACTGAATGAGAACTTCTCAAGCAATCCACAGATGAAACTTCTTTTTTCTCAAATTTCAAGATTATATCAATGACAAACATTTCCCTTTCAAAGTGGCCTAAACAATAATACATTATGAGATGGGTCATCCCTCATCTACCATTGGAGCATGACCAAAGCTGAAGCGACAAAAAAAAAAAAAAACTAAATGGATGCTAGAAGAAACAAGTGTCGAACATTATGTCAAAATAAAATCAAATTAGATTATAACCTGTTGTGTCTACCCATGTTAGACACAATCAATTTCTAGTGAACATAGTGCAAATATAGAGATAGTAAATTTATACTTTGGATAAATAAGTATCAATGATTCAGCATTAGCATTTCTGAAAAAAAAAAAAGCTGCTTTGCTTTCTCATACAATGCAGCTAAGAATTTACCATTTTATTGAATAGTTCTCACACAAATCCTAAAGTTTGTCATGTCATATGATTCTTGCCAGTAAGAAACTATAAAGAATCTGTTGTGGGACGAAATGGGACCCGACTATGCCTATTTTGGCAAGTCAACTGTATAGGTGTAAATAATTATGTGTAGATAAGTACTGATTGTACTTTCCTGTTTAGGCCAACTTAATCAGCTCTCTTTCTCTTATTTATACTTGTACCCTCTAAGAGGAAAAAGAAATCAATACAACAAAGAGAATAATTATTCTCTGATCTTCATCTCTTTCTTCCTTTCCCTTGATAAAAACAACAAAAATTTCAGACAATAATGTCCAATACATTCAATATTTTTAGCACAATTTTCTCAGTTATTGGACAAGAACCCATAGCAAAGATGGCAGGTGCTTATAGAAAAATAGAAATGTAAAATCTGAATACAACAATGTATAGATAGAAAAGAGCATAAGGATGAAACCTCGGTTAACTTTTCACCAAATTGATGCAGTGCAAATCAAAGAAATTATTTAATTGGAGATTATGCTTTACGCAGTTTTTTATCGTAGAATGAGAGGCCCATTTAAGCATCAATTTGGGCCTAAAACTCTAAAATAAGTGGCCCACAGGGTGCAGCTATGAGTTGGGCCATAAATTCTCAACTTGGACTCAATTTGACCCAATTAAAATAGATGGTCAAAATGTGGAGAATAAGGAATTATTGCGGGAATGGATATCTCTCCACCTACACTGAAGATTCCTAATCCCTTGACTTAAGAAGCAAGTAATTGAAGTTTGGAAGGTTTCCACACCAATTTGGGAAAAGTTATGGACATCAAGTCATCAACTTCTTTCCCATTTTGTATTTTTGTATTTTCTTATTTTATTCTATCAAGGATTAACAGAAAATGTGTGTAACTTTGCAGGCATATTTAATATATCAAACGATATCAAATTTTCATAAACTTGGATCCACTGGAAAGCGAATTCAATAACATTTTTAACAAGCCCAATTTTGTGCAATTCCAAGATACATAGACAAAATTATAACCAGTTTTGTAAGCAGGTACATAGAGTGACGGAAAAGTTTATTTTTGTTAATTTTTGTATTCAAAGCACATAAATAAGAAGGCTTAAATGCCCCAAGCAATTGCATTTGTTTGATTCAATTGAAGCAAAGTTTGGTTCTCTCCAATTCCTAGTGAGTTTGATTTATGTTTGAATTTCTTTCAATTTTAAATTTGCAATTTAATTAGTTTATTGCAATTTTTATTTTTGTTGTTTCATTTAAATTTTTTTTTTTTTAAGACCAAGGTGTCCAGGTCTCTTAGAGCACCTGACTAATCCCCTGAGGCATGTGCAAACCTCCCCATCCACACACACCGGGTAACACTATGGGGAGTGGCCCTTTTGTGTTGAAAGTGGCTTTAATCCAAGACCTCCCGGATCTTAGGCAAGTTTTTGATGGCCAAGCCACACGGGTTACATTTAAATTAATTATTGCAATTTAAATTTTGAGAAAATTCAAATATTGAAGCCCTTGTTCGATTTTTTCCTTATAGAATAAAGTGTCCTAAGTGAGATTTGGGCCATTGAATTACTTCGAGTAAAAATAAAATGGTTCTCTAGTCGAATTTGGGCTCCCAAATTAAATTGGGTCATATTTTAGATTAGTATTTTGATGATCAAATTGTTGATTTTCCATTCTTTCCAACCTTATTTTCTTAGAGAGACAAAACTCATTTTTATTGGGAATTTTAGCCTTGGATTTTTTCACCAATTTTCATTGAAAATTGGGTCATATTTTAGATTAGTATTTTGATGATCAAATTGTTGATTTTCCATTCTCTCCAACCTTATTTTCTTAGAGAGACAAAACTCATTTTTATTGGGAATTTTAGCCTTGGATTTTTCACCAATTTTCATTGAAAATTTGAAGCCTTAGCCAAAACTCCAAGCCTGTATTTGTAGCCCAAACTTGCACTGTCTTTTTGTAAGCTAGGCTACATCAATTGATCATCAGAGCATGTATCCTAGGACGCTCCGACTATAGCACTCTCAGCGCATCATGGTAGGAGAGAGGACCAAACAAACCTAAGGTGCATGTTTTGATCAAGATCGAGATCCATTTGAAGAGTTTTATATCATGATTTCTGAAAACAAGGATCTACAAAGGTGATATAATCATCAACCTATGATGGACAGTGTTGAAATTTTTGCCCCGACAGAAGAGATGCAAGTTTTGGAGTTAGATCTTTTACTAATTTTGACCTTCCTTTATAATATGTTTATAATGGTGATGAGGTATAAATTCAGATTATAGATGTTTTCAATCAAAACTGAAATTTTACAAAATCTGTTAAGTATATTCTCTGTCCAAAAAAAAAGGGATTTCTTAAAGCATATTCTATGCATCTTACACATATCCAATAGCAACAGCAGTATCTATATCATATCCAACATCACAACAGAGCATAAACTAGTATCCATAAATGTGACAACACTGCCACAGTGTGTGAAACCTATAACTTACAAGAAGCAGTCAGTCAAAAAACCAGAGACAAGATCATACAAGGAATAAGAAATTAGCCCTTACCTGGACATTGCTTTCTTCCATCAATATCTCCTTGGCCTTCTCGCATAATGATCTAACCTGAATTGGATGTAGCAGTCAAATTAATTGTGCAGCCATCAATGATAAAAACTCTTCAGTTGTGGATGTCTTTGGTTCAGGCAAAAACTATATCACTACATTGCACTTGCTGTAAAGAAAAGGGGAAAAAAGTGGTACATAAAGTTGTAAAAAATATGATCAGAAAATGGCTGGTAACTTCAGAGACATTGCCTGATTTTAAGCGGGCTACAAGCAAACTCTGTGGAATCCATTGAAGAACGAAAATGAGGAGAAATTCTAGTGAACCCTATATTTCAAGATTCATTTCAAAAACTAGGTTAGACTTCCAGTCCTGAAATGCCAAACGATGAAAAGAAGCAACAAATGCAGCATAGAGGTAATATCCAAGTATCAACAAGGAAGGACAATTATTTTGCAGCAACTGAATAGTTGTAGTAGACTAGAAGTTGACCACTAAAAGTTCAATGCGTGTGTATCTTTTGAATGTCTGGATTTTTTTGAGAAAGAAGAAAAGAATGCAGAAATGAACAAACCCTAAATCGCAACAAGCACCACTAAACACATAGAAAAGAACACGACACAAGATCATCATATTATCCAACAGAAAACCACTTTTCACCAACCAATCAGCAGCCTCATTCATTGACACTAAAGAGCTAAACTGCATCAACCATTTTAATCTCAGAACTCAAAAGAAATTGACCTCGTAAGTCGTAACAATGACTTATCCAGAATATACTAAAAAGTAAAAAACATACAGATGCAATGACACACAAATCACACAATGAACAAACCCATATACACATGTGTATGTTTCGTATCAAGTATGCATAAGTCAATTTACTGTCATGATAACACATGAATGAGGTTGCTAAATATTTCAAATATCAAGGAAACTGTAACTTATTTCTTGAAAATATCAAGGATGTTGTATCTAACTAATCACTACTATAAAGCACAGAGAAAAATATTAGACATATTTCAAAATACAAGTTTCAAATCCGAAACTTAGATGATTTGTTCCTCTTAACAATAAAGAATTTCCTAGAGCCAAATCTCACCTCCGAAAAATTTGCTTGGACCCTTTTAAAATCACGACATTTGGTTGCAGTCCAGTGTCAATTCTTAGAGAGAGAAAATAAATGTGCAAGAAGAAAAAGAAATTTTAGGAGATCATGAAATCGTGTTCTAGATTCACAGGATCTGCTATAAAATTTGCTACATTAGTCGTTTTGGTGTCTAGGTCACTCCTTAGATCAGAGGATTGTGGCGTTTAGATTATGAGTTTGCTTTTGGTGCGGTGGTGTCTATTGCGTGGCAATTGTAATTAGATTTCCATCGGTTCAAAGGATTGCTTATGTATGAGTCAGAAAAAAGGTCTCTAGTTATATTTGTTGTTGGTTTTTCTCCATCTTTATATCAAAGGATTATGCCTTAGCTTGCCTACACTCAGTGCATTGTGTGCCTATTGTACCATAGCGATAGATCACGTCTGTCCTCTAGTTTACATTTGCACCAGGCATTGACATTTTGACACAATGTAATCAGTTCACGCAATGCATTGTTGCCTGTTGCCATTGTTTTAGGATTCATGTGGTTCTGGTGAATGTGCACAAAAAGTAGTTTTTTTTGTCGTTTCTGTTGATTATTTGCCACTCAATGCATACTCTTATCAGTATAAGTATCAGATGATTAGCACCCAATGTCCAATGTCACTTAATGTTAAGTTTTAACTTCTATTTTTTTTTTTTTCTTTTTTTTTTTGGTGTTATTGGGTGAAGGTGCATGCAAGAGCGCAGTAGTTCTAAAAAGTTCATTTACTTGGACAAGGATCAATAATAGTAATTATATTTTCTTCTTCTTCTTGCACAAGCACCACTAAACACATAAAAAAGAACACAATACAAGATCAACATATTATCCAACAGAAAGCCACTTTTCACCAACCAATCAGCAGCCTCATTCATTGACACTAAAGAGCTAAACTACATCAACCATTTGAATCTCAGAACTCAAAAGAAATTGGCCTCGTAACAATGACTTATCCAGAATATACTAAAAAACCCAAATACACATATGTATGTTTCGTATCAAGTGTGACTAAGTCAATTTACAATCATGATAACACATGAAATGAGGTGGCTACATATTTCAAATATCCAGGAAACTGTAACTCATTTTTTGATTTCTAGAGCCAAATCTCACCTCCAAAATATTTGGTTGGACCCTTTTTAAATCACGACATTCGGTTGGACTCCCGTGTCAATTCTTACAGAGAAAGAAAAGAAATGTGCAAGAAGAAAAAGAAAATACAATTACTACTACATTTCCACTCAAAAGAAAAAAATAGAAGTTAAAACTTAACATTAAGTGATATTGGACATTGGATGCTAAGCAACTGATACTTATTCTGATAAGAATATGCATTGAGTGGCAAATAATCAACATAAGCGACAAAAAAAAACTACTTTTTGTGCACATTCACCAAAACTACAGAAATCCTAAAACAATGGCAACAGGCAGAGCAATGCACTGCACAAACTGATTAAAATTGAAAAATAGTCGTACCACATTGTCTCAAAATATCACTGCTTTGGTGCAAATGTAAGACCGAGGACAGGACCCGATCTATCACGATAGTACAATAGATACACAAAGATGGCAAAAGGCAACAGCAATTGATAAGCACAGACCTTTTTCTTCTAACTCATATATAAGCAATCCTTTAAAACAATGGAAATTTAATTTACAATGGCAGACACCACCGCACCAACAGCAAACTCCTCTGATCTAAGGAGTGACCTAGACACCAAAACGAATAGGATAACAAATTTTATAACAGATCATGTGAATCTAGAGCCCGATCTCATGATCTCCTAAAATTTCCCTTCACCAAGTTACAATATCAAACTCTAAGTCAGCCAATAACTCGAAAGAAATGCAGGAATGGATATTCAGATCACATATAAACAAAAAATTATCCGAATCCACTCGAAAACTAGAATGGGACCAATTTCAGCAAATCGGACAATGCAAACAGGCAAATCAGGAATGTAGAAGCAAATCTGACAATTTCCGCCCACATAACGCCAGGCTTCTGCACAGAAGAGAGGGAAGATCGAATGAGAAGAGAGAGAACCTGTTGCTCGGACAGGGGTCTGCACTGCATGAGCTGGGAAATCTGGTCGTCGATTTGGGCCATGAGAGCTGGATGGGATCGGATCCGAGCTCATCTTCGTCGTCATCTTCCCTACACCACTGATATCAGATCTTCTTCTTCCTCCTTTTATAATCGATATAAAGAAACCCTAACTCTTACCCTGATCGCGGATTTTTGTCCTCTCTGCCTTTAACTTTCCCTAGAGAATGAGTGGCGAAAAGGAGAGTGGCAATGAGAGCGGTGGTGGTGAATCGAAAGAGACAGAAAACCCTCGCTTTCTGTTTCAATCGCGCTTTTTATAAATTTTTGAGTTGGGAGCGGCCGAGCGGAGGGCCGGAGGCCACCGTATGTGTGGGAAGAAGTTCGGTAGTCCGCGGACCATTGAAGATAATTATAGCTCGCGGGATGTGGACAGATAAACACTGAACGAGTGAACTGTGAACTGTTTAGGATGGGACCCACCCCAAATCTATAATAGAATCAAATATGGAACGGCCAATATTTATTTGAGGAGGAAAAAAGTATTTTTCTATTATAACGTGAGTTTTATTATATTAAATGAAAAATATCTAAAATTAAAACTCAAATTACAAACTATATTTAGTCATTGAATTTAGATTATTCAAAATTAACATTGAAAGAGTGGTCAGTTTTAATGTATTTATTTTATATGACTTACAATTACTTTGATCTTAATTTTTTATTTTAAAGTATTTTACAATTTATCAATTTGATTAAATCCACTTGATACTTAAAAATTAATCTTTATTATTTTAAAGTAACAAAGAAGAAGATTTCTATTGTTTTATCATACTTTAATTAGAAATTGAATGATATTACAGTTCTTTTAACGAGTGTGCCATGTAATGATAATCCAAATTTATTCAACTGATCCACAAACGTCTTGTTTATGATAGCAAATTCCACTCTAAATAAGATATTAATTAATGTTTAATTTAAAAAATTATCTAGTAACATTTAGTGTAAATTGTAAATTAAAAATTTTAGAAAATTGACTCAAATCAAGAGTGCTCAGATCCAACCTAAGATCCTACTCCAACTCATAATAAACGAAAGCTTAGGATAAACTTAAATGGGCAAGCTAAGGCTTTTGCCAGAAGTCCACCAAAGCCCAATGGGCTTTGATTCTTGTAGGCATTATATATGTATTTGTGCACTATAAATAAGAATATTAATTAAAGTTTTTTTTTTAATTTTTGTATACAGTGACATTTAGAATCAAAGTAAATTGGAAATTAAATATTTATAAAAATTTGAGTGACATCAAATAGGTAGAATTGACTATAGATCAGTGGCTCAGATCAAATCCAGCCCAAGGCCCCATTCAAAATCATAATAATGAGTCGATAAAGGTGATTCTGTCCATGCTATCGTTTGGGCAAATGGTAGTAAAACGTCCCTCAGAATGATTAATATGTGAAGGAATTAGATGATTGAGGGAGAACAGGATTATCTTTTTAGACATGTTAGTAGAATTGTTAATCATGTCGCCAATTCCTAAGAGAAGATTAGAGTTGATAGGACTTCGCCTCAGTGGAAAGCTTTCTTGATATCTTCATGGAGAGCCACTATGTCAATTTTTTTTTTACTCAGTTGCATGCTGAGCTTCTTTTATTTTTAGTCTGTTGTTTTTAGATTTATATAATTCTCTTACATGAATCAAATTACTATTCTACTTATTTTTATTTAATGAAATTATCATCGTATCGCTCAAAAAATAATAAATAAATAAGTAGATTTAAACATAATTCATAGTCCATTGAGCCAAGCTCAAGCTAAACTTTAATGGGCAAGTTAGGCTTCTACAAAAAGTCCAATGGGCTTTTGGCTCTCTAGTCATTATATATGTATGCATACACATGTTCATTTTTCTCCTTTCAAATCATTTTGAAATTAATTAAAATATTATGATTTAAATTAGATTGATAAATAATAATATTACTAAACTTTAATTTTTTTAAAAAAAAATAGATTGTCAAACTTTAGCGTAAAATCAATTTATAGTTTGAACTAAATGGTAAAAAAACACAAAGCATTCTATTTTATTTTAAATTCTTAGAGAACCTAATTACTTTGATCACTAAAATTAAGTGATAAATTATGATTTTTAAACTTAAATTTTATTTACTTATAATTATCATATCTACTTTCATAATAAATAAATAATTTTTAATAATATCAAATGGAAAAACTTAAGCTCATAACTTTTGTCGAATAGGTGGACTTGACTTTAACATTGAAAAGACGACAAA